>CM062819.1:1609046157-1611504076 GCA_031772625.1 Pinus tabuliformis
ACAATTCTAAAACTAAAATTAATTTATTTTTAAGAACATTTTTAACTTTTCTTTAAATCTATATTTGTCAACATAAATGTCAATGGTATTAAACCTTATGTGGTGTAAGAGAATAATCTGTCGTCTCATCTTTAAGAAAATATGAATTATTACTGACAACAGATGCAACTGTATAAGGTCCTAACCACAGCTTCTGAAACTTTTTGTGTGCTTTTCTTTATCCTGCATGAGCATTTATGCCCACAGTAACAACCTTTTGATCAGCCTCAAAGACAGTAGTTTTGTCAAAATGCTGCTTGACTGTTTTCTGTCGATGCTTTAATTTTTTTAAAGAATAATTTCTTTGTTCTTCCAAAGCCAAGGCAGCCCTAAATTCTTTATAGAATAGTCTCTTTTATTCCAAAACCAAGAGGGGATTAACTCGATGAGGGATACTTGTCGAATTCAATTCTTAAGTTTGTAATGCAACCTTAAAGAAGTGAGCTGAAGCTCAACTGTCATAACAGCCTCTTGCCCATAAAGCAATTGAAAAGGGGCAAGACTGGTGCTTGTCTTGGTGGTTGTATGATCTATCATCTGCCTGTAAAGCAAATGTCAAAAGAGTGTGCCATTGCCGAGGTTTATCATTAATGATTTTTTTTTACTAGATTTTTATTCATGGATGTAGCCTATTTTTTGTTTCTCATATCTTGGTGGTCTTTCCAAGATTTGACTCTAGTCATCGATCGATGCTCTCTCAAGCAACGAGTTGAGTTCCAGACTATGTTAGATAGTAGAACAGTGAGACCTCAGATCTCCCCTCAGCCCCCCAACCCCCTTTTGGGAGGCTAACCAGTATCCTCAATACCATTATGGAGGTGCTGAACAACACATCGGTTCACTCATTCCCAGAGCATCAGAGGGATTAGTTCAAGATGGTTCCTGAGCAAGTTGCCCCTCGACAAACTCCTCCCCAGCCCCAGTGGAATAGCCAAAGACTTATCTAGAGCTTCTTTCCTTCGACCTCGAATGCTAGGAGCATCCCTCTTTCCTGCATCCCCCCCAAGATCATGCAGACAAACACCTTGTTGGATCCAGACTCCAGAGGACTTTGATAGCAAGCCATTGCCACTGTTTCCCGTATCGCCGTCGGCTATCAGACTTGGGCATTCTTGACATCACCGACCTCCAGCCTTGGACTTATTCACTTAGTCTTTTACATCACCTGGACCCTTTAATCTGGTTATATACATGTTCTTGAGACTGTGCTATTGTTGTATCCTTCTTTACTTCATTTTATCCTAGTTTTAGTGTTGGCATTTTTTAGGAGTTGCATTTGCAGTCCCACATTGTAATCGTACTGGATGTAGCCTTCAGTCCCATTGACCTACTTTTGTGGTCATCCATTGGACTTGAATATAATTATCCTACCTTATCTTATCTCATACCAGTGCATGAATTACTCCATGATTTACTCTCAAACCTGTGCACAACTCACAACATTACAGGCAGGGATATATCATACAAAATTTAATAGTCTCACCCATTTACACCGAAGGTGCACTGAGAGGAGCATTGGCCATTTAGTCGTAATGGTTCACAGTCTGGACTCCCTGCTGACTCCTAAGCAACACTTTGTAGTTTTCTTCGCAGTATCATATTTGTCATATATGATCTATCTTTGTGTATAAATTATATATTTTCACATATCTTTATTTTTCGATCATAGTTATATATCTTTATATATCATATTTATTATTTTTCTTATGATATCTCTTTATCTACCATATTCATATATCTGTATAATCATATTTATTTTATTTTTATAATTTATCTTTATGAATTTTTATTATATTTATTGAATTTTATTACATATCTTTAAAATTTTTAAAATTTTAAAATTAGAGTTTCTCGAACCTAAAGTTGAATTTTACTACCAAATTTACACTGTTGAATTTTTGCCGAACTTCAAACTTGCTGAACTCAAACATGAATTCGAACCAGGTCACTTAGGTTTCAAGTAAATCCTCCTGAGTTGGGGTTTACATTGATAATCTTCATTTCCTCTGTCATATGTTGGAGCTGAACATATGCTGGAACCAGGTGCCTTACCCCACTTCTTTTTCACACAGATTGGTAATGCTAATGTAGTCACCCCTTATGATCCATTTCGTGCTCACTGTCCTTATTTTATTCCTTTCTAGCATCCCCTGGCACTCTGTTTCCTGGGATGGATCCTGGGGCCATAGAGATTGCTTATTTTCCATGATATATCTACGGAGAACAAGTTATAGGAGGTTTAGATTCACTATATCCCCGCTTCTTGAAATCTTAAATCAAACTTCTGTCGATCCCAAAGTAGCCCTCCTGTGTAAACCCCTGAGCTTATTGTCATACTGTTGCATCCTCTATATTTTCCGACCATATGTTGTCATGTTTCCATGACTACATTATGTTTCCTGTAGCGTTACCACATACAGACTTTCCATGTTAATTTTCCTCTTTAACAGATTTCTGTTTCACTAAGGCAGTGAGCCCCCTCACATTCCAAGAAATATTCTTCATTTTAAATGATTTTGATTGGATTGGAGTAATGCCTGTTTAGCTGTTTGGATTTTATCTGTGTTTATTAGGTTATGGCCTTCCCTCAGCTTTTCCTGGGTAGATTTCCATCCTAATTTCAAGTTGTCCTGATCTTTGTTAGTAGGTCTGAGAGATCTTGATTTTATTCCAATTGTTTTTGAAAATTGCTACCCAAATTTTCATGTCCTGACTTGTCACCTTGGGTTAGATGCTTTTCTGAAGAGTCCTGAATGTACCCTTGTGCCAGTTATCAAAATATGATTGGTCATATTTTGATGCCAGGAGTTCCCAGTATACTTCATCCATCTCGTCCTCACCCCTTGTCATGAGGGTCTCCATCTTTCTCATTTGGGCTTTTGCTTTTCTGGGCCTTCTGTTTCTCCTCAGTCATCATTTTCCACTTTCAATTTTTCCCCATCCTCTTTGTCTTGCTGTTCCTCTCATTTTTTGTGTGCTTTTGCAATTACATCTACCTTCATTTCATCTCTTGTTCTAGGGAAGCACCTTTTCCTCCTTCAATTGATTTTTCTAGAATTTTCACCATTTCTTTAACTTTTTGGTTGCAGTGTAATTTGCACTAGGTTATTTGCTGCTTCATGGACTTTCAAAAATTATTTACATCCCCACCTATCCAATCTCCATTCTCTACTCTCTATTTTGAGCCCATTTCTTCTTCCTCTAGTTTCCCATTCTTCTCTATGTCATCTTCTGCACTATTTCCTTTAGCAAAATTTCAAAGCTGTTTGCTTACAATTGCATGCTTTCTTGTTTTCTCTGCCATTTATTTTTCAGACTTTTTTATATCGTTCAGATTAGATGTTTTTCTGGAGAGTCCTGAGTGTCACCTTGTGCAAATTCTTCATATATATCTGGTCATATTTTGATGCCATGAATGCCCAGTCTACTTCATGCATCTCCTCATCCTCTCCCCAGTCTACTTCAAAGTTCAGCCATTTCCTTGCCCTCTTCCCTTGTGTGATGAGGGTCTCCATCTTTCTATTTGGGCTTTTTGCTTTTCTGGGCCTTCCTTTTCTCCTGTCATTATTTTCTCCTTTCTATTCTGCTCTGTTGTCTTTGTCTTGCTGTTTCTCTCCTGTTTTGTCAGCTTTTGGAATTACATCTACCTTCCTTCATTTCATCACTTGTTCTGGGGTAGCAGCTTTTTATTCTTCAATTGGTTTTTTAGAAGTTTCACATTTCTTTAACTTTTGGTTGCACTGTAATTTCCCTCTTGTCTGTTTCCTGCTCCTATCATGTCTCCAAGATTATTTACTTCCCCACATATCCTGTTCCATTATCTCACGAGTCCTCACTATTTGAGCCCATTTCTTCTTCGTCTGGATTTCAGTTCTTCTCTATCTCCTCTTCTGCATTGTTGTTTGCGCTCAATTGCATATTTTCTTGTTTTCTCTGCCATTTCTTTCTCATATTTTTTAGCTTGTTTTTACTACCGTGAGCCCTTCCTATCCCTGTTTTGTAGAAAATTTATGATCTGCACCCTTAACTCAGTTTACAAGTTTGCATGTGTTTGTTTAGGCCCAACCCACATGTTTTGTCATGCTGATATAAATTTCAATATGCATTTATTGTAAACATTAAAAGAGTACTTCTACTATTTTTCACTTTCCTATCAGCTGGTAATTAATACAAAATTTAGGCAAACATTCACACATATGAGACACTTATTTTTGGTCAAGCTGACCCCAGAAAAACCCCACAGCCTCTTGGGGAAAACCGGTTTTCAAAGGAGGATTTTATTGCTTGAGAAATTATAAAATAATTAAAAAAATTTCACTGTACTTATCTCCATTTTCTGCTGTAGCATTAATTGCAATTTCTGGAAATTTGTGCCCACTGAACAATTCAGATTTTCAGCAAATTTAGTGCTCAGAATTTCTGCATTTTCTACAGCTCAACTCCTTGGAATTCATGCCCAAACTCAGCCTTGAAATCTGTGCAAACCCAGCCTCAATTTATGTGCTTGAAGGTGACTTTTCTGCCTTGAAAATCGTGCCAGAAAGTAGCAAAATCCCTCCTTGATTTTTGTACTGCCTGAGTCTGCTGTCCTGAAATTTTTGCCTCATATTTCGGGCCTGACATCAGCAACCTTCTCGAAATTCAGGCCTGTCCTGCTACTCGAATTTCATGCAACAGCTCCTTGAAATTTGTGCCTCCCTGCCTGAAATTTTGTGCCTGTTGTAACTGCTGTTCTCCTTGATTTTCATGCTGCTATGGCTGCCTTCTCCTTGAAATTCGAGCACTTCTCTTGCTGCAAGTTCTCTCCTTCTTCATGAAGTTTTTCCCCTCCTCTTTTCTCCTCATGCTCTCTCATGTTTGAAGTAAAGAATGAGATTCCCTTTTCCCTCTTTTGTCTCATTGGAAAAGATTGAATCCCTAAACCTAGGATCCAATGGTTGAGATTTCATCTTCAAATTTCAAAATGTGTAGTTGAGATCAATTCTCCCAAATGACCCCCCTCATACATTGGCCTCATCACTTAAAAGTCTTCTAGTACCTTTTTCAAGTTGTGCACCTTTTCTATTTTTTCTCATAAAGTGATTTTTCACCTCACTTTAATATTATAAAAGTACACTTAGTACTTTACATATATAGTCACTTTATAAAGTGCAAGTGACAAGTAACCTTAATGTTAGGAAAAGTACATGGTACAACACTTCTAAGTACTTTTTCCACCCATGATATTAATATAACTCATAAATGTCATTGAGAAAAAAGTAATTAATGTGCTCATTAGGCTAAAAGGGATAAAAGCCTATTAATGCCTCTCCTTGGTATTATTTTCAACACTCCCTCTTATAGAGGAAGGTGTTGCTCACCACTCCCATCCTGTCTTTGAAGAAAACATGCTTGCCTCTTGGCAAAGACTTGGTGAGAATGTCTGCTACCTGCTCATCAATGGATATATACTTAAGTTTCGCCCCTCGTTGAACCCAGTCTCTGATGAAGTGATATCCGATCTCTATATGCTTTGACCGATTGTGAAACACTGGATTCTCAAAGAGTTTAATACAACTCTGATTATCACAATAAATAGTAGTTGGTCTCAACATCTGACCAAATAAACCATGAAGCATCTTGCGAAGCCATAATGCCTTGCACCCTGCTTGACTAGCTGCCATGTACTCTGCCTCTGCATTGCTCAATGCCACTAACCTCTGTTTCATGCTGAACCATGACACAACTGCCGATCCCATTGAGAAACAACATTCGAAAGTACTCTTCCGGTCACTGACACTCCCAGCCCAATCTGAGCCTGTGCAACCAATCAATCTGACTCCATCACATCTGACATAGTCCAAACCATGATCCATTGTGCCCTGTAAGTGTTAGGATATTCCGACACATAGGAATTAGTTAAGTATATCTTGGTCTAGTGTAGAGTTAGGTAAAGTGTGTTTATTTACTATGTACTTTTGTAACTTACAATCCGACAGTCACGATATGTTCTAGACATGAAGTGATCCAACAGTTCATTCTCTCCTCGGTATTAACGACACTTGACCCGTGGCTTAACACCCAATTGTTCCATGATCTCTATTTAAAGAGCATGGAGGGTCATTTGTAGTGTAACCATTCATGAGAGAAGCTTATGTAAATTTTCATTCTTTTATTAATAAATTGCCTGAAGTGGCCGCGTTGGCTCAGGCCATGGACTGTTTCCCTCTTTGAGGGTTTTAACCACGTCAAGAATACTGGTGTATTGATCTGTGATCTGTTTGTGAGCGGTGTCCTTTGGTGTTTCTGTCTGAGGAACTTACCTTGTAAATTCCTACATGGTATAAGAGCAATTTGAGGGCCGCATCCATTAGTGATCCAAAGTTGAAGCCGACACAACTGCATTCAACTGTCATTTCCTACATCTACTGTTTCTGACTGCTTTTGGGCCGAGAGGACTGCTCTGTTGTGTTAGGAGCATTTGTTCCAGTGATGAACCCCTTTCGTTTCACGTGAAAAGGTTTTCGGTAGCCCTAGCTACGTCATTTTTAAGATCTGGAGGTATACAGTCTTTATTGGTAGTTCTAGCTATTTATCTCTCTGTTTATTTCGGTTTATTTAGCTCGCTGTTTTTTATTACCGGATCACCTCTCATTTCTGCGTATGCTCTTTGCCTTGTGACTTTGTGTGATCTGGACAAATCAGAAACAGAAAGGGAGGATTTTTCTCATGCGTATGCTCTTTTCCATCGCGCCTTAGTGTAATCTCGAAAAATCAGAAACATTGAGGAAAATATTTAGTTTCCGGCTAAAGCTAACTTCAAGCCGTAAGGTTTTTTTTTTTTTTTTGTATGTCCGTGTTGGGTTTTGTGGTTTTTGTTTTGTAGGCAAAAAATAGTTTTTTCAAGTAAGCACGCACCTCAAAGCTTCAGTGACTAAACCTCCCCCCCCCCTTCCTCTTTTTCAAAAATTACTAACCTTTTAAACTAGCTCACTTGGTCCAAAGTTACTTTATGAGAATAGAGGTCTCGAGTTCAAGTCTTTCTTTTTGTTGAGTTACTTTTTCAAAAACACATGTAACTTATGTTTTAAAGTTACTTTATATAAAAGTGTTCTCACCCATTATAAAAAGTGAATCACTTATAATTTTAAAGCCTCTTTATCTTTTATTTAAGTTACAATTTAGTGGGTAGCTCATAAAGTACCATTGTAAAAGTGACTTTCATTTATTTATAAAAGAATCACATATTTTTTTTTTAAAGTAAGCTAATTAGATTAAGTTTGGAAAGGGGTGGATTTTTTTTAAATATAACATTATCATTCATTTCCGCACATTCACGCACTTCGTCGGCATCTTCAACAACTTTTCTTCAAAAAGCCATAACTTTTTCATCAGGAAGCCATTTTCAGAGCCCCTTTTTTTGAATCAGCCTAATTTTTCGAGATCTTTCCATTGGAACACTTAGTTTCAGTATCTACAACTTCAGTTTATGTTAAAATGGAAAGTCCATGCTAAGTTTTCTTGACAACACCAACTACTTCCAATGGTGGTCTTACATTGTGGATTTACTTAGAAGTAAATGTATTTACAGAATAGCCTCATGCCAAGAAACCAAACCTCAAGATGAAGATAAGGTAGCCAAATGGGAAAATAGGCAAGATCAAGCACGTGGGTTGATAGGGATGTCTATTTCTCTAGATCTTGGATTCCATATCGCAGAACTTGATACTCATAATGAAGCAATGAAACAACTCACTAAACTTTTTGGAATTAAAAATGAAATTAGAGTCCATCAACTCGAAAATGAGTTGCTTACATTGGACCCCAATATTTTTTCTTCCATTGAAGATTTTTTGTCCAAGTTCAAGACCTTTAGACTTCTCTTGGAAAGTGTTAAGGTTAAGAAAGAAGATGGTAGCCTTATCTATTCCATTCTTATTAAGTTGGGACCAACCTACTCTGTGTTTGTTTCCACCTTCCATTCTACTAGAGAAGCCTTTATTTCTCAAAGACAAGACTACAAGTCCCATTTTTTTGATGCCTTTTGTGATTCTTTAATAAGAGAACAAGAAAAGCTCTTATATCTTGGTCTTCTTAATCTTGGAAACTCTTCTAAGAAAGCCTTAGCCGCCCAACAACAACCAAATTCAAAGAATCCTAAGAAGCAATTTCCTAAAAGGAATGGTCCTAAACCAAACAAGGGTTCTAAGCAATTTCAGTCTCAAAATGAAAAATCATTTCAACAAAATGATAAGGCAAATAAAAACAAAGGGAAGAAGATTGATAGACATTGCCACTTTTGTAATCGGGATGGCCACTTAGAATCCAAATGCTTTAAGAATATGGAAGCCTTGGAAGCAGCAATGAAGAAGCATAACATCCATTTGGAGCACTCTTCAACTTCATCTTCAGGAATAACACTTTCTGCATGTGGTTGCCAAGCATCTCGGTCTGGTTATGCACTAAATGTATCTTCTTCTTCTCATTCTCATGAGTGGCTCATTGATTCTGGAGCTTCTTATCACATGGCCAAAAACAAAGCCATGTTTTCTTCTTTAAATGATTGTAACCCCAAAAATATATATGTTAGTGATGATAGATCTCTTAGTGTTGTAGGGACTGGAACTGTTTATCTAGACAATGGTCAATTTAATGATGTATTATGTGTTCCAACCTTATCCTGCAACCTTCTATCTGTATATCAGATAACTCATTCAGGTGAAGGTAAAATCATTGAATTTTCACCTCATGATGTTGTAATTAAGGACCTAAGAGATCCTAGACAGATTTTAGCTACTGGCATTGCTGATGATTTTGCAAGGTTGTATAAGTTTAACAATTTTGGGTCATCAAATCTTCCCTTGGTATTTGTTGCTCATAATGATGAAGTGAGCAAACTCTGGCATGAGCGATTTGGTCACTTAAACTATCGCTCCCTTCAAAATCTATGCAAAGAAAATATGGTGACAGGTCTTCCAGTGGTATCTTGTAGAGATGGTGTTTGTTCCGGATGTGTAGTCGGAAAACATCATTGGGATAGTTTTGAAAAACTTGCGTCTTGGCACGCCTCAGCCCCTTTACAACTTGTGCGTAGTGATTTATGTGGTCCACTTCCAGTTGTTTCATTCTCTGGCTACAAGTATTTCTTAACTTTCATTGATGATTTCTCTAGACGCACTTGGGTATACTTCTTAAAACTCAAGAGTGAAGTATTTAACATGTTCTTGGCCTTTAAGGCCTTTGTTGAAAAACAATTTGGTCATCAAATTCTTAAGCTAAGATCTGATAATGGCGGAAAATATGTTAACAACAAATTCATCAACTTTTGCACTGAGAATGGAATTCAAATGCAACATACTGTTCCGTATACTCCACAACAAAATGGTGTAGTTAAAAGGGAGAATCACACCTTAAAGGAAATGGCTTATTGTATGCTTCAATCTAAAGGACTTAGTCTTAAGTTTTGGGCAGAAGCAATTAATTGTGCAAATTACATAATAAATCGCACTCCTACTAAGGTTTTAAAGAATATCACTCCAGAAGAAGCATGGAGCTCAATTAAACTAGATGTAAGTCACTTTCGTGTTTTTGGAAGTGAATCATGGGCCCATATCCTAGATGAGAAACATAAAGCTTTAGAACGTAAGAGTGAAAAATGTATTTTTGTTGGATATTTTGAAGATGTCAAAGGATATAGACTTATTCCACTTAAGTCCAAAAATGTTATCATTAAAAGAGATGTAAAGTTTGCTGAAAATATATCGGCCTACGAGCCTAGTTTGGCGAATGTGCCACCTTTCTCTATCCTTTCTACTTCTGAAAATATTTCTTCTTCAGATGATGACAATCCTCCCCCACCTTCTCAGGATCCTCCTTCAGCTCCTCAGCTTCCAAAATGGGTCCGTGCTACTCGGGGTGCAGTAGGTGCTCTTGTCGGTGATCCTACAGATTAGCGACGTACACGTTCTCAGTTCGATAGAGCCTCTTCTTTATTGGCTCAAGCTTCAACAAATTATGATCCTAACACCTTTGCAAAAGCTTCAGGCCATTCATATTGGGACGCAGCTATGAATGAAGAATATCGTTCATTATTGACAAATGATACATGGGATCTTGTTCCTCTTCCAAAGGGACGAAAACTTGTTAGATGCAAATGGGTTTACAAAACCAAGTATGGACCAGATGGAAAAGTTGATAAACATAAAGCTCATCTTGTTGCTAAGGGTTTTTCACAAGTTGAAGGCATTGACTATACTGAAACCTTCTCCCCTGTTGCCCAAATGAACTCTATCCGCCTTGTTCTTTCCCTTGCCGCCTCTTTCAAATGGGAAGTCCATCAGATGGATGTTAAATCTGCCTTCTTGCATGGGGACTTGCATGAAGAAATATATATGGAACAACCTATTGGATTTATACATATTACAAACTGACTCTAGCCTTGTATGTCGGCTTAAGAAGTCCCTTTATGGTCTCAAGCAAGCCCCTCGGGCTTGGTATGCCAAAATGGATAACTTTCTTTTAGAAACTGGCTTTTCTAGGTGTCATTCTGACAATACTGTCTACACCAAGAAAGTGGGCAAGTCTCTTATCATTCTTGTTCTTTATGTTGATGATCTTATCCTTACTGGTAGTGATCCCAACCTTATAAACTATGTGAAGTCCAGCCTTAAACAGAAGTTTGAAATGACAGACTTAGGACACTTGCATTATTTTCTTGGTCTTCAAGTTTTGCAATCCAAGGAAGGTATTTCCCTTTCCCAGTCCAAGTATGCCTGTGATCTTCTACGCCATTTTCACATGGAAGACTGTAAGCCCGCCCCTTCTCCCTTTCAGTCTGGAGCCAAACTTTCAGTCACTTGTACTTCCCCTGAAGTTGATGCTACCTTATGCCGTCAACTTGTAGGAAAACTTTTGTATCTGACCCATACTCATCCTGACCTTTCCTTTGCTGTTGGCCTTATTGCTCGGTTTATGCAAAACCCACATGAAAGTCATTGGAAAGCAGCTAAAAGAATACTTTGTTATGTTCGAGGTACAGTTCAATTTGAGATTCATTACAGTGCAGAAGCATCTCCTCTATGGGTTGGTTTCACTGATTCTGATTGGGCTAGTGACCCCGATGATTGGAAGTCTACTGCAGGTTATGTGTTCACTCTTGGTTCAGGACCTATTACATGGGCTTGCAAGAAACAAAGTGCCATTTCTCTTTCTTCAGCAGAAGTAGAGTATCGTGGTGCCGTGGAAGCTAGTAAGGAAGCCCTGTGGCTTCGTCAGATCCTGTCAGAGTTTGGCTTTCAACAGCGACATCCAACTACCCTTTGGTGTGATAATCCAAGTGCCATTCAACTATGCAAAGATCCAGTGCAACATCAGCGCAACAAACACATTGAACTGCACATGCACTTCATCAGAAAGCTCATTCATGACCATGTTCTTGAAGTGCAATATTGTTCAACAGATGATCAAGTTGCAGACATCTTTACAAAGGCTCTCACAGAGGTGAAGTTTACTAAATTTCGATTTATGGTTGGACTTCAGGAAGTTGTCACTAAGGGGGGATAGGCTCTAATGCCTCCTTCCTTATCCTATTATGTCATATTTGTACATCCTTCAATCTTATCCCAAGTTGTTCTTAAGGGGCGATGTTAGGATATTCCGACACATAGGAAATAGTTAAGTATAACTTGGTTTAGTGTAGAGTTAGGTAAAGTGTGTTTCTTTACTATGTACTTTTGTAACTTACAATTCGATGGTCATGATATGTTCTAGACATGAAGGGATCTGACGGTTCAGTCTCTCCTCGATATTACTGACACTTGATCCGTGGCTTAACACCCGATTGGTCCATGATCTCTATTTAAAGAGCATGGAGGGTCATTTGTAGTGTCACTGTTCATGAGAGAAGCTTATGTAAATTTTCATTCTTTTATTAATAAATTGCCTGAAGTGGACGCGTTGGCTCAGACCGTGGACTATTTCCCTCTTTGAGGGTTTTAACCACGTCAAGAATACTAGTGTATTGATCTGTGATCTGTTTGTGAGCGGTGTCCTTTGGTGTTCTGTCTGAGGAACTTACCTTGTAAATTCCTACATTAAGTACCTCAACACATGTTTTACAGCCTCCTAATGTACTCTCTTGGGCTCCATCATAAACTGACTCAATGTGTTGATTGCCAAACAAATATTTGGTTTAGTGTTGACTAGATACATCAATGAACCGATCTGCGAACGATACAAAGTGGGATCCACCAACTCGGAATCAGCATCATGCAACTTCTTCCAGTTGGTGATCATAGGAGTAGCCATAGGCCTGCAACCATCCATACAAAATCTCCTCAAGATATCTCCTGCATGCTTGCCCTGGCCCATAAAGATGTGCCCATCCTCCCGCCAAACCCCCAACCCCAGAAAGTAATGCATCAACGCCGTATCAGTCATATCAAACTTTGAAGCAAGATCTCTCTTGCAGTGCTGGATGAGTCTGTCCTCCCCTGTAATAAACAAGTCATCCATATACAGTGCCAAAATGAGTGGATCGTCACCTACCAAGATAAAGTATAGGTTCATATTTGCATCACTCTTCTGGAAACTCATCTGCTGCAAGTAGCATCTATCCTCTCGTACCATGCCGGTGTCTGCTTCAGTCAGCCTACACACATGAGACTCCCTCCCATGCAACTCAAAGCCCTCAGGTTGCTCAATGTACACCTCCTCTTGTATAACTCCATTGAAAAAGACAATCTTCACATCCATCTGGTGAATCCTTCATCCCATCTCAACTGCTATAGATATCACTGCTCTAATGGAAGTATAATGAGCAACAGGTGCAAAGGTCTCCTCATTGTCAGCTCCCTCTACCTGTGAGAACCCTCGCGCCACAAACCAAGCTTTGAACTTCTCCACGCTGCCATCCGCAGCATGTTTGGTCTTGTAGATCCACCTGGAAGTCACAACTGACTTCCCATTAGGATGTGGCACTACCTCCCAGAGATCATTCTTCATGATAGAGGCATACTCCTCCACCATGGCATCCCTCCAAATTTGTTGTCTAGCGGCCTCCTCAAAACTAGCTGGCTCTGTCTCTGCAACTTCTGCCACAAAGCCACCTAACCTCTCTAGTGGTTTGCTCTCCCTCACTGACCACTTGGGTCTCCTCACTGCCTCCTGAGCCTCCTTAAGGGTCTCCCAAAGCCATTTTGGCTTCCTTTTCCTTGCATTGGTCTCTTGTGGTGGTATGGGAGAATCCTCAACTAGTGCCTCTCCTCTTGGCGAGGAAGGCTATGAAATAACCAATGGAGATCATAAACTCTGAGATATTGTGATTGATGAACTTGTACTAGGTGATCCTCTACTTGGTGAACATGTCATCCCTGAAGAAGGTGAACCTCCTGATCCTGATGTACCACCTGATGCTCTTGAAACTTGTAGTGTGCCCCCCTGCTGAGGAACCCGCTGCTCTACCTGATCAACCTCCTGAGACCTCCTCAAAGCCTTCTCCTCCTCAAATGTCACATCCCGTCTCAAGACTATCTTCCTCTGTGCAGGAAGATATATACGATAGGCTCTACTATTCTCACTGTAACCCACTAGGATACCCCTCTCTACAGTGGGTTCCAACTTCGTCCTCTTCTCCTCAGGGACATGTGAATATGTAAGGCACCCAAATATCCTGATGTGCCCAACTTTATGGTTCTTGCCGGTATACACTTCCTCAGGAGTCTTGCCACCCAACATCTGCCACAAAGCCACCCAACCTCTCTAGTGGTCTGCTCTCCCTCACTAACCACTTGGGTCTCGTCACTGCCTCCTGAGCCTCCTTAAGGGTCTCCCAAATCCATCTTGGCTTCCTCTTCCTTGCAGCGGTCCCCTGTGGTGCTATGGGAGAATCCTCAACTAGTGCCTCTTCGCCTGGCGGGGAAGGCTCTGAAATAACCAATGGAGATCATAAACTCTGAGATATTGTGCCTGATGAACTTGCACTAGGTGATCCTATACTTGGTGAACATGCATCCCTGAAGAAGGTGAACCTCCTGATCCTGATGTACCACTTGATGCTTCTGAAACTTGTAGTGTGCCCCCCTGTTGAGGAATCCGTTGCTCTACCTGATCAACCTCCTGAGACCTCCTCAAAGTCTTCTCCTCCTCAAATGTCACATCCCGTCTTAAGACTATCTTCCTCTGTGCAGGAAGATATATACGGTAGGCTCTACTAGTCTCATTGTAACCCACTAGGATACCCCTCTCTGCAGTGGGTTCCAACTTCGTCCTCTTCTCCTCAGGGACATGTGAATATGTAAGGCACCCAAATATCCTGATGTGCCCAACTTTTGGGTTCTTGCTGGTATACACTTCCTCAGGAGTCTTGCCACCCAACATCTGCCACAAAGCCACCCAACCTCTCTAGTGGTCTGCTCTCCCTCACTAACCACTTGGGTCTCATCACTGCCTCCTGAGCCTCCTTAAGGGTCTCCCAAAGCCATCTTGGCTTCCTCTTCCTTGCAGCGGTCCCCTGTGGTGCTATGGGAGAATCCTCAACTAGTGCCTCTCCTCCTGGCGGGGAAGGCTCTGAAATAACCAATGGAGATCATAAACTCTGAGATATTGTGCCTGATGAACTTGCACTAGGTGATCCTATACTTGGTGAACATGCATCCCTGAAGAAGGTGAACCTCCTGATCCTGATGTACCACTTGATGCTTCTGAAACTTGTAGTGTGCCCCCCTGTTGAGGAATCCGCTACTCTACCTGATCAACCTCCTGAGACCTCCTCAAAGTCTTCTCCTCCTCAAATGTCACATCCCGTCTCAAGACTATCTTCCTTTGTGCAGGAAGATATATACGGTTGGCTCTACTAGTCTCATTGTAACCCACTAGGATACCCCTCTTTGCAGTGGGTTCCAACTTTGTCCTCTTCTCCTCAGGGATGTGAATATGTAAGGCACCCAAATATCCTGATGTGCCCAACTTCTGGCTTCTTGCAGATATACACTTCCTCAACGGTCTTGCTCCCCAAGACTCTTTGTGGGCTCCTGTTCTCCAAATATACAACAGTGTTACACGCCTCGACCCACAAGAAGAAAGGTAAACTCTGATCATGCAACATTGCTCTAGCTGCACACATAATGGTCCCGTTCTTCCTCTCTGCAACCCCATTCTGTTCAGGGTTATAAGGCACAATGAGCTCCCTCTTGATGCCAACACTCCCACAAAAATCCCTCATCTTCACAGAAGTGTACTTGCTCCCATTGTCTAATTTCAACACCTTGATTTGCCTCCCTGTCTAGTTCTCCACAAGAGCCTTAAACTCTTGGAATCTTCGGAAGACCTCATCCTTGGTCATCAGGAAATAAATCCAGGTCCTCCTGGAGGGGTCATCAATGAATGTCACATATTTCTCATATCCACTCAATGAAACATGGGGCATAGTACCATATACGTTAGAATGAATCATGTCAAGGAAACTTGCTGCTTTGCTGTCACTGCTCTGGAATGGTGTCTTGGTGTACTTTCCCAAAGCACACCCCTTGCACACATCATGATGCTATGTGTTGAAGTTAGGCAACCCTGTAGCCATCTCCCTCAACATCATGAAAGCTCCATGGTGTAAGTGGGCCATCCTCTTGTGCCACAGCTCACATAACTCATTGCTACTGGTCTGCACTACCATAACTCTAAGACGCTGAAACATAAGTCTGTATAGTGTCCCACTGCGAGCTCCAATCATATGAGCTGGCTCGATACTGGATCCCTTGGGATATATCAACACTTTTTTTTCTTCGTAATAGTACCTCATACCGCTTGTCCTCCAAGCTAAAGACTAATATCAAACTCTTCTTCAACCTTGGAACATAAAGAACATCTGTCACCTTCAAAGGAGGTGATGACTCCCTTTGAAATGAAACTGTCCCCATCCCTGTCGTTTTGAATTTGGAGTTGTCGCCAAGCACAACCTCCAAGTCAATATCATCCTCCAAAAGGCTCGTGAAGTGCTCTCTAACTCCAGTCATATGGCAGGATGCTCCATTGTCTATGAACCAAGCACGGGAAGATGTGACATGAGTGGGTAAACTCACCACCAAAGCGCACTTTGAATCAAACATAGCCGCAAAATCATCCACATCTGGTGAAGTTGCAATTATTTGTTTCTTCTTATCGTTCTTGTTGGGACACTGAACAACATAATGACCCATCTTTCCACAAGCAAAGCATTTCACTTTGCTCGTTTCCTTTTCCTTAACCTTTTGCTTCCCCTTCTCCTGCTTTGCTCCACTAGAAGACCACTTCTTGCCCTTAGCGACAAGAGCAACATTCTCCTTTTCACCTCCCCCACCACTCTTGCTGCCACCCCGCGCACTCCTCTTGATCTCCTCTTGGATGAAATTGTCCCACATCCTACATCAACTAGGAAAGTGTTCTCTGGCCACCAAGCCATGGATAAAGCAATCTCACCTCTTGGTGAACCCATCTAAGGCAATCCTAACCAACTGCTCCTCTGGAATAACCTCTCCAATGGCAACTAACTCATCCTTCACCTGTGAGACTCTGGTGAGGAAAGAAGTGACACTGTCGGTCTTGGTCATCTTGGTGTTGCGTAGTTTTTGTCTCAACACCATCTTCCTGTTCTCATTAGAACTCTGGTGCAAAGAGACCAAGGACTCCCACATTTGATATGCATACCTCATCCCTAACACATGAGGGAATAAATGGTCCTTGATGGCATCTAGAAGGATCCTATTTGCCTTCACATTCTTCTTGTTGAACTCCACCAATTGAGTTGGATCAGTGGGTGCTTGCACCACTGCTTCAACAACATCCCACACTTCCACCTCCTCCAGTAAAAGCATAATCCTCTCCTTCCATGGGCCAAAATTTTCAGCCCCCATCAATCTGTCCTTTACTCTCAACCCAGTAGCCATGACCCCACAACCAACAATATGGAGCAAATCTAGAAGCTAGAACCTTCCTCCCTTTGGACTGCTGAATACTGAAGTCTTTGGGTTTCTGGCAAAGTTTCAAAGGTATTGGTTCACTGTTTGAAGACTTTAAATGCTTGCTGCCCTCTTTATCAGCTAATTGAAATTTGAGATTTGAGCCTCAACTTAGCTCTGATACCATGTAAAAAATTTATGATCTGCACCTTTAACCCAATTTACAAGTTTGCATTTAAGTCACATGACACGAGGACACGTAAATACGAGTATTCAATATGAAACGCATTGACCCGGAAATAAGACACGAGGGACACATTTTTTTTATATATATATATATATATCGAAATATGGTTTTTTATCCAAATTAAATTGCAGGCTGCAGCTTATCTAATCGAATTAAAATATAAGTACTTTAAAGTTCATAGTTCATTTAAAAAAAATAAATAGAATCAGAATTTACTATTTAGAAATTAGAATGTGATATGCTTGGTCTTGATTCTTGAATTTTCAATGTTCATTGTTCATGTACAACTTTTTTTTTTTTTTTAAGCTGTGGTTCACGGTCACTGAGTGGCCGCTACATCCACGGGAACATATCGGGGCAGATCCACCCGAAGGGATCTGCCCGTCGGCCAATCTTAACAGGCCTAACCCCGAGAGCATTGAGGAGATTTGACCCCGTGACCTCCCAAACTGGGAAAGTGCTTTAGCAACGGGAACTCGACCATTTGAGGTATCCCTTGGGGCTTGTTCATGTACAACTTACAAGCAGATAAGAAACTACTAAGTACTAACTATAAATTTAGAACTTAGATATTAAAATCGTAAAATGCAGATTTTCCATTAAGTCGTCAAAATCAAAATGTATTACTGTTCAGTGTTTACATAGATATTGACTCCTGAGAGAATGTCACTGGAAGATACAAAAGAGTAGATACAAAATAAGTAGGAATATCATAGCTTGGTACTGGTCATGACTCACGAGTCACTAGCCACTAGCCAGTGAGCCACGAGTCCATGACTCATCACTCTATCAATAGTCCATGTCCTCTATGTCATAGTCACCATCACTGCCACTGCCATCTGACTGTACTCCATCCTCCTCCTCTATGCCCAATCCAAGATCTGCTGCTGCATTTGTTGGTGTGGAGGATGACCCCTCAAGATACTCTGGCTCATCATCAAAAGTCACTGGCTCTAGCACTGGGTCATTAAGATCCATGTTGGCTAATGCCAACTCAACACTGTCGTCCAAGCCCATATCATCAGGAAACACATCCCACATCTTTGTCTTTCCCTTCAACCACTCCTGTCTCTGCCTGTAAATAAGACGAAGGTTGGTGTGCACATACACCATTGTCTCTGCCCTGGATTGCTCAAGCTTGCTCTTTTTCAAACTATATAGATTCCCATAAGTGCTCCAATTCCTCTCACAACAAGAAGATGAAGTAATTTGAGAGAGGACCCTCAAGGCTAATTGTTGTAGAATAGGGCATGCTACCCCATGAGTTGCCCACCAAGCATAGACACCTTTAAAGATTGCATGTCACACTATGTATGTCCCAGGAATTCCAAATTCCATACTTAGTAAGACCTCCACTTAATCAAAATTGACCCCCCTATCTCCAAGTACATCATACCCCCCAAATCTCCTAGTGCCAGTGGAGAACTCTACAAAGCCTTCCTCCACCACAAGAAAAGATGCTCTATCCTGAAATATCCTTCTGAATGCTATCTTCCTCCCCTGTGAAATCTATCCATCGATGTGAGGAGGGTATCTGTGTCAGGTCCCACCACAGAGCCACTCTTGACTGTAGTACTTGGGATTCAAAGAGTGAGCAATGCAAAGGTGTGCAATTCTTATCCCACCTAGAGATACGAATATCCTGTATGGTGGACCATAAGCTCTTTGCTGATGTCTCATATCCGGGGCACTCATTCTCCATAACAATAGTCTTCACAGACACAATCATGGAATCCCAACCCTCATAAACCTCTCCTAAGATGGGTTAGTCCGTGTCTGCAAACTGCAAGAAAGAAATGATAGTGTTCATGATCTTTATGGTAAGATCCACCCTCTCCCACCAACCATCATCTAACACTGTGTCCTTTACCTTTTTTGAAGCAGTTTGATCCGTCTTCCTCCAAAAAGACCAAAGATTTGAAATAACCATGGCCCCAAGAGCGGCCTTCACCTCCTTCAACCTCTTAAGCATGATGAATGAGGAAGCAAACCGAGTATCTGCAATTTTCAACAATGATAGATGTGTGTACTCTTTATATATTGTGAGAGCATTGGTATGGTTTTGCAAAAAATTTCGAATATGGCGTGCATCCTCAATAAGATTGCCAATCCATGTCACATCTGAAGCAATAAATTTGAGTGCTAAATTCAAAGAGTGAACAATGCATGGTGTCCAAAATATTTGTGGATATTTAGTTTCCACAATCAAGCCAGTTGCTTTGCAAATAGGTGCATTATCTGTGATGATTTGCACACAACTTTCAACGCCTACATCTTCAATAACTTTAATAAACAGCTCACCCATATATTGTGCATCCTTGTATTGTCCAAGAGCATCAACTGCTTTCAAGAAAACCGGTCCATTTTGAGAATATACCATGAAATTGATGAGAGGATGGCGTGCTATATTTGTCCATCCATCAGAAACAATACTGACACCAGATGAGATCCATGATGATTTAATAGGTTGTAGAATTTTATCCACCTCCTTCCTTGCCTTAACCAACAATGTGGTTCTAAGTTTCTCTGAACTTGGAGGCACATACCCAATTGGAGCCATATCAACTAGAGCTCGACACATCTCAATAAACAAAGGAGACCGTGCAACATTAAAAGAAATGAAGTTGAGATAGAAAAAGAATGCCATTGTAAGATCAACCTCATCTCGCTTCTCATGCTGAAAAATCTTGTCCATTGGACCACCACAAGTTTGGGCTGCCCTCTTTTTTGTTGGCTGAATTTCAGCCCCTCTCCCAAATCTACTACTATTAGCATTCCTCAAGAATGGAAGAGGATCTTCAATTTTACTAGTTTTCCTGCTTTCTGCCACCACATTCCCAAAGCCAGCTGCATCCTCCCTTTCCAAATCCATTTTTTTTGGGACTGATCTTTTTTCATGCTCCAATTCCACAAGGAAGGCCCAACAAATGGCCCTTAACTCGAAAGTAAGTGCTCTTAAATTCACCCTTGCAGAAATTACAAGACCAAAGCACATTCCCTCCCGCACCAGCCTTTGGCCCTTGCTTCTTGGTTACATACTTCCAAAGAGGGTATTTTCCTAGTTGTGCTTGTTGTCTTGCTGCAGCAGCATCATATGTTAATGTCGGCTGAGAAGCACTTAAGGCTTTACTTGAAGCACTTGGGGCACTATGACCAATAGAAGGTGAAACAGAAAACTTGGGGGGGGGGGGGGGGGCGCACGAAAAGCTCCACCCTTCCTTTGACCTCTGCCCGCTGCCTTGGATGATTGAGCCATTAATCTTCTTGTTGTTATAAAGTCCACACTCCTTCACCTACAAAAAAAATCGATTAAAGTTAAACAATTAGCTATAAATATCATTCTGGAATCTGGGTTTTATATATAATTTTATAAATATATCAAATTGAAATAACTGTTTTTTTAAACCTCAGATTTCATTGTTTAGATTTGATAATTCTGTTCACTGTTTGTTCAGCAAGCATATTTTAATATTTGTTTTCTGTAGGGGGGTCTATCATCAGGACAAAAAGTCTGATGATGGGAAATGCTTCAAGAGAGGAACTGCAAACAGTTCTTCATACCTTTCATGAAAGAGTAAGAACCTAGGACCTGATGACTAGCCTATTGAATTTACTGTTTTTCTAAGGTTTCTCACTTCTCAGAGTTCATTGAGGAAGATTTGATGAATCTGGGAGAACTGGGAAGATGTTTGCTGCCTTTAATCATATGGTTGAGATTGTAGGGAATCATGAGTCAATACATACTCGTGGTAATTCTTTTATTACTCAGATTTATTTACTGGACAGACCATCTCTGCCACCAATCTCCAGATCGAGCCTTCTTAAGAGACTAGTTCTGCAAACATTTATGAGTCATGACCGAGTTGCACAACCTTAAAAATCAAGTTTCCCAGAATCACATAGATAAAAACCATAGCAAACAAAGACCCAGTGATGTTTGTATCGGAGGATGCTATCATGTCAGCATAAAGAGTCGGGTGGGATGGAGGTTATTGTCTGGACTCTGAACTCATATGCAGTGGATTCAAGCTGAATGTGAGCTACTGATGCTGAAGGTACTTCCAGAATGATTCACAAAGCACATGGAGCCATTTGCTGTGTTTTAGAAGATTAGAAAATGAAAAGAGTGATGTAAGACAGGTGAATGCTTTCTCGAATGTAGTTGCCCTTTGATTGCACAAAATTACCTCAACCGTATGCAGATTAGACACTTGCAAATTGGTCTCCATAATTGAAAGCGAACATGGCACTCAGCTTCACATATTGCAGAATCATTTGGACCTTCACACTTGCTAAGGATGTACTCAGGGCACACTAGCTTTCCTCATTTAAAACACTTGCCCTCAAGAATACACATTGGCAATCTAGGAATGTTGATCTTCTTTTTGGAATAAATTTTCCAGGATAACTCATTGTTTGAGATTCTATTAGCATGTCTAGACTGTTATCATCCTGACTCCTAGGCTATTTTTCACTACTTCATTTTGGCAATCAAACAGTTCTTTGCTGGGGTAAGAGCCTATCAAGACTCTAGAGACTAGAAGATATGTGACCTACATTAATTGAAACTTGACGTTTATTGAATATATTAAAATTTAATATATATCATTATATGTCTGGTTCGGCGGTGCCATTAACGGCTAACCATATGATCTACGGGCCACGGTTTACCTGAACGGGAAACCTCACACACGCTGCAGCCTGCCAAGTGCCAAGTTTCCAAACCTCACACACGCTGCGAGCCTGCGACCAAACTCCACAGTCCACACGATGAATACACAGCGACGGACGACGGTTTACCGGTAAATAACATGAATATAAAATGAGTAAAAAAATATGAAAAACGAAGAACAATCAAGCTATGTTTCTAATACAAAATGGTAGTATTTTAAGCTAACCCCCAAAATTGAAATATACAAGTATAAAACTCACATTTTAAGTGAATATACATAATACTAACCATCAAATACTTCTAAATATAGTACAACACTTATAAGTACCTTTTCCACCCATGACATTAATATAACTCATAAATGTCATGGAGACAAAAGTAATTAATTTGCTCACTAGGCTAAAAGAGATAAAACCCTAGTAACACCTCTCCTTGGTACTATTTTCAACATGCTTCACCCCTTCATAGGATTAAGAATGGCATGAAAGTTTGGAATCATGTGTATGTGCTCATGGCAGCACTGGCATCAAAATGAAATCTTCTCATGATCTAAGGTTTTCACCTACTCATTGTGCTCACTGCTCATGATCTAAGGTTTTCACCGACTCGTTGTGCTCACTGTTCATGAGTCATAATATGATGAAGGACATAGCTAATGGCTTCAACAACTATTACATGTAGAGTTGGGGCAAGTGGGCAATCCTTTCCCAATCGACCTGATCAAACCACAATGTTCGAAATTTTGCTTGATCACTAGGTAAGCAGTACAAGCCTTCTGAAAAGAGTGTTTCCATAGATGATATGAAATATTGACCAAAGGTCCAAAACCTAGGTCTTTGATTGTAGCTAAAATGAAAGGCCTCTCCATTTTGTCATAGGCATTTTTATAATATAACTTGATGAACATGGCACCTAAACGAAGGTATGGTACCCATTCCTTTCCTTGTCAAACAACAATAAACTTGTCTAGGATCTATCAACTGTGAGTAAACCTTGTTTGTATAGGATAAGTAAGGATCAAGAGAATGTGCTTAATTCTCAATGCCATGGCCTTGGCCGATGCCTTGTGTGATGCATTGAGTAGAGTTACAAGCCTCCAACTTGTTATTAGTTCATGATCTTCAGATTTAGGAATGATTATTAATATGTTGTTCCAATGATTGCTTCAAAAGGCTTACTTGTAAATTGTAAACTTGATGTAGATTACGGCCAATAAAATCCCATTTGGGTTTGTAGGACTTGTTACCCACCACCTGTGGGTGACACCCATAGGAGAAATTTTTCTCCTAGATTGCCTTTAGTTGGCAGCCAACAACCCTAGATAGCTCAATGTGCCACAATCTCCGCCACCTAAGCCAACCATTATGCACCCTCGCCCATTTATCATGATCGTATGTTTGAAAGTGAATGTTCCAACCCTGAAGGTATGGCTTTCATTATGTAGTTGGGTATTTTTGCTTACTTAATAAGGACACTTCTGGGCATGGATTAGTGGGGGGATTCGGTGGAATGAATGGGCTTGGTTTGTACTCTTGTCCCCTTGTCCAACCTGGTGGTTAACTTTGTATCCTAGTCCTGTGGGATCTCCTTTATTGGCTACTAGCATTAGGAGTGGCACTACATGGGAGCTTCGAGCAGTTATAAAAGAAAAATCAATAAAAGACAAAAGGCATATGAAAAAGGGTGGAAAAACAAAGGCCATGGTAACTCATGTATCATGATTGCTCCCTTCTACATCTACACCCAAGTATGGGCCTCCCTCATCATAGTTACACTTGTACCGTGGCATGTGGCTTGGAGCCTTCCCCTAATGCCCCACTTTGTTCCAATCATTATATCACATGACACCAGCCATATGACAGATGTACCATGGACTTGTCACTCACTTAGAGGTTGAAACCACTTAATAGGGTCTTTGATTAACCTCCTTCTTGAACTTGGAGACACTTACACACTCTAAAACTCTATGGAAGGGCATGCCACTATGAAGTACCCACTTGGTTCCATGACTTGTAAGCTCATTTGCTCAATTACACTGATGATTTGTTGTACTGGTAGGTGAGGAGACACATTGGATCTTATGCAAGATTGCATGTGGGTCTTCATCTTGGGGTTTGGTCTCTGTATACGGGGTCCAAACCCTCCAAAGGGTCATGTTGGCATTTATAGGGTGTGCGTTGAGAGCCATGGGCCTCCACTATAGCAGATAACCATGCCATGGGTTCGCTCAACACCATTCTTTGCTCGCTTGTGTTCCACTTATTTGATGATGATGATGCACCAGGACTACCTTGCCCAACCAACTACACTCTTGCACCACACACTTTGCAGTTGATCTAGGGCCTAGATGGGGTTGTGTCTCACCATGGGAGACAAAAGGAGGGCTTGCATCATTGTTCCAACCCTTCCAGATGGGTACATGCTTGTCTGATTCAATTGGAGACCCATGAGGATGATTTCGTGCCCCCACAAGCCACTTAGGGGCACCATAGGTCATTTGCTTGGAGATCAAGGGGCCACACCCTTCATCACTATTATTGGAACCCTCCTACTCATTTTGGCACATGAGAGATTGCATTTGGCCTTCCATCGACCCTTCTAGCTATCTTTTTATCATTTCGATCCTCTTGAGAGACTAATTATTCTTATTATGGAGTTATTTGGTGGGTTTGTCACCAAAAGTATTGTTATTTGGCACATTATTTTACTATAGGGGCATGATTAGGCTAAATTAAGCTATTTGAACCCCTTAGAGGATTGTATAAATATAATAGAGGTGTTCTCTCTCATTCATCATCACTTGGATTTGGGATATATCTTTCAAAAGATTTCGGACCTGCAATTTGTGGAATGATTTGGATGATTAAATGCATTTTGATGTGTGGAATTTTTTTCCCTATCTCTCTTGGAGCTTCTATTTTGCAAATGTGATGGATGGATGTACTCGCTTGTCATGTAAGTGCTCTTTTCATGCGAATTTCTTGATAATTTATGTCTAATGTACGAAAGCACTATTATTTGATTTTGCTTGTGCCCTAAAAATTAATACGAATTTATGAATCATTGGTAATCTTAGCTCGTTGCATATGTTACTCATCTTGGCAAGAAGAACAAATTTTTCCAGGGGTAGGTTGTGCACCTTTTACCTTGAATTCCATAAAATCTTGCATATCGAAATATAAAAGTCTAAAGTTGCCGTGTAGCTACATCCATTAGTAGTGACGCTGCTTCTTTAGGCCTCATTGAAGAGTGAAGTTCCTAAATCTTAATCATTTTGACTCCAATCTTCCCAAGAGCCAGGCATTGGTCCTAGATCCTTGGTGATCACATTAACTTAACTAAATATCATTCTTTGACCATTGTTCTTTCTCTTTTCTTTGTCTCCTAGGGATAAGGAGATTTTCTAGGGCTTGGTGCGAAATTTTAGGGAGGAGGAATTTTAGGATTCCGTCTTGACAAGTTTCTTTATTTATGTCTCCTCTAGGCATCCTCTAGTTTTGAACAAATTCCGACGGTGGAATTTGAAATAAATTGATGCCCTAGCTATCACACTAAGAGGGAACCCTTGAAGTTGCTTTGACTTGGGGATTTCCTAAAGGTTTGCACTTTGTAGTTCATCATTCAAAATCTTTTCTCTTAACTATAGGTGATCATTGGATGAGCCTTTACCACAATATATCTCTCAACCCTTGGTCTCTTATAGTATTTTTCTCAAGGGGTTTTCGTGGAAAGTCACCCTAGCTTCTCCCAAAGCTCACACTTTAATTGAGTCTTTCCATTGAATGAGCCATCCTTGCCTCACTTTGAACCCTATTATAATCACATCAATCACAAGTGAGGGATATTGGAAATTTTGATCTTAAGCATTCATCATTATTGAATATTCCTTAGCCCGAGGTCATCCTTCATAGGTCTTTCTTAGGGAGCCTTCCAACTTTTCTGTAAGCATTTGAACCATTAATTGAGCCTCTCCTTTGAATGGAACTTGGAAATCACGTTCTACCTTGCCATTGATCCTATCAATCAAGTGCTTTCCTCCATACTAAGATTCCTCCCATTGGTGAAAGTCCGTGAAGGGCCGTAAAGGGCAGGGGGCATCGACTGAGGTGACAGTAGGTCCTTGTCCTGCTGTTGCCATTTGGTCTAGTAGTTGTCTGTTAGGTACTCCTTCTAGGGCCCTTGCTAGATTGAACGATAACATTTTTAGCGCCGTTTTTGGGTGCATGAGACGTATGTCTTATTCCCTCATGACATCATTGATATATCTTTTGGCGACTCCATTTGAACAACAAAGCCCTAGTTCTTCATTAAAATTTAAGGTTAATTCTTGTAGGGTGAAGCAAGCATCTCTCTAGGCATATCTAATTTTACCTTGGCGACTCCGACATAAGTTACATATGTATCCTAATAAGATGTCTCTCTTTGATGATTTCCTTGCCTTGGACATCGTCCACATTCCTGGACGCCCTAAGCATCTCATCTCGACTATCATACATGGGGTGACCAAGTTCGATGGTGATCCACTACACGCAGTTGATCATGTGGCAAGATTTGCCACATATACCTGAAAAGCTGAATTGGTTCATCACGATGTCCTTATGATGTTATTTATGAGATCCCTCCATGGTCATGATTCATGGTTACATAATTGCAAACCTAGGAGCATCTCATCTATTGAAGCATTCTTTGATGGTTTTTCTAAACATTTTCGAACTTGCCAGCCCTTAGATATTCAAGAGGAAGCCTTCATTGAAGATCTTGGGATAAACGATCCTGCTACCTCTTTGGACTTTGATATCAATGATTACTTGCATGTTGAAGAGGGGAAGTGACAGGTTCATGGGCATCGTTTTGATAAGGACCCTATCTATGACACCGATGATGATGACATCAATAAGACCCTTGTTTTTCCTCAGAATCCTATGAATGTAGTTGAGTCTTATGTGGACCCTTTCTTTAACCCTTATCACACTATCATTGATAATGAGAAATCCTCTCTCTCTCTCTCTCTTAAGTGTGATCATCATGGGCAACCTGCTTGTTGTGTCTCTCCATCCGATCATGGCCTTATGGTGGCCACGAAACACGATATAAATGATAAGGACCACGATGAGGATGATATACCTGACGTTGTCCTTCATCAAAGATTTATGAGCTTAATTGTTGATATCTCTATCTTTTGGTTGAAGGAAAGGGTCATGTGGACTAGATTGCGTCCCTTTGCTCCCTCTTCGCCCATGAATCCTCCACGCGTGGACATTTTATTTTCCCACTCCCGCCCTTGTGACCTTATATATAGCCATTCCTGCCCTTGCCTTTGGATCTATTGCATGAATAAGCAGAGGGGCAGTGGTTCTCATATTGACTGGATGATATGTTGGTTGCATTGGGTCTATGATTACACTTAGTACTTGTATGATGTAATATGAATGTTAGAGTAGGATGCATTGCATATTGATTTTTGTATTAGAATTAACATCATATTCTTTTATCATGCTAGATTAGGTGCATTTAGATTAAAATTGCATCTAGAATAAAAATTTATTTGTTAATTTTTATGGCCTAATATAAGGATGGGCGATCATAAGACATCACAAAAACATGTTGCCCCTTGTGCTTGGTCTTTGATGTGCAGGTAACAGGTTTATGGTCCCAAGAGATTGTTGGTGTTCTCATGACCTCCCCGTTTGAGGATGTTCGTGCACTCTACTAAGAGATCAGGTCCCAATTGGTGCTAGATGTTACCCACCACCTGTGGGTGTCACACAGGAGGATTTTTTTCTCCTAGATTGTCTTCCGCTGGCAGCAAACAACCCCTTGCAACCTCTAGATAGCACGATGTACCACAATCTTCGCCACCTGAGCCAACCACTATGCACCCTCGCCCATTTATCATGATCGTATGTTTGAACTTTGAAGGTGGGCCTTCCAACCCTGAACGTATGGCTTTCATTATGTAGTTGGATATTTTTGCTTACTTATCACAGATACTTATGGGCATGGATTCGTGGGGGGATTCGGCGGAAAGAATGGGCTTGGTTTGTACTCTTGTCCCCTTGTCCAACTTGGTGCTTAACCTTGTATCCTAGTCTTGTGGGATCTCCTTTATTGGCTACTAGCTTTAGGAGTGGCACTATATGGGAAATCCCAATTTTGGTTGCGTGGTTACATCAACCCCCTCTACTTATTATGACCTCTTTCCACATATTTCCCATTTGGATCCACATTTGTCCATTGGGTCCACAAGGAGTTGGCCTCCCCCTCTCCCTTTCCACACTTTGGGTCGGGCCTAGAACTTTGCACCAGAGGTTGATGCAGCTAAAAAGAAGGTTAAAAACATAATTTGGCCACTCTCAATAGGAAATGTACCATAAAATGCAAAAGATGGTCGTGACATACAAATTTAGCACGCAGCCAAAAGCCAACATGAGCTCTACCCCTATCATCATGGCCATCACCTTGGTTCCTAGGGCCCCTCATATTGCCCACCCTGCATCATTAAGGAACCCATGATTTTCCCAACCCCTGGTGGGCGATGAACTGCCCAACGCTAAGGGGGTAATCACTGCTATATCTTACGCATCATGCTCTCATTCCCTGGAGCTCCGAGCAATTATAAAAGAAAAATCAATAAAAGGCAAAAGGCATATGAAGAAGGGTGGAAAACAAAGGTCGGGTTAACTCATGTACCACGATTGCTAGCTCCTACATCTATACACCCAAGTATGGGACTCCCTCATCATAGCTACCTTTGTACCATGGCATGTGGATTGGAGCCTTCCCTTGATGCTCCACTCTGTTCCAATCATTATATCACATGGCACCAACCATATGGCGGATGTACCATGGACTTCTTAGTCCCTTAGAGGTTGAAACCACTTAATAGGGTCCTTCATTAACCTCCTTCTTGAACTTGGAGACACCTGTACACTCTAAAGCCCTTTATGGAAGGGCATGCCACTATGAGGTGCCCACTTGGTTCCATGACTTATAAGATCATTTGCTTAATTACACTAATGATTTGTTGTACTGGAAGGTGAGGAGATGCATTGGATCTTATGCAAGATTGCAGGTGAGTCTTCATCTTGGGGTTTGGTCTCCCTATATGGGGACCAAGCCCTCTAGAGGGTCATGTTGGCGTTTATAGGGTGTGCATTGAGAGCCATGGGCCTCCACTATAGCAGATAGCAGATAGCCATGCCATGGGATCCCTCAACACCATTCATTGCTCATTTGTGTTCCACTTATTTGATGATGATGATGCACCTAGATCACCTTGCCCAACCAGCTACACTCTTGCACCACACACTTGACAGCTGATCCAGGGCCCAGATGGGGTTGTGTCTCACCATGGGAGACAAAAGGAGGGCTTGCATCATTGTTCCAACTCTTGCTGATGGGTACATGCTTGTTCGACTTATTGGAGACCCATGAGGATGATCTCGTGCCCTCAAGGCTCACGACCACTTAGGGGCACCACAGGTCATTTGCTTGGAGTTCAAGGGGCCACCCTCTTCATCACTATTATTGGAACCCTCCTACTCATTTTGGCACATGAGGGACTGCATTTGGCCTTCCAACGACCCTTCTAGCTATCTTTCTATCATTGGCTAATTATTCTTATTATGGTGCTATTAGGTGGGCTTGTCACTGAAAGTATTGTTATTTTGCACATTATTTTATTATAGGGGCATCATTAGGCTAATTATGTTATTCGTACTTCTTAGAGGATTGTATAAATATAATAGAGGGGTTCTCTCTCATTCATCATCACTTGGATTTGGGATATATCTTTCAAAAGATTACGAACATGCAATTTGTGGAATGATTTGAATGATTAAATGCATTTTGATGTCTGGAATTTTTTTCGCTATCTCTCTTGGAGCTTCTATTTTGCAAATGTGATGGATGGATATACTCGCTTGTCATGTAAGTGCTCTTTTCATGCAAATTTCGTGATAACTTATGTGTAACATATGGAACACTATTATTTGATTTTGCTTGTGCCCTAAAAATTAATGCGAATTTATAAATCACTGGTAATCTTAGCTCATTGCATATGTTACTCATCTTGGCAAGAAGAACGAATTTTCCCAGGGGTAGGCTAAGTCACTGGGTTTGGCGAATTTTATCCTTGGGATTCAAAATTCGCCGAACCTCAAACGAATTTGAACAAGTTCGATTATGTATGCCGAATTCGAACTCGAACACAATGCCGAATTCGAACCTGAACAAAATGTCGAATTCCAACAAAAAAAAAAGTTCGGTAAAAAAATCGATTAAGTTCGGTTAAAAAAAATTTAAATTCTTGCTTAGGTTTTTCTGTGGGTAAAGCCACCCAAGGTAAAGCCGCCCGAGGTTTAACTGCTCAATGCTTGACTGACACTTGACTCACTACTCGACTCTCACTACTCAACTGCTTGACCCTCACTATGCAGCTCAACCCTCACCTTGTTTACTATGTATGGAAGTTGGTTCTTTATTGGCACTAGCTTTCATGGTTTATAAAATTATATGTGGAAATGATTTAAATGTTTAAGCAATAATTCTGTGTTTGCAATGTGCATTATGGACTTTGAAAATTGACTTTAAATTAATTTATATATATATATATATATATACATATTTTTTTCAAATTTCTATATTTCAAATTTTATGCTGAACTTTATTGGCAAAATTTTAGGTGCCGAACTTTATTCGAATTTCAACGTCGTCGAACTCGAACATGAACACGAACACGAACATGGTGACTTAGGGGGTAGGTTGTGCACCTTTTACCTTGAAACTCCATCAAATCTTGCATATCAAAGTATACAAGTCTAAAGTTGCCGTGTCGTTGCATCCATTAGTAGTGAAGCTGCTTCGTTAGGCCTCCTTGAAGAGCAAAGTTCCTAAACCTTAATCATTTTGACTCCAATCTTCCTAATAGCTAGACACCGGTCCTAGATCCTTGGTGATCACATTAACTTAACGAAATATCATTTTTTCACCTTTGTTCTTCTTCTTTTCTTCGTCCCCTAGGGATAAGGATATTTTCTAGGGCTTGGTGCGAAATTTTAGGGAGGAGGAATTTTAGGATTTTGTTTAGACAAATTTCTTCATCTAAGTCTCCTCTAGGCATCCTCCAGTTTTGAACGAATTCCGACGGTGGAAATTTCAAATAAATTGATGCCCTAGCTATCACACCAAGAGGGAACCCTTGAAGTTGCTTTGACTTAAGGATTTCTTGAAGGTTTGTACTTTGTAGTTCATCATTCACAATCTTTTGTCTTAACTATAGGTGATCATTGGATGAGCCTTTTCCACGGTATATCTCTCAACCCTTGGTCTCTTATAGTATTTTTCCCAAAGGGTTTCATGGAAAGTCACCCTAGCTTCTCCCAAATCTCACACTTTAATTGAATCTTTCCATTGAATGAGCCATCCTTGTCTCACATTGAACCCTAGTATAATCACATCAATCACAAGTGAGGGATCTTGGAAATTTTGATCTTGGGCATTCATCATTATTGAATATTCCTTAGCCCGAGGTCATCCTTCATAGGTCTTTCTTGGGGAGCCTTTCCGCTTTTCTTTAAGCATTTGAACCATTAATTGAGCCTCTCCTTTGAATGGGCCTTGGATATCACGTTCTACCTTGCCATTGATCCTATCAATCAAGTGATTTCCTCCATACCGGTACTCCTTCCATCAGTAAAAGTCTGTGAAGAGCAGGGGTCATCGACTGAGGTGACAGTGGGTCCTTGTCCTGTTGTTTCCATTTGTCTAGTAGTTGTCCGTTGGGTACTCCTCCTTGGGCCCCTGCTAGATTAAGTGGTAACATGACTCACATGGGAATCGATCAAGGCTTGGGGACTTATTACCAACCATCTCCATTAATGCAATAGTCAGCTGATCAGGAGTCAATTCTTGATCACATAGCCTTTCATGTTCTGGTAATAGTCGATGGTGCACCATGTCCAAACATGTTTACATTGCTATCTTCCTTTCTTCAGTGATGCGCTAGGACTGAAAGACAGTCCAATAATGAGACAAAAGCTGATTGTCAGAGAGTGTAGCCTCACTGTTAACCTGGAACAGCCAACCCTCCTGATAGTAAAAAAAGAATGCACTTCAATCTAACTGAATGGCCATATCCAGATTCTCAAATCTCTATCAGTGTCTCTGCGGAAATTGGATCAGGTATAGAAAAGTGCAGCTGTATTGTTCTTGAACTTATCAGGATACTATAAGCCTAGCCCGACCTTTAGGTCAATCCAGACCAATTTCTCCCCTTATGGCATTTGGATGTGCTGAATTCCTTCTTTTTCCTTTGGGTTTTCAACCATGTTACTATTCCCACAGATCAGCTAGTGGTTGTCTACCATCCACCTCCAAAAGGCCGCACCTTCAATAGCATCATTTGACATGTACATGTTGGTCAACCCCAAAATTTGGTTTCCTAAATTCAACAGGGTCCAGGTTAATCTCTGGGTTGGGTTTATGCTTGAATTGCTAACAACTGCAACCAGGATTAGCAAGATAAGCATTACCACTCCACCCCTCCCTTCCGCATGTTTAGAAACATAAACAAAAGCATATGGCCAAATATGGTTTATGGCTGTTAAAAGCATGAAATCTGTAATATCCACTTCTTGTAAACAAAGAATATCAAGACTAGCTATCAAATTATGCATCTTCTGCACCATGGATTTTCTATAGAAGTCTGTCAAGCCCCTGACATTTTGACATTACTTTCATCATTAATTGGGAGTATGTAAGTCCATATTCTCATGGCCATCCATGTCATTCAGCGCCCCAAAAGCATTTTGCAACTTAAGTTCTGAATATAAGCACCAAGTTTTGGTGTTGAGGTCAAACAGAAACTGGGCATTGTATTTATTTCTCAAAGCTATTATGCCAGGGAAATTTTGTTGTAATAAATCTTGTATAGCATCTCCAGCCACAAACATGTCTGAGACATATAAAACAAACTGAAACTGTGTATTAAAGCATGGATGTACTGTATCTGATCCATCTTTTTCTGAAGAGATAAAAAAATATACATGGATGAAAACATTCTGAAAATGAAGCAGATCTGGAAAACACCTCTTTCTTCAAATGCAGTGGGAGAGGAAAACATTGGATTGTACGTGTGCTGAATGAGAGATTGTCACAGATTGATCAAAAAGATTCTTCGTTGTTGTCCTGATCCTCATTGGAGGGCTGGCTGAAAGAGGAGGAATTAGTTAAGGATGTTAAACTGGTGTTTCTGAAGAGTAACACCTTCCTTAGTTTCGATCTGTCCATATACCTTCAACCATTTGCCCTTCCTTGGACAGGAGGTCTGTGCCCCTGTTAAGCTCTTTGTAGATATGATCAAAAAGCTACATACAGATTTGACTTCCTCGAAGATTGGACTTAAAGTTAATACCAAGTTTGCCATTCTGCTTTTCCTTGTCATTCAATTGATAACTATCTGAGAGTCTTCAAACGCCTGTATCTTGGAATTCCCTGTTGAGATGCTAGTTTTAGAGTATTTGTAAGGCAAGAAGTTCAGCAAAATTTTTGGATGCTTGCCCTTAGCCAGCCTTGAGTCTGAAAGTGTCACTAAGATGAATAATTCCTCCAATTCCACTCTTTTTTGGGGTACCTTGATTTGCAACATTGAAGTATCCTTGTGTTGCAGTTTTATATACTGGGGGGTGTGTCAGCTGCATTGGCACTGACACTTTGGAACCTGTTTTGATGCTGGCAAATACATGTTTTCCATGAGAAGGACATTGCAAAGGGGGAATATACCTACCCTTGAATTTTCCAGCATTTCAAGCTAACCAAATACCCCAGGAAGTGATTAGAGTAAGACATTTAAATTCTTTGAATTCTAGTTTTTGAAACCATTGTTAAAGACAATCTTCCACTAAATTTTCTTGCCAACTGTCCTCCTCTTTCGAACAGTCTCTCTCCATTATTTTTTGGTGTAGGGGCAGGAAATGAGAAGATGGATGTTTTCTTCTTGATTTTGGCAGAGTATACTTCTGCTTAGCCCTGTCCTGTTCCTCTTCCAAAGGATTTCCCAAGTTTAAGTCCTTGTTTTTGATAGTCAACCACATAAAAGCTCAGGTTTTAAGACGGGATGTGATTTTCCATATCTCCTTCCACCACCATTGGATATCTTCTGACATATCATAGAACAAACATAGCTTTATGCTCAAGTTTTGAAGTATAAATCCCCAGGACTGGGTTCTTTGACCAGACCAGCTCATCTTCTAAGTCCTTGATTCTAACAGGGCTCACCTTAAGCTGATCTGTATATGCTTCCTGTTATCATCCAACTTGCACCTCCTAGTGTTCAGCCTTCACAAGGTAATACACTTGAATGTAACTCGGAAGAGTTGCCACTGTCACCTAGACAACTACTTCCCTCTTTTTATGTTGGAACAAATCCAACAGAAGGGAGGCTTCCATAACAACAATTAAGTTTTTCAAGCAAGACAATCCAAGTCTATGGTTACCTAAGTTACTATGCAATTAAAACCAACTTTGAAAGATAAGAGATTTAGGGTTCATGTTGACTAATTAAGATTAATTCCAGATTTGAGTTAAGTGTTTGATTAAACAAGTTTGAGGGTTTATAAGGTGTTTCTATGTGTAACAAAAAAGTGAGGGTTTCCCACTCATCCTTTTCTTGACCCTCGAATGCTAACTTCTCTGTCTTGCTCCAATCTTGATGCCATATGGAAGAGGTTTCAGGAGAGGCTGTTTGCGCGAAGACATTTATCACTGCCTCTGAAAGCTTAAATTCATTGCCACTGTCCACCCCTGGTTCTTTACCAATTCTTACCTCACTTTCGATGCTAGCCAGTTCCCTATCAAGGGAAAAGACCGCACCATCCCTTTCTATATAATGGAAAAAATTATTTATTGATTTGGATGGTCTTTTGATCCAATCTTCAATGGAGTTTTGGCTCAATATATCTCTGAACCAGATTCTCTTCTCCACCTTTGTTTGCAGCCATTTCTAGCCATGTTTCCCATAATTGTTTCTTTCTAAAAAACTCTGAATATTTAAAGCCATCCTGGAACTCAGTACAGTTTTAGGGAAGAAGCTGTAGGGTATCTCTGATCTGTGCCTCTTTCAATCTGAAAAAACGTATAGAAATTTTTTGCAAGTTGACTGACATGCCTGTATCAGTGCAGTAAGGATTTAGAACTTGCTTTAGAGCTTTCGTATCTATTCTTGATCCATCTCCAAAGAGCAGAACATCATCAACGAAGTGGAGATGGTTCAGATGTAAAATTCTGCCCATTGAATGCTTTTTAGGTTCCATGTTCTTTTTGCTTAAAGCACCCCCCATTACTATGGATGCAGGAGTTGGGGTATCAATTTATAATGATGAAGATCTGTTGATCTTACCTTATACAGGCAGTTGATAGGCAGTTTAATTTACCTGACAAGTGACATCTATTCACCCAAATATTTATTTTGGTGTTGTTATACTGGATAGTGCCACGAGGATTCTGAGGTTCCTAAAGGGGGCTGTTGACTGTGGATTGGCGTTCTCGTAGAAATCAGATTTCAGGTTGACTGGACATTCTGATTCTGATTGGGTAGGCTGTGTTAACTCTTGGAGGTCAAGTGGTTGCTATTGTTTTATGCTTGGTTCAGCAACAAGCATCCCATTGTTGCATTGTCTTCCACAGAGGTGGAGAAAGGTGCTGGCAGCTGTAGTCAAAGTTACTTGTGAGGGTATATGGCTGGGGAGGGTGTATATGGCTGCAGTGTAAGCTGCATTATCCTCTATCATGTGTTAACTCTTGGAGGTCAACTGGTGGCTATTGTTTTATCCTTGGTTCAGCAAGAAGCATCCCATTGTTGCATTGTCTTCCACAGAGGTGGAGAAAGGTGCTGTAGTCAAAGTTACTTGTGGGGGTATATGGCTGGGGAGGGTGTATATGGCTGCAGTGCTGTTGTAAGCTGCATTATCCACTATCATTTGTTTGTTGTATAGCTTCTCCGTGTTTTCATCCCTTTTGTTCACCATTTATATGTGCCTATAGTTTGTCATAAAAGTATTCATGTTGATTTTTATTGGCAGAGTCACTGGCTTATAACTTTGTGGATTGTAAAACATTTGTTCTGCTGTATCATTTTACATGCTTGTTTTCTGTTTCTACTTGTTTTGCATGGTATCATTTCCAGTCTTTTGAAGGTGCTAATTTTCTAATAATTTGTTTGCCAAGTGTTAAAATACTGCGCTATATGCTTTGTTACATTATGTGAGCAGGATTTAATTTGGGTTCACCATTTTGAATTGTTTTCAGATTAAAGTGTGGGCTCAGCTTTAGGTTCAAATTTTAATTATTTGTGTTTGGTTTTTTGTGGTAAAGAAATTTATTTTTGTTGTAGGATTGGAGGCATCACATTGATAAGCTGACAAGACCAATTTTGACTCCAAATGTCTTTAATTTGCCTTGAGGCTCAGACAAAGTGAAAGTTATTCATAATCCTCCGAAATCTATCTTTTCCAGAATTACAATTTTCGAGTCAAAGCAAATTTATAACACATTTTGTATCCTGGATAGTGTTAAAAATAGTAAAATACTGTAGGAAAAAAATGAAAACTAGAGTGGGTCTGCAAGAATGAAGAGGTATTTTGTATGGGTAAAACACACTTGGTTTTACAGATTCATTTCTTTACAATTTACTGCTTCTGATTATCTTTAGGCTTTATTGGTGCGCTTTACTACTTATGATTATATTTAGGCTTTATTGGTGTGCTTTATTACTTATGATTATCTTTAGGCTTTATTGGTGTGCTTTCTAATCTAATCTCCAAAGGATTTGTAAATTTGTTCTTAAGGGTGTGATTCTTTGAATCCCCAAACACAGACTTTTCTCAAGTAATGTTCTGGGCCTGGCGTGGGAATCCTGTTCTCTGATTGATTAAAATTGTACTTGGTCATTATGTCTTTTTGTTTTGTTTTTGTGCACTTAATTTCATTTGATTTCTTATTTACTGTGCGAATTAGACTGTAAAGTTTTCATTTCTAGAATGTAGGCAGTCTGATTCTTTGTTTGCTGTTGGCAGGACTGTGATTCGTGGAAGAAACATCAAGTTAGTTGTGGTTGTAGTGCAATCAACACAAACTGGTAAGTTCACAGTATATAGAATTACGTAGAAAAGCATAGAACATTACCACATTTGTGAATCACAATTCTCAAGTGTCTTTGGACAAACAAAATTGGCCTTTATTTTTTTGATTGTAAGCAATCTAGAACTTAAACCTACCTTAATAGAGTAGGTATTACGATTGACCTACAAGAAGAAAAAGCCAAACCAAGTGTTGGATGTCAAGATCATCAAGTTGGAGTCTGGACATCACAATACATTTAACATCCAGTAGTTTCATGTGTTTGGGAGTGATTTGCATGTCATGTTGAATATGAAGAAGACTGTCCAGCTGAATCCAAATTTTCATTCAGATTTAGATGGGCTGAAGCAGGAATACTGGATTTGCCCCTGACAGGCTTTGCCCTTGCACCAGTGGCATTTCAGGTGCATGGGTGCAAGAATTTGCAGTCAGAATCCTCCATCAGGGGCCTTAGTTAATTGGAGGTGTTTCCAATTCCTATAAACCAAAGTTACTGTATCTATCTATGGAGGATTTGGATCTGGATCTAGATCCACTCAAGATATGTTTCTGGTTTGGAAGTGCCAGAGTATTTGCTTGAGATATGTAGTGTATTACTATTTATGCTCAATAACTATTATAAAGTCATGTGGCTCCTCATATAATACAATGGCGTAAGAGGATATTCTAGATTTTTTGTCCTTCCACATCTCTAGTAAGCCACTTAGTACACGAGGTTTATGCTTGGTGAGCCAACCCTATCATTCGCAGGCCATCCCAATCTTTCAGACTGCAACAAAGCTCCCAATTCACCCTATGATTCCTTACTGGTAGGCTGGCCCAGAGAAAGTCAAGAAGGGGCTTCTTGTACTGTTTATAGGTCACTTGAGAGGGCATCCAACTCAACAAATAATACACGAGTGGTAGCTAGAATGTTGGAACAAATTTTTAATCTCAGTACTGAGCACAAAGGCTGAGAAATATATTTTCCTACCTTCTTAGCTATATGCTAGAGAACTACTTCCCAACGGTTCTTTGGTGAGGCTTGGAAGGTGTAGGAACCTCCAAAATATGGAGACCTGACTAGGTTGGATCTACGACCATTCCTGGCTAGCAAGCCAATGAGAAATGGCTTCCTGGTCATCCAATAGCACCAAATCATGGCCTGTTGAAGTTTAGAACATGAAGCTCCATTAAAAATATGAGTACAACAAAAGGTTTTGTTCACTGCCTCCTTGCCTTCTAGAATGATAGAAAGGGAGTCATCAAAAAAATGCCCATCTGTTTGGTCAACATTCAACCTGGGTAGGCGAATACCCTTCATCATGTTAATTTTAATTTTTCAAGTGCGAGTTTCATATTTAATGTCTCATGTAGTTATTTTACTCAGAAATTATTTTACTCAATAAATGAATTTTTCCGCAGTAAATAAAATTCTGGAAACTACAAACAGGAAATTTTCTGGCTCTTTAATGCAGCAAATAGTAGCGGAAATATTTCAGAAAAATAATCTCAAAAAATCAGACAAGAACATCAATTGTTTTAACCCTCCAATCTCTCTCCATTAAATTTTCTTAGAGAAATTACGGGCTCCTTTACCAGGGAAAATGGGCCTCTGAAAATACACAGAAAATACAGTGAATGGAATCTGGCAAAAATCGACCGCCAGAAATTTGTCCTGCACTTTGCTGGCTGTCTTTCACAAGTTTGGCCCTCCTAAATCTGCTCGACACCTCCACTAGTGCGGCCTCAACCCTCTTGGGGAAATGGGTACGGGTACGAAACGTGACCCCCCCCCAAATTTTGGAAACAGGGAAACGATATATATATATTAGGGCATTTAAGAAATGTTATGTGCAATCATAAGGCATACATGATACATTGTAGTTTATTACATAATTAAATTGTCCAATGTCAATACATAAACTATAATTCTCTAAAATTAGATCACATTTACTCATGAATGATCACATAATGAAAATAGCAATATCAGAATATCCAAAATCAGCCTTTATTATATATCCAAATTTCAAAATCAGCCTTTATTATATATATGAGGTTGCAAGTACAATAAAGACTATGAGGCTGCAAGTACTATAAAGACTAAAGACTAATCCTCATCATCATAATCCTCATCAAAAATAGAAGCAGAAGCATGCTCAACAGTGGATGGTGGAGCTGAAGAAGATGATTGGCCAATTCCACTTCTAGGCTCCCGGTCCTCAATATTCAGGGCAGCAAGAGAGAGCTCCAAATCAGGACTTTTTGGATCCACATCCCATTCTTTAGAAAAACCACTGCTTTATTCTGAACTCCTACGAGATGCAAGGCGAAGGTTGGAGTGCACATAAACAAGATCCTCTGCATTCTGCGAGCCCAACCTGTTGTGCTTCATAGAATGAATAAAACCATAGGTGCTCCAATTCCTTTCTGTTGATGAAGAGCTTGCCACTTGTGAAAGAACAAGAACGACAAGGTTTTGCAAATGTACACCATTTGCTCAACGACAAATCCGCCACTTAACGGGATTCATGGTGCTTCTCTCATCCAAAGCTGATATCTCTGAATAATCATCTAATCCTACAACAAAATTGGCAAATTATTCTTTCACATCCTTGTGTAGATGACTTGGAAACATTCTCATAAGGGCTTTCTTCACTCCATTAGCCACCTCTCTTCCTTATGGGTACCTTCCCCTTCCCATTGCTCTGAGCAATAAACTCCTCATCATAAAATTTGGGGTTCAAGGCATGTGCTAAAGTGTGCAATGGAGTGTTGAAATTGTTCCACCTATCAACAATGATTTTCTTGACTAAATCAACAAAATGATCATCAACTAATAAAAGTTGTGGAGACTCTTGTGGAATGATTTCCCAAGTTTTCTCAACCATGGTATCCATACCATCATATACCTCTCCTAAGAAAGGTTGGTCAGTGTCGGCATTCCGAAAAAGCTCAAATGCAGGGGTTGTGAGCTTTAGCAAGAAATCTATCTTGCTCCACCACTCCTCGTCAAGGCACAATCTACGCACCATATATCCTCACTCTGAATTTGCCTGTCTCCACTCAGCCCAGAGTTGACTCACCACCACAAAAACTAATGGTTGCTTAACCTCAACAAGACGGCACAACATTAGGCAGTTTGAGGCATATCTTGTCTCGAAAATTTTTAACAACTCCGATTTGGAATACTCTCGAACTATTGCTTGAGATTGCTGGTGGTTGGCGATGAATTTAACAATCTCCCTTGCTTCCCCTATGATTTCTTTTAACCATGGACCCTTATTGTTGATCTCGTCTAAGATCAAATTCAGATTATGGACAATACAGGGTGTCCAAAAGATGTGGTCATACCAACCCTCAATAATTAAACCTGCAGCTTTGCAAATTGGTGCATTATTCGTGATAACTTGCACCACCCTGTTAGGTCCTATTTGTTCAATAGATTTTATAATAACATCAACAATGAATTGTGCATCTTTTACCTCTCCTGAGCAGTCTTTCGCTTTTGAAACATTGCTTCTTTTGGTAAAGTGGCAATGATATTTATCAATGGCTTGCGCCTTGTATCTGTCCATCCATCTGAGACTATGGTAACCCCAGAGCTACTCCAGGAAGAACGAATTGGTGATAAGATATCCTCCACAAGCTCTTCTCATTTTTGAGAATCTGAGTTTTGACTTTCTCATAGTTGGGCCCCTTGTACCCTGTAGGAGCTTTGTTAACTGCCCTTATCATATCTTGCCAGTCAGGAGAGCGAACAACATTGAATGGGATACCACATGCATAGATGCACCTAGCCACTTTGGAATCAACTCTTCTCTCGCTTGCACATTCACCAATTTAGCAATTCTACTATCTTGAACTGAAGCAGATGCCCCTCTGGTATTTGTGGATGGTGGTTGTTCTTGTTGAGTGGCTCTCCTCTTCCTTGCTTCAACCACAATCCTTGGCTCAATGTTTGGTTGAGCTTGAGGAGTAGCTTGAGTAAGCTCTTCATGCCTAATTTTGATTCCATTCGCCTCATATTTCTCTCTTTATTATGCCCTCCTCACTAATGGGTCTGCTGTTTCTGTGCAACTTGCAATCCCCTATCCTCCTCCATGCAAAAGATGTGCCTTCTCTCTTGGGTAGGAGCCCTTGTGTGAATTACTGTAAAGATTACATTGCCATTCCCATGAGCCACCACCTCCACATTTTTGTAGCTTCTGAACATTGGGCTTGGGCTTGGGGGTTGAACTTGCACCTTGGTTGGAAGCCATTGTTGCGAAAAAATAAATTAAAAAAACAAATCTGTAAAGAAAAAACGTTTTTCACATTTTTGGAGGCATAAACCCTCGAAAAATAGAAGAAACAGTGGGAAATAACTAAGAAAACGAATGCTTCTTACCCAAAATAATTTTTTGTAGCTGAAGCTACCCCAAAATGCCCAAAAGATGAGAAATATGGCTATAGTTGAGCCAAAAACCAAGAGTGCAGTAGTTGGAAACTCCCCACTCCAAATTTGCTTGTGAAATATCTTTCTCTTGCTGCTGAAATCTCCTTTGCTCACTGTTGAAAACACCCTAGTTGAAATCACTGCTGTCATCCTCTTTCTCCTTGCTAAAATCGTCCGTCTCCAAGTGAAATGACTTGCCCAATTCGTGTGATGAGGGAATGAGGCGAGAGTCTTTTTATAACTTGCGAGAGCCATATAGAAGCATCCAAAAGATATTTTATTTGCCAAATAAAATAATAAAAATGAAAAAAAACTGAAAAAAAAACTTAAACGTTGAAACGTGGCCGTACGATCTGGAAACATGTTTCAGGCTATACTGGGCCACGTTGGGCTATGTTGCAGGAAACATTGGGCCAAAGACTGTTTCTGGTCAGAAACGTTGAAATGCGTTTGGTACGGCCTGGAAACGCGTTTCAGGCCATATTGCCACGTTTCACCCACGTGAAACGTGGCAGTATGGCCTAAAACGTGTTTCCAGGCTGTACCAAACGTATTTCAGCGTTTTTGACCAGAAATAGTCTTTGGCCCAACGTTTCCTGCAACATAGCGCCACACTTATGACACCACTCCACAAACTCGACGTTGATGCTCTCAACCTCTCCAAGTTCACGACATATGTTTGCCTCACCTAAGCGAATTTTGGCCTTCCTCTTGTGCGCTCCATCTGCAAAATTTTTCTCACTCGGACTCACATTTTTTGATTTCTTGAGCTTGTAAATCTATCAGTCACCAAATCTGCACAATGACTCATGCAAATTCTTCAGAAATATCTTTATGAATCTCTTGTGTTGTATCCTCTTGCTCTCCCTTACGCTACTTTTATAATACTGCATAGGCCAAATCCCGAATCTCCAAAGTGATTGAGGGATAGGATTAAATCCTAACTTTCTTTGATTAACGGTGGAGATTAGATCTGAGTCACTTAAATAATTAATTATTTATCCTTAGAAAAACATTAGCCCAGAGGACCATATTAATTGCTCCTTTCAAACAACAACCTAAAGAGGATTTCTCCTGCATGCATGACACCACCACATGTAGAAGACCTTTTGAAGCTACAAAAATCAACACTCCTTCCTGGCAAGGAAATGATTCTTCACCACCCCATCTTGTCCTTGTAGAAAACAAACCTCCCCTTCATTAGGGGCTTGGTGAGAATATCTGCCACTTGCTCTTCTGTGGATATGTACTGTAATCTCACAACACTTCTTTGGACCTTGTCTCTGATGAAGTGGTATCTGATCTCTATATGCTCAGACTTCTCATGAAACATTGGATTTTTTGAAAGCTTGATACAACTTTGGTTGTCATAGTGAATCACTATAGGCCCCATCTCAAAACCAAACAATTTTGTGAGCATCTTGTGAAGCCATATGGCCTCACAACTTGCCAATTGCTACCATGGACTTGGCCTCTACTGAGCTAAGTGCCATTGAATGTTGCTTCCTGCTAAACCATGTGATCATTGCAGACCCCAAGCTGAAACAACATCTTGAAGTACTCTTCTTGTCCATTACACTCCCAAACCATTCCGAATTTGTGTAGCCCTACAACTGCACTTCACCAACTTTGAGATACCTCGGTCCAAACTCCACTGTACCATGAAGATACTTGAGCACATGCTTTTCTTTCACCTAATGAACCCTCCTCGGCTCCACCACAAACTCGCTGATTATGTTCAATGCAAAACATATATCTAGTCTAGTTGTTGACCAGATACATTGTTGACATGATCAACTGCCTGTGCAAAATGGGATCCACCAACTCACTCTTGTAAGCATCAATCTTCCTCAAGTTAGTGACCATAAGTGTATATGTAGGCATGAAATCCTCCATCTTGAATCTCTTCAGGATCTCAACTGGATGCTTGCCTTGCTCAAGGAAAATCTCTCCTGGCTGCTGCCACACCTCTAGTCTCCAAAAATAGTGCATCAATCCAATATCCTTCATGTTGAACTACAAAGCAAGGTTCTCCTTACACATCCTTATGAGCTTCTTTGATCCTGTCAGAAATAGATCATCAACATAAAGTACCAAGATGAACAACTGACCATCAATAAGTACATAGTACAAGTTGGAGTCCACCTCACTCTTGATGAAGCCCAACCCAAGTAGGTACCCATCAATCCTAGAGTACCATGCATGAGGTGCCTATTTAAGTCTGTATAAGGATTTCTTGAATCTGCATATATGGGACTTCCCTCCCATGCACCTCAAATTGCTGAGGTTGCTCAATATACACCTCTTCCTTAATTACCCCATTGAGGAAGGCAGTCTTCACATCCATCTAATGTATCCTCCACCCTATTTATGAAGCAATAGATATGACTGCCCTAATAGATGCATATACGACGATAGGTGCAAAAATCTCCTCATAATCTACTCCCTCCTTCTGGGAGAACCCTCTTGCCGTGAACCTCGCCTTATTCTTCTCGACACTGCCATTTGTTGCATGCTTGATCTCGTAGATCCATCAAGAAGTGACCACCAACTTCACCTCAGGCCTTGGTACTATCTCCCAAACATTGTTCCTCATGATGGAACTCTACTCTTCCATCATGGCATCCCTCCAAATCTGTTGGTTTGTTGCCTCAATGGTAGAAGGCTCGTCCTCACTGACGCTGCGCATCAAGGCCATATAACTGGAAATCTAGTAGGTGGTTTACTTTCCGTGAAGGTCTTGCTAGGAGCCTCCACATGTTCCTCAACACCTCGACCCATTTCAACCTCCTCTTGGTGGAAATCAAATGAACATCTTGCTCGTCCTCTTGATTAGAAGGTTGTGTTCCTGCTGCTGGTCCTTGCTCAACCTTCAGAGCCTCTCACTCCCGATTCTTTGCCACTATTGGATCTAACATATGTGACCTCCTTAAAGGTCCTAACCTCCTCAAATCTAACATCCCAGCTAATCACTATCTTCCTTTGCTCTGGCATGTAGACCTTGCAGGCCTTTCAAGTCTCACTATATCCAACAAAAATTCCCTTCTCTGAAGAGGGCTCCAACTTGGCCCTCTTTTCTGAAGGAATTTGGACATAAATTGTACTATCGAAGGTACGAAAATGGCCCACCTTTGGTCTCACTCTTGTAAAATCCTTCTAAGGAGTTTTGTCCTCCATTGCTTTGTGAGGACTCCTATTCTGTAAATATAGAGTCGTGTTACACGCCTCTGCCCATAAGAACATAGGCATATCCTAATCATGGATCATGGCCTTGGCTACTTCGATTATAGTCTTGTTCTTCCTCTCTGCCATTCCATTACGTTGTACATTATATGGCACTGTCAGTTCTTTCTTGAATCCTACCTCCCCGTAGAAACTCTTGAACTCATTGGAAGTCTACTCTCCCCCATTGTTTGATTTGAGGACCTTGATTTTCTTCTTAGTCTGGTTCTCCACAAGAGTTTTGAACTCTTGGAATCGATGAAAAACCTCATCTTTAGCCTTCAAGAAGTAAACACGTCCTCTTGTAATAGTCATCTATAAATGTCACAAAATAACTAAACCCAAATACAGGCTCCATTGACATAGGATCACAAACATCGGAATGAACCAAATCCAAAACTCCATTGGACCTTGTCTCATTGTTAGGAAATGTTGCCTTAGCATGTTTCCCAAGCGAACATCCTTTGCATATGCCATCCTGCTCTATAATGAAGCAAATGACCTCACGTCCCCTGTCCCCCATAGCTGAAATGGAGAGTAAGTTCTTCTCCAACCTAGGTACATATAGAACTTTCTTCACCTCTATAAGACTTTTTAAGTCCAACTGAAATTGTATGCTAACAACGCCTCCCATTGCATACATGACATTATCAACAAGATCCACTGAAGATCACGATACTCTTTGGCCATACTGGTGAAGAGGTCACGAGATCTCATTATATGACAAGAATCCACAATCCATATGCCATATGTCCTTGTGCGTGAAAGACAAGACACCAATGCAAATTCCTTCTTGAACTTCTCGGCTAGCTCATCCATTTGTGTTGATGCAGTTGTTGATGTTTTCCCCTTGCCTTTCTTCTTGTTTGGGCACTGTCCTACATAATGACCATACTTACGACAATGGAAAGCACTTAACTTTGCTCATGTCCTTTTCTCTTTTTGTGAAGATGCTCCTCCACCTTGATTTTGTTGGCTTTACTCTTGCCTTTCTTTGCTTGCCCAACAAGAGTAAGATTCTCCTCATCTCCACCTCTACTCTGTCCACCAGATATTGAATTCTCTCAAATCTCCTTTTGAGTGAATTTGATATTTTAAGTGAAGAACAAAATGCAGAGTAGGCTAGTTGAGTAGATTGCAGAATAGTCCAGTGGAGTACAAAATTGAGGAATTAAGCAAACTAGAGTCTAGTGTAGATATAGAGTTGATCGCTGAAGTGTTGAAGCAATTTATAGACCAGACCTCATAGGGGATTGGTGTCTCTTGTAGGTTGGTACCCACAAAGCAGAGAAGGGGATTGGTGTCTCTTGGAAGTTGGTGCTTGCAAATCCGAGGGTATTGGTGCCCCTTGTAGGTTGGTTCTTACAAATTGAAAAATTGAAGGGATTGGTGTCTCTTGTAGGTTGGTGCCTACAAGATATTTCATATAATCAATTTTTGTGGTTTTCTCCCCTATGGGTTTTCATGTATATCTTGTGCTATTTGTTTAGTTTATGAGATCGATGCTTCATGGTGTTTGAATGTTGAAATAAGTAAAAATTGTCATTATACTAATTCAACCCCCGCCAACTCTCATATAATTGTGAAGTAGTTTACAGATTAGATCCCAGAGGGGATCAGTGTTTCTTGGAGGTTGGTGCCTACAAAATCTTTCATATAATGAAATTTTGTGGTTTTCTCCCATAAGGGTTCCATGTATATCTTGTGTTATTTGTTCAATTTATGATATTGATGCTTTATGGTGTTTGAATGTTTAAATGAGTAAAAATTGTCATTATACTAATTCAAACCCCCCCAAACTCTTAGTATAATTGTAAAGCAGTTTACCGATTAGATCTTAGAGGGGATTGGTGTCTCCTGTAGGTTGGTGTCTACAAATTTGAAAATTGAGGGGATTGGTGTCTCTTGGAGGTTGGTGTCTATAAGATCTTTCATGTAATGAAGTTTTGTGGTTTTCTCCCATAAGGGTTTGTAGGTATATCTTGTATTACTTGTTTAGTTTATGAGATTGATGCTTTATGGTGCTTGAATGTTAAAATAAGTAACATAAGATATACATGGAATCTGCCACCCCACCCGCCCCCCCCCCCCCCCCCCCAAAAAAAAACTCTTAGTATAATTGTGAATCCAACATCTTCAATGCATCCCAAATCCTATTTAGGGCATTCACAATCACTACAAATCCTAACCAGCTATACAAAATCCAAACAAAACATTCCACCAAGTTCTTCAAGCTAACCTTTGGAGCTTCCAATCAAGCCAACATCACACCAACCAACAAACCCCAAGATCTTCCCCTTGCATGACATGCTATCAAGAAGATTCACACACTTGCATCCCACAAATGACTCAACACATGCATTTCAGAAGACAAGGAACCCTAGTTCTAGCATCTCACAAATAGTACTCCTTGTTACATGAGTAGTATATGATCTTCCAAGATCCTTCAATTATAGATATCATCACTCCAATTATCAATCTTTAAGATACAAATTATTTGTTTTATATTAAGATTCTCTCCTCCCTTTATATAAACTAAGGATGCCAACAACAAAACATGAACTTAAGTTCACAAGTAACCCGAGGCTAAGTCAACAAATAAAGCACTCCTCAATGCAAGGCGTCCATATGTTTGCTAGGGTTTGTCCAACCTCCAAGTTGGGGCTTTCTCCAAGTTAGGTGTCCACATATCAAGCAATCCTCCAAGATGTTGTGCCCTCCAATCAATGCCTCTTCAACTCAAGTTTCATCCTCAAATTGTGTATAAGGTAGTTACATGCTCGTATGGCCAAGCGTCCAACTTCCAAGTGCCAAATTCCCTCCTTCAAAGTGGCTACCTGACATGTGCCAGGTGCCTATCCTCCTCAACAAGTGTGTCCTTGTAGAAGATGCTAAATGTGACATATATGCCAATTACGACATCAAATATTGTGCCTCCCAATTCTAGTGCAAAATTACACGAAATGCAAGCTTTCCAAGTGTAAGTTAGAAATAGATAAAGGGACCACAAGCCCTCACATCCCATGAAGGCTTTCCTAGCTAGGTGAGGGCACTTTTGGCACCTCAAAATATATTAATTTGTTTTCACAAAAAATATGGTGAGTTTGATGGTGAGTATGGTGAGGTTGTTGTGAGTTTGTGGTGAGTTCATTGGTGAATAAGTGGGCTAGGAAGACTTGGCAAGGCTCGTGAGTCTTGGGCTAGTCAGAGTACACTGCTATGCATTGTGTAATGTTTTAGTAAGCCATCTCAACATTCGGCAAGTTGGAACAGAGGGTAACAAGGCATCCTTCCTTTAGCTATCTTTGCCCAAGTCTAGATCTTAGTCTTCTTTTATCCCTTGATCAGATTTTAGAACAACAATTTTTTCAATGATTTCAATTGTTGATGGAGATACCTCTTGTTATGGCATAAATTCTTGAGCACCTAATTTAAGAGGAGCATGATATCATATATTGGGTTGCTAATCTTACCTTGGAGGAGCTTTCTGCATATTGTGAGGCATGTTTTCCATTGGAGAATGCCTTTGGGATGTCTTCAAGGTTCTCAAAGCATGAGTTGCATTTTTGGAGGCATAATGTGGATCATTAGTATACTTTATAAGCCTAGATGAAGGTTCTAGGAGGATGCACTTCATGAGATGATGACACATGACATCTAGAACCCCTTTTTCAAGGTCAACTATGCATTTTTAGAGGAACACCCTTCAATGCAGGGGTTTTTAAAATCTTTTAGTAGACACATTTCAAGAAGCTTTTTGCTTTAAGGGGGAACTCTCCACTAACTAAGGGGTTTTCATTATTGTTTTGGAGAAGTTGCTAGAAGATCCCTTCTTCGTGAATGCTACAAGCAAGAAGAAGACGTGTGGCATACAAACTCTAAGACTTGGTCAAAATGGTTATAATCTAATGGAGCATTTTGCATGATGAAAAGACGTGGCTATTTGGACCAATTTTGTTGGAAATACTGAGAGGGGCAGGGGGCAGGGGGGGGGTTGGGGAAGTGAATCAGTATTTCATTATTTTAAACTATTTTTATCTTTTAAAACATCTGATGCACATAAATCATGAAACACAGATCTTTACATAAGAAATACTTACACAATTTTCTTTGTAAATATTTTGTAAACTCCCTTGTACAAAGTAGGCACCAATGTACAACTTTCATAGGCACCAACCTATAGGAGATTTCATTCCCCTAGTTAAGAACCAACTCATCAAATGCAGGCACCAACCTACACGAGACAGCAATCCGCCCCCCCCCCCCCATGCCCCCGCTCTCGCCCAACTGAGCACCAACACAGCTAATTGTAGACACCGACCTACGTCAAGGCATTCCTTGGATCTGTCACCAATAACTTCTAGTCCTCAGCAAATTCTTCAGTGAATTGTTCTCTAACCATGCAACCCTCAGGTTTGCGCCTTCAAGCTTGATCACAGCCACTTGACCTGTACACCTTAACTTTCTGCTCTTCAACTAGGCTTCTTGACTTGGCTCTTTAGATTTAATCTCCTACATGTCAGTTATCTGTATTTGATCCAAAAGAGGTCGGCCCATCTGGAACTTCAATTTCCTCAACTCTTGCTGTTCATTGTTCGAGTATCACTGCTTAGGTTTTTATATGTTCAAAGAGAAGGTCTGCCCACTTGGCAACTTGTACTGAACGCAGTAGATTTCTTCCTGCTACATAGAGCTTTTCAACGTGCTTCAAACCAAACAGGCCTTTAGAACCTTGAAAGTCTGGTTCCTGCGGGCTATTAACCTTTGCACTAAACACTCACCTTATGCAGCCCATAGGCCTATCACAAAACTTGTCAACAATAACGCTGTTCTTACTGCACCTCTGTCCACAATAGTTCTTGGCCCTATCAACATTTTAACATCACAACTATTTCCACTAACAGCTCCCTTAACACTGTCTTAGCCAACCAGACTCCGTCTCCAAAGATCCCTGCAACAGTTCTCCAAGATAGCAGGACCACCTCAAAGATCGGACCAGAGACTCGGTCTATAACAAGACTGCAACTTTGGCCTCAAACCAGACTTGAACATGGCCTTCAATGCACCAGAACTTGGCCCGCAAGACATGCCTGAATTTGGCCTAGAAAACCACCAGGACTTGGCCCTCAAGACAGGCCTGAAACTTGGCCTTCCACACCAGAATTCGGTCTCTCTAAGCAGACCTAAAACTCGGCCTTCAAAAGGACCAAAGTTCGGCCTTCAATATGGCTAAAACTTGCCTTCAACAGGGCTGAAACTCGGCATCTAGAACAACTCTGCAACTCGCCTGCTCACTGGTCTTTGTGCTTGGTATGGAATATAGCTGCACTGTGCCAAATGTATTGTAATTTTTAAGGCTGTGGTTAATAACAAATCTGTTACCTTAACTTGTAAATACAGGGCATCCAAATCTGACACCATCGATCTGTAATTGACTAGCCTATGGCTGAGTCAATTCTCTAACAAGGACTTTGATTAACTTCGTGCGCAGTACTTGATAATATTGTGTTATTTTTGCTGTGAATTAAACAATGATTTTAGGTTTTGAAACAAAATAACTTTCAGAGACAATAAACACGCATAATTTTACCCTGGACAATGCAGTGTGAGAAACTCCAGCAAGAATGGTTTGTTTGGTTCTTGATTCTTTCTTAGATAATTTTTACATTCAGAAGCAATACTCAGAGATATCATGTATTCTGACTCTGCTGTAATTTGCTGATTGCTGGCTTGGGCAACACAGTTTGGGCTCGGGGACAGGCTTCATTCCCCCTTGGACAAGCTAGTCTTTTGCCTCTTCATCATCTCAGTATTGGAACAGTACTCTTATTCTCGTTCTTGGTCGTCTAACCATTGCTAACGCTATGCTTTTCATCAACCATACTTCTATCATCTCACTTTTGAGGAAGCCGAATCAAATGCCAAAACACAGTTTCCAAACATAGTGTAGCTATCTGCCACCTTACCACTTGTCCACCTGTCTATCCGTTGAAGGGCCAGACGTCCCTAAAATGTGTTGAGGAAATTTAGGTAATTCCCTTTTTTCTACATGGAGTTGAAGAGCACATGGTGGCATTTCTTGTGGATGAATGGATCCTTGTTGATTAGCAAGTTGGTCTTCTTCATCAATGGGTCGGTTTATTTGCCTCTTCATTGTCTTGGTATTGAAACAGTTCTCTTATTCTCGTTCTTGCTCATGTAACCATTGCTAACGCTATGCTTTTCATCAACCATCCTTTTATCATCTCACTTTTGAGGAAGCCGAATCAACTGCCAAAAAACAGTTTCCAATCATAGTGTAGCTATCTGCTGCCTTACCACTTGTCCACCTGTCTATCCATTGAAGGGCCAGACGCCCTAAAATGTGTTGAGGAAATTTAGGTAATTCCCTTTTTTCTACATGGAGTTGAAGAACTCATGGCGGCATTTCTTGTGAATGAATGGATCCTTGTTGATTAGCAAGATGGTCTTCTTCATCAATGGGTCGGTTTATTTGCTAGTGGGTCAGTTAGCTTTGTTATTCAGTCGGTTAGCTGGTTCACAAATATTCAGTTAGTCAGTCAGTTGAATGGATACATGGAATGTTCTGTTACTTCACTCATTCATCCAATTGATTGATGTCCTCTAAGTCTTGTCTGGTCACTTGCTGTTTCCTCGTGGGCGTGGTCAAGGTATGGCAGTCAATTCGTGGGTTTGTTGACTAGTAATCAACCATGTTTTCTCGTTTGAATCTTGAGATATATTGAGGCAAAGGCAGACACACTATTCAAAAAACATTGCGTATTGTGGTGGATGAATTGCCCAAGATGTGTTCGAGCAAATCCCAGGACTGCATTAGAAGGTCTCTGCGAATTCAACTGAGTTGGGACAATGTAATTGGTCAGACTCATCAACTGAGAAATCCTCATAACATTATGACAAAACTACAAGGGTATTGCAGCATGGCCACTTCAGTGGAACAAATATTCCTTGAAAGTGAACTGAATAAGCATTTTCTCAGGCTTACCTTATCACAAGATCCGCAATAAAGTTCCCTTATCTATGATAATTTTGCAGGTTTCCAATCTTCAGGGGAATGGTTTATTTCCCAGTTTCCAAGGCATCTTTCTTCATACTGGAGATGTCAGATATTTTTCATGTTTGATCTCTCTTTTTATGATGTGAATTATCCTTAGTAACATGCTTGTCCATGTTCTAAATTGATTGACATGCAAACACACACAAAATCTGGTAAGATGAGGGCTATTCAACAAATTTATGGGATTCATGCTCCAGTGTTACAGTAGCAGAAGAAATAATTGGTCATTGATTGATATTTTGATATTATTTGATAATTACAAAATTAGAGAGAGAAAATGAGAACAGATACAGAGATAACTGTTGACAAACTTTTGCTTCTTTGAGATAATAGATTACATATTGACTCTGTCTACCACAATGGTTGTTAGTTAGAAGAGGGGCAGCCTTTGGATAAGGCAGTGCGATTATTCATATTATCTAAACCTTTTTGATTTCATTGGTGCAACTATTGTGTATTTTATCTGTAAAACAAGTTCTACTTTTGTCAAATCTATCTCATATTTTAAAGTGAATATTATGCAGATGATGTAAATGAAGATCGTCTGGTAACATTTAGGAAGCGGGCAGAAGTCGAGACAAAGTGTTTTTTCATTTTTGTTAGGCAGGATGCATCAGAATTAAATCGGTCTCTCAAAAGGTATTCAAACCTCCTTTAGCATATATCATTCTTCAGAGTTGAGAAATCTCTTTTCTTAGACTTGTTTTTATTGTGGATTTTGCAGGCTAGGCAGTATATTTGGAGAGTTATCAAATACTTACTATAGAGAGGAAGGACGAAAGATTAAAATCCGCATTGAAAAGAAGAACTTTAACTCAATTGAATTGAATGTTCGCTACAATTTCAAGGTATGAATCTGCTCTTGTGTTGCATTACAACATGGCTGTTATTGGCAATAGAGTCGATAATTTGTTCAATTGCCTGTGTTGCTGGAAACACTTGGAGGGGAGGCCTGAAACAATGTGTATTGGACTTTGATTGGTGGGAGGGGGTGGTGTCATGCACTAGGTACACCATAGAAATGTTTTGGTGCCATATGCGATTTTTGAAAATACTGTTCCATATTTTGGAAATAGGAACCTCACATTTTTTGCTAAATTGCGATGTTACCAGATTCAGAATCGACAATGAATCGGTGAGGCAAAAGAGTGAAGAGTTTTAATCGGATCGAGAAATGATTAGGAAAAAATAGGTGATTTCAAAAAGAAAAAAAACACAACATTTTTCATTGATTTTCAATAAAAAAAACCCAACATTTTTCATTGATTTTCAATAAATCCATGTCCAGACTCCAAACAATGCATAATATCAATAGATGTCCAAAATATCATGAACGAATAAGTATCTCATATATGTTATGAGTCCAAGTGTGATCCAAAGTACTGAGTCATGACTCCTAACCAGTGACTACATAGAACCAGAAGCATCTGCTGCTAAAAGTATATAAAATACTGCATACTACTGGGTAAAATAACAGTAAATGTCATCTCTCAATTGCTGCTGAAAGGATACCATAATGGTTTGGTACTAAAATCTCTGACAGAGCATACGTTGAAGCTATCATTGGAGCACACTGCACACTACGCCTCTATTACACTATGACTCTATCGCACGGGGTAAATTGAAATTGAAATCATGCCTCTATTACCTTCTCGGTGTATGAGTTGTGGGCTTGAGCAGTGAGAAGTGAGTTACAGACCGACTTTTAATTTTTAACTTAACTAAACCATGCATCGAAAAATGCAGGAACCCTAAAAGATAAACCCGTGCTTGGCAAGTCGCAAGTCAAACTAGTGTTGACCACGAGTCAAACTCGGTCAATGCGAGTTTGACTCACCAAGAGTTGAATAAGATCATTTGAGGGAAGAGCAGAGTTTGACTTGCGATTAATCGCGAGTGATCGAAGATTCATGTTTCATTGCTAAATTGTGAGATGTATCAAGATTTCCAAAGTGTTTGCAGGGTGAATGTCTACGTTTCAACTTTCTGGCTTGAAAAGGTAAAATCTTAACAGACATTAAGAAGAAACAAACAAAACCCTGAAAGAAATCACATAAACCAATGTTGCAAATATTGTATCAGGGAATATATTGTCAAGGGTTTGGAAAGAAACTTATTGGATATATTGGTAAATATCAGCAACCATTAACTTGGACTTGATAATCTCAGAAAGTTGGAAATATCAGGAGAGATTGGAGATATTTTGCAACAATACCATCAACATCCTGGTTTATATCTAACTTCAAGTCTTAATTCTTAAAGTTAATGGAGGCATTTTCATTAATTTTAATGTTTACATTAGAAGTTAAAGTGAGACCCCAATTTTAGGATGTTTGGGGCTAGATTCAATGCCACTAGCCCTCGCGTGTAGAAAGTAGAGGTTGGTGTGTTTTTCAACTTTTATGATACTTAACAACTTTTTCAGCATTCAAGGTTTTTGCAAAACAAGACGTAGTAGACCATACTTCCTACACCTTGTGAAACATATGGATTTGATTGATCATTGTAGTATGATAATATTTGGACTATTGAGGCCATTTAGAGCTTCAACGTTTATGTTTCATGGTATTTTTACATTTGAATTCATGAATGCTATTTTGAATTTGTTATGTCTTGTGGTTTTTCCCTACCATACCATGTAGATATGTGTATGTGCACATATTTTCCCGACTATATCATGTGTGTATCTATGAAGCACGGGTTTGCGAACCTAGGGGTGGGGTTCTTAAACCCGTCCTGGGTTCTCATCCTCCCAAACCAGCTGTTGGAGCTATTGTGTCCCGAACGAACCCGTACGACTGGGTTCGTCCCTTAAGAACTTGATACACTATGATTGCTGGATTGGTTCATTTGTCGAAAAGGGTTTGTCGAACCCCTATAATGGGTATGTGATGGGGTTCATCTGTGGTGCGGGGCAATAAAAAATGTTTTTTTATTAAACAAACAAATTAAAAAACATGTTATAAACTTATAAGTTATAACTGGACGACCCTAAATTGCATTTGTTTCACATTTGTGGCTTTGCGATTCTCACAAGTCTGAGAGTTTGATGGCAGTGCAAGGTTTGGTCTTTTGCATGTTTGACTATAGTGCAAGAGTTCATTATCTGAGTGATTGCTCCTGCCATTTGTTTGCAGTAGTGTAAAAACCTTTGTATACCCATCTGTATATGCTGCCATCAGAGGAAGACAATAAATTTGTGGCAATGCCTTAGGGCAAATTTTGAATGTAGTATAGCAATGGACATATAAATTATTAATATTCTTTTTAATGTTTTAGTTTCTGATTATAATTATCCTTTCATTGATTTAGTCTCTTCCCCTTTTAAATAATCTTGACTTTTCCTTTGGATAATTTATTTTATTTCATAATTTTGATTTCTTTGTTGTATTTATAAATCTATTTGTGTTTCTTTATTTAATGTGAATTAGTTGTTATTTCTTAATTTATTTATTAATCTTGACCTTCATTTACTCTCTATTGTATATTTTTTACCTTTTTTTTTACTTTTTCCATTTGTTTTTGATTTTTAGTTAGTTGACCTACATTTATTCCTTTGATTCCTTATTATTTAATTTTAACCTGACTTTTGTTTGACCTAGAATAGGTTGGTCCTTGTTTTTTCCATTTTTTATTTTTAATCTTTGTAACTTTTCTTTGAATATTTCAATTTATTTTTGCTATATTATTCTAAAATATTCCTTTTTAATAAATAATATTTCTTTATTCAAAATTAACCGTTATATTTTAACCGTTAGAATTAGTTGTTTCTACATGGCACTCTCTTTATATAATTTGATGCCAGGATTTGATTCTCCATCTTGTCCTGACGATGAACCACACTAGATGGTTTGAAACACATTGACAAAATGTTTATGATGTGATTTTTACCAAAAGATTTCTTATTATTCAATGGACATATACTTATGATTCTGATATCTATTATCATGATTCACATCAATATGTAAATTGCAATTTCCGCTTGATATCAAATTTGGAATTTCAAATTAATTGTTCATGTTTAAGTCTTTAAATGATTTATTTTCTTGTTGTAAGTTGGAAGATTTCAAAATTCATATATATTATAATTTATAAAATATATAAAATATAATATACCCTCGACGAACCCACGTACCTTGTTTCAAAAAGTGACGCATCTATCCCCACACTTGTCCTTGTACCGGTCCCCAAACCCACATTTCCTAGCAACGTAGGTGTGTATATATATGTTTGTGCCTATTACCTACCCAAGTGGGTAACCCCTTGGGGAAATTTTTTCTCCCATTCTGATCAACTGGCCAGTAAGCAACCTTATGATGATCTACAAATTGCTAGCCTCAAAGGCCTTCCATCTATGCTCCGGTCAATGCTTTATGACATCTAGCTTACTCATCGAATGAAGGTGGGTCTTCCATTGTAAGGTACATTAATCATTCTTGTAATCAAGTGCTTTCAGTTTTAGGGGTATTCTAGTATGGATCATAGGTTAAATTAGATGATAGCTTGCTTTGGGTTGTATTATTGCTCCCATGCTTCACCTTGGTGGCTATCCCTTGCCCCTAGTCTAGCGCGACCTTTCTTAAGGCCTTTTTTTCCACTGTTCAGGAGGGGCACAAATACGAGGCACTGATTGATGTTGCATGTCCATTGTAATTGATACTTAACATTTTCCATGTTGCCTTCTATCCACATCCCATCTTTGGGTTGATTGGTTCAGGAGGGGCACAAATACGAGGCACTGATTGATGTTGCATGTCCATTGTAATTGATACTTAACATTTTCCATGTTGCCTTCTATCCACATCCCATCTTTGGGTTGATTTCTATCTATCACCAATATTGGCTCCCTGTTTTCCTCATTCTTGAATAGGGACCTGGAAACTTTTCCCTAAGAGGTTGGTGCAACATAAAGAAAAGAAAGATCACGAGTCATGAAGATAAAATGCAAAATATTGTTTGGGATATAATATAGTGTGTGGACCATGGAATATAATATAGTGTGTCTGGACAAAAGCCCAACCTGAGCTCTAAACCCCCTCATTAGCCCTCACCCAGTTCCTGGCTAAGGCATGAGCATTCAAACTGAAAGGAACTTTGAATATCCCAATGTCAATGAGCAATAAACCACTTAATCATTAATGGGTAGTTAGTGCATAAATAAAAGCTTGTAGCCCATGCTATGCAAGAAAAGAAATCAATGAAGAAAAAAGTGCACAAGAGGAGTTAAAAATAATAGGTCGAGGAAAGGCATAACATAGGCCCCATGATTGCTTTGTTCTCATATTATAATGCTCAAGAATGATAGCATAAAGACTATGGCATCCTCCGTGAATTATATCCCCAACATGCCACTGACTACTTGCACTTACTGATTTATGGGTGTCCTAGGAATTATTCCTCCCTTTAGGGTTGGAAGCACCTAATAGGGCCTTTGAATAACCCTTCCATATCTAAGCATGGTAACTTGTTTACAAACCCTAAGCTTGGAAGACATTTGAAGATGATGCTTGTGTGAAGCAATTTTGTGTTTTTTGCATTAAATATGGCTCATGAGGATACTCTTATGGTTATTTTACCTATGATGATGATGTCACTTGATTTTGAGGGTATGTTTTAGATGTTTTCTCTGAGGTACAACTAGCATCCCTTGAGAGATTGGTTGAGACCTCTCCAACACTTCAGAGAGGATGTCCAACCCCACTTAGTGAACCTTCTAGGCACTAGAGCCATGACATTGACCACTTTATGAGGAGAGTTGATCTTGGGATGTATCTAGCACTGTTGATGACCCTCTCGTCTTACTTGAGATCCCATTGATGACCTAAATTGACTTAGTTTCCCTCCTATAAATAAAGAGAAGTCAATTTAGGAGATTCATTGTCACACACTCTCATTTGTTCATTTAGAGAGATTGTGCACTAGTCTTTTTTTCTCTTGGACACAATGGAGCACTAAGGTAGTGAACTGTCTTGGGGAGGACATTTTTGCATTGGAGGGATTTTCTATTGGACTAATAAAGTGATTCTATGGTGAATTGTGTTATTTAATGGTGAGTATCTTCTTCTATTTGTAAATGTTGTAGAATTAGTGTTTCTACGAAGTTTTCTTTATATATTGAATATTTTATGGCTCTAACATCCCCTTTGCAAAAATTTGTCACCAAGTATCCTTCGTGGAAACTTATTATAGCATTCCTTCATCTTAAATATCTAATTGAATTGAATGCCGCTAGCATTTAGATTGAGAGGTTTTCTCCTCTCTTAATTCGCTCCAATCAAGGATTTCTACCATTGACCTCACCGTTTTTTACTCCATATACCCAAAATTCATAAAGGCACTAGTTTTTTGTGTGTCAGACATTAAAATAAAATTCCTTTTCCTTTTTTTTAAATGTTTTATGGGGTAAGCTAGAGTTAGGTTATGGAAAAATATGCATTAAATATCATAAAATACATTGGACCTCCTAGTCCTAGGGTTAAATCTTCAAAATTGGAAAAGGAAAAATATTATTTTTATGCATTTTTTGGCCATCTTTTTAGGGCTGATGTCTAGAGTTTATTCCTTGTTTAATGCATTTTCAGCCATTAAAAAATTGCTGCAATCTTTTCCTTTGTTTACTCATTCAATAGCCTTGGTTATTTGTTGTTTATCATTAATTATAGTCTGCCTTGCTATTGCTGTCATAAATTTTGCATGCTGTAATTTGTGCTTAATATAGACCCTAATTTATAACAACAATCATTCAATTAAAGGTAGCATGTGTTTGGAATTTATTTGAGCATCTTCAGGACTATCATAGCCCTATAGACTTAGCCATAAGTGACAAGCCCTTTGAACTCATTACCTCATCTCACCTAAAGCCCTACTTTATTGCATATTATCCTTGGGTGTTCACTGTTTACTTAGTAGAGTCCATAGAATCCTTTGAGAATTCTTGGGTTACTTAATCTTCGAGATTTGCTGGGGAAGCCTCCCTTGTTGGGAAAACATACATCCATAAAAGGTGACAGTGGTGGTTGATCCCATTGTTGCCCTTGATCTAGAGTGCTTAGTGAGACTTCGTATTAAGATGCCAGGTTTTGTGGTAACAATGTTGTTTCCCTGCCATTTCATATGTATACATATATGTGTGTGCACGTGCATATGCCGTTTTCCTACCACATCTTATTGAGCCTTTCCTGAAAGTTTGTTGTAATTATTCCCTCTTTCCATCTCCTTATTTTGGTTCTATTTAATTCAATGCAAATACTATTGTCAATCATAGCATCAAAGTATGTTGACGGAAAATCTTTGGTAGAAGTGATAAGGAAGTTGAGTTTTCATCTTGGTAGCTTCAATTTGTATTGCACAAAACTCAGCCTAAAACTACTGGTAGCCTGTTTTTCGTTTTCGTTCCTCTGAACAAACCTAATTTTACCCCTAGGATTTGTTAACTTCCTGACTCTGGCTCATATAAGTTCTTTTTGATTCAGAGTAACGCTCGATGTAGGGTAATTGCTATGAAACCTGAAAATATGTATTTATATATGAAACAAGCAAAGACTTGGCTTCAGAATTCACTGTCTTGCAAAATATACGTGTACTGTTATCATTTTTGATATCATCTTCCACATTGCTGAATTGTCTTGCTGTATTTTCTGGTTTCTTTGACCTACTTTGGTCAGATTAATAACTATCTTTCTTTCTTTGTTATCCATTCCTGTATTGAGGTTTGGAGGATTTGGTTTTATTTCTTGAATTTTCTGTGTTCTTGGGTATGAAATTCTGTTAAATTTAGGTAACATGTTCTTCGCTTAGGATAGTTACTTTAATGTTCCATCTTAGCCCATTCATCGGACCACTTAATTCCATTTGTAATCGCACGAGTCATTATTACATTAACAATAACTAATGAAAGAACATAACTGATAGATGCAAAAGACAAGCCAAGTGTTAATTTTAGGTATGTTCTATGCTTAGAGCAATTTATTTCAATTTTCAAAGTTAACTCAATATCTTTTCTAGATTAGCAATCACATGAGCATAATAGTAAATTGCAGATAGAACATAAACATAAATCGCAAAAGACAAGCCAAGACAAGAGGACACAAGATGTGGCGCTAGCCAGGGACAAACACTAATGTGAGGAAACCCTTGATCATTTCTTCTTATATGTTCTTCAATAGTTCAACAGAGAGAGAGAGAGAGATATCGTACATATACAACAGAAGTCAACACTTTGACTTATCTATATAAGAGCATAGATCATCTCTAAGAAGATTATACATGAGGTAGCTGAACTCAGTTGAAGACATGCTGCTTCAATTGATTCTTCAAGGTGACTCCATCACCATGCTGCACCTATCATTGTGCTGCTCTTCATCATCATGCTGCGCCCATCATCACTATGCTATATTTCATCATGCTTCACTAATCATCACTGTACCCATCATTGTACTGTTGTACTATGCTGAGCTATGCTATGCATTGCTGCTCCTATATGCACTATGCTGCATTGTACAACATGTACTCGTTGCAGCTCCCATTGCTGTACCAATGCTGCACCATGTACCATTGCTCCACCATGAATCATTGTTGCACCATGTACTTGCTGCACCAAGTACCATTGCTCCACCATGAACCATTGCTACACCATGTACTTGCTGCACCAAGTACCATTGCTCCACCATGAACCATTGCTGCACCATGTACTTGCTGCACCAAGTACCATTGTTGCACTATGATTGCTGCACCATGTACTTGCTGTCCCATGTATTCACCATGAACCATTGCTGCACCATGTGCTTGCTGTTGTTGTGATAGTGACTGGTTAGGGCACCTTAGACTACTGCAACAACCCTCAAACAATCATCCAAACAACCCTTAATCTCTGCAGCCTACCCTAGTGTGAAGTCTTTGCCTCCACGCTGAAGATTAGGACATAACATGACACCAAAACAGCCCACGCTATCCCTTGCTGTGGTGGTATGGCTTGCAGCCTACCACACAACCTTGCTGTAGCATATAGCCTCCTGCAAACTGAATTCCCAGCCCACACATCAAACACAAAACAGCTTGAAACTAACCTCCTTTGCCTCGGCCCCCTGGGAAGGTACCTCGGCCCTCCTAACAGCAACTCGGCCTTCACAATGACCCTGAAATAGCCCACGTTGTTCTGTCCCTCTTTGCTGGTTAGGGCATCCTTAAGACTACGGTTAGGGTCACTCTAGAACTGCGTTTAGGCCTCTTCATACAGCGTTGAAGCTTCTCCTTCAAGACAGCATTAAGGTCTTTGTTTATGACTGCGTTAAGGTCTCTATGACTGTGATAAGGCTTCTCCTTCCTGACTGCAATTAGGACGTCTCTTTATCTGTGATAAGGCCTCTTCAAGGGCTGCGTAGGAGAGCCTCCTTTAGGGCAGCGTAGGTGCCTCTCTCCAATGATAATCATCCTTCATGACTGCGTCCATAGTGCCTGCGTCTAGGTCTCTTTAGATAGTGTCTAGGGCTAGGGCATCTCCTCTAGGGCAGCTCCCTTAGTCTCCTTTCCTCCTGCGTCTAGGGCTTCCTCCTCTTAGACTTTTCTTCCACTAAAACCCAAAACAAGTGGAGAGAAATCAAGAGTGAAGTGTGTGTTCAAATGACTATCAAGTCACCTTCTTTTATACTAAAACATTGAGACACGTGGGGGTTATTTGGTTGCTGGCCGACCTTGACGAATTGTCCCATGATAGAAATAAATTCATATCTCCATGAATACTTATCAGAATCGGATGATCTTTAGATCAATCCTTCACCTCTCGATGTTAGGGATCCAGGAAAAATATCAGCTGCCATAAATAAGTTGACCCACATGGAGTTTGGCCCTAGTTGCCAATTTTAACACCAAGACAAGTGAACACAAAGATATGGCTTCAGCCAGGGAAAAACCCCATGATGGGGAAAACCCTTGAACAATTCTTCTTATTATTCTAATCAAATGTTCAGCAGAGAGAGGGAGAGAGAGAGTACAATAAGGAGTCAAGATCGACTTGCCAATACCACTGTCCAAATACTAAGGAGATAGCCCAGTCAAGTTTGCACTTCAGTCTTCTGCCCTAACCAGAGATCAATGATGGTCAAAGCAGCTGCAAAATTGACTTCAAAAGGAACCCGATCCTGGATCAGTAAATGCGGCCTTCTGAGCTGAAGATAAAACACCCAAAACAGTTTGAATCTAGGCAGAATTACAGTTCTGGTTAGGGCACATATCAGCCCTAACTTACAGCAGCAAACCCATGAGAACATCCTCAAAATACTTCGCTCTTTCTTGCTGTAGGTGCGGTCCTGGCTAGGCTAACATTTAGACTTCATATCCTTCATTTAACATATGTTCAATCCCTGTAATCTTCATAGAGGAACTACAGCCTGCAAGAGAAATAGACGCAGCCCAGAATAGCCCTTAAACACATATTACTTCAGCCCAGACTTCCTCTAAACAACCTCGGCCTCCTGCCTGAGGAACTCAGCTCATGAAGAAGACTAAACAGATCACAAACTTGCCCTTGATACCTTCACTAGAGATCTTCCTCTTCTGTGGCCCAATTCAGAGAGAATAAAGAGAAATGGATGTGTCTAATGAGAATGGAGGACACCTATATATATAGCAATTTGTCCTTATGGAGGTGAAGCCGACCTTGACATTTTGGAGGCAAATTTGAATTTCAAATTTTCAATTTTCCCACCTTAATAAGGTCATGACTTGTAGAATTTCTTTTAGGTAAATAAATATTTTCCCTTATCCAAATTTGGTGATCTTAAGGTCGATTTTGGACCTCTCGAAAAGAGGAATTCAATGCCACAATAATCTTCCTCAAAGGAGCAGACCAAAGTGGAATTTGGTCCTAGTTGCCAATTATAACAAATTCTGAATTTTTCCTTGTCATATTTATGTTACATATACTTCTCCCCGAAGTTCTCATTATAGATATAAATGAAAAGATGTTCATTCAATAAGCCGAAATGATTAGAAGGCTAGTGATTTGAGGCATTTATTGCAGCACCATCTCATAAATGTGCAGCAACTTTTCATAGCCTTCTGCAACAGTAATGGAAAGGGGTCAAGTTTGATCTTACTTATTCTTCAAGTTTCAATAATTTAAGAAGGCCTTTCAAAAGAATACTGTTCTACTGCTGTAAAAGAGTATTTTCAAATCTGGTTATTGGCTGATAAGTTGCCCTAAAAGGGATGAAACTTATCTCTTTGCTTTGGTAGTTGTCCCAATGATTTGCCAAGAAGTTTGGGCTGTTCGGAAGTGAAACATTATACTCTTTCCATTGTTGTTCTGTTCCTTGTTTTACAGTCGCCCTAATGCTGAAAATTTATAGGGCTAAGATCTGAGAAAGCGTCTAGGTTGAAGGTAAAATATTTTTTTCTTTGCACTGAATTTTGAATCCTAAGACATTTCCACATGGTGTTAGAGCTTGTTGTGGTTGAAATCACTCTTGACTCAGTTGGAGTTTGTATTTTAGCTGGAGTTTGCATAGGATCGTTACCTGACTTTATATTTTAAGTCGTCTGGATTATTTAACAGTGAGCCAGGTTTGGCTATCACATTTGGTATCAAAGCTGAGTTTTCGATCTTGGCCATTGGCCATAAGTTTTTTAGCTGAGTTGAATATTTCTTTTAGAGTTTCATTGTGCCCTGGTCTTTGACCAAAATTAGGCCTTGAGCCTTTTTCAAAATTCTGTTAAAAAAAAGTTACCCTTTTCATCTTAATTTCCCAATACAACTCATTCTCTCTGCTGCAATTGTAGATTTCAATCTGAAGATTGAAGCCTTTCTGAAAGTTGCTTGTGTGCATCAAGCAAAGGGTTTGACTATCGAATCCTAACCGGATGTGTGTGGAAGGAATAAACCCGTATGAGGTTGTGTGAAATCAGAGAAGAAAATAAAAAATATCGTGTAATAAAATGATGCGGTCAAATTTGTGAAGTGTTTCCCATCTGTTGTGAATAACTATTGGAAACTTTAATCATAGAGAGAAGAAACTTATAATCAACATGAATCTTCACAAAGTGATAGGGTTTAACAAATGCAAACACATTAGAAGTATTTTCCGTTTACATAACAAGAAGGACCGTCAAAACCTCCATTGATCATCGTGACTCATTCAAACTCATTGTCGAGGGTCCACAAATTTTGCAGCTTGAGACAATGCACAAAATAAAAATAAATGATAAGTCTTATCTACTTGGCTAATGCTACTAGCCGCTGAATCCGTGAGTCAATGAGGAAAGACCAAAATAAAAAAAAGGATAAAAAGATCAATCCAAGAACCATTGCAGCCCTTCATCTTATTCTGTTTGGCCCAATGTTTTAAAACTCCGACTCCGGTTTGGAAATGGCCGAGGGTCGGATCCGACTCGATATCGACTCGGCCAATTTGATTTCAATGAGACGGTCGTTGTAAAAAATACATTAAATATTTTTTATTTTTATTTTTATAAAAAACATAATTTTAAACATTTTCATTCATGTTTCCAAACACAAAGCTTTAAAATATAGAGAGAAGACAACATATGATCAAAGTAGGCTCATGAATATATCCATTATATCAAAATGGCTCCCAATGCACTGTCCAATACATACATGAATGATGATATAGAGATCAAAACAAAAACACATAACCAAGGAGGCTATAAATGGCGTCTACAACCAAAGTAAATTGTGAAACATCACTAGTCACTAGTACTACTGGCTACTGCTAGAGGAGCCAACATCATTTCGCTCAGTCTCTGAATTAGAGTCAGATAGGGAAACCCATGGCTTCTCCTCATCATCATCTCCAACTGCAACTGTAGAAATGGTAGCACTACTAGGCTGTGCAACAACTACACGCTGAGATAGATGAGATATGCGCTTCCGTCGTGGTTGAGCAGAGGAAGCGCCTACAACTGGAGGACTTGGGGCTGGGCCTGGGGTTGGTACAAGTGGATCTACATTTAACTGAACATTTTGTTCAAGTAATACCTCCGTCTGTAAATCCAAATCAAGATCCTCATTACAATCAAAGTCTGTTGGATGACTCTCCACTATCCATTCTGATGTTGGATCAATATCTTCCAACACAATGGGATCTGAATCAGGTCTTTTGTTCAACAATTGGTTGCATCTGAGCCGAAGGTTGTATTGGACATAGACTAGATCATTTAACCGTTTTTGATCCAAACGATTTCTCTTCTTCGTGTGAATCCTCTCAAAGACAGACCAATTGTGCTCACACCCAGTAGCACTGCAAGTTTGACTCAAAATACGAATTGCAAACTTCTGCAATTGAGGACAATGGCTACCAAAAGCCTCCCACCATTGTGCTGCAAAAAACATAGTAGTGTAATGAGTTAGCTCAACAAATTATATCCAACTTTCAAATTATAAACAATTTAACAAAATAAGAATTTGAAAATTGAAATTTTTGTTTACCTGGCTCATCTGCTTCCCTTGCAATCTTTGCTAGGTTCTTGCCAAAGGTACCTATGGCTTTGCTGAAACAAGTGACCTGTCGGTGTATCTCCAGCTGATCACTCTCCATAGGGATCATGCGATCAATGCAGTCAATCAATCCATCTCTAACCTCCCCACCCAAAGCTCCTGCCTCCAGAGCTTTATAATGATACCTTGGGTTCAAAAAATAACCAACTGCATGTATATGGCGATGGAGTTGATTGTTCCATATTTCTTAAATGATTGCCCAAATGGGCCCATACTTAGCCACTCTATCCTTGTATGCTGTATTTATTTGCTCCTTTGCTTGATCCATAGCCTCATAAATGAAGCGCATAGCCAATCTTTCCCCATCCACCAACTGCAACACCTTAACCAGTGGCTCAACAATCTTCACAATCTCTGCTACCTTTTTCCAAAATATTTCTTCATTAACTTTCTTTTTCAAATCTTTGCCATCCTGTTTGTGAGACCATTGGCTTTCATTCCCATTCATCACTGGAAAACATATTTTGCAAGTTTCTATGTTGGGAAAGCATAGATTGCAATGTGAAAAATGAGTTGCAAATCTAGTGATGGCAGACCTAATAATATCCTTGCCCCCTGTGTGTCTCCTCATCAGGCCGAAAATCCATGAATGATTGTAGATACATTTTGTTATGCTTTTGGCATGCTCTACAGTGTTCTTGACCCAATATAATTTGCGAATATCCTCAAGCATGAGGTCTATGCAATGTGCAACACGTGGGGTCCAAAATATGGTTTTGTGTTTTTCCTCTAACAATTTACCAACAAGAACATAGTTAGAGGCATTATCTATGATGATTTGAATTTTGAACAACATTAGCCACCCCCACCTCCTCAACAACAGGCATTATCTATGATGATATGAATTTTGAACAACATTAGCCACCCCCACCTCCTCAACAACCTCATCCAATAGCTGAAACAACAATTGTCCATCTTTCACCCTATCAGATGCATCAACTGATTCTAGAAACAGGGTTCCCTGTGGGCAAAAGATAAGAAAGTTTATGATGGTATTGTTCCTTTGATCAGTCTATCCATCTGACTTGATGGTACATCCTGTGTTTGCCCATGAGTTTTTGAAATATTTCAAATACTCATCAATGGAGGAAATTTCTTTTCGCAAACAAGACCCCCTTAACTCTTGCATAGTAGGGCCTTTGAAGCCCTTTCCAACAACAAATATGGCATCAAACATAGGCTCATAATATGGTGAATGGGAAGCATCGAAGGGGATATCAGCATCATACCACCATCTAGCTATGTAGTCACGAGCAGTTTCCTTCAATTCTTTCTTCCAATGGTCATCTAAAGTGGGCTGCATATGATTTCTACTAGGTTGAGGACCATGTGCATCTGATGGAGAGGAGGGTGTGATAGTGAAATAACTTTTGATATTCATATCACCCTTCTTTTTCATTTTACCCTTACCCTTTTCTTCTTGCATGGACTCCAAAGCGGGAAGAACATAGCAGAAGGGGTTGGATGCATTAGTACAAGGGATAGATGAAGAGCCCTAAATATCAAAATGGGGGTTGGTAGCCATCATTTGTTGTATACTCCTCTTTTTCCCAATTTCAGCCTCAATTTATTTTTGTCTAGCTTTTTCTTCCTGAAACTTCTCAAAACTATTTAACAACTCCTTCCTAATCTCCCCAATTTGTGGTGATTCACATGGATAAAGCTGGCCTCTAATACCAGCCGATTGTTGTTTCAACCTATGAAATGCCCCCAGGAGCCTTCTTAATTTTTCAATGGAAAAGTTTGCAATGTATTTGATTATCAACCATTTCAACATATGCCCAAGCAACATCTTTCACTCTAGGAGCCATTTTTTGACTTGGAAATGAAGGAAAAAATCTGAAAATGAAAACAAAAAAAATAACATTGCTTCAATGTTCATTTCTTTTACAAAAAAGACTCTTTTCAATTTCCAGATTTGCACAAAAAAATAAATAAGCAAAAACAAATTTTAGAAGTGAAAAAAAATTACCTCTAGGCACAAACCGCCTCCCAAATGTTGCTCCAACAAACCAACTCGTCAATGCTGCTCCAATGGCTGCCCAAGAAGCTCCTCATTGCTGCTCCAATGCTTGCCCAAGACTCCTCACTGCTGCTCCAAAAACAAACTCCACAACTCTTCACAAACTCCTCACAAATTCTCACGCAAATGCAATGAGAAAGCTATGAGGAAATGAGGGGTTGGGTAGCTTTTATAGGGTTGGGAGAGGTAAATGGACCTCAAAATAACCCTAAGGAAAATTAGAATTGGCTGTGGGGTTCAATATCCCCCCCCCAAAAAAAATTCTCTGGCCGTGCTTTTTCGTCGGTGACCGAGTCGAGTCGGTGATCGGCTCGGTAACAACCTTGCCAACCGATCTGTTTCGGTCACCGAGCTGACTCGGCCAAGCTTTGGCTCGGTCTGGCTCGACCAGTTTTTTAAAACACTGGTTTGGCCTAAGAATTAATCAACCCATACTACGACTTGTATTATTAAATCATTGTGACTCTCCATAAGTGGTCTAAAGTTTATGTGATAGCCAAATATGGCTCATGAGTTAGATAACCAAAATATTTGGAATATAATGTTGAAAATATTACCAAGGAGAGGTCTTACTAGGCTTTTATCCCTTTTAGCCTAGTGAGCACATTAATTACTTTTGTCTTGGTTTTTCTCCAAGACACTGTGGGATTTTCAAAAGGGTCAACTTGACCAAAAATAAGTGTCTCATGTGTGTGAATGCTTGCCTAAATTTTGTCTTAATTACTAGCTGATAGGAAAGGGAAAAATAGTAGAAGTACTCTTTTAATGTTTGCAATGTATGCATACTGAAATTTATATTAGCATGACAAAACATGTGGGTTGGGCCTAACAAACACATGCAAACTTGTAAACTGGGTTAACGGTGCAGATCATAAATTTTCTACATAAAAAATATTCATTATGTATATGTATATTGAATAAATGTATGAAAGAATAATATGATGATTGATTGTACAATGCGGGGCCATATATATACCTAGGAAAGATACCCTTTCATGAATAGTCATGTCCCTTGAGACATGTCCTTTCATTATACTAATTATATGAATTATTATTTAAAATTATGAATTATTTAATTATATTATTATATATATTTATTTTCATAACATTGCCTTCCCCTTAAGAAATGCTTTGTCCTCAAACCATAATTATGGAAAGGCTTTAAATCTTTTTCTTTGTCTTGTAATGCCTTCAAACTTTTCTTAGTTTTTGGAGTTGTCATCTGCGATGGTACAAGATGATATGAACCATTGAGTGCTAAACAAATTTGTCGGACTGAAAATTGATCTGACCATTTTAATTCAATCCTCAGTGGAATGTTGCACTTATAGGATTCCCGTGATGAATTATTATCATGAGACCTAATAATAATATATTAAATTATCCTAAAACCAACTACCTAAGCAAACATATCAAGTCTAGTTACTTGTTGGAATTATTAACTCTTACATGCAACAGAAAACAAGAAAAACAATCACATGATGCACAATTATTTATGCTCTTCTAAATCAATTCATCTTTAGGACTTGCAAGAACTCCCTTACAGATGGCTCTAAGAAGTTAACAAACGAACAAAAAACTTCGAAAATTCCATTTTGGCCACCTTCTCTTGTTGATTTTTGTTGCTTGGGTAGGTACTTTAGCCTTGTGTCTTGACTAGAAGGAACTTGTTTTGCACTTGGTGTTGGGCGACAAGAGTCAGTTGGAGATCTGAGGATTAGATGTTGTGGCATTCAGAATGGAGACATGATGTATGATGCGGGTCCATGATTTACTATTTGTACCAGGACTCAGATATAATGTGCTCTCCGTCTCGATGATGGAGAAGAGGGGCTTTGAGGTCTTGTTCTAGGATGGGAAGGAAAGACTTAGGCTCAGAGGCTCTAAGTCCGATGGGATTGTACTCAGAGTTAGAGAGCATGGTATCTACAAGTTGACGGGCAAGCCTGTGGATCATGGAAAGAAGCAGGGATAGGTGCAGGTTCCAGAGAAGCAGGAGCAAGCGCAGGTGTAGGTGCAGGCTTCAGAGGAGAAGGCACAACTTCCCGAGAAGAAGGTACACTTTTCCGAGAAGGTCCAGGTTCCAGAGAAGAAGGTGCACTTTTTCGAGAAGGTCTAGGTTCTAGAGACTTAGAAGGAGTCTAGTTCGAGAGGGAGCTTGCAGATTCAGAGGGAGACTTTGCAACCCAAGAAGAGCGCGTGGTCAGTGGTGAGCAAGGGTGCTCCTACAACTGCCAAGAAGGAATCATGGAAAGAGTGGAAGACGTTACAAGATAAGAAGAAGAAGCAGGTTGCTTCCAACAGTGACAACGACACTTCCGAGGAGGGCGTAGTTCACCGTACAGGGATTGCTGCGATTGTGAGTGCCAAGAGTTGGGCAAGTGTTGCAAGCAGTGATGATGATGACGAGATACTTCCTAGTCTTGGAAGTACCTCCCTCGCTAAGAGGGAGTGTTGATTTGTGTAGCTTGGGAGGTACTCCAAGCCCTAGGGTTCAGGGTTTGGAGGACAAAGCGCCACAAGGGTAGCTTGTGGGCTTGGAACCCAAGTATGGGGTTTTGGCACCCATTGTGTTTTGGGGAAAAACCATGATCGATTCATGACATGTGATGGATGAGGAGGATAGTGTTCGAAAAGGCAATTCCAATGCATTGAAAATCGTCCGAATCTGAGTTGTCGTTAGAGAGACATGAATTTTTGAAGTTGACATAATTATTATTGGGTGTCAAGTAGGTCGACTTGAAGAATCCAATGGACGTGTTGCTTCAAACATGACGTTTTGGGAGCCCTTCTTTATGGTATATATAGAAGGTGATATGGAGTTATTTTGAGCATCTAATGTGCAACATTCACACTTGAGAAAAACTCGTTGGAGAGGAGAATTAGTTTTTATTTGTCCACGGCAAAGGAGATTGGACAACGACGGCAATTGAGGTCTATTTTAGGGGTCTTTTGGAGGGCTGAGTTTGCTGTAAGGGAGGCCGAGGTAGCTCCCTAGAGGACTGAGTCAAGGGAGCGCTGTTTAAGCCTACACAGAGTTGGTTTCTTGAGTGCTAAAGCCTTGGACAGGCAATAGAGTTTGCTGTAGCTGGGATGCATACCCTAGCTCATCTTTGGAGGGAACATTGAGTTGTTTGGGCGCTGGCTATGCCCAGAATAATAACAAAGTGGATGGGCACTTCTCCAAAGGTGGGTTGAAGTCAAGAAAGGTTGTTTTGGTGATTGTTTAGGGGCTATTACAACAGTCAAAGATGCCCTAACCAGTCACAGTCATAATAATAGTGACGTAGATTTGAACAATAGTTTTGATGAGTGTTGGATCCTTGTTTTTGAGTCAGATTTGGATCAGATTATAGAGCAGCCTGTTGCAGCCAATTGGAAGACATTCCGGGGAGGGAAGGTGTCTTCCTAGGAGCAGATTCAGCAGTGAAGTATTGTGTGTCATAGAGTTGATTGGAGGGCAGCGTGTTGTCTACCCAAAGCATCCCTAGAGCAGTAGACAAGAAGGAATTTGTTGGTGCGAGATTGCGTGAAGTTTTGGTGCCGAAGTGCAGCACTTTGATGGACGAAAGCTGCTGCTAGCCTGGCAGATTGAAGCTCGGGAATTAGACCTACCCAGAGAGTAGTTGATGAGCCCGTGTTCATTGTAGCTGATGTGACTTGCAACAGTGATAGGAGGCAACCCTCTTGGAGTCTCGATATGTAGATGCCTTGATGGACTAAGCACCACTAGTGAGCAATACGAGAGTGAAGGACCAGCAAGACAAGATACGACATAAAAGTTGCACAACGAAGTTTGTCATTGTATCTTGTATACCATACACTGTTGTATTATTCAGATTTTGTTTAATATAACAAAAATTGGGATTTTACAAATTGTACAATTTTGTTTAAAACTGTGTATATTGTGCATATGTGGTTTATTGCTTCATATTTCCACTGTGCAAGGTAGTTTACGGTTGAGATTCTTGGTTTGGTAGCGTTAGTGATTTTAAGACTCTAACCTAGACCCACGGTCGTGGAAATTCAACATGGTATCAGAGCGTTGTGCGCAACGAAGTACAGTGTAAGAGGGAGTTGGTCACATTGTGAGTGAAGGGTTCACTACAATGTTGAAGTTACAGGCAGGTATTCGATATGGGGATAGGTTGGAGGGGTTGTCCAACTATAGTCCATGGAAGGAAAGGATTAAGTTGATATTACAGGTCAACAAGATCTGGGATTTCGCCGAGAAAGAGATCATGAAGCTAACCAACCCTAAGAAGCTGGAAATATGGGAAGATTTGGATGCGAGGGCGAGACTAATCGTCCTAGATGGTGTGAGGGATGCCCTAATACCTCATTTGCCCGGGAAGAACACCACACATGAGATGTGGGTATCTCTTTAGAATTTGTTCCAGAATAAGAACGAGAACTAGGTATTGGTATTGGAGGATATGTTGAAGACAACAAAGATGTTAAAGGGTGAAAGCGATACCTCGTATTTGACGAGATTGTCTCAAGTCAAAGATGAACTTGCAACCATCAGTGTGATTGTACTAGATGGAGATATGGTAAGGATTGCCTTGAAAGGGTTCACCGAGGAATGGAAAAATTTCATCAAAGGAATCGTTGCTAGGGAGAAGCTACTAGATTGGGATAGGTTGTGGGATGACTTCATTAAGGAAGAGTTGTGAGACGATGATCTTTAGCTGAAGCAGAAAGCTTCGAATGCTGACGTGGCACTTGCATCACGAATGAAGGGTAAGTAAAAGGACTTGAGTAAAGTCAAGTGTTTCAACTGTGGCGAGATGGGTCATTTTTTGTCGAGATGTCTGAAGAAGAAGAAGGGAGATGATGAGAAAAGAAAAGGGAAGCAAGCTACCCTTATTGCCAATAAAGCAGAGATGGATGAGCTCGCTAGAAGATTGGAAGACGAAGAGGAGGATTTTGCTATGATTTCTCATTTCTTGCAGAGTACTATCAAAGAGGATGGATGGTACGTGGACAATGGTGCGACGAAGCATATGATAGGGTCACGGGATATTTTTGAGACTCTAGCTGGATGGGACTCAAAGTTGCACATGGTGTTGGGCGACAAGAGTCAGTTGGAGATCCGAGGATCGGGTGTTGTGCCATTTAGAATGGAGACAGGACGTATGATGCAGGTCCAGGATGTACTATTTGTACCAAGACTCAGATATAATGTGCTCTCCGTCTTGATGATGGAGAAGAGGGCGTTTGAGGTCTTGTTCCAGGATGGGAAGGCAAGACTCAGGCTTAGAGGCTCTAAGTATTATGTGATTGTACTCGGAGTTAGAGAGCATGGTCTATATAGGTTGACGAGCAATCCTGTGGATCATGGAAAGAAGCAGGGACAGGTGCAGGTTCCAAAGAAACAGGAGCAAGTGCAAGTGCAGGGTTCAGAGGAGAAGGCACATGTTCCTGAGAAGAAGGTACACTTTTCCGAGAAGGTCTAGGTTCCAGAGACTTAGGAGTCTAGCTTGAGAAGGAGCTTTCAGATTCAGAGGGAGACTCTCCAACCCAAGAAGAGCGTGTGGTCAGTGGTGAGCAAGGGTGCTCCTACAACTGCCAAGAAGGAATCATGGAAAGAGTGGAAGACGTTACAAGATAAGAAGAAAAAGCAGGTTGCTTCCAACAGTGACAACGACACTTCCGAGGAGGGCGTAGTTCACCGTACAGGGATTGCTGCGATTGTGAGCGCCAAGAGTTGGGCAAGTGTTGCAAGCAATGATGATGATGACGAAATAGTTCCTAATCTTGGAAGTACCTCCCTCGCTAAGAGGGAGTGTTGATTTGTGTCGCTTGGGAGGTACTTCAAGCCCTAGGGTTCAAGGTTTGGAGGACAAAGCGCCACAAGGGCAACTTGTGGGCTTGGAACCCAAGTATGGGGTTTTGGCACCCATTGTGTTTTGGGGCAAAACCATGATGGATTCATGGCATATGATGGATGAGGATGATAGTGCTCGGAAAGACGATTCTAACACGTCGAAAATCGTCTGAATCCGAGTTGTCATTAGAGTGATGAATTTTTGAAGTTGACATAATTATTATTGGGTGTCAAGTAGGCTGACTTGAAGAATCCAATGGATGTGTTGCTTCAAACATGACATTTTAGGAGCCCTTCTTTATGGTATATATAGAAGGTGATATGGAGTTATTTTGAGCATCCAATATGCAACATTCACAATTGAGAAAAACTCGTTGGAGAGGAGAATTAGTTCTGATTTGGCTGCAACAAATGATATTGGACAACGAGTGCAATTGAGGTCTGTTTTAGCGGTCTTTTGGAGGGTCGAGTTTGTTGTAAGGGAGGCTGAGGTAGCTCCCTAGAGGACTGAGTCAAGGGAGGGCTGTTTTAGCCTGTGTGGAGGTGGTTTCTTTAGTGCTGAAGCCTTGGAGAGGCAGCGAAGTTTGCTGTAGGTGGGACGCAAGCCCTACCTCATCTTTGGAGGGCAACATTGAGTTGTTTGGGGGTTGGCTATGCCCAGAATAACAACAAAGTGGATGGGCACTTCTCCAAAGGTGGGCCGAAGTCAAGAAAGGTTGTTTTGGTGATTGTTTAGGGGCTATTACAACAATCAAAGATGCCCTAACCAGTCATAGCCATAACAACAGTGACACAAATTTGAACAACAATTTTGATGAGTGTTGGATCCTTGTTTTTGGGTCAGATTTGGATTAGGTTATAGAGCAGCCTGTTGGAGCCAATTGGAAGACATTCCGGGGAGGGAAGGTGTCTTCCTAGGAGCAGATTCAGCAGTGAAGTATTGGGTGTCATAGAGATGATTGGAGGGTAGCGTGTTGGCTACCCAAAGTAGCCCTAGAGCAACACACAAGAAGGACTTTGTTGGTGCGAGATTGGGTGAAGTTTTGGTGCCAAAGTGCAGCACTTTGATGGACGAAAGCTGCTGCTAGCCTGGCAGATTGGAGCTTGGGAATTAGGCCTACCTAGAGAGCAGTTGATGAGTCCATGTTCATTTTAGCAGACGTGAATTGTAGCAGTGATAGGAGGCAACCCTCTTGGAGTCTCGATGTGTAGATGCCTTGATGAACTAAGGCACTACTAGTGAGCAGTACGGGAGTGAAGGACCGACAAGACAAGATACGACATAGAAGCTGCGCAACAAAGTTTGTCATTGTATCTTGTATACCATAGACTGCTGTATTATTTAGATTTGGTTTAATATAACGAAGATTTGAATTGTACATATTGTACAATTTTGTTTAAAACTGTGTATATTGTGCATATGTGATTTACCGCTTTATATTTCCGCTATGCAAGGTAGTTTATGGTTGAGATTCTTGGTTTGGTAGCGTCAGTGATTCTAAGACTCTAAACAAGACCCAAGGTTGTGGAAATTCAACAGACTCAATGTGTTGATTGCAAAACAAATATCTTGTCTAGTGTTGACCAGATACATCAACGAACCAATCAATTGGCGATACAAGGTAGGGTTCACCATCTCAGAATCTGAAGCATGCAACTTCTTCTAATTGGTGATTATTGGAGTAGTCGCAGGCCTACAATTCTCCATATGAAATCGCCTCAATATGTCCCATGCATATCTGCCCTGGCCCACAAAGATATGCCCATCCTTCTGTCGAAACTCCAATCCCAAAAGGTAATGCATCAATCCCATATCGGTCATATCAAACTCTGAAGCAAGGTCCCTCTTGCAGTGCTTGATGAGTCTCTCCTCTCCTGTAATAAATAAGTCATCCACATACAAAACAAGAATGAGTGGATCATCACCAACCATGATGAAGTGTAGGTTCAGATCTGCATCACTCTTTTGGAAACCCATTTGTTGCAACTAGGCATCAATTCTATCGTACCATGATCTCATCGCATGCTTCTGTCCATATAAGGCTTTCTTAAGCCTAAACACATGAGATTCTCTCCCATGCACCTGAAAGCCTTGTGGCTGCTCAATGTACACCTCCTCTTGTATGACCCCATTGAGAAAGGTGATCTTCACATCCATGTAGTGAATCTTCCAACCCATCTCAGTTGCTATGGAGATCACTGCTTTAATAGAGGTATAACGGGAAACTGGTGTGAAGGTCTACTCATAGTCAACTTCCTCTACTTGCGAGAACCCCCGCACCACAAAACGAGCCTTGAGCTTCTCCACGTTGCGTTACACAACATGTTTGATGTTTAGAGCCACCTGGAAGTCACCACTGACTTCCCCTCAGGTCTTGACACTATCTCCCACACATCATTCTTCATGATGGAGGCATATTCCTCCACTATGGCATCCCTCCAGATCTATTGACTAGTAGCCTCCTCGAAGCTAGCTGTTCCAGTCTCCACAACATCCACTACATAACCACCCAACCTCTTTGGTGGTGTGTTCTCCCTAACTAACCACTTGGGTTTCCTCACTGCCTCTTGTGCTTCCTTTAGGATCTCACGAAGCCATTTTGGCTTCCTCTTCCTTAAAGTAGCCTCCTCAATTGGTATGGGAAAATCTTCCGCTAGAGCTTTTGGTCTTGATGAGGAAGCCCCTCTTGTGGTCTGTGGTGAACCTGTAATCTGAGATCTTGTGCTCGGTGATAGTGGACTCTATGAACCTATTGCCCCAGAAGTAGGTGATTCTCCAGACCTTGGTGTAACACTTGAAGATCTTGATCCCTGTGGTGTGGCCCCCTACTGAGGAGCTTGTTTCTCTACTCGATCAACCACTCGAGACCTCCTTAAGGACCTATCCTCCTCAAATCTCACATCCCGCCTTAGGGCAAATTTCCTCTGCACAAAAATGCATATGTGGTAGGCCTTTGCTAGCCTTAGTGTAACCCACAAAGATACCCTTCTCTGTAGTGGGTTCCAACTTCATCCTCTTCCCCTCAAGGACATGTGAATATGCAAGCCACCCAAAAATCCTGATGTGCCCAATCTCAGGTTCCGTCCTAGAAAAAGCCTCCTCAGGAGTCTTACTCCCCAAGACTCTATGTGGGCTTCTGTTCTGCAGATGCACTGTAGTGTTACATGCCTTGGCCCATAAAAAGAAAAGTAGCCTCTAATCATGCAACATAGCTCTAGTTGCACCCACTATGGCCATGTTCTTCCTCTATGCCACTGCATTCTATTGGGGGCTATAAGGAATTATGTTCTCCTTCTTGATGCCAACACTCCTACAAAACTACTCCATCTCCATGGAGGTATACTCGCCCTCATTGTCTGATCTCAACACCTTGATTTTCTTCCCCATGTGGCTATTCTCCTCCTCTTCCTTTGCTCTCGTTCTCCTCTCCAAATGCACATGAAGAATAAGAGAGCTTCCAACCTTTTTCTCCAATTCCAGCTCTCATTAGATATGAAACCCTAACCCTTTTTAATCAAGGGCTGAGATTAGATCTCAACCCTCTAGATCAATGGTGGAGATCATTCTCTCACTTGACCCCCTTTTCATGTGGTTCCCCTCATTAATGACTCCTAGTCACTTTATAACTTTATTTTTGAACCTTGTACTTTTTCTTCACATAAAGTCAACTTTAAAACATAAAATGACTTTAATATTAAAAAGTACATAGTACTTAAAGTACTTTATAAAGTGACTTTATCATGACTTTAATATAACTCATAAAGTCACATGCCAAAAATGTGTTTTAAGTTGTTTTCCTAGGCAAAAAGGCAAATGCAATAGGAAACACCTCCTTGGTACCATTTTCTTCAACAAAGACTTCGATGCTTCTGTTTAGATAAGTTGTTTTATTCTGTTTTCCAAACATTGCTTCATTGTCTTGGGCTTCTTGACTTGTGCAAGTAATTTCAAACCGTGATATTTTAAGTGAGAAATTTCTTTGTTTTTACTTGATATAATTTCGTTAAATTATTTTTCTGCATCTTTGATATTGATTTTTGATTTTCTTGAAGCATCACCTTTGAAATGTCTTTAAAGTCGTTTGATGAAGGTATTATCGATTCTGAGTTCATTAGCATGTCGTGGAATGTCATCATCCTCTTCTTATAGGGATGTATCAATTTTTTTTCTCCACATTTAACATGAAGGTACCCATTTCCTTAAACCAAGGTAAACTAAGAATTATGCCGATCTTTTCTTTAAATGTAGTCATGACACTGAATTGAGATATACATTCATAATCATCAATTATTACTTGCATGTTCTTAATTTTGTATTCTGCTTTGTAATAATAGATGTCTTTATTCCCAATTATATTTGATTATGGAATTAATAATTGTTTTGCCATATTGACATTAATGTAATTTTATCAAGGTTCTAGTTGCAAATGATATTAGTCTCTTTTCATTGAATATTCCCCTTTAATGTAAATAACCCATAACATGAGTTCATGCTACCTTTATAAGAGAATATTCCTTCCGTCATCTTTTGTTTGCCGTCCTTTTGAATTTTGAATTGAGTTCAGGGTTAATTTTTAATTACCTTGTACTTTCAAGTAACCACTTTTAAATTTTATAATAATATTTTGTTTCTTTTATAATATATCACCTTACGAATGAAAAACCTTGATTTAGTAATGATCTTAATAATTACTTAGGATCCAATAGATTATAATAATATAGCACAATTTGAATGTGATCCGTTTGGGTCCCATGTTTCCTGCAACATAACTTCCAGTCTTACAGAGGGGACGTATACTTGGTCCATACCTATTTCTCTTTTGAGTATCTCCCATGTAACAACTTTTCTAATGGCTAGCCACATGTATATTTCGGATTTCAAAGGAATTCTGATTTTCCAAAGTGCTTTCCTCCACTTTTTCTTTTTTCTTCTTCGGTTTTTTATGTCTAGAGGAGTTGGCAACTAAGTCGGGCTTATACTTGCATGCCTTGGGGTTGATTTTGATTGCTACCACTATAACATCTAGGTGCTCTGCACACGCTCCAAGCACGAAATAGGGGCTAGGTGAGGTTTGAACCAATGACATTGTAATGAGTTCCTTAACAATACACTCTGTCGCATACTAATCCACACCCCTAGGGGCTTATTTAGAAAAGGACATGGCGGTGAGCTCTGATCCACTTATCTATGCACAAGTCATGAGACCATTTTTATTCTCTAGGTGCAACCACATAATCTACCACTTCATCAAGGTTGCCACATGGATTTAGGGTTATGCTCTCATGGGAATTGAATCTTGCCCAACGATGAAAACCTTTCCATCACTATTAACCCTCATCTATCCTCTCTTTCTCGCATAAGGCCTTGTAGCCTAGGCTAGGAGTATGAAGTCCCAAAGCAAGAGTCTTTGACCAAACAAACTTGTTTGTTGAATGCTTTATTCTCACATGACTAGACTTCAGGGTGGTTGTGTAATCGTCCTAGATTTCCCCTTTCCTATTAGGGATACTCAAAAGAGCTATTGATTTCCATTCTTGGTGCCAAATGTAGTTAACTTTGGATAGACAATTTGTACTATATTATAGATACCTTTGTCATGGAGAATATTGACTAGGTTTTTAAGTGGTTTGTGTCCTTTGCCATTGCCTACCCAAGGACCAATTCTTATAATTCCTCTATCTCCATTGCCAATCTTCCACACATATCCACGTAAAATCTAGCAAAATTTCCTTCTAGATGATTGACACACTGTGAATATTTTTAGTAGTCCCTCTAATCCAATTTTCAATAGAATCATGTTTGACATATTTCTAAATCATAGCTTGGCTTCATAGTGCATTGTTCAAGATCATACTCCATAGACATTTTTTCTATCAATAGCTTCCCAAACAAGTGAATGTTATTGATGTTGAAATGTGTAACTAGGTTCAGTCTTCATAATATCTCATGTACCATTGATTTTATATATTTGATATAAAAGAAAAAGAAAAATTATTATTGCCATTTTATAAAGAATGGGGTTTCATGTTGTGTGTGGAGCATGATTGTTTAGAGGTCTTTGTTTCAGCCGGATGTATACCCCAGGAAGTTTGTACACCCCTCGACGCGGGGGGGGGGGGGGGTGGTGTGCGGGGGGACTTGTGCCCCCCGCGGGGGTACGGGGGGGCCGATCCCCCCCGGTTGGGGGGTCCGGGGGCCAGCGGTCCCACGAAGCTAAAAACAGATGTAAAATTGCCTTGTAAAAGTATAGTAATTTCTAGTCAATCTGGGCCATTCATTAGGCGGATGATCTGACGGTAGAACTTATGTTTAGTTTAGGGTTTTTTGCCCTGGAAGGCAACCCCTCTCTTTGTATGAGGGCATTGTATTTGAGGCTGTGTAATAGATGTGTATTTTGTGAGCGAGAAACAGAGAGTGAGATTGTGAGAGAAAATAGAGGATATTACAGCGAATCTGCTGTAGGTTGTATCTCTTCATTTTGCTGGACAATAGAAAGGAAGGATTGGTTGTTCGGGGTGGACGTAGCCCAAACTGGGTGAACCACGTATATCTGTCTCTCTTGTTTTATGCGTTTTCTGTGTTTATATTTCTGCAATATTTTATGTGTTCCATTGCTCCGTAATATATAATTTTATAGCATTTCATGCTCAAGGTTACATTGTTCTAGGTCAAAGCACCCATTGTGTGCTTCTAGTTTTTGTCATCGTGTCAAGAAGTCAAGAGAGTTATTGTCACATGTATTAAACCCTATTGGGCATTTTGTAACAAGTCCAAAAGAATTTATTTTGAATCAAAATATGTCAAAATCTCCCTGCAAGACCAAGTCAGCTTGCAGAAGACATTTTGGTCCTATCTAAGGCTATTCGAGCTCCAAGGAAAGGTATAAATATAAAGCATTCAAACTCATTTGGAAGGATCATTAAGCAAGTTTGTTGAAGCACATCTAGAAGACCAAAAGGCAAGCAAGAAGGAAGGAATATCTAAAGAAGAAGTCTAAACTCCAAAACTTGTCTCTATTCTCTCACACGTGCAAAGAAGAAGCTAGGGTTTCTGTAGCTATAAGGACGAAATTTCTGATCTCTCAAGAAGGACTGGAATCTGAAGTAAGGAAGTTTATTTCATGGTCTACCAACCTAGAAGGAAGAAGCAACTCAAGCAAAGAAGAGGAGGAGCCTAAAAGAAGCCCAAATCACCCACACGTGTGAAGTTGCAGCCATTGTAGGAAGGCTGAAAAAGTTGTAGACCTGCGATAGAGGCCGGAATTTGTTGCAGGGGTCGAAGTTGTGCAATTGAAGAAGATTTGACTTGGATTGACTTTGTGAAAGAAAAACTCATCTTAAAGGAAGGTTGACTTGGTCTTGGAGGGATCTTGGTCTTGAGTCTAAAGGGTCTTGGAATTTGTCATTTGTAGATTTTATAAGAAGAGAAGAATTTCTTATGGGTTTTCCTCTCTAAGAGAGGTTTTGGCCCTGGATAACAGCCTACATCTTGTGTCCATTTTTTCTATTGATCTTCATGTTTTGGCAACTGTTTGATGATAAAAACATTATAATAATCAAGAGAAGAAGAAGGTAATTGTAAATTCTACAAGTTTAAGTAAAGAACATCACAAGTAGTTATCAAAGTAAATATAAATCACCCCTAATCTAGCTGCCCTAGATTTCTCAACATGGTATCAGAGCTAAGGTGACAAGGAAAGGCAACTTGAAGATCACTCAATTGAAAAAAGATACATAAGGGCCGAATATAAGAGGAAGAGCATCAAGAAGATCTAGTCATCACATCACAAAGACCTTATCATCTTGAAGGAAGAACTCTTGGAAGAAGAAAAGAGACCTCAAAGACCCTACCTCCATCTCAAAGAAAGGACTCTACACATTTGAAGCATCTTGGGAAGCCTCCCACATTCTACATCATCATCTAAAGGAAGCAAGAAGAGCACTTCATGATCATCAAAGGAATCAAAGTGATCTCCCTCATATTGAAGAAAAGATCACACCTGAAGCATTTTGAAGAAAGAAGAACTCCTCTCCGTCGTCTTGAAGAACAAGCATTGTCATTTTGAAGAAGGAAGATCATCCCTCTCTCATTCTAAAGCTTACACTCTTGTGGAAGACATCGTCATCGAGGAGGCATCTTCATTTGTCAATTAAGTACTTTATATTCATGTCTCAACCTACAAATCAAATGGCTACTTTCTGTAAGGAGAACAATAAACTTGTTGGGACATCAAATTACCTTGCATGGAAGAAAATAATAGATTTGATCCTCACAGAAAATGAAGTTTTTGATTATGTTATGGGTTCCATCACCAAGCCTCCTCGTTGAATCTATCAAGGATTTTCTCATTCCTTTTGTAGCAAAATTAAAGTCATCAAAATAGATCTATGACAAATTAGTAGCTCTGTACTTTGTAAGTACAATTGGCAAATAATATCATTTAGAGCTGAATTATACAAAATGAAAGTAATAAAGGAAAAAGGGGTAGCTTCATATCTCATGAAGATATCACAAATTAAAGATCAACTACAAGAGCTAGGGGAAACAATGATGACTTGGATGACATTGTATGGCGCAATTCTTTCAATTGTTTGAAGTAATGGTTCTATAATGTTGATGGCAGTGTTGAACTTTTTAGAGTAATCATATACTAAAAGGAAGACTGCACCACTAGTAGATGCAAAAAGAACACTTATCAATGGCTTTCCTTTTACATTTCTCCAGTCATCAGATTCAGTGGACCCATGGTCATTCCAAGAACTTGTCATTTTATCGAAAGCATGTGCTATTTTTGCTTTTTCATGATCAAGTCCCACAGTTCTACCCTTGTCATACCCATAGCTCTTGTATCCTTTGGGGGCATCATTAATGGCAGAAACCATTTCATGCCAATAAGGTGAGCGAAGAACATTGAATGGTATCCCACATGCATAGAGAAATTGGTAAATTTTTGTCTCCACATCATTTCTACACCCTTCGTCAAGGAAATCTGATATGGTTCTACGCCTTAAAGGGGTGTTTGTTCCTGTGCCCCCATATCCACTGCCATGGGAGGATGCTAATGGAGTTCTTACTCTATGTGAATGTGGGCTAGTGGTGTCATGTTCAAAGTCACCCTTTGATCTTTTAGATTTGGATTGGGCTTCCTCCTCTTCCCTTATGTATTTGGCTCTTTGATGTTGTGACACACTTCCACAAGTTTTGGTTCGTATTTGTTTATTTCCATCCCATGGCATTTTCCCATAGAGATGCTTTTTGGCATGGGTGTATGAACCTATGTAAGTCTTTTTGTATTGGAGGCATGTAAGTTTAGTGGTTCCACCCCCTTTCCCTCCTTTAGGCCTAGAAACATATTTCCACCATGGGGTTTGGTCCAATGTTGCAAACATCGCGATCGAGATTAAATCGGCACGGGGAAAAAATGGGAAAAATCGGAAAAATTGGGAAAAAATTGGGAAAAATTGGCAAATACAAAAATATTCATTTTTTTTTTCAAATTTTTTAATATCTAAAGCATCTACAACATAAAATAAATGCATTGACACATAAATATGATAAAAGAACTAATATATAAGATGTGTAATATCATTTCTAATGCTACATCACACATAACAATGAATCATGTCCTAAATAGTAAGTCCCGAGTCCCAACTCAGCCTCAAAATATCAACAAAAAGTATAATAATGTATCTCATATCATGAGTCATAATGTCATATACAATGAAATGAACCAAATAACTAATACTACTGATTTCCTCTGTCCCTCTTGCGAGAAAATGCAATAGCTTTTCCTCTAGATGTAGATGGCGGTGGAGTTGGTAGTGGACTCTGCTGTGGTCTATAAGCTGAAGAACTAGGAGCTACAGGAGGTAGACCATGTCCTCTACTGGTGACAGGGGTAGCCTGGGTAGGTGGTGTCACCTCCTCCTATTGCTCTTGCTCCTCCTCCTCCTCTACCCCCTCCACTACCTCCTGCTCTAACCAATCAATGACCGACTCCATGAGAGGCCTCTTGGCCTCAAGCCTCCATGCAGCGGTGGTGTCAATCCCATCCAATGAGATGGCCTCCACATTAGGTGTCCTCTCAAGTTGCCTCACCCACAATCGAAGATTGTAGTAGACGTGAACGATGTCATTAAGTCGCCGGGACTCCAACCTGTACAAGGGTCATAAATTAATAAATTATAAGTAATAAAATAAAATTATAAAAAAATATTATTTAATGAATTCAAAAAAATAATTGGAAATTTGGGTTATTTTAAATTTTAACTTGTTGCGCTTCTTGGTGTGTATTTTTTCAAATACACTCCAATTGCGCTCGCATCCTGAGGAGTTACATGTTTCGCTGAGCACTCGAATGGCAAGCCTTCACAGATTGGGTACTCTGCCACCATAGCTTCTCAACCATGCATCTACAACAAATAAGATAATCATAAGAAAAAAATGAAATTTGAAAGTTGAAGCAAAGTATGAAGTTATGAACTTGAAGAGACAATGAAATTTGAAACAAACTAAAACATACCTGGCATTTTAGTCTTCCTATCAACCACAACCATGTCAAAGCTAAATGTGCCACTTGCCATCCTGTATATCTCCATTTCTTTAGAGATTTCTGCATGTTCTGCTGGAGATGGCACCATCCTATGAACACAAGTGAAGAATCCATTGCTCATCAATCACTTCCCATGGGAGGAGTTGTTTTCGAAACCCCTTATCCCCCTTATCATCATAGTAGGTCCAATTGGATTCTTTGGCCCTATCCATGGCTTCATACAAGTAGCCCATTGCGGGCTTGCCTCCATCAACTAATCGAAGAGCCTTTACCAAAGGTTCAGTAATGTTGCACACCACCCGCACTCCCGCCCAGAAGCCCTCCTGGTATGAAACTAATCTGCATATGACCTCTCCCTTTGGTTTGCAGTTAAATGCCAAAGCACACCACTCATCTGAAAGAAACATTCTCTTCACATCCCACATAGAATTCAAGAGGGATTGAAGAGATATGAAACTGGTGGTAAACCATGTAATGGCAGGGCGCACCAACTCCTTGTTGTTGGTGAATGTTCTCATCAAATGAAGCAGAGATGCATGATTATATATAAATTTTGTAATGCTTTTTGATGAGTCAACAATATCCTTGACAAAAGGAATTTTTCCTATGTCCTCCAACATCAAATCAATGCAGTGTGCAACACAAGGTGTCCAAAATAAGGTAGGATGCCTTTCCATAAGCATCTTGCCAACAACAACATAATATGCAACATTGTTTGTTATGACTTGGACAACATGTTATGGACCCACCTCCAAAATGTACCCATCCAACAAATTACATAATAATCGTTCATCTTTGATATGTGCAGATGCATCAATAGATTTCATAAACATTGTCCCCTTAGGACAATTAACCAAGAAGTTTATAAGGATTCTACCTTTTTGATCGATCCAACCATATGACATCACAATGCATCCTATGTGTGCCCATGATGCCCTAAACTCCTCAAATCTCTTGGTGCAGTGAACCTTTTCATTTTGAATAATGTGCCCTTTAAAGTCATCATAAGAAGGGATTTTGTATCCTGGCCTAACAACTGCAATAGCATCAACGACAGGCTAGAAAAATGGATTGTTCTTTGCAATGCTGAAAGGAATATCACTCCAAAGAAGAAACTTGCCCAACTTGTCAGCTTCTTCTCTCTCTTTTTTTCTTAATAATTGAAGAGATACATGGTTGTGAACTAGATGTGGTTATATGAACAAAATATGATGAGGCAACTACAAGGTTGGTTGTAGATACTGATGCTGAAGTAGGACCAGTGCCACTCTCATGTTCACCTCCAAATCCTGACATTCTACTCCCAGTCCCCACTAGTTGACTCTTAAGAGTTGCCTTGGACAATTTGGTTTGCTCTATTTCTTCCAATGATCTGAGGGCTCTTCGAATGATTTATGGATTTGTATTTATGCAAGGCCCTACCTCATGTACAGGGATTTGTGCAAGGTGATACTTCAATCTGTATACCTCCCTGTCATATGATGCCCACATAACTTGCAAGTCAAGTTTGATTTGTCAAACCCTCCATTAGGTTCACCAAATTCCCATAGAGGGTCCAATTTCCTTGGCATGGTTGTAACTTTGTTGAACTCTTGAGTTTTAATGTAAGATGAAATTTGGAGTTGAACCTAGGGCACAAGAAGAATTGCAAGTTAAAAAAATAAAAATAAAATTTACATACAACACATTGAATTTTTGACAAAAAAACCTCAACTAAATGTGACAATAATGAAAAAAATGCACATTCAAACCCAAGCAAAAATGATGGAAAAATCTATGGCACAAGAAGAAATTAAACTTATAAATCTAACAATCAAGTTTTTGCATTTTTGACCAAAATAAACCCTCTCCACTATATGCAACAAAAACGAAAAAAATACACAATGAAATCCACTCAAAAATCATTGAAAATAAATGGGTTATAGCAATGTGGAAAAAGTCGAAGTTGGGATTAATTTGGCGAGGGTCCAAAAGTTGAAAAACTCGTCAAAGTCGGGTGTTTTTGAAAAAGTCGGCAAAAAGTCGACAAAAAAAAAAAAACACAAAATTATTCATTTAATTTTTTTTTTTAACATCTAGAGTATCCACAATATCAAATAAATGCATTTCCACATAAACATGTAAAGAAAGCCAATATATAATATGTATATGAAGTCTAGTGCTACATCACATATCAAAATAGTGAATCAACCCCTGAATTTTGAGTCCTGTCTGAGTCTCAACACTCAAGAGTCAAAATATCAACAAAAAATATAATAAATGTATATCATGAGTCATCTAAAAGTCATCACGTAATCAGTCATTGAGATCCTCTTCCCCTTTTAATTTTTGTTTCCGCTAATTGTATTAAAAAATAAGTCATGCATTTATTCAGTAGATTGTGATCTGCTTGGGTAATAAGGTGTCAGGTGGTAGGTCCAATGAAATTTAACACTGAGTATCACAGTAGATGTGAAAATTAACGCTTGGTGACTCCAAGCTGCTTATTTTCTGAGAAAACAGTAGATGTCAGATTACTAACCTAGCCTTGGCATCTATTATTCAAAAACTCTTGGAGGTAAAATCCACTTCTGATACATAACCTTTCCCCACATTTACAAGGAGTTCACCACTAAAGAAGATTCCCTTTCAAAACGTGCTCTCATTGCAGGAAGGATCTTTGCCGTCACAATATTTCATAGGTACTTTGTTCTTGTCTGAAAAATGGGTTCTTTTTTGAGGCACTGGTTTTGTTTTTTTTGGACAGGTTGTTGCTGTTTGATCTTCATGACCTCCTCTTTGTTGTTTCTTCTGGAAGCATTCAACAACTGTAACAATGTTTTTGATGGTGTGGGGTTCTTTCTACGGAAGACTGTTGTATGCCTGGCCTTTTGGTACTTTGTAATCTTTTGAAGGGGCAGTGGCTGTTAGAGTCTGGACTCTGGATCGCTGAAAGCCTAGAGGCTTATCCAATGTATACTTTGCTTTCCAACTAGAAATATGAAGTATAAATATTTGTTTTTCCTTGGAAAAACATATCTTAACCTCAAAACTAACAGATTACAAATGAGACTGCTATGCTCGCAAGAAGTATGACAAACAATACAATGCAATAACTTGAAAATGCATGGATGGAAGCTTCAATTTACAGTTTTTTCACCTTTGCAGCCTCTTTATCTGCGGCCTAGGAAGGGAGGCTGACTTTTTGGGTCGACTCCCGATTAAATTGGGAGTGTAACGAAAAAATCACAATTTTTTCCTTTGTGAAAAAGTCGCCAAAAAGTCGGGGGATTAAATCGTTTAGTTCAAAAAATCACTTTTTTAGGATTAAATCACGATTTTTTTGCAGAATTTTTCCACACTGGTGCATATAGAAACCCAAGGAAAAACAAGAAAAAAACAAAAAAAAGGGGCCAAATTTGATGCCCATACTTGGAAACCACGCTTTGCTGAAAAAACTTGTTCCAAACTTGAATTTTTCTTGCTTGGGATGCTAAATTCCTTCACTTTTCTCCTCTCTTGCCCTTGTAGATGACCTCTCCTCCTCCTCAGCTCCCACTCTTGCCCTCTATCTGAAAAAAATGACAAAAAAGAACTCAAAATCGCACTTTTAAACTCGTTGTTTCCACCCATCTCAATTTTTAAAGCTTAGATCACAATTTTTTCGTGATTGTTTGAAAATAAAAAAATCGCCGAAAAAATCAGCGATTAAATTGGCACGACGAAAAAATCACGATTTGATGGTCTACCAGCCTAGAAAGAAGAAGTAAACCAAACAAAGAAGAGGAGGAGCCTAAAAGAAGCCCTAATCACCCACACATGCGAAGTTACAACTGTCGTAGGAAGGCCAAATAAGTTGCAGACCTGCAGTAGAGGTCGAAATTTGTTGCAAGGGTCGAAGTTGTGCAATTGAAGAAGATTTGACTTGGATTGACTTTGTGAAAGAAAAGATCATCTTAAAGGAAGGTTGACTTGGTCTTGGAGGGATATTGGTCTTGAGTCTAGAGGGCCTTGGAGTTCGTCATTTGTAGATTCTATGTGAAGAGATGAATTTCTTGTGGGTTTTCCTCTCTAAGAGAGGTTTTGGCCTTGGCTAACAACCTACATCTTGTGTCCATTTGTTCTATCGATCTTCATGTTTTGGTAGCTGTTTGATGATAAGAACACTATAATAATCAAGAGAAGAAGAAGGTAATTATAAATTCTGCAAGTTGAAGTAAAGAGCATCATAAGCAGTTATCAAAGTAAAGATCAATTACCCCTAATCTAGCTGCCCTAGATTTCTCAACGCCTCTCCCCAGCCACCTAAATCCTTTGACTTGGCAGTTATCTTTCAGTTAACTAAGTGGATACCAATGTTGTCACATTTCCCAAACCATAAAAAGCTAAAAATGTTTTTTCTAATATTTTTTAAAGACCCCTTTTAGATGAAAATTAGTGAAAGCCAATACACTGGAATAACATCTAGGACTAAGTTAACTAGAATAAGTATTACTCGCCTAGACAACCACATATTACATAATAAATTTATTCTCTTCTCAACCTTAGTAACCAACCATTCCCAATCTTTTCTTCCATAATCATTAGGTTTAATGTGCAACTCCAAAAACTTAAATCCAAACTGCAAATTAATCCACTGAGAAGGGAACAAGTGAATTATATACCTACTATTCTCTTCATTAACGCCATGAAAGGAAATAGATGATTTATGTATGTTGACCCTCGTTGATGTAGCGAGATAATACAAATCTGGGATATCATTTATCTTTGCGACATCCCTTCTAGACTTCTCACAAAATAAAAGGACACCATTAACAAAAGCAAAGGAGGTAGGGAGAAGAATCTTCCCAACATTGCATCTTTAAAGTTTCTTGTTATTCTGCACTCGAAAAGGGCCTTGCTTAGTTACTCTTCTACTATTAGCAACTTTAATGGAGGTACGGGCAACCTTACTAGGTACCCTTGGATGGCCTGAAAAATTAGATGGTGAACCACTTATGGGGATAGCGAAAGAGATTATAGAAATGAAACTCATAGCCCAATTGATAAATTGTACATAGAAACTTGGATGAATTAGCATCAATATCAAGTAGATCCAACTTACCCAATCATAGGCCTTAGAAAGATCAAGCTTCACCACCATTGTAGATAGCTTCTTGGTCTTTCTAACATGCAATCCTCCTTGAGCTACCCCTATTGCCTCATGTATTTGTCTTCTAGAAAGGAAATGAAACTAGTCATTGGAAATTGATTCAAAAAGGAGTTTCTTCACCCTCATTTTATAATCTTGTATATGTGTGTGTTTGTACTCATCGAAAGAACTTGGGTTGTCAGTAAAGGTGTAATTGAAAGTTGCTAGCATTTTCCTAGATGCCCGTGATTCCTTATCTACCCTCAGAAGATAATCGTTTATAAAATCGTAACACCCTAGGAAAAAATTGATTGTCCATCCATTTGAACTAGGGATTTGTCCTTCTAGAAGTTATGCATTACTATTTGAAGTTCCTCCTTTGAGACCATCTTTAACAATCTATATCAATCTTTCATTGTCATCACAAAGCTTGGGAAAAGGAGGCCATTTTGATTACCATGGCAATAGAAACCCTCACTTCCTCATCCTAAATTTCTCCAAAATATTCCACTCATTAAGCACTGCCATAAACATTTTGTGCTGAACCCCCATCTTCTTTTTTAATTTCCCAAATTGTAATAACATCTCTTCTATGATTGACAAACTAAGGAAAAAAGTTTGTATTCTCATCACCCCTGAAGAGAAAGGTTTGTATTCTCATTGTCATCATAAAGCTTGGGAAAAAGGAGGCCATGTTGATTATGTTGGCAATAGAAGCCTTCACTTCCTTCTAAAGTCCTACAAAATATTCAACACTCTTTATGCTATGTCCAAAAATTTGTGTGCTGAATTCCCTTCTTCTTTTAAATTTCCGAAATTGTAAAACATCACTTCTATGATTGACATATTAGAAAAAAAAGTTCGTATTCTCATCACCATTAAGAGGCACAAGTCACTGCTTTTAAGCCTCCTTGTACTCTTTTATTCAGGTTCGCTCACGTTCAACAAATAAGGTATTTGCACACAAGTAAAACATGTTAAGCAACTGCTCTCACAAATAGATTAAAGATCAATATACTAGTGTATTACGTGATTAAATCCCTCAAATAGAGAAATGGTCCTTGGCCCTGGCCAATGCAACCAATTGAGGCATTATATTAATGCAAAAGGAATTTTGTTTACATGAGTTTATCACAATTGATCATCAAAAAATTAAGTTACCTGACATTTCTATATCGCCCATGTGTCATGAGTCTAACATGTTGGGCACGCATTCATGAGGACACATGTTTGGCACGTGTACTGTTCACGAGATGTGCCATACACATGTTTGAAACATGCCCTCAACGTGCCCCATCTATAAAGCAGATCTCCACCCTTGAATCCATATAGTCTAGAATTTGTATTAGTGACATCCGCTATGTAACAGATACCCCTATTATTCATTTTTTAATGAAATTGATAATTTTAGTTATCTAAGTTACTTTTTATTTCCTTTGTTATCTAATCCTTGTTAAAAAATGTAACTAGTGTCTGTTTTCATAATTGTATTTGAGTCAAATGTAATGTATTTGTCAAAAGAAAGAAAACAATTTATTATAAAAGAAATTGACTTGCCAAAGCACAAGTTTCATGCTTGGGTCAATGATTTTTAGGTCAAAGCCTCCATTGTAGGCTTCTAGGGTTTATGTCAAGAGTCCTTGTCCCTGTCATCATGTAAAAGACCCTTCTTGGGCTTTATCAATGAAGAAAGAAATTTATTTTAGTGTCAAATAAGTCATTTAGGCCTCCTCCACCAAGTTGTTCTCAAGGAAGCCAAGTTAGCCTAATTGGGAGGCAAAATCCACTATATAAAGGCAGCAACTCGACCTCATTTGGAGCACATCTCAAGCAAGTTTGATCTGTAGTAGTTGGAGGAAGAAAAGAGAGCGAAATCCCTAAGAAGAAGGAGGAAAACCTAGCGAAGGAGAAGGAAGTATTTGTCAAGCAAAAGGAGTCAAATTTTCTCACTTCTACCACATATGCGAAGTTTTTGGGTTATTGGGAGGGTTGAAATTGCAGCCCTGAAGCGGGGCCGAAATTCTGAAGCAGTAGGGGGATGAAATTCTGTCTTTGATGTAGTATTGATGTAGTATTGTTGCAATTGATCTTTGAAGTTTGGAAGGACAGTTTGAGGGCTGACTTGGTGGAGTGAGGAAGGTCTTTTGGTCAAGTCTAAGGTCTTGGTTTGTCTCAACTTGATTAACTGGGTTTTCCTCTATAGAGGGGTTTTAGCCTTGGTTGAGTGCCTATATCTAGCATCGTTGATTTTCATGTTTTGATTTGATGATTGCTTGATGGAAAGAAGATAAAATAAGAACCTAAAGAAAAGTTATTAATAATAGCACACGTAATTATCTATATAAGACAATTTTCTAAAAATCCTCAATCTTTGTGGAAATATGTATTTCACCAATGTCACCTTACTCCATATACCTTTATGATTGATCATCTTCCAAATGCCTTTTAGCTACAAAGGCTTGACCAAAAAGGTAAATATTTGTCAAGCCCAATCCAACATCCCCTTTAGACTTTGCCTAACCTTGATGATTTATCATCTTCCAAAGGTTATTAACTACCAATGCTTGACCAAAAACGTAAAGGTAAATATTTGTTAAGCCCCATACATGTTGGAATTTCCTAAACCCAACACCCGATATTCAGTTCCCAATAACTATTAATTGAATGGATACACGACTAGGTTACTAACCAAAAATATTTAGCGGAAGCAAAATTACTCGATTTGAATCACATACACATAAACCTATTTCTGCCTGATCAACAGTTCATTAATAAATTAATCACAAAAGTTACTTGGTCTCCTGTCTTGGGATAATGGCCTGACTGAGAAAATACAAAACTGATCACCAACCTCTTTGCACTCTTTCAGACTTAGCACACCCTCCCTGAGAAGACTCTCTTAATCTTGTGCCGCTCTTGTGTCTTTGCCTTAACACTTAGGTTCAATTTATAACTTTCCTAAGTTAAGATTGACGACCAAAATTAGTGATTCGTAAACTGTCGTGGATATTCCACTGGACAGTTCATCACAACAAATCTGAAAATATTATATTAAAAATATGAGATTCTATACTATTATAGTTTTATTAAAATTTTAAGATTTGTAGCTTTAATTGTAATTAGGGCATGCATGCGAATGGAAATTATGCAGAAAAGTAGAGAACGACAAAATAAACACACACAAAACATAAGATATGCTCTTCGGGAAACCCTTTCAGGAGAAAACCCAACTGGAAGGTGAGGCTGCTTCGTTCTCTTTCTCTGTCTGGAAATATGGCTGCAAGTACAAAGAAGTAATGCCTGTGGCCAGTGGGCTGCTACAATGCACAGATTCTCTCTGTGTACTCTACCTCCTATCTCTCTTGACTATCTTTGCTCAACTATAGAACAAAATGCTCTCTAAAGAATGGAATGCCTCTTCCTTCTGGTGGCACTGTTATAACACAACCCGATAGCCTACTAGTGGTTAATTTTGACTACATCAACTCTTAACTAGAGTTACAATATAGACTCTTCTAGAGTCCTTTACATCATAATCACGTGGCTAGCCCCTTTTCCATGAATAATGGGGGCTCATGCGGCATCCCCCTGAACTATGGGTGTGAAACAAGAGGGTCAACTTCTGAGTGGCATAACTTTTGTATATAGATTCCGATTGACGCGCTTCTTGCGCCGTTGGAAAAATCTCTGTATGTAGAATAACATGATATGGGGCGGCGCTAAAGCCACAAAGTTTTACCCCCAAAAAATGTCATTTGATGCCTCAAAACATTCTCCGAAGGTTTCAAACTCTGTTTTGCCAAATTGGGTCCCGCTAGTAAAAACGGTCCCATGAGCTGATGACTCCTCTTTTTCCACTCCAAATGCATCAAGATGGATGACAAACAATATAATGATTCAATCCGGATCAATTAACTCGTTAGGTTAACTGAAGATAAGTGACTTTACTTTAGTTAAATATCCTATCTCTAGCTTTCTCTACTTTAACTCAAGCACAAGTCATAAATTTAGCTTGCTTTACATGCACATCTCATGCAACACATTTGCATGCGTGCAACTCACTTGCACACTCTGCATGTCGTAATCAAGCTCCTAAAGAAGCAAATTAAAGTCCTCCTAGTCAAGACACAAGACTAGAAGTACCTTCCGAGCTACAAAACTCAACACTCCCTGTTAGCGAGGGAGGTACTTTTGAAGAACCTCCTCCACTTGGATCTGTCTCCAATACCACCATGTCATCTTCTCTTGTAGTTGCTCCCTCTAAATTGGTAGACTTCTTTTCTACCTGCTTTGGAATTTGATCCGAAGACCGATTCCTTCCAACCATGCTCCTAGGATCCTGCTTCAGAGCATCCATCAATGTTAGTTCATACCAGTTGGTCCTGACATATCTAGAAGAGGTCTCCTACCCCTCTTCCATATTAGAACATTGAGTCCCCGGTATCAACTTAGTCTTCAAATCCTCCTGCTTAATCTTTGTCACTAACATCAATCTTGTGCTAAGTTCTTCTAGCACTGCTATGGGTTTGTCTCAGTCCTTTGAGACATCCATGAACTTTGCTGCCAATCCCCTGACTGGTACAGTTTCCCTCTCTCCCTTTGAGGGTTGACTCTGCCAATCCTATTGACTGTTGGTAGTGTCCTTCATACCTATTGTTGGCTACTACCAACTCTGCCAACAATTGCTGGCCCATGCCTGTTGTGGTAGATCCTCAACCCAACGAGTGCAACTTCTCACAGTTGCTTGATCATGCCCACTATGGCATGTTGGAAACACTGAGAGGGGGGTGAATCAATATTTACTTCCAATTAGTTATTTTTTAACTTCAGAGCACTTAGATTAACATTACCATTACTTCAAACATAAATCAACATCATATTAGTAAACAATGCCATTCAACAATGCATGTCATGAAAGACAATAGACACCAAAGATTTAGGTGGAAACCCTTTCGGGAGAAAAACCACTGAACACTTTAATATTTGTTTTCAATAAAATTTACATCGATATTTTCAGCTCTAACTGAAGGAGGCTCCAACCCCCTAGTTTACAGGGTCCAACCTGAAGGACTCTCCAACGCCTTGGCTTTCCAGCTGCAACTGGAAGGACACTCCAATGCCCTGGTTTACAGGCTCCAACCTGAAGGATGCTCCAACACCCTTTTTTACCAGTTGCAACCGAAAGGACACTCCAATGCCCTATGCAGGCTCCACCCTGCCCTTGCACCAACTTGCCACCCTAATCAACTGATGGACCATGTTTCACAATTTTCAAACTGAATCCCCCCGTGCTCAATACCAATACAAAGGAGACTGCAATGCAACCTTTGTTGCTTCTTCTCAGTATGTATATCAATATCAAAACCTAGCAACTTCACTGCTCATCTCTTGTGCAAACCCTGCATAAATAATTATGCCAAAAACTTATCTCAACATATATATGTCTCTCTCACTGCATCAATCCGTGATACTATCGCTACTCCTGTCTCAATAACTTCAACACTGTCAAAGTCAACATCAATCTATTCTACTCATCATATCAACAATACATAATAATAAACCCTATTGAGAAATCAATAGGGATACAGTTGAAGTGATTTATCTTAGGCTTGATAACTACTTGTGATATATATATTTTTTATTTTTCTTTATTATTAGCTTCTTCTTCTCTTATTATTATGTTGTTCTTATCATCAAACAACTACCAAAACATGAAGATTGATAGTACACAAGGACACAAGATATAGGCTGCTAGCCAAGGCCAAAACCTCTCCTAGAGAGGAAAACCCACAAAAATCTCTTCTCTTCTTAAAGATTCTTCAAATGACAAATTCCAAGATCTCTAGACCAAGATCAAGACCCTTCCAAGACCAAGTCAAACCTTCTGGAGGATGTGCTTCTTCTTCCTCTATTTTGTCTATGTCTTGTACAAAAATTATCGCTGAAGATTAATAAAAGAAACCTTCGTCTGCTGCACCGGTTTTCCAACATTGGGTTTTTCCAGGGACAATGGTCCAAAAATAATTGTCACTGTGGTTATATATGTGTGTAACAACCAAAAGTCGTATATGCAGCGGAAATATTTAAAATACTTCGTAGACAAATATATCCATTGTAGGACAGTAAATGTAAATTGTATATTATATAAAGAATTGATGTCGGATGAGCACAAATGAGAATGAGGGTCTTGTATATATAGCCAGGTAAGTACTCTTTCATGAATAGGCATGTCTCTAAGACATGCCTTTTTATTATTAACTAACTAACCATTAGTTAATTTACTTATTATTTATTATTATATTTATATTATTATGATTATTATTTATTATCTATTTTTATTTATTTTTACATAATTTATGTTTATAACAATGTGCTAGTATTTTCTTATATATGTGCAGTGTATGTATTTTGATATTTGCCGTAGAAAACTGCATACAATCTGTTTAAGTAATTTAACAAATAGAAGAGATATTATCAGTTATTGCAGTAGGATTAGGGATCACCGAATTTTCACATGGTATCAGAGCATTCGTAAAGCAGGAAGAGCTCGGTTGCAGACAAAAAAAGGATTTCAAAAAGCACTGTGTAGGTAGTAGTTCGAAACCCCAGAGAGGCTGCATAGTCCATTTGCTATGTGGGCAATTTTTTCATGGAAAAATAATTCTCTGAGCGAGTCGATAGAGAATAAAATTTTCTGGATCAAGATTTGTCATAAGAAGAGGGAGCAACGCAACAATTTCGATGCAGAGCAAGACATGTATTTTTGCAGCCGTGAATTCAGTGTTTGGAAGGAAAATATCACAGAAAATTATGGATAATCAAGAAGCCTCAGAATTATCTTCCAGATTGGAAGATGAGTTTGCATGTCTGCTAGGATCGGCTTCAGTTGGTGTCTGGTATATTGATAGCGGAGCTTTAGCTCACATGATTGGAGTAAGGGAATATTTCTTGAGCTACCAAGAGGAGCAAATGGATTTCCAGATCACTATGGGCAACAAAACTATGTGTACTCCAGTAGGGAGAGGCACCATAGATTTTCAGACGGAAGCAGAAACCAATACTAGCGCCACAAATGTACTCCATGTGCAATGATTGGGTATGAACCTAATTTCAGTGTCCTAGTTGCAGGACAAGGGATATGATGTATACTTTGTGGGAAGGAAAGTATATGTCAAGCATCCTACTTGGAAGAAGGTGAGATAGATTAGAGATCGAAGCAACAGGCTATATAGATTGCAGATTGGTTCTCCAATGGCACTGATAGGCAATGATAACAATAGCAGGAAGGAGCTGAATGAACTATGGCACAGGAAGATGGGACACTTGCACCATGGAGCACTTAGGATACTCAGAGACTGTAACAGGAGTTCCAGCTCTCAGCACTGAGCATGATGATCTATGTCGAGGATATGTACTTGGAAAGTACGCAAAAGCAACATTTCCCAGAAGTGACAACAGAGCCAATGATGTGTTGGGGTTGATACATTCAGATATTTGTGGCCCTATGTCCACCAGAGCTCTTAGCAGTGGCAATTATTTTGTCACCTTTATTGATGATCATTCCAGAAAAACCTGGATCTACTTCTTAAAGATCAAGGATGAGGTCTTTGATCGGTTTCGAGAGTTCAAGGCTCTCATAGAAAACATGACAAGGAAAAAGATTAACGTACTATGTTCAGATAATGTTGGAGAATACACGGATAAAGACTTCACAGATTTCTGCGCAAAGGAAGGTATCAAAAGAGAGTGGACATCTCCCTACAATCCACAACAGAATGTAGTAGCGGAACGGAAGAACATAACTATACTCGGGGCACCAAAGGTCATGTTGTATGATCAAGATTTGCCTAGATTCATATGGGCAGAAGCATGAAACACAACAATGTACATTCAAAGCAGGGCACCTCACAGAGCTTTGGGGAAGAAAACGCCAAAGGGAGTCTTCACCGGGAAGAAACCTGAGGTAAGTCATTTGAGGATATTCAGGAGTGTAGCCTATTGTCACATTCCAGATGAGAAGCGCAGTAAGTTGGACCAAACTACAGAAAAGGGTATCTCGTAGGATATAGCGAGACCTCAAAGGCATACACAATCTACACTCCCGATAGTAGGAAGATTGTAGTGAGGCGAGATGTAAAGTTCATGGAAGACCGAGCTTTCAGAAGATCTCGAGAGATGCCTGCGGGAGATCAGTCATCAGATGTTCCCTTAGTCCAACAGTAGCAGGGACTGCAGGTAGAACAAGCAGGGGGCAGTCACAAGATTCGAGTACAGTGACTAGTACTAGTATCTCCTCTGTAGCCGGGGATCCAGGAAGTTCTCAATAGACAAAGATGCAGGTACAGGTGGAGGAACAGATTGAACCTCCCACCAACAGTGGTAGGACCAGTAGGGAAGTGCATCAGACCTTGAAGGATGCAAAAAAGTTTGTCGGAGCTCCTAGAATTGACAAGAGGTAGCGCAGGGAACCTGATAGATACCAGGCCTTGGTGGCTCAGGCTACAGAACCCCTCCAGTTTTCATGAAGTCGCACAACATCAGGTGTGGGTGGATGCCATGGTAGAAGAGTACAGTTCTATCATGACAAATGATGTTTGAGAGCTGGTGCCTAGATCTGAGGATATATCAGTTGTGGGTTCCAGATCTACAAGATTTGCGGCAAAGGGGTATGCACAAAAAGAAGGAATAGACTATGAGGAGACCTTCGCCCCAGTTTCCAGATATACCTCTATTAGATCCGTCATATCCCTAGCAGCATAGATGGTGTGAAAATTTCTGAATCTATACAAATAGAAATCCTACTGCAGTCACTAGTTTATCATCTCCTACTTGTTATTTCATTCAACAAGTTATTTAATTATAAATAATGATGAAAAACACTACTGCAGACTACACTGACATACAAATCATAAACTGAAACAAATATGAGACAAACACACAAGGGACACCGTTATTTTTGGACAACACGTCCCCGGAAAAACCCAATGCGGGAAAACCAGTGCAACAACTCTGAGGGTTTTCTATTATTAAGCAGTAGTTCTGAATACAACTCTGGATGCCCTCTCAGCAATCTAGTTACAAAGATAAAATATACTGGCAAAAACCTAAGTGAGATTACCTCACTTCACCCGGCAAAATCCCTCCGATCCGACAACTGAACTGACTATCCTCGGCTACAACTGTGTTGCCCCTTCGCAGTAGCTGCGTGGGCCTGCGTGTACCACTTTGAGACTCTGCGTCAGCTTTGCGTTGGCCTCACTACCTCCAGGAGCTCTGACGTCAGCGTTCTCGGCTGATACTGCTGTTCCCTTGCTGATTTCAGACTTCTATAGGAGGTCATTGATCCTTCGCGCTGGCACTGCATGGGCCCTCCCGGCCCAGCGTCAGTCCTCCTTGGTCTACATTGCGCTCTTTGGTGTGTCTCTGCCTCTCTCTGCTGAGTATTCAGGGTTTCGAAGAAGTTCGTCCACCCCAACTATCCCCGTCCCTCTGTTGCAACTCAAATCACTTGTTCGACTTTCTCAGCAAACCTCGCCCCAAAAAAATTGAACTGATTTGATCACTTGGTGTATCACCAACTGGTCCTCAAGCCTCCTCTTATACTTTTCCTATTGATGAATCAATGATTGAGATTAAGTCCCTAATCAACGACTAAGATTAAAACAGACTTGATCCTTGTCTCTTAGAAGCTTCTCACCCATATTTTTATTAATACCCATTAATATTTTTATTGTCCTAAGTTTAGACTTAGGAACCCATTTAAAATATTAATTATTTTAATAACTCACAATCTAGGCGGAATTTCTCCAAAGGATTTCTAGGTCTTGGAGATCTTATGTATTTTGGCCCCTCCACAAAATTTCGGAGCTAGAGCACATTCGATGCTACCCAAAATTAACACTCCCTGTTAGCGAGGAATGTGCTTTACGAATACTTCCCAGCAGAAGTATCACACTAATCCATGACATCGGTCCTCTGTGCTGCTTATGCTTGGCTTGTTGCCCTTCATCCACTGCATTGTTGCACCCTGTACTGTTGCTCATGACACTGCCACTGTCATTCCTACATCTGTACTACAACTCCCTCTCAAAATGTTGCATCATGTTGCCCATAGTACTGCCACTGCTAATTGCTACATGGTAACTCAGTTGCTGAGAAGTAAGCAACTGAATAGCCACCCAAACGCTGACATACTAGTCAGTTTGGATACCTCGTGATGTTGAAGCTACCTCTGCTGTTAATTTGTGTTGACTCTTTGTTGCTACTACATTGCTGCAACCTTCACTACGCTGCTTCAGACTCTGGCACTCTAGCTCTGTCACTGTTGCTCCATCATCCCTCGCACCAACTGACTCCCGTCATTTTGCTACTGTCATTAAGGGCTCCCATAGCTGTATGTGATCCAAGAGTTTGGGCACCTCAAGGATCCTGCCCCTTTGTGTAGTCCTCCTGACTACAACTCGATGTCGCCCAACCTCTTCTCCAGAGGTGCATGAGCACTCATGGCACAATTTTTGTCATCATCCTCCTTGTCAGCTTTCGCTGGAGCAACCTTCGAGTCCCCACACCTGAAGCATCTGACCTTGGATATATCCTTTTTCTTCCTTTTCTGTTGCCCTAGCTCTCCAGATGATGCGAGAGTTGCATCCTCCTCCTTCTTGACCTGGGCTCCTCTGCCACTACTCCCTGCCTTGGTCAACTTCCTGATCTCTTCCTGTCGAAGAGCTGCCCACATCTCCTCCCAACTGGGGAGAGAAGCTCTGCCAAAGATACTCGGGGCAAATGTCTCCCAGTCTTCGGTGACTGCATTCAGGGCAGTCCTGACCATGAACTCAGGATCCGGTGTAGACCCCACGAAAGTCAGCTGGTCTCGTATCCCTTACAACCTGAGGAGGAAGGGATCGATCTCTTCTCCCTTCTGCATCTGTTACTGTCTCAGCTGATTCTCCAATAGCATCTTCTGTTGAACGGAAGTCCCCTGGTACAAGGTGATCAAAGTCTCCCACATCTCCCTTGCTGTTTCCTTCTCAGCAATGTGTGGGACCACTTGATCTTTGACCCTGTCTAGAATCATGCATTTAGCCTTCGCCTGGGCCTCCTCGTACTTCTTCAACGGATCAACGTCGACCGGAACAACAACTACCTTCAAGGCATAGTCCTTGATGCGATTCTTGTCCAAGACTGCCAAGATCCTAGCCTTCCCGATGACAAAGTTGGATGCTCCATCCAATTTGTCCTGATCCCTTATTCCATTGACTGCCATCTCTGCTCAAACAAGTATAAAATAGATTCTCTTCTCCCTCTCTCGCTGCTGCCCCAACAAGTCTCAGATCTGGATTTCTTTGGCGCTAGAAATCCTCTAAGGAACAAGTTTCTTCTAGACTCCCTCTGAGTCCTGATTTCGTTCACGGCAATCCTCCTGCCAAATAATGTCGAATCACCCCTTCTCCAATCCTCCTTTGCTACTACTCAACAACTCGGACTTAGATTTCTTTTGGCAAGAAATCTGTCAAGGCAGTGACTCCCTCTACCTTGGTTTCGTCTCCAAAAACATTGTTTTTTAACAATAGTAACAACGTCCCACCAACAACACACATTGAATTTGCACTACTCCTACAGTCCCGACCACTGAAGAATCTGAGCTCCTCCAGCTTTGCGTAGTCCCTGTGTGAGCAAGATCAGCTCCTAGCCATTTCGTCAATCCTTCCTGGCCCAGAAAGATGGCATATCTCTGAGTGAGCCTGATCTGCCCCTCTCTGCTTCTGCACTGGCATATATAGTTGATGCAATCACTGCGTGGGCTCCACCTAGTTACTGCGTCACCCTCTCCTGGCTCAGAACGCTGACTACGTCACTGGGTGAGCTTTTGCATGACCTCTTTTGCTCTGCGTCACTCTCCCTCTACGTCTCTGGCTTTGGAACAACGCTGTCACTTGGGACAGTTGCCTCTCTGCAATAGATTTGCTGGATCTCCTGGCTTATGGCTTCAGTATCCTATGATCTGCAATCCTCTGATACCATGTGAAAATTTCTGAATGTATACAAACATAAATCCTACTGCAGTCACTGGTTTATCATCTCCTACTTGTTATTTCATTCAACAAGTTATTTAATTATAATAATGATGAAAAACACTACTGCAGACTAAATTGACATACAAATCATAAACTGAAACAAATATGAGACAAACACATAAGGGACACTGTTATTTTTGGACAACACGTCCTTGGAAAAACCCAATGTGCGAAAACCGGTGCGACATCTCTGAGGGTTTTCTATTATCAAGCAGTAGTTCTGAATACAACTCTGGATGCCCTCTCGGCAATCCAGTTACAGAGATAAAATATACTGGCATAAACCTAAGTGAGATTACCTCACTTCACCCGATAAAATCCCTCCGATCCGACAAGTGAACTGACTATCCCCGACCATAACTGTGCGCCCCCTTCGCAGTAGCTGCGTGTACTTACGTGTAGCACTTTGAGACTCTTTGTCAGCTCTGCGTTGGCCTCACTGCCTTTTGGAGCTCTAACATCAGCGTCCTCAGCTGATCCTACTGCTCCTCGACTGATTTCAAACTTCTGCAATAGGTCACTGATCCTCTGCGTTGGCACTGCGACAAGCACTGCGTGGGCCCACCTAGCCTAGTGTCAGTCCTCCTTGGTCTGCGCTGCCTCGTCTAGTGTGTCTCTGCCTCTCTTTGTAAGTATTCGGGGTTCCGGAGAAGATCCTCCACCCCAACTATCCCTGCCCCTTTGCTGCAACTCAGATCACCTGTTTGACTTTCTCAACAAACCTTGCCCCAGAAAAATCGAATTGATTTGATCACTTGGTGTATCTCCAACTGACCCTCAAGCCTCCTCTTATACTTTTCCTGTTGATGAATCAACAGTCGAGATTAAGTCCCTAATCAACAACTAAGAATAAAATGGACTTGATCCTCGTCTCTTAGAAGCTTCCACCCATATTTTTATTAATACCCATTAATATTTTTATTTTCCTATGTGTAGACTTAGGAACCCATTAAAAATATTAATTATTTTAATAACTCATAATCCGGGCGGAATTTCTCCAAACGATCTCTGGGTCTTGGAGCTCTTATGTATTCTAGCCCCTCCACAAAATTTCGGATCTAAAGCACATCCAATGCTACCCAAAATCAATAGATGGGATTGGATGGGAAATTCACCAGATGGATGTCAAGACAACATTCTTGAACGAGGTGATAGAAGGAGAGGTGTACATAGAGCAACCTGAAGGCTTCGAAACTCCTGAGAAGCGCACTCATGTATGTAGATTGAAGAAAGCCCTGTATGGGCTCAAGCAGGCACCCAGGGCATGGTACAGTTGGATTGACAGTTACTTGCAGCAATTGGGATTCATCAAGAGTGATGCAGATCCCAATCTCTACTATCTAATGATGGAGAATGAGCCTCTCATTCTGGTTTTATATGTAGATGATCTATTTTTGACAGGATCATCGAGGCTCATAGAGGACTGTAAAAGGAACCTTGCAACAAAATTCAACATGAAGGATATGGGGTTGATGCACTATTTTTTGGGGTTGGAAGTATGGCAGAAGAGTGGGGAAATATTCCTTGAGTCAGGAAAATATGCTACATAAATTCTGAAGAGATTCAGAATGCGGGATTGCAGACCCATGGCAACACCCATGATTACCAACTGGAAAAAGATAGATGCCTTAGGGGATAGGGAAGTCGACCCCACCTTATACAGATAGCTAATTGGGTCACTCATGTATCTGGTCAACACTAGGGCAAACATTTGTTTCACTGTCAATACCCTTAGTCAATTCATGGTGGAACTGAAAATGGCACATTGGGCAGCAACTAGGCACATTCTCAGATATGCATGTGGAACAATCAAACTCGGGTTGAAATATACTCAAGGAGATGACGTCAGGTTGAGCGGATTCACAAATGCAGATTGGGCAGGGAGTTCAGTGGACAGGAAAAGTACCTCCGTATTGCTTCAACGTTGGATCAGGGATGATCTCTTGGTGCAGTAGGACGCATAAGTCATTAGCACTGAGCTCAATAGAAGCAGAATATATGGTGACCAACATAGCTACGTGTGAAGTCATATGGCTTAGGAAATTACTGGTGAGTTTGTTCAGGAAAAAAATGGGAGTGACCAATGTTTACTGAGATAATCAGATTTGCATAAAACTCTCTAAGAATCCAGTATTTCATGATAGGTCGAAGCACATTGATATCAGATGTCATTTCATCAGAGATTGTGTTCAATGTGGGGCAGTCCAACTGTAGTATGTCCCCACAGGTGATCAAGTAGTAGACATAGTCACAAAAGCTCCAAGGAGAGCTAAGTTCATCCAGTTCAGAGAACAATGGGTATGGTGGAGAATCCGTTTCAATAGATTCTAAGCAGCAGTAGTTGAGAGGGAGTTGCAATGCAGAAGCAGTAGTTGAGAGGGAGTTGCAATGCAGAAGCAGTAGTTGACAATAGTTCAACAGGGTCAGCAACAACACAGATGCAACACATATCAGAGTTACGCAGTTGTTGGTGGGAAATAGCAGCCAGACATCAACAATGTGACAGGGGATGGTGCAGAGACAAGATGGTACTTCAGTGGATTGCAACACTATAAGTTTATAACACATTCCTCGCTAAGAGGGAGTGTTGATTTTTGTAGCATCGATTGTGTTCTAGCCACAAAATTTTGTGGAGGTGCTAGAATACATGTATTCTCTAAAACCCAGAAATCGTTTTCGGAAATTCGACCTAGAGATGACTTAATTAAAAGAATATTTTTTTTAATGGTTCCAAAGTCTAAACTTAGGAAATCTGGTTAATTAAAGGGTATTAATTAAGCCATGGTGAGAATCTTCTAGAAGAAGACATGGATTGATTTCTAGTTAATCTTAGCCATCAATTATGTTTTAATCTTGGCCGTTGGTGCTCCAACAAAATATTATAAGAAAAAATCGATGGGTATGGAGGACACACCAGGGCAGGTACTCAGTTGCTCAAGTAGATTGATTTTCTTAGTGGCTGAAGTTCGGTAAGAGAAAATCGAGTCAAAGTGGGTTGCAGCCGTAGGTGGGAGAGAGAGGGCATAAGCATAGTCTGAGAGTGCAGGACAAATCTGGAAGGGGCAACATAGAGGAGGGACGCAAATCATCAGTGTAGAGGGTTGATGCAGGGCCTACGCAGAGGGTGACGCAGAAAGGACAACGAAAGGGTAGGAGGTCCTCTTCGGGGTCAGAAAAACTCTGTGGAGTGTGAGAAATTCACCAGTAAATTTCTCTTAGTGATTCTTCCTCTATCTTGTTTATTCGTGTCTTGTACATAAATTATTGTTGAAGATTAATAAAAGAAACCTTCATCTACTTCACCGATTTTCCCACATTGGGTTTTTTCGGGGACAATTGTCCAAAAATAATTATGTCACTATGGTTATATATGTGCTAGTATTTTCCTTGTATTTACTTTTCGCAGAATTTTATTTGTGAAGGCTGCATTGTATGATTTTGATATTTGCCGTAGAAAATTGCAAATAATTTGTTTAAGTAATTTAACAAATAGAAGAGATATTATCAATTACTGCAGTAGGATTCAGGATCATCGAATTTTCACAGAGACTAGATCTTGAGGTATCTCACAATCCCATTGAGGAATTGCTTCAAAATTGGAGGGTGCCTAGGAGAAACCCCAGTGCAGATGATGCCGAGAGATCAAATTTTTAAGTGGGTGGTTTGCAAGATAAATGATGCCCTAGGATGCTTAGAGGGCTAGACGTAAAAAAGAAAAGGTGAGAGAAGGAAAATAAGTTTAAGGTGATCACCTTTATGGTGGACAAGTGTATAATCTTTTGTGGAGATTTGGAGTCAAGAGTAATTGTGACTGTGGATATTGAATTTTCTATGTCAAGGAGGCCTCAAAGACAACTTCGCATAGCATTAGAGAAGCAACAAAAGCAACTTCAAGAGATTTATACTTCGTTTTGCAAAATTGATGGCTTATCAAGATGAATTTCAATGAGGAAGCATCTCTAGGAACATTCATTCATAATACATGGCCCATACATGAAGCATCACTATCTAGAAACCAAATTTCCACAACTTCGCATAAATGGATGCAGTAAATTAGCCCTAGTATAGCGAAATCCCAACAACAATGTATGTGACAAAAATAGAAAGAAAAAATAGCATTAAATTGCACTTACATGTATTAAGAGTATATCCAACCATCAAGAATTTGCCAATCAAGAAGCTCCAAGACAAGAGAAAATAATCCAGCATCAAAATTCATTCCATGCTCCAAAATTCGTCCTCCAAGAAGGATAGCGAAGTTCTCTAGAGAGACACAAGTCCAATCGAGGTGATGATGAGAGAATGAATCAAATCATCATCTATTTATACAATGTCTAATGAATTTGATTTAGCTTATTTTGGGCTAATTTAGCCCCTAGAATAAAATAATGTGCAAAATAACAAGTACTTTAGGAGACAAGCCCACCAAACTAGCTCAATAACAAAGGAGTAAAATCCTCTCAAGAGAGTCAAATGATCAATAACATGTGTCATTGGGCCTTAGAGGAGGGCTAATGAAGTCCATAGGTGCCATAATGTGAAATAGGACTCCCAAAAGTAGTGGACAAGGGGTTGGCCCCTTGTTCTCCAAGTAATAAACCTGTGGTGCTTCCAAATGGATGTGGGGGCACACAAGTGTCCTCATGGGTCTCCAAACAAATCAAAGATGCCTGTAGACCATCTCTAAGGGCTAGGATGATGGTATAGGTGATGCCACATCATCATATAGATCTTGGATCATCTGCCAAGTGTATGGTGTAACTGTGGAGCCGGTTAGGCATGGTGAACCAGGTGCATCTTCCTTGTCCAATAGGTGAACTACGAGCAATCTCTGAATGGCTCTGGGGATCCGTGGAATGCTATCTGCGGTTGTGGAGGCCCATGGCTCTCTACACAGACTGTGCCAATGTAGTGCTCTAGAGGATTAGGACCCCGTATAGGGATACCGTACCCAAAATGGAGACCATCTGTCATCTTGCATAAGATCCAATGCATCCCCTTGCCCTCAAATACACAAGTCATTAAAGAAATCAAGTAAAAGAGTTTACAAACCATGAAAAACAGGTGGGCACTTCATAATGGCATGCCATTCCATAGTGGGCTTTGGCATGTGCAAATGTCTCCAAGCTCAAAGGGGGGGTTAACTAAGCACCCTGTTAGGTGGTTTGTGCTTCTAAAGGGGGTGTTATGTCCATGGTACATCCTTCAAATGGTGGTGGCATGCGATAAAGTGATGGAACATAGTAGGGTTTGAAGGGAAAAACCTGGGTCAAATGCCATGGGGCTAGGGTAGCTAATGAAAGGGAAGCCCTTACTTGGGTAAATGATGTGTACGAGGGAGCAATCATGGTACATGAGTTACCCCGACCTTGGTGTTTCCACCCTTTTTCATACACCTTTTTCCTTTTATGATTTTTCTTTGGTTAACTGCTCGGGGCTCAAATGAATGAGATCATGATGTGTAAAGTATAGCAGTGGATACCCCCTTTAAGGTGGGGCAGTTCATCGCCCACCAGAGGTTGGGACAATCAGGGGTTCCTAAATGATAAAGGAGACTCATCTAGGGCCTTTAGGAACCAGGGTGATGGCCATGGAAGGGCTAGAGCTCATGTAATGGCTTTTGCCCATGTGCTAAATGTGTTTGTCTCGACCATCTTTTGCATTTTGTGGTACAATTTTCTGTTGAATGTGGCCAATTAGGCTTTTTCTTTTCAGTTCTTTTGTATCAACCTCCGGGGCATCGTTCCAGGCCTGACCCAAGGTGTGAACAAGGGGAAGGGGAGGCTAACCCTATGTGGACCCAGTGGAGGAATGTGGACCCAGATGGGAGAAATGATGAATGGGGCTATAATGAGCGGAGCTGGAGTGATGTATGTGGACGAGGGAGTGGGACCACGCAACCAAAATCGGAGTTCCCATGAAGTACCATCCCGAGAGCACAAAGGTCAGTAAAAGAAATCCCACGGGACTAGGGTCCAAGGGTAACATCCAAAAGAGGTCTAGGGGACAAGAGCACAGACCTAGCCCATTCTTTCCACCGAATCCCCCATTAATTCATGGCCAAAAGTCTCCATGATAAGTAAACTACAATACTCAATTACTGAATGACAAGGCATACCTTTTGGTTTGGGAGGCCCACCTTCAAACATACGATCATGACAGATGGGTGGGGGACCACATCTCTGGCTCAGGTGGTTGTTGGCTGCCGACTGAGGACCATCTTGGAGAAAAAATTTCTCCTATGGATATCACCCACAAAATAGTGGTTAACAAGTACCAATATAGTAAATATTTTGAAGCAAATGGGGAGGTAAAAGTGGAATTGTACAAATGCATTGAGCGCATGATACAAAATCCCAAGATTCAGGGCCAGATATGCAACGATCTCTTCAATTTCAGTGGGAGTACTAGTACCTTTGGCATGTTTATGGCTATACGATGCAAAACAATAGATTCACCAGGTAAGAAATGTCAAAGTTTTGAAATTACATTACTCATTAAAAGGCTTCAGTCCAAGCTTCAAACTTTCAAAGTCAGTTGGTAATACTTATTTTCCTTCAACTCTTATCGCAGCCTATTGGTGGCAACAATTTAGTAGGCAATGCTTTGATTTGCAATTCAGATATTGAGCCAAACATGCAGTGCTTTGGGGTGTGAACGGAATCAAAGTGTTTTTGAGTGTATACACACCAAGAAGAATCGTTTGGAGCAAAAACAATTGAATGACATGGTTTATGTTCAATACAACCTTAGGATGAGGTGAAACCAACTGTTAAACAAGACACTTGAATCAAGCAACATAATTTTGGATGACATTGATCCATCATTAGAGTGGGTTGTGGAGACCTAGGAATTGACATTTGACAATGAATATCTTTCTTGAATGGACTTGGACCCACCTCCACCTTTAGGGCCAAGGGAATCAAGTCAGAATCCCACTATAGATTCTCAGTCTACTAATTCTAAGGATGAAGATGAGGAGGACAAGGATGGTGATTTTAATGAGTACTAGTACTATTGTATTTTAGTACTATTCTTAATTTTGGGCTTTAGAGGCCATTTAAAGCCTGTTTCTTGATGTATTTTGTTTTAGAGATGTATTGCACTAAGTGCTGTTTTGGTATTATGCACTCTTGCTATATAAATGAGATGCTTTTCATATTTGTATATAAATGGTTTCAATTTAGAGGGATGCACATGAATATATATGCTTTTCTTTAAAATTTGAATATTTTTGGTCGACTGGTTTTTTGATTCGATATTTAAACCAGCTCTGGCCGATTCTTAGACTGGGTGGTCTACTGGTTCAATGAGATAACATTGCTACATATGTCAGTTCCCCTTTTTGCATTAACTTCACCGTCTGATAGGAAGATACAATTTGATTTTGAGGAGGTTGAAACTAGTGTTGCACATATTTTGATATCGTCAGAATTATTGCAATATTATCTGCAAACTGCCCCTCGCAGATATTATCACCATAACTTATTGCAATAATTTCCCTGTTTTGAAAATTATCACGATAATTTCGAAATTTTTGCCTTGTCTCTGTCAATTTTTACTTATTACCATTTTTTTTCTTTTAACCCTAATTTTTGAAAAGTGAGTTAGGGGACTGGGCTGTGAGGATACTCTGCCTATTTCCATTAAGCAAACAAGGGGCAATCTATTGTATTCATTTCCCAAGATTCATCTCATGAGATACATACCCTAGTAGTTAATTGTAATATTAAATTCTTAAAATAAAAGTGACCTTTTCCTTTAGCATTCATTTTTATCCTTTTAATTATATTTTTAACATTATGATTAATCGACTTAGGATGTTTGAGAGTGGTTCTAACCTCGTTGGATTTCATACAGAGAAAATAGAATTTTAGTTCCCACTCAAAAGCCAACAGACTTAACAGTTTTTAGGATTTCAAGATTGGTGGGACTGCAACATTTCTACTTGATTTTGTCATTTATGAGGGTATGGAGTAACATTTAATGAAGATCACCAAGCCCTTTATCTACCTTGATGTTGGCAACTTTGACTGCAACATTGACTGTTGAACTCCTCCTTCATAACCCTAGTAAAACTGTCCACTTCCCTCGAGCAAAATCATTGATTAGGATGTTAAGCTTTTTCTATCTTATTTTAATGCTTAGTGGGTGATCTTGATGAGTAGGATCCCAATATAGGCAATGATTTTGATGTTATGTAGCTATTTGTTGTAGCATGATTTTCTTTGGATTTTGGAGGCCATTTAGAGCCTCTCAGTCTCTATTGATATATTTTGATTCAAAGATGGATTGCACTCGGTGATATTTTGGTTATATGCACCCTTGCTATACACATGAGAAATTTTGCATATTTGTATAATAATTTGGATTCATATGGATGCACATGAATTATATGTTCTTTTAAAAAGTTTGACTATTTTATGTACTTTTTGGTCGACCAATCTTTTGGTCCAGTTCTGATAACATTGTTAGGACGATTTGACCATTCTCCATCAGGCAGACAAGGGGAAATCCATTGTTTTTGTTGACATGATTCATCTTATGAGACACATTTATTTTTGTTTTGATATGATTTTGTATCATTCTATTAGATCTTATGACTTAGGACAGATATCATATTTCAATATCGAAATTTGATGTATCATTTGACATCTTATATATCAATTTTATTTTCAAATTTATGTAGCACCATGTTTTCTTGATGTTGTTGTTTTATAAGTTCAAAATTAAAAAAAAATGATTATTTTATATTTTTAAGTTTTCTGATAATTTCTGATATTTCCCCCTATATTGCAAATAATTTAAATTTTGGACCTCCGACGATAAATTGCCTATAACGATAAATGTAACATTGGTTGAAACCCATGTAACTTATACTTTTCTCCTTGCCATCAAAATTTTATAAAGTGTTTTTGATGGTTGGAAGAGCAAGTGCCCATTGTTTGTGTCCATTGGACACCTAGGACTACATCCACTCCTCCCATAGGTACGGTGTAAAATTGGGATTCTAAATTCTAGTCTTGAATTTGTAATTCAACCTTATGACATTTTCCTGCACCTTCAATTTTTTTCCCATCTGCTACCATAAATTTCATATTAGGCATTGGGTATACAAAAAGATTCAACCTTTTTGTGAGATTTGTGTCAACAAAATTATGAGTGCTTCCCATATCTATCAAGACTATTATGTTGCTCTTCTTTATGTGCACTTTTAATTTAGGTTTGGGGCTGAGTTATTCCTCTCATGGCTGATAGTGATATTTGTGGTGCATTCTCATTATCTGAATCTAGGGAGAAATGTTGAGGATCTTCAACTTTTACTTCGATCAAGTCCTCACTATCTGAATCCTCTTTTGCTTCACATTTATATAAATTCTTGGCATTACTTCCTTTAAGGCATTTATGTTAGGGGTCCCATTTTTGCCACAAGGTTTGCATTTGCCTTCTTTTATTCGTTGTGCTTCCAAATTAGGTTTGCTTCCTTAACTTAATTGCGGTGGAAGGTATTTTGGATTTTGTATTTCTGTAGTTTGGGTAATCCTTTGTCTCGAATAGACCTTTTCGAATCTGGGCAGTGACATTCTTTCAAACTTTTTCTCTGCAGCTTTTGTTTTCCATATTGCATCTTCCATAGTTGTAATATCGTGTAGCTTTAGCTCATTTCAGATGTGTGGTATTGCACTAAACGTCTTGTCAACTATCCATGTACTCTTGTTGCAAGTGCTTCCCATTCACGTGTAAATTCATCCACATCTCTTTTTGGTTGTAGCCTGGTTAGTTCTGTAAAAAATCCTCTTCCTTGATACCTTGGAATCATTTAAAAAATTCGTCTTTAAATTTATTCCAATTTATTGAGTATGCTGATTTTTTCCATCACATATACCAATTATATGTGTCTCCTTCCAGTTGCATGGAAGCATATCGGCTCTTTTCATCTTCATTATAAATATTGTATATCTCAAAATATTATTCCGCTTTGTTGAACCAAGCCACACCTTGTTTTTCATTTTCGTCAAATTTTGACAATTCCAATTTTGCTCGAGGAGGATATGCAAAGATTGGTTGGTTGTATGGTGGGTATTGGTTCTGGATCATCATGCCATGAGTAGGTATATTTAATTGTGGATTTGGAATATTAGATGGGCTATTTGGGGATTTGACCCGTTAGGCGAGTTTGGTGAATTGGAAGTCTGTGAAGTGTTTTGTTCTGGACTGTTTGTGCTTTGCGATGCGCCAAGGTTAATTAAGAGCTTTTCTAATGAAGCAATTTTTTTTGTAGTTCAGCATGATTTTTTCCCACCAATGCCTTCAGTTATGCTTGATCTTGTTGTATTACATTGCGATTTCGATTGATCCGTGCTTCTAATTGCGCGTGCTTCTCCCTCAAGCCCTTTTGGAGTGCGTCATGTTGTTCCTTCATCTTGGTCAGCTTCATAGTAAATTCACTCAGTCATTGTCCTCGAAACAGGTAGGGTTTTCCAATTTATTTTGACTGATTTTTCATTTATTTTTTTTAATTGATTGATTATATATATATATATATTATTTATTTATTTATTTTTTGAAAACGTTACCATTGTAAAAAAATGCATTGCTGTATTTTTTTTAATTTTTAATTTTTTCTCTATAGGATAGCAAATACCATAGGCCAATGGTTTACTGAAACCACAGGCTTGTATACCACCACTGCTAAAATCAAAATTCACTCTTTTTTTATTATTATTTTTTTTTAATCCACTCTTTCCAATACCCTGGGCAAATACCATGGGTTTTTGAAACCATGGGCACTGATATCAGATGTTACACCAAAAACTGAATGTGCGATAAGTATAAATGTATTTATACAGATTGAAAATTGATAAATGATTTTTACAATGCTTGGGCCTGGCTTAAATATAGCCTAGGGCACCTTTTCCCCAACAGTTATCACTTAAAGTCACGAATCTCTGATTAATTATTATTTGTTTACAGCATAACTTCATCTTTTCTTCTTATTGTATAACTGATTCATATTTCACTGCCTTGCCTTTGATTATAGGTTGCTGTTTATGCTGAGTTTCGAAGAGATTGGGTGGAGGCATTAAAGTTTTACGAGAATGCATATGCTGCTCTGCATGAGGTCAGCCATCTGATTTTATAAGAAAATATTTGTTAATATTTTTCACAAAATGAACTTATTCTGTTCATAAATGGGGGTGGTAGGACCTTAAAATGAAGATTATTGCAATGTAGTCTTTCATTGAGATACTCATTTTTGAGGGCAGTATAAAACTGGACCTCACATTACCATGATTATCAGGAGGCATAAGGTAAATCAGTTTTGTGTCCAAATATCTTTTTGTGACCAAATCTTGCTTTGGTTGGTAAATTGTCCATCATTAAGAAAGTGGGTTCTACCTTCAGCTTAAATGCCATGACCAAGGGGTACCTATTCTGTCAAAATACCCCAAGACATGAACTTGGTCTCATCCGTTGAGGCACACTGCCAAGGCTCAGTCTCAGTTGATTGCTTAGGCTCAATTGACAATGAGATATCAAAAGGCAGCAGAAAACTGATCGCATTAACACAACCATTCTCTTTGGGATATTCAATCGGGTCTATGAGAAGAAAGTTCACTTGATTTACTACTCAACTAGAACCTGCTTGATATCTTTCGGGGAGCAACTTGCTGACACATTGTGCTTGTTATTTTTAACTAATCTCCATATGTATTGATCCACTCACCTTCAGAATTTGACTGTAGTTTTGTCTTTCAACTGTTGTCCACCTAATGATGCTTGTGAAGGCAGTTTGAATTTTGAAAACATTATCCTGTGTTCTGTCAGTATTGTTGGTAAGTATGAGCCCAAAATTAATCATTGTTAGCTTTATTGTTGTCTCCCATGGCTATTTTGTTTAAAATGCTCAAAATAATGTTATAAAATTGAAGGAAAACTCTAAAACTGGTATTCAACCAGTACATCATAAAAGTCTGAATCACTTGATGTCTCTGGAAATATCACTTTTCTTTGTGCTAATGTAATTTTGTTCAACGTACAAGGATTAGAAGTCAGTTAAATTACATTAAGTTTGTAAATGGCATGCTGTATTTGATTTTATTAACTTGGAATAACTATAAACAGTTTTTTCAAGTGTGTTTGGGTGAAATATTGACTTGATGTTTAAAGTCTACAACAACATGGGGTAAGAAATTTAATACCCCTCAACTTATAGGTTGACTCAAGCATTGAAGGAACATACCTTGGACTTGGACAACATTCTCATGGATTTAACTTGAATTCAGCCTTCCTCTCTATCCGTTTGAGAGTGTTCAATCATTTGCAGTGATTGCAATAGCTTAAGAAGCCTACAAACAGCATTGCCATCTTTTAAAAAGGAAACTAATTGGCTGATCTGATCAAGCAAATTTTTGCTTTTCCTTCTGAAGTTATTGATTACTATGGCACAGTCATGGGATGATTTTCTCCTACTTCCTATAACAACCTAGTTGCTTCTTGTAAAATCTATATTTGCTCTCTAGGATTTGGATACTCTGTTCTGCCTGTTCGCTATCTGCCCAATTTGTGATTGAACTGTGGTAGTATGATCACCATTGTTTGAAGGTTATATTCCTGCAGCATGCACCTGGATCAGGACATCTGAAATAATCTGCACCATTAATCACCTCTAATATTCTTTCTTTGGGAAAGGTGATGTTATAAAAATAAATAACATAAATATATTTCAGTGATATTTCATAATTAATGAAGAGACACATGAGGGAACATGTCTCAAGGAAAAGATATGACTTCTTATGAAAGGGCACTCCCACCTAGTATTTACAATGGGGCCCTCATTTTTAATCATATCATATTATTTCTCATACAGTACTTATTGTCTCTGAAACTGGATTCGCTCTTAGAGGGCCACGTGTTTGAATCCGTCGAATCCAATACGATTCGACCTAAATCGTGTCCAGATTTCGTGACATGTCGTCTTCGATTGGGACACAATCAAATCCAGATCGTGTCCCAAAATCCAGACATGAATCCGGAAAATTGGGACCCGCGGGGCCATAAAAGGGCGGAAATGCCTCTTATTTGCATCATTTGCTGTCATTTATTTTGCAATAGGTGAGCTGTGGGTTTGCAACTTTGCGGTGAGGAGTTTGGAGCAAGGAGCCAAGGGTTTGGACCGTTTTCAAGGAGATTCAAACAACAGGTAAGTGCATTTCCTCTCTATTTTTTTGCATTTGTATTATAACAGTTTGTATATGCATTTGTTTTACAAATTTGTGCATGTTTTGTTTATTTTTTTTACAGTATTCATGGCTCAATCAAGGGCAACATGTAGGGGGCAAAGGAAGGGGAAGAATGCCCCCATTGGAGATGCCCCTCCTCCCACAATTTCATCAGAGTCTGCTGCAAGTAATGTTGAGGGAAGACTTCCTCCTAAAGGTAACATTGAGAAATATCCCTTGTGGAAATATGTCACAAGAGAGGATGGACCAAGCAGTGAGGTGAAGGGAGGAGGCAATGTGAATTGGAGATGCAACTTTTGCCACAGTACTTTCACAAGCACATATTTTCGTGTGAAAGGCCATTTGTTGGCTTTACCAGGTTGTGGAGTTGGAGCTTGTACACAAGTTCCTTTCCAAAGGAGGAAAAAAAATGGAAAAAGAGTTCACTGTTCGTATGGAAAATGTGGCTGCAAAATTAAAAAAAAACCAAGAATGATGACCCCCTTCCATTTTTGAGGAAAGGCAACAACAAATTTCCATTTGAGAGTTCTACTGGGGGACAAGTAGCAAGAAGAAAGGCAATTTCACTTGGTCCAATGAACACGATTTTTCAAAAAGAGAAACGGGAAGAGCTTGATTTCAGCATTTCCTTTTTTTCCCTATCAAAACTTCATATCCTTTAATGTTGCATGCTCACCTCTATTTATTGAGATGTGCCGAGCTCTAACTCACGAGGCTCCATCATGGTACATGCCTCCTGGTTCAGAGAAGCTTAGAACTACAATGTTGACAAAGGCAAAAAAAGAGGTGCAAAAAATGCTTGAGCCTATTAAAGCATCATGGCCAACATCTGGGGTTAACATTGTTTCTGATGGATAGACAGATCCAGCACGACATCCACTCATCAACTTCTTGGTGTCTTCCTTGAATGGTCCAGCTTTCTTGAAAGCGGTGGATACACTTGGAGAATACAACGATGCACAATATATGGGTGAGTTGTTTATTAAAGTTATTTAAGATGTAGGTGTTGATTCTTGTGTGCAAATCATTACAGGTAATGCACTTATATGCAAGGCTGCTGGCATGATTGTGGAAGCTAAATGTCCACAAGTGTTTTGGACACCTTGCATTGTCCATTCATTGAACTTAGCATTGAAATCCATTGCTTTTGATGCGCTTTGGATTGGTAACATTATTGAGGATGCATGTCATATCCGTAACTTTGTACAAAATCATACAAAGGCCCTCACTATCTACAAGCAATACGACAATTTATCATTGTTGAAGATTGCGGATACACGGTTTGCCTCTTCATTCATCATGTTGAAGAGGTTGAGGGAGGTCAAGACCGCTCTTGGGGCCATGGTTATTTTAGAGGTTTGGTCTTTTTGGAGAAAGACATATCAAGTAGCCTCTAAAAGAGTGAAGGACACAGTGCTAGATGATGCTTGGTGGGAGAGGGTAGATCTAATTATTTAGATCATGGACCCTATCATTTCTTTGTTTCGATTTGCAGATACAGACAAACCCATCCTAGGAGAGGTTTATGAGGGATGGGATTGCATGATTGAGTCTGTGAGGAGCATTATTCTACAAAGTGAGTGCCCTGAGTATGAGACATCACTAGAGGCCTTCTGTGGTACTATACATGATATTGATGATGGTGATACTGTAGAGGGGTCATCCTCCATACCAACAGATGCAGAGACGATTTTGGATACATGGGAGCAAGAGGATGCAGAGGAGAGTAGTGGTGACCATGATGATGAGGACAATGATGCTGATTTTGATGATGACTATGAGGATTGATACTCATGAGTCATGAGCTACCTACTGCGTTGAGGCTTGTATACTTGTAGTTGTTTTATATTTTCTATTTCTATTTGCCATTGGCATTGCACTACCTATGTAACATATTTTGATTTTGATGACTTAATGAGAAAACTACAACTGTCAGTGTCTTTATCTTACTATCTTGTCTTTCTCCTACTGGATCATTGATGAATTGAATATGTATTATGATTTATCATTTATGAATTTAGAATTTATGATTCAATGATTTATCATTTGTGTGACATGTATTTGAATTTTGTATGTACTATGCATGCTATAATGTTACTAACTTACTTTGTAAACAGTGAAACTTACATCTAGATGAAGATCTATGTTTGAAATCAATTTGTATCATGAACGAGAATTTGTGTAAAAAAGATAAAATATATATATATATATATATATATATATATATAAAATAATACATAACATATCTGAACGTGTCCTGTTCTGCGGGGTCAACGTGTCCGAATCCAACACTCGAATCCCCATATGACGAATCCTGAATCCACGTGTCAGGTTACTTAGCTTATTGTATATTTATTATTTATCGTAATGGATATCTTTATATTCCAAGTATTTTGAATATTTTAATTGGTGATCCAAATTTGGTCATCACATTTGGTATTAGAACTTCGTTTTGTAATCATGGTCTTTGACCTTCTTTCAGATTTTTTCTGATTTAGCATTTGGCCAATCCCATTTTTTTCAAAGCTTTTCTCAATTATTGGGTGTTTGACCACAAATGAGCCTTTGGCCCTTCAAAATTCTAAAAATATGTCGAAGAAAGAAATTACTCCGCAGTAGATTTAAAAAAAAAAGTCCAAATTCAATTAAAAAAAATTAGCTGCTGCTATACAACTAGTTGCTAACTCTGCCACTGTGTAGTCCATACATCTCCAAGTGTTAGAAGATTCATGCCGTACGTCGATACAGCAAATCAAGCTGAATTGAAGAGCAGTACAGTGAAATCTCAATCCGTACAGGCCCCGTCTGCAGCTGCCATCCATCTGTCACGTCCACACAATTCCATACCACATCCATCCATACCAAATTTTGCTGTGTCATATAGATATCTGCAATTAATTTCTCTGCAAAATTATAATCTGTACAATTATTAAATCCCTGCCTGCCATACGATCTGCTGTAAGATTTTTAAAATGTTGAAAAATTGAGGAGGGTACCAAGGGAGTGTTTCCTATGGTCTTTGGTCTCTAGGCCTAGGAAGACACTTTAATAACTTTTGTGGTGGACTTCAGGTGTTATAATTAAGTCACGAGGGGAAATGTATTTTTAATGTAATATGTATCTTGTACTTTATTATGAAAGTGACTTGTGTTAGAAAATACTTTATGAGGAAAAAGTACATTTGACACTTTTTAAAATTAAAGTGACTTTATGTTTAAAGTTCACTTTATGAGATAAAAGTGACAAAGGAGAGAAGACATTATAAAGTACTAGGAAGTCACTTAAAGATAGGTCCAATGTACGAGGGGTCCAAATGTTGAGATTTAATCTTAGCCCTCCAATTTAAGATCTTAAAATTAAATCACAACCATCCATTCCTAGGGTTTTTGCCCAAGCAAACAAAAGGAGAAAAGAGACCATAATTGTGCTCATTTGCTCTCATGAGAAATTTGAGAGGAGGGAGTGGCTGAAAGGAGGGAGATTGCTACACTTGGAAAGAGAAATCGAATTCTGGAAGAGACTACCAGTTCGAGCTACAGCAGGAAATACTGGCACGAATTTCTAGTACGCTCCATCTGTCAAGTCAATTTCGCAGTGGAGTCTTTGCCTGAGTTTGCAACTAATTTGTGCTGTGGTTAATCTTCAAAGAGGCCAAGTTTTGAGGAATGTTTTGGCTGAGTTTTAGCCTAAGTTTCAACAGAAATTAGGCCGAGATTTTTGGGTGAACAACTTCAGATTTGAGGCTAAAAATTCAAGGAGAGAAGACCTGAACTAAGGCCGACAATTTCACTGTAACAAGACCTGAACAGAGGCCGAGTTTTTGTGTGTAATCAGACTCAGAGCTAGCTGCAGTTAGGAGGATTCTAGTCTGTGTTTAAGGCTCAGATCTCTAAGGGAACAACGACTATCTTCAGGCACTGAATTCGTGGATGTGGCACAGAGATTAAGAAGGTGTTTGGAACAGAAAATCAGTCTGAGCTAAAGGATTGAGTGGAGGCTTCTCTCACTTGTATTCTCACTGTGTCAACAGTTAGTTACAAAAGAGAGATAAGTGTACCTTTCATTGTTGTAAATTTTCCTTAAAGAAGCAAAATAAAATAGCCTCCTTCCAGCACTGGTTTTCCCCAAGCAGTGAGGTTTTTCCAGGGTCAAATTGACCAAAACCACCTGTGTCTAATATTGTGTATGCTTGCTATTTTATTTAGTTTGTTAGCTGTGCAAAAGAATATGGTAGAATAGCTCTAATGTTTTATGTAAATGCAATTATCAGTTTTGTATTTCTTGATGGGTTTGGGCATTAAACCATGCAAAACATAAAACTGGGTTGTTCTACAAACTAGACACAAAATTTCTACATGGTATCAGAGCCAAAGAGGGGTCAGACCAGAGATTTTTTTCACAGCTGATACAAAGGCCAGAAAGCATTAAACCTCTCCTAACAGTGAACAAGACTGACAAATCCTTACCAGAAGCCCAAAGACCAGCAATTGAGAGGGAGGAAGGTTCCTAGTTCACAGACTTGCTCCATTTTGTTGGTTGTGAAGGTCATGGCAACAGGGTTGAGGGTAGAGGACAGATTGGCAGCGGCTGATAATTTTGGCCCTTGGAAGGAGAGAATGGCACTTTTGTTTGAGGAGTTGGAGGTATGGGACATTGTGGAGAGTCCTGTACAACCTCCTACAGATCCTGTTCAGTTGAGTGAGTTCAACAAGAAGAATGTAAAAGCAAAGAGGATAATCCTTGATGCCATCAAAGATCATCTATTCCCTCATGTGATAGGAATGAAGTTTTCCTATGAGATGTGGGAGTCTCTTGTCATATTACACCAAACTTCTAATGAGAACAGGAAGATGGTGTTGAGGCAAAAGCTAAGAAACACCAAGATGACCAAGACCGATAGTGTGACCTCATACCTCACCGGGATCTCACAGGTGAAGGATGAATTGGCTGCTGTGGGAGAGGTTATCCCAGAGGACCAGTTGGTCAGGATTGCTTTAGATGGGTTCACGAGAAATGGAATGGATTCATACATGGCATTTGTGCTAGAGAGCACTTTCTAGATTGGAGGAGGATGTGGAATGATTTCATCCAGGAGACCAGGACGAGTGCCAAGGCGGGCAACAAGAGTGGTGGGGAGCAGAGGAGAATGTGGGTCTTGCGGCGAAGGGCAAGAAGAGGAAGGCCAAGAAGGGGTCTTCTAGTGGAGCCACGAGAAGGGGAAGCATAAGGCGAAGGAGAAGGGCATGAGCAAAATGAAATGCTTTGCTTGTGGGAAGATGGGTCACTATGTTGTTCAATGTCCCAATAAGAAGAACAAGAAGAAACAGGAAGTTGCGGCTTCAACAAAGGTGGATGAGTTCACCTCCAGATTTGACACTGAGTTTGCCTTGGTGGTGAGTTTAGCCACTCATGTTACATCTTCCCGTGCATGGTTCATTGACAGTGGAACATCCTGCCATATGATTGGATTGAGAGAACATTTCACAAGTCTCTCAAAGGATGACATTGACTTGGAGGTTTTGCTTGGAGATAACTCCAAGGTCAAAGCAACCTGAGTTTGGGCAATATCATTTCAGTGGGAGTCTTTACCTCCTCTAAAGGTGACAAATGTTCTTTATGTTCTAGGGCTGAAGAAGAGCTTGATATTAGTCTCTAGCTTGGAGGACATGGGGTATGAGGTGTTGTTCTGAAAGGGACAAGTGTTGATATATCCCAGGGGATCTAGTGTTGAGCATGCTAGACATATTAGAGCCCAGAGTGGGAGGCTATACAGATTTATGTTTCAGCCTATTAGAGCCTTGGTAGCATAGACCAACAACAATTTTTGTGAGCTATGGCACAGGAGGATGGCCCACTTGCACCATGGAGCTTTTAGGATGCTGAGGGATATGGTTACAGGATTATCGGAGTTCAACACTGATCATCATGATGTGTGCAAGGGGTGTGCTTTGGGAAAGTACACCAAGACACCTTTCTTGAGTAGTGACAGTAGAGTTGTAGGTATCCTTGACTTGGTACACTCTGATGTATGTGGTCCTATGTCTCATGTGTCACTGAGTGGATGTGAGTACTATGTGACTTTCATTGATGACCACTCCAGGAAGACCTGAATTTTCTTTCTAAAGACCAAGGATGAGGTCTTCAAGAGGTTCCAAGAGTTTAAGGCTCTTGTGGAGAACCAAACGACGAAGAGGGTCAAGGTGTTGAGATCAAATAATGGGGGTGAGTATACATCCATGGAGATGGAGTTCTGTAGGAGTGCGGGCATCAAGAGGGAGTACATTGTGCCTCATAACCCCCAACATAATGGGGTGGAGAGGAAGAATAGTGCCATAGTAGTAGTAGCTAGAGGCATGATGCATGACCAAAGATTACCTTTTTTCTTATGGGCCGAGGCATATAACACTGTAGTGTATTTACAGAATAGGAGCCCACATAGAGTCTTGGGGAGCAAGACTCTTGAGGATGTGTTTACTGGCGCGAAGGTGAAGGTTGGGCACATTTTGGTGCCTTACATATTCTCACGTCCTTGAGGAGAAGAGGATGATGTTGGAACCCACTACAAAGAAGGGTATCCTAGCGGGTTACAGTGAGGCAAGCAGGGCCTATCATATATACATTCTTGCACAGAGGAAGGTTGTCTAGAGGCAGAATGTGAGATTTGAGGAGGAGAGGGCCTTGAGGAGGTCTTGCGAGGTTGATCAAGTAGAGCCGTAGGCTCCTCAGCAACAGGCAACACCACAGGTTTCAGGAGCATTAGGATCAGGAGGGTCATATACTTCAATAGTGATAGGGTCTTAGACTCTAGTAGTACCGAGTGCAAGATAACTTGGTGCAGGATCTCCATTGATCATAGTAGAGCCTTCCTCGTCGGGAGGTGAGGTGTTAATTTGGCACCTCAGGGACAAATTCCCTCCATTGGACAATCTTCCTCATCAAGGAAGACCCCTCCTAGCCCTTGGAAGAATTTAATTTTGGTTAAGGAAAAACATATTTTTTATATGGAAACCCACATGTGCACAAAAGGACAGGTTGACCCTAAAAAGAAACCGAACACCCTTGGATGGCTATAGATACAAGTCAAATGACTCTCATTTAGAGATCAACATCAAGTATTCTTCTTTTCTCTTCTTTGGTTTTTGGCTTGCACAGGCCTGAAACTGGTTTGTGGGGAGTTCGTTCACACAGGTCCAAAATTGCAGGGTCTGAGCTGGCACGTGTGGATTAGGGTTTTTGGTTCGTAGCCGTAAGGTTGCCACATAAAATTTTTGGCTACAATTGCACGCATGTAGGCCTTTGTGTGTGTCTAGAAGGCTTGAGCCGCACGCATGATCGTTAGCTCCATGTGACCGAGACTTAGGGTTCTTTTCTGACAGTTGACCACAGATTTCGACAGTTGACCACAAGCTTTTGTAGAAGTTGACAGTTGACGACAAGCTTCTAAATCATGATTTTGATTAGTATTATTGCTGGGTTTATCTCTGGGATATTGTTTGGTTGGTTTTGCTGGATAGTCTTGTGAATGAATAATTGGATTATTGTACTCTCTCTTTGCTGAACATTTTATGACAATCTAATAAGAAGAAGAATTTGAAAGGGTTTCCCCCTTGTGGGGTTTTTCCCTAGTCTCGACCAATTTTGGTGTCTCTATGTGTGAATGCTTTTCTTCTATTGTTCCTATATGTTCCACTGCAATGATGATGATATTGTTCCTTCCATATAATTGCATATGTTGCTAATGATGTTATGATGTTGTGTGGTGAATTCAATATGTAAATAATGAAATGAAATTATCAAAGTAAAGGATAATATAGCCCTAAGAAAATTAACATGAGGCTGCAGTTGAGGATTTTCCCATACCACCAGAGGCTACTATAGGGAAGAGGAAGCCAAGATGGCTTCGTGAGACCTTGAAGGAGGCTCAGGAGGCTGTGAGGAAACCCAAGTGGTCAGTGAGGGAGAGCAGACCACCGTAGAGGTTGGGTGGCTTGTGGCAGATGTTGTAGAGACAGAGCCAACTAGTTTTGAGGAGGTTTCCAATCAACAGATTTGGAGGGATGCCATGGTGGAGGAGTATGCCTACATCATGACGAATGATGTTTGGGAGATAGTGCTGCTACCTGAGGGGAAGTTAGTGGTGACTTCTAGGTGGCTCTACAGGATCAAACATGTTGCAGATGGCAGCGTGGAGAAGTTCAAAGCTCGTTTTGTGGTGCGAGGATTCTGACAGGTAGAGGGAGTTGACTATTAGGAGACCTTCACACCGGTTGCTTGTTATACTTCCATTAGAGTAGTCATATCTATAACAACTGAGATGGGTTGGAGGATTCACCATATGAATGTGAAGACCACCTTTATCAACGACGTTATACGGTTGGTGTACATTGAGCAACCACAGGGCTTTGAGGTGCACGGGAGGGAGTCTCATGTGTCCAGGCTTAAGAAATCCTTGTATGAACTGAAGCAAGCATTGAGGGCATGGTACGAGAGGATAGATGCCTACTTGCAACAATGGTTTCCAAAAGAGCGATGCAGATCCGAACCTATACTTCATCATGGTGGGTGACTATCCACTCATTCTAGTTCTGTATGTGGATGATTTTTTTATTACAGGAGAGGACATACACATATAGCACTGCAAGAGAGATTTTGCTCCAAAGTTTGATATGATCGATATGGGGTTGATGCATTACTTTTTGGGGTTGGAGGTTTGGTAGGAGGATGGGCATATCTTCGTGGGCTAGGGCAAGTATGCAGGTGATATCTTGAGGAGATTTCGTATGGAGGGTTGTAGACCTATGGCTACTCCTATGATCACCAACTGGAAGAAGTTGCATGCTTTAGATTCTGAGTTGGTGAACCCTACCTTGTATTGTCAGCTGATCAATTCATTGATGTATTTGGTCAACAGTAGATCGAATATTTGTTTCACAGTTAACACGTTGAATCAATTTATGATGGAGCCCAGGAGAGTGCACTGGGTGGTTGCGAAACATGTGTTGAGGTATGTACAGGGCATAGTGGATTATGGTCTGGATTATGTCAAAGGTTGATGGAGTTAGATTGATTGGTTGCACGGACTCAGATTGGGATGGCAATGCAAGGGACAAGAATAGTACTTCTTTTAGTTTTTTTCTCATTGGGTTCAACAATTGTGTCATGGTTCAACAGGAAACATAGGTCAGTGGCATTGAGCAGCACAGAGGCAGTGTATATGGCAGCTAGTTAGGCAGATTGTGAGGCATTGTGGCTTCGCAAGATGCTACATGGATTATTTTGTCAGAGACTGCGACTAACTACAATATACTGTGATAATCATAGTTGTATTAAACTCTCTTTGAATCCTGTATTTCATGACCGATCAAAGCACATTGAGATCAGGTACCACTTTATCAAAGATTGGGTTAAGAGGGGAGCTCCGAAGCTTGAGTATATATCCACTAATGCAGAAGTAGCAGACATTCTTACCAAGTCGTTGCCAAGAGGCAAGCATGTATTCTTTAGAGACAGGATGGGAGTGGTGAGAAACAACTTCCTTGGTAAGAGGGAGTGTTGAAAAATTAAGGAGGGTACCAAGGAAGTGTTTCCTATGGTCTTTGGTCTCTAGGCCTAGGAAGACACTTTAATAACTTTTGTGGTGGACTTGAGGTGTTATAATTAAGTCATGAGGGGAAAATGTACTTTTAATGTATTATGTATCTTGTACTTTATTATTAAAGTGACTTGTGTTATAAAATCACTTTATGAGGAAAAAGTACATGTGACAATTTTAAAAATTAAAGTGACTTTATGTTTTAAAGTTCACTTTATGAGATAAAAGAGACCAAGGAGAAAAAACATTATAAAGTACTAGGAAGTCACTTAAAGATGGGGCCAATGTATGAGGGGTCCAAATCTTGAGAATTAATCTTAGCCCTCCAATCTAAGATCTCAAGATTAAATCACAACCATCCATTCCTAGGGTTTTCCCCCAAGCAAACAAAAGGAGAAAAGAGACCATAATTGTGCTCATTCGATGTCATGAGAAATTTGAGAGAAGAGGGAGTGGTTGAAAGGAGGAAGATTGCTACACTTGGAAAGAGAAATCGAATTTTGGGAGAGACTACCAGTTCGAGCTAAAACAGAGAAATACTGGCATAAATTTCTAGTATGCTCCAACAGTCAAGTCGATTTTGCAGTGGAGTCTTTGCTTGAGTTTGTAGCTAATTTTTGTTGCAGTTAATCTTCACAGAGGTTGAGTTTTGAGAAATGTTTTGGCTGAGTTTTAGCCTAAGCTTCAATAGAAATTAGGGTTGAGATTATTGGGTCAACGACCTCAAATTTGAGGCTAAAAATTAAAGGAGAGAAGGCGTGAACGAAAGCTAAGAATTTCTCTGTAACAAGACTTGAATAGAGGCCGAGTTTTTGTGTGTAATCAAACTCAGAACCAACAACAGTTAGGGGGATTCTAATTTGTGTTTAAGGCTCAAATCTCGAAGTGAACAACAACTATCTTCAGGGAACGAGTTTGTGGTTTTGGCACAAAGATTATGAAGGTGTTTGGAACAGAAAATCAGTCTGAGCTAAGGACTATGTGGAGGCTTCACTCTCTTGTATTCTCACTGTGTCAACAACTACTTACAAAAGGGAGATAAGTGTACCTTTCTCTGTTGTAAATTTTCCTTAAAGAAGCAAAATAAAATAACCTCCTTCCAGCACTGGTTTTCCCTAAGCGGTGGGGTTTTTCTAGGGTCAAATTGACCAAAACCACCTGTGTCTAATAGTGTATGATTGTTATTTTATTTGGTTTTTTAATTGTGTAAAAGAATATAGTAGAATAGCTCTAATGTTATATGTAAATGCAATTATTAGTTTTGTATTTCTTGATGCGTTCGGGCATTAAACCATGCAAAAAATAAAACTAGGTTGGGCTACAAACTAGACACAAAATTTCTACGTAAAATAACTCACTCCGTAACAATTTTACATTTATCGTTATCGACAATTTATTGCCAGGGGCCCAAAAGTTAAATTATTGGCAATATTGGAAATTATCGGGAAACTTAAAAGAATAAAAAGATATTTTTTTTCTTCAGCTGTTTAACTTCTAAAACAACATCAACATGAAACAAACACAATGCTATATAAATATGAAATTAAAAACGATATATAAGATGTATAATATTTCAAGTGATACATTAGATATCGGTATTGAAATATGATATTTGTCCCTAGTCGTAAGATTTAATAGAATGATACAAAATCATATCAAAACAAAAATAAATGTATCTCATGAGATGAATCATGGCAATGAAAACAACAGATTTCCCTTTTCTTGCTTGATGGAAAATAATTACAACATTCTCAGCAATGTTATCATAACTGGAACAAAAGAGTTGTTGACCGAAAAATACATAAAATATTCAAATTTTGAAAAGAACATATAATTCGTGTACATTGGCGGTATTGCAATGATTCTAGTGAACATATAATTCTGACAAGAAAATGTTACAACAGTCCCTTTTCCAAACCCCATCTTGATGTTAGCATATGTAATATCACGAGTCTGCGTTTAATCATGGGTTGTTAATCTTTGCGTGCACATCTATGTTGTTGAATATCAAATGTGCTTTAACAAAGGCGCTTTATTACACTTAAAATAACCTTTATTGTAATTTTTCATTTAATATCTAACATATTATTATATATGAGCTATATATTAACATTACAAAGTGTGAAAAAAATTGTAATAGATTTTTAGAAAAAAATCTGAGAAGAAAATGTTACAATAGTCCCTTTTCCCAACCCCATCTTGATGTTAGCATATGTAACATTTTTAATGTGATTTTTATAATGAACAATGAATAATGATTTCATGATGGAATATAATTGAAACTAGCTCACAATTTCTCATGTAAATAGCAAGGGTGCATATAACCAAAATATCACCAAGTGCAATCTATCTCTGAATCAAAATAAATCAATAGAGAGGCTCTAAATGGCCTCCAGAATCCAAAGAATATCATGCTATAACAAATAACTACATAACATCAAAATCATTGCCTACATTGAGATGCTCCTCATCAGGATTACCCTCTAAGCATTAAAATAAGATAGAAAAAACTTAACATCCTAATCAATGATTTTGCTTGAGTGAAGTGTGCATTTTTACTAGGGTCATTAAGTAGGAGTTCAACAGTCAATGCCACGATCATCGAGCTACATAGAGGGCTTTGTGATCTTTATTAAAAGTTAGTTCCATACCGTCATACATCACAAAATCCAATAGAATCATTGCAATCCCGCCAATGTACACGAATAATTCCTCCAGTGTCATATCATACCACGAAAGTCTCTTGACTGGGCTAGAAGAGGCCTTTCCTTCAACTGCCTCTGACACTACCACTGAGTGTGAAATCCAACCATATTCACCATCCACAAGATGTCCTCTTAGCCTATACATCCTGCCCTCACGGACACTAGCACTCGTGCTGCATCCTTACTTTCTCCCATTAGATAAATCATTGCTTGTCCATTGCAGAACATGATTGCTTACTCCTCATCCTCCAGAGCTGACACAAAGATGATGTTTTCCCTTTGCTTGGGTACCCATAACACATTGGCTGCCTCCAGATACCCTCCTGACTCGAATTGGAATCTCACGTATCCAATCCCCCTCACTGCATGTGTGGTGTTAACCCCACTATCAACATGTGAGTATGGGTCAATATCTGTAAGACTTAGGAACATAGCTCTAGTCCCCGTCATGTGGTTTGATGCCTCTCCATCTAGAAGCCATGCACTTGTGTCCTCACTCTCAGTAGCACTGCTCCTCGAAAGATAAGATAATAAGGAGAATTCCTTCTCGAATTTTCCAAAAAATTATCTAGGCTAATTCAGCTACCTATCCCTTGTTCTCCTTCTTGCTTTTTCTCTTACTTAGACATTTGCTTGTATAGTGGCCGAACTTGTGACATGCAAAGCACTTGCCTTTGCTCATGCTCTTTTCAGAAGCATATCCCCCACTTCCCTTTACCTTATCTTTGTCATTTGTCACAAGAGAAACATTCTCCTCATCTCACTCATCATGCCGCACACCGCTATTGGAATTTCGCCTTATCTCCTCTTGATGGAAATCATCCCACATTCTTCCCCAATCTGGAAGATTCCCACGGGCAACTATCCCGTTAATGAAGACATCACATTCCTTGGAAAAACCACTCATGGATGATCTAACCAACTTCTCATCAGAGCTGGTTTCTTCCACGGTTACTAACTCATCTTTCACTTGAGTGACCTTGGTGATGTATGAGGAAACAATGTCAGTTTTGGTCATCTGGGTGTTTCTCAGTTTCTCACGTAACACCATTGTTCTGTTCTCATTAGTGCTCTAGAAAAGCTTGATCAAGGTTGTCCACAACTCAAAGGCATAAGTCTTCCCCGAAACAAGGGGAATAAGGTGGTCTTTAATAGCATCAAGAAGGAGTCTCTTGGCCTTAACATTTCTCTTGTTAAAATCAGCGAGCTATATGGCATTAGAGGGTACAACAATTGTCCTTTTGACAATGTCCCACAACTTAAACTCCTAAAGCACCAATATAAATCTCTCCTTCCATGGGCTAACGTTTTCAGCCCCACTCAACCTATCTACCACCCTCAACCTAGTTGCCATGACTTCAACAACTCAACACAAATTTGTCCCAAGGTTAAACTCAACTCTCTGTCAACCACACAACCCTGTTTAAACTGCTATTAGGGCATTGTTTCTTAGCAAGATTGCTCACCACGGCTATGATGCCATGTATAAATTTGCACTGTAAATCCCTCCCGATTACAAGTTTGGTTTTGACATCAAGTTTAATGCCCTTCTCCTCATTATTAACAACTGATATAAACTTGAATATAAATATCAAAAGGAAACACAAGAGATCTACTCTACTTATCACATTTGCCTAGAAATCACACAAACATTCATGAAATTTGGACACAAAAATTTTGGTCAAGCTGACCATGGAAAAACCTCGAAGGGAAAACCAATGAAGAAGGGAGATTTATTTTTCCTTAAGAGAATTTGGTACAATACCCCAATCAACAATTTATACAACACAAACTTATCTCAAATATATACCCCACTACCTTGGAAACAATGGTGTAGCTGTTCTTGATTTTTGTGTACGGACAACCTTGAAATTCATCCTTGATAACACCTCGGATTTTTGCTCAGATTATCTCGAAATTCATGCATGAATTTGCCTTGAAATCCATGTTGACATACTGCAAAAATTTTGCTCAAGTTGCGTCGAATCCACACAAACAGACCCACAAAAATTTTGCTGAGGCTGACTCAAAATGTGTGCTTAGGAAACCTTCATTTCCACACCTAGATTTCTCAGAAAATATGTTATTGTTTGACACCAATTAATGTAGTCTGACAACCCTTGAAACTCAAACCCTGTTTGCCTTGGAAAACTCGCTAACTCAACAACAATAAATGCGGGGAGAGTACTTCAATTTTTGTGCTATACTTAGATTAGAAATGTATGTCCTCTCCTCATTGTACCAACTGCTATACTAGCTTTTCTCCTGATGTACTTTTCCTCTCAGCTTCCTTCTACTTCTCTTGTTCATTCTCACACATGAAGAATAATTCTCTCAAAGTGCCTTTTCCCATAGTTTTAAAACTATGCCAGTTCGAATCGAACTCGGCCTGGTCGATCGAGCCGGACCCCTGCATGGGCTGACTCAGTAGAAAAACCGGTTCAAAGGCTGATCCGTTACCGAATCGGTCGAGTCAGACACCAACTCAGCTGATTCGGTAACGGACCGACCAACTCAACCGAGCCCATCATAACCAGGTCGAGCCAGTCTACGGCGGAAATGGGAGGGAAAGACGGACTTGAAAGGCAATTGTTTTTTGGTTTAGGGTTTTCCTCAATGCATCTACCCTCTCTCAAGCCTATAAAAGCTACCTAACTCCCTCACATTTCCTCACAACTATCTCATTTCATTTGTGTGAAGAGTTTGTCAAGAGTTGGAGTTGGGTTTTGGAGCGATAGTGAGGAGCCTCTTGGGCAATCATTCGAGTAACATTTTGGAGTAGTAGTGAAGAGCTTCTTGGGAAATCATTGAAGCAACATTTTGGAGCAACATTGAGGAGGCTAAAGTCATTTTTTTTCACTTCTCAAATCTGCCCTTGTTTTTTTTTCTTTTGTTTTTTTGCAAATCTGTAAATTGAAAAGAGTAATTTTTGTAAAAGAAATGAACGTTTAAGATTTTTTTTTTCTTTTCATTTCCATACTTTTGTCCTTTCATTTCCAAGTCCAAATATCAGAAAATGGATCCTGGAATGAAAGATGTTGCTTGGGCATATGCTGAGATGATTGATAAACAAATGCATTGCAAATTTTGTCGTAAAAAAATTAAGGGAGGTGGAGGGGGCATTCATAGGATGAAACAACACTTGGCTAGTATAAGAGGCCAAATTTTTCCATGTGTAGCACCGGCAGAACAGATTGGGGAAATTAGGAAGGAGTTGCTAGAAAAATTTGAGAAGTTTGAGGGAGAAAAAGCTAGACAAAAAGAAGTAGAGGCTAAAATAGGGAGGAAGAGGAATATAAAACACATGATGGCTGCGAACCCTAATTTTGATTATGAAAGCTCTTCATCTATCCCTTGCACTGATGCATCCAACCCCTTTCACTATGTTCCTCTCTCTTTGGAGTCTATTCAAGAAAAGGGTAAGGGTAAAATTAAAAAGAAGGGTGATATCAAAAGTTATTTCATTGTCACACCCTCCTCTCCCTCTAATAGTGCACATGGTCCTCAAGCTAATAGAGGTCAAATGCAACTTACTTTAGATGACCATTGGAAGAAATAATTGAGAGAAACTGCCTATGATTACATAGCTAGAGTGATCTGATAATGAGATCTTAGACAATTATTAAGGTACTACAGACTCATGTGCATGGATTTGCCTATATTACTTAGTGCAATGGATCGATAAGATTGCGAATAACATAGATAATGAAGCAGTTAAAGAAACATAATAAACACACATAACACAACAAGATAATCAAGGAGTTCACCCAACACTCCTGGGCTACGTCTCCTGGTCTAGCCTTCAGTGGTGACCTCTCTATTATGTCTTTGAAAACAGAGTTTTACAAAAGTGAGCTCAATTTGAGTCTCACACAACAGATACAAAGCAAGGCTTTACTTGGATTCCCCAAGTCTTTCTGAGTACACAGACTCTCCTCACTGACTCTCTATCTCTGTTTGCTCTCTATCTCAGCACTGCTTGTCTCTGTCTTCTGTCTTCTGTGGCTTTAAAGCCAATCGGTGCTGTCTGTTCATTTCCCCTTCTCGGGCTCTCTGGCTCCTGGCCTCTGTCCGCTCGAATCCCCCTCTGAGCGTTAGCAATCATTGCTAAACGCCTTCAGGGATGGTGGCCACCTGTTCTGTAACAGAATGGACCATCAATGCCTTTGAAATCCCAAAAATGGTCGTTCTCTGTTTACACAGAGAAATACACGTAAAACTGTGAAAATCTGCCAATCTGCCATTTATCGGATTTGAAATATTATAAATTCTGCTCTATACTCCTATCGGGTCTGCCTTTATATCGCTTATCACATCTCCACCGTTGATCTGAGAGATCTTGATCCAACGACTGAGGTTCATTTCAGGCGGCTCATGCGTATGGGAGTTAACCGCCTGAAAAGGGTGGTTTTCTCTCTTCGGCACCTAGCCATGTGGCAGCCAGTGTATGGGCTCGGGCGAAGCCCGGCCAAAACCACTTACCGCCTACGGCCCGCCCGAAATCCCGCTTGTTTCAGATCTCAAAACATATACACCTGCATGTATAAACCCTTTCGGGTCCGGTTTCATCGCTTTATTCACATTTCTTTTGTTTTTCGTTTATTTAACGAAAATGTGATTTACATTGAAAAAACCCTTTTACCAGACTTGAAATATTATCAACTATCACCCATAATCTTGTCGGGTCCATTTTCATCGCATCGACGCTTTGTTCTTTGTATTTCGTTTATTTAACGAAAATGCGAAATACAAAGGAAAACCCTGTTTTCCGGAACTCAAAATATATGTGTTTTCATTTATAATCCCGTCGGGTCCGGCTATCGCAGTCACATGCATCGGCCCCGCTCCTTTGTGTTGCTCCGATGCGATATTGCGATGCGACTTGTCGCAATCGCATATTGCATAAGCCCCCGGGCCGTTGTAAGCGCTCCGTTGTAATCTGCTGATGCGATATGGCGAGTTAACCTGGGCCGTTGATTTGCGCGCTTGATCGACGGTCCTCGTTGACCCCGCTGATCACTATTGCAACATTTATATGGTCGCCTCCGATAAGCTCCGTCTGCCTTCGCCGATTGCGATATGCCGATCGGATCTAGACCGTTGATCGGCCAGATCCGACGGCTCCTGTGCAAAGTTGTTTTAAGCCTCCGATAGGCCTTATTTCACTGTTTTCTTCATGTTTTTCACTCCTGATAGTGTAATCCGCCTTTTTTAAAGGTTTTCTCTTTGCGATAGTTTTTAACTATATGAAGACTTAGGGGATTTTAAGATCCATTTGGATCACGCATTCCCACTGAAAAAAGCTTTTGGAACACCAAAAGTTGGTTTTTAAGCATCAATTGAGGATACAGCTTCCTCACTTGTCCAATCTCTATCCATCTTGCACTGCTTGGTTTTGAACCTTTGAGTCCGATTCTGAGGTACTCAACATCCCCTCTGCGCGTAGTTCTCACCTTCTTGTCCAGAACTGTATCTTCCTGTAGCTCATTGAGATATTCAGGCAATAGATTATCAATAGAAGGCAACTGACTTTGCTCTTCGGGGTCTTCAATCAATGAAGGCTCATATAGTCTCAAGTTCTTTGCATTAATGACTGAATAGATATGCATATAAGCTGGCAAATCAAGGCGAAAAGCGTTCCTTCCAATTTTCTCAAGTATCTTGAAACCCATACCTTATTGGCTTCAGCGTCTTGCCTTCACCTTGCATTCTGTCTTTGCTGATGTACAACCAGACTTGATCACCAACTTGGAAGCTATGCTCAATTTGATGCTTATCATGCCTTGCCTTGTACTTGGCTTGGCTTCTTTCCAGCTGTTCCTGCACTGCCTGGTGAATTTCTTGGATCTGTTCAATGAACCTGGTTGCGTTGTCCACATTACTGTGTCCATCAACTGCTATGTCTTTACTAAAGACAAAATCCAAGGGAGACCTTGGTGTAAAACCAAAACAAGTCTCAAAAGGAGATCTCTGTGTAGAAGAGTGCTTGGCACAGTTGTAAGCATGTTGGACATAACACAAATGTTCATCCCAATGCTTGGGATGCTTGCTGCAATAGCCTCTGAGCCACTGGATCACTGTCCTGTTGACCACCTCTGTTTGACCATCTGTTTGTGGATGAAATGCTGTGCTATTCTTCAATCTGGTGTCCATTAACTCCCATAGACTTGACCAAAACTTTCCAACAAATCGGGAATCTCGATCAGATACAATAGAAGTGGGTAACCCAAAATGAACCCATACATGCTGAAAGAACAATTTTTCTGTTTGTTCAGCTGTAATATGCTTGTTACAAGGTATTAAAATACACATTTTGCTGAACCTGTCCACAATAACATATAAATAATCATGACCTTTTCTAGATTTTGGCAATCCCCCAACAAAGTCCATGGAAACACTTTCCCAAAGATGAGAAGGAATTGGAAGTGGAGTGTATAAGCCTAGTTTTCTATTGCTGAGCTTGCTTTTAGCACACATGGTACACCCTTTAATATATCTAGAAACTGTTTCATGCATTCTTGGCCAATAACAGAATCTTTGCAGTTGTGCAACTGTTTTACTTACACCAAAATGACCTGATGTTAGAGAAGTATGTGCTTCTTGGATTATGTTAACTCTTTCAGTTTGAGGAATGCATAACTTTCCCAAATGATATAAGAGTTGGTCCTTAACATGGTAATCCAATTCTTCTACTTGTTTGCCCCGACTTAAAGTTGCATATACATCTTTAAAATCTACATCTTGAGCATATTGTTCAATGTAGCTTTCATGCAATACTGAGTTATGCTTAAGTATAGTATATGCATTTATGATTGGTCTTGATAACATATCTGCAACTTTATTGTGTATGCCCTTCTTAGATCTGATGACAAGATGAAACTGTTGTAGAAACCCCATCCACCTATAGTGTCTTGATTGCTGCAATTTAGTTTGTGAGTGCAAATATTGAAGTGGTTGATGATCTGTATGTATAATTGTTTCTTTGCCCAATAGGTAATGTTTCCACTTTTTCACACTCTGCACTAAGGCATACAATTCTTTATCATATGTGGGATAATTAATTACTGCAGAATTAAATGTCTTAGAATGATAACATATGGGTTTGCCGTGTTGCATCAACATTGCTCCCATGGCATAGTCATTGGCATCTATTTCAATCTCAAATGGTCTTTGAAGATCTGGCAATGCTAGTATTGGTGCTGTACTAATTTTTTCTTTCAATGTGTCGAAGGCTTTTTGCTGTTTGCCTGCCCATTGAAACACCTTGTTCAATCCTGTCAAAGCATGTAAGGGAGCTGCAATCAAGGAAAAGTTAGCAATAAACTTTCTCCAATATTGTGTTGCTCCTAGGAAGCTCCTAACTTCTGTAGCAGATTTGGGTTTAGGCCAATTCACAATGACTTCAACCTTAGAGGGATCTATCTTCAATTCACCACCCTCTACAATATGACCCAAATAATTTAAAGATGTTTTGCCAAATTCACATTTTGATAACTTCACAGAGAGATTTATTTTTTCAAAACATCTAGAGTCTGCTTTACATGCTTCAAATGTTCTTCCCATGTTTTACTGAAAACAAGGATGTCATCTAAATATACAATTACAAAATCATCAATAAAAGGTTGGAGTACATCATTCATAACTCTCATGAAAGTGGCAGGAGCATTAGTTAAGCCAAAAAGCATAACCAACCATTCATACAACCCTTGCTTTGTTTTGAAAGCTGTATTCCATGCATCTTGTTCTACAACTCTGACCTGATGGTAGCCACTACGTAAGTCTAACTTGGAAAAGTAAACAGTTTCTTTCAGCTGACCTAATAGATCATCAATGCAAGGAAGAGGATAACGATTCTTGATCGCTATTTTATTCAGTGCTCTGTAATCAATGCACATCCTCCACAAACCATCTTTCTTTCTCGCCAACACAATTGGAGATCCACATGGTGATGTGCTTGGCCTTATGAACCCTTTATCGAGCAGCTCCTGTACATGCTTCTTGATCTCTGCATTCTCTAAAGCGGATAACCTATACATTCCGATGTTAGGCAATGGAGCATCTTGCTGCAAATGAATATCATGTACAATTTCCCTTTTGGGTGGCAGACCTTTAGGTTCTTGAAATAGGATATCATATTCTAAAACAACTTTTTCTAAATTAGCGTTCTGTTTAGCATCATAGCCTTTAAATACATTGGTTTTATCAGGGTTCTTTTTCCTTTACAACCATTAGTAAAAATTGCTTGCATGAATTTACAATTCTTTTCATCTGCCCTGAGTTTATGAGAGTGTAGTTATTTTTGAGTAGATGAACTCTTACAATATATTCTATTCCATCTTTTGTGAGTTGATACTTATTTTCACTTCTATAGAAAATGGCTTTTCTATCACACAAGTAAGGACTTCCTAAAACAATACCACATATATCCAGGGGAACTATATCTAACTCAACCTCATCTACAAATGTTGACCCAAAAGCAAACCTAAGTTTACATTGTCTAGTCACTTGTAACTTTGCTTTATCACATACCCAACCTAATGGATATGGCTTCTTGTGAGGTGTTGTTAGTAAGCCCAACTTCTTTACAATTGTTTCAGAAATCAAGTTTACTTGTGAACCACTATCAAATAAAGTATCAATCTTTTGATGCTTGGAAATAACTCTAATATGAAAAAGCTCATGTCTTTTCCTCTCATTTTCTTCATTATCAATAGATTGTGCAGAATTACTAGTAGATGCTTCATAATTTTTACCTTTTATACCTGTGGCTGTGATTGTTGTTTCATCACTTGAGTCTAACCCCAAATCTTTCTGAATAGTAGCAACAGTCTTCTTCTTCTTGCCATCGAACTTCTTGGGTTTCAGCTCCGGATGCAAAGACTAGCAATGTGCATCATCATGTCCATCCTTCTTGCAGTGAGTGCATGAAGGTTTGTCTTTCTGTACAGCGTTTGCCTTCCTCTCTTTCCATTTCTGCTTCTTCTTTTCCTTGTTCTTTCTTGCAGTGGGTTTTGATGATCCCCCAATCTCTGGGTTCACATTCTTGCCTCTAGCCTCTAGATGTGTAGCCTGAACTGATACCTCATCTATGCTAGTAGGGTTAAACATGAGAATGGTGTGCCTCAAATAGCTATGCAGACCACCTATATACTTCAACAAAGTTTCAGGTGAGTCTAGAGAAATGCCTAGAATTAAAGCTCTTTTTCTAAATTCCTGGGTATAGCTTTGTACACTTTGCCCCTTTAATTGGCGAAGAGTTTGCCAACTCATCATTGCTTGCTGCATATAAGCTAGTGGATAGAATTGTTTTTTAATGGTAGAAACAAATTCACTCCAGGTAGAAAGAATTTTACCATGCTTCTTCAAATCAGCTTGTGTCTTGCCTTCCCACCACACTAGGGTAGTTCCTCCAAGGCGAAGGCTGGCCAGCTGAATCTTTCTCCTTTCTGAATTAATGTTCTGCACCCTGCAATATACATCAATCTGTCTAATCCAGTTATCTAGCTTTTCTGCATTTAATTCTCCATCATATATTGGCAAATTAAATTTTACATCTAATTTAATCAAAGATGTTTTCTTCTTTTTATTTTCAGGGCTAGAAGGAGGTGTTGATAGAGGAGGCTCTTACCTTTTCCTCTATTCCTTTGTCTTGTTTGGAGGTTGAAGTACTTTCACCTCGACCTTTCTTAAATTCTCGATACATCTCTTCTACCATGGCTCTCATGGTCATAAAACTGTCCAGGAATTGAGAGTCTGATTCCAAGGGAATCTCTTCTGCCATTTTCCTCCGAGGATAGACTCTTCCAATTTCTGGGTTAGCCTCAACCAATTCTCCTTCTCCTAGTTTGAGCTTTGGCCTAGTTAGCATTCAACAATCCAACACAAGTTTGTCTAACCTTAGCGAACCTAAAGCTCTGATACCACTTGATCTGATAATGAGATCTTAAACAATTATTAAGGTATTACAGACTCATGTGCATGGATTTGCCTATATTACTTAGTGCAATGGATCAATAAGATTGCGAATAACATAGAAAATGAAGCAGTTAAAGAAACATAATAGACACACATAACACAACAAGATAATCAAGGAGTTCACCCAACACTCCTGGGCTACGTCTCCTGGTCCAGCCTTCAGTGGTGACCTCTCTATTATGTCTTTGAAAACAGAGTTTTACAAAAGTGAGCTCAATTTGAGTCTCACACAACAGATACAAAACAACAAGGCTTTACTTGGATCCCCCAAGTCTTTCTGAGTACACAGACTCTCCTCACTGACTCTCTGTCTCTGTTTGCTCTCTGTCTCAACATTTTTTGTCTTTGTCTCCTGTCTTCTGTGGCATTAAAGTCAATCGGCGCTGTTTGTTCGTTTCCCCTTCTCGGGCTCTCTAGCTCCCAGCGTCTGTCCGCTCGAATCCCCCTCTGAGCGTTAGCAATCATTGCTAAACGCCTTCAGGGATGGTGGCCACTTGTTCTGTAACGGAGTGGACCATCGATGCCTTTGAAATCCCAAAAATGGTCGTTCTCTGTTTACACAGAGAAATACACGTAAAACTGTGAAAATCTGCCAATCTGCCATTTTTTCGGATTTGAAATATTATAAATTCTGTTCTATACTCCTATCGGGTCCGCCTTTATATTGCTTATTGCATCTCTATCATTGATTTGAGAGATCTTGATCCAACGGCTGAGGTTCATTTCGGGTGGCTCATGCGTACGGGAGTTAACCGCCCGAAAAGGGTGGTTTTCTCTCTCCGGCGCCTAGCCACGTGGCAGCCAGTGTATGGGCTCGGGCGGAGCCCGGCCAAAACCACTTACCGCCTATGGCCCACTCGAAATCCCACTTGTTTCGGATCTCAAAACATATACACCTGCATGTATAAACCCTTTCGTGTCCGGTTTCATCGCTTTATTCACATTTCTTTTGTTTTTTGTTTATTTAACGAAAATGCGATTTACATTGAAAAAACCCTTTTATCGGACTTGAAATATTATCAACTATCACCCATAATCCTGTTGGGTCCGTTTTCATTGCATCGACGCTTTGTTCTTTCAATTTCGTTTATTTAATGAAAACGCGAAATACAAAGGAAAACCCTGTTTTCCGGAATTCAGAATATATGTGTTTTCATTTACAATCCCGTCGAGTCTGGCTATCGCAGTCACATGCATCGGCCCTGCTCCTTTGTGTTGCTCCGATGCGATATTGCGATGTGACTTGTCACAATCGCATATCACATAAGCCCCCGGGCTGTTGTAAGCATAGTTTTAAAAACCGGCCCAGAAAACCGGTTACCGGCCTAACCGGCCGGTTGGAGGCCTAGCCGGTCCGAACCGGCCCTTCTAACCCGGTTTCCTCCCTCACTTGCCCAAAATACAGCCCTAACCGGTAAAAACCGGTCGGTTTAGGGCGGAACCGGCCGATTTATAACTAACCAGCCGGTTCCGTCCTAAACCGGCCGGTTTATGGACAGGCCGCCGGTAAAAGGAAAAAGCGCTGCGGTTTTGGCTGTTAGTGGTGGTTTAGGGGTTTTGGGGGGCAGGGAAAGGTGTTTTCCCTCCAAAAACACCCTCACACTTGCTATAAGACACCCCTCTCACTCTCATTTGTCTCACACAACTGATTTGGAGTGTTTGTGAGTGTTTGTGAGTTTGTTTGTGAGCTTGGAGAGTGTGGAGTTTTTGCTGAAGTAGTCATCTTGGAGTTGGAGTTGGAGCTATTTTGGAGATAGTGTGTAGCTGTCAGTGGAGTTGCCATCTTCAAGAGGAGGCTAAGGGAGCTAGTTTGCATTTCCAGGTAAGGATTTGCACTTGATAATTCCTCATTTGAGTCTGCTGTCCATGAATTTTTTTTTTGTGTTATAAACTTCTCACTTCTATGATCTACCATCCAGGGAGTCATCATGCCTCCAAAAGCCGAAGATACTGCATGGGCTCATTGTGATATGATTGATGGCAAAATGATCTGCAAATATTGCCAAAAATCCATTCAAGGAGGGGGTATTAACAGGTTCAAGCAACACTTGGCTGGGATAGGAAGCCATGTAAAGCCATGTGGAGCACCAAATGAAATAATAGGGCATATTAGGGCAGAATACCTTCAGAAGTTTGAGACTCAAGTCACTGAACCAATAGAGAAGTTTGTGGCTACACAGTTTGGGAGTCGAGACTCAACCAACTGAGTTTGATCATGATGACTGAGACATGAGAAGTTTCAACTTCAAGAGATAATGTTGATCACTATTATAGTATTACTATTATCATATATGTAGAGTCTAGACTGAAGTCTTGTAGTAGGCCACTGGCCCCATAGTTTGTAGGCTTTATTTTTGCACTCTAGTGGCCATTTAGAGCCTCATTGCTTATGTATTTTGTCGATGATATGTATTGCACTCGGTGCCATTTTGATATATTCACCTTTAAGGCTTTACATGGTATATCAATGAGCAATCTTTGCATATTTTGTCTCTATTGGTTTGGAATCATGGTTTTAAATCTTAAAAATAGTTTTTTTCATTAAAAAATAATTATTTAATGTATTTTTCTAAAACCGGTTCGTTTAGACCAAACCAGTCCCGGTTAGACCGGTTCCGGTCGGTAAACCGGTTCATTAGGTGGACCGGTCCGGTCACCGGTTCTGGTTTTAAAAACACTGGTTGTAAGCGCTCCGTTGTAATCTGCCGATGCAATATGGCGAGTTACCCTGTGCGCAGATCGACGGTCCTCGTTGACCCCGTTGATCGCTATCGCAACATTTATATGGTCGCCTCCGATAAGCTCTGGCTGCCTTCGCCGATTGCGATATGCCGATCAGATCTGAACCGTTGATTAGCTAGATCCGACGACTCCTGTGCAAAGTTGTTTTAAGTCTCTGATAGGCCTTATTTCATTGTATTCTTCATGTTTTTCATTCCCGATAGTGTAATCCGCATTTTTTAAAGGTTTTCTCCTTGCGATAGCTTTTAAATATATGAAGACTTAGAGGGTTTTAGGATCCATTTGGATCATAGATGGTGGTATGATGCTGATATCCCCTTCAATGGTTCTCGTTCACCTTATTATGAACCTATGTTTAATGCCATATTTGCTGCTGGAAAGGGTTTCAAAGGCCCTACTATGCATGAGTTAAGGGGATCTCTTTTGCAAAAAGAGGTTATGTCCATTGATAAATATTTGAAAGATTTCAAAATCTCATGGGCGAAAACAGGGTGTACCATCATGTTAGATGGATGGACTGATCAAAGGAACCATACCATCATAAATTTTCTTATCTTTTGCCTGCAAGGAACCATGTTTCTAAAATCAGTTGATGCATTTGATAAGGTGAAAGATGCACACTCGTTGTTTCAGCTTTTGGATGAGGTTGTTGAACAAGTGGGGGTGGCTAATGTTGTCCAGATCATCACAGATAATGCCTATAACTATGTTTTTGCTAGTAAAATGTTAGAGGAAAAACACAAAACCATCTTTTGTACCCCATGTGCTGCACAATGCATAGACCTCATGATTGAGGATATTGGTAAAATAGATTGGATCAAGAACACTATAGACCATGTCAAAAGCATAACAAAGTATATCTACAATCATATCTACAATCACTCATGGACTTTGAACTTGATGAGGAAAAACACAAGGGGAAGGATCTTGTTAGGCTTGCCATCACTAGATTTGCAACTCATTTTTTGACATTGAAATCTATGCTTTCCTAACATAGAAACTTGCAGAGGATGTTTTCCAGTGATGAATGGAATGGATGTCAATGGGCTCGCAAATAGGATGGCAAAGATGTGAGAAAGAAAGTTCATGAAGACATATTTTGGAAAAGGGCAGTAGAGATTCTGAATGCTGTTGAGCCACTAGTTAAGGTGTTGCGGTTGGTGGATGGGGAGAGATTGGCTATGGGTTTTATTTATGAGGCTATGGATCAGGCAAAGGAGAAAATAAAGGAAACATACAAGGATAGAGTGGCTAAGTATGGGCTCATTTGGGAAATCATTGATCAAAGATGGAATAATCAACTCCATCACCCTATACATTTAGCTGGGTTTTTCCTGGACCCAAGGTATCATTATAAAGCTCTGGAAGCAGAAGCTTTGACTGGGGAGGTTAGAGATGGATTAATTGAGTGCCTTGAGCGCATGATCCCTATTGAGAGTGACCAGTTGGAGATACATTGGCATATCACTTCTTTCAGTAGAGACCCAGGTACCTTTGGCAAGAACCTAGCAAGGATTGCAAGGGAAGCAGATGAGCCAGGTAAACAATTTCAATTTTCAAGTTCTTAAAATGTTAAATTGTTTATAATTTGAAAGTTGGATATAATTTGTTGAGCTAACTCATTATACAACTATGTTTTTGGCAGCACAATGGTGGGATGCATTTGGTAGCCATTGTCCTCAATTGCAGAAGTTTGCAATTCATATTTTGAGTCAAACTTGTAATGCTTTTGGGTGTGAGTGCAATTGGTCTGTCTTTGAGAGGATTCACACGAAGAAGAGAAACTGTTTGGAACAAAATCGGTTAAATGATCTAGTCTATGTCCAATGCAACCTCCGACTAAGACGCAACCAATTGTTGAACAAAAGACCTGATATAAATCCCATTGTGTTGGAAGATATTGATCCATCATCAGATTGGGTAGTGGAGAGTCAACCAACAGAGTTTGACCCTGATGAGGATATTGGTCTTGATTTGGATTTAGAGATGGAGGCATTACTTGAACAAAATGTTCAGTTAAACATAGATCCACTAGTACCAGGCCCAATCCTAAGTCCTCTAGTTGCAGATAATTCCTCTACTCATCCACGATGCAGGTGCATAGCTCGTCTATCTCAACGTGGAGCTGCTATGCCTTCTAGTGCTACTACTTCTACAGTTGCAGTTGGAGATCTTGATGAGGAGGAGGAGCCATGGGTTTCCCCGTTTGACTCTGATTCAGAGTCTGAGCCAGATGATGTTGGCTTCTCTAAAAGTAGTGACTAGTGATGTTTTGTTGTAGAGGCCATTTAGAGCCTCCTTGGTTATGTGTTTTTATTTTGATCTCTATAGATTACATGTATTGGACAGTGCACTGGGTGCCATTTTTGATATAATAAATATATTCATGAGCATACTTTGATCATATTTTGTCTTTTCTCTATATTCTAATGCTTTGAGTTTGGAAACATGAATGAAAATCTTTAAAATTATGTTTTTTCATATAAAATAAATATATAATGTATTTTTTTACAAAGACCGAGTCATTGAAATCAACTAGGCCGAGTTGATACCGAGTCGGAGTCGACCCTCGGTCAGTTCCAAATCCGAGTCAAATTATTAAAACTATGCTTTTTCCCCCTTTTATATTCTCATAATGAAGAGAAAGACTTATCCCTATAATCAAGGGTTGAGATTAGATCTTAGTCTCTCTTGTTTAATGGTGGAGATCTAATTTCACATTAACCCGTTCGATTCCTCATTTTTATTAATTGACCCTCTTAGTCACTTTCATATCACAAAATGTATTGTGTACTTTATGACACATAAAGTAACTTTAATACATAAAATCACTGTAATAATATAAAAATATACCATGTACTTTATGACACTTAAGTAACTTTAAAACATAAAGTCACTTTAATAATAAAAAGTACAATGTACTTTTATAATCACATAAAGTAACCAATATAAAGTCACATGACTTTAATAGACTCATAAAGTCACTTTTTAACTTTATAACATCACTTTATAAAGTGCCTAAGGAATTGAATATGCTTGGTTACTTCTACATGCTAGGCACTGTCAATGAGGAAGTACCTCTGAGCTACCAAAAACTAACAAAATTAAGAAATTTCTCGCCTCAAGAAGCATAGTGAAAAATTACATATGCAAATTAAGAAGTTTAAGAAAGAGAGAAATTTGTTGGAAAACAAAGTACAACAAGTCATTGAGAAGGAAGCGTCAAAATATTTATTACTTTTGTTACCCTAGCAATCTGACAAATAGTTCCGAGTAGATTTACATCTTACTAAATAAAAGCATAACTAAGGTATTAACAAAATAAATTCAACGGAAAGCAAACAATACCAATCTCAATCATGAAAAAGTGACACAACAGATTCTGCCCAATCAGAGGTTTCCGTTAAAATTCTGAACTTACTTGGGCTCCCTTCTTGCGAAAATGGCCCAATTGAGGAATGACATAAAACACTGGATCTGATCCAGTTAATTAAGTCCTCGTTGGATGCTCTAGATCTCCTTGTCACCTCTTCCTCGGACCTGGCACACGCATTTAGATGCCTCTCTCAATCTTGTGTTGTTGTATGTTGTGTCCTCATTCTCCCTAGCTATAATTTTTCTTTGAGGTAAGTCCGTAACCCTAATCTCTAAGGTGATTGACGATTGAGATTAGATCTCGCCTCACTTGAGATCAAGGGATGAGATTAAAACATATTCACTAAAGTAATTTACTTTACTTTTCCTAAATTTACTTTAAGTCTAACTTGGCTAAGTTACAAAACCACTTTGCTCACACTAGAGCAAGTGTTTAAGGAGACTTAGGCTAACCTCTACACGCATGGACACTTAGATCTGTGTAGAAATACTTGCCCGAGCTACAATTATCAACACTTCCTCTTAATGAGGGAGGTACTTCCGCCACTTGGAATTGACTTCACTTCCATCCTGCATCCTAACTCAAGTTGGAATATCATTGTTTCAACCCCTTTAACTACATGTTTGGCACCATCACCAAACTCCATATGCAGTTCTGAGTCGCACTTGGTGAAGTTGTCAAATTGTTCCCATGCTCCTATCATATGCCTTGTGGCTCCGCTATCTAGTAGCTACACACCCACTAGTAAGGTGCCTGAGGTAATGTGGAAAACAATTACGAATTTTGTCTCGAACTTCCTAACAAACTCTTCTTGAGCTTCCGTTAGTGCAACTACAGTTGGCTACGTGTCCTTTCCCTCTTTCTTCCTCCCTAGACATTATGAAGTATAGTGTCCTATCTTATAATAGGAAAAACACTTGACCTTAGTTAAGTCCTTCTTCTTCTTGGGCTGTGAAGTTGACTCCTCACACTTATTGCTTGATCCTTTGCTCCTCATTGCCCTACTGGCAAGAGCAAGCCTCTCATCATCCCCACTTTTCTATTGTCTTCTAGACAAATTTCTCCTAGATCTCCTTTGGGTGAAGTCATCCCATTGTATGTTCCAATTTGGTATATTTTCTCTTATTAGAACGCCTGTCACAATGAAGAGCTTTGATACCATGCTAATTTTCTTACCCTAGCAATCCAACAATTAATTTCGAGCAGATTTACATCTATTGAATAAAAGCAAAACTAGGCTATTAACAGAATAAATTTAGCAAAAAGCAAACAATACCAATCTCAATCACGAAAAAGTGACACAACAGATTCTGCCCAATCGGAGTTCTTCAGTAGTATTCTGAATTTACTTGGGTTCCCTTCATGGGAAAATAGCCTAACTAAAGAATTACATACAACACTGGATTTGATCTAGCTGATCGAGCCCTCCTTGGCTGATCTAGATCTCCTTGCTGCTCCCTCCTCAGATCGAACACACTCACTAAGATGCCTCTCTCAATCTTGTGTTGTTGTATGGTGTGTCTTCCTTCTCCCTAGCCTTGCTTTAATAACTTTTCTTTGAGCTAAATCCCTAACCCAAATCTCCAAAGTGGTTGACAAATAAGATTAGATCTAGCCTCACTTGAGATCAAGGGTTGAGATTAAAACACATTCACTAAAGTAATATACATTACTTTTCCTAAGTTTATTTAGTTTAATAAGGCAACATAATAATTATGTGCTTTTCCTAAGTCTAACTTAGGCTAACTTACAAAAACAACTTGCTCACTCTAGAGCAAGTGTCTAAGGTGACTTTGGAAAACTTTTACACGCCTAGACACTCAAGCCTATGCAGAAGTACCTGCTTGAGTTACAATAATGAACAATCTTTAGATGTGGAACTACAAGTTGTGGAGAAAGAAACAAACACAAATCTAATAATATCATGACTCAAAAAGATGCTAATCCAATTGAAGTGAATACATATTGAAATGTTGCAGTACAAACAATAGAATTCCAAGTGAAGATCTGGTGACCAACCAAACAACATCAGTGCATAAAGAAAATCATATACCTAAACTAAACCAAAAAAATGCTACAATCGTGATAAAGGAAAGTCATACTACAAAGATACCTTATCGACATCCTAATCATAAGAACAGATACCTTAACCATTCAGAGTATCAACATCACTCAAAAAATAAACAATTAACCTATCTTCCGAATAACATCGATGCTAATAAATCTTGGGAATCCTGTAAAGACAACGTTCCACTAATGATCGAATTAGGATCGTCAAATTATGCTACAGTTTGACAATTTTGCTTAGTGCTTAGTTCATACCGTCTCATTTCATTAACCATGACAACATAAAAAACAAAGAATCAAGTGAAGATATTACAAGCGAAAGTAAAAGACGTAAAACCATTTCATCAATATGCTTCGAGGACAAAGCATTTCTAAAGGGGAAGGAAATGTTATAAACACATATAAAATAAATATATATCAATGATATAAACAGTAACACTAATTCATCAATAATGAAGAGACATGTGACAACCAAACTTGGATCATGAATTAAATATCCAAAATATTAAAAAAATAAAGATATCCATTAAGGATAAATAAATAATATATAAACATGAGTAAAAACAACATGATATGATCACAAATGAGGGCCCCGCTATAAATTCTAGGTGGGAGTGCCCTTTCGTAAGAAGTCACACCTTTTAATTGAGACATGTCCTTTCATGTGTCTCTTCATTAATTATATATGTGTGTGTGTGTGTATGTTATTTATGTTTATAACAGATGACTAGCATGTTAGCATCTTGTTTTTCTTTTATCAAGGATGACTACACAATATTCCATATGGTGGTCACCTATTCCATGAATGATATAAGATATTTTTATTAAAGTCCAACAAACGACCACAAAAGTAGGTCAATGGGACAAAAAGATACATCCAATGTGAATATAATCTGGTAGTGGAAAAGCAACTCCTAGGTAAAAATTACAAGAAGATAAAGGAAGCCAATGAAAAAGTGTAGCATAGATAAGTATCTAACTAAGCTAATCACTATATATAGCAGAATAGTAGGTGTGGTGATACAAAGCGACAGTTCGATATTGGAAAGTTAGGCAAATTGATATTGATCAATTAGAGAGAGGGATATTTGAGGACGATGTCAAGTTTTCTAGGGCCTGATGACTAAGGAAGAGGGGGGTGACTAGGTGACCAGGGCATTGTCTCACTATTGGAGTCCTCGAGCAACATTGTGGATCCAACTATAAAATCCTTGAGGGGACATAGGAGTGAGGAAGCCTTTCTCAGCTACCATCCAAGGTCAAAGGAAATAAACTCTAGATAGGTCTTTGGCTGCACAACAATGGTTTGGAGCTACTCTAACGGGCAAGAGGCACCCTGCTCTAGATATATCTAGAGTTGGTCCATTTATTACGATGAAAATTTGTTGTCTGATTACTAGTTTGACATCTCCAAATTGGCCTCAATGATATTGGTTGAACTCCTAGGTGGGAGGTTGAGGGGAGACTTGAGGTGTCTCCACTCTTTGGAGTGAGGAAACCTTTCTCAGCTACCATCCAAGGTCAAAGGAAAGAAACTCTAGATAGGTCTTTGGCTGCACAATAATGGTTTGGAGCTACTCTAACGGGAAAGACGCACCCTGCTCTAGATATATCTAGAGTTGTTCCATTTATTACAATGAAAATGTGTTGTCTGATTACTAGTTTGACATCTCCAAATTGTCCTCAATGATATTGGTTGAACTCCTAGGTGGGAGGTTGAGGGGAGACCTGAGGTGTCTCCACTCTTTGGTCTAAAGACTCTTGATCTAGATATCTCTTGTTGCCTTGATTTGATAGAGCAACATGAAAGTATGAGGTGATCCTCCCAATGGTCCCATTTCAAGAGGGTGGGGCAGCGGGGAACTGAGATTTGTGGTTGAATATCTTTGCAAAGAAGAGGGCTAGGCATCATTGATTACAATATCAGAAGAAAGTAGAGAGCGATCTCCTCGAGTATTTATGGAGGCAATGTTAGTGTCCTCTAATCTAGTAGTAGTAGGGGCACTTGATAATGAGGTACATGTTTGTCTTTGGCTCATGTAGGTGGTAGATATAGCAGATCCTATTTGATCAAGGAGTATGGTGATCAATTTGCACCCGAATTCCATGAGAGCCAACTTGGAATTGACCTTGAGAGATCTTGAATGAATGCATCCAATGTTTGTGCATGTATAGGGAACAAACAATGATGTCATCTTATAACTCCAAGAAGTGCTTAAGTTAGAAAGACATCTTTGGGCCCAGTCTCTTCAGAGGTGAGGTCCAAGTGACTTAGATGTACACTCGGTAGAGGTCCCTTTAAATTGCTCAATTTAGATCTTGTCTACTTAGCAAGAGATGACATGACATGTTTGGAGAGTATCTAAAGGAGGGAAGGCACTGTAGGATGATGCTCATCAATTAGAGAATCTGGGAAGCTTTCGAAAACCAACCTCATGCACACTCAACGTGGCAATCCGATTCAAGGGTATTTTAAGAGTAGAGAGCAAGGAAGGGGTACCTCTCTCTCTAGGAAGAAAAATCCCTAAGGTTCTTGACTCTATGTAAGAGAAAGACTAGACGAAAGATAACCTCCAGGCAAAAGGGGTGGAATTCGAACTTTGCTTGAATAATGGTGTGGGGAACTATACGTTTTCCTCAACTAATGCACTTGAGAAGCACGATTTGAATCTTCTCCATCTTGGCCCAGTCTGCTTGTAGCAAGCTTGGTCCTAAAATCTCTATACCATATAGGAGCATGGGTCTAATATTCATCCCCATGAGGGTAAGGTTTGAGTGAGATGCCTTCAAACTGACCCTCGAAACATTGTCTCTAGATGAGGGCCAAGGATCCATAACCTTCACTGAGCTAAGGCTAGAGGGCTTGGCACATGCTAAAATGAGGCCTTGTGAACTTGACCCCCAGGTAGGTGTTAGTAGTCATGATATTGACCTCTTCCCCTCTAACATAGATATGTAAGTAAAAAAGAAGGCTATTTAATGTCATAAATTTAAGTTCACCTAGGTTAACCATCAATTGTCGAATATCACAAAAGCTTGCTAGAATGTTAACTTGTATCTGTAGGTCCTCAAGAGTAAAGGACAACAAGATCAAGCCATCAACAAAATCGGGTAGGGAATTCAACACCTATTGTAGAAGGCATTCATATCTCTCCTAAATGTGCTCATGGAGGAAGGACTCTAGCTTGCCATTATAGATTCCAAAGAGATTTGGTGAAAGGGGACACTCCTACTTTACCCCTATGTTGCACGAAACTTCTAGGAACCTGGCATTTCGGGATGTACACATACCCGAAACTCTAAAACTCAAGAGAAACTCGACCATCATGTAATCATCTATGAGAGTTAATATAGACTTGGTTTTCCTTCTAAATTTCCATCTATGGGTCTTATTTCCTTTTTTCTTGCAAGATAATGTGTTATTCACTTACTTATAAATTTCATTTTATATATATAAACATATATGACGTTTTGACTGATGTTTCCATTTTTGGGAGGCAGCGTTTCTAAATGTACCTGTTTCGGAAACTCCAAAATGTTTCGACGCTTCGTTCAACTTAGCTTTGTTGAGAAATCTAGGGCATAACAATTAAGTGATTTCTCTTCTATTAGTAACTGCTTGTGAGTGCTTTTTACTTCTTTAGATTATGATCTTCTTTTACTTAGGTTATTAGTGTTCTTCTTCATCAAACAACTACCAATGCATAAACCATAAAGAGACAAGAGACAAAATATAGGCTATCAACCAGGGCCAAAACCTCTCCCACTTGAGAGGAAAATTTGAACAAATTCTTCTTCTTATAGAGATTCCAATTGATGAATACCAAGACAAAAACCCTTGACCTATTTGCCACTCCAAGACCAAGGCACAAGTTTCCTTGATGAGATCCTTAGACAACGATAGTTAACTTTTTGCTTCTTCCCTTTTCTCGACTCCTCTTCCACTTCAACCTCCTTCTGCTTCACACCTTCGACCTCCTTGAATTAGGTTTGCAATCTTATTTCAGAAACCCTAGCTTATGCACAAGACCTTATCTTATGCCTTCACTTTCATTGCTTTGGATAGGGTCTACTTCTAGCTTGACTCGACTCCCTTCTTGTCTTGAATTTCTTCCAACTCGACTGCCTTTTTAGGAATGTTATCCTTCTTGTTGGTTGTAATATAGGGCATATTAATGGACCAACATTTAATTGTAAATCTGGGAGTTCGTAAACTTGGAGGTGCAACACTGGGAATGCTAGAGAAAGACATCAACGACTTGCAAACCCTACTTCTCTCTTTCCTAATTACGCTTGCAGAATCAAAATAATGGAAAGCAAATAACACCAAAAGAATTCTGGTGCCGAAATCAAAAAGGAAAGTACGTTGCAAAAACTCAATGAAAGGGACTTCAAATCAGCATAAACAATCTTGATCACTGAAAGATGGAAAAGCATATATCTGAGACTAAACGTCAGTGCAGTCATAAGACAGAGAAATAATTAGGCTGTGAAGTGCATTTGTCTTCATTAAAGATTTTCCTTCCTACACTGAACCATCGTTCCTGCACCGCAACAACGTTCCTGTACTGGAACGACGTTCCTGTACTGAAGCGATGTTCCTGCACTGGAAGTATGTATTGTGCCTGCACTGAAGATTTCAACCTTCATACAAGAGCTCTGGGTTCCTGTACTAGAGTACTTTGTTCCTTTAACGAAATAGAGGTTCCTGTATCATGAAATCAGCGTTCCTATATTGGGTTTCCAAACCACTTGCAGAAAATGAAAAGGGTGTTAACTAAGAATAAATTGCAAGGCGAAACAGAGTTGAGGAAATAAACATTCATAAGCAAAATATTCTTTAACTAATCATACATTCAGAAATGAAAGGTACTTCGAAAGTCAAAGAAAAATCCTTGCTAGAACAGGAAACTTCTTGCATGTGAAAAATAACTATCTAATCTAAATACAAGCAAACTTCTTCCTGAGATGATTGTTATTATGTAAATCAGATCTACACTTATTATAAATAAAAGTTTTAGCTTAGAGGCCCCTTCAATAATTTTAGTGTTAAACTGAGTTACTTCCACAAGGGAAACGAGTGCAAGCACAAATCTATATAATGCAAACAGTGTTTCATTAAAGCTCATAAAGATAAATTAATTCTAAACTGAACTTTCATGCTGAGAATGCTTGGAAACTTCACTCAGAAATAAAACACGATTTGCAGAAGAAAGCAAATGAACTTGCAGGAAATAAAAGGACTTGCAAAAGTAAACTAAGCAACTTTCACATGCAGAAATGAAAATGCACCAGTGCCAGTAACCAAAATACACTCCTTTTGCAGAAAGGGAATTAAACACGCATCAAAGGAAAGCAGGGTTAACATGAAAGGTAGGAAATAAACACACCCAAGCTTGCACACTTTGGATCCAAATCACACAACTTATAAAGAAGTCAAAGCCTGTTAACTATGAAAGAACAAAATATAACCTGCTCAAACCTTGCATAAAAATAAGTTTAACACACTTCACGGAAAAGGGAGAACGAGCTGGGTTGGCTGGGCCCTAGCCAACCAACTCGTTTCCTTGTTACAAGATCAAATCAACTACTCAAATAACGCATCACCTAAAATATTGGAACATGGAATGAATAATTGGCGTAGCTCCTTGTATTAAAATTAATAATTGCAAATGTACATCGTGGATTGCTAGATCCAACCCAGAAGTATGGCGACACAAAATTACAGTGCGAGCAAAAATTCTACATAGTATTGCCTTCCTAAGTCCACCCTAGAATCCCTAATCTATACGTAAAACTCCGCTCTTGGCAGTAATGAAACTTAACAGAAAAGTATGTTTGAATAGCGATCAACCTCCGTCTTTAGTTCATTCCTAACGCTCCAAGCCTAATACAGAGAATGTAACAAACCCTCGACGAGAGATGTGCACCACTTTTTAATAGATATGATATTTTAGGAGTCAATTGGCCGATTGTCCGCCTGGTGTTGGAATGGCAGACGATATAGGAACGACGATTGGTACAGGAACAATGGTTGGTACAAGAATGCCGGACAATACAAGAACGACAGATAGTACGAGAACTTCATATCCTGCATATTTAGCACATCCATAACGCTCCAATCCTGATGCAAAAAATGGAACAAACTCTTAGCGGCAGGTGCGTTCCATTCCTCAACAAATATGATATTTTTAGAGTCAATTTGGAATGAATCATTCGATTGTCCACCTGGTACAGGGATAACGGGCGGTACAGAAACTACAAATCCTGCACCAACCGAACTTCACTTTATATTAATGACATTTACTAACCATGCCTCAAGGAAATATGAAAATGTAAGTTACAAAGGAATTTAAATATATTTAACCTTTTTAATAACGAATAAGCCCCTATGATCCATATTCAATAAAATCACAGAGAGAGACCAAAAATCATGTGTAAAGGTTTAATTTTAATTGTAAAACAGAGGCTTAGGTAGTGTAGTTAAGACAAAGATATGGTTAAAAGAAGGACAATTGTGGTGACCAACAGTTCTCGGCTCTTTCTACAGTAAGTATCCTTTACCTCCTTTGTATGTGTGTCCTAAAACAGATCCAAGAGAGATGCCCAAGAAAACTTCGCTCTTCTTTCTATCTTCATGCTGGCTAGGAGGCTTTCTTTATCTGACCTTCACACTTCTAGCTAACTTCAGACCTGCACCGAAAATTCTTGCTCAAATGAGACATAGTGGTCTATTTATAGTTGTTTGCCACCATAATAGACCGACATGATTGGGCCGACGTGTCATTTAGTGAAGATATAGTTATCCCTCTTGAAGCCGACTTGAGGAGGAGACTTTGCTTGGTCTTGGAGGGCCTTCTATACATTTATTGACTCATACAAAAGTGTAACATGCCCAAGAAGGGTCCTTCATACATGACAGACTCAAATTGACTTTTATGACTAGATGAAAAATCCTAAAGGCTCACAATGGGAGCCATCACTAAAATAAAAGTCCTTGCTCATGAAACCCATGAGACAAGCATTACAATAATTTTATTTTTCTTCTTTTCATCAATTACATAAAATCATAATTACACATGTCATTATGAAGACCGAACCTAGTTACACTTTTCAACACTCCCTCTTAACTAGGGAGGTATTCATAATGGTACTTGGTCATTCTCAATCTGAAGAATTTCTCATAAGAAGAGTCAGATTGGTAACCCATCTGTGTAGCATCATATCAACCAGCATTGTCACATAACAAGGCCTTGACTAACAACTATATCTCTCCACGAGATTGGAGCACAATGCTGGCGAGACCAATGATGTATAGACACCATTGTCTCTCTCTGAACATACCCTGCTCGGGTTCTCAGGGTGTGTTCCACTAGGACTATTCTTATCTTGGATTCCCAGTCCTCAAAGAATATCGGTCCTCTACAACTACTCTTATCTTGGATGCCCTAACTCATCCTCAAAGAGTATCGGATGCCAGGTGTTTACCCAATACTCCATTATGTTTTCCTAAGTGAAGACAATAATGATGTGTCTATCTCTCCCTCTTAACTAGGGAGGACATATCTATTCCAATAAGGGAATGTACTCATTCCTACGCAAGGAATGTACCTAAGCTCCCTCTTGGCTTAGGAATTTCCAAGTTTCTTCCAAGTAAGAAACTTGTTTCCAAGGTTCCTCTTAATTACAGACCTACAACAACTCCTCAAGTGGAGATGATGGAACAACCAACTACTTGAAGAACTCCTCTTCACGATGTCATGAACTTCTTTTCTTTATATAGGAGTCTTTATGTTTGGGATTTCTACATAGGGCACTGACCATCCATCACTTTCATTCATGAATCAACCATGTCATCATAATAAAGTGATCTATCAGTCCATACCTAGCCTTCCTTCATGCCATGTTTACTTAAGGTTCTTTCGTTCTACTACATGTGCATTGGTGGTGGAAGACATCCACAGATCTTCCCTTGTTAGCCTTGCATAAACCCATCTAGATATTTGTTCAAAAATAAAGGAATGAACATTAAAATCAACATTACCTTTGTGATGGTCTTTCATCATGGCATCCTCTAGTTTGCATCAACTTCTTGCATACATATCGACACATCTGTAAAAATCTCTGTTTTCCCACCCCGGTTTTCAGTTTCTCCTTATTTCTCCCATGTAGTTAAATGCCCATTCCCATAACCATACATTTAACAGACTGAAAAAAATAAATATTGCTGAAAACACAAATTCTGGAAATTTTTCAGAATGCTGGAAATTGCAGAATTAAAAATCAGCAACCAAAAACAGCCATTAAAACACATTAAAACACTGATATTTTTGGTTAACTTGACCCTGGAAAAACCCCCTACAACTCTTGGGAAAAACCAGTTTGAGAGCTCTTCTTTATTTCTGAAAATTGTCTTTTTACAGTGAGAATTATTCAGCAAAAAATCAGCAAGCAAATTTACAACTTATCTCCTTTCCCGTGCCTCACAGCAATTTGGAAATTACAGCAAACAGGACAGCAATAAATGTTGTACGGCCTCCGTTTTGTGTGCAGAAAAATCAGCAAACTGCTCCTTGATTTTTGTGCAAAAATCTGCCTTTCACTATGTGTTGAATCAGCTGTATAAATCTGCTCAACTGCTGCCTTGGAATGTGTGCCAAGCTGCTGTCTCCTTCTCCTCCCTGCTCAGAAATCTCTCTTGCTCTCTTGCTCCCAATCTGCTCATGAAAGAATGAATGACCTTTTCCTTCTTTAATATAACTCCAAGTGACTTTTGGGTGATCTCTAAATCCAATGGTTGAAATAGATTTAGATCAATGGCTGAGATTAAATGCTCATTTAAATCTGACTTTTTATTTTTTAATTCACCCCACTTTAATAAAGACCCACTTAGTCATTTATTTCCAAAGTCACTTTTCCTTTCTAATTTTCATTTACTTTATAAAAGTTACTTTAAAATTAGACTTAGTAACTTTATCACTTAAAGTCACTTTTAAATTAGATTTAACTTTATAAAATTATAAAGTCACTTCAGGTGAAAAATTGAATTCTTTTGGACACTTTTCCCTAGGCCAAAGATCAAAGCCTAAGGGAACCACCTGTCCTTCGGTACCAAATTTCAACACTCCCTCTTACCGAGGAAGGTGTTCCTCACCACACCCATCTTGTCTCTGAAGTAGACATCCTTGCCCCGTGGTAAGGCTTTGGTAAGAATATCTGCAACCTGCTCATCAGTGGAAATATACTCAAGTTTCACAACTCCCTTCTGAACATAGTCTCTTATGAAATGATATCTGATCCCGATATGCTTTGACCTGTCATGAAATACTGGATTCTCCGTGAGTTTAATGCAACTCTGATTATCACAGTAAATCACTGAAGGTCTCAACGACTGACCAAATAAGCCAAACAACATCTTGCGAAGCCAGATGGCCTCACAACTAGCTAGACTGGCTGCCATATACTCTGCTTCCGCTGAACTCATTGCTACTGACTGCTGCTTCCGGCTGAACCATGACACTACTGCTGAACCCAACCCAAAACAACACCCTGAAGTGCTCTTCCTATCAGAAGCACAACCTGCCCAATCAGAATCAGTGTATCCTGCCAATCTCACTCCATCTTCCTGCATGTAGTCCAGACCATAATCCACTGTCCCCTGCAAGTACCGCAAAATGTGTTTTGCAGCCACCCAGTGAACCTTCCTAGGCTCACACATAAACTGACTCATCGTGTTGACTGCAAAACAGATATCTGGTCTAATGTTGACCAAATACATCAAGGAACCAATCAGCTGCCTGTACAATGTGGGATCCACCAACTCGGAATCCGAAGCATGAAGCTTCTTCCAGTTGGTGATCATCGGTGTCGACATGGGTCTACAATCCTCCATGTGGAATCTGCTAAGGGTGTCCACAATATACTTCCCCTGCCCCAAGAAGAAATGCCCCTCCTCCTGCCACACCTCCAAACCCAAAAAGTAATGCATCAGGCCGATGTCCTTCATCTCAAACTCTGCCGCAAGATCTCTTTTGCAGTGCTCTATGAGTCTCTCTGCACCTGTAATGATCAAGTCATCCACATACAGCACCAGAATGAGAGGCTCCTCACCAATCACAATAAAGCAAAGGTTCGGATCTGCCTCACTCTTTGTGAAACCCATCCCCTGCAAGTATGTATCTATCCTGGAGTACCAAGCTCTGGGAGCTTGCTTCAGGCCATAAAGGGCCTTCTTCAGTCTGCACACATGGGACTCCTTCCCATGCACCTCAAAGCCTTGTGGCTGCTCAATGTACACCTCCTCCTGTATGAAGCCATTGAGAAATGTGGTCTTCACATCCATCTGGTGGATCTTCCAACCCATCTCTGCTGCTATCGATATAATGGAGCGGATCGAAGTATATCGAGCCACGGGAGCGAAGGTCTCCTCATAATCAACTCCCTCTACCTGGGAGAACCCTCTAGCCACAAACCTCGCTTTGAATTTCTCAATGCTGCCATCTGCAGCATGCTTTACCTTGTAAAGCCATCTGGAAGTAACCACGGATTTGCCCTCAGGCCTCGGCACCACCTCCCAAACATCATTCTTCATGATAGAAGAATACTCCTCCTGCATGGCCTCTCTCCAGACCTGCTGGCTAGCTGCCTCCTCATAGCTAGAAGGCTCAGAGTCAAGGATGCTGGTAACCATCGCCATATAGCTACAAAACCTCTCAGGTGGTCTACTCTCTCTGACCGGCCTCTTCGGCTCAGCAACAGATGTGGCATCTCTCAAGGTGTCCTGAAGCCACTTGGGCTTCCTCTTCCCTGAGCATGCTTCTCCCATAGGAGAATGAAACTCCTCCTCCTCATCACCATCAGTAGCCTGAGCTCCTGACTGTCTGTCTGCTGTCCTCCTGCCTACACCTGAACCTGTAGAAGCTGAGGTACCGTGTGAACTGTCCATCAGTGGACTCCCTAGTGAACTGCTCTGCATGCTGCCCGAAGCACCACCCCTCTGGCTCGGCGAGCCACTGCTCACTGATGGACCTGACATCCTCATAGATGTACCTCCGGATCCTCCTGATCCCTGCCCACTGGATCCCTGCGACTGACTCAACTGCTGCTGAGGGTCTGGCTGATCCAGATACTCTAACTCCTGTGACCTCCTAAAGGCCCTGTCCTCCTCGAACTTCACATCCCGTCTGACAACAACTCTCCTCTGTGTAGGGATGTAAATCTGAAAGGCCTTTGAGGTCTCACTGTAGCCCACAAAGATACCCTTCTCTATGGTGGGCTCTAGTTTGGTCCTCTTCTCCTTGGGTATATAGGAGTATGTTATGCATCCAAAGATATGAAGATGACCAATATCAGGCTTCTTCCCAGAGAAAGCCTCCTCCGAAGTCATGTGCCCCAAGGCACGATGCGGACTCCTGTTCTGCAAGTAAACAACTGTGTTGTAGGCTTCTGCCCACAAGAACAATGGCAACCCCTGATCATGTAACATGGCTTTGGCAGCCCCTATGATGGATCTGTTCTTCCTCTCTGCAACTCCGTTCTGCTGGGGGTTGTAAGGAACAGTGAACTCCCTCTTAATGCCTACCTCCGCACAATAGTCAACAAACTCTCCAAGGGTGTACTCTCCTCCATTGTCCGACCTCAAGGACTTGATCTTTCGACCTGTCTGTGTCTCCACAAGAGCTCTGAACTCCTGAAACCGCTTGAAGACCTCACTCTTGGTCTTCAAAAAATAAATACAGGTCCTCCTGGAGTGATCATCAATGAATAACACATAGTACTCATATCCACTCAAGGAAACATGAGACATCCGACCGCTCGCATCGGAATGAATCAAATCAAGTATCCCCGTCGCTCTGCTGTCACTGCTGGGAAAAGGGGATTTGGCAAAATTTCCCATCGCACAACCTCTGCAAGTATCAAAGTGATCAGTACTGAAATCTGGCACACCTGTAGTGATCTCTCGCAATGTCCTCAAGGCTCCATGATACATATGTCCCATCCTGCGGTGCCAAATCTCACACAGCTCAGAACTGCTAGCTCTGCTGTCGGTACTACTGCTCAATGCCAAAAGGGGTTGGAATGCAAACTTGTACACCTTTGCATGGTGTACACCTATCACTCTAGCTGAATCAGCTGGAGTGCCCCTGGGATACATCAACACCTGTCCTCCCCTGAACAGTACCTCATATCCTCTGTCCTCCAAAGTTGAGACGGATATGAGGTTCTTCCTCATCCCTGGCACATAAAGAACCTCTGACACCTTCAAGGGAGGTTTGGACTCCCTCTGAAATGTCACTGTCCCCACCCCGACTGCTCTAACAACTCTGTCATCACCGAGTACTACCTCAATATCAGTGCCACTCTCTGAAAGCTCTGAGAAGTACTCACGGACTCCTGTCATATGACGTGAAGCCCCACTGTCCACATACCAGATACCTGAAGATGCTCCGCTAATCGAGGGAAAAGCATGCTCCCTCTGAACCTGAGTTGCACGAAACGGGGAAACGGAAACGAGTTTCCGAAACGGGAAGCGAAACGAAACGCGACCTCCCCAAATTTTGGAAACGGGGAAACGCGAATATATACAATAATATATATATATATATATATATATATATTAAAAATATTTAAAAATTATTATTATATATATGTGCAATCATAAAGCATGAATGATGTGATGAGAGAATGAGCCAAGCTGCTCTTTTATAACTTTAGAATAGGTTTCTAGAACTACTTGGAAACCCTAAAAAAATTTAAAAACAAATTAAAAATAAAATAAAAATAAAAAACAAGTGTTTTTTTTGGGGAAACGTGGCACGTACGGCCTGGAAACGCGTTTCCGGCCGTACGGCCAGAAACACGTTTCCAGGCCATACGGTACGGGGAAACGAGTTTCGTTTCGTTTCCCCTGGAGAAACGGACCCCCTGCCCACGTTTCCTGCAACTTAGCTCTGAACCTGTGTGTCAGGTGATCCTGCACTAGAGGACTAACACGTAGTGAACGCAAACTCTCGGTCAAAACGACCAGCAAAGTCCTCAATCTCTGCTGAAGCTGCCTCGTCCTGGTTCTTCCCCTTCTTCTTCTTCTCCGGACACACAACTGCATAGTGTCCCATCTTTTGACAATTCCAACACTTCACCTTGGAATAGTCCTTCTGTGTGTTCCCCTGTTTACCTTTACCTTTGCCTTTGCCCCCACCACCGCTTGTGGAAGCCTGCTTCTTCCCTTTGCCTTTCTTGCCTCCTGCCACCAGTGCTACGTCCTCATCCTGCTCAACTGGCTTGGCTGCCCCAAGCTGTCATTTCCTGATCTCTGTCTGAATACAATCATCCCAAAACCTCTCCCATGTGGGAAGGGTCTCACGTGCACAAACCCCATCAGCAAAGTTCAACCATGAACGGGGGAGGCCATTCACTGCAATACGCACCAACTCAGTGGATGGAATGGCCTCTCCAATCGCTGCCAACTCATCTCTCACATTGGTAATCTTTGTGAGATATCCAGCTGCACTATCATTCCCCATCTTAATGTTCTTCAGCTTCTCCTTCAGGACCATCTTCCGGTTCTCATTGGTACTCTGGTAGAGATTGGACAATGCTGTCCACATCTCATGGGCATTGCTCTTTCCTCTCACATGAGGAATGCAATGGTCTTTGATTCCATCTAGAATCAACCTCTTACCCTTATTGTTCTTCTTTTTATACTCAGCCAACTAAGTAACATCAGTGGGCACAACAACATGGTTCTGTGCGGTATGCACCATGATATCCCAGACTTCTGCCTCCTCAAAGATACTCTGCATTCTCTCCTTCCAAACACTGTAATTTGTATGCCCATCCAGCCTATCCTCCACCCTCAATCCCAATGATATCCTGCTGTTCTAAAACTGAAAAATAGCACTGCTGTAGTAAAGATAAAACTGATGTTTATGAAAAAATCAGCTTGCTGGAATTTTTTGAGTGAAAAATCAGCAACTGTAATTTTTCCTTTTGCTGTCTCAAACTGCCCTTCAGCACTCAAGCTTTGATACCATGTAAAAATCTCTGTTTTCCCACCCCGGTTTTTCAGTTTCTCCTTATTTCTCCCATGTAGTTAAATGCCCATTCCCATAACCATACATTTAACAGACTGAAAAAAATAAATATTGCTGAAAACACAAATTCTGGAAATTTTTCAGAATGCTGGAAATTGCAGAATTAAAAATCAGCAACCAAAAACAACCATTAAAACACATTAAAACACTGATATTTTTGGTCAACTTGACCCTGAAAAAACCCCCTACAACTCTTGGGGAAAACCAGTTTGAGAGCTCTTCTTTATTTCTGAAAAATTGCCTTTTTACAGTGAGAATTATTCAGCAAAAAATCAGCAAGCAAATTTACAACTTATCTCCTTTCCTGTGTCTCACAGCAATCTGGAAATTACAGCAAACAGGACAACAATAAATGATGTACGACCTCCGTTTTGTGTGCAGAAAAATCAGCAAACTGCTCCTCGATTTTTGTGCAAAAATCTGTCTTTCACTATGTGCTAAATCAGCTGTACAAATCTGCTCAACTGCTGCCTTGAAATGTGTGCCAAGCTGCTGTCTCCTTCTCCTCCCTGCTCAGAAATCTCTCTTGCTCTCTTGCTCTCCTTCTCCCAATCTGCTCATGAAAGAATGAATGACCTTTTCCTCCTTTTCCTCCTTTAATATAACTCCAGGTGACTTTTGGGTGGTCTCTACATCCAATGGCTGAAATAGATTTAGATCAATGGCTGAGATTAAATGCTCATTTAAATCTCACTTTCTATTTTTTAATTCACCCCACTTTAATAAAGACCCACTTAGTCATTTATTTCCAAAGTCACTTTTCCTTTCTAAGTTTTCATTTACTTTATAAAAGTTACTTTAAAATTAGACTTAGTAACTTTATCACTTAAAGTCACTTTTAAATTAGATTTAACTTTATAAAATTATAAAGTCACTTTAGGAGAAAAATTAAATTCTTTTGGACACTTTTCTCTAGGCCAAAGATCAAAGCCTAAGGGAACCACCTGTCCTCTGGTACCAAATTTCAACAACATCTCCCAAAGATATATATTGTTAAGGGTCTCTTTCTTTTTCAGACTCCATCAGAATCTTCATATCTTCCATGCAGATATCCTAGTCAAATTTTCTTGGTCTTTCGGATGTTGATTGCCTTTACCATGGGTGCATATTCCATGATCTTTTCCTTCCTTTCTTCACACATTACATTCCCAGGAGCTTCCAATTAGAGTTCCTCAATTGTAGTCAACCACCTCATACTTCATACGAGGACATATTCTGTTGATTTCATCTAGTGAATGTGTGACCCATGCGTTCCTGCATCCCTTTGAGGGAGGCGATTCTTTCTTTTGATCATGCTCTTAAGATGGAGCATTGGTTCATGATACCTGCAACCATATGACATGACTTCCACAATATCAAATGTAAGCATACATACCTCATTTTTCCTTTGGGTCATCCAGACTTCCTGCAACAACTTCCTTGATTGAAAGAGCTTCAATCCCTTGATCTGCTTCACTTTTATGTCATCATACCATCATCCCATGAATTCCACAAGTTTGGAATTCTTGATGAAACACTTGCTTCTCCTCATGATCAGTGAACCTTTCAATGAAGATTCCATTAGAGAATCTTGAGGATCTAAAGTATCCCCATCAGTAGATGTTTCCTTTTGACAGATGTATGATGAACCTTGTACTAGATGACCTTGCCACTTATGTTCCCAATGAGATTCCCAAGAGCTATATCCTTGACTTCCATAGATTCTAACCATCTTTCATGCTTCTCTATGATGATGTCCCAAGCTCTTGCTTTCAATGCTTCTATGATGCCATGATGCATCCCATCATTTTTCTTAGTGAATAATGATAGCCATATCTTACAATAGAAGTCTTAGGAACTCGAGAAGAACTTAGATGAGGAAGACTATCTCAATCATAATAGAGATTTCTTACTTCCTCATTCTTGGATTTCTTCTTTTCAGCTTCCTCCACTTCTTCGGTGATATGGGCTTCTTCTCTTCCCCTTTTTTTATTGTTCTTCTTGATCTTGTGACAATTTCTTTTGTAGTGCCCATATTCTTGACACCCATAGCATTGAATCTTAGACATGTCCCTTTTCTTTTTCCAAGAACTAGACTTTCCAATTTTTTTCTTTCTTCTTGCCATTGCAACATAAGCTTGACTTTGCTCACCTGCTACCTCATCAGATTTGGCCTTTAGTCTAGATTCTTCAATCTTGCATAGTGACCATAGATCCTGGAATGGAGCAGCTTCTTTCTTCCCATAAATACTTGAAGTAAAGTTACCCCATTCCTCCTGTAGTGCATTTAATACCACTGCTGTCATTTCTCTATCAGATATGACTTCTCCCAGATCTTGTAGTTGATCCCGCATTTCAGATATCTTCATAAAGTATGAGGCTATTCCATCTTTACTTGACATCTTCAACTTGTAGAGTTCTTGCCTTAATGAGATGACTTCTCCAACAGTGCTTACGGAATACAACTCTACCAGTTTGTCATAGATTTCTTTTGAAGTTTCGAGTTTAGATACATATGGGATGAGGGGATCCTTAATGGATTCTATGAGAATCCTTTGAGCCCTAACTTCCCCTTTCATATACTTGGCAAGAGCTTGAGCATCTTCCTTTCTTGGTTTAGTGATAGAACCTTTGATATGTTCCATAACCTCATTTTCAATGAGATTCATATTTGCCCTTTTCTTCCATGCAAGATAGTACGAAGCCCTAACCAATTTGTTGCTTTCCTTGCAAAAAGACATTTTGACAGATTCATATGTGGACATAAATATACTTACTTGATAGGATGCTCCTTCTTGTTGCTTCCTTGATGTTGATGATGATATAGAGGATATAAAACTTCTACTTGATTAAGGTAGTTTTCTTCAAGAATGATCCTTGATCCCACAGAGAGTGAAATGACACCGCCTTTTGATCTAGCTTCCTTTGGATGAATAGTCTTCAAAATGCTTTAACTTGAGTAGATGTTGGCCTTCTTTTCTTGATGATGATTCCAATACTTCTTTGTAGACTTCTTTGATCTAGGGTTATGATGCTTCCTTTGACTTCAAGATGATCTTTGCTTTGATGCCTTCCTTGAGGTTTGATCCTTGAGTGTCCCTTGATAAGATGCCCTTCCTTGACTTAGTCACCTTAGCTCTGATTCTGTGTTGAGAAATCTAGGGCATAGTGATTAAGTGATTTCTATTCTATTAGTAATTGCTTGTGAGTGATTTTTACTTCTTTAGATTAGGATTTTCTTTTACTTAGGTTATTAGTGTTTTTCTTCATCAAACAGCTACCAATGCATAAACCATAAAGAGACAAGAGACAAAGAATATAGGCTATCAGCTAGGGCCAAAACCTCTTCCACTTGAGAGGAAAACCCGAACAAATTCTTCTTCTTATAGAGATTCCAATTGACGAATACCAAGACCAAAACCCTTGACCTATTTGCCACTCCAAGACCAAGGCATAAGTTTCTTGACCCCTCATTCACTTCGACCTCCTTCTGCTTCACAACTTCGCCCTCCTTGAATTAGGTTTGCAATCTTATTTTAGAAACCCTAACTTATGCACATGGCCTTATCTTATGCCTTCACTTTCTTTGCTTTGGATAGGGTCTACTTCTAGCTTGACTCGACTTGCTTCTTGTCTTGACTTTCTTCTAACTCGGCTGCCTTATTAGGACTGCTATCCTTCTCGGTTCTTTCTGTAGCAAGTATCCTCTAGCTCCTTCATATGTGTGTCCTAAAACAGACCTAAAACAAATCCAAGAGATGCCCAATAAAACTTCGCTCTTCTTTCTATATTCATGTCAGCTAGGAGGCTTTCTTTTTCTGACTTTCGCACTTCTGGCTAACTTCAGACCTACATCGAAAATCCTTGCTCTGAAATGAGACCGAGTGGCCTATTTATAGTTGTTTGCCACCATAATAGGATGACATGATTGGGCCGACGTGTCATTTAGTGAAGATGTAGTTATCCCTCTTGAAGCCGACTTGAGGAGGAGACTTTGCTTGGTCTTGGAGGGCCTTCGTATACATTTAATGACTCATACAAAAGTGTAACATGCCCAAGAAGGGTCCTTCATACATGACATAGACTCAAATTGACTTTTATGACTAGATGACAAATCCTAAAGGCTCACAATGGGAACCATCACTAAAATAAAATTCCTTGCTCATGAAACCCATGAGACAAGTATTACAATAATTTTATTTTTCTTCTTTTCATCAATTACATAAAATCATAATTACACATGTCATTATGAAGACCGAACCTAGTTACACTTTTCAACAAGTTTTACCCCAATGGTACTCCAAATGAAAGTAGAAAGGTCATGGTTTGTTCGGAGGTGACATAGAAATGAATTGTACAATTTCATAATGGTCGCTAGTAGGGTCTTGGAGACGTTAATATTATGAAGCCTTTGGAGTAATGCCTCTCTCGGGATTGTGTCAAATGCTTTCCAAAGGTCTCGAAGGTAACAATAGGCTTTCAAAGAGCAATGGCGGGCCTCCTCCATAGTGGCTTTGAGTGTGATGATATGATTTGTCATTTAGTTCTTTCGGCGGAAACCGACATGTCCTCTACCCTTGAGGTGCGACTATCCAACATGTCTAAAGCTAATGATGTAGGACTATGGCATGAATATTGGAGAATGTATATCCAACCCAAGAGTCCAATAGTTGTTCGATTTAGAGTTGCTCCCTGATTTGTAGATCAGGTGAATGATGTGTTTAGAACTTTAAAGTTATTATATCTTTGCAAAGGCAGGGAAAGGGTTAATGATCTCTTTGATAACAAATAAAATATTATTATATAGGTCTAGCACTCTCATGACTTCATCCTATTAATGTGTTGAGAGGTATTGAAGACGAGTCTAAGAGGGAAATTTTAGTGCTAGACTATCTAGGGGCTTAATCAATGCAATGTCTTTTCAAGAACTTGGATATGGAAGGGGTTGCTATTTTTAGAGGTTGGCTTCACCGTAGTTCACTGCAATTACCTTTAGTTTGAGATAATTTCAATTGACTTGCCTTCCACTCTATTTTAGTGTCAAATGATGCACATGCTAGTTTTGGGGAGCAACAATTCTAGATGTTCGTGCACACAAATGGCCTATTTGTGGCCTAGAGACTAGTGGTCAGAAGTTGGGTTGACTTTCTACTTCAATTACCATAAGATTGACTTCAATTCACCTCTTCTATTTTGGGCTAGAGCACTCCAGTTGAGGAACCTTTATTCTTGCTTTGATTGTACTTCATCTATCTTCAACTTATAGAAATATGCTATATTTTGTGGATGAGGGTTGACCTTCTGATATGGGGGTTTGGATGGCTTCAACTCCAAGTTATCATCTATTTGAAGTTTCCTTGTATATCAAGTATCTCTATCTATTTAGCCTTGGGAAGTGTGCATTAAGGAGAGTTAACCATTTCTATTTCCTCACTCATGCATTCAACATGAAGAGGGCACTCCACTTGTGCCTATTTAGGAGAGGAGAGTGTTCTATTTTAGCACATGCTTCTAGGTTTAGGAGGGCATTTCAGTTATGCTATTCCATGAGAACCTTTGTGCTATTTGTTATTGCTTGTTCCATGTTCAGGAGGAGGGTGCCCTATGTTACCACTCGAACCAGCAGGGGACCTAAAGGGGTTCCTACGAAGGCCACTGCTAGGTTAAGGACAACGGTGGAGGCTTAGCCCACTGCCACCACAACTAAGTCTCCCTGCTCTTTACGGACTTTCACCTATGGGAGGAGTGCCGATAGTGTAGGGATCACTTGTAAAGTATATGCCAATGGATAGGTGAGAATGTGACCCTGAAAACCATTCCCCAAGGATGGAGTGAAGAATGGAGCTTGCTTGCTCTTTAAGCAAGGGACTTGGTCCACTAGGGGTAAGGGGTGAGGATTGGAGGGTTGAGGGAGAAGGAATATGCTTATAGACGAGGTTCTCAATCCCTATAATCCTTGGGAAACTTGGATTCCCAAATTGTCCTTGACAAATAATTTTTATTGAGAAGTGGGACCACACGGGGCCAAGTGGACCCAATCCAGTTTCGGGGATGGAATGTAGCAACCAATGATGCTCCTATACTGGGCAAGGTGAAAGGAAAGGACCAAACAAGAATATCTACTTCAAAAGGTTGATTTGATCTTGTTGAGGTCTAGCCTTGGGGATGCCTAGGCAAAATTCGATCCTAGAGTTAGGGCTTGGGATTCATGGAGATTCCACTATTAGAATTGCCTCAAATTTGGAGGAGAGGGAAGGTACCCACTAGCACAATAGCTTGTAGAAGATCAACATTTTTCCATGGGTCAATTCCCGGGAAATTGGTGCCCTAGGTGACCTAATCGGGCTAGATCTAGGGAAAAAGGGGAAAAGGGTAAAAAGAGGATTAAAATGATACCCTTTTTGAGGGATCAGTGCCTAATTCACTTGGGGATATGGAGTCAAGGATGATGATGAGTAAGAACTTGGTTTCTTGATCAAGGAGGCCCAGAAAGTCAGCGTTGTTCAATGTTGAGAGAAAGAAAAGAAAAGTGGCCTTCAAGCATTTATACTTCAAGGCAAACGATGCAAGCTTATTGAGACAAATAATCTCTAGGACATTTCATTCATATAACATTGGCACATGCATTAAATTAGCTAACACATGCTCAATTCCACATTTTGATTATGCAACAACTAGCCCTAATTTTAGCAGTATGCAACAACAAGAATAATAACGTCAAAATTTACTTACAACATAGATGTGAAAATTCTATTATTGCAGCAACTAATTTATTTTACCTATTTATTTTCCAATAAGTTATTTACGAAATCCCTTCAGTAAATATTAAAATAAATTCTACTGTAGATATCACACCATTATATAGAAACAAATACATGCACAAGAATCAAACACATCAACATAGTTATTTTTGGACAATTGTCCCCAGAAAAACCCAATGCGGGAAAACCTCCAATTTTAGAATTGTTATTCTAGAATTAGGTTTCTTGACTTGGATAACTTTTTTATTTTGAGATTTTCCTTTCTGTTTTTAGATTTCAACGCAAGAGTTAAGAGTATTTCTAGGTTTAGAAAAGGGTGTGTTACCCTAAGAGGTAGCACATGTTGATTTTCTAGTGCAATTAGGGTTAGCACGATATTTATGAAATTCTGATAATTACTTTTGATGTAGATCTTCTTTTAACTTGTTCCAATATATCATTCAGCAATTATACTTCAGAAATTCAACAATAAAGAACAGTAGAATAGTAGAGATCACAATGCACAAAAGAGAAACAAGATTTACCATGGAAAAACCCACTACGGCAAAAAACCTAACAACCTTTTTAATAGAGAAATTCTTCCTGTTCAATGAGAGACACACCTAGACCTATGGTCAAACCTAGTTTTCTCCTCCAAGTACATTATGAAGACCAACCATAGATACACATTCAGCAGTGTATGTCTCTATGCATGTTTATCTCGTAGTGAGCATTCTGTTCTAGAAAATTTTATCTAAGCATGTCGGGCACACCTTTTGACATTGAGTTAGGGTTAGGGTTCAATTATGTCAACCTAGATGCATTTTTGGATCTGTCCATTTGCAATGTAACCTTAAATTTCCTTAAGAAGATGGAGGCTGCATCACTGCATTGGCTAGTGTATTTGAGTTTTATAATAGGGTAATTTATTTTTAGATTTCAATGCAGGAGTTAAGAGTATTTCTAGGTTTAGAATAGGGTGCATTACCTTAAGAAGTGGTGCATGCCTCTATGCATGCTTTGGCTCGACCTGTTGGCATTTTATGGTTATCTCTCCTAGTGAACATTCTTTTCTAGAAAACTTTATCTATGCATGTTGGGCTCACCTTTTGACATTGAGTTAGGGTTAGGATTCGATTATGTCAACCTAGGTGGACTTTGGATCTATCCATATGCAATGTAACCTTAAATTTTCCTATTCTATAAATGGAGGGCACATCATTATGTTGGCCAGTGTATTTGAGTTTTATAATAGGGTAATTTATCTTTTAATTTTTAATAGAAGATAGATGTAGTATTTTGTTCAATTTTGTGTTTTTGTTGTTTGTATTTCCAATAAGGTACATTTTATAGTTAATGTTTTCAAAAGTTGTTTTGATTGGATGTTTTTAGCTTTCAGCTATCTAGTGTTTAGGTTATTTTATTTAGCTACCACATTCTAAATTTTAACATGGTATTAGAGCATGTTCATTGAGATCAATTCGCTATGAGAGGGAGGCATTGAAGGGTTTTAGTGGGTGTGATGCCCTAAGTTCTCTAGTGATTGGGAGTGTTGTGTGCTTGAGAGAGGAGATTTGCACCTGTGATATGTTGTTGATCTGATTTGCTTTTTGGCTGATTGTTTGATAAAGTTTATTCTAGGAATTCCAGAAATGACTGCTCTCAGTCCCGGAGTGTTAATTTGAGAACCCACAACCCTGCAGTTAATTCTTAGCCGATTTATCATAGATCTACTGATTAAAAGCATGTTATGAACATATTTATATACAAAATGGCATAAATAATAATTAATAAAGTATAATTAGTTATTAAAGGGCATGTCTCGAAAGCCACGACTCCTTATGAAAAGGCACCTGCCTAGGTATATAAATAGGGCCCTCAATTGTAATATAACATATCATATCTCTTGTTCATTCAAAATTCTTATATAAATATATTACTTGTCCGATGATGGATATTGAGATATTCCAGATATTCTGAATATTTAGCTGAGTACAAACTCTATTCGTTACATTGGTATCAGAGCTGTGTTTTTTGATCATCATGCCTTTGGTCAGGCTTTGGCCACACTCTCAAATCTTTTTGGAGTTTCTCCAGTCCCGATGTCCATGACAGAAAAAAAAAGAATTAGCCTTTTGCCCATTTAAAATTAAAAAAAAAAGTGCAGCATATTTAAAAAGAAGTTTAAAATTTGTAATATCAAAAAAATTATATAATTTAAAAGAAGTTTTTTTTTTTTTGTTAAGAAAAAGTGTTGGAGCTACAGCGATCGCCGCTGTTGCTCGATGGGCCACCACATTTGCCACCTTGCTACATTCACTTACTGTTGTTGATATCATCATCCCTTGGTGTCACAACACTTGCAAGCAGCCACCATCATGCCTACAGCGACCGATTGTTGACTCTCGAGCAACCAACTGCAACCTGAGTCAAAAGAAAAACCCTGCCGTCCATCCTATGTCACTTGCAAGTGAACTGGTCCATACAATTCCAGCCACCAAACCAGTCAACATATCCTTAATCAACAACCGCGGTCTTACCCTTAGTAAGCAATCGTTGTCATACAACAAACATTCATACAACTACAATAACATTGGCTGTACAAATTTAGAGGCAACTTGTATGGCTTCTTTCGTACAATTGCAATTAGAAAAGATTAATTTCTGGCCATACCAACCTGTACATCCACAGACACAACCACTCAACAACCATCATTTGAGGTTAATGTGGATTGAAGATTAAATTATATGCAGGAAATAATTCATTAACCAATCTACTTTGCTTAAAGTGATTATTTAATAAAGGGTTATTAAAAATATTTTTAAAGTAATTGGGATTATTTATGAAAAACTAGTAAAAATTTGAAGTTTAAAGTTTTAATATATATATCAAACCTTTAAACTTAAAACTCTTATAAAAATTTCAAATTCATGTTAATTAAAAGTTCCCTAGTTCCAATTTCAAGTGATTAAAGAATATTTGAAAAAAAAGGGGTAAGTACCATTCAACTTAAAAGGGACCAATTCAAGATATACAAATTTTATTATATACATAAAAAATGGGAGGTTGAAGTACATAGTTTAAACTATTAGAAGTGTCAAGATTAGGTGAAATGTTATGAATTTTGATGAACGCAATGTTGGAATCTGGGTAGCTCGGAAGGTATTTCCGAGAGGGGAAAACCCAACCAAAGTTAGTTGGTTGGGCAATTTACCCAAAGTTGTGGGTTTGGGACCTAAGTAGTTAATTCTTTATTCTAATTTATTGCCAAGGGGTTGAGTGGGAAAAACCCTAAAGGATTAAGGGTTCCCTAAATGCCCCAAGAAAAAGTTGAAATATGTGAGACCAATGGAGAGGTCATACACATCACATGGAAATCCATCTTGAGAGAATAGCAAGCCAAGAGTGAGTCACAGATCACCAAGGGAGGACGAATTAGAGGTTTGTTCTATTGACAAGAAGAGTTATGTTTAGGAGAAGGAGATCGAGTATCCTTCTAAGGTTTTTCCTGTTGGGTGTATTCTGTGCTAAGAAGGGAAGGTTGAATGTGTGATGTTATGTTTGCTGGTTCAAGGAATAACAGGCTGCGAGTTCTATTTTAGTTCAGGAGGAGCGCTGAAGCGCTAGAAGGGTGGCTGAGAGGCCTCAAACTGGTTGCAGGAGGGCCAAAAAGGCCTCAACTGATGAAAAGAGAGGGTCACAACTGTTTTGAGCTAGGCCGCAGGAAGAGAAGGGGGGCCGAGGGTCCTCAAAGGCTTTGAGTGCATGACCGAGGTGCCTCAGGTTTGTGTAGAGGTCAGCGAGGTAATGATAGGGCTGTTATTCGATGTAGAAGGGTTGCTAAGCATGTACTGTGGAGTCTGTGCAAGAGAAAGGGCCATTGATAGGGCCAAGAATAGGCTGGAATTTAGCCACTAGAGGGGCCTCAGTAGGGCTGAGATCTGTTGCCAGGAAAGGGTCTTAGAGAAGGTCGCACTCGCAGAGGGTGTTATAACTGGCCGAGATCAAGCCTAGATCTGGCCACAGAAAGTTCATGGAGTGTGGCCAAGATTTGGTGGCATACAGGTCTGTAAAGGGGCCATTAGAGCTTAGACAAAGCAAAAGTTTTGAGATGACTAGGTGAAGTTTGAACAACGAATAAAAGGAGGGCTAATCTTGTGTCTATTGGGTAAAGGTTCACACCAACAACAAGGATTTCATCGCTGAAGTGTTTTGTGGGAAAAGGAGGGTACATTACTAAGCAACAATTGAGGTGGGAGGCAAAGGACTGCTAGGATAGAGATCAAAGGAACCAATCTACTGTGGGAAAGAGGACTGGAAGGGCTATATCAAAGGGACAATAGACAACAAGTAAGTTGAGCATTTGTCTTTGTATTTATTGGGTAGATTGAGGGTCTGAAGGTTTAGACCTCAAGTCCTAGATTTTGTCTACTATGTATACTAGATGTATCAAGTTTCATAAAGGGCCATGATCCTTGGTACAAGAATCCTAATGTTTTCTTATTGATGGACTAATGGAAACGAGATTTTGGGCTCATAAAACTTGTGCACTTTATTGTTTCACTGCTATTATTTCCGCTGTGCAAAGTTGCTTTTGTGTTGGGCTTCTCTAGTGTGTTTTGTTCCTAGCTAGGGCACATACTAGACCTAGAGGGCATGGAATTTTTATACACAAAATTGAGTCAACCACTGATGAGAAAGTGATGGAGTGTATAATTGAGGAGAAGGGAAGATTTTTAGAAACCTCATATGGCTATGCTTCAGTGTTATTTAGAATTAGGGGGACTCTTGCAGGAAAATATATTACTATTTCTATCAATCTCGCTGAAATAATAATTATATAAGCCCTAAATTCACTAAACAAATGGTGATTCCCCAGTCTAATATAATTGAAAAATTAGACCACTATGACGAGATGACATAACTAATCTACAATTAAACATTGGCATTATACATTTATATCACGATTCCCTGTTAGATCCGTTTGGAACGATCAGGGTGACATTAGTTTGGGTTCACCATGATGGAATCACGAGGGTCCATCTTAAATACGAAGAAGTTTTTGACATTTTTCAATAAGAAGAAAAAACAACACTAGAAGATATTACATTGAATTTAGGCTTGGTAACACCAGAAGATATAAAAGATATCTCAAAAGTAATTTTTCAAGAAAATAAAAAAATCAATGCAAAAGGAAGTTGACAAAACTATTGTAGACAAAAATGAAGAAATTTCTGGCCTCAAGGACCACAATAAAAAATTACTTATGGAAATTAAGAAGCTTAAAAAGGATAAGAAATCATTGAAGAACAAATTCGAAGAACTTATCGCAAAAGAAGCATCAAAGTATTTAGATGTAACAGTGCAAGTTGAAGAAAAAGGAACAAACATTGATCTAGATAATATCACGATTCAGGAAGATCCCAATCCAATTGAAGTGAAGATGTACTCAAAGGTTGCAGTTCAAACGATGGAAATTTCAAGTGAAGATCCATAAATTAACCAAGCGACTTTCGTATGTGAAGGAAATCAGATACCACAAGTAAATCAAGAAATCACTACCACAAACAAGATAATGGGAAATCAGATCACACAAATTCCTTATTGACACCAAAATCATAAAAGCAGATACCTCAACTAGTCTATATATCCATATCACTCACTGAATCAAGTTACTTGTGTTCCAAAGAATATCGATGTCACCATAATTTGGTCTTATGATAACAATTTATCCCAAGTTTCCAGTAATCCCCAGATTCCACAGAAGATTAATCTGGGATGGTTATATCATGTTGCATTGTGACAATTCAGTACCATGCTCAGAAGTTCATATCATCTTGACGTCTTATATCATCGAAGATGACAGATCCAAGAATTGAGAAAGACCAGAAGACATTGTGAGACAAAAAATGATATCAAGCCTTGTTAAGTTATGGTATGTTCTATGCTTATAACAGTTTACTTCTTTTTCTTATTATATTCCACCGATTAGCAATCACATGTACATAAAGTAAAGTGCACATAGAACATTAAACGATCGACAGAAAACAAGCCAAGACAAAAGACACAAGATGTGGTGGCTAGCCAGGGACAAACCCCACAATGTGTGGGGAAACCCTTTGATCAAATCTTCTTTTATCTTCAATAATTCAGCAGAGAGAAATAGTACAATAAACCTGATTCATATCAGCAGTAGCAAACCCTAGATTAGTAGCATCAGCATTAGATGGTTGCCTGACCCTTGCCCTGCTCTGCTCTATTTTTCCTGTTCTGCTTTGTCTTGTTCTGCCCTGCACTGATCTGTACTGTTTTGTTCTGTTTTGCTCTGCTCTTGCATTGTTCTGTTCTACTCTGCTTTTGTCCGAATTATGAAGAAGAAGAAATGATCGAGGATGTATTATACTGACTCAAAGTCAGTCTCAGAGTATGTACCACTGGTCCCAGACCAATCTCAACCAACCCAAAGTCAGCGTCATAGTGAGTACAACTCCAATGGTCCCAGACCAATATCATCCTCCACTGACTCAAAGTCAGTCTCAGAGTATGTACCACTGATCCCAGACCAATCTCAACCGACCCGAAGTCAGCGTCATAGTATGGTACAACTCCTACCACTGGTCCCAGACCAGTATCATTGATCCCAGATCAATGGAGGTCATCCTAGCGTAGGGAGTACGGTAGATACAATGATGCGTCCATCGGTACTACTATGGTCCCTAACTTCATTTCCCTGCTCATTGATCAGATGAGAGGTACTTCCCATGAGTCCCAGACTGCATGGGTAGGATGCCTCGACAGGAGAACTAATCAATCATGTCCTCACGGGAGAACACATCAATCCTGCGACAATTGCCATGGAGAACACATCAATCCAGGTCTCACCGGAGAACACATCAATCCTGCTACAATTTCCATGGAGAACACATCAATCCAGGCTGCCATGGAGAACACATCAATCCAGGCCTCACAGGAGAACACACCAATCCTGCTACAATCGCCGTGGAGAACACATCAATCCACGCTGCCATGGAGAACACATCAATCCAGGCCTCACGGGAGAACTAATCATCCTGCTACACAGGAGAGCGAATCATCCTGTTCCACAAGAAAGCGAATCATCTTGTCCCACAAGAGAGCGAATCATCTTGTTCCAGTGTGCACCACCAGGGGAGGGTGAGTCACCCTGTGGTCATATGTTGCTCCAGTAGGAACCGCAAGCCCTCAGAGTTCCCATAGCTCAATGTATGCAACATGCAGGACCCTTGTACAAGGGTTTCTTGCCGACTCCAAGTCGTTTGGGAAATCACAGATTAGATCTTTCCTCGGGGCTTTGACAAGGTGTATCAACCTGAACATCATCTTAATGTGATGGAGCTTCCTTGCTCATCAACTTACCATATCCCAAATGATGTCTATCTGCTGGAGCAATTGACGAATATGGGATTCCTCAATAATTGAATCCCACCTCTAGTTGTTACAGAGAATCACAGTGGTATTCAATGTAAATCCAAACAGCTCACTGAAGAGCTTTCGCAACCATACTGCCTCACACGAGGTTATGCTAGCAACAATATATCCTGCTTTGGAGGTGCTCAAAGCCACCGACTTCTGCGTTCTACTCATCCTAGATATCGAAGCAGATCCCAAGGTGAAACAGTACCCGAAAGTGCTCTTACGGTCCACCACATTGCCTGCCCAATCAACATCAGTATATCCAAGTAGTCTCACATCTCCGGCAGTGTATCTTAATCCATGAGAGATTGTGTCCTAAAGACATCTCAGAAGATTCCCGGCATCAATCCAGTGAGGCTCAACCAAATATGAGCTCACAATGCTAACTGCAAAACATATGTTCGGATGGAGGTTCACCAAGAACATCAATGAGAATGAGTTTTTGAAACTCAGAGGCATTTCCCAAGTCTGGTCCGACATCACTACCATATAACTTCTAAAAGTTAAGATCCTCGTGGTAGTCACAGGCTTGCAGTCCATCATACCGAATCTTTCCAATATATTTACCACATATTTTCCTTGAGATAGGAAAATTTCCCTTGGCTTCTGCCACACTTCAAGTCCTTGGTCCTTCATTTCAAATTCAGAAGCCATCTCCCTCTTACATTTGTGAATGAGAGGGTTTGCACCTGTTAGAAAGAGGTCATCCACATACAACACCAGTATGAGAGGCTTGTCATCTTTAACCTTAAAGTAAAGGTTAGGATCAGCTTCACTCCTAGTGAATCCTAGCTTCATCAAGTAGCTATCGATCCTCTCATACCATGCTCGGGGTGCTTGCTTCAACCCATAGAGAGCTTTCTTCAACCTGCATACATGAGATTTTCGATCATAAATCTCAAATCCTTCGGGTTGCTCCACGTAGACCTCTTCTTTGATAGAACCATGCAAGAACGCAGTCTTAACATCCATTTGATGTAGGTTCCATCCTTGTGAAGCCACAAGGGCTATGATCAAGCGGATGGTCGTATATCTGGCAATAGGTGCAAATATCATAGTCTATACCTCCCTTTTGGGAGAAACCTCGAGCAACAAAACGAGCCTTATACTTTTCCGTGCTTCCATCTGCTGCATGCTTTATCTTGTAAAGCCATTTGGAAGTAACAACAGTCTTGTCCTGGGGTCTGGGAACTACTTCCCAAACATCATTCTTTATGATAGACTCATATTCTTCGGTCATAGCATCCTTCCATACTTGATGCTTGACGACATCTGAGAATGATGAAGGATTATTTTATATGATTGTGCTCATGATGGTCAGGTATCCCTGATACCTATTAGTTTTCTTACTTTCACGAAAGGTTCCTCGGGGTGCAGCATGACCTTCAGCATCATCAAGTAGCCCCCTAAGCCATGAAGGCCTCTTCCTAGAAGAGGAAGGCTCATGTGGATGAGGATCAATCGGATCCATGGGTTCTTCTACATCAGGCATTGATTCATCATCCTTTTCTTTCGGTTCCCTGGTGTCGGCTTCTTGAGAGCTACTCAAAGTCAACAGATTGTCCACCTTGCTGAGAGCCATATCTTTGTCAAAGGTGACATCATGACTAATCACGACTTCCCTTTGACCGGTGGTGAACATTTCTTCAGGAGTTTAGGAACCCAATGCTTGATGAGGGCATCGATTTTGTACATATACGGCGGTGATTGTAGTTTCAGCCCATAGAAACTTTGGAAGTCTTTGATCATGTAGCATGGCCCGGACGGCTTCCATCATCGTGTGGTTCTTCCTTCCCACCACACCATTTTGCTCAGGAGTATGTGGTGTAGTAGTCTCCCTCTTAATGCCAACCTCAGGTATGCTTGAGTAAACCAATTGTAATATATCGGAGGTCTTGCTTTGGCTTGAGGGGAATGGTCCCCTTTTGACCTTTCCTTTGGCACATCCCGAACATACACCTTCTTTCTCTACTTGGAATTCGGGCATCCCTGTTACCAACTGTCTTACATCGGGTAGAGCTTTGTAATGAAGGTGGGCAAACCTCCGATGCCAAAGTTCGTACTAAAGAGTTGTGTCACAAGACATGACACCTAGCAGACTTCCATCGACCTGATATAATGAATCAACACTAAACCCAAGAGTAAAGGCATCTTTAACATTATTTTTCCATATACATACCTTGCCATTGCTGAAGGTTACCTTGTAGCCTTTGTCTTCCATTGCCGAGATGGACACTAGGTTCTTTTTGAGGTCAGGTGCATTTAATACATCTTGGAATTTCTAGCCTTCTTGAATGCTTGTCCTCTTCCTTGATTCTCAACTCTCCTCTTACCTTTGCTGTTGAATTTGTCATTCCTTTGATTGCCATCAGAGGGATTTCGAGTTGCACCACTGCATACTGTACCATGCTTCTCTAATCATGATTATCATCATGCTGCCCATGTCCATGATTTTATCCATCATAATGCTGCTCAAACTAGTGTGCATCATCATCATGCTATCCTATATGTCCATGATCTCATGTTGCCCTTTATGTCCATGATCTCATTCATCATGATGCTCATGATCGCATACATAGTCATACATAGTGACTTGCTTTATCGCAAATGTAACATCGTCATTTTCTTCTAGCCTTAGGTCCAGCCTTTCCTTTTGATTTAGTCCCGGAATTATTTATTTTCTTTGCATGAGAAGAAAAGGCAGCAGGAGGACCTTTAGGCATGGGCATTTCATGCACTTCTTCCCTTGTTTCTTCTTGAATGCATCTAGCCATTAATTCCTCGAAACCAGGAATTACATTATAGTTCAAAAGAGTAGTCCTGAACACATACCATTCAAATGGCAATCCTCCAAGAGTTGTGAGTGCCATTTCTCTGTCAGTAATAGTTTCCTCAATAGATAGGAGATCGTTCTTGATCTCGGTGATTCTTAAAAAGTATGCTTGCATACTTTCATCTTTACCCTTCTTGATTTCCCTCAACTTATTTCTAAGAAACAAAACTTGATTTTCATCATTAACTTTAAATAAGCTCACCAGTCTATCGTAGATTTCCTTGGAGGTGTCCAGTTCAGAGATGTAGGCCACCAAGTGCTTGTCGATAAAGTCTCGTATGATCTTCTATTGTTTTGACTTCTCCATTTTTTCATTTGTTCCAGGCAGCAACGGATGCATTTGATGGAGGCTCAACAATATTGCCTCTCACATGATCCAACACTCCTTGATTCTCAAGGGTTAGATCGATAGACATCTTCCATTCGTGATAGTTAGCTTTCTCACGGAGCTTGTCTTCAGCAGGAAAGAGTGTTGAGGACCCCATAGTTCTTTTAGGATAGCCTTGCCAATCTTCTCTTCAATGATTGCTCTTGCTCTTGCTCGGGCTTTGTCTTCACCTCAGCTCCGATACCATGTTAAGTTATGGTATGTTCTATGCTTATAACAGTTTACTTCTTTTTCTTAATATATTCCACCGATTAGCAATCACATGTACATAAAGTAAAGTGTAGATAGAACATTAAATGATCGACAGAAAACAAGCCAAGACAAGAGACACGAGATGTGGCGGCTAGCCAGGGACAAACCCCCCAATGTGTGGGGAAACCCTTTGATCAAATCTTCTTTTATCTTCAATAATTCAGCAGAAAGAAATAGTACAATAAATCTGATTCATATCAGCAGTAGCAAACCCTAGATCAGTAGCATCAGCATTAGCGGCTTCATTATCAAACTAGGGCAGACCATATCTCACAAACCGACAGTCGGATTGACTTCATTCCACCACCAAAAGTTTCGGCTTCCAGAGGAGGTTCAGATGAACCTACAACGCAGTTCAGATGAGGAGATCTTCTAGGCCACGCAAGTCAATCTTCGCTTCTGCAGTTGTAGCTTCAGTTCCAGCGGTTTCCGGCTTCAAACTAGGGCAGTCGATATCTTGCAAACCGTTGATCGGATTGACTTTATTCCACCACCAAAAGTTGCGGCTTTCAGAGGAGGTTCAGATGAACCTACAAGTTACAACGCAGTTTCAAAGAGGAGATCTTCTAGGCCACACAAGTCAATCTTTGCTTCTGCAGTTGTAGCTTCAGTTTCAGCAGTTTTCGGCTTCAAACTAGGGCAGTCGATATCTTGCAAACCGTTCATCGGATTGACTTCATTCCACCACCAAAAGTTGTGGCTTTCAGAGGAGGTTCAGATGAACCTACAACGCAGTTCCAAAGAGGAGATCTTCTAGGCCACGCAAGTCAATCTTTTCTTCTGCAGTTGTAGCTTCAGTTTCAGCAGTTTCCGGCTTCACATGTGTGAGAGAGAGAGACCCATTTCAGCGCAGTAGAGAAGAGACTCATATCTGTGCAGTAGAGAGAGAGAGATGTGATGAGATGAGTGAGTTTAAATGAGGAAAAGTCCTCTTATATTTATACACAACGTTGGTGGGTGAATAGATGCGACTGTTGGGCTTCTGAGCCTACATGAGTTGTAGGTCGGCTTGATAATAATTCCATAATCAAAATAAATTCATATCTCTGTTAATACTTATCGGAATCGGATGATCTTTATATCAATCCTACACCTTTCGACGAGAGGAATCTAATTAAAATATTATTAGCCATGAATAAGATGACCCACATGAAGTTTTGCCCTGGTTGCCAATTTTAACAAGCCTTTTCATCAATAAGCTTTGAGGACAAAGCTTTTCTAAAGGGGAAGGCAATGTTATGAACATAATTATATATAAAATAACATAAATAATAATTAACAAAGTATAATTAGTTATAAAAGGGCATGTCCCAAAAGACATGACTCCTTATGAAAAGGCACCTGCCTAGGTATATAAACATGGTTGTCATTTGTAACCATAACATATATCTCTTGTACATTCAACATTTTTATATAAATATATTACTTGTCCTATGATGGATGTTTACATATACCAAATATTTTGAATATTCCGTCAAGTACGAACTCTGTTCGTTACAAAGCATAACTAGATTCTTAACATAAAACAAAAAATTAGTATTCAACATAAACACATTAATTTAACAATATTACATATGTACACACATCGAAATTTCTTCCAACTCTTCATTTTATTAATCAAAACCTATTTGGGCTCACTTAATAGGAAAATGGCCCAAACTAAGTATATCATCTAAATAAACAATAACAAATGAATCCATAAAAGGGCGTAATATATCATTTATTAACCTTATAAACGTAGCTGGTGTATTGCATAGGCCAAATGACATGACTAACCACTCATAGAAATCTTGCATGGTTTTGAAAGTGGTCTTCTAGGTATCTTCTTCTTTGACGTAAACTTGGTGATATCTTGACTTTAAGTCTAGCTTGGTTAAGTATTTGGCATGTTGCAATTGATCCAACAGATCATCTATTCTGCTCAGAGGGTACTTGTTCTTGAGTGTAATTTTGTTTAATGCCCTATAATCATTACACATCCTCCATGTCTCATCCTTCTTTGGCACAACGATGCTGGGTGACCCACATGATGAGGTACTTGGTCGAATGGCACCTTGTTCTAGTAGTTGTTGCAATTGTTTCTTCTTCTCATTTGCCTTTATAATTGACTATCTGTGCAACCCAATGTTTGGCAATAGAGAGTCTGGAAATCGCTGGATTTCATGCTCCACTTCCCACTTGGGTGGTAGCCCCTCGGGCTCTTGGAACACACCCTTATATGCATATAGAAACTCTTCCAGTTGTTGTTTCTGTTCCTTAGTGCACCCCTCAAGGATGACTTAGTTGTCATGGACTCTTCTACAATTGTTTTTCTCGTAAAGACAACAAAACGTATTTCTTACTATCGCTGATTAATTTTTTGGTCTAGTTGGCACTTACCAGTGAGATCTTCGACTTGCCCTTGTGTGCTTTGATGACGAAAGATTTCCCATCCTTAAGGAGGCAGTACCGGTTGGCTCTCTGCTTGAAGTTTGCATCCTGCATGTACATACAAGGGCTCCCAAACACAACACCCGATACTCTGATGGAACTACATCTAATTCTACTTCATCAATAAAGTCATCACTGATAGCAAATTTGATTCTGCATTGTTTGGTTATCTTTATCTACCTCCTTGTTGACCTATCCCAATGGATATGGGCTAGGATGTTCATAATCTATAGTCCCAGTTTCTTGACCAAATCTGCAGCTACGAGACTTCCTGTGATTCTAAGTTGAATAGAGCATCACTTGTCGTATTCTTGAGTTGTGTCTTTACATGGAAGAACCTGGTCATTTTCTTCTCTTCTTGTTGTTGAATGATACTCAGATTCACCCCCAGATGAAAAAGGGACAACAGGCAGACTTAGGTCTAAAGGAATTGCCAAGTAAGCTGTTTAGCTGTTTTGGTAATTTAATGTGGGCTGGTAAAAGCCCTAGTTGCTACAACTGTGTTGTTAAGTGCTGTAGGTGCATATATTTAAGCAATGAGGGCTTAGAAGACAAAGTCTCAACCCAAGGAGTTTTGGTAAAGAAAATTGTCTTTGTATTAGGCATTTGTACAAGGATATAAAGGGCCATTATCCCAGGTATGGGAGCCCTCAGGGTTTTCTTGTTAAGGGACTGATAAGAAACAAGTTTGGGCAATAATTCTTGTGTACTATACTTTGATTTGATTGCTGGTGTAATTTTTGTTGTGCAATTTTTTTAAAGTTAGGCATTGCTAATGTGTTTATGTTTTCTAGCTAGATCATAGACCAGACCTGGGGTGCATAGATTTGTTACAGACCTTTGCTTCCATCTTGAATAGGGGTTGTGAATGGTTCACAACACTTAAACTGGGTTGTTCCTTTTTGGGTCCTTTCTTAGATTCCTTTTTGGGTCTAACTGAGGACTATCCCCAAACGCTCAATGAGAACCTGAGAGATCTTCTGCAAACACTAGATCAACCATCAAACCAAGTAGAAAAATAAAACAACAATAAAATTCTGAAGAAATAGAGATACCTGCTACTTCAATCAAATTAAAAAATGTTACCGTAGATCCAATAAACTGAATAAGATACATGTATTCAAATTATTCTAAGAGAGCTATTGATTGATAGTTTTCACATAATATTAAACAAAAATTAAAACATTGTTACCATAAATTCATGAAGAGGAACACCATGGCAACTTGAAACCCCAAAGACTTTTGCATTTATTCCAAAATGTATACAAGAGAGCTTGAGAGCGTAGTACACGATTCAAAGATCAGATGGAATAGACTGACACCAACCTCTAATTTATAGATAAATTCTCCAATGGCTAGTTTGCTTGATCTTTGTCAAAGTAATCTTGACTATTGAAAAAGATTTAATTATCTTTTAATCCCCTTCGTCGAAATTATTTTATTTTTTGAGGAATTTCGAATTTTTCATTTAATTCCTTTTTAATTAACTCAAAAATAATTATTTTGAGTTAATTTCCCCAAAAAAATTGACTTTGACTTAACTACCAAGGCCCAAGAGTCCAAAATCTCTTGAAATTTTCAATATTCCCTTGGCCAAGGACCTTAATTTTTTTTTTTTTAAAACCCTCGAATTTTACCTTTGGAGAATTTTATCTTACCTAGGACAAGATTAATTAAATATATGGTTTAGGATTTTAATTTAATTTAGCTAGAAAATTTAATTAATTGACTTATGAGGGGATTAATAATTTTTCCAACCCTTTAATATTCAGCCATGGTGTCTAATTATGAGGGACCATGCACTAAATATTTTTTACATGAAGATTTTACATTTTAATACATGAAGGGGAAACACCCGTTGGTTATAGACTCTCAAAAATACCCATTTCTGTGACACTAAATATAATTCAGTAGACCAAGTGACCTGTAATAAATAATCTAGCCAATTAGCTAGGATTATTCCCAAATCACTTTTACATAGACTCGATCTAAAACACTAGGACTCGCCTAAGATCTTAGCAACAAAATCCACCCAAGCTTTGGGGTGAGGGTGGAGGGAAAAACTCTGCCGACCATTTGTGTCTAGAGACACAGACGAATCTGTGAGACGAAAAATTCCTAGAATGGAAATTGTCACCAAAACAATAGGTTTACCTAGGTTGTTACATACAAATGTGGTCATACTAGGATTATTTACATTATACATATGCAGAATGGGTTGACATCTTTACAAAACTGTCGACTAATGATGAAATCTGAAAGGCGCGAACAGTCGAACACGATAGATCCCTTTTGCGAAAAAATGGGTGTACTGCTATGGGGTCGTTGACATTGAGCGGTCAACACAACACTAATGACAAAACTCATTGATGAATAACCTTCCACGTATGAAGAAACAACTAGTAAACAAGTGTGGAAGAAAGCAATGAATGAGGAGTATCAATCAATCATGAAGAATGATGTTTGGGAAATTGTGCCAAGGCCTAAAGGGACATTGATGGTGACTTCCAAGTTCCAAGTGGATATACAAGATAAAGCATGTTGTAGATGGTAGTATTGACAAATAGAAGGCAAGTTCGTGGCTAGAGGATTCTCCTAGAAAGATGGATTAGACTATGATGAGACTTTTGCTCCAGTTGCTAGGTGCACCTCCATTAGATCCATTATTTCATTCGCTGCTTCCATGGGATGGGAACTACACTAGATCGATGTAAATATTGATTTCCTCCATGGAGCAATTGAGGAAGAGGTGTACATTGACCAACCTCAAGGATTTGAGGTACATGGAAAGGAGTCTCATGTTTGCAGGTTGAAAAAGGCCTTATATGGACTCAAGCAAACTCCAAGAGCTTGGTATGCTCGTATTGACAGTTATCTAACGAGACTAGGATTTACCATAAGCAAAGCCGATTCAAACCTTTACTTTAAGGTTGTAAAAAATTGCACCTGTGATTTTATTATTATATGTTGATGATTTGTTTCTAACAGGTGTTAAGCCTCTTATCATTCAATGCAAGAACTAGGCTTCTGAGTTTGATATGAAAGATTTTGGGTTGATGCACTATCACTTGGGACTAGAAGTATGGTAGAAGCCTGGTGAAGTCTTCCTCATTCAAGGAAACTATGTGATAGAGATCCTTCAGATATTTGTTGAAGAATCTAGGGAAGTTAGAGTTAATGAGATTCTTCTTGCATGATAACTATTTGTGAGTTATTTAACTTTACTTCTTAGCACAATCTTCACCTGTTATTATTATTAGAGTGTGTCTTCTTGGTTCATCAAATAACTACCAAAATCAAAGAGACAAGAACATACGATGTTGGCTTTCTGCCAAGGCCAAAACCTCTCCCTCTTGGAGAGGAAAACCCACACAAAATTCTTCTTATGGAGATTCCAATTGACGAATACCAAGACCATGACCCTTGACCCATCATGCCACTCCAAGACCAAGACAACAATCCTCTTCTTTGTCACTGCTGCTTTATCATTTTTCCATCTTTACTTAGATCATTGTTGCATATTGAGATCAGCTCTACCACCATTACTGTTACATCATTATTGCACCTTGTTGCACTAGCACAGGGATCTTCATCACTGTTGTATCCTCACCGAGATCTTCACAACAAAGAGATCTGATATATATATATATATATATATATATATATATATATATAGGAGAGTTGCACTAAGATTCACCGAGACAATGATATTCTCTATGACTGTAGTTAGTATGCTGAGAGTGTATTATTTGTGAGATCACAGTTCTGCTGAGACAATGACATTCTTGCATCGAGATTGTCATCATAGTTAGACCGACACTGTAACCTACTCACTGAAGTTTTCCACAAGACAATGTCCTCTTGTAACGTGGATTAGATCCCTGTACCCATCCGAGAGAATCTGAAGTGTCTGTACTCCTGTGCTTGCCCGAGATTCTGTACCACTGTATCTTGTCCGAGATTCCTGCACTCACTGTGCCATCCGAAGTTGCAGAGGTATGTCTAAAATTCTGTTTTCCTGTGGTGACTCCAATTGGGTATATATAGTTGTTACGTCTCCATAATAAGCCGACATGTCCATTGAACTGATGTGTCACCTTTTTATGAGCCGACTTGATATTAATATATATTTTGAGGCCGACATAGATGCTCTCTTCATTGTTTTGCTTGCTGCCTTCTTCAAGAGGATTGTGCTTGTCTTGGAGGGCTGATCTAGACTCTAGGTTGACTCATATACATTTTATATTTGCTCAAGAAGAGCTCTTCATGACTTTGACTCTTTAATAATAAATCCTAAGGCTCTCAATGGGAACCATCTATAAAATAAACTTCTTGCTCATGAAACCCATGCAGCAAGGTATAATAATAAATTCAAAATCATAATTATAATGACATGAAGACCAAACCTAGTTACACTTTCTTCAACAATATTTGGTATGATGAATTGCAAATTCATGATGACGCCAATGGTGACTAACTTGAAAAAGTTAAGAGGCTCTGACTCTAGATTCATAGATCCATCTATGTATGTTGATGTATTTGGTTAACACCAGGCCGAACATTTGCTTTGCTGTGAACACCTTGAGCCAGTTCCAAGTAGAACCAAGACACGAGCATTGAATTGCAGCGAAGCACTTCTTGAGATATTTGCATGGTACAATGAACTATGGCTTGAGGTATGTTGAAAATAAGGATGTACAACTTTAGGGATATATAGACGTAGATTGGGTAGGAAGTGCTGAAGACAGGAAGAGTACCATGTAAGTATGCTTCAGTTTGGGATTTGCTATGATATCTGTTATGAATAAAAATATTCATATATCTTCAAATTAAAAATAAATAAATATTGCAATAAAATATTAAATAATTAAATTAATTAATGTCTCTTTTAGTTGTGAAGAGACACGGGTCAACAGTTGCAACCTTTTGTCTTCGTGGCCAGTCAATGCCTATAAAGGTACACTGCCACGAAGAATTGTAAACCACCATTCATATTATATCAATACAATTTACTTACTTACCTTACAAATACAAAATCTACTTACAAACATCACAGTTACGTAATGACCTTACGTACCAATGGTATCAGAGCCACTAATCCTTCGCTTGTGTTGTCAATTCATCCTCTGTCCTTGCGTACCCACACAACCGATGCCTCTATTCCTGTTGCATACACATCAACTGTTCCAAACATACTATTCCGCACACTGTTCCCACATAACCACTGGCTCCACTCCCACATACTATTTCGCATTCACAGCCAATGTATTACCGTGCCCACTCGATCTTCCATTCGTTGTTGTGTCGCTCAGTCTTCCATCCGCCGCTCGATCTCCCATCCACGCAGACACAACTTAACAGTGCCGCTGTAAACAAACGTGGCCCCGATCGAAGGGTTGACATCGGTTCGTAAACAGGCAGACGTAGCTTAATAGTGTCGTTGTCAAAAAAACGTGGCCTCAGTCGAAGGGTTGACATCGGTTCGTAAACGACAACATAAAATATAAAAGGTGCTTAAACATTAGGGTGACATGCATAACGTCTATGCTGTGTGGACCCTTTTTGCCCATAGTTACGTTTAGGTTAAGTTAATATGGTTTAATTAATTAAAATATTATTTGATTAATTAAATTATATATATATATATAATTAAATTTTATAAAACAAATTGTTCAATTTAATTAATTAAAAAAAAGGAAAACAAAGAAAACAAAACAAAATTAAGTCTACTAGGAAGAAAAAGAGCAAAATGGCAAACAGTAACAGTGACGATGTGAAAAAAATCCAAGAAGAATTCAGTAAGTTGCATAAGCGCCTTGACGATGTTGAGAAGAAAGTTAGTAAACAAGAAAAAAAGGCCAATGATATCACAAAATTAAAGAGCATGATGAGCTAGTTTATGGGAAAGGACAATCCACCCTCAGCCACACAAAGTCCCAAAACTCCAGAAGACAGAAACTCTCCAAATCATGATTTCATGATACATGAGAGGCCGCAAATACCACAACTACACTTCGAAGGAAGTCAGTACTATACGAAGTTTCCCGAAAGAGACCCCCTTAAAATTAAAAGAGAATTACCAAAATACGATGGTAAGGACCATAAAGGCGCCATTGTATGGGTAAATAAGATGGACGCCATTTTTGGAGCAAATCCACCAATAGGTGAACAAGAGAAGGTCATGACCGCATCCAACTACCTGGAAGCAGAAGCGTATGATTGGTTCCTATGGTGGTCTACTAAGTGTGCAACTCGCTCATTCAATTGACAAAATTTAAAAAATGCCCTGCTAAAAAGGTTTCATGACGAAGAAGAGGATGATGTATATGAGAGATTCGTTCACCTCAAACAGAAAGGATCGGTAAGTGAATATACTCATGAATGGGAGGTGTTAGCGATAAGGCAAAGGGGATTCTTAGATGAAGAGTTTTTAAAAATGTATCATTGTGGCCTTAAAGATTACATTCGGTAAGAATTAAAATTATGTAAACCCCAAACCATTGAAGATGCCAGACATGCAGTCATAATTATTGAGAGAAAATATAAGTTTAGAATGTCATCATTCAGGGAAGACAAAGACTGACAACAACACTCGGGAAGAAAAGAAATTAACAAATGTAGGTATTGTGGAGACAAATGGACATCAGGACACAAATGCCTTAACAAGAAACTGTATACTTATGAAGTCGAGAAGGAATCCAGAAAAAATAAATAAATAAAAATAAAAATAAATAAATAAATAAATAAAAATTAAAAATAAAAATTAAAAATTAAAAAATAAAAATTAAAAAAATAAAATAAAAATTAAAAATAATAAAAATAAAAATAAATAAATAAATAAATAAAAATAATAAATAAATAAATAAATAATAATAATAATAATAATTGTCGCAAATGTGGAGAAAATTGGATGCCAGGACATAAATGTGAAGACACATCCTTATGCTACTATAAAATAGTAGAGGGGAAGCAAGTTGAAGTTCAGGAATGAGATGAAGTATTCGTTGTCACACACAATGAAGATTCAGATTCTGAGGAACCGTCATTAGTGGCAATCTCATGTGACTGGGAAACCCATGATGAAAAGAGTAACTCTCCCGGAAATCAAGAACAAGCAACTGCAAAAATATGTTCCACCACATCTTCGAAGTAAGAGAAACCAATCTCTAAGAGGAAACATTAAGCATACTACACCACCAACAAACATGAGGAAGAGACTATATCCTAAAACCCTAAAGCTCAAAGGACTCATCAAAGGCAGAAATGTCAATATACTTATAGATTCTGGTAGTACTCACAATGGTATAAACATTGATCTTGCTAAACAACTTGATCTTCATATATGCCCAATCAAGGACCTTACCATATCTGTCGCTATTGGGCAAAAGTTCAAAGAAATAAGAGAATGTCATAATGTTTCAATCCAAATACAAGAACTAGAACTGCAAATAGATCTACTTTCCATACCACTCAAAGGAATGGATATAGTTCTGGGTGCAGAATGGTTAATACAACTAGGGAGCTATACTACAAACCTTGAAGAACAATTCATGGAGTTTAACTGGCAAGGACGACATTATAAATTAAAAGGTGTTAACACTTTCAGTTCCAAGAAAGGTACAAGTACTCATGAAGAAAGCACCAATCAACGAAAGGATGCCATTCCATCACAACAATGTTCAACTAGAGAGGACGCTCCTGGGTGTGCTTTGAGGACAAAGCATCTCTAAAGGGAGTGGCAATGTTATGAATACAAATATTCATATATCTTCAAATTAAAATAAATAAATATTACAATAAAATATTAAATAATTTAATTAATGTCTCTTTTAGTTGTGAAGAGACATGGGTCAATAGTTGCGACCTTCTGTCTTCGTGGCCAGTCAATGCCTATAAAGGCACACCAGCACAAAGAATTGTAAACCACCATTCATATTATATCAATACAATTTACTTACTTACCTTACAAATACAAAATCTACTTACAAACGTCACAGTTATGTAATGACCTTACATACCAATATCGTGGATGGGCATGAAGCAGAGGTCGATCACACTCAATATTGCTAAAGCATAGTACATCACAACCAATGAGGCTTGTACCGAAGCAGTATGGCTCTGAAAGTTGTTTGTAGGATTGTTCGGCCAAGAGTTGGAACCAACAATGATACACTGCGATAATCAAAGTTGTGTGAAGCTTTCAGAGAATCCCGTGTTCCATGACAAGTTGAAGCATATTGAGATCAAGTACCACTACATCCGTGACATGGTGCAGAGGAGAGAAATAAGGCTCGAGTACATCTCCACTGATGAGCAGACAACTGATGTTCTGATGAAATCGTTGCCAAGGGACAAGTTTGTGTACTTTAGAGACAAGCTGGGGCTCGTGGAGATCACCCCTCTCGTTGAGAGGGAGTGCTGATTTGACTGCAACACAGATGAACATCTCCCGAAAGGGAGAATGGGTCTTAGAGACCCAGAGGGCTCAACAGACAGTGTTGAGTGAGTGTCTCTTAAAGGAGGACCTTGATCACACACCAGAAATGGTGGAGTGAGGTCTTGGACCTTGATCACACACCGGGCATGGTGGAGTGAGGTCCTTCAATGTTTGGACCCTGATCACACATCGAAAGAGTGGAATGAGGTCCTGGACCCTGATCACACACTAGATGGGATGGAGTGAGGTATTGTTCAACATCTAGATCCGATCACCAACCAAGTAGGGGTTGAGTGAGGTCTTGCTTCAGAGTGCTTACTAGGAAGGGTGAGTGAGTGCTTGCTAGTTGAGGGTCTCGACATTTTGGCCTAGGTAGTGGCCATGGGATTCGAGCACCAATCACTCTAGAGGAGTGTGTCTTGATATGTCGATGACATTGCCATGGGTTTGGTTCCCCTGGATATGGACGCTAGCGAATGTTGATGATAGATAATTAGGCTGGTAATAATGGATAACCTTTTCTTTAGAGAAATTTGTTCAATTTGAGAACACCTATGATGGTGATTATGAATACCTCCCTAGTTAAGAGGGAGTGTTGAGTTTGTAACTATGGTCAGTCTTCATAATGTACTTGTGGTCACTTGATGCAATTATATTTATCATTGTAAAGCATGTTTATAAATGCTTGAGTCAAAGGAAAATTTATTTTGAGTCAAAGTCCCATTGTGAGTTTTAAAAGATGTAAATTTGAATTTTTAAAATGAAATTTTTAGCTCCAAAACTGACAAGTTGACTTCTCTCCAAGACAAGTTGGCCCTGGCCAAGGGACATGTCCATTCACCCTAGACATTCTACTATATAAAGGCAGCTTGAGCTCCTCATTTGGGCAATTCACATTCCTCACCCAAGACAGTTTCTGGGGTAAGGCAACGAAGGAGAAGAAGGACGAGGGACGAAAAATGAAGACAAAATCTTCTCTCTCTCTCTCTCTCTAGCATCTCGCATGTGTGGTTTAGTCTCTCTCTCTGTGATTCACATCTTTATGGGGTAATTGTTGTTGGGGGGCCAAAATCTTCTGGGTTACTGGGGCAACTGTTGCAAGGTTGAAATTTTGGGGCAAATGGTATTGTAGAAGGGCCGAAATTATAGAAGTGTAAGATCAAGAGCGAAGTGCAGGATCAAATTTTGGGTGACTTGAATTGTAGGAGAAGACTAGGTTTGACCATAAGTCTAGGTGTGTCTCTTATTGAACAGGAAGAATTTCTTTATTGAAAAGGTTGCTAGGTTTTTCCCTGTAGTGGGTTTTCCTCAAGGTAAATCTTGTCTCTCTTTTGTGCATTGTGATCTCTACTATTCTACTTTTCTTCATTGTTGAATTTCTGAAGTATAATTTCTTAATGATATATTGGAACAAGTTAAAAGAAGATCTACATCAAAAGCAACTATAAGAATTTTAGAAATATTGTGCTAACCCTAATTGCACTAGAAAAATCAACATGTGCAACACAAGGTGTCCAAAACAAGTTAGGATACCTCTCGATAAGCGACCTTCTTGCAACAACATAATTTGTAGAGTTGTCCATTATGCCTTGGATAACATTTTCTGGACCTACCTCCTTAATGAAGGTGTCCAACAACTCACATAATAAACGTGCATCTTTAATTTGTGCAGATGCATCAATATATTTCATCAATATTGTCCCCTTGGGACAACTAACCATGAAGTGAAGAAGGGTCCTAATCTTCTGACCAGTCCAACCATTTAACATTGCAGTGCATCCAATGTGTTCCCATGATACCCTAAACTCCTCCAATCTAGTAGTGCAATCAACCTTTTGATCTTGAAGAATATGCCCTCTCAACTCATAGGAAAGGGCTTTGTACCCCGAGCTTACAATAGGAACAACATCAAACATAGCTTGGTAGAATGGATTGGCTTGGCAATGTTGAAAGGAACATCACTCCATAGAAGACACGTACCTACCATCTTGTCAGCTTCTTCCTTTTCCCTTTTTTAAGTGTTGATTTGATCCTAGGTTGTGCACCAGGTGTGATTCTAGGAACAAAAAAAGATGAGATAGCTGAGGGCTTGGGCAATGTGGATGTGGAATGTGACACTGAAGAAGCACTCTCACTTCTTCCCACTCCTCCCCCTACAATTTGACTTTTAACTGTTGTCTTGTTTTCTTTGGCGTCATATTTATCATGCAGTGATTTAATGGCCTTTTGAATGATTTTGGAGTTGTACCTGTGCAAAGATCTATATTTTGTCTTGGAATTTGCCTCATGAAATTTTAATTGGTTGACGCCCCTTGACATATGCTTGCCACACAACTTGCAAGTCAAATATTTTCTATTGATCCCCCCTCAAGTACAACATTGGGTCCACCATATTCACAAAGGGTCCAACTGCCTCGACATTTTGTTTGAACTTGAAGTTGAACCTAGAGCACATTTTTTTTTGAAAAAAATAAAATACTATCCATCACATAAGAATCAAGATATATACAAAAATATTAAAACAATTGAAGTGCAAATTGAAATGCCTCTTCTCATTCACTAAGGTTAACACACTCAGGTTCGTTTGGATATGAAATGACAAAACTTCCATGCCATATAACCTTTCAATTTACAAATGAACATAATTCAAATATAGAACAAAGTTTGGACATCAATTTAAAGGAGGATATTCAGGATTAAAAATGTCAAGTCACTCGCATGCTTTGGACTCAAAATGTTACAAAAAGAGTGATATACCAAGACAAAATTACCCTTTCAACAATGTTTAGAATGTGCATGAGATTTAGGTAGGGATGCAGGTGTTTCAAGTGATATACTAAAACAATATTACCCTTTCAACAGTGTTCAAAATGTGCATGAGATTTAGGTAGGGCCGTAGGGGTTTCAAGTGATATACCAAGACAAAATTACTATTTCAGTAGTGTTCAAAATGTGCATGACATTTAGGTAGGACTACCAAGGTTTCAAAATTCATATCAAGCAATGTTTACATCCCTATGGATCACAAAGTTAAAAGTTAAAACATTGAGAATCCATACCTACAAATCGACGGTTACTATCACTCATGTTGAGCAGTGGACAAAAATCCAGATCCATGCCACAAAACTATCAACTCTCCTCCTCCTCGGCAGTGACAAATCCTCTTTTCACAAGGTCAAATCATTGAGCTTCGAGAGTGAAATGAGGGAAAAAATCAGACTTATCCCCACTGATACGTGGCCCACAATATGCTCGCGATTTTTTGGATCGACTCTCAATAAAATCACGATTTTATCAACAAGTTGAAAAAATCACAATATGCTTATTTTATCAGGATTTTATCGCGATGTTGGTAACAAAGGTTATAAGATAAGTGGTCATGGCTCAGTCAGCTTGAATATTTGAAGAGTGATATATGATGATTGAGATGTGCAATAAATAGGAGTAAGATACATGTTTGAACCAAACCTGCTACCTATCAAGATTGGAGACACCTTATTAATGCCTTCTGGAGGTAGCATGTCTCAGTGTTTGATTATAGATGACCTTTGTCTGTAGCCTCTTTAGGATGGTGCCCATGGCTCTTCTAACAATGGAGATGACCTTTATGTGTAGCCTATGTAGTTTTTCCGACCCCCTGGCACATGGATATGTGGTTCTATACTAATTCATTCAAGTTTATTGAAATATGATCAATATAGGATTTGCAATAGTTTGTAATATCTTGGAGGTCATCCTTGGGCCTCATTCAGTTCCAGTATTTTATCATGTTTTTGTTAGTATATTACACATTTCCACTTGATGTTCTTTTCTCCCTCTTCCTGTGAGTGATGTTATGCCTCATAAGGACCTCGAGTATGTCTGAATGCTTGAGGGTACTTGTGCATTAGATGTTGTTGAGAAAAAGGGTACCAAGGAGGGGTTTCCTAGTGCTTTTTGCCTTTGGCCTAGGAAAACACATGAAACACCTTTTTAGTGGGTGACTTTATGAGTTATTAAAGTCATGTGACTTTTAGAACAATGCGGAAAAAGTCTCAATAACAGCAGGAACTCCCGATTTTTTCAACGCGACGACTTTATCTACCTAGTTTTTCATGATTTTTTCAAAAATGAAAAACTAGGGATTTAATTGTAAAACTTGGGATAAAATCAGGAGTTTATCCAAAAGCTTGTGAGTGAGGTGCTAGGCTGCATATAAGTTAGGAAAAGGCTGATTTTTCCAATCATTTTGCACTCTAACCTTTGTGATTGTGCGCATGGAGAGAGGAGATGTTTGTCACTACCCAAGAGGAGGAGATTTACCTGATTGTGGGTGATACAACTTCAGAAAATCCCTAACGTGGAAGCCATATCATTGGACCATATTGACACCACTGCTGCATGTAGGGTTGAGATTGAGAGGCCTATCATGGACTTAGTCCCTGATTGGTTAGAGGTAGATCCAGACGCACTAGAGCTGGAGGAGGTAGCAGCTGTAGGGGAGGGAGAGGAGGAGGTGACACCATGTTAATTTTAGATAACAATGGCATGTTCTATGCTTTAGCACAATTTACTTCAATGTTCCTTATCATCCCAATGACAATTTCCAGTAACAATCACATTAAATTAAACACATTGATAGTAAATGCAGATAGAACATAAAAACATGTGCAAAAGACAAGCCAAGACAAGAGGACACAAGATTTGGTAGATGCCAGGGAAAAACCCTAATGTTGGGAAAACCCTTTGATCAAATCTTCTTATTATTCTTCAATAGTTCAACAAAGAGAGAGAGTACAAATATCAAATTTACTTGCCCAAAATAGTGCAATCAAAATCAACAGTGAATTGCAACCCTAACCAGAAAGTCAACGCTGGTCAAAGCAACACCAAAATGTCCTCCAAGTAGCTTGGTCAACAACAGTCCAATTTGGCCTTCCAGGAGAGTCAAAGTCAACCCAAAACAGTTTGGTCAAACCCAGTCAAAGGAGAGAGAAAACACTGCTGTAATTTCTGTGGTAAAATCTGAAGTCAACGTTGAAGTCAACCTTGGTCAAACTGTCCCAAACTCCTCAATATCTGTGCCAATAAATGCGGCCTCCAAAGATCGAATTTCTGCCCTCAAAATCGAAGTCAACGAAGGTCAAATGAGCCCTAGTCAACGCTGGTTTGTTTTCCTGAAATAAGATCTGTTCTGCCTTAGAAGAATTCATCCTCCTGCCACATGAGCGAAGTAGAGAGAGGCTGCCTCCACGCTGTACAAACCAATGAAGAGAGGAGAGGGAGAGAGAGATGTGTGATGTGATGAGTGATGTCCAAATGAGGAGAGAGGTCACTCCTATTTATACAAATCGTTGAGGTTGTGGAGACAAATCTCTTGGGCTTTATTTGACTGAGGCCGACCTTGACAATTTGTTCATGAGAGAGAATAAATTCAAAATTCCACTTCTGCTTGTCAGAATGAGATGATCTTTATAGCAAAATTGGACCTCTTGAAAAGAGGAATTCAATGCAATAATCATCTCCATCATATGAGATATCCTAAGGTGGAATTTAGCCCTAGTTTCCAATTTTAACACACCATATAGGATGGGTAGCAACAGAGGACAAAGATGACCTCCTATTTTTGCTTCTAGAGGATGACAAAGTCTATTTATAGCCCCAAGGATAGTGCCTTCTTTCTATAAAGGAAAAGGCAAATCCATTCCCTATTCCCGTAAAAGGGGCAGATGAACTTAGTGATTGATTAGTTTATGACATGCATATGACTCATGATGATAAATCATGATATACATTTATTATATTTTTTGTTGATATTTTGACTCTTGAGACTAAGTCAGGATTTAGGATTTAGAATTTGATTCACTATTGATATGTGATGTAGCACTAGATTTCTTATACATCTTATACATTAGCTTTCTTTTCATATTTATGTGCAATACATTTATCTGATGTTGTTGATACTGTAGATGTTAAAAAGAAAAATAAAAAATAAAAAATAAAAATAAATAAATAAATAAAAATTTACTTTTTAAATTTTGCCAAGTTTTTGCCGATTTTTTCAAAAACCTCCCAATTTAAATGACTTTTTCAATTTTCGGACCCTTGCCAATTTATTCCCGAAGTCAACTTTTTCTACTTTTCTTTTAGTCACTTTATAAGGTACAAAAGGTACATAGTACTTTATATTGTTAAAGTTAGTTTATGTTTTTAAAGTGACTTTATGTGGAAAAAAAGTACAAGGTACAACAACTTAATAAAGTGACTAGGGGAAGTCATTAATGAAGGGGGAGACATGAAAAGGGGGTCAATGGGAGATTAGATCACCACCCTTGATCAAGGAGAGCTAAGATCTAATCTCAACCCTTGATCTTAGGGATAGGGTTTCCCATCATTAAGGAGACTAAAAAAGGAGAAAAGGCAAAGGAGAGATCTCATTCATAAAAGTGTAGAGTTGGAGAAGAGGAGAGGAGAAGAGGTTGAGATAGCTTCTACTCAAGGAGGCTGAGATAGCTTCTACAAGAGGAGACTAAGATAGCAAGGAGGTTGAGATAGCCTCTGTTGAGGAGGAGAGGTGAAGAGGCTGAGAACCCCATTCGTTAAGGAAAGAAACTATAGCAAGGAGAAGACCAATCTTAGGCCTGAGTTTCAAGGTTGAGGTTGTGGCACAGAACCGAAGTCATTGGTAGAGGTTCTAGTGCGAATTCCCAGGTAGAAAAGGCAGACTAGCAAGCCCAAAAATCAAGGGACAGTTAGGTCTAACAACTTGAGTTACAACGCAAAGAAGTAAGAACTGTCAACGTGGGTTTCTGGACAGTATCAATGTGTTTTTCGAGGTAGTGTTTGCATAGATTTTGAGGAGATAAATTGTCAGCTTGAGGCACAAAATTTGAGGAAGGTTTGCTAGAATAGAAGGCACGAGAATCAAGGTGTGAGTGTTGTAAAGTGGCACGCAATTTTGTGCTAGAAAATCTGGAAAGTGGCCCGGAATTCTAGGTAGTTAATGCTAGACCTATGATACGAGTTTTTGATCTATTAGTGGCATGCATTCTAAAGTTGTGATTGTTGGATTGTGCACAAACTTCAAGGACAATGGCATGATATTCAAGGGAGAGATAAGTACCCTTGATGAGTTTTTAATGTTGTAATTAATTCTCTGAGCAAAGCAATAAAAATCCTCTCCTAGACTGATTTTTCCCACAAGGGTTTTTTTACTAAGTTGCACTGAAACAAATACAGATACAGGGTTTGAAACAGATATGACAAATTTTTAAAAAATCCAGATACGATATGGCAAGGAAATGACATATATATATGTTGAATTTTCTAAGTCTAACCGTTAGAAAATTAATCTGTATTCTGTTGGTTTATTTATTCTACTTGTTTAAATTTGAACAAGTTATTTAATACATTTAAATACCGAAATAAACACAATACAGTCACAACATCTATAGATCATCAACTGAAAGAAAACAAGCACACACATGACACCATTGTTTTTGGATAAATGTCCCCGGAAAAACCCAATGTGGGAAAACCGGTGCAACTATTCAGAGGGTTGTATTATTATACAGTCTATCTGAGTACAACTGGGTTCCTAACCGGCTTACCCAATAGAGAAAAATACACGACAACAATACCTCTATATTTGGAAATAGGTATTCAGAAAACCTGTCCCACAAAACCCTCTCTGACACAATTGAAGCTCAATGCTAGCCCTTCTAGCCTTTGCGTCAGCCTCCTGCTGACCTGCATCAGCCCAAGGACCCTCTGCGTCAGCCCTCTGAGGCACTGCGCAGCCTCTGGGACCCTCTGCGTGACCCCAGCGGCCTCTGCGTGGATGACGCAGTCCCTCTAGCCCTTTGCGCCGTCTCTGCTGGGCTCTACGTAGCCTGGACTGGCTGCTGCTCTCGGTCTCTCTGCTTCTGCGCTGGTCTCCTAGTATTGTCTCTGCCTCTCTGCCTTGTACTCACTACCCCTTGCTGCTGATCACTGATTCAACTTTGCTTAGCAACCCCGCTCTAGCAAAATGAATGACTGATCACTCTGGTGTGTTCTCCAACTAACTCTCAAGCCTCCTCTTATACTTTTCTTGTTGGTCTTTCAACGACTGAGATTAAATCTCTAATCAATGGCTAAGATTAGATTTTGTTGATCCATGACTTTTGGAACCTTCTAACCCAGTTTTATATTAATACCCATTAATATTTTTTTTTCCTAAGTTTAGACTTAGGAACTCCATTAAAAATATTAGTTATTTTAATCAGTGTTGATAATATCGCCGATATTTCGGCGATATTCGTAAATATCGCGCGATTTTGGTGAAAACGAAATTTCGGCTGGAAAATAGCGCGATATTTTCATGTTTTTAAATTCTCGCGAGATTTCCGAAATTTCGGCGATATTTTCATAAATATCGCGCTACGACTGTAAATATCGCGGGTTAGGTTTAATCGGGTTATAAAATGGTTATAGTGTTTTGCTTTTCCCGTCACTTTGTTAATGTTTTCACTGTGTGTGCTACTGTGGGATCCCTGAGATCATCTTCATCACCGAGACTAGAACTATGTTTTCTTCCTACACTGAGATTTTCACCGAGACTGTGACTGTGTTCTCCTTGTACCAAGAGCTTCATTGTCACAGCTATGTCAAGACTCGAGACTGTTACCAACTTACCACTGAGACAGTGAGAAGGTTACATTGTATTAATTATGAGATTGAGTTATTCTATGCCTTCCTTTTCTGAGCTGGGTTATGTCACTTTGACACAAGCAACAAGACTGCTTCCATATTTTCATGTAGATTTTCACTTAAGGTTTCATTTTATATTAGGCAACCAATATCTAAATTCTAAACCACCTTGGATATTACAATGACCAACTCACCAGAACAGATCTTAATCGACTGTTACTAGTTTGTAATTACTTACTGTAATCACCACCGAGATTTCAGAGGTATCTGAGATCCTGTACTCCATTGGATCCATCGAAAATTAGTATTTACAAATCCTAGGGACCTAGACAAGCGGAAGCAAGTGAGATTTTTCATATGTATTATGTACTATCTAGGAGTTAATCAACTAATTTTCTAAGAATCACGTTCTTTACAAATGAACAAGTTACACATACCTTTGTTTTTGTATGGTCCTTCCAGGTCGGCTTTATGTGACTATTGAGGCCTATTTCTTATACATATATGATATATGTGCATAGATTTTTGTCCTTTCTCAACAGAAGTCTTGGTACCTTTTCATAAGAGACTGTGGCTTCAAATTTTTGACCTTTCAGCTAGGCTTATAAGGCTTTCAAACAATTTGGTCCTGATCAGTCAACAAGTAAATTTTATGCGGGCTTGAAAAAGGCTTCTTTTAGTCCATAATGAGATATTCTATTCCTTGAATTGATTACCCATAAAAATGTACAGACTTCTGAAGTTCTCAGATTTCTGAAATGAGATACTGTTCAGATTTTAATATAGATTTCAGACTTCAATACTTGATCTCGGAACCTTGCTCATTAACATAAGGATTTCGGCCTTGTAAATGCTTAATTTCTAGACTTTTAATTTTTGTTTGAGTCCTTGATTGGACAATTATCAATTTATCACTATGTGTGATGTTATTTTAATTTTTGTTTGAGTCCTTGATTGGACAATTATCAATTTATCACTATCAGGGATCAGCGGGATTTGGTATCGCCTTTGAAGTTTGATGTATCATTTCTATTTGACATCATATATATCAGTGTTTTCTTCATATTTATGTGCCAATGTGTTTAGTTCATGTTGTTATTGCTTTATATGTTTAGAAATCTGAAAAAAAATGAATATATTATGCATTTTTTATGCTTGCCGATATTTGCCGATATTTTGCCGATATTTTCGCCGATATTTCCGATAAGATATTTTCCGGACCCTCGCCGATATTTTCCCGATACCGATATTATCAACACTGATTTTAATATCTCCCAAGCCGGGTACAATCTGTCCAAACCATTTCTGGGTCTTGGAGATCTCATGTGCTTTAGCCTCTCCACCAATTTTCATGGCTAGAGCACATCCGATGCTACCCCAAATCAACACTCCCTCTTAGCGAGCAATGTGCTCTAATAATACTCCTCACTGAGCATCACGTTGATTATCCGGCACCAGTACCTGTGCTGATGCTAGGCCTCGTCGCCCAACATCCTCTGCACTGCTGCATACTGTACTGCTTCCCATGGCCCTGCCACTGCCACTGCTACATCCGTATGACAACTCCCTCTGCATCTGTGCTACTGCTGGTCCATCCTCCCAACATTGCATTTGCACTGCGTCCCCTTCTCATCATGCTACTGCATACTGCTACTGCACTGTAACTTAGTTACTGAGAAGTAAGTAACTGATCCACCCAACTTCTGACATCCCTGTCAGGCTAGAAACACTCCCGATGCTGAAGCTCTTTCTGCCGCTAACAAGTGCTCCCTTTGCTGACCTCTACGCTGCTGCAACAACTCCTTGCATCTCGCACCATTACACACCTCTTTGTGCCATCCTGCACTGGTGCAACACTCCCGTTCCTCTCACACTGTTGCAGCCTGCTAGCCTCGCGCTGTCCGGGGACTCGTGCACTGTAGCAGTCTCAGTCGCTCCATCTACATCTGTCTCTACCCACATCCGCCAGTCTTGCTTCTCTCTTCTCGGGGTTCCCGTAGCAAGGTATAATCCAAGAGGTTGGGTACCTCAAGGATCCTGCCCCTCATTGCCTGTAGTCCTCTTGACTACAACTCGATGTCTCCCCACTTCTCCTCAAGTGGCACATGAGCACTCATGGCACAATCATCATCCTCTTCGACTTCTTTCTCTGCCCTTGCTCGCGCTGCCTTCGAGTCAGAAGCCTCTCCCTTACTCTTCTTCCTAAGACATTGATTTGCATAGTGACCTAGTTCCCCACAATGGAAGCATTTGACCTTGGAGAGGTCTTTCTTCTTTCTCTTCTCCTGTTTTACCGCAGATGCCAAAGCCACATCCTCTTCCTCCTCCTTCTTGATCTTGACCCCTTTGTCACTATTCCCCGCCTTGGTCAGCTATTTGATATCTTCTTGACGAAGAACCACCCACGGTTCTTCCCAATCCGGAAGACTCATCCTGCCCAATATGCTCTGGACAAATATCTCCCAATCCTCGGACACTGCATTAAGTGCAGTCCTTACCATCAATTCCTCATCAGGCGTGGCCCCTATGGAAGTTAGCTAGTCACAGATCTCCTTCAACTGACTGAGGAAGACATCTATATGCTCTCCCTTCTGCATCTGGTATGACCTTAGCTGATTCTCCAGGAGCATCTTCCTCTACACGAAAGTATGTTGGTACATTGTCTTCAAAGTGTTGTCCCACATCTCCTTTGTCGTTTCCTTCTCGGTAATATGTGGTACCACATGATCCTTGACGCCATCAAGGATGATGCACTTTTCCTTGGCCATTGCCTCCTCGTACCTATCATTTGCTACCGGGTCAACTGGGATAGCCATCACTCTCAAGGCGAAGCCCTTGATACGATGTCTATCTAGAATGGACAAGATCTTGGCCTTCCAGACCACAAAGTTGGAGGCTCCGTCCAGCCTGTCCTGATCTCTCAGCCCATTCACGACCATCTCGTTGCTCTTCTTGTCGACTCCTCCGAGTCTCTCTACTTTCCGCCTGGAAGTTCTCGGTTCCACTCCTGTTGAGTCTCTCTACTTCCTGTCTGGAAGTTCTCAGTTCCACTCCTCCGAGTATCTCTACTTCCCGTCTGGAAGTTCTCTTCTGGACTTCCTCTGAGTCCCGATTTCCCTCCTGGAAATCCTTTTGCCAACGTTAAGTTGCCCCATTCTGATCGTCTGTGCAACTGCAACATTGATCCGAATTCCTTGGCTAGAAATCCACCTCAGCATCAACTCCCTCCACCTTGGTCTTGCCCTGTTAGGTACTATTCTAACCACAGTACCACTAGCTTCGCTCTACAAACCACCCACAGCCTCCTATGCCCCAGCAACTGAAGGATTGAGCCTCTTGGCTCTGCGCAATCTTGGCACCGGCAAAACAACTTCCTCATCCAACTGCATCAGCCCACCTGGCCTTTGCGTGGCTCTGTGTGAGCCTGTTTTTGCCCTCCTCAGCCTCTGCGCTGCATCTCTCTGGCCCAGACTGATGATGCAGTCCCTCTGCGTCCCTCCTTTCTCTGTCGTTTTCTGCAAGGATTAGCTCTGTCACTCGGGCTAGTTGAATCTGCTGAAAATGCTCTGTTAAGCTGATGCCTTCAGTTTTCTTGTGATTTGCAACCACGCTATGATACCATGTTGAATTTTCTAAGTCTAACCGTTAGGAAATTAATCTGTATTCTACTGGTTTATTTATTCTACTTATTTAAATTCGAACAAGTTATTTAATACATTTAAATACCGAAATAAACACAATACAGTCACAACATCTACAGATCATCAACTGAAAGAAAACAAGCACACAAGTGACAGCGTTGTTTTTGGACAAATATCCCCGAAAAACAATATGCGACAAAACTGGTGCATCTATTTAAAGGGTTATATTATCATGCAGTCTATCTGAGTACAACTAGGTGCCTACCCGACTCATCCGAAAACAATACCTCTATATTCGGAAACAGGTATTCAGAAAACCTGTCCCACGAAACCCTCTCCGACACAATTCAAGCTCAGCACTGGCCCTTTTGGCCTCTGCGTCAACCTCTTGCTGACCTGCGTCAGCTCTAGGACCCTCTACATCAGCCCTTTGAGGCACTGCGCAGCCTCTGTGTGGATGACACAGCCCCTTTGGCTCTCTGCGCTGTCTCTGCTGGGCTCTGCATAGCCTGGACTGGCTGCTGCTCTTGCTCTCTGCTTCTGCGCTAGTCTCCCAATATCGTCTCTGCCTCTCTGCCTCATACTCACTGCCCCTCGCTGTTGATCACTAATTCAATTTTGCTTAGTAACCCCGCTCTAGCAAAATGAATGACTGATCACTCTGGTGTGTTCTCCAACTAACCCTCAAGCCTCCTCTTATACTTTTCTCATTTGTCCTTCAACGACCGAGATTAAATCTCTAATCTACGGCTAAGATTAGATTTGGCTTGATCCATGACTTTTGGAACCTTCTAACCCAGTTTTATATTAATACCCATTAATATTTTATTTTTCATAAATTTAGACTTAGGAACTCCATTAAAAATATTAATTATTTTAATATCTCCCAAGCTGGGTACAATCTGTCCAAACCATTTCTCTGGGTCTTGGAGATCTCATGTGCTTTAGCCTCTCCACCAATTTTCATGGCCAGAGCACATCTGATGCTACCCCAAATCAACAATATATATATATATATAAGACAATAAAATTTCATATTACGATTCATCTTTCAGAATCTAAATTCTATATTTAAACATACATAATCATCATCATGAATTCAACATAAACAAATCATCATCATCAATTCAGCATAAACATTGTCATCATCATCAATGATTATTACAACATTCAACATATCATCAAGTTTTTGTTTAAACTTTTAATCATCCACAACGTCACCAAAATTAGAAAGCACACTACATAGTACGAAGTACAAAATGAGCTATGACTTGCAATCTACTATCATATGGCATATTATTGTATTTAATGTTCATTGTTCAAAAGTTTAAAAGATCATCATAAATTACATTTACATATTATCAAATATATCTTCATCCATGTACCACTTCTTTTCTGTACTTGTTCCTAAGCTTAGTGATATTAAACTTCACCTTTTATTTATAAAGTGGGTTACCTTTATAATCAATGTGAAGGCTAAGATGATCCTTCTAGATGCAATCAAAGACCACATTATACCTCATGTATCGGGGAAGAAATATGCCTATGAGATGTGAGATTCCCTGTTAAAACTTTACCAAAGCAACAATGAGAACATGAAGATGGTGTTAAGTGAGAAACTGAAAAACACCAAGATGACCAAGACTAACACAATGAACTCATACTTTACCAAGATCACAAAGGTGAGAGATGAGTTGGTTGCAGTGGGAGAGATTATCCCTGAGGACTAATTGGTCAAGACGACATTGGATGGTTTTCCCAAGCAGTGGGATGGATTCATAGATGGCATTGTTGCCAGAGAGCATTTTCCTGATTGGAGCACGATGTGGAATGATTTCATCCAAGAGGAGACCAGGAGGAATGCCAAGAGTGACAGTGAGCATGGTGGTGGGGATGAGGAGGAGAATGTTGCCCTTGCATCTAAGGGCAAGAAGAAGGCCAAGAAGGGTTCTTCTAGTGGGGCCAAGCAGCAGAAGGGAGAATAGGAGTTTGAGAAGGACATGAGCAAAGTGAGATGCTTTGCTTGTCATAAGATGGGTCATTATGCCTTTCAGTGTCCCAATAAGATGGAGAAGAAGAAGGGCATTGCTGCTTGCATCTTCAACCAAGGTGGATGAGTTTTCCACCAAGTTTGATACAAAGTTTGCTTTAGCGGTGAGTCTTGCCACTAGAGTTACATCTTCCAGCGTCTGGTTTGTAGACAGTGGAGCTTCATACGATGACTGGAGTGAGAGAGCACTTTATGAGTCTTACAGAGGATGATGTAGATTGGAGGTGGTGCTTGGAGATAACTCCATGGTCAGACCAACAAGTGTGGATCGTAGCTTGGTGCCAAGAGGCAAGGATGTCTACTTTAGGGATAAGATGGGAGTGATGAGAAACACCTTCCTAGGTAAGAGGGAGTGTTGAGATAAAAGGTTACAAAGGAGGTGTTTCCTAATGTATTTTGCCTTTGGCCTAGGAAAACACATGAAACACCTTTTTAGTGGGTGACTTTATGAGTTAATAAAGTCATGTGAATTTCAGTCATTTTATAAGGTACAAAAAGTACATAGTACTTTATGTTATTAAAGTTACTTTATGTTTTTAAAGTGACTTTATGTGGAAAATGGTACAAGGTACAACTTAATAAAGTGACCAGGGGAAGTCACTAATGAAGATGGAGACATAAAAAGGGGGTACATGGGAGATTAGATCTCCACCCTTGATTAGGGAGAGCTGAGTTCTAATCTCAGCCCTTGATCTTAGGGATAGGGTTTCCCATCATTAAGGAGACTATAAAAGGAGAAAAAGCAAAGGAGAGATCTCATTTTTAAGTTTGGAGTTGGAGAAGAGGAGAGAAGAGGAGGCTGAGATAGCTTCTACAAGAGGAGGCAGATAGCCTCTGCTGAGGAGGAGGAGAGGTGAAGAAGCTGAGACAACCATTTGCCAAGGAGAGAAACTACAACAAGGAAAAGACCAATCTCAGGCCCGAGTTTCAAGGCTGAGGTTGTGGCATGCAACCCAAGTTACTGGCAGAGGTTACAGTGCGAATTCCCTGGCAGAAAAGGCAGACTAGCAGGCCCGGAAATCAAGGGAGTCAGGTCTGACAACCCGAGTTACAAGGCAGAGAGGTCAGGACTGTCAGTGCGGGTTTCTAGACAGTATCAACATGTTTTTCGAGGCTGTGCCTGCACAGTTTTCGAGGGGATAACTTGTCAGCCTAAGGCACAAAATCCGAGGAGGGTTTGTTGGACTGACAGGCACGAGAATCAAGGTCTGAGTGCTTGAAAGTGGCACACGTTTCTATGCTGGAAAATCTGGGAAAGTGGCCCAAAACTCTAGGCACTGAATGCTGAACCTGTGACATAAGTTTCTGAGCAGAGAGTCTGTCAGTGACTCATATTCCAGAGCTATGCTTGCTGGACTGTGATTAAACATCAAGGACTGGCACAATATTCAAGGGAGAGATAAGTACCCTTGATGAGTTTTTAATGCTGTAGTTAATTCTCTGAGAAAAGCAATAAAAGTCCTCTTCTAGACTGGTTTTCTCCACGGGGGTTTTTCCAGAGTTAGAGATTGACCAAAAATATCAGTGTTCATTTATTGTGTGTGCTTGCTAAATTTATTTTATCAGCTGAAAGTGAAAGGCAAAAGTAGTGGTAGCCTAGCAGTGTTTATGTTGAATTTTATATTCATGTTTAACTGTGAAATGAACCATGGGGTTGGGCATTAAACAATGATATGCAGAACAAACTGAAACCAGAGGGGCTACAGCAGACCTTAAATTTTCTACAGATGTCATATCATGATGTTCTGTCAGACAAGGACCTTAGGGTGTTTACCTTTCTAATATTTATACATCATCGTTCATTATAGTTGAATATATATCATTGACAGCTATGTGAGTCAATGTTGATTTACACTACTATTATCTTCAGTGGTTTTCCTGTGGCGAAAGCCTAGTCTACTCCTTTCATTTCCATGTTGATTGATATATTTTCATGAATGTATCTCGGCCATGAAAATAGGGAAATGAAAGATTTTCTGTTATTGTCTTTTACAGAGATCAGGGATTGCTATAGGCATTTTTTATCTCCATAATAGTATCCCGTGTTTCCTCTATCCCAACTATATTATGAATGTTTTAACTGCTGGTTGTGATGTCCAGATAATTAATACTCCAGCTGAGTTTCTGCCAATCCAACGTTTAGTTGAGATCAAAGTGGTTGCAGAACAACTACACTTCAAAGTTTCAACATTATTGATGCATGGTGGAAAAGGAGTAGAAGCAATAAAATGGTTTAGGCAGCATATGGCGTGGTACATGCAATTGATAGGGCCACACAACACTGCATTTCTTCACTGGGAATGGGTTAGCAGACAGTGTATTGTATTTGCAGAGTTACTTCAAGCAAGTTCTCTCGGAACTTCCATACTTCAACCTCCTACATCAGGGATTCCTGGATCAGTTGTCACTGAATTGGAACAACAACCGGCATACTACTACCAGGTTTGTGGATTTCTTAATAATGAATCTTTTGCAACCCTTGGTGATTTTTTGTTAAGTCTTTTATTCTTTCGACAATGTCTTTCATGATCAAGATTTGTCTGTCCTTGTGACTTCAATATTCTATAAGTGAGTCTCCTTTGTTGAGGTTTTATTTCTCTTGACTAATCCTTTATATAGTTACTTGTTATTGGATTCTTCAGAGGCAAGGGGCAATCCTTTAACGTAACTTTGTGTATATTCCAGTTAGCAGCACATTATACGAGAAAGAGGAGAAACAGCTTCAAGTTTGCTTTAGACAACATGTCTGAAGCTTCTCAAAATGCAGTGGACATATTTCAAAGTTCATCCGAGGCACTAGGTGTACCTCTCTATGTGGGGCAATATCCACAATTACTTGAGGATGGCAGCATGAGAAGGTGATTCTTTGTTTATACATATATCAAAGTCGCAAACATGGTAACTGTCTGTATGCAATGTGTTCAGGTTATGAAAATTCAGATCACTGATTTACTTTGGTGTACTGTGTGTCCTAGTCCTACTCAAGCAGAGTATTTGGGGCATTTCATTGCAGAGGAAAAAATATTTCAACATTCTCATGCTGTGATTGATCTACTTATGAAAGCTTATGAGCAATATAAACTGGCTAAATCTGGTAGAATGGTTTACTGTATCGGTAGTGAGATGGGCCAGGAATATTTTGCTGCTAGGGAGTATGTAAATGCGAAGAGGCTTTTTGACAGTGTGGCGGGATTATACAGGCAAGAAGCCTGGGTAACATTGCTCTGGGTATGTTTGGGCTCCCTGAAAGAATGTGCAAGAAAACTGTCTTTGCTGAAAGAATACATAGAGTATTCTCTTGAGATGGCAGCTTTGCCAATATTATCAGATTTAGAGTTGGAAGCTAACACCTTTCAAAATGAAGATGCACCCGCTGGTCCATTTTTGTACTCCCAAAGAGCTAAGATACACAAAGAAGTGATTGGAATTTTGCAAGGAACAATCTCTGATATACCAGCCCAGGAAGGAACGAGTTGCCTCTCCGTGACAGAGTCTGGGCCAATATTTCTAGAAATTGATCTTGTCAGTCCTTTGAGAGCAGTTCTTTTGGCTTATGTCGCGTTTCATGAGCAAGTTGTGAAACCTGGGGGGATGACATCCTTCACTTTGTCATTACTAACTCATTTACCACTACCCATGGAAATTAATGAGCTGGAAATTCAATTCAATCAGTTGCCTTGTAATTTTCTTGTTATAAGTGAAAAGAGACAAGCCTCAGTAAATACTCCCAAAACTAGAAGTCTCAGGATTGAAACAGTTCCAGATCTGGAGCTGGAACCAAACAAATGGAAGAGATTATCGTTTAATGTCAATGCAGGTATGAAGACTTCTACTCAGCTTTGTGCCGTATTTTTATCAAGTAGATGAAACTGCATATGAAGATGTAAAATTAATAATAACTTGGACTGCTATCGTGACACTTGTCACAATGGCTATTTGTTCTGCTTTGTACCCTGATCCAGATAATAGATGGATGTAACGATTTTGCAGGTCTTAGCGGTAAATTGGAATGCTTGTCAGTAATTGCACAGATAGGACAACACTCAACCATCTGTTGCAGAGCTGAAAGTCCAGCATCAAGGGAGGACCTGCCACTCTGGAAGTTTGAAGATAGACTGGAAACACTGCCAATGAGGGATGGCAGTCTTTCTTTATTTGGACAGAAGGTTATCCAAGTAGAGGATCCAGAGCCTTTGGTTGATGTTGTGTTAAGTGCATCAGGGCCTGGATTTGTTGGGGAACTATTCCCAGTCTCTGTTCTTGTCAATTCCAAAGGCCATGCTATCCATGCTGGGGAATTGAAGATAAATATAGTTGATTCAAAAGTAAGTTCAATGGCAAGTCCGCGGGAGACAACATCAACTTCCTTGCAGTCATATCATGTGGAGCTTCTGATAGTACAAAGCAATGGAGAACAATTAGAAAGAGTGACAAGAGATGAAGAAAATTTTCAGAGGTGTTCTGGTATTCTGGCAGTCCCGTTTATAGATGTAGGCACTTCATGGTCTACTCAGTTATTCATTAAGTGGCACAAACCAAAGCTGGTAACTTTATTTGTTTCACTTGGATACCAAGCTTCTCAAAAAATCCATGTGCATAAGAGCTTACAGTTAGAGGGTAGGATTCCTATCAATGTCAGCCACAGATATATGACACCTTTTAGACGAGATTCTCTGTTACTGGAAAATGTTAAAAACAAAACATCTTCTGATTTAGACGTTTCATTGGCTTTAAATGAAGCCAATGTACTTGTGGTAACAGCAAGAAATTTTACCGAAGTTCCCTTAAGATTGATATCAATAACTGTTGAGGAGGAGGATGGCTCTTCATGCTCTGTAAGGCAGGCTGGAGAAACTTATGCTGGATCGCTTTCTGTTGCAACAGCTGATTTGGAACATTGTCATGCAGAGTCTGAAGCTGAAAGGGGAAGTATAACAGAATCTGATTTTTCGTTTTTACTGATGCCAAATGAAGCATACAAACAGATCTTTTCAGTGCGCCCATCTGTCACGTCTTCAGCACTTGGTGTAGGGACTGTTTGCATTAGATGGAAAAGGGATATGGAATCTATGAAGTTATTCTCACAGGAAAAAGCAAGGGATGTTTCTCATTTTCAGCCTGAAGTAACTATTGATTCCCCAAGAGTGACAACAACGCAAGTAAAGCTTTCGTCTGTAAGAGTGGAGAAACCTCCATTAATTGTCAGTCTGGAGTGCCCTTCTCATGCTTTATTTGGGGCACCCTTCACACTTGCTTTGAAAATACAAAATGAGACCACGTGTCTGCAAGAAGTTAGATTTTCTTTAGTTGATTCACAGAGCTTCCTTGTGTCTGGAGCTCATAGTGACACGATTTCTATTTTACCTTATTCTAGCCATATACTGTCTTACAAGCTTGTTCCTTTAGCTTCTGGTCTGTTGCAGTTACCACAAGTCAATCTTACTGCTACTCGGTACTCAGCTAGTTTCCATCCTCCTCCAGCAAGTACACAGCTATTTGTTTTTCCATCCAATCCTCATTTCAAATCAGGTCCTTTTACATCTGGGTTGGCTATTGTTAATTCTGGATAAATCCATGAAAAATTAACACCATTCAGTATTTCAAGCATTTTTATATGAAAAGTCAATGATGCATCACACCCAAACAAGAGTCTCTAATAGTGGAAGCCCTAGTATAAATGTTGTCCTTCTTTTGGATTTTAGCAAAGAGTTTCCTGATTTTCCTTTCCGGCTTCTTATTCTCGTTGCTCCAAACAGAGAATCATAAAGTCGTGATGTATTTGTGTTTCAGAAGCCAACTATGTTCATGGTTCACGACATCATATTTAGAGGCATTCACCAAAGTCCAGCTACTTGTCGACTAATACAATTTACATCAGGTTACTTTAGCACAGGGATTTTTAGAATCTTACAGTGTTCCTACATGATATGTATACATTTGTATCTCTATTTATATCCTCTTATGTGTTTGTAAACAAATAATTTTTTTCATTTGGGTATGATTCCCAATATGTTGTAGTAATAACAAAGTGGGCTTGTTTCGGTGATTGTGCCAAGGCAAGCTTGACCAATCATTTCTCACTTCAATTCCCATTATGCTTCCATTTGGAGAACTGAGCCTTTAACACCTCAACCTATGGTATAGGTGATTTTTTGTTGGGCTGAATAAAATAAGAATAAAGGACACATGGACCATAAAGCTGCACATGAAATTCAGTACCACTTAAAGGATGTGAGCAATAACAGCCCGATGGAGAGATACATGCCCGTTGAGGCCAACGACTTCTTGAAATTGTTGTCGGCACTTCTGCCGTGTTGCACTGGATAACCTTGTATTGGTTATATATTTTGGACAAAATTATTATAACTCAATGAATCCTATGTTTCTTATCTGGGAGTATTCTGGTATTAGTTATCGACTGAATTTCTGATTACCGATTCGACTTCCACTGTGTGGTCCTGAACCCTGTCTGCTCAAAATAAAAAAATTAAAATTGCAAATACATTATATTTAAGGTAAGAATGCGTTGCTTCAGTAAGCTGATGGCTACATTTCATAGGAATTTTAGATGTATGACAATTCGAGGAGCCAAGGCCCCAGATGAAATAATTCTGCAAAAATATTTGAATTTTATGTCGTCAACCTTTATACTCTTGTACTTGTTCAGGGAACTATTGGTTCCAAGTTTGCATTACAAAAACCTGCTGTTCTAGTGACATTTGCCATGCACGTGAAAAGGAATTTTGAGGTTGCACGATTATTATTTCATGTTTCAGTAATAATATCTGGCATTCTGAATGAGATATCAAATATAAATGTAGTGCGATGGACGCTGTGTGAAATGGAGCCCGCCTTAAAACTATTATTCAAAGTTCAGATGCTCTATATGGGCAATCCAAACATGATCAATTAGTTTTGCAAAACATCGATATCCCCTAATAAGTGGACTATGTAGGCACGTGAAGTTAGAATATGAAGGCACTCTGATAGAATCCCCAAAATTTCAGCTATACATTTGAGAATAGAAAACTGTATTGTTGGAGAGTCGGGCAGAAATTCATCTTCTCTGAATCAAGGGAGGCCAAATTTATAAGGTTTTGATACAGGTTTGTCAGCTGGATAATGGGTAATGCATGAATGTAAAAATGCTTCGGTTAACGCAATAGTTATGTATGAAAAGGGGCAGGAACATTTAGAAGAATTGTATAATTATATTTAAGATTTAATGGCGATTAATATAAATATGTTGTGCATTACAAAAGTAATGTAAATATTTTATGGAAACTAAATTCATACGTGTTTTAAGAAAAATGATTTATAATTGTCAATTTGTAAGAATATATTTGTACCTCGTGTTGATACCAACTCGGCCTATTCTCAGCTAGTCAAATGAACATTAACCAGGCAATAACATTGATTAGACTGGCCAACAGGAATTCATTTTTTCAGTGTGAATTGTCAGGCAAAAACATTGATTAGACTGGCCAACAGGAATTCAATTTTTTCAGTGTGTGATTTGTCCGGAGTGTCGACACCAGGGGTTAAATTTGACGGGTGACCCTACCCGTCAAGGAATTTTTCTATGACGTTTTTATTTTTAAACTGCCCATCATATGACTTTTAAAATTTATTTGTACAAGTTTTATCTAATTTCAAATTGTACTCATAATTGTTCAAATTTTTCATTTTTTGTTGTACAATTCGGTTCAAGTCTCATTGCTACACTTTGTTTTGAGACCTGCTGATCATGAATCCTTGCCAATTGTATGCGGCTTTTTCACAGAGGATGACAACTTCGGGAGGGGCATTTACTCGGCGGTTATGGTAGTACCAAGGATGCTTCAATCTCTCTTCCAAATTTAAAAAATTATTTTATTTAGTTTAAATATTATTAATTTTAAATTAATTAAATTAATTATTTTTTAATTTATAAATAAAAATCATTAAATTGCTTCTCCTGGGCCAGATTAACTGCTCAAATCTGATAGGTTTCCCACCGTTTAAGAAAACGAAAACAAGAAATCATTATCATATAAATTTAATTGAAATCTCTTCTTATTAATGTGTTGAGAAGATTTCTGCAAGCATGCAATCTCTGTAATAATAACAAGAGATTTATGTGTTGAGAAGATTTCTGCAAGCATGCAATCTCTGTAATAAAAACAAATTGTTTTAATTCCAGACAACAAAATTGATGATCGTTTAAGATGGTAATCAAAATGCAGATTGATCGCCTGACAGAGTCACATAATATTGCAGGGAATTAGAACCAGGTTCTATTCCTGGACAGTTTTGGCAAATTAGGTGACTATGGGGTGTGCCTCTGTTTGGAGTTATCTTAACCCTACTTAATCCTATATTTTATAATCCCTGTCATTTTATGGAGATGTTGTTTACTTAAGGTTATTATGAGTTAAGTGTATCAGTATTCAGAATATATTAATTTAAGATAAGTTCTGATAATTTGGTGTAATTGTTTATAAATTTTGCCATAGTCTACCTAGGTCTCATTGTTCTACTACTGGGTGGTTTTCTAGTATAAATTTGTTGACATTCCAAATTTGATTTCTGAATTTTGTATATATTATATGCTTTAGGTTTTTCAAAATTAAATTCATTTTTATATGAAAAATAAATCTTAAACAACCAAGAAAAACATAACTTTAATTGGTGAGTACTGCTTTTAAAGTTTTATGGCATCGTTTTCTCTCTTTGGTAGGCTCACTAGGCTGAGTTGGGGCAGGGGCTAGCCTCATAAATTTGTTGTATATTAATTGAAGCTAATAACTATTTTAAATTTAGGAATATTTCAAAAAAATGATAAAGCTAACTGAAATAAGTTATTGAGACCCACCAAAAAAATGATAAAGCTAACAGAAGTCGTCCCCTGTACAATAACCCAAAATTTTAGATACTGGAGGTCGTCATTTTGATTACAGCTCTATTTTATTATAAAAAATATTAACCAATAAATTTATCTAAGCCCAAATCAGGAGATTAAGTTAATCTTGAAGATTAATATATTTATTTGAATAAAAAATTAATAGACATATACAGAGTTTCATCAAAATCCAGCTTTTCTACATAATGAAACAATATCCAACGCATGCTGCAGACTCAATAGTCAAAATCTTTTTAAATTCCACCAAAATTCCCATAAATAATTAAAAATAGGTATGTAGTTATACAATGAAAGAAACTCTAAACTAAATACTTTCCTATGAAATTTAAATTTAAGTGGGTGTGTGTTAAGTTTCCTTATCATGGGATTTTGTTTTTTTTTGTTTTTGGTGGTCAAAATTTTTCAAAATGTAAAAAATTGTAGAATACATTTCTAAAATATAAAAATGATGAAACACTCTTTACTGTAAAAATTTCTTTCCAGACTTTTGGAAAAAGCGAAATTGTAGCTTCTTACGACAACGTGTGTAAAAGATTGGCAGAGCACGCTTTATCCATGAGAAAATTGTCTGTTGATAAAAAAAATGCGAGGTTTTAAGATGGCTTACCAACTCGGCCTACGCAGATCTGGTCTGTGTCGAGGTAGACGAAATCGCTGCCATGCTCCATGCTGGCGATAACTCCATTTCCATTAAAGTGCTTGCGCATAGAAGCGCTCAAACCCTCGAAATAGGCTTTATTTAGATCAACCCGACCGCCCAGCTCTTGGCACAGTAGCTCCAGGACCTGTAAATAAAATAAGATAGCGGGTTAATTACATACAATTGACTTTAATGTCAAATAGATTATGAAAAAAAGGTAAAATAAAATTGATAAAATGAGGCACGAACATGAATAACGTCGACTTTAACGCCATCAATCCCCGCCAATTTCCGATTCACCTTGTAAGAGGCTTGTAACTTGTTAATTAAGTTCCCTGTTTCCATATGATATCTTTCCATATCTTAAGACTTGAACACGCGGGCGGCGGAACAGTCACCAGTGGTAAATGCTCCAGGCTCAGAATTTATTTCCATTCGTGAAAGTTGGTGGACGCGTGACGCGTCACGCATTTGTAGTCTCTAGACTCTGGGTAACGGCCGTTGCAACTTGCCCCCGCCGCCCGCGGGCCGCCAACTTACAGCCTACTAGTACAGCCAGTGAGCCAACTTACAGTCTACGGTCACTTCAAAGTTCAGTCTTCACTATTTATCCCTATTACTGATCCCGACTTGGATGTTATATATATATATATCAAAAAATTATTAAAAAAAACTTAAAACTTTTCATTTACAAACATGCCCGTCAAATTGACGGTTTTAAAAATTAATAGCAAGTTACCGCTGACGTGAATATTTGAAATGAGAACGTATTTTACGGATAAAAGACCTAAAAACGGGCAGACGGGCGTCAAATTTAACCCCTGGTCGACACCAACTCCACCTAATCTCAACTATTAAACTCAACATTAGCCAGACACCAACATTTAACTAGACTGGCAAACGAGAAGGCAACTTGAATAGTTAGTATGTGTGTTTGAGAAGTCAGGTAGTTGTGTATGCAGAAAAAAAAAGAATATTCGGCATACATGATGTAGCAGCAGCAACTATCATGTAATATGGATGTCATATTGAAATCTGAATGGCAATTTCTTGCGAAAAAACAGAGATAAAAGAAGAGATAGGTGGCATTTGAAATCATTATATTTTCCAAGCAAATCAATTTGTTCCTTTCAAAGTCCTGAAATTTTAGTGAACATCAATGCTGACGACTCATCATTTTGGCCAGATTTTTACAAATCATGAGAGAATTTTTTATAAAATCAAATTAAGAACCCATGTAGGTTTCAAAACAGAGGACAAACATTGAATTTTGAAAGAAATGAATTTTAATAGATCATACATTTGGGCATACATAAAAATAAGATAAAATAATTATATTCAAATGCATGATAATTTATTGAATTTGTTTATAATATTAGCACAATCACAAAAGTGGTTGATGTATGTAGATTGAAATCATTTTCCACTTTCAAAACTAGTAACATTGATATAACTATTTATAATTATGTAATGGGCAACCCTCTATATAAGATTGTAAATATGCAATTTAAAATTTACAAATATAGAAAATTTAAAACAAATCTTTAAATTCTACATTATTAAACCCTAATAAAACTTAAATAGATTTACGAAATATTATTAAGGGAAAATCTTATTAAACATTAATAAAACTAAGTCTTTAAGTCCTATTTATTAAAGCCCTAAAAGTAAATCTTATTGAACATTATTAAAAGAAAAATTTTAAACCTTAGATTATTAAAACCATTATTATGTAGCTCTTAGTTGCAATTTTCAAAAAACCTTAAAGATTCAATTTAGGGTTTTCATTGCTAATATATTAAAATAACTAAAGATTTCAATTGGGTTTGATCAAAGTTGCTAAAACTTATCAAAAGCCATGCAATAAATAATTTTTTTAAAGTAGAAAAGGAAAAAACAATGTAATGGAACTCTGATTCACTACACGACGAATCTTGTGAACAAAATTCAAGCACACATGGAATCACATAATGTGATGAAATATGTTATACAAACTCTACTTTTAAATGAATTAAGGACGAAATGAAGAAAATATAAAGATAATTCAATAAATCATGTTAGAACACCTCATATTGGTCCAACATGTGCTAAAATTTAAATAGTACAAAGTCAAAACCACCAAATCTCAAATTTATCAATAATAGAGAAAACAAACAACCTTAGCAATATCCTTTAACTATTTATATTAAAAGTGGCTATGGACTCAAAGGTGCCAGGACATGTAGTGAGGGATGTTGTACCTTTTGTTGTTATTTTGGCCTAACCCACCAATGAATGCTCACTTATTGAATATTCATGCCATCCTATGTAATCAATCTAAGGTCTCAATTTATCTTCATTCATTGTCATTATCTATGGCTAGTTCTTTTCTCTACTACGAAGAATCAGATGAATCGGGTGGCGCTTGCACGAGGGCGTCATCGGGCCGCCCGCGCCCTCGCTCGGTAGGCAGGGCGATTCTGGGAATCGCCCTGCCGCCGGGCGAGGGCGCGGGCGGCCCGGGTGGCGCCTGCATGAGGGGGGGCGCCCTCGTGCAGGCGCCACCCGGGCCGCCCGCGCCCTCGCCCGGCAGGCAGGGCGGTTCCGGGAATCGCCTTGCCAGCCGGGCGAGGGCGCGGGCGGCCCGGGTGGCGCCTACACGAGGGGCGCTGTCACGCCCCCAAGCCTACGGTAGTCTTTCAACCATGCCGGCGAGGTGCGGCACCACCGAACACTTTCTTTTTAACAATACTCGTGCACATGGACTACGCCTAATTCACTTGTCCTTACTTAGTTTGTGTTTCGCAACCAAGTAAAATGCATTTATCCTTTATACTTAATGAAGCCCATACTCATTCATTATCCAAATGCAATTAACCAAGAACAATAACAATTGCACACAAGTATAAAGGGAGGGGCAACTCCCGGTAAAGTCTGCCCGACAATAATATATTATAACAGTTCTTCAATAATACATCATCAAGTATACTTGGCAAAACTCCAAGTCTATACTTAGAAATATTTACAACCAAGGCATAGACAGCCTTTACAATACATGTGCCAACCTCATACGGTAGGAGGGTGCTCACCCGAGACACCAAGAACTCCTCCTTTAAGTTCTGCACAAATCCACCTCAAAACCGTACCTCTGCACCTACACTCGACTCCCGGTAAAACTGCGCACTTCTACGGTAGAGCGCATGAGTTATGCGCACTCTACTTACTTCTGCGCCTTCCCTTTTACCCCTATCCAAGTCGTAGAAGAGAGATGCGAAGTTGTTGTCTCCAAATGAGCTCTGCGTTCATGTATATATACGCATGCTTGCTCAAGTGTGAAGGGGTGTCAGCCTTAAGGCCAACCCCATAAACCATGTTATAACGCCCATATAACATCAAATACAAGTCGGCTTTGCCCATCGTGCAAGCCTCACCAAATCGTGGTATAAAGCCTTTCGCTCTCCTTTCATTTTCGCACTAAGTGTTCGTGCTCCCACATATCGTCGCATTCTTTTGTCGCATATCGTCGCACAAGTGTCGGATGATCGTCGCATAAGAGCGCCCGCCCGTCGCATCGTCCGCCGGCTCGTCGTGCACGGAGCGCCCGCCCGTCGTGCAAGGAGCGCCCGCCCGTCGCGTGCCTGCCCGAGTCACGAAGGCCTTACATCCTCCTCCACTTGAAATCGTTGTTGTCCTCGACAACATACCATCTCGGTAGCTCTCCACCAAGACCATCATCAACCATGATGTCGACTCCTCCACATAAGGCAACCATCCCTGCAACATATGTAGAATCCCATCTCCATCATGTTCCACCTTAGCAACCAACTGTCACCAAGATACTCCATACTAATGTATGTCATATATCAGATGTCCATGACCACCTTGTCACAATCTCCCCATGCTGCTCTCCACCATGGAAGGTTGATCCCTCCAACTCAAGCTACATGTCCACCGCAACAATGTGTCAATCTCCATCATATCATCATCACCATGTGCAAAACTGCCCACGCTATGCCAACAAGTGCTAACACACCTCAATCATGTGTCAACATCTCAATAATAGTAGTCTCCTTGATCCATATGTCATCATGTGAACTTCTGTCATGATACTCTAGCATAATGCCAACACATCTCTGTACACTTCGCGACCCCATGTCTGAACTAGTTGGGTAGCTAATCCAACCATCACGCTCAATCCATGAGAGTGAACATCCTCATGTCCTCATCAACTGTTCCTCAAACATCTGCCACATTCTCGACTCATCAAGAATCTACAATCCATGCTCAAGTCCATGGGAACTCCATCCATCTGCAACATGTCATGATGCTTGATGCCAAGCCATCCCTGCACCATCAATCATACCTGCTCAACATGTTTTAAGGACTCACTGCCATGAGCAGCTAACAATGAGCCCCATCTTCCCTTTTCGTCTAAGAAGATGTAGAGGGAGTAGAGCCTGAAGGCTCTCCTTCACTAATCAACTCAATCCATCTATCAGGACCCTCAATCTCCATCCTTTGTAGATATGCTTCCCGATCTTCCTTCTGGACATTCGGCCTCACATACACCTCATCAACATCATCATCATCATCATCGTCCTCCACTAGCTCTAGCCTTCTTGACAAGTCCAAGATGCTATCTAAAAGTGATCTAATGACCAATGACTGCTCCGCAAGCTTTGCCTCAACAGTGGACAACCGCTTGTTCACTTTCTTCTTATCCTCCATTTGCATTCCTCCTAATTTATAATCAGGTTTTGTCACACCAATGGGTACATCTTCCCTTCCATCATAAATGTAGAGCTTCCTCAAATGTGGTACAACCATAGCCTCAAATTGTTTCATGAATTCCATCCCCAATACAGCTTCATAGTCATCAATCCGCACTATAGTGAAGTCCACCTTCCCGGTCCATTCACCAAGTGTAGGGTCCACCTTCTCAGCTATACCAAGAATTCCCATAGGAGGAGAATTCACTGTCTTCATTTGTGCCTTTACCGGTACAAACTTCAGTCCAATTCTTCTCGCAGTATCTTCACTCATGAAGTTGTGAGAAGCCCCACTATCCACCATAGTGAGTACATCAGCACCTCCAACCTTCATCTGAACATACTCCAATTTTTTCCTTTCAGGATCTCTCCTAGAGACCACCTCCGTAGTAGCAGAAGCACCAAGTATCTGCATCATTCCTACAGAAGCTCCTTCATTCTTTCCATCAGATTGTGCAATAGCAGCCACCTTTGGTTTAGAAGGACAATTCTTCACTGTATGTGGACCAGCACAAATCCAACACTTCAAAGGTTTCTTCATCTTCGAACTATCATCCGATTTTGAAGCATCTTCCTTCTTCTTATCTTTCGGTTTCTCGGACTTCTTCTTCCTATCATCAGAAGTCTCATCATAATGTTCCACCAACCTGTCAACAGCAGCAAAAGCTTCTTCAAGTGTCCTAATTTTCTGCCTCTTCACTTCATTGCGTGCCCAAGGTTTCAACCCAATAATGAAGTTAAACACCTTGTCCCTTTCCGCCATGTTAGGAAGTTCCAGATCTGCACTTGCAAACTCCCGCTGATATGCTTGTAGGCTTCCAGTTTGTTTTATGTACTTAATCTTCATCCTTGCTTCCCATGTTTCATCCTGAGGACTGAAATGAGTCTGCAAAGCCTTCTTCATGTCATCCCACGAAGTAATGTCATCAACACTACCATTGGCAATCTGATCTAACGTCCTTCACCACCACATCTTAGCATCCTTTGTTAAGAACTGAGTAGCTACCTTGACCTTTGTCTCATCATCAGATAGACTCAATCGTTCCAAGTATTGCTCCATGTCCCATAGAAAGTTGCCAAGAGTATTTGCATTCCTTGTGCCATCATAAGATTCCGGTTCCTTGACTTTCATATGAGGTACTCCTCCACCTGAGTTGTGCCTCACTGCCTTCTTCAACACCGCTATCTCATCATTGGCTAAGTCAATAGTTTTCCTCAAGTTCACGATCTCTGCAAGACCTTGATCCCTTGATTCTTCAACCTCTTTGACTCTTACTTCAAGTTGTGTACACATAAGATCAGTGTACTCATACTGTGCTCGGAGTTCATCATGTTGTACTCGGAGTTCTTCAAGTTCTTCCTTGGTCTTCAAGTTGGTCTCTTGCTCTCTAGCAAGAAAGTCCATCTTCTTATCCCAAGAAGTCTCCAAAGCCTCCATATTTTCAATCACCTTTTCAATGAACCCAAGAGTAGTATCCTTCATCGTGTGACTAGACCCAGCCTGAGATTCAGTTGCCATCTCTAACAACTTCTTGCTCTTTTGCAATCTAGTTTCAACCATTCAACAGCTTCACCAAGTTACCTGCAATCAGAACCAACCCTTGTTCCACTTCGTGTGAAACGGTTTCCTTCACCTGCAGTACCTTGTTACGAGCAACCCTGCTCAACAGCTCTAGACCGAGCTCTGATACCACCTTCAAGGTGTGTATCAGCTTCAATGCTTTAATCAACAACCAGAACATCTGCTCTGATACCACCTGCCACGCCCCCAAGCCTACGGTAGTCTTTCAACCGTGCCGGCGAGGTGCGGCACCACCGAACACTTTCTTTTTAACAATACTCGTGCACATGGACTATGCCTAATTCACTTGTCCTTAGTTTGTGTTTCGCAACCAAGTAAAATGCATTTATCCTTTATACTTAATGAAGCCCATACTCATTCATTATCCAAATGCAATTAACCAAGAACAATAACAATTGCACACAAGTATAAAGGGAGGGGCAACTCCCGGTAAAGTCTGCCCGACAATAATATATTATAACAGTTCTTCAATAATACATCATCAAGTATACTTGGCAAAACTCCAAGTCTATACTTAAAAATATTTACAACCAAGGCATAGACAGCCTTTACAATACATGTGCCAACCTCATACGGTAGGAGGGTGCTCACCCGAGACACCAAGAACTCCTCCTTTAAGTTCTGCACAAATCCACCTCAAACCCGTACCTCTACACCTACACTCGACTCCCGGTAAAACTGCGCACTTCTATGGTAGAGCGCATGAGTTATGTGCACTCTACTCTACTTCTGCGCCTTCCCTTTTACCACTATCCAAGTCGTAGAAGAGAGATGCGAAGTTGTTGTCTCCAAATGAGCTCTGCGTTCATGTATATATACACATGCTTGCTCAATTGTTAAGGGGTGTCCAGCCTTAAGGCCGACCCCATAAACCATGTTATAACGCCCATATAACATCAAATACAAGTCGGCTTTGCCCATCGTGCAAGCCTCACCAATCGTGGTATAAAACCTTTCGCTCTCCTTTCATTTTCGCACTAAGTGTTCGTGCTCCACATATCGTCGCATTCTTTTGTCGCACAAGTGTCGGATGATCTTCGCATAAGAGCGCCCGCCCGCCGCATCGTCCGCCGACTCGTCATGCACGGAGCGCCCGTCCGTCGTGCAAGGAGCGCCCGCCCATCGCGTGCCTGCCCGAGTCACGAAGGCCTTACATCTGTCACGCCCCTACACCTACGGTGATCTTCCAACCGCTTGTAGCGAGGTGCGGCACCACCGAACGCTTTCTTTTTAACAATACTAACGTTTATGGGCTACGCCTATTCCAACATAAACTTACTTAACTTGTGTTCTTATAACCGAATAAAATGTTATCCTTTATACTTCAACAAAGAACATTCTCATTCATTAACCATCAACAATAAACCGAGAACAATACACAAGTATAAAGGGAGGGGCAACTCCCCGAACAGTCTGCCCAACAATAATATTATGTCAAGAATATCAGATTTTACAACAAGTGTGTCTTGGCTGAACCAAGTCTCACACTTAACCAATTTTTACAAAAGACAGGCCACCTGCCTTTTACAACATTTCATGCACCCTTGCATAAGAGGGAGTGCTCACCCGAGCCACTCAACCGCCCTACCAAATCCTGCATAAAACCGTGTACAAGAATCCACTCACAATGGCACTCTTTGCCAACCTTCACCCAAGATAAACTGCGCACTTCCTTCAAGCCTAATGTGCATGAGATATGTGAATTTACCTACCTAAGACTGTGCACTCCTTTACCCCTTTATACGAAGGCTTCAGCGAATATTCCTTGGTTCAAATGAGCTCCAAGCTCACCTTATATATATGAAACTCAACGTGTGGTTGGAAGGGGGTGTCCAGCCTTAAGGCCGACCCCACAACCCAACATATCACGCCCATATGTGCACTTTCATACGTCGGCCCAACTCCATTTGCCATCGCATATAAACAAGGATCAACACTTAGCCATTTTAGCGTCTTTTTCCTTATCGTCGCATTTCTGTTCACCTGAAACGTCGCAGCCAACTCGCAGGAACGTCGCACCGTCGTGTGCGCTCACCCGCCGTGCGCCCGTGCCCGCCCGTGTGCCCGCGCCCGCCCATGCGCCCTCGTGCAGCCCGACTCGCCGGTCGCCCGCACCCGCTCCCGCCGTGCACGTCGCCTTGCCCGGCGCCCAACCGCGCTTAAGCTCGAGGACCTTACATCGGGAATCGCCCTGCCTGCCGGGCGAGGGTGCGGGCGGCCCGGGTGGCTCCTGCATGAGGGCGGCCCCCTCGTGCAGGCACCACCCGGGCCGCCCGCGCCCTCGCCCGATGGCGCCTGCACGAGGGCGCCCCCCTCGTGCAGGCGCCACCCGGGCCGCCCGTGCCCTCGCCCGGCAGGCAGGGCGATTCCCGGGATCGCCCTGCCTGCTGGGCGAGGGCGCAGGCGGCCCGGGTGGTGCCTGCACAAGGTTGGGTGCCACCCGGGCCGCCCGCGCCCTCACCCGGCAGGTAGGGCGATTCCGGGAATCGCCCAGCCTGCCAGGCGAGGGCGCAGGCGGCCCGGGTGGCGCCTGCACGAGGGCGCCCCCCCTCATGCAGGCGCCACCCGGGCCGCCTGCGCCCTCGCCCGACAGGAAGGGCGATTCCGGGCCGGGTGAGGGCGCGGGAATCACCCTGCCTGTCGGGCGAGGGCGCGGGCGGCCCGGGTGGCCCCTGCACGAGGGGGAGCGCCCTCGTGCAGGTGCCACCCGGGCCGCCCGCGCCCTCGCACGGCAGGAAGGGCGATGGGCGAGGGCGCGGGCGGCACAGGTGGCACCTGCATGAGGGGCGCCCTCGTGCAGGCGCCACCCGGGCCGCCCGCGCCCTCGCCCGGCCCGGAATCGCCCTTCCTGCCGGGCGAGGGCGCAGGAATCGCCCTGCCTGCCGGGCGAGGGCGCGGGAATCGCCCTAACTGCCGGGCGAGGGCGCGGGCGGCCCGGGTGGCGCCTGCACGAGGGAGGGTGTCACGCCCCTACACCTGCGGTGATCTTCCAACCGCTTGTAGCAAGGTGCGGCACCACCGAACGCTTTCTTTTTAACAATACTAACGTTTATGGGCTACGCCTATTCCAACATAAACTTACTTAACTTGTGTTCTTATAACCGAATAAAATGTTATCCTTTATACTTCAACAAAGAACATTCTCATTCATTAACCATGAACAATAAACCGAGAATAATACACAAGTATAAAGGGAGGGGCAACTCCCGGTAAAGTCTGCCCAACAATATATTAAGAATATCAGTTTACAATACAACAGTGTGTCTTGGCCGAACCAAGTCTCACACTTAACTGAATTTTACAACAGGCAGGCCACCTGCCTTTTACAACCGTGTCGTACACCTTTTGCACAAGAGGAAGTGCTCACCCGAGCCACCCAACCTTCCTGCCAAATCCTGCACGAGACTGCACACTCGAACCTCCTCAAACCGTACTTAAGTCAAAACCTACACCTTAGAAGTGCTACGCATGAGGTATGCGCAGCCTCCTTTTACCCCTATGCGTTTTACCCCTTGTACGAATGAAGATGAGCGAAGTTCATTGGTACAAATGAGGAGCAGCCACCTTCTACTTATACGCATATCATCCATGCGTTAAGCCTTAGGCCGACCACTCAAATATCAATATGAACACCCCTTAAAGGTTATTCCACATGTCGGCTTTGTATATTTTATGCTCCACGTTCAACATGTATAAACCTTCGTATTTTCTTATAACATGTATATGTATGTGCTTCATTATATTATATTTTATTATCCATGGTTCTCCATATATATGTGCCATCGCATGGCCATATGTCTTATTATCATGTTGGTCTTTATATTTTTAATATCGTATATAAATGTGCTCGCTCACACTTAGTCGCATTAAGTGTTGCACATGTATTGTTGCTTTTAACGTCGCATTCTTTCGTCGCACAAGTTCCGGATGACCGTCGCACTTCATCGCACAAGAGCGCCCGCCCGTCGCTCGTCCACCGGCCCGTCGCACCATCGTGTGCCCGTTGTGCCACACACCCGTCGCTCGTCTGCCCGAGTTGCGAAGGCCTTACAGGGGGCACCCTCGTGCAGGCGCCACCCAGGCCGCCCGCGCCCTCGCTCGGCAGGCAGTGTCACGCCCCCAAGCCTATGGTGGTCTTTCAACCGTGCCGGCGAGGTGCGGCACCACCGAACGTTTTTTTTTTAACAATACTAACGTTTATGGACTACGCCTATTCCAACATAAACTTACTTAGCTTGTGTTCTTATAACCGAATGAAGTGTTATCCTTTATACTTTAACAAAGGACATTCTCAATTATCAACCATGAACAACAAACCGAGAACATCAGCAATACACAAGTATAAAGGGAGGGGCAACTCCCGAACAGTCTGCCCAACAGTAATATTATAACAGTTTCTTCAATAATACATCAGTAAGTATACTTGGCAAAACTCCAAGTCTATACTTAGAACAATTTACAACCAAGGCATAGACAGCCTTTACAATACATGTGCCAACCTCTACGGTAGGAGGGTGCTCACCGAGACACCAAGAACTCCTCCTTTATGTTCTGCACAATTCCACCTCAAAACCGTACCTCAACACCTACACTTGTCTCCCGGTAAAACTGCGCACTTCTACTGTAGAGCGCATGAGTTATGCGCACTCTACTTTATTTCTGCGCCTCCTTTTTACCCCTATCCAATGCGTAGAGAGAGATGCGAAGTTTTGTGTTTCAAATGAGGCTCTGCGTTCACATATATATACACCAGCCTGCTCAAGTGTAAGGGGTGTCCAGCCTTAAGGCCGACCCCCTAAACCCTGTCATAACGCCCACACAATACTAAAGTATGTGTCGGCTTTGCTCCATCGTGCAAGCCTCTCCAATCGTGGTGTAAAGCCTTTCGCTTCATCGCATTATTCACTAAGTGTCGTGCTCTCTCATGAGTGTCGTCGCACTTAGCTCCAAACGTCGCATATTAATTTCGCATATCGTCGCATAAGGATCGGATGACCGTCGCATAAGAGCGCCCGCCCTTCGCACCGTCCGCCCGCTAGTCGTGCACGGAGCGCCCGCCCGTCGTGCAAGGAGCGCCCACCCGTCGCGTGCCTCGCTGAGTCGCGAAGGCCTTACATCCTCCTCCACCTGAAATCATTGTCGTCCTCGACAACATACCATCTCGGTAGCTCTCCACCAAGATCATCATCATTCAGGATGTCGACCTTTCTTTACAAGGCAAACATCCTTGCAACATATGTAGAGACTCTTTCTCCGCTATGTCTCGACCTAGTGATCACTGCCACCAAGCTCACCATCCATAATCCATGCTCAGGTCCATGGAAACTCCATCCATCTCATCTGCAACATGCCATCACTTATCATACCTGCTGCATATGTTTGAGGACTCACTGCCATGAGCAGCTAGCAATGAGCCCATATTCTTACTTATCTAAGAAGATGTAGAGGGAGTAGAGCCTAAAGGCTCTTCCTCACTAATCAACTCGATCCATCTATCAGGATCCTCAACCTCCATCCTTTGTAGATAAGCAACCCGGTCTTCCTTCTGGACCTCCGGCTTCACATATATCTCATCATCATCATCATCATCTTCCACCAGCTCTAGCCTTCTTGTTAAGTCCAAGATGCTATCTGAAAGTGTCTTGATGACCACTGACTGTTCCCCAAGCTTTGCCTCAACAATGGACAACCGCTTGTTCACTTTTTCCTTGTCCTCCATTTGCATTGCTCCTACTTTACAATCAGGTCTTGTTGCACCAATGGTAGGCACACCAATGGGTACATCTTCTCTTCCATCATAAATGTAGAGCTTCTTCAAATGTGGTACAATCATAGCATCGAATTGTTTCATAAATTCCACCCCCAATACAGCTTCATAGTCATCAATCCGTGCTATAGTGAAGTCCACCTTCCCGGTCCATTCACCAAGTGTAGTATCCACCTTCTCGGCTACACCAAGAATGTCCATCGGAGGAGAATTTATTGTCTTCATTTGTGCCCTTGCTGGTACAAACTTTAGTCCAATCCTCCTTGCAGTATCCTCGCTCATGAAGTTGTGGGAGGCTCCACTATCCACCATAGTGATCACATTAGTGTCCCCAACCTTCATTCGAACATACTCTAACTTGTTTCTTTCTGGGTCTCTCTTAGAGACTACTTCTGTAGTAGCAGAAGCACCAAGTATCTGCATCATCCCCACAGAAGCATCATTACTCTCATCATCAGACTGTGCAACCGCAACCACCTTTGGTTTAGAGGGACAATTCTTCACCATGTGTGGTCCTGCACATATCCAACACTTCAAAGGCTTCTTTGTTTTCGAACCATCATCTGCTTTCGAAGCACCATCATCCTTCTTCTCTTTCGGCTTTTCGGACTTCTTCTTCTTGTCATCAGAAGTATCATCAAGGTGATCCACCAACCTATCAACCGCAGCAAAAGCTTCTTCAAGTGTTCTAATATTCTGTCTCCTCACCTCATTGCGTGCCCAAGGTTTCAATCCCATAATGAAGTTGAACACCTTGTCTTTTTCTGCCATGTCATGAAGTTCCAAAGTTGCACTTGAATACTCTTGCTGGTATTCTTGTAGGCTTCCGGTTTGCTTTATGTACTTGAGTTTGGTCCTTGCTTCCCATGTGTCATCCTAAGGACTGAAGTGGGTATGCAAAACCTTCTTCAAGTCTTCCCACGAAGTGATGTCGTCAGCACTGCCATTGGCAATTTGGTCCACCCTCCTTCGCCACCACATCTTAGCATCCTTTGTCAAGAACTGAGTAGCTACCTTGACTTGTGTCTCAACATCAATCAGGTTCAACCGCTCCAAGTACTGCTCCACGTCCCATAAGAAGTTGCCAAGAATTGCTGCCTTCCTTGTTCCATCATAAGATTCTGGTTCCTTGACCTTCATATGAGGCATTCCTCCAAATGAATAATGCCCCATGGCCCTCTTCACAATTGTAAGTTCATTCTTTGTATCTTCAAGAGTCTTCTTCAAGTTCTCAATTTCTGCACGACTTTCTGCAAGATCTTGATCCCTTGATTCCTCGACTTCTCTGACCCTTTGTTCGAGCTGGGCACACCTATATTCAGTGTACTCATTTTGTGTCTTGAGTTCATCATTCCTCATTCGGATTTCATCGAGTTCTTCTTTCCAAGAAATCTCCATACTCTCTATCTTTTCCGACATCTTTTCCATGAACCCAATAGTAGTATCGCCATGATTAGACCCGGCCTGAGACCCAGCTGCCATTTCGTCCAGCTTCTTCTTCCTTTGCGATCTAGTCTCGACCATTCAACAATTCCACCGAGTATCCTGCACTTCCACGAGCAACCTTTGCTCTGATACCAACTGTCACGCCCCCAAGCCTACGGTAGTCTTTCAACCGTGTCGGCGAGGTGCGGCACCACCGAACGCTTTCTTTTTAACAATACTAACGTTTATGGACTACGCCTATTCCAACATAAACTTACTTAGCTTGTGTTCTTATAACCGAATGAAGTGTTATCCTTTATACTTTAACAAAGGACATTCTCAATTATCAACCATGAACAACAAACCGAGAACATCAGCAATACACAAGTATAAAGGGAGGGGAAACTCCCAAACAGTCTGCCCAATAGTAATATTATAACAGTTTCTTCAATAATACATCAGTAAGTATACTTGGCAAAACTCCAAGTCTATACTTAGAACAATTTACAACCAAGGCATAGACAGCCTTTACAATACATGTGCCAACCTCTATGGTAGGAGGGTGCTCACCCGAGACACCAAGAACTCCTCCTTTATGTTCTGCACAATTCCACCTCAAAACCGTACCTCAACACCTACACTTGTCTCCCGGTAAAACTGCGCACTTCTACTGTAGAGCGCATGAGTTATGCACACTCTACTTTATTTCTGCGCCTCCCTTTTACCCCTATCCAATACGTAGAGAGAGATGCAAAGTTTTGTGTTTCAAATGAGGCTCTGCGTTCACATATATATGCGCTAGCCTGCTCAAGTGTAAGGGGTGTCCAGCCTTAAGGCCAACCCCCTAAACACTGTCATAACGCCCACACAATACTAAAGTATGTGTCGGCTTTGCTCCATCGTGCAAGCCTCTCCAATCGTGGTATAAAGCCTTTCGCTTCATCGCATTATTCACTAAGTGTCGTGCTCTCTCATGAGTGTCGTCGCACTTAGCTCCAAACGTCGCATATTAATGTCGCATATCGTCGCATAAGGATCGGATGACCGTCGCATAAGAGCGCCCGCCCTTCGCACCGTTCACCCGCTCGTCGTGCACGGAGCGCCCGCCCGTTGTGCAAGGAGCGCCCGCCCGTCGCGTGCCTGCCCGAGTCGCGAAGGCCTTACAGGCAGGATCGCCCTGCCTGCCGGGCGAGGGCGCGGGCGGCACGGGTGGCGCCTGCACGAGGTTGGGCGCCCTGCCCAACCTCGTGCAGGCGCCGCCCGCGCCCTCGCCCGGCAGGCAAGGCGACCCTGCCTGCCGGGCGAGGGCGCGGGCGGCCTGGGTGGCCCCTGCACGAGGGCGCCCGGGCGGAGGGCGGTTCAGGTGAAGTGGCCGGGTGGGTGAGGGCGCCGGTCGGGGGGGGGGGCGGGTGAGGGCGCCGGGCCGGGTGAAGGCGCCCGGAGGTGTGGGGCGGGCGGACGGGTGGGGGCGCCTAAAGGGGCGGGGCAGGCGAGCGAGCGGGGGCGCCTAAAGGGGCGGGGCGGGCGGGCGGGGGCGCCTAAAGGGGCGGGGCGGGCGGGCGGGTTGGAGCGGGCGGGTGAGGGGGTGCGGGGTGTGCGAGTGAAGGGGTGCGGGGTGACGGGGTGCGGTAGGGAGCCCGGGCGGAGGGGGGTTCGGGTGAGGCAGGCGGGTGGGTGAGGGCGCAGGGCGGGGGGGCGGGCAAAGGCGCCGGGAGGGGTTGAGCGGGTGGGTGAGGGGTGCATGATGGGGTGCGGGGTGGGCGGGTTGGGGGAGAGGTAGGGAGCCTGGGCAGAGGGGGGTTCGGTTGAGGCGGGTGGGCGAGGGCGCTCGGAGGGGTGGGGTGTCGGGAGGGTTGGAGTGGGCGGGTGATGGGGTGCGGGGCGCGCGGGTTGGGGGAGAGGTAGGGAGGGCGCCTAGAGGGGTGGGTGAGGGCACCTGGGTCGGTCGGTCGGGTGGGCGGTCAGGCAGGCTGAGTAGGGAGAGAGTTGGGGTGGGCGGGCGGGTGAGGGTGCCCGGGCTGGAGAGGGTTGTGGGGGTTGGAGCGGGCGGGTGAGGGGGTGCGGGGCGCGCGGGTTGGGGGAGAGGTAGGGAGGGCGCCTAGAGGGGTGGGTGAGGGCACCTGGGTCGGTCGGTCGGGTGGGCGGTCAGGCAGGCTGAGTAGGGAGAGAGTTGGGGTGGGCGGGCGGGTGAGGGCGCCCGGGCTGGAGAGGGTTGTGGGGGTTGGGCCGGGGCGCTCGGGCCGCCGGGGTGGGGGCGTTGGGATGCTTGGGGGGGTGGGTGGGTGAGGGCTGCCATGCCATGCGGGGGGGGTGGTGGGTCGGTGAGGGCGCCCCAGCAAAATGTTTTATTCATGATTTACTTTTTTACACTGGAATGTTAATACATGTCCTTTTGGAATATGAGGGGTTGTGGGTGGGGCGATTGTTGATTAAAATTTATGATATGTTTTCGTTGTTACTTTAAGTTAATATGTTTTTATTATTTACTGATTTATGTGTTTCTATTTTTCAGGAAAATGGGATCAAAGAGAATTTCAGTGAATCTTTCTGGACCAAAGACTCATAAAGGTGCATCTAAAAGAAACATTGGTGAACGAACTCCACCTGAGCTCATGGCTACAAATCTTTCAAGTGCCTCAAGTGATAAGAAGATGATTTCAGACTGGAAGAATTCGAAAGAGGTGAAATTTCCATCAAGAATGTGGTATGTGAAAGAAAGAGAAAGCGCAAATGTGAATATATATCTATATATCGATATACCGAATGATAATGGAATTTTTGAGGTGATGGGAAGAGTCGTAGATATGTGTTCGGTACCGGACACTGAAGTTGTTTACGTACTTACAAAAGCTCCCAAGTCACATGAAATGGTTAAATACCAACTATCATATTCATTGTATGACACGAGCGAGGTATCTACAAAGTTGTGTAGTCAAATCGTAAATGAGATGACAGAAAACATCGTAAGTATTATTATTTATATTTGTATTTTGCGTTTTTTAAAGTGTCTCAATATATTTTTTAACTTTGTTTTTTATTGACATATGATATTTTGTTTGGCAGAATTTCGTTGAAAGTTGTTCAATTAAGTTGGGAGGTATTCATTTCATTGAGAATGATATCATGAAAGTTGTCAGCAGTTTTTACTCAGTGTCAGAAGAAAATATGGAAAAAAGGCAAAATGAAGTAATTGATAATGCTACAAAGCTACATCCAAAGAATCAGAAAAAAAGGTCTCTGGTGGATAAATCTAGCAAGGGTAAACAAGTTACTTTTGAGAACGATGAAGTTGAAATTGACGATGAAACATATGTTGTCATTACTGAAGATGACATTGGAACTGAGAAGAGCCATAAAAATCCAAAAGTAACAATGCCCAAGAATAACTCTGGTGGGAATGTTATGACCAAGAAAAGTAGAGTTGATGATTTTGAAGCAGTCATTACAAACAGTCAAGAACCTAGTGAAACTTCAAAAGAAAGCAGAGAAATCATTACACCAAGAGCTGATTTAGAAGATGGCATTATCAAAACAAAACAAAATGTCATTCGAGAGAATTTGACAAAGAGAAACTTAATTGATGGTGGTCTCACATTTCGGCTTAATGTCAGGCAAACCTATAAAGCAAGTGAAGGAAAATGTCAATATCAAGTTAGAAAGCCACATCATCTACATGTTCACAACTTGAAGACATTGATGAGGTACAATCCATATGCTCATGTGGTTAGTTGTGCTTCTTGTTGATCCACTTCAAGTTCCCAACAAAGAAGCATTTGATAAGTCAAAATGTTTTGAATACAATTATTATGTGCTTGGGGGGAACCATTCTGTAGAAGCTCAAAGACAATTGATGGAGGAATATCCTAATAACCCACGTTTTGAAACAATGAAATGTATCATTTACGGTGGTTTATCTGATACAGAAGCAAAGTTAGTGGCATGGGATCATAATTCAGATAATGAATATAGGATGTCTATGACTTTCATCCAAAGGGTTAGATTTATTCATAGTGAATTTGAAGAAAAATGTGGTGGGGATAGGACGAAAGTTACTGCAGAGTTCCGAAAGGAATGTTGTATGGAAATAGGATATCAAATTGAAGAGAAAACCAATTCAAAAGGTGGAAAGGGCAACAAACATAGTGATTTATTCAGAGGTGTTGATAACATTTTCCAATTGGCATTTAGAACTGGAGATGTTTGGAGGTTGATTGATGAGATTTTTGGCATGTGGGAAGACATTGCCATTAAAAACCAGAAGGTCAAAAAGTCTAAGCCATTCATATGTGGCAACAGTAAATTAGCTCCTGAAATGAAGCATCTTCCAGACAATATGACTATCACACCTTGGAGGGCGATGCAAGGAGTGAAAGATGAGATAATTGTCAAAACAATATTATCTCGTGTGAGGTCAGGGGAATTATCATTGGAGAAAATGTCTGAAGAATTTCAAAAGTAAGTTTCTTGAAATATTTTTATTTATTTCTAGATTATAATTATATTATAAATAAAACATGTTGTTCTTGGTAGTATTTGTTATACATATCATTATATTAACTTTTTGTTACTTTATCTATGCAGTCACAAAGTTTACATGAAAATTCAAGAACAAATGGTTAGATTGTTGAATGAAGATAGTTGGGATGATGTCATACGCAACTATCCAGATTCAAGTTCTACATCAACATTAAAATCTTTTTATCTTGCATTTAAAAAGGTATCTTGATTTATACATTCATTTTTATTCACCTGTGTACTATTTTTAATTTATAACTTACACATATATTTGTTTATTTTATAAAAGATGAGGAATGATGATAATGGAGTGCCAGATAGTTTCAAAACCTTTATCGAAAAGATAAAGATCGAAAGACTGAGGAAGCAACATATTAAGGATATTCAACTTGATCCAACTCTTAATCATTTCATTTGGAATCGGCTAGACACTATTCAATATCAAGTAATACAAGGCGACTGTGAAGACATTGCTAAACTCATACCTAAAAGGGATTATGCCCTAGTCATTGCAGATATTCCCCATGGTTTCAATATTCCAAACATTGACTATGATAGTGACCCTTATACTTATCAAGCTTTTAGTAAAGTGGTTGCGAGATTTGTAGAAGTCACGTCATCACCATTATGGAGATTTGTGACATTTCATTCAGACACACAATTGGCAATGATATTGTCAAGCTTCAAGGGGAAAACAAATTCAAGGATGCAGCTTACATGGTAAGACGTTTAAAATGTATATTTGATTAATGTTGAAAAATTTATTTATGTACAAGTTAATTTAACTTTTACTATTTCATGTTGTTAGGATATTCCGACACATAGGAAATAGTTAAGTACAACTTGGTCTAGTTTAGAGTTAGGTATAGAGTTAAGTAAAGTGTGTTTCTTTACCGTTGGTGATATTGTAACTTACAATCCGACGGTCACGATATGTAGTGATCCAACGGTTCATTCTCTCCTCGGTATTACCGACACTTGATCCGTGGCTTGACACCTGATTGGTCCATGAGTTCTATTTAAAGCGCATGGAGGGTCATTGTTCGGGTAATCCGTGCATGAGAGAAGCTTATGTAAATTTTCATTCTTTGATTAATAAATTGCCTGTAGTAGCCACGTTGGCGCAGGCCGTGGACTGTTTCCCTCTTTGAGGGTTTTAACCACGTCAAAAATACTGGTGTATTGATCTGTGATCTGGTTGTGAGCGGTGTCCTTTTGGTGTTCTTTCTGAGGAACTTACCCTGTAAATTCCTACATGGTATCAGAGCTATTTGAGGGCCGCGTCCGTTGGTGATCCAAATCTGAAACCGGTAGAACTGCATGCGGTTGTCGTTTCCTAGATCTGCTGTTTCTGACTGCTTTCGGGCCGAGAGGACTGCTCTGTTGCGTTCGGAGCATCTGTTCCAGTGAGGAACCCCTTTCGTTTCACGCGAAAAGGTTTCGGTAGCCCTAGCTGCGTCATTTTCAGATCGGGAGGTATACAGTGTTTTTGCAGTTTACTGTTATTTTCTCTCTGCTTATTTCGATTTCGGTTTATTTACCCCTTTTTTTTTTAACCGGATCTATACCTTTCATTTCTGCGTATGCTCTTTGCCTTGCGACTCTGTGCGATCTGGGCAAATCAAAAATAGAAAGGAAAGATTTTTCTCATGCGTATGCTCTTTTCCCTGCACCTTAGTGTGATCTCGGAAAATCAGAAACATTGAGAAAAATATTTAGTTTTTCGGCTAAAGCTAACTTTGAGATTTTTTTAAAATATCTAGTTTTTTGGCTAAAGCTAACTTCGAGCCACAAGGTTCGTTTTTCTTTGCATATTCGTGTTGGGTTTTGTGTTTTGTGTTTTGTAAGGAAAAAGAGCTTTCTCAAGGCAAGCACGAAAATCGAGGCCCCCCCCCCTCTCTCTCTCTCAATTTTTTTGTATAAATCAATTGGTTCAAAGTTATTTTAAGAGAGTAGAGGTCTTGGGTTCAAGTCTCCATTTTGTGGGGGCGGATTTTTTTTTCATTCCCGCACATTCGCGCACTTTGTCGGCAACTTCAACAATTTTTTTTTCAAAAAGCCTTAACTTCTTCATCCGGAAGCCTTTTTCAGAGCCGTTTTTTTTAAAACAACCTAATTTTTCGAGATCTATCCATTGGAACACTTACTTTCAGCATCTTCAGCTTCAGTTTTTAAAAAAAAAATGGAAAGTCCATGCCAAGTCATTCTTGACAGCACTAACTACTTCCAATGGATAGCCTACATGGAAGATTTACTTAGAAGTAAAGGTCTCTACTGAATAGCCACAGACCAAGAGAAGAAACCAAAAGATGAAGACAAGGCTGCAAAATAGGAAAATAGACAAGATCAAGCACGTGGTTTGATAGGGATGTCCATTTCTCCTGATCTTAGATTCCATATTGCAGAACTTGAGACTCCTCATGAAGCATTGGAAAAAATTGCTAAAGTTTTTGGGATTAAAAATGAAATTAGAGCCCATCAACTTGAAAATGAGTTGCTTACTTTGGATCCTAATAATTTTTCTTGCATTGAAGATTTCTTGTCCAAATTCAAGACCCTTAGATATCTCTTGGAAGGTGTTAAGGTTAAGAAAGAAGATGGTAACTTTATTTATTCCATCCTTACTAAGTTGGGACCAACCTACTCTGTATTTGTTTCCACTTTCCATTCTACAAGGGAAGCTTTCATTTGTCAAGAAAAAGACTACAAGACCCCTTCCTTTGACTCCTTTTGTGATTCCTTAATAAGAGAACAAGAAAAACTCTTACACCTTGGTCTTCTTAATCTTGGAAACTCTTCCACAAAAGCGTTAGCCGCCTAGCAGCAACCAAATTCAAAGAATCCTAAGAAGTCATATCCTCAAAAGAATGGTCCTAAACAAAATCAGCCTCAAAATGAAAGATCATTTCAGCAAAATGATAAGACCAATAAAAACAAATGGAAGAAGACTGATAGACATTGTAACTTTTGTAATCGAGATGGCCACTTAGAATCTAAATGCTTTAAGAAGATGGAAGCCTTGGAAGCCGCAATGAAGAAACATAACATCCATGTGGAGCCTACTTCAACTTCAACTTCCGGAATGGCACTTTCTGCATGTCGTTGTCAATCATCTCAATCTGGTTATGCATTAAATGTATCTTCTTCCTCTCCTTCTCATGAGTGGCTCATTGATTCTGGAGCCTCTTATCACATGGCCAAAAACCAAGCCATGTTTTCTTCTTTAAATGATTGTAACACCAAAAATATATATGTTGGTGATGATAGATCTCTTAATGTTGTCGGGACTGGAACTGTTCATCTAGACAATGGTCAGTTTAATGATGTATTATGTGTTCCAACCTTATCCTGCAACCTTCTATCTGTATATCAGATAACTCATTCAGGTGAAGGTAAAATTGTTGAATTTTCACCTCATGATGTTGTAATCAAGGATCTAAGAGATCCTGAACAGATTCTAGCTACTGGTATTGTTGATGATTCCACAAGGTTGTATAAGTTTCACAACTTTGGGTCATCAAATCTTCCCTCAGTATTTGTTGCTCATAATGATGAAGTGAGCAAACTTTGGCATGAGCGATTTGGTCACTTAAACTATCGCTCCCTTCAACATCTATGTAAAGAAAATATGGTGACAGGTCTTCCTATGGTATCTTGCAGAGATGGTGTTTGTTCCGGATGTGTACTCGGAAAACATCATCGGGACAGTTTTGACAAACGTGCCTCTTGGAATGCCTCAGCCCCTTTACAGCTTGTGCACAGTGATTTATGTGGTCCTCTTCCTGTTGCTTCATTCTTTGGCTGCAAGTATTTCTTAACTTTCATTGATGATTTCTCCAGACGCACTTGGGTATACTTCTTAAAACTCAAGAGTGAAGTATTTAACACATTTTTGGCCTTCAAAGCCTTTGTTGAAAAACAATCTGGACATCAAATTCTTAAGCTAAGAACTGATAATGGTGGAGAATATGTTAAAAACACATTCATCAACTTTTGCACCGAAAATGGAATTCAAATGCAACATACTGTTCCATACACTCCACAACAAAATGGTGTAGCTGAAAGAAAAAATTGCACCTTAAAGGAAATGGCTAATTGTATGCTGCAATCCAAAGGATGCAGTCTTAGTTTTTGGGCCGAAGCAATTAATTGTGCAAATTATATAATCAATCGCACTCCTACTAAGGTTCTAGAGAATATCACTCCAGAAGAAGCTTGGAGTTCCATTAAACCGGATGTAAGTCACTTTCGTGTTTTTGGAAGTGAAGCATGGGCCCATATTCCAGATGAAAATCATAAAGCTTTAGAACCTAAGAGTGAGAAATGTACTTTTGTTGGATATTCTGAAGATGTAAAAGGTTATAGACTTATTCCATTTAAGTCCAAAAATGTTATCATTAGAAGAGATGTAAAATTTGATGAAAATAAATCGGCCTGCGAGCCTAGTCCGGCGGATGTGCCACCTCTTCCTATCTCTTCTACTTTTGAAAACATTTCTTCTTCAGATGATGAAAGTGAGGATGATAATCCTCCCCCACCTTCTCAGGATCCTCAACTTCCAAGATGGGTTCGTGCTACTCGGGATGCAGCAGGTGATCTTGCCGGTGATCCTACAGATCAACGACGTACACGTTCTCAGTTTGAAAGAGCCTCTTCTTTACTGGCTCAAGCTCCAGTAAATCATGATCCTGACACTTTTGCAGAAACTTCAAGCCATCCACATTGGGAAGCAGCTATGAATGAAGAATATCATTCATTGTTGGCAAATGATACATGGGATCTTGTTCCTCTACCAAAGGGACGCAAACTTGTTAGATGTAAATGGGTTTACAGAACCAAGTATGGACCAGATGGGAAAGTTGATAAACATAAAGCTCGTCTTGTTGCTAAGGGCTTTTCACAGGTTGAAGGCATTGACTACACTGAAACCTTCTCCCCTATTGCCAAAATGAACTCTATCCGCCTTGTTCTTTCCCTTGCTGCCTCTTTAAAATGGGAAGTCCATCAGATGGATGTTAAATCTGCCTTCTTGCATGGGGACTTGCAGGAAGAAATCTATATGGAACAACCCATTGGCTTCATACAAACAGACTCCAGCCTTGTTTGTCGACTTAAGAAATCCCTTTATGGTCTCAAGCAAGCTCCTCGAGCTTGGTATGCCAAAATGGATAGCTTTCTTTTAGAATCTGGCTTTTCTAGGTGTTATTCTGACAATATTGTCTACACCAAGAAAGTGGGCAACTCTCTTATCATCCTTGTTCTTTATGTTGATGATCTTATTCTTACTGGTAGTGATCCCAACCTTATAAACCATGTGAAGTCCAGCCTTAAAAAGAAATGTGAAATGACAGACTTAGGACACTTACACTATTTTCTCGGTCTTCAAGTCTTGCAATCCAAGGAGGGTATTTTCCTTTCCCAATCCAAGTATGCTTGTGATATTCTTCGTCATTTTCACATGGAAGACTGTAAGCCAGCCCCTTCTCCCTTTCAGTCTGGAGTCAAACTTTCAGTCTCTTGTACTTCTCCTGAAGTTGATGCTACCTTATACCGTCAACTTGTAGGAAAACTCTTGTATTTAACCCATACTCATCCTGACCTTTCCTTTGTTGTTGGCCTTGTTGCTCATTTTATGCAAAACCCCCGTGAAAGTCATTGGAAAGCAGCTAAAAGAATACTTCGTTATGTTCGAGGTACAGTACAGTTTGGGATTCATTACAGTGCCAAAGCAACTCCTCTATTAGTCGGTTTCACTGATTCTGATTGGGCTAGTGACCCTGATGATCGAAAGTCTACTGCCGGTTATGTCTTCACTCTTGGTTCAGGACCTATTACATGGGCTTGTAAGAAACAGGCTGCCATTTCTCTTTCGTCAGCAGAAGCAGAGTATCGTGGTGCCGTGGAAGCTAGTAAGGAAGCCTTGTGGCTTCGTCAGATCCTATCAGAGTTTGGCTTTGAGCAGCAGCATCCCACCACACTTTGGTGTGATAATCAAAGTTCCATTTAGCTATGCAAAGATCCAGTCCAGCATCAGCGCAACAAACACATTGAACTACACATGCACTTCATCGGAAAGCTCATTCATGACCATGTTCTTGAAATGCAATATTGTTCAACAGATGATCAGGTTGCAGACATCTTCACAAAGGCTCTCACAGAGGCGAAGTTCACTAAACTTTGATATATGCCTGGAGTTCAGGGAGTTGTCACTAAGGGGGGATAGGCTCTAGTGCCTCCTTCCTTCTCCTATTGTGTCATATTTGTAAATCCTTCAATCCTATCCCAAGTTGTTCTTAAGGGGGGATGTTAGGATATTCCGACACATAGGAAATAGTTAAGTACAACTTGGTCTAGTTTAGAGTTAGGTAAAGTGTGTTTCTTTACCGTTGTACATATTGTAACTTACAATCCGATGGTCACGATATGTAGTGATCCGACGGTTCATTCTCTCCTCGGTATTATCGACACTTGATCCGTGGCTTGACACCCGATTGGTCCATGAGTTCTATTTAAAGTGCATGGAAGGTCATTGTTCGGGTAATCCGTGCATGAGAGAAGCTTATGTAAATTTTCATTCTTTGATTAATAAATTGCCTGTAGTAGCCACGTTGGCGCAGGCCGTGGACTGTTTCCCTCTTTGAGGGTTTTAACCACGTCAAAAATACTGGTGTATTGATCTGTGATCTGGTTGTGAGCAGTGTCATTTTGGTGTTCTTTCTGAGGAACTTACCCTGTAAATTCCTACACATGTTACAGGGAAAAGTCAAATCTTCTTCACAATGAAGATCAACAATTTATAAATGATTGTGAGTTCATTCATATTGATAGTTGGGCAAAAGATGATAGCCATATGTCTATGATTTTTAATCGGGTAGACAGAAAAAGAGTCATAGCCAAATATTGAGTTATGATGCTGTTGTGAGAAAACTAACATATGAAGACAAAAAAGCAAAAGGAGGGATAGTTAACATTTATCAAAAACCACAATTATTGATTAACTATCTTATAGACATTTGTTCAAATGAAGGAGATTGGGTTTTGGATTTATTTTCTGGCTCAGGTAAGTTTTATTATATGGAATTGAATTTCAATATGTTATTTTTTAATTAATATGTCATTGTACTAATTTAGTTCATTATTTCTTTTGTGCTTGAAAATTAGGTACAACACTAGCATGTTGCCTTCAAAAAGGAAGAAATTGCATTGCAATTGAAAAAGATCCAGTACAGTGCAATTTCATTCAGCAAAGAATTAATGCTCTTCAATTTCTTCCAGATGCAATGCAAGAAATTGGGTTGAAGAAAGGGGACTTTAGTGAATCACGTGTAGCAAAAAAGGCAAAGGAACCCCAACCACCATTACATGGAATGTTTGGAAAGACATACATTGGGAGTTTCGCAGACATCAAAAACCCATTAGAAGAGGAAAATGAGCAAAATGAAACAGAAAATATTGTGGAAGAGGACAATGATGAAACTCTAGAGGACGAAGAGTTTGGATTACGTGACATTGTTGATTAAATTTAAGTTATGCTTGTAAATCAAGCTTTGCAATGTTTTGACTTTGACATTTTATGAGAAGAATAAACACTCAATTAGGGTTGTTATACGTTCAATATTGGTAATATGTGATTTTTGCATTGATTTTTAAGTTAATCATTATTTTTTGAAAAAAAAAAAGTTGATTTTTATTATTTTTTTGACATGAAATTCATAGAAAAAGCTATTATTTAACCATTTTTAGTTAAAATTATCGTATAAAAATTGTGATTTTGACATGTCAATTCTAACAAAAAATTATCAAAACGTGTAGTTTTTTAGTTATATTTATGTTAAAAATGGTTATTTTTATGTCCATTGTTAAAAAATATTGTTTTTTAGAAACAATTATTTCATGTCGATTGAAAAATTAATTAAGGATGTATAAATATGTAGAATATTGAAAAGTCTAAATATCGACCTTCTAATTTAAAAATGCAAAACAGTAAAAACCTCACGAAATTTTTTTTTAAAATTATAATAAAAAACAAGAAAATGTGAAGAAAACGACCACTTCAAAAATTATCAAATTTACTAAATAATTATTTACATTTTATACATTAAAAAATTTAAAGCCAAAAAACAGGGCTTTTAAAAAAGGAGTGTGATGCAGAATGCTCACTTTTCAAAATCAGCATGAAAATCACTACCATTCTAAAACGTGATGTACATAAAAAAAAACTAAAGTGCCAAAAACTATGCTCTAGAAAAAACATGTGCGTTCTGCATCATCCATTTTCAAAATCAGGTCACTTTTTAGCGCTCTCTACGAAACGGGTAACAGTATCAGTTCCCGTTTCAAAGTTTACATTGTTTCATCCTAATTTGATTTTTTTAAAGACCATCTATTAATAAGAACTTTGACTTGAACTTCTTTGATTATGACTTCAACATGTATTTTAGAATTCAAATTCATTAGAATGTGAATATAGTATTTGTATTTTTAAGATTAATGTTGATATTGATAATTTGATTGGTTAATGCACAAGATTTTGTGATAAGAATTATAATAAGGTATTTTTGTAAATTGTTGCTTTGTTATTTAAGGGTATCCGAAGATATCAATATACCCTTTAATATATGCAATGCTAGAATGGATAAAAAAACATTGACACGTTCACATAATGAATACAAAAGATTCGCCCTAAAAACCCTTAATCAAGAAAACTAACAAATTGAGAATTACACATATTTTTCATTGGGTTTATTTTATCATTCGCAAATACAATAGGTATTTCACAACATCAATCAACCCTAATGTACTAATAAGATTAGATTACAACCCTAATCTTTTAACCAATATAAGATTACAATGTGCATAAAACCATGGATTGAAACCACCCAAAAACCCATAAATACAACTATAACAAAACCAAAAACATAAGGAGCAAAAGAAAAACATGTTAGAGATGTACAATTTATACCTATGACAAGTACAATACAACAAACAATTTTTCATAATTGAATTATTTTGTACTTATGATTTTTCATATATTTGAATCATTTTGTTAGTTGATAACAATTTATTTGTAGTACGATTGAAATTTTACCTCGTATTGGGTTTATAGATGTCTTATTCCACAACTTGCACTTCAACACTTGAAGACATCATTAATCAATTGCGGTGGTAGATGTTGCTTAGCCAATAATTAGCATTCCAACTTTTGTAATTGATAATTTATTTTTTTCCTTTTAATAATTTGATTTCACTAAAAAGGTTTGATCGTCATTTTATAGATGAACAATTTTCTTATTTTTCTAATAAAATCTTGTCAAAATTTTGCATTCCTTTTTTATGTTCTCATTCAATACATCCTTCTTTTTTATTCTTGATATTTGTAAAGTGATGACATCAAGTGCATCATTGATATCTTTTGATGAGGTGGCTTCTATGCAAAGCTTCATTGTAGGGTTGTGCAACATTATCTTCTTTTTATTATTAAAAAACATCAAATGTTTCTTCTTCAAATTAAAAACAATGCACCATATTTCCATGCACACTGCACCTAAAATAATTTTGAAGTTTCCGCTTGAATGAACTTTGATCTAACATTTCAAAACATAAACATCAATTATAGATTCTTTGTATAATAATAATAATAATCTATTTTTATGGTCACAACCAAGGTAGACACCAAATTGGTGTAGGATAAATAAGTATTCTACTTGCCTACAAATTTGTAAATGATTGACCAATTGAAAATTTATATAATTGTTGATTTTGCAAGAAGTATCACATGATAACATTTTTCCCTCACAACCCCTTCAATTTTTAATAAAGCATTTTTAAAAAACCATTAGGAATGTTCCCTTTTTATATTGGGATCCTTTTTTTTTCATATGAAAAATACATGTTTCAATAGGATTATCTTTTTATAACTTGTCTTCATACTTACATTTTTTGCAATCTACCATACCTACAAGGATATTGCCTTATTGGTTATATAAATGGAAAAAAATAAAACAATACATTTAGATAAATATTTAAAGGATTTCCAATTCAACTTTTTAGTTTTTAAAAGACATGGCTAAACTAAGTCAAGATCTTAAAGCTTTATTTTTCATAGTTTCCCATGCTAATTTTTGTTTGGTTCTCACTCTTTTAAGAGGGGCTAAAGCAATGTCAACCCTTATTCTAGCCACCTACTCTAATGAAGGGTATATGCTTGAATTTAGTTGGAATGCAACTTTTTTTCTTCTATATACAACTCCTTGTTGGCTTCCTTGATGTCAACGAATTCTACAATTGAGGCTTCTCCCATGGAGGGTCACCAAACAAGGTAGTCAACATGTCCTCCCTGTCCTTTTTTCCCCAAGGAAAAACCATAACTTTCATTATGTAAAATAGTGAAAATTACATGTTGTAGATGCATAAAAGCATATGCAAACTTTGTTGTTATTCACTCATAAAAAAATTGAGTGATACAACCATATAAAATTCTGTCAAAAAAAGTTGTAAATAGTCTGTACTAGAGAAGCACAACTATACAAAATATGTCTTTGTCCACGTGTAAAGAAAAAATATGAACTACTAACATCATCATAGATTGCAACTAGTATCAGTAACTAAAGCAAAAAAGTAGAGATGTAATATCAATAAGACTTAGAGTCAGTTTGTTAAGGGTCCATGAATGGGTGATGATAATATTGGTAATGTGCTTCCCCATATTGTTTGTTGATTATCCATGTCCCATGAATTTGTTGTGTGCCCACCTTGGATCACTGGTTAGAAAGAGTGTTCCTTTCCCTGTAAATGTGGTGACAAGTGATAATGTCAAATTGTGAGTTAATCATTAGAACTTCTTCCAGTAGTGACCTGAGTGTGTGCACGTGACATGTGGCATTAAGATTGAACCAATCAATAACAATGTGAGAATCTCCATACACCTGTAGTTGTCAGCGTCCCTGTTCTGGTGCAAATAAGAGAAGTAACTTTAAGCTGTATAGTTCAAATAAATTGTTTGTGCCACTGCCCAGACCAAATTGAAGTTTGAAAAAGTGATTATCGTTGAGGTACAAAACAACACCACCTCCACATTGTCCATTTTTTGCAGAGCCATCAAAGTAAGCACACGGATAAGAATGATCAATATTCTCAGGTTGAATATTGCGGGAGTTATGTCGAATCTCCTCATCAGGTAAAAGTACATATGTAGCCAGGACTTTTGCACTAATAATGTTGCAGAGTATGTTAGCCTTGGTAAAAATATTTTGGTTCGTGCTGATCCATGTTCCCTAGTATATTAGAAGAGGGGGATATTTTAGCTTAACAGATGAGGCCTCATTCCACCAGTTTTTCCAGGCAACATTAATAGTATCACCTCCCCATCTATTACTGATATTAAGAGCACGATATATGAAATTCCAAATAGAAACAGTGTATGGACATGTGATGAATAAGTGATCAACGGATTCCTCAACACAACGATAGAGTGCACACCAAATGTGACCGTGGAAGGAGCGTTTCATTAAATTGTCGCTCGTGGGAACCTTGTTTTAAAGGAGGCATCAGATGAAGAGTTTGGATTTTTTGGGACTCTTTAGCTTCCATGTGTGCTTCCACCACCACTTGTGTTGTTCTGGCTCTTTGTACGTCCTCCTTGTTCTTATGATGAGGCTGATGTTTGAATTTTTGCCTTCTTTCTTTTCCTCTTGAAACTTTGGATTGGAAGTAGTCAAGATTTCAACCTAGATATATTTTTTTCTTGGGTTATTGGGCTTCGTTTCACATTATGTTTCATGTGAATTACACTAAAACAACAATCATGAATTGTTCATCAAATATCCTTTGCAACATGTGAATTTATTTGGGCATAATGATCGTAAATATATACTCATATTATGTTTAACTATCAAAGGGCTTTTCGCATTAATTCCAATTATATCTCTTGCATATGCCACTCAATAAAATGGCCAGTAAATAAAAAATACAATTGTAAAATGTCATGATAAATAAGGATAGATAGTGCCAATGTTTTTAAAACCGGAACCGGTGACCAGACCGGTCCACCTAATGAACCGGTTTACCGACCGGAACCAGTCTAATCGAGACTGGTTTGGTCGAAACGAACCGGTTTTAAAAAAAACATTAAATAATTAATTTTTATTGAAACAAAACTATTTTTAAGATGTAAAACCATGATTCCAATCCAATAGAGACAAAATATGCAAAGTTTGCTCATTTATATACCATGTAAAGGTGAATATATCAAAATGGCACCGAGTGCAATACATATCATCGACAAAATAGCAAAATACATAAGAAATGAGGCTCTAAATGGCCTATAAAGTCCAAAAACAATGTTTCAAGCTATGAGGCCATTGGCCTACAGTCCTACTACAAGTCTACAGTGTACACATGATCAATCATCAAGTTCATCACCACTATTAGACACAGGATCATCATCAGGAGCTACATAGACATCATCTGGTTCAGAATCTGAGGATGCCTCAGCCTGATTTGCAACCTCAGTATCAATGCCACCAATGACAATAGAAGTGGAAACGAAACCTTTCCTAGATTTGAAGTTTACCGTCTGTCTGGCAAGGACCGGTAATGTGATGTTAAAGCAACCATAAAAAAATGCTAAGGCATTTTAAGTGCAAAGGGAGAAATGTTACAGATAAAAAAGTCACTCGTAATTCTGAAGATGTACATGACATTTTAAGCTTTCAATCACTGGGACAAGGTGAGAATGCTTGAGGGAGGACATTCCAAAGGAATATGGAGTCACATGGGGTGTTTTATTTCAAAATTGTACAAAAAAAAAGCATAATTGTGGGCACTTGGGATTTGGGGGAACACCAGCTTAAGAGGAAGTTTGATTGTTATTCAGGGGGTTTAAAGATCACATACAACATCGTGGGAATGTCTTTTAAGCTAGGCAACATAAATTTACCAAAAAGAAAAAAGATGGGATCCAAAGTATCATGTTAAAAAATACACGAGATTGAAAGAAATAATTAGTTTAAAAGAAAGATATACTTTCGTGCAGGAAGCAATGGAGTTTGCACATAATAATGAAGACAACTGTAATCTTATTTAAGCCTTAGAGTTTGTCAACTTTGACTCTTTCTACAAGAAAAGTAGTTAAATATAAAATGAGGATAATTGAACCTCTAACAATGCTCCAGAAGAAAAAGAAAAAATAATGTAATGGCGGTTAATGCTCACATGAGTTATTAGTTGTTAACACAAAATTCACAAATTTATTGTAAATGATCATGCACATTTGTGAGCATGCCCTTTGGTTCCATGGTTCAAGTTCATGCAAAGTTCAGCTTGAGAGTTCTTTGAGATTCAGAACAAGACAACACAACATCCGAGTGATGCCTCTTAGATAGTTGAGTTTGTGCCTGAATTAACCCTAGATCCTGCACAAAGGAACACAGGTGATCTGTTGATTACAAACTGTTTCGTTTGAAGAGCATGCCTAAAACCGGCCGGTTTAGGACGGAACCGGCCGGTTTGATACAAACCGGCCGGTTCCGTCCTAAACCGGCCGGTTTTTCACCGGTTAGGGAAAAAACTAGGCGAAGGGGGCCTTCCAACCGGGTTTTTTGGCCGGTTTAGACCGGCGGCCTTGCTAACCGGCCGATTAGACCAGTAACCAGTTTTTTAAAACGGTTTTGAAAACACTGGATAGTGCTAAGACTAGATAAGTTGGCATGAGCACAAAAATTGCTATGTTAAGATCTTTGGGAAAGATCATGGTTATAAAACTCACCCAAGGGGGGAGCACTCCACTAGCCATCATGGAGAGAAAATGCATCTCAACTTCATCCAATGTGTCATTGCAACTTCAATAATTATGTGTTTTGCTTGCTAGGTCCTTTTTTAACTTACCTATAGATTTACTAAGGATCAAAAGAAGTGCTTTCAGCCTCACTAGTGATATTTTATGTATCATTGTGCATTTTTAAGCTTTTGGTTGAAAATAGCACAACCCAAAATGAAAAACAAGGCATTTGTATTTTGTCTAGGGAACCTTCCCAACTTCACCAATGGTGAGGTCCAACACAGCCTAAATGGGTAGAAACAAGTTCCTTCCTTGCACCAATACTAGGTTTCCTTAGGAATTTATTTTTCCTCCCGATATTTTTCAAGTTTGCTACAAGGCTTGGAAATCCCCAAATGAAAAACGTGCCCTTCTCTTCTTTGGTTTGCATCCCTTGTGATGTGTTTTTACCTTGTGCATTTCTCCGCTCATGGTGGGGTTTGTTCATGCCCCAAAGGGAAAAACACATTAGTCTCTCCTCCAATTTTCTTCCCTAGCTCTTAATTTATTCCCATTTTGGTCCAATGTGCATTTTTCTTAGCTCATGGAAGGGCCTAGAAATAGGTTGGGTGATAAACATATTTTGCATTACTAGGAAATAATCACAACCACTCCAATGATGCATCCTACCTCATCATATGGTTTTCTTCCTTTAAAAATATCATATAGCAACTCAAAGGTTAAAACGCATGTTCCTTTCCTAGGAAATAACCCAAACTCATTAATGATGCATTTTAGCTCATTGCGCATTATTTTAACTCAATATAAGGCCCAATATAACCTCATAAATAAAAAAATCACTCCGAAGCTCTCCATGAATCATTTACAAACTATTTAACATTAATGCACTTGACTCACCGTGCATTTTCTAGTGATAAGAGAAGTTTGACAAAACGTCAAAGCTTAAGTGCATCAACTATTGCTTCAAAGCATCATTGCTATTACTTTTTCCAAGTGTTTTTCCTTTACATATGTTTTATTCCTTTAGTGGAGTATATAGAGGACAAAAGTATCACCAGGAAAACCAATGTTGTATCAAGGTATTCATTGAAATGAAATGTTGTGCCTATCAAATTAGACAAGAAATTCATTCTGTGAGAGGAAATCGTCATCAACTAGACTCATCTCTATCTCCTTGGAACTTATTCTCTTTATAAGAGGCTTCCTAGAAAACCACAAATTTATCCACACCTCCCTTAATGATTATAATTGATCTACAACTTACAATACAACGGGTTATAAGTTAATTCCTTCACACATCTTAAATGTCTCAATGTTTTCCAAAATAGTCAATTTCCATCCTAATGATTCAATTCAATGCTTGGAAATGTGTTCCATCCTTTTTCATTCATTGATGTTTCTTTTTACTATACATAGGACTTAACGACTTCACCAAGTGCTTATATTTTCACATGGTTGATTAATTTATAAAAACATTGTTCCAACAATTCTCAAGGACAACATGGATCAATGTAGAAGTGTCATGAGCATGTTCATTGATTTATAATGATTGAGTAGTTTCCACCAAATCAAATTTTAGTGAAACCTTTGGGAACATGTGTCCATGTCCAAAACATCTTCTTCTCTCTTTATTTTACATAAACATATGTTCAATTCTGAGAAAGAAACCACATACGATAAGATGGGTAGTTTGTGGTTGAAACAAAATTGACACAAGATATTTTAACCATTTGAGTCTTCTTATTTCTAATTTTCTCTGTGTTTTTCTCTTATTTATTTCATCAAAGCATATAAGGATCCACTACTAGTGTTACAAAGTAGAGAAATATGTTCCACGAACCATCATGAAACTAGTTAGGAAAAGCATGCATATTGAGACAAATCCATTGTTTACACCTTTTGACCATTCAACTTTTCTTATTTTTAACCTTTCCCATTCTCAACGATATCCATTATTAATTTTTGTTTTAAAAACTCAACCCCAAATTTCTTTTAACGAATTAGGAATATAGGGATCAAACTCCATATTTCCCTTGGCTCAAAACAAGAGCTCAAACTCCAAATTTTCTAAAAGATCTCAACAATTCTTCACAAATCCGCCCCCGTTAATCATAACAATTTCAACCACCTTCAACAAGCAACAATTGGCTTTAACCAGGCAAACTTCATACATTTGATAAATATGACCATTATAATCAAGGATGGACTTTCCATTTATGAACATACATCACATAGAGATTATCACTTAGTAGAAGGGCTTCCATTTCACACAACATTTCATATTCATAAGGAATGCATTTCAACAATCAAGTGAACCATGTTAACTGCTTACTAGACTAACTATGCATATTCATTTCAACCATACAAAAACTCTCAACCTACCAATGCACACATACATAGTAAATCTAGCATAATGCTTAAACATTAAGTATTGAACAACATTTTTATCCCATTTACAAGGAAGAATACACTTGCTTGTTTCACCTAATTTTGTTGGAAATTGAAGAAGGGATTGCCACTCTCCTCCTAACCATAGGCACAGTTGCAGTTGGCCACCCTTGAGCCAAATATGATATTTAAAGGATCCTTCACTCAAGGTGTTACACCAAAATGGGTCAATTTTAGGGATAGAAAATTAAGGCCAATCACCTTCATTGGTTGGAAAACAAGCATGCCACTTCTCAAGCATTTAGGTTGGGCTCAATACACAACAAAATATGTCCACTGAGGGCCTACTCACCACAAAGGGAGACCCCTTCGCCACTTCTTATGGTTGCTTTGGTGATCCTCTCGTTTTCTAGTGCTTCACATGCATAAACACAATCAAAGACTTGATTTATTATGGGGCTACCTAACTCATGCGAAGGGCTCTTACACTGGTTTACTCATCGATCACAAATCAAGCCTAGACTATGTGGTCCAATTTTTAACATAGGTTTATAGGTTCACATGGTTACACATATGTGGTTCACAAGTTCACAAGGGTTCTAGGATTCACATACACACAATTAGAGTCTTCGTCTTCAATCATTTATTGAAATAAGTTGTCATTGATGTCAAAAGCTATCCAAGAAAAAGAGAATTTGGTACCCTTTCTTTGAATGCACTTTAAATCCATTTATCTAGATCAAATAGAAGCATGACATAGATGGTTGAAACGATTATTCCAAGACCTTTCCATTGGTATATGGCACTTCCCCTAACTCTTCATGATTGAGGATATATAAATTTTTGAAGTTTATTAATTATGTTTCTTTTGAGAAGTTGACCCCACAGTAATGGTTTGGACCCTAAAGAGCACTATATATAGACATGAGGAGGAGGAATTTTGGTAAATTCGCTCAAGGAAAATTCATATGTGTTTAAACAAGCAAAGAAAAGAAGGGTTTCTAGGGTTCATATCTCATGAACCAGAAGCGAGGAGAGGCTAAATTGGAGAGGTTATCTATGGAAGAGATTTTGGCACATGTTTAATGGGTTTTGGCACAATTTTTGAAGTTCTTTTTGGCACATTTTTTAAAAGGGTTTTGGCACACTTTTTAAGGTTTTTGGTTATGGTTCGAAGGTTATTACATGCCTGCACCTTAGACATTAGGTTCTACTGTAGCTTTTTCTCTTGTGCAGTGTATGTCAGAGGGCCAATATCCGTGGTATGGGAGTCCTTATTTCTCTTTATTAAAGCAAGGGTGGTATAGTGGAGCAAGACAAGTGTGTTGTAGCTTCCTTTAGGTTGAATCATGTAAATTAGGGGGTTGGTGCTTCATTCCAGTAGGTATTGGTAAATTGGGGTGTTGTTGCCTCCTTTAATTTGGTAATTGTAAACATTGAAACTATTTAAGATAAGTTCCGTGCATAAATTAATATTTTGTTGATAATTATTATTTGCTTGTTGTCTTTGAATTTTTAAACAATTGTTAAAAGTTTCCAATACTGGTTCACCCCCCCATCGCGGTATTGGTAGTATTTCCAACATCATTGCAATACTCCTCAATGAAAAAATTATGAATCACTTCCCCCTTTCTTCCCCACGAGCACTAATTTATGCATGAGGGGTCCCTTCTCAAGCTATGGGGCCAATAAGGCTCTTCCATGAGGTATGTAGCCAACGCTTGGGTAGTTCCTGTACCTCCTCCCTCATTCTCTTGTAATTTCTTTGAGAAGTTGGTAATTCAACAAAAAACATCATGAATTAGAACATTAAATTCAAGGGAGATAAAAAATTCACAATCTCCTTTACATGCTTCCTAAGAAAATTATTCTTTAAGACATTGGGATTTGTATAGGCTTATCCTCATCTTCATTTTATCATTTTATAATTTAATTAGATAGGATGTTTACATCAAAGAATTTGGCCAAATATCTAGGCTATCCCTCTAGCACTATCATCCTTATATTACATTACAAAACTTTGGGATAGGAAAAGGGATGTTACAATCCCCTCCCCCTTTAAGGAACATCGTCCTCGAAGTTCACAACGTCTCAGGTATTATCTTTAGTAGCATTGCACTATTTCTTTATATTGCTCCTTCATTTCTCTTCACCTTTGGTGGCGAGTGACTCAGCCTTCTCAAATTCTTTAGGTGTTTTCTCATAACTGGATACACCTTCCAACTATTGTTGAAATATTCAAAAACACTAAGAGGGGAGGGGGGGGGTTGAATCAGTATTAGAATTTTTTTAACAATTTTAATCATATCAATTAAACTTTAAAGTTTAACAACACCATTCAACAATGCATAACATCATAGATAGTACACAAGATATTTTTACATGAAAATCCAAACGGGAGAAAACCATGGAACACTTTTAATATATGTTTTAAAAATTACATCAACAGAAAGCTCCAACTTCCAAGATTCTTCAACAACAAATGGAAAGAGGCTCCAACCCATTAGTTTTATCAACTCCATTTGGAATGATACACCAACACCCTTATTTTACCAGTTGCAACTGGAAAGATGCTCCAACACTCTGCTAGCATCAATTTGCTTCCCTAACACTACCCTGCCATCCTAAAGTGTTCTTAGACTCTAACTCGAAGGAGACTTCAATCTTCACCTTGTACAACCCTACCACCCTTAAGATAGAAGATAAATGAATAAGATATTAGTCACACTACTCAACCATTGCACCTTATCAATGCACCTCATAACCATTTCTCTAATCACTCCCCAAACATTGTTGTCAAGAACCTTGGTATCACTGTTCTCAACAACACACATTGTCACTGCACTGCCTCTACTTTAGTCAAGTTCTTGTTTCATTGTCATAACTTTCAAGCACTATCATTACTATTATTGGAAACACCACAAATATTGTAAAACACCACAATTTCCTCTTAAGCCTTCAAAACATATAATAGAGATTTTGATACATCAATAAGGTTTTCTTTGCCTTTAACAAAGTCCGTCTCTTAGCTCAGATCTCAATGCTTCTTCTTTTGGATCTCAATGGCTCAAAACGTTGTAATATATTCTTCTTTTTGGATCTCAATGGCTCAAAACGATATAATATATTAACTTTTCTTTTTAATTGTTCTACCTAAAACCTGTTGCAGGGTACATTATACAATTTTTCTAAACACCAGTGCCTGTTCTATAGAATGGCTATCAAAATCCAAATAAGCATTCGATAGAATGGAAGCTATAAATAATAAAAACAAGCTTCAAACCAGAAAGTTTTGGGGCTAGAACATGGGTATCAGCAGATGTACCATCAACAAATTACAGATAGATCGTGACAATGTTATTTAATAGTATTCCTTGCACTTATTCATATATTCAAATTATTGATTCGGCTATGCATTATCCAACGATCCCCCACTTGTTGACGTAGCCACATCTTATGTTACATGGATTAACAACCAATTACAATGGGTGAAGTTTGGGTACCTTCACAATATTTTGGAAATCTGCTCCACGTCAATTGTAATACGTGAACCAATCAACGCAATAGACATTATACCAAACTCCACGCCAAATCAGATTAGTATAACTTTAACCCACGGTCGTGCTCTCATATAGTTGTATCCATTGGCCTAAAAAATACACAACACCAAAGCACATTGTTATACAATTTCCATACAAAATCGCTTTGGCAGATCCATGCTTCAGATCTTACTTCATACGCACAATATTCATGGGATTATATGCACAATGCCCATAACTATTGCAACAATCCTCAATATGCAGGTCAACTCTCCAAACACAGGCATGCATAAATTAATGATCTACCACTGGGCTACATAACTCTAAATGCACAGCTACAAAAATACTCCCAACGACCTCTGCACCACTTATCCATACACATGTTTCACATTAACATTATCACAAAGGGGTACATTCCAGGTTCTGATCACATTGCACACAACCGAAAATGCGATTGCACAACATTTAGAGGGAAAAAAACTAACTAGTATATTATTATTTCAACCAAACCAGTTACATCTTACAGGTAACATATGCTATACAAATCCATCAGCTAGATATTTAAAACTTAAATATTGTCGGTAGAGTAGAGTTTCAAAAGAGTGAGAATGTTACAAAAAAATTAAAACATTGAGAATATCTAGATAAAAATGGTATGTTGGAGAATAGTATGAACCAAAAAATTCCACTATGGAATGGAAATCCTGCCGTCTTCTGAGATGTTGCCTGCAGTAAAAGAAGAGAAATACATGAAGCCATCTGGATCCTGAATGCCCAACTTGGAGAGAGAATCTACAACATAGTTGGACTCCGTGTAGATGTGGGTGATCGTGAAGTTTAAAATTGACGCATTAGGTGTATGGTCCGCTCTCACCACCCCCAAAGGTCGGGTGGATCGAATGTCGATATGCCCAGGAATCTATCAATAATGGTCTTAGAATCCCCATATATGTTTACGTCGAGGATATTATTTCATAGTGTGAACCAAAGTAGTCCCCAAAAAGAAATTATCTCAGCTTTGGTATTTGAGACCCTCCCACCCTTCCAATGTAACTCGTAATATGAGAGTGCATCAATACAAAGCCAAGCCCTGCATCCACATAGAACCCATTGGGCAGCGCCATCAAAATATCTAGTCGGTAAAGCGATGTGTGACGAAGTGAATCTTCTGGACATGTCCTAGATGTCCACACACTTTGGAGACATATAGTCCATCCATGAGAGGACCTTTGAAACAATGGAGTGAGTGCTGATCGGCACCCCTTGGAAAATGTAGTGGGTGTAGGCTTTCCAAATCTCCCAGAAAGTGAATAGCGGGATGCAGGCTTGAAGACCCACCTCGAATGCTCCCCATCTCAGACAATGTTCGATAGACAGAAATGTTGTGGAGGGTAACTTGCAAAAATACAATATAATAGATCAAATATGTAAAGCAGTTTTACAGTGAATGAGAAGATGGATTACCGATTCCACGCCCCCCCATGGCACATAATGGGGATAGGGGTACTATATCCCATTATTGTTTTGTGTACCCATTCTGATTATGATATAAATCAATGGTGCGGAGTAGAGTAGTCTGGTAGCTCGCAAGGCTCATAACCTTGAGGTCATGGGTTCAAATCCTGTCTCCGCCAGACCAGAACATACGAAGTATTTTGGTCCGGAAAGGATTGCTCTCTCACTTATCAATTTATAATTGAATTATAAGTGAGGAAAAGAAACGATCAATACATGAACTATTCTTTTTTCATATTCCATGCAACAGTTTGGTTCAAAGAAGCCCTGTTTACATAACTTGTCCCAAGTAAGGATACAATTTCTTCAAGCCAACCAACAGAAAAGTATAATTTTGAGAGGAGCGTTGGATTTTTAGATAGGGAGAAACTAGGATTGAGGAGAGTAAGAAGTATTAATATGTGAGAAAAAATAATAACAACCAGATACTACCACCAAGTGTTTTATGAGCTCACCCTCCAAGTGAGGGAGTCACCACCAAGATAGCAGCAAAGACCAACATTTCTCAGACATTGGATGAAGTGAGACCATTGTTGGGCCAAATTCCCCGTCAATCCAATTTGTGAAGCATCCCGCCAAACCAGAAATGGTCCGTGCCATTCTGATAGAATATGTGCCCATAAAAACAAATCACACTAATGAATTGTCTCTAATAAATGTCCCCTGGGACAAGAATCCGCATCCACACCCAATATATCATCCCTTCCCATCATGATCATGTTGTCACCCTCAAAGGTCCACTTAATACGTTGAAAGAACAAATGTTTGGATTTTTGGAAACTGTGCCATATATACGATCCACCGTGGTGACATATAGTCCATCCATGAGAGAATCTTTGAAACAATTGAGTAAGTGCTGATCGGCACCCCTTGGAAAATGCAGTGGTTGTAGGATTTCCAAATCTCCCAGAAAGTGAACAGTGGGATGCAGGCTTGAAGACCCACCTCGGATGCTCCCCATCTCAGACAATGTTCGACTGACAGAAAATCTCCCAGAAAGTGAACAGCGGGATGCAGGCTTGAAGACCCACCTCGGATGCTCCCCATCTCAGACAATGTTCGACTGACAGAAATGTTGTGAAGGGTAACCTGCAAAAATACAATATAATAGACCAAATATGTAAAGCAGTTTTACAGTGAATGAAAGGTGGATTACTGATTCCGCCCCCCATGGCACATAATGCAACAGTCTGGTTCAGAGAAGCCCTATTTACATAACTTGTCCCAAGTAAGGATACGATTTCTCCAAGCCAACCAACAGAAAAGTATAATTTTGAGAGGAGCGTGGGATTTTTGGATAGGGAGAAACTAGGATTGAGGAGCGTAAGAAGTATTAATATGTGAGAAAAAATAATAACAGCCCGATACTACCACCAAGTGTTTTATGAGCTCGACCCCCAAGTGAGGGAGTCACCACCAGGATAGCAGCAAAGACCAACATTTCTCAGACATTAGATGAAGTGAGCTCGACCCCCAAGTGAGGGAGTCACCACCAGGATAGCAGCAAAGACCAACATTTCTTAGACATTGGATGAAGTGAGACCATTGTTGGGCCAAATTCTCCGTCAATCCAATTTGTGAAGCATCCCGCCAAACTGGAAATGGTTTGTGCCATTCTGATATAATACATGCCCATAAAAGCAAATCACACTAATGAATTGTCTCTAATAAATGTCTCCTGGGACAAGAATCCACAGCCACACCTAATATATCATCCCTTCCAATCATGATCATGTTGTCACCCCCCAAAGGTCCACTTAATACGTTGAAAGAACAAATGTTTGGATTTTTGGAAACTGCGCCATATATACGATCCACCTTTGATACCTATTTCACCCCTGCGAATCCAGTCAGAGATAGGTTTTTCTTTTAAGTATTTGAAATGAAATATTTGATGTAATATGCCAGTGCCAAAGAGGGCTCTCCACATAGACTTTATAATAAGGGATTTGCCAAAAATATTTGTGTTGAGAGCGCCCCACCCATCAAGGTCCTAGGGCTGGGCTATGTTGGCCCATTTAACCAGGTGAAACTTACCTTTTCCCACAGAACTAGACCATAAGAAGTGAGCCATTATCGACTAAATTTGAGTAATCGAACGGGCAGGAAAATTAAATAAGTGCATCCAATAGATGACCAACTGTTGGAGTATGGATTGGACCAAGGTGAAGCGACCACCTAGAGATAGAGCCCTATGAGTCAAGTTTATCAGTTTGTTATGAAATTTTTAGAGTAGGCAAAACCAATACTAGAAACGGTCGTTATTAGGCCTCAGTCTGTAGCCCAAGTATGTAAAACCATCTTGAAAGGATTTGGAGTCAACCCCAAACGTAGCAGTGATAATACATATCTCATTTCTGTCTCCAAATGAATATAAGAGCACAAACTTTTTTCCATTTGCAATCAAACCAGATGAAATACCATAACGTAAGAATAAGTGAAATAAATTTTCCCATTGTAACAACGACAACATGTTAAAATTCAAAATATTATCAACGAAAAATGAGTGAGTGACGCAAACCTCACGACATATCTGAATACCCCTGAAAGTGCCACTTAATTTAGCCAGCTGGATCTTCTGATTAATCCCATCCATGATAAGAATGAACAATAGCGACGATAGAGAACAACCTTGACGTAATCCCTGACCCGCCCTAAAGAACTCGGTAGGAAAACCATTAATGAGCACCGCCAACCAAGTATTTGATACACACACCATGATCCACTAGATAATCTGGATTGATAGCCCAATCTTCTATAATACAAAGATAGAAGAAATGCCCAATCCACGCAGTCATAAGCCCATTGTAATTCAATCTTCATCACCAAAGATTCAAGTTTTTTTTGTCTGAATTGAGTGGATACATTTCTCGCTATAGAAATCACACCATGGATGGACTCGTTAGGTAGAAAACCAAATTTCTCCGCAGAGATATGACGAGATAAATATACCTTGATCTACTCGTTATCACCTTAGATATAATTTTATAAGTCATGTTGCGGAGGGATATCAGCCGAAATTCAGAAAATATAGAAGAAGTTACCTTTGGGATAAGTGCAATAAACGTGGACGTGATAGAGCCAAGCATGTCGTTGAGTGCAATATTCCTCCACCATCGCCAGCAACTCAATTTTCATAAGATCAAAGAAATGTGTGAAGAGTTCAACCGTCCAGCCGTCCGGTCCCGGGCATCTACCCTTGGAGAAGGAAATTAACATAGCATGTATCTCTTCTAGAGTGACGGGGCGGTATATCGACTCGTTTGTACAAGCATCGAACATCGTCGGGTAATTCTCCACACCCCATAGGAGGTCTTCCATCTGGGTCTCCTCACTGGCTTTGAAAATATCCTGGAAATAAAGCACAGCCTCCCGACAAATATCCTCCTCCTTGAATGCAATTGAGCCATCATATCCCTTAATGTTCCATATGGAATTTCGGTTTCGTTGTTGGTTAGCGAAATTGTGAATTTTTTTTTGTGTTGCGATCTCCCTCCTGGATCCAAGTCGCCCGACTCGGTCGCCACATGGATTCTTGTATATACAAAATATTTTTTTCTGAACCTCCAAATGTTTTAGCCGGTCCATGATGTGAGATGGTGGTGACCTAGTGGCAAGGTGTTCCCCAAGAACATGAATTTCAGCCTGGATATCTGGGAGTTTCCTCAGTAAAGACGCATTTTTTTCCCTCTCCCACACCCTAACACGACTCTTTAGAAGGGATAGTTTCTAAGAGAAGTTTCCCATGGCCGACCCACAACCTGGATAATCAACCGAGTGCCAAAAATTTGAGAGCATCTTGTTGAAAGATGAATCCTATAGCCATGTCTGATTGAATTTGAATGGAATCCCATTTTTTGGCTGACTTCGTCCTCCATTGTAGAAAAATGGGGCAGTGATCCGACAGTAGGGACTATTCTACCCGAGATCGGAGATTGCTCAGAAATTCGAAAAGGTTGTGGTGTACCAGAAATATATCAAGACGCTTCCCAATATAGGTGGTTCTCTTCAAAAATATTATGGGGTCGGGAAGAGATAGGATCTGCACGACTGCCCGAACCCAATACCTCTGAGCGGTTTAAAGTGGCATTTAATTCCCCTTTGATAATTAGTGAGTTTATCTTCCAAATATAATAAGCATGCATCTGGTACCTGAATAATTGTCGATTCTCGTAAGGCGCATAAATATTACATATGTGGATCCTCTCTGCCATGCCATGGAAATTCCCTGAAAGTAATATCCCAGCAAAGAATTAGTGTGCTTTAAAGTCAGCCCAAAAAGGATCCCCAGATAAACCACATGAATCCAATACCACTATAGACCAAGTAGGAACATTAGAATGAAAATAAGATATGGCACGAGGCGCATCAGACATAGTCTCCTGAACAAGAATGCAGAAGAGTCAATAATCGGGCAGGAAGTAGAAACTAGATGGTGAAGGGAACATTTTTTCGAGGCATCCCCCAGCCCACGCAAATTAAAAGAGATAATATTCATTTTTTAACCATGCCCAGGCGCGAGTTTTACAGATGCAGAAGAGTCAATAATTGGAACATCATGTAGTGCAGAGAAATCGCCAAGCAGTGTCTTTCCTGAGGTGTTTCCCCGATGGCGACGACCATCCTTACCACCCCCCGAGTGTTGATATTGCAGGCCAAATTTGGGCTGATAATAGGTGAGAAAACCGGGTCCTTCCCCTTATGTACCATGAGGGATAAGAGATTCATGTTGGGGTTCAGTAGAAGGAATTCAAAGTTGGTATTGATAGAGTTGTAAGGGGAAGAAATAGATAGAGAAGCCTCTGGGGGGGAGGAGGGTTGAGGTCTGGATGTAGTGGGAAGAGGGTCATGGTACGGAGGGGCCGCTTGGGAAGGTTCATAAGGCGGAGAGACTGCAGGGGCGGGAAGAAGGGATGGAATAGCCAGGATGGATTAAGAGTTCGCAGTGGTTGATGGCGGATGAGGAGACCAAGAGGGAAAATTATCTGAGAATGTGGGAGGACCATCGGGGAGAGAGGAACCCAGGGCAAAAGGATCTGGAGGATCCATCATATATGACGGAAATGGGTGTTGAGGCGATGATGGGGAGGAGGAGGGATGTTCAGTGGATGAAGTACGATTTTGCAAATATGAGTCGTCAAAGGAAATAGAGTTACATGTGCCCCGCCAGAGCTGCAGACCAGCGACAAACATATGATTTATACCCTTAGACCAGTGTTGATGATGGAACCAACGCGGCCATTGGTCCAAGAAATTCTTTGTGCAGTGGACCCAATAGGCAATACGCTGACAAATGTGTTGAGAGTCCCATTTAAGTATGATATTTTCAGGGAGACCACCGAAGAAATTTACTTCAACCAAAATCCATGTGACACACTTATCATGTGCCCCCAAAATGCGGGGGTCCATATAAGAGAAACACCCGACCGAATCCCCAATAGCCATCAGATCTTGTCGCGTCCAATATTTCAGGGGGATAAGACCATTTAACCCAAACCAACTTATTCTTGGGTGTGTCCAACAAAGGGTTAAATCCGACATACCACTTGTAGACCGCGAACCCAGGGGTGTACCAAAATATACTCAACATCTTCCCAGTGTAAGAAGTGAAAAGAGAACCAGTGGTTAAGAATTCGACTGACCTTGGGAGTGTATCCCAGAAGGGGATTCCATTGAGTAGCAATCCATCCCCCCCATTTCCATATATATGATATCTGAACATTTCCATCGACCCACAAGAGCTCTGTTTTGTAAACTAGTGACCCTGTCCCATAAGATGTCGTGCCTGAAGCTTAAGAGTATTGGCTCTTCCATGCAACGGATGGGTTTATGTCGGCGAAATCCCAAGTGTAAATTTGAAATTGCATGTGTGTCGTGTGTCCCAACAGCCTGGTCCATGTGGGGAGCATCGACACGAGAGTCCACCACCTGTGCACCGGTTCAATAGGAGTATGACCATACCGCCGCTAACATGGCGCGAATAAATTGCAATTGGAGGGAAACATTTGCATCTAGTGAGTCGCTCGAGGCCACTCCCACCCCACCAGACCCCTCAATGGACAACATAATCAACCACCCGCAAATAGAGAAGGAAGACCACCTTTCGAAGTACCAGAAATGGAAAAAAGAACCACATGCCGAATCCCACCAAAAAATTCCAACCCTGCAGTGAATAGACCTCGAGATGCAGTGAATAGACCTCGAGATATACCGAAAAGGATGCCGCCAGTGTATTAAAATTATGTCAGTGATACTGAGCATGCCACCTCAATGATCAATGATCATAAATGATGAGCAAAAAAAATAGAGCACCAACGAGTCAGTGGTTAAATTTGACGCCCGTCTGCCCGTTTTTAGGTCTTTTATCAGTAAAATACGTTCTCATTTCACATATTCACGTCAGCGGTAACTTGCTATTAATTTTTAAAACCGTCAATTTGACGGGCATGTTTGTAAATGAAAAGTTTTAAGTTTTTTTTAATAATTTTTTGATATATATATATAACATCCAAGTCGGGATCAGTAATAGGGATAAATAGTGAAGACTGAACTTTGAAGTCACTGTAGACTGTAAGTTGGCTCACTCGCTGTACTAGTAGGCTGTAAGTTGGCGGCCCGCGGGCGGCGGGGGCAAGTTGCAACGGCCGTTACCCAGAGTCTAAAGACTACAAATGCGTGACGCGTCACGCGTCCACCAACTTTCACGAATGGAAATAAATTCTGAGCCTGGAGCATTTACCACTGGTGACTGTTCCGCCGCCCGCGTGTTCAAGTCTCAAGATATGGAAAGATATCATATGGAAACAGGAAACTTAATTAACAAGTTACAAGCCTCTTACAAGGTGAATCGGAAATTGGCGGGGATTGATGGCGTTAAAGTCGACGTTATTCATGTTCGTGCCTCATTTTATCAATTTTATTTTACCTTTTTTTCATAATCTATTTGACATTAAAGTCAATTGTATGTAATTAACCCGCTATCTTATTTTATTTACAGGTCCTGGAGCTACTGTGCCAAGAGCTGGGCGGTCGGGTTGATCTAAATAAAGCCTATTTCGAGGGTTTGAGCGCTTCTGTGCGCAAGCACTTTAATGGAAATGGAGTTATCGCCAGCATGGAGCATGGCAGCAATTTCGTCTACCTCGGTACAGACCAGATCTGCGTAGGCCGAGTTGGTAAGCCATCTTAAAACCTCGCATTTTTTTTATCAACAGACAATTTTCTCATGGATAAAGCGTGCTCTGCCAATCTTTTACACACGTTGTCGTAAGAAGCTACAATTTCGCTTTTTCCAAAAGTCTGGAAAGAAATTTTTACAGTAAAGAGCGTTTCATCATTTTTATATTTTAGAAATGTATTCTACAATTTTTTACATTTTGAAAAATTTTGACCACCGAAAACAAAAAAAAACAAAATCCCATGATAAGGAAACTTAACACACACTCACTTAAATTTAAATTTCATAGGAAAGTATTTAGTTTAGAGTTTCTTTCATTGTATAACTACATACCTATTTTTAATTATTTATGGGAATTTTGGTGGAATTTAAAAGATTTTGACTATTGAGTCTGCAGCATGCGTTGGATATTGTTTCATTATGTAGAAAAGTTGGATTTTGATGAAACTCTGTATATGTCTATTAATTTTTTATTCAAATAAATATATTAATCTTCAAGATTAACTTAATCTCCTGATTTGGGCTTAGATAAATTTATTGGTTAATATTTTTTATAATAAAATAGAGCTGTAATCAAAATGACGACCTCCAGTATCTAAAATTTTGGGTTATTGTACAGGGGACGACTTCTGTTAGCTTTATCATTTTTTTGGTGGGTCTCAATAACTTATTTCAGTTAGCTTTATCATTTTTTTGAAATATTCCTAAATTTAAAATAGTTATTAGCTTCAATTAATATACAGCAAATTTATGAGGCTAGCCCCTGCCCCAACTCAACCTAGTGAGCCTACCAAAGAGAGAAAACGATGCCATAAAACTTTAAAAGCAGTACTCACCAATTAAAGTTATGTTTTTCTTGGTTGTTTAAGATTTATTTTTCATATAAAAATGAATTTAATTTTGAAAAACCTAAAGCATATAATATATACAAAATTCAGAAATCAAATTTGGAATGTCAACAAATTTATACTAGAAAACCACCCAGTAGTAGAACAATGAGACCTAGGTAGACTATGGCAAAATTTATAAACAATTACACCAAATTATCAGAACTTATCTTAAATTAATATATTTTGAATACTGATACACTTAACTCATAATAACCTTAAGTAAACAACATCTCCATAAAATGACAGGCATTATAAAATATAGGATTAAGTAGGGTTAAGATAACTCCAAACAGAGGCACACCCCATAGTCAACTAATTTGCCAAAACTGTCCAGGAATAGAACCTGGTTCTAATTCCCTGCAATATTATGTGACTCTGTCAGGCGATCAATCTGCATTTTGATTACCATCTTAAACGATCATCAATTTTGTTGTCTGGAATTAAAACAATTTGTTATTATTACAGAGATTGCATGCTTGCAGAAATCTTCTCAACACATAAATCTCTTGTTATTATTACAGAGATTGCATGCTTGCAGAAATCTTCTCAACACATTAATAAGAAGAGATTTCAATTAAATTTATATGATAATGATTTCTTGTTTTCGTTTTCTTAAACGGTGGGAAACCTATCAGATTTGAGCAGTTAATCTGGCCCAGGAGAAGCAATTTAATGATTTTTATTTATAAATTTAAAAATAATTAATTTAATTAATTTAAAATTAATAATATTTAAACTAAATAAAATAATTTTTTAAATTTGGAAGAGAGATTGAAGCATCCTTGGTACTACCATAACCGCCGAGTAAATGCCCCTCCTGAAGTTGTCATCCTCTGTGAAAAAGCCGCATACAATTGGCAGGGATTCATGATCAGCAGGTCTCAAAACAAAGTGTAGCAATGAGACTTGTGCCGAATTGTACAACAAAAAATGAAAAATTTGAACAATTATGAGTACAATTTGAAATTAGATAAAACTTGTACAAATAAATTTTAAAAGTCATATGATGGGCAGTTTAAAAATAAAAACGTCATAGAAAAATTCCTTGACGGGTAGGGTCACCCGTCAAATTTAACCCCTGCCAACGACCACCAGCATGGTGTGAATCCCAACTCCACTCGTAGAGAATGACACAGAGCACAATCAATGATACAAACCAATGCTGGAAAATTCAAATTGTCCCGCATCCGATTCAGAGACAATGCTGGAAAAATCCCCAATGCGCAGAACCTTACCGCTGTAATTGTGATAATGTCCACTACACAGAAGGGGAGCGGCCCCCAGATTACAGAATGAAATTTGATAGCCAGGGCACAAAGGAGCATAGCAACGAATAACAATAAGGAGAACAGGTCATTTGCAACAACACCAACACCCCAAGAAATCCCACAACTTATGACAAATGCAGATGTTAATGTTCTTGCATGGGCGAGAAATGATAAAAGAATCAATCCATTTGTGCTAGAGTGTAATCAAATTAGTGTGTTCCATATTTTTACCAGCCTCCACATCCCTCTCCGGAGAGTGTTTAATGAGAATGTCTCGCCGCCCTCACATTTGGAACCCTCAAGGACTATTTGAAATGTAACTAATAGGTTCAGAACAAGATATACACTGCACAAGTGAACATTAGAAGAATCTGGAAAGTCTCAGGTGATGGAAACACCCAAAAAATAGGTACCATGAAGACCTACCACCCAAGCCCGTAGTAGACTTCCAATGTTAACACCGCCGATATGGACACCCCATGGAACCACTCACAAAACAAAACTCGTCATAATATATAGAGTAAAATAAACAGACACGGGAGGATGACAATATCCTCACAAACGTTACGCGACCAGAGGAGAGGTTATAAAACCGCAACCTCAAATATAATAGTGAAAAAACCAGTGAATTTCTGGCGCCCACCACACACAGTCGATACCCACAAGCAAAAAACTAGACAGTAGAAAGACAGCTAGAAAAAATCCAACAATGCCCATACACTGCCATCCCACGACAAGCATAACCCAAAATGTGCAATGGAAAAATAAAGGCCCAAACTTACCATGCAGAGCTGATGAAAAGAGGAAAGAGACACAAACTATTGGAAACCTCTAGAAGGAAAGTCTCCAACCGCCTCTTCCGTGCACTGCCATCCCACGACAAGCATAACCCAAAATGTGCAATGGAAAAATAAAGGCCCAAACTTACCATGCAGAGCTGATGAAAAGAGGAAAGAGACACAAACTATTGGAAACCTCTAGAAGGAAAGTGTAAGGCCTCCAAGCTGCGGTGCAACGGGCGGCGGGCGGGCGATCGTGCACGAGGGCACGGGCGGGTACACGGGCGCGCGGGCAAGCGGGAGTGCGACGAGCTGCGACATTGGTGCGACGATCATATGCGTTAAATGTGCCGAAATGCGACGATAAGGAGCGTGGGCAAAAATGACTAAGTGTTAGTACACTTGAGCGTATATGAGAATTTATATGCATATTATATGAAAATAATATGAACATATTATATTATATGCATATGTGAATAAAATATAATATAATCAAGCCACATGTAAAGGGGATATGTGAATAATGGAGCACATACGACAAAAGAATGTAATGGAGCACATACGAAGGGTTATATAATAATTAAACATAAAATATAATAAAGTGAACACCATAAAGATATAACGTGAGGGGCTTCATGTTATTATACATGTCGGCCCAATATTATATCCAAAGTATGGTGCGTATATATATGTGAACGAAGAGCTAATTTGTGAAAAGGACATTCGCTCTAAGGATCTTCGCATAAGAAGAAGGAAGTACGCATAGGGGTAAAGTGAATGCGCATACCTCATGCGCATTGGACTTAGGAAGTGCGCATTTCATCTTGGTTGAAGGTTGGCAAAGAGTGCCATTGTGAGTGGATTTCTTGTACACGGTTTTATGCAGGTTTTTGTAAGGAGGTTGAGTGGCTCGGGTGAGCACTTTCTCTTGGACAAAGGTGCATGAAATGTTGTAAAAGGCAGGTGGCTTGTTTTTTGTAAGAATATTGGTTAAGTGTGAGGTTTGGCACACTTGTTGTAAAATTTGGTATTCTTGATATAATAACATTGTTGGGTAGACTGTTCGGGGAGTTGCCCCTCCCTTCATATTGTGTATTGTTCTCGGTTTATTGTTGATGATTGATGAATGAGAATGTTCTTTGTTGAAGTATAAAGGATAACATTTTATGAGAACACAAGTTAAACTAAGTTTATGTTGAAGTAGGCGTAGTCCATAAACGTGAGTATTGTTAAAAAGAAAGCGTTCGGTGGTGCCGCACCTCGCCGGACACGGTTGGAAGACTACCGTAGGCCTGGGGGCGTGACAGTTGGTATCAGAGCTCGGTTGGAGCTGGTGAGCAAAGGTTGCTCGTGACAGTTGACAACAAGGCATGGCAAGTTTGGATGAACGTGAAAGGAGACTCTTTCTTTTCTTGGGCAAGGAAAAGAAGCTAAAGGAAGAGAGGCCCCGAATCCATGAAGAGCTTGAAGCCTTGGAAGAAGGTGTTGAAAATGAACTTCTTCAACCCGGTTGGACAATGGAGCAAGGTGAAGTTGCAGATTGTGCCAACAAGGAAGAGGAAGCCGTGATAGAGGAAGATGTTGCAGACATGACTACGATAGAGGATGAACTTGAAGATGATCAAGTTGAACCAGGATCATGCAGTTTGTCAGCATGGAGTGATGAGGACACTCACATGGGACTTCATGATGATGAAGACATGATGGAGGATGAACTTGAGGCTGATCAAGTTGAACCAGGATCGTGCAGTTTGTCAACATGTGTGGATGAGGTCACTCACATGGAGGAGCCTCATGATGATGAAGTAAGTATTGGTACTTGTGTTTCATTTGGGCATTTGGTAGATGGACCATGTGCAGTGAAGGGCAAAGTCAGGTTGCCAAGGCAAGAGGACATCTTACCATGGATGACTATGATGGAACCTTGTATGGAGAAGCAAGGATTGTCAACTATTGCAGGGCTTGTTGGGGCTATTTATGACCTTATGGTTAAAGGTGCAAAGACCCTTGACAAGGGTGGGACTTGATGATCGTTGTGGAAGAGTGAGTCATGCTTTAGCCACATGGAGAATTGGCTAAGTGCCCAGCATGACTCATGGATAGATTGAGGAGGGCACACACTTGTGATGTTTTGGGTGGACTTCTCATGGCCGAGACCAAGAGGTAGTCTTGGTGGAGGAGCTATGGTGAAGGGACTCATGACATGATGATGATGCAATGATGGGATGGTTGGATGACCGAAGATAGCAGCTTGAGTGAGGATGACCGATTGTTGTGGTAGGTATACTTGGACTACCTGGACAACATAGTCATGGACATCAGGTTGGAGACTTGAAGACATGGAGCATGGCAGAGACCTATGCAAGGACATTGTGTGGAAGCACTTGTAGAGATGTCAAGGGACATCCAAGGAGGAGTGCTAGGGCAGGAATGTTATGCAGGAGGACTTGCTAGTGTGACATGGAGACTTGAGGATGGCACATTGCAGATGATGAAGGGGGCTTCATTGACCTGAATGGGGCACATCGAGAGTTGATTACTTGGATGGAGTTGTGAGCAGCTATGGAGCATTCCTACCGCATGGGGAGCTGAGGCATATTGTATGCTTGCTGAGGTGTTGGTTGAGGGATGGCTTATGGAGCTCATGATGACATGAGATTGTTGTGACTTCTAGGGACTTCATGTACGGTGGGCTTAGAAGATCTGATGCATTGAGGAGCTGAGGTCAGATGACTTTGATGCAGTATGGGATGCATACTTTCAAAGTACATGTATGGGCATGGCTTGGAAGAGTGACTTGATGTGGAGGATCGATGAGGCACTTTGGAGTGATGGAGTTACAATGATGATGCTTTGGTGATACACCTGAGCATGGATTATGGATGGTGAGCTTGGTGGCAGTGGTCACCAGGCCGAGACATAGTGGAGAAAGAGTCTCTACATATGTTGCAAGGATGTTTGCCTTGTGTAGAAAGGTCGGCATCCTGAATGATGATGATCTTGGTGGAGAGCTACCGAGATGGTATGTTGTCGAGGACGACAACGATTTCAGGTGGAGGAGAATGTAAGGCCTCCGAGCTGCGGTGCGACAGGCGCCGGGCGGGCGAACGTGCACAAGGGCGCGGGCGCGCGGGCAAGCAGGAGTGCGACGAGCTGCGACATTGGTGCGACGATCATACGCGTTAAATGTGACGAAATGCGACGATAAGGAGCGTGGGCAAAAATGACTAAGTGTTAGTACACTTGAGCGTATATGAGAGTTTATATGCATATTATATGAAAATAATATGAACATATTATATGTGATATGAACATATTATATTATATGCATATGTGAATAAAATATAATATAATCAAGCCACATGTAAAGGGGATATGTGAATAATGGAGCACATACGAAGGGTTATATAATAATTAAACATAAAATATAATAAAGTGAACACCATAAAGATATAACGTGAGGGGCTTCATGTTATTATACATGTCGGCCCAATATTATATCCAAAGTATGGTGCGTATATATATGTGAACGAAGAGCTCATTTGTGAAAAGGACATTCGCTCTAAGGATCTTTGCATAAGAAGAAGGAAGTACGCATAGGGGTAAAGTGAATGCGCATTGGACCTAGGAAGTGCGCATTTCATCTTGGTTGAAGGTTGGCAAAGACTGCCATTGTGAGTGGATTTCTTGTACACGGTTTATGCAGGTTTTTGTAAGGAGGTTGAGTGGTTCGGGTGAGCACTCTCTCTTGGACAAAGGTGCATGAAATGTTGTAAAAGGCAGGTGGCCTGTCTTTTGTAAGAATATTGGTTAAGTGTGAGGTTTGGCACACTTGTTGTAAAATCTGGTATTCTTGATATAATAACATTGTTGGGCAGACTGTTCGGGGAGTTGCCCCTCCCTTCATATTGTGTATTGTTCTCGGTTTATTGTTGATGATTGATGAATGAGAATGTTCTTTGTTGAAGTATAAAGGATAACATTTTATGAGAACACAAGTTAAACTAAGTTTATGTTGAAGTAGGCGTAGTCCATAAACGTGAGTATTGTTAAAAAGAAAATGTTCATGGTGCCGCACCTCGCCGGACATAGTTGGAAGACTATCGTAGGCCTGGGGGCGTGACAGAAAGTCTCCAACTGCATCTTCCGTGCACTGGGTGAACTCTCCATTATCCTCACAAACGTCACGCAGCTGGAAGAGACTCTAGAAATGGTTAGAAATGACATGACAAGTACTTTTATATGATGATGGTATCGCTTGCGAATTCATTGTTCTTCCCATTCATATATATATATTGAGGAATTCAACCCTACATGTAATTTACAACAAAAAGAGTTCATTGGAGCTAGCATTTTGTGGAGGGAAAAGGTTTTTATTGCTCAATTAAGGACCAACTCACATCAACTTCCGTGTGAAACAGGACAGTGGAAAAGACCTAAAGAAGCTTGGGAAGAAAGGGTGTGCACATTTTGCACGTCTGGGGCTGTGGAATCATAAAAACATTTCATTTTGGAATGTGATGCATTCAAAGACATCAGAGAAAGTTATGAGAACATGTTAGCATCAGTTTCTTGGCATTGTCTTTTTAGCAAGGAGATTGTTGGAAGGTTGGATCAACTCATCATCAATTTGAATCGGAAAAAAAACAGAACTGCAAAGAGCGAAAAATAGGGAACTAATGGTCTCATAGACTATTTTTAGTCTTGTGGACCTCAAAATATCATTTCATTTCATTATACCTCATCAAAATGTGGGGCATCTTGATCATACCATTGAGGCGATTTTAAAAAATTTGGATTCGTTCACTTCTGGGGCTTCTTTTCCATTGGAACTTCCAATTAGTGCAATCCACTAAGATATATTAAATGCATTGAAACATTGACATTGACATCAATGAAAACACCATTCAACAATCTCCCCCTTTGTCATTGATGGAAACACTCATACTCCCTCTGTCTCCATGATTTTGATATTCCTTTCCTGATTTCTCTCCCCCTTTGACATCAATGGCAAAGGGTAACTCCCCCTGACGGAGTATCTCCCTATGTCATCCTACAATTTTCCTTTCTCCCCCTGTCTTATTGTATTGTTCACAACTTTCCATTCTGATTCCAACTACCAACAAATCCTTATGAAATTATTTCAAGCTCGTTATTGAAGTGCCATAAATTGTCCATGACTCTACTTTTTAAGAACGCTACTCAACTATACACAATGTTGTTGATCACTATTTTTTCAACTTCTTTACGTCTACCATCAAACCACTGTAAGTATGCCATTCTAAATCAAACTTCCCAAGGGATAGATCTTCAAATTTGAAGTTGTTTCTACTTAGACTCCTCCTATTCAACATTCATAGCATTGGAGTTTCCAAGATTTATTATTTAGAGTTATATATGAACCTACTTTGTTGCAGGAACATCATTCTGAACCCTCAAATCTTCCTTGATATTTGTAGATTCATCATGGACTTGCGACTTTACAAATCCTAAGAGCATTACCTTTGAGACTTCTTCATTCACCTATTCTTATTTAGTTCATTTCTTCTCCAAACCTTCTAGTACCTAATATCAATGTTTTCCCTTATGGAATACTTCATCATGCTTCTATAGTCTGTTGATAAATCTAGGGCATTCAAAGTTAACAATTTCTATGCTTGATAATTGCTTGTGATATACTTTTACTTCTTATCTTATGATCTTTTCTTCGTTAGCTTATTAATGTGTTATTTTCATCAAGACAATTACCAATATGCACAATAAATACAAGTGACACAGTATATAGGCTTCTCAGCCAGGCCCAAAACCTCTCACCTCTTGAGAGGAAAACCCGATCAAAATTCTTTTTCTAGATCTTCAATTGATAAGTACCAAGACCATGACATAGACCCTTGACTCTAGTATCCTCTCAAGAACCTTGTCACTAACCTTGATGATCTTTCCTCTTCCTTTCCTCGCCTTTCTTCTTGATCTTGAACTGATCACCTCGGCTTCTACTAGAGAAACTCAGTCTCTATCCTTCTTACTGCTCCTCCACGTCTTCCCCTAGAGAATCTCGATCCCTACATCTATGCTTCGGCTTCCAAAAAGAATCCTTCTCTCGCTGCCCCAAAAGAAAACTTCTCCTTTGCTTTCCCAGAAGAAACTTTGTTGTCCAAAAAGAAAATTTGTTGCCCTAACTTCGCATTACACAGAAGAAAGTATTTTGCGCTGGTCTAGAAGAAACCCTAACTTCACATTACCCAGAGGAATCTTCTCTTGTTTGCACTTATGTTTTCCTCCTTCTTCGCACTTCTAATTCTTCCCTTTCTTCGCACTTCTTGCAAGTTGAGTTACTTGTCCAAGGTGTGTCTTCAAATGAGGCCGAGTTGGGTTATTTATACACTTCTTCATATGACCTTTAGGCCGACATGATTACTGGAGTTAGGCCAACTTCATCTAGAGAGTTCTTCCATATTTGTAGGCCGACTTGAAGAGGATAGATGACAAGTTCTTGGAGGATACTTTACATAGACAAGATAGACCTTTTACAAAGTGTAACATGACTTCATTTACATGACAATGACTCTAGTATTTTATGACTAGATGACAAATAAATCCTAAAGACTCTCAATGGGAGTCTTGACTCAAAAACAAAATCCCTTGCTCATGAAACCCATGAAGCAAGTCAATACAATAATTCTATTTTTCTTATTTTCATCTCATTACATAAAATCATAATTACATGTCATTATGAAGATTGAACCTAGTTACACTTTTCAACACTCCCTCTTAACTAGGGAGGTATTCATAATGGTACTTGGACTTTCTCAATCTAAAGAATCTCTAATAAAAGGAATTCAGATTTGTAACTCATTTGTATAGCATCATATCAACCAACATTATTATATAGCAAGGTCTTGACTAACAACTCTATCTCTCCACAAGATCATAGCACAATGCTGGAGAGACCAATGATTTATAGACACTCTCATCATTGTCTCTCTCAGAGCATACCCCACCCGAGTTCTCTCAGGATATGCTCCATGAGGACTATTCTTTTCTTGGACTCCCCAGTCCCACAAACAATATCGGTCCTCCACGACTACTCTTATTGTTGGATGCCCTATCTCATCCTAAAAAAGTATCGAATGCCAAATGATTACACAATCCTTCATTTTGTCTTCCCAAGTGAAGACCAAAACGACATGTCTATCTCTCATTTTCAAATCAGGAGGACATATTCCATTAAAGGAACGTAACGATTCCTATCACAAAGGAATGTACCTAAACTCCCTGCTTAGGAATTTTCCAAGTTTCTTCCAAGTGATAAACTTATTTTCAGACTCCCTCTTAACCAAGGACCTATCGCAACTCCTAATGTGGAGATCCTGAAACAACTAGCCACTTGAAGAACTCATTCTTTCAATGTCATGAATTTCTTCTCCGTCAAAGAGTCTTCATCTTTGGGAACTTCTACATAGGGCACAAATAATTCATCACTTTTATCGATGAGTTAGTCATGTCCTCAACTCATCAGAAAGTGATCCATCATATTTTTTCATCTGGATTTGCTTCAGCTCATTATGCTTTCATGCCATATTTTCAGAGGGACATTACATCCTTCTATATGGTCTTCTTGGAAGTCATCCACAGATTTCCCTTTGGCATTCCTACGTAAGCCCATCCAAATATTAGTTCAAAAATAATCAATGAAATCTTAAAATCAAATTTACCTTTGTGATGATTTTTCACCATGACATCTTCTTGTAAGTATCAACATCCTACATGCAGATTAACACATATCCCACATATATTCATTGTCAAGGGTCTCTATCTTTTTTCGACTTCTTATTAGAGTCTTAACATCTTTTTGGGAGATATTCTAGTCAAATCTTCTTAGACTTCGGATGCTAAATGCCTTCTACCTTCGTTGCATATTATCACGGTTTCTTCCTATCTTTTCACACTTCATTCTCAGGTGCTTCCAATCATAGTTCCTTGATTGTAGTCATCTTCCTCATGATTCATATTGTGTTGATTTCATATAGTGTGACTTCTGTTTTGCTGCAATCTTTGGAAGGAGGAGATTCTTTCTTCTCTTGATCATTTTTCCCAAGATGGAAATAGTGATCCATATTACCTGCAACCATATGACATGAATTTCATAATAATCTATGTAAGCATACATACCTTATCTTCCTATTGATCATCCATACTTCCTGTAGCAGCTTCATTCGAAAGGACTTTATCCTTCTTTCTTATTATGTCATAATACCATCATCCCTAGAATCCCACGAATTGGAATTCCTAATAAAAACATTTGCTTCCTTTCTAGATTGGTGAATCCTTTGATGAGAATTCCATCAAAGAAACTTGAGGATGTTCCATATCCCCACACGGAAGATGTTTTCTTTATTGACTATGATGCTCTCATTTGATGATGACCTCTGCTTCTTTTTATAAGTATCAATGAGGTTCCCTAAGAGCCTCCTATTCTTTGTAATTAGTATAATTTGTACTAGACATACTTTTTGCTTCCCATGTCACGAGCTCTTACTTCTAATGCTTCTTTCACAGTGCTATTTCTAATCCGATGCATTCTATATTATTTACATTGCGTCCTATCTATAGCTTACAAGTGAAAGGTACCTTTTAGTGAAGAAGATCATCTCACTCATAGTAGAGATCTTTTACTTCTTCATTCTTAAGTTTCTTTGACTCAGGCTCTTTCACTTCTTCAATAATGTGGGCTTCTTCCCTATTCCACTTTTCCTTACTATGTTTAGGACTATCTCTTCTATAGTTCCCAAGTTCTTAGCATCCATAGCATCTTACTTTATCCATGTTCCTCTTTTTCTTTTGAGGACAGAACTTTCCAAATTTTCCTTTTCTTCTTGTCATAGCAACATATGCTTGATTATGCTCATTTGGTCCAATATCAATATTTTCCTTTAGTTTGGTTTCTTCAATCTTATAGATTGACCATAGATCTTGAAATGGAGTGATCTCTTTCTTCCCATATAAACTTGAAGTGAAGTTACCCCATTCATCCGATATTGCATTTAGTACCACTGTGGTCATCTCTCTATCAGACATAACTTCTCCTAGTTTTTGTAGTTGATCTTGAATTTATGATATCCTCATGATTTATGAGGATATTCCATCTTCCTTGGATATATTCAATTTGTAGAGTTCTTTCCTTAATGAAATTACCTCTCCTACAGTACTTACGAAAAAAAAACAAAAAAAACAAAAAACAAAAAAACAAAAAACAAAAACAAAAAACAAAAAAACAAAAAAAAAACAAAAAACAAAAAAAAACAAAAAACAAAAAACTCTACCAATTTTTCATATACAGCTTTTGTAGTCTCCAACTTTGATACATATGGGATTAGAGATTATTTTATAGATTCTATAAGAATCATTCTCCTTTCATGTATCTAGCATGTGCTTGAGTATCTTCTTTTGGAGGTTGGTTTATCGGTCCCTTAATGTGATCCATGACCTCATTCTCAATAAGATTTAAGTTTGTCATTTTCTTCCATGCAAGGAAATTTACAACCCCAACCAATTTATTGCTTTCCTTGCAAAAAGACATTTTGATATTATTATATATAGTCATAGACTTACTTGAGTGATTGTTGCTTGCTTCCTCCTTAATCTCAATCTTGATCGAGGATCTTCTTCTTGAGTGATTGATGAGAGAGTTTGATTCACGATCCTTCTTGAATGTTCTAGTCTTCCTCCTTTCTTGAAGATATTTCACTCCTTTGATGATTTCATGATATCTGAAGTGCTCCTAGTGTTTTGGTCTTTCTTCATGCTTCCTTCTTCGATCTAGGGTTTATTTGATGTATATCTTTATCTTTTTGCATTGATAACCTTCGACTTGTTTTGATGCCTTTATTTTGAATATCGATTCTCTTGTGTCTACTTATTCTTGACTGCCCCTTCTTGTCTTTAGCACCTAGGATCTGATACCATGTTGAGAAATCTAGGGCATTCAAAGTTAAAAATTTCTCTGCTTGATAATTGCTTGTGATATACTTTTACTTCTTAGCTTATGATCTTTTCTTCGTTAGCTTATTAATGTGTTCTTTTCATCAAGACAATTACCAATATGCACAATAAGGACAAGTGACCTAGTGTATAGGCTTCTCAACTAGGGTCACAACCTCTCACCTCTTGAGAGGAAACCCGATCAAAATTCTTCTTTTAGATCTTCAATTGATAAGTACCAAGACCATGACACTGACCCTTGACTCTAGTATCCTCTCAAGAACCTTATCACTAACCTTGATGCTCTTGCCTCTTCCTTTCATCACCTTTCTTCTTGATCTTGAACTACTCACCTCGACTTCTACTAGAGAAACTCAGTCTCTATCCTTCTTACTGCTCCTCCACATCTTCCCCTATAGAATATCGGTCTCTAGGTCTATGCTTCGGCTTCCCAAAAGAATCCTAATCTTGTTGCCCTAGAAGAAAACCTCTCATTTGCTTGCCCAGAAAAAACTTTGTTGTCCCAGAAGAAGCTTCACATTGCCCAGAAGAAACTTCGTTGTCCTAGAAGAAAGTCTTCTTCATTGATCCAGAAGAAAACCTAACTTCGCATTACCTAGAAGAATCTTCTTTCTCTTCTTTCCATTTTTGTTTTCCTCCTTCTTCGCACTTATGCGTCTTCCCTTTCTTTGCACTTCTTGCAAGTTGAGTTACTTATCCAAGGTGTGTTTTCAAATGAGGCCGAGTTGGGCTATTTATACACTTATTCATATGACCTTTAGGCTGACTTCATCTATAGAGTTCTTCCATCTTTGTAGTCCGACTTGAAGAGGATAGATGATAAGTTCTTAGATGATACTTTACATAGACATTATAGACCTTTTACAAAGTGTAACATGACTTCATTTACATGACAATGACTCTAGTATTTTATGAGTAAATGAAAAAAAAATCCTAAAGACTCAATGGGAGTCTTGACTCAAAAACAAAATCCCTTGCTCATGAAACCCATGAAGCAAGTCAATATAATAATTCTATTTTTCTTATTGTCATCTCATTACATAAAATCATAATTACATGTCATTATGTAGACCGAACCTAGTTACAATTTTCAACATAGTCAGGAGCTATATCTCCATAGTTATGGCATTTTAAGCACTCTACATGATACCTGAATGACAAAGCAACTGACATATATTTTTTGTTAATGGGGTCATTTGGAAATTTGTCTTGTGTTCCTACAAACTTGCTTCTAGGGTTTTGATAATGGCCTTGATAATTATTCATGTCATAAGATTTGAAATCCATAGCCTTACGTCCAAAGTTTGTACATGAAAAACAATATCCAAAAAATATACTAGTGTACCTGGATGAGATGTCTTGCCTTGATGATATTTTGAAGACATTCTTTCTTGGAGGAGGTTTATTTCTTTGTTAATTCTTCTCCTTGATTACCTCAACATAACTTATTGGAGAAACAACACTTTCAATCTTCTTTTGTCTTTCACTTCGATTTGGATTTTGAAGGATTTTGCTTTCAGGTTTCTTTTCAATCTTGATATGTGGTGGCTTGCAACTTATGCCTTCATTGCATGGAGATTCACCTGCTTCTTTTGTCTTCAACCTTAATTGAGTGATTTCTTGTTCCTTTTCATTAATAACATGTTTATTCTTTTCAATATCTTGCAATTACTCCTTTTTCCATTCCTTGAGCCTGTTATTTCAGCTAGAACTGCATCAAGTTCTTTTTGCTTTTGAGTAACTTTTGCCTCATAGTCTTGAACCTGGATTTTCACTATTTTTTCTCCCTTCTCTACCCCCTGTACTTGAAGTCTTAGGAGGGCAACTTCTTTTGCTAGTATATGATTATTCTTCTCTTTTCTAATATCATCGTCGGATTCTCTCTCCATGTCACTAATCAATCTCTCTCCATGTCCACTTTTGCTTCTTTTTCTTCATCATCGTCAGATTCTTTGATCTAAGTATTTGCTCTATTTGAATCATGATCATCATCTTCATCTTCATCTTCATATACATGCTTCTTTAAGTAGATATTTTGAAGCTTCTCCCAAAGATTTTTGGCTAATGTGCATTGATTCGCTTTAGTTTTAATAGAATCTGGAAAGGCACTTAAAATGACATTCATTTCTTTTGTATTTTACATTTTTCATTCATCGGTAGATGTGTTTCCAGAAATAACTTAATCCCATACATCATATCCAAAAGATCCCAAATAGGTTTTCTTTCTATCTTTCCAAAATTCATAGCTTGTTTCATTGAATAAAGGAACTAGACCATCATGTTTTCCCCGGAGCGGCTATAATAGATTCTATAATGCCTAATACTTCCTTCGATCATTTGGAGGTGTGCTTCCTTGAATTTCCCATCTCTTTTCTCATGAGATCTTCTTTCTAGCTATTAGGATGCAAGTGAAAAAACCTGCTCTAATACCAATTGTTGGAATTTTCACCAATACTGGGGGGGTGAATTAGTATTGGGCACTTTTTAACAATTTTAATCATATCAATTGAACATTAAATATTAACAACACCATTCAACAATGCATAACACAATATACAATACACAAGATATTTGTATATGGAAACCCAAAGGGAAAAAACCATGGAACGCTTTTAATATATGTCTTAAAGATTACAACAATAGGAAGCTGCAATTCCAAGATTCTCTAGCAATGACTAGAAGGAGGTTCCAACTCCCTCGTTTTATCAACTCCAACTAAAAAGATGTGCCAAAACCCTTGTTTTACTAGCTCCAACTGGAAGGATGCTCCAACAACTTGCTAGCATCAATATGTTGCCCTAACACGGCCCTACCACCCTGAATTATTCTCAAGCTCCAACCTGAAGGAGACTTCAATCTCTGTCTTGCACCACCCCACCACCCTGAAGATAGAAGATAAATTAACAAGATAAAGTCACAGTACTCAGCCACTTCACCTTATCATTGCACTTCATAACCACTGCTCTAATCATTGCAGAAACATTGTTGGAAATAACCTTGGTATCACTGTTGTCAACAACACACATCACTACACTAACCCTGCTTCAGACAAGTTCTTATTATGTTGTCACAACACTGTCACAATATTCTAAACATTGTCATTGTTACAACTTGCAAACATTGGCATTGTTATTACTACAACCACTGCAAATATTGTAAAACACCACAATTTTCTCTTAAGCCTTCAAAACATATAAAAAGGATTTTGACACATAAATAAGGTTTTCCATGCCTTTAACAAGGTCTATCTTTGAGCTCAGATCTCATTGCTTATTTCGGATCTCGATGACTCATAAAAACATATTATATATTAATTGTTCTACATAACACCTTTTGCATGGAACATTATACAAATTTGCTAAACTCCGGTGCTAGTTCTACAGAATGGTCATCAATGACAACTCTCATGCTTGTTCTACAAAATGGGCATCAGCCACCAACTAAACATTCGAAAGAATGAAAATTATAATAATAATAATAATAAAATATACTTGTTCTACAGAATGAACATCAATAACAATTATGATGCTGGTTCTACATCAGCGACCAACTAAGCATTCGAAAGAATGAAAGTTATAATAATAAGACTCGAACACGACCATCACTTAATATACCATCAATGAACTACCATCACATCATAGCAATGACACATGAATTATATTCCTCGTAACTTATTGATATATTCAAAGAACTGACCAATTACAATGCATAAAGGTTGGGGACCTCCGCAATATTTTGGAAATATGCTCCACGTCAATTGTAATATGTGGACCAATCAACGCAACAAACATTATACCAAACATTGCACTGCATTATATTAGCGTAACTTTGACCCATGGTTGTGAGTCTCATATAGTTGTATCCATTGGCCTCAAAAATACATAGAGCCAAATTTCATTGTTATACAATTTCCATACAAAATAGCTCTAGCAGATCCATGCTTCAGATCTTACCCCATACACATAACATTCATGGGATTATATGCATAGCACCCATAACGATTGTCACGATCCTCAATACGCAGGTCAACTCTCCAAATGCAGGAAGCCATAAATTAGCACTCTACCATTGAACTACAAACCTCTAATTGCACAACTACAAAAAAAACTACCAACGACCTCTGCACCACTTATCCTTACGCATAGTTCACGTTAACATTATCGCAAATGGGTACATTTCAGGTTTTAGTCGCATTTCCCACAACAAGAAATGATTGCATAATAGGTAACATATGCACAATTTAAACACACTTTGTGACCACGAGATCACAGATACCAATAGTCATCAGAATGTTTTAATGTTTGATCCTAGTATACATTGGATCAGAACATCAAACTCACTACAGATTTGTGCCCTCAAGTACAAAGTACAAGCATGGATACATGGAAATGCTAACGAGGTGTTCGATATTGGCATTTTAACGGAACGTGGTATGTGCCTAAGAACTCACGATATCTCGATCATACTCTGCAACAACATGCAAGATTGATCAGACCAAAATGCCAGAACAAAAATGCATTCATCGCATTGGAGCTATATGACCCCGTTAGATTCAGTCTTGTGCCAAGTATCTCGCTTAGATCAGTAATTAGAGTTAATAACCTGAGCGAAAACTAAAAAAAAATGCCAATATCAAAACAAAACTGGTCTTACTTCCACTCTGATCCTTGTGGTTTTAGATGGCCTCAGCCTACTTCTTTCCTAAGATTTCAGAGCTTTATTTTGCATTTTATCTCATACCCATTTTCCCATGGATAACACTCATGTATATGGTAACATGAGGGGGCTTTTAGGGGGTCAACCTGCCCTAATAATATAATTTTTTTATTTAATAATTAACCCAGTATGAGGTTCATATGAACATTATTTTTAGTATCATTTTCAAATGTAAAATCCTCTTTTTAAGGGAAGACTTGGTTAACGATTTAAGCTCGAGAGGGAGGCCCTTTTTGCAACCATAGGAACCACATCAATTACCCAAAATTCAACATAAGCAACACTTATTGACATTAATTTTATGCCAAGATTAGGGATCAACCATAGAGCTTCCTTTACCATTCATTTGGGGCACCTTGACTATGGCTTTAGGGCATTAACTTTAGGAGAGCATATCTCCCCAACCGTGAGGAGTTACGTGGCATGCCACCTACCATTGGTATGATGAGTATTGTCAGATGATGATGATGGTCTTGCTTGCAAATTCAGTATTCTTCCCATTCTTATACCTCATCAAAATGTATGACATCTTGATCACACCAGAGGGGCTTCTAAAGATTTGGGCTTCCTTCACTTCTGGAGCTTCTTGTCAATTGGAACTTCCAATTAGTGCAATCCAACGATGTATATTAAAAGCATTCAAAGACTAAAATTGGCATCAATGACAACACCATTCAACAACTCCTAGCATGCTTTCACTACACTACTCTAATTTTCCATTGTTGTATGAACTTCAGAGAAGCCCTTGGTTGTTTCATTCATTGTGGTAGTCTCTTGGACATCAAAAGTTTTCCTTCCATTGTGTTTCTTATTCACGCAGTAATGAAGCAGGTGCTCCTCTCCACACCCCCTAGCATTTCAATGAATTTTTCTTTCATTCCTCCATCTTTTCCCTCGCTAGGCTAGTTATCCCCTTCTCCCTTTAAGTGGGATAAATTTGCTTTTGTACAGCTTTCATTGGAAGACTGAACTTAGCACCTTTCCCAATAGCTCATATTGTGATTCTTTGGACCCTTTTCTCTTGAACTCAAATTTGTCTTTCTTCTTTCATACCTTCAAGGGATCTACCGTAGTCTTTGACTACTCATAACATTTCTTTGCTTTTCGGATGGTATCATCAAGTGTCTAGGGTTCTTCATACTCTACATAATCCTGAAATGATTTTGGAAATCCACTAAGGAAGCATTTTATTCTCATCTCCTCCTCTTTACTAAATGGTACATACCCCAATAACTCAGTGAATTTGTTAGAATAATCATCTAGGGTGAGTTTCCCCAACTTGAGTTCATGGAACTCCCTGATCTTTCTATCACATTATCTCTCTACATCTCTAGCAGTTGGTCCATATTGCTACAATGTTTGCATGTATGAAAAGCTTTGTAGCAGCATTGCATTTGGCTCTACCCACCTCTATTGTTTCTATTGAGTTTATCATTCTCAACCTTGTAGCTCTAAAGTTCATCCTTCAGACTTCTCATTCTTTCTAACAAATGTGGGTTAGATGATAGAATCTTTCCTTTTATTTGATACATCATCTTTGATTCATGGAATTGCATCCATGTTACTTTGTACTACTATGCTAGTAGTTTTCCTTCATTGTTGGGTGCCTTCTTATGTGCTAAAAAAACACATCAATGTTAGCTTAAGAGAAAAGATGATATTTTTTGCAATATTCAATTGTTTTGGCCATATATGCATAGGACTATAATGGTTTGAAATTAAAGATCTACTTCAACTACAATCCAGACCTAATTATGGTTAGTTTTCCAATTAAAATAAAATTCCAAAAGTCTTTAATCTAATTTGAAAATTTATAAGAACAATCATGTTATCTTTATGCATAGATGCACTCATGTCAAGGTACATTTCCTTGCCATGCAAGACAAACATTCAACCTATTCACAACCACACACATCCCATTATATCCATCACATTTTTTAACTTTAATTTATACTTTGCTAATTTCACACTTAGCATTAATTTAGGAGTTTACTCTCCTTTCAACAACCTTCCATAGGGAACAAATTTTGAAACATGACTCTTTTTCAAGTACTCATTTGATATAATTGTTCCATATTAAGCAAAAAAAACTTTTAACTGAGGTTAAATCCAGGTTTACCTTGCTATAGCTTTACCTCCAAATGTTTGAACCATAGCTTTACCTTGCTAACAATAGGCTTACCTCTTGCTCCATACTCACATCATCATTCAATCCATTACCATGCATTATACACAGCACTCAAGGGCACCTTCAAAATGCTCTATGTACCTCAATATGATCATACACAAGCACACTTAGGTGTATTACCTCACACCTAAATATTTCACTTAGGTTTTAAACAACTTTGATTTGCATGGGTTTGTTTCCCTTCTCACTCCTTCCATAACCAACATTATTGCTCTTTCTACTATAGTAAGACAAATTTATTTTGCATAGTTGCATCCATTAGCACCATGTGCCACATATCCTCCCACAAAAGAAACTTAGGTAGTACCATGAATACCCAAAACATCTCGAACAAATTTATGCTTGTTACCAACTCAGTCGATCCATGCATATATCCTTGCACATTCCTTTTTTGTCTCTCTATTGGAAAATGTCTCTCCTTCTGTGTTGGAATAACACACATATTTGTTATAATTAATAGTAAACACATTAAGTTACCTTGGATATACCAGCTCTAGCTTAGGCTATCCTGAAACATAAGTTAAACAATTGGAAAGGATTAAAATCAACAAAGTCATCCACAGTAAATCTTCAAATTAACTCTCTCTACTCCAAACCCATCCAACCCATATGTTGAATCCTGGCTCTCTAGAGTAGAGCTCTAAAATTTATGCATGTGCTATATTTCTAGCCCTCTAGGCCTAGTGCTTGAACACCACCCTAATACCACTTTGTCACACACCCAACCCCATAATGCCATAATAGGGAAGTGGGGCATAATTAGATCCAACCTTCAAGGTACATTATGAAGATGGGATTATCTAAAAATTATCTTTCTTCTATCACATCAAATCACATTTAGGTACCACCGTCATCTTCTTCTTGTCAAGAGATTTCCAGTGGTACAAATTTTATCTCATTCTAAGATACTGCCACAAAGTTATGTCCATTTGAAGTTTTCCCCTTAAGGGCCACATCATCATCCATACATGCCACGCAGCTAACATGTGGTTTCTATTTGACCGTGCAACACTCCCGCATTGGTCCATTTCTGTTATGTAGTTGTCATATTAGTCTCTTGTTATATAGAGGTTTTCACACCCTTCTACTTCCCAAATATTCCAATGCTCTAGTATGTTGATATATCGAAGGCTCAGGGCTCTGATATTGCATTATTTCATTGTATTGATATGGTTAGTATGGCATGGACATTCTGGTATACCGATAGTTATTATCATCAATGCAATCAATATGCACATGCCCTTGGATCCACCAGTATGCCAATATAGATTTATTTTAAAGCAGAATATCAGGGACTCAAAAAATGTTATAATGGGAAAACCCCAACAAAACAACAATAAGCTAATAGGCTTCTAGCCAATTTAGCTTTCCACCTAATCATATCTTACCACATGGTGAAGGTTGATGTGCCTACAACGTGGCCCGAATGATGTGTATATTAGGATATCGATGGGTTTTCTAGGATGTAGTACTCCCAAACCCCCAATATTTCAATATGTTGATATGCCAACTCAACCTTCCATGTTGACTGTGAAGAACCAATCACCATCTGACACATAGCTCATGCATATGTGCCCATTGCCACATGGAACTAATGGCGTGTGCCTCATCTCAATCATATTTCTACAGTTGGTATGTCAAATGGTTATATCTAGGTGACACATGTCATACTCATTGCATTTCCATGTCATCAATCATGATGGCATTGTGACATTATCGTCCTACAACCCTGATGCTCCAATAATTTGATATCTCGAGGAAATTAATTGATGGTCTTGATATATGGGAATAGGGTCGTCATATGAAGGTATGTAGCCCATACTGCATCATATCAGGGAATCCTATGAAAATCATTACATTAATTACTAAAACCTCCAGGGCCCAATATGTTAGCAAGCCCCCTATTGCAACTAGCTCTCGGTCCTAACTCGTCCATGTGACTAGGGGCTAATGCTATAGATATCCAAACCACAAATTTTTATTTCTTTGTTAATTAAAAAGGGGGAATTCCATCGCCAAAATTTCAATGAATTCCATGCCAGGGGCTCAACCCCAAATATCTTTTAATATCTTAGGAATACAGGGGTCAAACCCAAAATTTCCCTTGCCCCAAAGTAAGGGTCCAAACTCTAATTTTTCTAAAAGATATTAAGGTTTTTGTCCAAATTCACCTTTGTCAATCATAGTGGTTTTCAATCACCTTTAACAAATGACCACTGCATTTAGCCAGTGGACTTCATATGTTTGATAAATATATCCATTCAATTCAAGGTTTTCCTTTCCATTTATGAACATAAAGCACATAGTGATTCTCACTTATCATAACAACACCATTCAACAATGCATAACATCATAGATAGTACACAATATATTTTTACATGAAAACCCAAAGAGGAGAAAACCATGGAACACTTCTAATATATGTTTAAAAAATTACATCAACAGAAAGCTCCAACTTCCAAGATTCTTCAAAAACAAATGGAAAGAGGCTCCAACCCATTAGTTTTATCAACTCCAACTGGAAGGATACACCAACACCCTAATTTTACCAGCTACAATTGGAAGGATGCTCCAACACCATGCTAGCATCAATTTGCTTCCCTAACACTACCCTACCACCCTAAAGTGTTTTTAGGCTCTAACTCGAAGGAGACTTCAATCTTCGACTTGCACAACCCTACCACCCTTAAGATAGAAGATAAATGAATAAGATATTGGTCACACTACTCAACCACTGCACCTTATCAATGCACCTCATAACCATTTCTCTAATCACTCTCCAAACATCGTTGTCAAAAACCTTGGTATCATTGTTCTCAACAACACACATTGTCACTACACTGCCTCTACTTTAGTCAAGTTCTTGTTTCATTGTCATAACTTTCAAGCACTATCATTACTATTATTGGAACCACTACAAATATTGTAAAACACCACAATTTCCTCTTAAGCCTTCAAAACATATAATAGAGATTTTGATACATCAATAAGTTTTTCTTTGCCTTTAACAAAGTCCATCTCTTAGCTCAGATCTCAATGCTTCTTCTTTTGGATCTCAATGGCTCAAAACGATATAATATATTAACTTTTCTTTTTAATTGTTCTACCTAAAAACTTTTGCAGGGTACATTATACAATTTTTCTAAACTCCAGTGCCTGTTCTATAGAATGGCTATCAAAATCCAAATAAGCATTCGATAGAATGGAATTTATAAATAATAAAAACAAGCTTCAAACCAGAAAGTTTTGGGACTAGAACATAGGTATCAGCAGATGTACCATCAAAAAATTACAGATAGATCATGGCAATGTTACTTAATAGTATTCCTTGTACTTATTCATATATTCAAATTATTGATTCGGCTATGCATTGCCCAACGATCCCCCACTTGTTGACGTAGCCACATCTTATGTTACATGGATTAACAACCAATTACAATGGGTGAAGCTTGGGGACCTTCACAATATTTTGGAAATCTGCTCCACATCAATTATATTACGTGAACCAACAACACAATAGACATTATACCAAACTCCACACGAAATCAAATTAGTATAACTTTAACCCACGGTCGTGCTCTCATATAGTTGTATCCATTGGCCTAAAAAATACACAACACCAAAGCACATTGTTATACAATTTCCATACAAAATCGCTTTGGCAAATCCATGCTTCAGATCTTACTTCATACGCACAATATTCAACGCACAATGCCCATAACTATTGCAACGATCCTCAATATGCAGGTCAACTCTCCAAACACAGGCATGCATAAATTAATGATCTACCACTGGGCTACATAACTCTAAATGCACAGCTACAAAAATACTCCCAATGACCTCTACACCACTTATCCATACACATGTTTCACATTAACATTATCACACAGGGGTACACTCCAGGTTCGGATCACATTGCACACAACCGAAAATGTGATTGCACAACATGTAACATCTGCCCAGGTTACACATACTTTTTTTTTAGAAGGAAAAAAAACTAACTAGTATATTATTATTTGAACCACACCAGTTACATCTTACAGGTAACATATGCTATAAAATCCATCAGCTATTGTATAGGCATTAGCCAGATATTTAAAACTTAAATATTGTTTGTAGAGTAGAGTTTCAAAATAGTGAGAATGTTCATGGAAGAATGTTACAAAAATTAAAACATTGAGAATATCTAGATAAAAATGGTATGTTGGAGAATAGCATAAACCAAAAAATGCCACTATGGAATGGAAATCCTGCCATCTGCAGTAAAAGAAGAGAAATACATGAAGCCATCTGGATCTTGAATGCCCAGCTTGGAGAGAGAATCTGCAACACAGTTGGACTCCCTATAGATGTGGGTGATCATGAAGCTCTAAAATTGACGCATTAGGTGTCTGATCCACTCTCACCACCCCCGAAGGTTGGGTGGATTGAACATCGATATGCCCAGGAATCCATCAATAATGGTCTTAGAATCCCCATATATGTTTACATTTAGGATATTATTTGATAGTGTGTGTTGTAGCTTATATTGTGACTTAAGCCTTATTTATCAATTTTATCACAATGTGTGGCCTAAAATCATTAAGGGGGTTCAACCTCAATGAATGCGCAAAGTCTAAAAGTAATGAGGTATTTATTCATTATAATATATCAAAATCGCAAAAGGAACAAGCATAAAGGAATTGGCCATGTGATAAAGTTAAATTGCAACATAAATGGAGCCATAACCGATATATATGTGTGTGTGTGTGTGTGTGTGCATCTTGAAATAAAGAAATAACAAAGGAAACAAGTGTTAAAACATATATATCTAGACCCGAAAACATATATATGTTATGTTGTAAAGTGTCGGCGGGTCCGAAATAACATAGCGCGCCTTTATATATATATGGGACCGCCAATTGCGATATAGGTAAGCCGGACCCGATATAATATATATTGTGTTTTATAATTGCGGTGGGTCCATCATTGCATAACATATTATATATATATATATATATATATATATATATATATATATATATATATCTATATATATATATATATATATATATATATATATATATATGGAAAGCGCCGATTGCAATGAGCGATGGGGTTTCGGACCTGATATGATATATATTATGTTTTATTACTCCGGTCCGTCATGCCACCATTTATAAAGGATTGGGTCGATATAACAGTTGATAGCGCCGGTTGCAATTTATGACGAGAAGTCAATGAAACATTGAGATTCCGGATCTGATGGAGTTATTAAATTAGGTTAATTTCTTTTCAGTTCCGGTGCTTTGCGTTAACCAAAGAAAAGGCAGATTTTAAGCTAAAAGGCAGAATTTCGGGCAGATGCAAAGGGGTAAGCAATTTTTAGTGAAGCTTACCCGATTCCACATATTGTTCGACACGTAGCAGTTGGGTGGAGAGAGAAAATAGCCCATTTCGAGCGGGTATTCTCTGGGCTTATGTCCCACCCAAAATCTTTATAGGCCGTCCAATATGAAAACTGCAGATCTACGGTGGCGGCAGGGTATGCCTCGATAGTTTTGCAAAGCCCGCATTAGAAGCAGAAAAATCATGATTTATGGTATATTTTCATTGTTAAAGTTATATAATAGGAAAGCGCAGATATGAAGGAATTATTCGTAAGTCCAACATTACGTTAATGCACCACTGGAAAGGGGCCGATTGCGATTTGCGGCGAAAGTCAACGAAGCGTTGTACGGGCGGATTTGACATATTTATAAAGCAAGATTAACTCTTTTGAGTTCCAGATTAATCAAGGGTTTGCGTTAATTTCGTTGGGTAAAGTAGAAAATCAAGGTTAGAGCCGAAGCTGAAGAGGAAGACAATCTGGTATGTTTCTTTGCATTTTGGCCAATCAGAATGCCCATGTAAGCTCAGGATTACACAAACTAAACGTATTTCATTACGACTAAAACGAGTTAAGCATCATTAGGGCATTTACAGAGGAATTTGACAGTGGATCAACAGAGCAAGCCAGAAGTTATCATTCCCTTCTGAATCCAGTTATGTTCTTGTTATTTCATGTTCTTGGAGGTGTCTTTTACCCTCTGTAAAGTTCTGTAATAGTTTTTACTTCATATAGTTAGAAAAGCAGTTAGATAGTTTGGGCAGTTTCAGAAATCAACAACTGTTCCACAATGTATAAAAGGAGGAAAATTTACTAAGAAAGGGTTCGAACTTTGGAGAACTCGGAGACTAGGCCACTGTATTCCTGATATCATCGTTGATTAATGAAAGAATCAGAAGTTTCCATGAGTTGTTGCATATAATTTTGTAAGCTTCTCTATCATGTGTCATGCTATGTTTTCTTCTTTTCAAGTATAGTAATGAAGCAACAAGTCTTTATTTGCTTATGTAGATAAGGTTAAAATTCCTTAAAGAGCGCTCCTATACTTGAAGTCCTCACTTCTTTTCTAAATTATAGATAATAGTTTCTGTGAAGTATCAGCATAATTGTCTATGATTCAGTTCTCATTATCACAATTCCTCTAAGTTATAGATAGTAGTTTCTGTGAAAGATCAACATATTATCTTTAACTTACCCTTCAAACTTTCTTCATTCATCATTTATATCTAGCAACAAATGGCATTCTGAGATGTTTTGGTCATACATGTATTAAGAGTTCAAGACCAAGTTTTCCAGGTGCTTCATTTGAGAACACAAAAAACAATAAGTGACGGTAAACAATATTTATTAATGTCTTCAGCACAATTTCCCCACAACCAGGAAATTGGTTTCTTAAGGAACAACATTAATTGGCGCCATTGCCGGGGAGAGAAGATAAGAATATTTTTCCCTGGGTTTCAATATTTTCCTCTGGTTGTTCAATGAGGAGGAAATATGTGGCTATTTTGAATCAAAGTAATAATTCTGGCTTTAAGAAGACCCCATACAAGATCATACGCTTCACAATAGAAGGTTCAAGCTCTTTCAGATCCTGAAAGGCTATTTTCTAAGAGGGTTGGAAGGTCTAAGATTCCAATTACACCAATTCCCACATTGTCTGCGTCAGGCAACAATTCACTTGAACATTCATCTGATAGAGAGTCATCTTTTTCATTATCTTCATTTCAGGAACCTAGCTGTCAAGATCAATCATTTGAGTCTATTACTTTTCATATACCTGCTGTAATTATTCAACCTCAACCAATAACCACATTACCTCCTTTTCACATTCCCTTTACCTCTCAACCAAGTTCCACATCTAGTGGTAATCAAAGTTCAGTAAACATGGCAGCACCTGCATTCTTAGTGAATAGATATGCACCTCTTCAACTACCACAACCTTACAATCAAATGCCATAGGATTACCTTAAAACTCTTCCACGTTTTTCAGGAGAAGATGAATAGACAACAGAGAATCATGTAGTAGTATTTTGTAATTTTGTAGAAAGCCTAAATGTTGAACATTTAGATGTTGTTCTAAGACTCTTTGTTCAGTCCTTGGATGGAGAAGCAAGGAAATGGTTCAAAGGACTTCCCAATAATACCATTCCTTCTTGGGAAGAGATGGAACATGTGTTTATTCAGAGATGGGGAGAAAAAAGAGACCATGGATATTCATTAACAGAGTTTAATGCCATAAAGAAGAAGTCTGATGAAACTGTGGCCGAATTTGTCAGAAGATTTAACAAATTGTACAATAGTCTCCCAGCAGAGATTAAGCCTCCTCCTGCTGGTGCAAAAATAACTTTTGCAGGGGCTTTTGAATCAAATTTTGGATTCACATTAAGGGAAAGAAGAGCTCCAACCCTTGATCAAATCCAAACATATGCTTTAGAGATAGAAGCGAATCTGGTGGCTGCAGGAAAAGCACCAGAAAAAGACAAGGGAAAGGCAAAGATAGAATCCTCTCAAATTCAATCATTGGAGGATATGTGTAATGTAATTAAAACTATGTCAGATAAGTTAAATAGGTTAGAGTTAGAGAATAAGAACTCTCAGAGACAAACATAGTATAATAAGAACTTTAATCCCCAATTCAGAAGACAACCTTTGCAAATCTTGCAAAAGGAAAGAAAAGATCAAGATCAAATTCAAGCACCATTATATATGTTGGCATTATGGCACAGGTTTGGAACTATGGCACAGGTGTTGTCCTTGATGACAACTCACTCTGGTGACAGATCTCAGTTCAGGCTTTCAGAATGAAGGAAAAGATATATATGCAGGTTCACCTAGACGAAGACGTGTATACACGCGTGTTATACGTTACAAAAGCGCGTATGCATATACACACACTTTCACGCAAGTAAAAGCGCGTACATGTTGGAGAACTTACTTTTGGTCCGTGGTATTTAGTCCTTGTTAATTGAACCTATGGTTTTGGGCCATGGTATCTTGTCAGAAGTATTGATCCCAAGTATTGGGTCCATGGTATTGTTTTATTATGGTTTTGGACCGTGGTATTGTGAAAGGCCTAAGACTATAAAAGAGGAAGGAGATCATTTGGCAAAGGATCATCTAAATTATTGAATATCCGATAAAGTGCTAGATCTGGAATATTGATGATTGGGTTATGGTGCAGATCTGGATCTAAATGAAGGAGGAACCTGAGCGAAAAGAGAAGGATAAGTTCTATTGATGGGTCATAATCTTAAGGCTTGAATAATAGTATCTTTGTATGATTTTGATCCGTCATATGTGGCGCAAGCTTGATCTATAAATCTGGTAATCTGGGTTAATTAATGTCTGAAAATTTGAAAGAGTGAATTATCCTTTATAGATCTGTACACAAGTTCAGTGAGGCGAAGGCGCGTATACACGCTGGTTCTGTGAGTAAAAACAACGTATAGGCAGGTGGTTCAAACACAAAAGCGTATGCACGCAGGTTTTTGGTTATTGAAGTAGCGTACATCTCTTGAGTTGTGCTCTAGCTGCTTTTATTTATTGCTGCAGTGTTCTGGGTTCAGAATTTGGTGTGTGGTTACTGTTACTGTGTTTTGGGTACAACTGTCAAAGAAGTGTCTACTTGAATCAGTTCTAATTGGTGAAAAGGAGATTGTTTGATGCAAAAATTCTTTGATTGATGTTCATGGATCCAGTCTGAAAATTTATGAAACATGGTCCTTGGAAGAAAGAGAAGGTTGTAGCCTTCTGTAGGCCAGCACCTATGTACTAGTATCTTGGCTAGTGCAAGAGCTAAGGGGGTTGTAGCTCCCTTCCAGGAGAAGTTGGAGAACGAGAGAGGGTTGTTGCTCTCTGCAGGTTGCAGCCTGCGTACTGGTAAAGGACTGCACCAATACGGAATCATTGTAAAATGAAGTTTCTAATTAAAAAGAAGATAAAAACGAATTGCAACAGGTGGTTTTCACCCACATTAGGTTTCCACCTTATATCTTGTGTTCTTGTGTGTGATTGTCTTCTGCTCTGTTTCACTGTTTCTGGCTACTGTTTATTTGATTCTAATACACAGATTAATTATCAACATCTGTAAGATAAAGTAAATTATAAGTTTGCATGGTATACGCGGGTTTCCTTGTACGTAGTTGCGTATATACGCGGTTTTCACTAACTGAAGTAGCGTATATGATCTAGATTTGAAAAAGGAAATAATTGACTTGATAATACTGATTCACCACCCCCCCCCCCCCCTCTCTTAGTATTATTTCCAACAATTGGTATCAGAGCAGGTCCTTCTGAAGAATCTTGATCGCTTGAAGGAAGATCCATCATCATGAGCAACTACGAGAGAGAAGCATCTATCAGGCCACCAATTTTTGATGGGACCAACTTCTTCTATTGGAAGGTAAGAGTCACAGCCTATCTTCAATCTCTTGGTACAGAATTCTGGGATATCATAGATATAGGGTACATTTTTCCATCCACAACTCCTACAGATTCGGCTGGTAAGAAACAATATGAAACAAATGCAAAGGCTGTTAATACTCTATTAGGATGTCTATCTCAATCAGAATTCGTCAAGGTTATGCAGTATAAATCCGCAAAAGAAATATGGGACAAGATTGTTCTGAGCTATGAAGGAGATGAACAGGTAAAACGAGCAAAACTTCAAACCCTCAGAATTCAGTATGAAAATTTCAGAATGCACAATGATGAAAGTGTGGCTAACTATTTCCTTCGTGTAGATGAGATTGTTAATTGTATGAAAAACTTGGGTGAAGAAATAAAAGAGGCTTTTGTGGTTGAAAAGGTTCTAAGATCTCTGTCCTCTAAGTTTGAATCTAAAGTTTCTGCAATAGAAGAAAAAGAGAATCTACGAAACCTTACCATGTCACAGCTGCACGGAATTCTGGCTGCTTACGAAATGAGGTAAGGAGGACCATCAGACAGGAGAGAAGCTACTTTTAAGGCTTCAGGAAAAGGAGATTACTATGAGTCAGGACATATGTCAGAAGAAGAGGAAGAATCAAATTTTGTCAAGAACCTTCAACGGGGTGTTGAAAGATTCAGAGGTAAGTTACCTTTCAAATGCTTTGCTTGTGGAAGAATCAGTCACTATGCTGCCAAATGTCCTCATAAAGATAAGCTTGACAAGGGTAAGGAACCTGTTAGATGGAACAAGAAACATAATGTAAATAAGAAAAGCTATTACACTCATGAAGACAGTGATGGACTTTCAAATAGTAATGAAGATGAACAAGGTAATAAATATAGACTTTTAATGGCTTTTGAAGATGAAGATTTCATGGATGCTATAGATGGAGAAGGTCTTTATGAAGAGATTTCTAAACTCAAAATTTGTTTAGAAGAGAAAAATATGATTATTAATACTATGCAATTCCAACTGGCTGAAAGGGAAAAACATCATGAAAAGTTAGAATGTGAGATTGTGGGACTTAGAAAAGAGATTGAGAAATCTAAAGCTCTTAATCTTAGATTTGTTAAAGGATCTGAAACATTAGATGAGATTATCAAAGTGCAGCGTTCTCCACTAATCAAGACAGGTCTGGGATATAATGAAGAAACAACTCAAGCGCAGGGACCATCTACCTCCAAAAGTTATCTTGATGCAGCAAGGAAAAGTGAACAAAGGCCAAATGGAAATCACCAGGTAAATCAGGGACAATTCACCTCAAGAATGAACAAAAACTATCAGATAAATTGGGGGCAATCTACTTTTAGAATGAACAGAAGATACAACCAGCCACAGGTAAAACCTTCTCAATCTGCCTCAAGAATGGATGTCAATAGGAACTACAATCATTTTGCTGGTATATTTGATAATCACAGGAGTTTCTTCAATGGCCAATGTTTTTCTTGTCATAACTTTGGTCACAAAGCAACTCAATGTGTTGCCTATAAGACAATCATGACTAGAGAAGCTCATAAACAGAGGAGTATGACTGGGATCATGAAAAGGACCTACAATAACTTCTCTGCTCTTGAAAATGAAATAGAATGTTCTATTTGTAACAATTTCGGTCATGAAGATTCTGAATGCAGGAGCAGGTTTCGGCAGACAACTCAGAAGGAGCAAGCCTCAAGTGCCAAATCATGGAGAATAAAAGAACCACAACCAGAAAGATGTGGTATAGCCTTATATGCGGAAGGGCAGGAAAATCAATGGTACATCGACAGTGGATGTTCGAAACATATGACAGGTGATAAAGAAAAACTTCAGTCATATAGTGCCTTAGAGAAGGAGAAGAAGGTCTCTTTTGGAAATGACACCCCTGCTCTCATAAAAGGTAAAGGTTCTGTTCAGTTGAAAGAAAGGGTCAAAGCTGGAAATGTCATGTGTGTTGATGGATTAAAGCATAATCTATTAAGTGTCAGTCAGATGTGTGATCAAGGAACTGAGGTAATTTTTCGATCAAATGGATGTAGTGTTCGTGATCTTGATACAGGAAAAATAGTGATCAAAGGCGTAAGAACTCCAAATAATTTATACATATTCAAAGAAGGACAACATCAATGTTATCTAAGCAAGAATGATGAACACTGGATATGGCACAGAAGATTGGGGCATCTTAGCTTCTCACAAATAAGGAAAGCATGCAAATACTAGGCAGTTCGTGGTCTTCCAGACATCAGAATTCCAGACAATACAATATGCAAATCGTGTCAGTTTGGTAAGCAAACCAAAACTAACTTCCTTGAGAAGGAAGGATCAACTAGTAGGCCACTTGAACTTGTCCATACTAATGTATGTGGTCCATCTAGGAAAAGGTCACCCCGAGGAGAAGAATACTTATATTATTCATTGATGATTTTTCCAGGATGTGTTGGATAGGACTTATGAAGCACAATGACGAAGCCTTTGAAAAATTCAAATCATTCAAAGCCTTGGTGGAGAACGAATCAGATCACAGAATCAAATGCCTCGGGTCTGATCGAGAAGGGGAATTTACCTCGAATGAATTTTTCGATTTTTGTGAAGAACATGGAATAAGAAGGGAATTCTCTACAGCTAGGACTCCTCAGCAAAATGGAGTAGTGGAAAGGATGAACAGAACGGTTCAACAAATGGCTCGTGCTATGCTTGATGAGTCTGGAACTCTCACAACCTTCTGGGGTGAAGCCGCATTTGCTGCAGTTGTTATTCTCAACAAGACAAATGTCCGGGTAAACAACACTCAAACTCCTCATGAGCTTTGGTATGGTGAGACTCCTACAGTAAAACATTTCAAAATTTTTGGAAGCAAATGCTATATTAAAAATAATGATGAAAATCTTGGCAAGTTTGAACCTAGAGCAGATGAAGGCATTCTCCTTGGTTATTCTCCCCACAACAAAGCATATAAGTGTTACAACAAAAGACTTGGAAGAATTGTTGACAGCATTGATGTAGTGGTTGATGAAGAAGGAAACATTCCTAGGCAAGTGAATTCCGAAGATTTCGAAGATGATGAGGACTATCCTTCAACATCAAATCAGACTTATGATGAAGAAGAAGCTCAAGAGGCACTAGAAGAACAGATAAGGATAGAAGATAAGACTCCATCCAGGTACGTTCAGAAGAATCATCCAGAATCTCAAATTTTGGGGCAGAAAGAGGCAGGTATACAAACAAGAAGAATAATTGCAGAAGCCTCAAGCTATTTGGCATTTCTCTCCTCCATTGAACCACAAAATGTAAAAGAGGCATGCAAAGATGAATGTTGGGTCAAGGCAATGGATGAATAACTTGAGCAGATCGAAAAGAATAACACTTTGGAGTTGGTTCCTAGACCAAAAGATAATAATGTCATAGGGACAAAATGGATCTTTAAAAACAAGTTGAATGAAAATGGGGAAGTTATTGGAAACAAGGCCAGACTTGTTTGTAAAGGGTATGTTCAACAAGAAGGAATAGGCTTTGAAGAAACTTTTGCTCCCATTGCTAGACTTGAGGCTATCCAAATGTTCCTTGCTCTCTCAAGCTTTCAGAAGTTCAAAGTATTTCAAATGGACGTGAAATCAACTTTTCTGAATGGAGACTTAGAAGAAGAAGTGTATATTGAACAACCAAATGGATTCATCCTTGGAAATTATCCAAAACTTGTATGCAGACTTAAGAAGGCTCTCTATGGTCTTAAACAAGCTCCAAGGGCTTGGTATTATCGTCTGGACAAATATCTTCATCAACAAGGTTTCTCAAAAGGATCAACAGATAGCAATCTTTATATAAAAATTGAAAATAACAAATTGCTAATACTTGTTGTGTATGTTGATGATATCATCTTTGGCAGCAATGAAGAAGCTATGAGTCAAAACTTTTCCTTGGTGATGCAGAAAGAATTCGAAATGTCCTTGCTTGGAGAACTGACATATTTTCTTGGATTACAAATCCAACAAAATGAAGGCGGTATATTTTTATCTCAAACCAAGTACCTCAAGTAGATTTTGAAGAAGTATGGCATGGAAGATTCGAAACCAGTATGTGCCCCTATGGTTACAGGATGTAGCCTCAGTGCAAATGATGAATCAGAAGCAGTGCATCAACCAACTTATAGATCCATGATTGGAAGTCTGCTCTATTTAACATGTACCCGACCAGACATCATGCATGCAGTGGGGATGGTTGGAAGATTTCAGGAAAATCCTAAGGAAAACCATCTTCAGGCAGTAAAGAGAATTTTCAAGTATCTTCAAGGAACTCAAAACTATGGCCTGTGGTATCCAAGAGATACAGATCTCACTCTTCATGCTTATACAGATGCAGATTGGGATGGAAGCGTGGATGACAGAAAAAGCACAAGTGGTGGTGCATTCTTTATGGGTTCCAGATTAGTATCTTGGTTCAACAAGAAACAGAGTTCGATTGCTCTATCTACAGCTAAAGCAGAATATGTGGCTGCCGCATCTTGTTGCACACAACTCCTTTGGATGATGCAAACTTTGCAGGATTTTAAAATCACTTGTACTCCACCTATCTCCATCTTATGTGATAATACAAGTGCTATCAGTATCTCAAAGAATCCTGTCATGCATTCAAAGACTAAGCACATACCGATCAAGTATCATTTTCTCCGGGAACAAGTGTTGGAACAAAAGGTCAAATTGGAGTATGTTCCCTCTAAGGAACAAGTTGATGATATTCTCACCAAACCACTGCCCAGGGAAACTTTTGAATACCTCAGACGGAAGCTGCGAGTAGTTGATGCATCATCTTGCTGTTGAAACTTGTCTGTTTCAGAGAAAAATGGGTGTACGCGAGTTGCATGAGGAGGATCCGCGTACATACGCCGGTTTATGCAGAGACAGTCGCGTATATGGCAGTTTGAAAGAAATGAGTGGGGACAAACTCTAGTTGAAGAAAGTCTGATATGGGTCTGACAAAGACCATCTGGCACAGGTTCAGGGGGAGCAGATAAACTTCTGATAATGCATTGTTGGCATTACATTAGAAGCTCTTGGTTCAGGTTCACAACTGTTGATCTCAGGTGGAACAAATGCAGAAGGAGAACAGAAGGAAAACATGGTTGCTGATCTGAATAGTGATTGACAGATGCTGCTGATATCAGTTATTGGTGACTTTCATAAGTCTTGCTTTAGATATTTCGTCTCTATGTCATGTATTGGTATCTCTTTTATGGTGTCAAGGTCATGTAACGGCCTATTTTGGTTTCCCCACTATGCCTGGGATGAATGATGTAATGTACTTGGTTGTCATATGTAAATTTCTGATGTATCCCCACTTGGTTGGGTGGATGATCCCCACTTGGTTGGGTGATGGATGTATGTATATAGTCTTTTGGTGATAGGAAGGTCTTTTATGATGTATAAGTCATGGTTCTTCTTGAAGAACATCTTTTTGCAGATCTTGCCTACAGTCAGGGGGAGCATGGTCAGCACAGCAGAGCAGAGATTGCAACATGTGCTCAGGGGGAGCACAACCCTTTGCCCTTGATGAAAAAGAGGGAGAATGACTTTGAGGATCTTGGGGTTGCCATCAAGTCCAAAGGGGGAGATTGTTGGCATTATGGCATGGGTTTGGAACTATGGCACAGGTGTTGTCCTTGATGACAACTCACTCTGGTGACAGATCTCAGTTCAGGCTTTTAGAATGAAAGAAAATATATATACGCAGGTTCACCTAGACGAAGACGCGTATACACGCGTGTTATACGTTACAAAAGCGTGTATGCGTATACACGCACTTTCACACAAGGAAAAGCGCATACATGTTGGAGAACTTACTTTTGGTCTGTGGTATTTAGTCCTTGGTAATTGAACCTATGGTTTTGGGCCATGGTATCTCGTCAGAAGTGTTGATCCCAAGTATTGGGTCCATGGTATTGTTTTATTATGGTTTTGGACCGTGGTATTGTGAAAGGCCTAAGACTATAAAAGAGGAAGGAGATCATTTGGCAAAGGATCATCTGAATTATTGAATATCTGATAAAGTGCTAGATCTGGAATATTGGTGATTGGGTTATGGTGCAGATCTGGATCTGAATGAAGGAGGAACCTGAGCGCAAAGAGAAGGATAAGTTCTATTGATGGGTCATAATCTTAAGGCTTGAATAATAGTATCTTTGTATGATTTTGATCTGTCATATGTGGCGCATGCTTGATCTATAAATCTGGTAATCTGGGTTAATTAATGTCTGAATATTTGAAAGAGTGAATTATCCTTTATAGATCTATACGCAAGTTCAGTGAGGCGAAGGCGCGTATACACGCCGGTTCTGTGAGTAAAAACAACGTATACGCAGGTTGGTTCAAACACAGAAGCGTATGCATGCAGGTTTCTAGTTATTGAAGTAGCGTACATCTCTTGAGTTGTGTTCTAGTTGCTTCTGTTTATTGCTGCAGTGTTCTGGGTTCAGAATTTGGTGTGTGGTTACTGTTTAGTCAATTTAGTGTTCCTAAATTGATGTCATTAATTGTCAACCCGGGGCTCGTAAGCTGATGAAGTGAAGGTGTACTATATGTACTTAAGCAACCTCTTAGAGATTTTTGTCGTTTGGGGTATTGTTTGTGGTTAATTTATCTTCCTAAGATGGGGTGATGATTTTATAAACAGATGAGTGATAGTGTGTGTAAGGTGAATTCTAGATGAGTGAGGGTGTGTGATTGATGGTTTCTAACTACTTGCTGAAAAAGAAAAGCTTGAAAGAAATAAATAACTTGAAATGAACTGAAAGCAAAGAACCACTTTCTAATGGCATTAGATACCATTCATGCTGCTGCAAATAAAAAGGTAAGAAAATCACTTTAAAAACCAATGATAATGTTTATCTCTTCCTAACTCTCTGCTTCCAACACATAGTACTGTGTAAAACACGATTAGGAAGTAGCTAAAGATGAGCTTAGAAAGTGATCAAAAATGAGAAAAATCTACTTGAAAGACTAGTTATAATGTTCAGCTCTTCCTAACTCTCTGCTTCCAACATATGGTACTATGTAAAGCACGATTAGAAAGTAGTTAAAGATTAGTCTAAAAAGTACTCAAAGCCAGCTGTAATTTATTAGTATTCTGATCTCTATAAGATGAACAATTTGTGATAAAGAGACCATCAATATGTTAGCAGACAACTTTGAGAAACTAAACTAGAAATCAGCTATGAAAATAAAGTAAAGGTAGCAACTTTGAATCTGTCAACTGAAACTACCACTAGATATAAAGCAAATACACAAACACACACACAATCCCGGGTTAAAAATCTGCAAAAGAACAATACTGATCAGCTTAAAATAAAGGCTGGAAATGAAATGACAGGAAATCAAATAGTATGCTATTATACATGATAAAATAAATAAAGATTGCTGAAAGCATGAAAATGAAACCAAACACTATGTACACGGGCTGTCACAGATGGGGGCCCTCCATCCACGCAGCCAACTTGAAAGATCAGCTACTAAAAAGTGAACAGAACAACACTGTTTTCTATTACTCCATATGCAGAAAATTACAGTCAAGAGTGCTAGAACAACACTATCAAAACAGAGTCTTGGAATGCACTAAAATTATAACAAGTTCATAAAATACAGCAACTAAAAAGTAACATTAAGCGTACACAGACGCTAGTTTTTATAGGCATCTAAATGATTGCCTAATGCGTAAAGCTAGAAACTGAAATTTAGCTAATTTGTCATGCGTAATAAAGGTTCAGCAACACGTCATGAGCCTCGTGGATGAGCTGGAGGTTCTGGTCGTTATGGGAATTGAATCCAGAGTTGGATTATGTTTCCCACAACTTGCGTAACACGGACAAATCACCAGTTGCATTGACGTGACCCAACAGCTTACGCAACACCGTTTAGCTACCTTTGTTGACCATGGCTTGACCCTCGTTGACCGGAGGTGTAGATGATGTGGCTGACCGAACCAATAGCACAGGAACCTTGAGCACCTTTATTGCCACGTGCCCATGTGGTTCGTTTTGCAAAATGACACGTGGAACCTTGAGATTAACAAAAAGGCCGCGGAATCGCTGAATGGAATTGCCAGACAGCTGTGGAATCTCTGTAAATATGTCAAAATCTAAACAAAACAGTCACACATTAGCAAAGTTCACTTAATCATGCTTAAAGACATCTAATGTAATGATCTGGGTATGTTTACAAGGAAAATGAGGCAAAAGAGAGAGATGAGTGAGGGAAAACTGTAGGTAATGATGGATAATCAAGTGCAAAGTAGAGGCTCTACATACCCCCACTACGAGGGTGTTGCATGTCCTCATGCAACGAAAACATTGTTCAATCCATCTGCTGAGATGCCTCTGCTAAGACATCTAGCCTTCTCTTCTTCCTCTGTGTGGCCACATTGACTCTTGGTCTTTTCATCAAACATCTGAATTTTAGATTGATCAAAGCTCTGTTTAACTTCCTGCATCTCTTCTTGAGCTTTTTGTTTTCCTTTTGCCACAGGCCCATATGAAGCATGGTATTATCTTGGACCATCTTGTCCACATTGCTCTGTACCTTCAGTTTTTCATTTTCTTGTTTGATGTGGCGATTTAGTACCTCCAGCTCAAATACTTCTTGCTTCAGTGATTGAACTTGCTGCTCCAAAGGTTGAACAGTGCTTGGACCAGCAGCTGCTTGTTCTAACGTCTCCAGGTAATTATAAACTTTCTGCTGATCTGGGTCAACCTCTGGTGACCTCTTTGGGCTAGGCTCATGCTCAAATTCAGGTTCATGCTCAAAAGGACTTTCCTCACGTGGAGGACTAGTCTCAACATACTCAGCGTGTGAAGGGCTTTTCTCAAAGTCAGGTCTTGTAGCAACCTTTTCAGGTGTGCTCAAGTCAATGACGAGTGACTTTTTACCCTTTGTGGCCCCCACTTTGTCTTGTACCCTTCTGCTCTTTCTCACGGTGGTGATGCTCTGTTTTTCTTTTTGTGCTTTTTGCTTTTGTTTTTCCACCTTCTTGGAAAGGGCAATTTCATGGAGTTGGGCCAACCTTTGTGCTAAGGGCTGAGTATCTTCTTCACTGGAATTTTCAGGAGTAAGGTAAGTTTCTTGGGCTGCAGCTTTGCCTTTATCTTTCTTTTGTTTCTTCCTACTCTCTTTTCTCTTTTGAGCAACTTCTTGGGCAAGTTCTGAAAGGGTTTCTGTGATGATTCTTTGGGCTGTTTGATCAATGTCCACAGCAGGCTCAGGGTCAATTTCATGTACAAAATGATGTACATCAGTTTCTTCTTCAATCTGTTCTTGGACAGTTTCCTCTTGGACAACAGTTTCAGGGGTAGCCTCTTCTCTTTTTCTTCTACTCTTTCTAGGCACAGAGGTTTCCCCTGCTTCTTCAAAATGGTTTCTCACAAGAAATCTCTCCCAGGTATCTCTTTTTGCTTTCAACTGTTCCTCAACTAGCATCTTAACAAGACCATGATGATACAGATGTGGTTCAATGTTTCTTGGGTTCCTTTGGACAATTGAACACATTTTTCTAAGACTTGAGAGTAGAAAATATGGAAGGTTAATATCATCTCCTAAGAAATGCATCATGACTTTGGCATGGTAAACGTATAAAACTCCAAACATTCCCTCACAAGTAAAGAATTTTTGCACTAATAAAAGTAAAGTTGTCCATTCTTCCTTGACATAAGTAACAGGAATCCCTTTTGTAAAAATGCTGGTATCCATACCTGGATTCTTTAAGACTTGCTTCCACTGTTGGTCTTGTACTGATCTGTTTTTAAACCATCTTTCTCCAGTTTGTGGGAGTGAAGTGGCATGTGCTATACTGCTCTCAGTGACTGTAAACTTTAGGTCCCCTATCTCCACTTGATTGTCTTTGTCTCTAAAGGAACGTGCAAAGGCCTTCGTAACCTCTTTGTGGTAACCTTTGAATTTCTAGATGCATTGGAGCCAGTTTGCTTTCTGCAAAGCCTCTTTAACTGTAAAAATTTCTGTTTTCCCACCCCGGTTTTCAGTTTCTCCTTATTTCTCCCATGTAGTTAAATGCCCATTCCCATAACCATACATTTAACAGACTGAAAAAAAATAAATATTGCTGAAAACACAAATTCTGGAAATTTTTCAGAATGCTGGAAATTGCAGAATTAAAAATCAGCAATTAAAAACAGCCATTAAAACACATTAAAACACTGATATTTTTGGTCAACTTGACCCTCGAAAAACCCCCTACAACTCTTGGGGAAAACCAGTTTGAGAGCTCTTCTTTATTTTTGAAAATTGTCTTTTTACAGTGAGAATTATTCAGCGAAAAATCAGCAAGCAAATTTACAACTTATCTCCTTTCCCGTGCCTCACAGCAATCTGGAAATTACAGCAAACAGGACAGCAATAAATGTTGTACGACCTCCGTTTTGTGTGCAGAAAAATCAGCAAACTGCTCATCGATGTTTGTGCAAAAATCTGCCTTTCACTATGTGCTGAATCAGCTGTACAATTCTGCTCAACTGCTGCCTTGGAATGTGTGCCAAACTGCTGTCTCCTTCTCCTTCTTGCTCAGAAATCTCTCTTGCTCTCTTGCTCTCCTTCTCCCAATCTGCTCATGAAAGAATGAATGACCTTTTCCTCCTTTAATATAACTCCAAGTGACTTTTGGGTGATCTCTAAATCCAATGGCTGAAATAGATTTAGATCAATGGTTGAGATTAAATGCTCATTTAAATCTCACTTTCTATTTTTTAATTCACCCCACTTTAATAAAGATCCACTTAGTCATTTATTTCCAAAGTCACTTTTCCTTTCTAATTTTTCATTGACTTTATAAAAGTCACTTTAAAATTAGACTTAATAACTTTATCACTTAAAGTCACTTTTAAATTAGATTTAACTTTATAAAATTATAAAGTCACTTTAGGAGAAAAATTAAATTCTTTTGGACACTTTTCCCTAGGCCAAAGATCAAAGTCTAAGGGAACCACCTGTCCTCCGGTACCAAATTTCAACACTCCCTCTTACCGAGGAAGGTGTTCTTCACCACACCCATCTTGTCTCTGAAGTAGACATGCTTGCCCCGTGGTAAGGCTTTGGTAAGGATATCGGCAACCTGCTCATCAGTGGAAATATACTCAAGCTTCACAGCTCCCTTCTGAACATAGTCTCTGATGAAATGATATATGATCCCGATATGCTTTGACCTGTCATGAAATACTGGATTCTCCGTGAGTTTAATGCAACTCTGCTTATCACAGTAAATCACTGAAGGTCTCAACGGCTGACCAAATAATCCAAACAACATCTTGCGAAGCCAGATAGCCTCACAACTAGCTAGACTGACTGCCATATACTCTGCTTCCGCTGAACTCAGTGCTACTGACTGCTGCTTCCGGCTGAACCATGACACTACTGCTGAACCCAACCCAAAACAACACCCTGAAGTGCTCTTCCTATCAGAAGCACAACCTGCCCAATCAGAATCAGTGTATCCTGCCAATCTCACTCCATCTCCTTGCCTGTAGTCCAGACCATAATCCACTGTCCCCTGCAAGTACCACAAAATGTGTTTTGCAGCCACCCAGTGAACCTTCCTAGGCTCACACATAAACTGACTCATCGTGTTGACTTCAAAACAGATATCTGGTCTAGTGTTGACCAAATACATCAAGGAACCAATCAGCTGCCTATACAATGTGGGATCCACCAACTCGGAATCTGAAGCATGAAGCTTCTTCCAGTTGGTGATCATCGGTGTCGACATGGGTCTACAATCCTCCATGTGGAATATGCTAAGGATGTCCACAATATACTTCCCCTGCCCCAGGAAGAAATGCCCCTCCTCCTGCCACACCTCCAAACCCAAAAAGTAATGCATCAAGCCGATGTCCTTCATCTCAAACTCCGCCGCAAGATCTCTCTTGCAGTGCTCTATGAGTCTCTCTGCACCTGTAATGATCAAGTCATCCACATACAGCACCAGAATGAGAGGCTCCTCACCAATCACAATAAAGTAAAGGTTCAGATCTGCCTCACTCTTTGTGAAACCCATCCCCTGCAAGTATGCATCTATCCTGGAGTACCAAGCTCTGGGAGCTTGCTTCAGGCCATAAAGGGCCTTCTTCAATCTGCACACATGGGAATCCTTCCCATGCACCTCAAAGCCTTGTGGCTGCTCAATGTACACCTCCTCCTGTATGAAGCCATTGAGAAATGCGGTTTTCACATCCATCTGGTGGATCTTCCAACCCATCTCTGCTGCTATCAATATAATGGAGCGGATCGAAGTATATCGAGCCACGGGAGCGAAGGTCTCCTCATAATCAACTCCCTCTACCTGGGAGAACCCTCTAGCCACAAACCTCGCTTTGAATTTCTCAATGCTGCCATCTGCAGCATGCTTTACCTTGTAAAGCCATCTGGAAGTAACCACGGATTTGCCCTCAGGCCTCGGCACCACCTCCCAAACATCATTCTTCATGATAGAAGAATACTCCTCCTGCATGGCCTCTCTCCAGACCTGCTGGCTAGCTGCCTCCTCATAGCTAGAAGGCTCAGAGTCAAGGATGCTGGTAACCATCGCTATATAACTACAAAACCTCTCAGGTGGTCTACTCTCTCTGACCGGCCTCTTCGGCTCAGCAACAGATGTGGCATCTCTCAAGGTGTCCTGAAGCCACTTGGGCTTCCTCTTCCCTGAGCGCACTTCTCCCACCGGAGAATGAAACTCCTCCTCATCATCATCATCAATAGCCTGAACTCCTGACTATCTGTCTGATGTCCTCCTGCCTGCACCTGAACCTGTAGAAGCTGAGGTACCGTGTGAACTGTCCATCAGTGGACTCCCTAGTGAACTGCTCTGCATTCTGCTCGGAGCACCACCCCTCTGGCTCGGCGAGCCACTACTCACTGATGGACCTGACATCCTCATAGATGTACCTCCGGATCCTCCTGATCCCTGCCCACTGGATCCCTGCGACTGACTCAACTGTTGCTGAGGGTTTGGCTGATCCAGATACTCTAACTCCCGTGACCTCCTAAAGGCCCTGTCCTCCTCGAACTTCACATCCCGTCTGACAACAACTCTCCTCTGTGTAGGAATGTAAATCCGAAAGGCCTTTGAGGTCTCACTGTAGCCCACAAAGATACCCTTCTCTGCGGTGGGCTCTAGTTTGGTCCTCTCCTCCTTGGGTATATAGGAGTATGTAATGCATCCAAAGATATGAAGATGACCAAGATCAGGTTTCTTCCCAGAGAAAGCCTCTTCCGGAGTCATGTGCCCCAAGGCACGATGCAGACTCCTGTTCTGCAAGTAAACAGCTGTGTTGCAGGCCTCTGCCCACAAGAACAATGGCAACCCCTGATCATGTATCATGGCTTTGGCAGCCTCTATGATGGATCTGTTCTTCCTCTCCGCAACCCCGTTCTGCTGGGGGTTGTAAGGAACAGTGAACTCCCTCCTAATGCCTGCCTCCGCACAATAGTCAACAAACTCTCCAAGGGTGTACTCTCCTCCATTGTCCGACCTCAAGGACTTGATCTTTCGACCTTTCTGAGTCTCCACAAGAGCTCTGAACTCCTGAAACCGCTTGAAGACCTCACTCTTGGTCTTCAAAAAATAAATCCAGGTCCTCCTGGAGTGATCATCAATGAATAACACATAGTACTCATATCCACTCAAGGAAACATGAGACATCCGACCGCTCACATCGGAATGAATCAAATCAAGTATCCCCGTCGCTCTGCTGTCACTGCTGGGAAAAGGGGATTTGGCAAACTTGCCCATCACACAACCTCTGCAAGTATCAAAGTGATCAGTACTGAAATCTGGCACACCTGTAGTGATCTCCCGCAATGTCCTCAAGGCTCCATGATACATGTGTCCCATCCTGCGGTGCCAAATCTCACACAGCTCAGAACTGCTAGCTCTGCTGTCGGTACTACTGCTCAATGCCAAAAGGGGCTGGAATGCAAACTTGTACACCTTTGCATGGCGTACACCTATCACTCTAGCTGAATCAGCTGGAGCGTCCCTGGGATACATCAACACCTGTCCTCCCCTGAACAGTACCTCATATCCTCTGTCCTCCAAAGCTGAGACGGATATGAGGTTCTTCCTCATCCCTGGCACATAAAGAACCTCTGACACCTTCAAGGGAGGTTTGGACTCCCTCTGAAATGTCACTGTCCCCACCCCGACTGCTCTAACAACTCTGTCATCACCGAGTACTACCTCAATATCAGTGCCACTCTCTGAAAGCTCTGAGAAGTACTCCCGGACTCCTGTCATGTGACATGAAGCCCCACTGTCCACATACCAGATACCTGAAGATGCTCCGCTAATCGAGGGAAAAGCATGCTCCCTCTGAACCTGTGTGGCAGGTGATCCTGCACTAGAGGACTCACATGTAGTGAACGCAAACTCCTGGTCAAAACGACCAGCAAAGTCCTCAATCTCTACTGAAGCTGTCACGTCTTGGTTCTTCCCCTTCTTCTTCTTCTTCTCCGGACACACAACTGCATAGTGTCCCATCTTTTGACAATTCCAACACTTCACCTTGGAATAGTCCTTCTGTGAGTTACCCTGTTTACCTTTACCTTTGCCTTTGCCCCCACCACTGCTTGTGGAAGTCTGCTTCTTCCCTTTGCCTTTCTTGCCTCCTGCCACCAGTGCTACGTCCTCATCCTGCTCAATTGGCTTGGCTGCCCCAAGCTGTCCTTTCCTGATCTCTGTCTGAATACAATCATCCCAAAACCTCTCCCATGTGGGAAGGGTCTCACGTGCACAAACCCCATCAGCAAAGTTCAACCATGAACGGGGGAGGCCATTCACTGCAATACGCACCAACTCAGTGGATGGAATGGCCTCTCCAATCGCTGCCAACTCATCTCTCACATTGGTAATCTTTGTGAGATATGCAGCTGCACTATCATTCCCCATCTTAATGTTCTTCAGCTTGTCCTTCAGGACCATCTTCTGGTTCTCATTGGTACTCTGGTAGAGATTGGACAATGTTGTCCACATCTCATGGGCATTGCTCTTTCCTCTCACATGAGGAATGCAATGGTCTTTGATTCCGTCTAGAATCAGCCTCTTACCCTTATTGTTCTTCTTTTTATACTCAGCCAACTAAGTAACATCAGTGGGCACAACAACAGGGTTTTGTGCGGTATGCACCATGATATCCCAGACTTCTGCCTCCTCAAAGATACTCTACATTCTCTCCTTCCAAACGCTGTAATTTATATGCCCATCCAGCCTATCCTCCACCCTTAATCCCAATGACATCCTGCTGTCCTAAAACTGAAAAATAGCACTGCTGTAGTAAAGATAAAACTGCTGTTTATGAAAAAATCAGCTTGCTGGAATTTTCTGAGTGAAAAATCAGCAACTGTAATTTTTCCTTTTGCTGTCCCAAACTGCCCTTCAGCACTCAAGCTCTGATACCATGTAAAAATTTCTATTTTCCCACCCCGGTTTTTTGTTTCTCCTTATTTCTCCCATGTAGTTAAATGCCCATTCCCATAACCATACATTTAACAGACTGAAAAAAATAAATATTGCTGAAAACACAAATTCTGGAAATTTTTCAGAATGCTGGAAATTGCAGAATTAAAAATCAGCAATTAAAAACAACCATTAAAATACATTAAAACACTGATATTTTTGGTCAACTTGACCCTGGAAAAACCCCCTACAACTCTTGGGGAAAACCAGTTTGAGAGCTCTTCTTTATTTCTGAAAATTGTCTTTTTACAGTGAGAATTATCCAGCAAAAAATCAGCAAGCAAATTTACAACTTATCTCCTTTCCCGTGCCTCACAGCAATCTGGAAATTACAACAAACAGGACAGCAATAAATGCTCTACGACCTCCGTTTTGTGTGCAGAAAAATCAGCAAACTGCTCCTCGATGTTTGTGCAAAAATCTGCCTTTCACTATGTGCTGAATCAGCTGTACAAATCTGCTCAACTGCTGCCTTGGAATGTGTGCCAAGCTGCTGTCTCCTTCTCCTTCCTGCTCAGAAATCTCTCTTGCTCTCTTTCTCCCAATCTGCTCATGAAAGAATGAATGAACTTTTCCTCCTTTTCCTCCTTTAATATAACTCCAAGTGACTTTTGGGTGATCCAAGTGACTTTTGGGCGATCTCTATATCCAATGGCTGAAATAGATTTAGATCAATGGTTGAGATTAAATGCTCATTTAAATCTCACTTTCTATTTTTTAATTCACCCCACTTTAATAAAGACCCACTTAGTCATTTATTTCCAAAGTCATTTTTCCTTTCTAATTTTTCATTGACTTTATAAAAGTCACTTTAAAATTAGACTTAATAACTTTATCACTTAAAGTCACTTTTAAATTAGATTTAACTTTATAAAATTATAAAGTCACTTTAGGAGAAAAATTAAATTCTTTTGGACACTTTTCCCTAGGCCAAAGATCAAAGCCTAAGGGAACCACCTGTCCTCCGGTACCAAATTTCAACATTAACTTAAGGATATCCCTCCAGAAATTTTGAACCCTCTGGTTCTGCTCTTAAGAGTTTACCCATTGGCTCTACGGCTCTGTTCTAAAACTTTTGGAAAAAAAGGTTACACGGCTTCAACAGTGGCCTTAACACAGTAAATTTACGGCTCTAATGTAACAGTCGTAACATACGTTCACTGATAATCAGAATTAGCAGAGAGGAAGAAGTAAAACAGAGTATGGCTAAGGTAGCAGTATAGTGAGCACAACAGAATAAGGGAACTGTGGAAATGAAACAGCGTGAATGGAATGATACGAGCGTAGGAGGGTTATGAAATGATGGGTAGAAACGGTTAGGTCCTTAGGCTTCGGTCATAAGTTTACACTTGGTTGCGGGATTATGACGTAGAGAGACGTAGTACAGTAGTCTACGTCACTTAGGTACGAAAACCTTAATGGAGGAGCAGCCGCAATTGAATTTCAAAATCGTGATGAACAGGACCGATAAGTGTGGGGGATACGTAGATTTTTGGTCGCATGATGGGAAAGACTGGTAATCATTACATTAAATGGCAAAAAACATAACCCGGAAACTTTGCAAAATGAGATAACCGTAAGTTTAGGATTTAGATCATACCTCATATCCGCGCTTGGATTGCCTTTGATCATTTTCCACTAACCCTTCATTGTTTTATTGCTGTTGCATGACTCTTTTCCACTTATTGTTGTTGACTTCTGAACTGTAAATTTCTTTTCAAACAGACTGTGTTTCTTTTATGCAGGTGCAGAGAGCTGCGGAATGGCTGAATGGCTGCAGAATTGCCAGACAGCTGCGGAAACTACAGTGGTACCCTCCGGCTGCACAAAACAACTTTAGTTATCTAAAAAAAATAACTTTATTGATGGAATGGAATGTAATGAATGGATGGATGGATGGAAAGAAATGAGGTGGAGTGAGAGTGATTAAATGAATGAGATGGTGAATGAAATGGGTGTAATGATGAAATGAGATGGAATAAGGAGAGATTTTTTTTTTTTGGAAAACATGAGGTGTCAGGTGACCCTGATTTTCACCTCAGGTTTTCTGCATAAGATTGCCAATCAGAGATTGGTTTTCAGGCTTATACATTTATTCTTTTTTTTTTTTTCAAAAACCAAAGATTAGGCTGATGGAGGAGAAGAATCCTTCTCCACCAACCTGATTGCAGAATCTTCTTTAAACAACTTGACAAACTCTTCTTTTGAGAATGGCTTTTGGTAGATTTTCAAGCGATGGCCATTCACAATAAGAGGAGTATGAAATTCATCAATAGTTTTCACTCGGACTGCTCCATTGCTAAAGACTTCATCAATCTCATATGGCCCAAGCCAATGAGTTTGAAACTTTCCTTTGAAGTCTTTGAACTTTGAATCAAACAATAGAGCCCAATCTCTTTTCTGAAACTTTCTTTCTTTGATATGACGATCATGCCATTTAGATCTTTGGTGCTGAACTAGATCGGTCCTTAGAATTGCATCTTGTCTTATTTCATCTAGCTCATTTAGCTGGTCCATTATGTGTCTTTGGGCTTCTGAGAGACTCATTCCCAATTGGACTGCCATCTTGAAGGTCTTGATTTGGAACTCAATGGGGAGCAGGACTTCCTTCCCATAAACAAGTTCATAGGGAGAATGTCCTGTTGTGTTCTTCCATGTAGTTCTATAGGCCCATAAGGCTTCAGGGAGCCTTTCCGCCCAATCTCTTCTATGAAGATGAACAGTCTTGGTGATAATGCCTTCAAGAACTTTATTGGTAGATTCCACTTGGCCATTGGATTGCGGATGGTAGGGAGTAGATGTTCTGTGCTTGATCTTATATTCCTCCATCAGCTTCTCCATCAATTTAGATGTAAACTGGCTGCCCTGATCTGTCACAATTTCCCTTGGGACACCAAAACGAGTGAAAATATCCTCAAAAAGAAATTGAACAACTGAATTTTCAGTGGCAGAAGGCAATGCTTTCGCTTCTACCCACTTAGTAACATAATCAGTACAAACCAGTATATACTTCTTTTGCTTTGATGGAGGATTAATTGGTCCAACGAAATCTAGAGCCCATTTCTCGAAGGGTTCGATGCATACCTGAGGCTGTAGAGGCATTTCATTTGAAGGAGTTGGTTTCCCAACTCTTTGGCAGCTGTCACACCTTCTAACATACTGCTTTGCATCTTTAAAGAGAGAAGGCCAATAATATCCTAGAGAAAGGATTTTATAGGCTGTCCTCTTGTCAGCAAAGTGCCCGCCGCATGGTTCATCATGACATGCCTTAAGGATGTCAGGCATTTCATCTTCCCGAACACACCTTCTGATTATACAATCTGGCTCTGTTTTGAACAATTCATTAGAAATCCAAGAAAAATGTGAACTCTCCTGAATGATTTTCCTTTTCTCATTAGGAAATAAGTGTAGAGGTAGCTTCCCTATAACTAGATAATTAGCCATATCTGCATACCAAGGAGTCTTGGTAGTCACTGCAAACAAGTATCCATATGGAAACTTATCTTCTACTGGAGAATCTTCATTAGTGTTTTGGATTCTAGACAAGAAATCAGCTACTGTGTTTTGTTTTCCAGGTCTTTCTAACACAGTAATGTTGAATTCTTGTAAGAGTAAAAGCCATCTTGTAACTCTACCATTAGTAACAGGTTTGTTCATTAAATATCTTATGGCAGAGTGATCAGTATGGACAAAGGTTTCATAGCCAGTTATGTAGTGTCTAAACTTATTGATCGCATGTACCACAGCTAAGAACTCTTTTTCTGTAACAGTATAATTTAACTCAGTGGGAGTCAAATTCTTACTTGTGTAATAAATGGCATAAGGGATCAAATCCTTTTGTCCCAAAACAGCTCCTAGAGCTATATCTGAAGCATCAGTAGAAATGTGGAAAGGGAGTTTCCAATTTGGCCCCCTTAAGATGGGTGCTTCAGATATTCTAGTCTTTAAAGCTTCAAAGGAAGATTGACACTCGGGATCCCATTTGAACTCACAGTCCTTGGTAAGCAATTTGAAAAGAGGGGATGCTATCTTAGTGAAGTTTTCAATAAATCTTCTGTAATACCCAGTAAACCCAAGAAAACTTCTAACATCCTTCTGGCAATTTGGAATAGGTAACTTAGAGATGACTTCAACTTTGGATCTATCAACCTTAATCCCATCTCCTGAAATATGATGTCCTAAAACAATCCCTTCAGTAAACATCATAAAACACTTTTCATGAGTTCAAGAAAGGTTTTTTTCCTTACATCTTACCAGTACTTTTTCCAAATTTTCCAAAGCTTCTTCAAATGTATTACCATAAACTGTGAAATCGTCCATGTATACCTCTACACAATCATGAATCAGATCTAAAAAGATTCCTAGTACAGCCCTTTGAAATGTAGCGGGTGCATTGCACAATCCAAAAGGGAGTACTCGGTAGGCAAAAGTTCCCCAAGGACAAGTGAATGTGGTTTTGTCTTGATCTTCAGGTGCTACCTGAATTTGATTGTACCCACTAAAACCATCCAAGAATGAGAAATACTTTTTACCTGCTAAAGTGTCTAGTACCTGATCAATAAAAGGTAGAGGGAAATGATCCTTTAAGGTTGCCTTGTTCAATTCTCGATAATCAATGCAAACTCTCCATTTACCATTCTTTTTGGGTACTATAACCAAGGGAGAAACCCATTGGCTATCTGAAATGGGGTAAATGAAGTTTACCTTGAGCAATTTCTGGAGTTCTTATTTCACGATTTCCCTAAGGTTTGGATTCATCCTTCTTTGTGGTTGCCTAATAGGTATGCTGTTTTCTTCAATATAGATGTGATGAATACAAGTCTTAGGATCAATTCCTTTCATGTCAGTGCATTCCCATGCAAAGGCAGTGGAATGTTTTTGCAACAGTTTAGTTAATTCTTCTTGTTGTGGTCTTTCCAAGTTTTTGTTAATGTTCAATGTTTTTCCTGGAAGGATTTCAACTGTAGAACTACCAAACTCTTCCATTGAGAAGAGATACATCTGTCTAGAGGAGAGATATTCAATATCTGCATCTAACTGAAACTGTGTAGTCATATTCTAAAGGTATTTCAAAATTTTCTAATGTATTTAGAATTTGACTATCCTCACTGATTTTAGAGATGGTTAGAACAGGTTAAATAGTATCCTCATCATCAACCCACTCATCTTCTCCTATTTCTGTTATTACCTTTGCTGGAGGATACAAGTTGAATTTATTGGTGGAATTACCATCTGATATATACATGTCCCCAGACCTACAACTGATGAAAGCATCAGCTGTTGCTAGCCAAGGTCTTCCTAAGATAAGAGGATGTCCTCCTAGATTATTCTTGGGAGTTAAAATCATAAAATCAACTGGATATTCCCAAGAATCTAGAGAAACTGGAATATCTTCCAATACACCATCAGGTTTAATGATTGATCTATCTGCAAGTTGCAGTAAAGTAGGTGTAAAGAGAAGGTTAGGAAGCTTTAACTGATCCATGGTCTGTCTACTCATGATGTTGATAGCGGCTCCTAAGTCAATCAAAGTATTTGGGATTTCAACCCCATTAATATGAGTTTTGACAATAGGGCTACCGGGATCCACATATTTTTGCATGGTAATCTTACCCATCATATTGTCTGCAATTTTTCCAACTAGATGTATCCTTTTGGTATCTCTGGTCCTTTTTCCTGTTTTCTTCAAACTCAACTCCTTTATTGTCTTCGCTAGAATGGGAATTTCCTTAATGGCTTGTAACAAGGGAATCTTGATACAGACATTCTTCAATTCATCTAGGAAACTATAGTCAGGCACCCATATCTGCTTTTCCACTCCTTTGTCGATTTGTAATCTTTCAGGAAAAGGAGGTGTAGCTAAAGGTGTAGGTTGCTCAACTGTGGGAGTTGTGGAGGTTGATTCTTTTTCTTTTTCTTTTTGGATATTTTGGTTTTGAAGTGATACTTCAGAACCCTTATTGACTTTGAGAGATTCTTCCTCAGAAATGCTTGGTTGTTGAACACTTGTAAAAGGTTGATCTAAGATTCTACCTGATCTGAGTTGTACTTCATTGAGAGGAACAACCATATAGGTAGGAAATGGTTGACCTTCCATCATGTAAGCATTTTGAGGGTTCCTATTATTTGGATTTGGTAATGGCTGAGAGGGAAGTTGATTTGATTTCTGCTGGGATTGAAGCGATAGTTGAGAATTTTGATTTTGTGGAGGAGGTTGTTTTTGTTGAGGGTATGGCAATGATAGTTGTTGACCTTGATTTGGAAATTGTGGAGCTTGCTGACTCTGAAATGATGGAGGATATTGATAGAATTGAGCAAATTTCCCATAAGGATTTTGCATGCTTTGCATCCATGCTTGAAAAGCATTTTGAGGTTGAGGCCAAGGTTGTTGCCAAGGATTCCAATTTGGTTGGGATTGAGAATTCATAGAGTTGTTAAACCCTTGATTCTGTTGTCCTTGCCAAGGTCTCCTTGCAATAAAACAGAGAGATTCAAGTGTGTTTGGATCCTCTTGAAAGACTGCTTTGAGGCCAGGAATTGAAGGACAATCCTTGGTCTCATGAGTTTCTGAGCAAATTACACATGTTTCTACAACGTGTGCATCTAAGGGACATTCCCTTAAAGCATGTTTCTTTCTACATTTCGGGCAAAAGATAGTCAAAGCCTCAACTTCTGCTTTTTGTTTATTGTGAATCTTAAGGGTATCAAGTTGTTCACTAAGACTCCCTAAGATGTCAGTTTTAAATTCATCAAGCATATTACCGATTTCAGCCCTACTCACTGATCCTCTTGCAGATTTATTTGCTCTTAGGAGAGAAGGATCTCTAGGCCCTTTTTGAGTTTTTGATTTGCCTCTTGAGAGATGGATACAGAGTTCTGCTATATCATTGAGTGAAAGTTGAGAAATATCCCCTTTCCCCATCATGTTTAGGATATCTATCCATTCATCCCTAATGGCTTTTAATAAGAGGGCTTTTAAGGTCTCTTCATCCAAGCTACTCATTTTTGCTCTTTTCAAGTTATATTGAAATCTCTCAAGTAAATCTTCTAAGCTCTCATCTTCTCTTTGTATCATTTTAAAAACCTCGTCCTTGTGATTAGTAGGCATACAATAGTCCAAATACCTATCCAAAAATGTCTGTTTCATTTCGTCCCAAGACCTAATGGATTGAGTGAGTAACCCCATGAACCATTTCAAGGCTTGATCCTTCAGTGTTGAAGGGAACAATTTGAGTTTCTGAGAGTCATCCAGGTAGTCATAAGTTCGACATACCACTTCAAACTCAAATAAGAATGTTTCAGGGTCCTCAGTCCTTAACCCATGGAAATTTGGGAGGACAGATGGTGATATGTTTTTCATAGTGGCTCGGGAATCCTCATTAACAATGGGAAACCCAAAGGAATTATCCCCGTCTCTATTTCCTCCTCCAAGGGGACCTCTACCTCCATTATTGTTATTGTTGTTTCCTCCTCCTCCTCTACCTATACCTCTACCCCTACCACCTCCTCCTTCCTCTGCCATGATGATTCTCCTAGGGATTTCAAAATCTTCTGGTTCCTCTACAAAAGGTGAATGAGAAGAGATTTCTCCTTCTTCTTCAGATGATTCCACCTCCTCAATTACAATTGGTCTTTCTGTAGGAGAAAGAGAAGAGTCTCTTCCTGGTTCAAATTCAATAGAAGGTGTAGGAGAGTCAACTCTTGGCTCTTGAATTCCAGGAATTCTAGGACTAGGAGTGTCGGTTGGAGATAAGGGAGGTGTCTCTTGTCTATCCCTTGAAGCAGATGGACTTGTAAAAATTGAACTTCGAGCTCTAGCTAAAAACCTTCCTCCAGAATCTCTAGCTCTATGCATGTCATTTTTTATTATTTTTCTTCAAGTCAAGTTAATAGTTCTTTTTCTGATCTTCCAGTTCACTCTAGGTGCAAGAAGAGAGCATACTCAAGAAACTACCAAATCAATAACTTTCTCTTTTCTGATCCTCCAGATCACCTTGAAGTGCAAGAGGAGAGCATACTTTGATAGGTTATCAACTTCTTTCCTTGAAATTTTTATGTTTTTTTTTCTAAGAATATGGCTACTTAATTTCACTTCCCCGGCAACGGCGCCAAAATGTTTAGTCAATTTAATGTTCCTAAATTGATGTCATTAATTGTCAACCCGGGGCTCGTAAGCTGATGAAGTGAAGGTGTACTATATGTACTTAAGCAACCTCTTAGAGCTTTTTGTCGTTTGGGGTGTTGTTTGTGGTTAATTTATCTTCCTAAGATGGGGTGATGATTTTATAAACAGATGAGTGATAGTGTGTGTAAGGTGAATTCTAGATGAGTGAGGGTGTGTGATTGGTGGTTTCTAACTACTTGCTGAAAAGGAAAAGCTTGAAAGAAATAAATAACTTGAAATGAACTGAAAGCAAAGAACCACTTTCTAATGGCATTAGACACCATTCATGTTGCTGCAAATAAAAAGGTAAGAAAATCACTTTAAAAACCAATGATAATGTTTATCTCTTCCTAACTCTCTGCTTCCAACACATAGTACTGTGTAAAACACGATTAGGAAGTAGCTAAAGATGAGCTTAGAAAGTGATCAAAAATGAGAAAAATCTACTTTAAAGACTAGTTATAATGTTCAACTCTTCCTAACTCTCTGCTTCCAACATATGGTACTATGTAAAGCACGATTAGAAAGTAGTTAAAGATTAGTCTAAAAAGCACTCAAAGCCAGCTGTAATTTATTAGTATTCTGATCTCTAAAAGATGAACAATTTGTGATAAAGAGACCATCAATATGTTAGCAGACAACTTTGAGAAACTAAACTAGAAATCAGCTATGAAAATAAAGTAAAGGCAGCAACTTTGAATCTGTCAACTGAAACTACCACTAGATATAAAGCAAATACACAAACACACACACAATCCCGGGTTAAAAATCTGCAAAAGAACAATACTGATCAGCTTAAAATAAAGGCTGGAAATGAAATGACAGGAAATCAAATAGTATGCTATTATACATGATAAAATAAATAAAGATTGTTGAAAGCATGAAAATGAAACCAAACACTATGTACACGGGCTGTCACAGATGGGGGCCCTCCATCCATGCAGCCAACTTGAAAGATCAGCTACTAAAAAGTGAACAGAACAACACTGTTTTCTATTACTCCATATGCAGAAAATTACAGTCAAGAGTGCTAGAACAGCACTATCAAAACAGAGTCTTGGAATGCACTAAAATTATAACAAGTTCATAAAATACAGCAACTAAAAAGTAACATTAAGCGTACACAGACGCTAGTTTTTATAGGCATCTAAACGATTGCCTAATGTGTAAAGCTAGAAACTGAAATTTAACTAATCTGTCATGCGTAATAAAGGTTCAACAACACGTCATGAGCCTCGTGGATGAGCTGGAGGTTCTGGTCGTTATGGGAATTGAATCCAGAGTTGGATTATGTTTCCCACAACCTGCGTAACACGGACAAATCACCAGTTGCATTGACGTGACCCAACAGCTTACGCAACACCGTTTAGCTGCCTTTGTTGACCGTGGCTTGACCCTCGTTGACCGGAGGTGTAGATGATGTGGCTGACCGAACCAATAGCACAGGAACCTTGAGCACCTTTATTGCCACGTGCCCATGTGTTTCGTTTTGCAAAATGACACGTGGAACCTTGAGATTAACAAAAAGGCTGCGGAATCATCAGATGGCTGTGGAATCGCTGAATGGCTGCGGAATTGCCAGACAGCTGCGGAATCTCTGTAAATATGTCAAAATCTAAACAAAACAGTCACACATTAGCAAAGTTCACTTAATCATGCTTAAAGACATCTAATGTAATGATCTGGGTATGTTTACAAGGAAAATGAGGCAAAAGAGAGAGATGAGTGAGGGAAAACTGTAGGTAATGATGGATAATCAAGTGCAAAGTAGAGGCTCTACAGTTACTGTTACTGTGTTTTGGGTACAACTGTCAGAGAAATGTCTACTTGATTCAGTTCTAATTAGTTAAAAGGAGATTGTTTGATGCAGAAATTCTTTGATTGATGTTCATGGATCCAGTCTGAAAATTTATGAAGCATGGTCCTTGGAAGAAAGAGAAGGTTGTAGCCTTCTGTAGGCCAACACCTACGCACTAGTATCTTGGCTAGTGCAAGAGCTAAGGGGGTTGTAGCTCCCTTCCAAGAGAAGCTGGAGAACGAGAGAGGGTTGTAGCTCTCTGCAGGTTGCAGCCTGCGTACTGGTAAAGGACTGCACCAGCACATAATCATTGTAAAAAGAAGTTTCTAATTAAAAAGAAGATAGAAACGAATTACAACAAGTGGTTTTCACCCACATTGGGTTTCCACCTTATATCTTGTGTTCTTGTGTGTGATTGTCTTCTGCTCTGTTTCACTGTTTCTGGATATTGTTTATTTGATTGTAATACACATATTAATGATCAACATCTGTAAGATAAAGTAAATTATAAGTTTCCATGGTATACGCGGGTTTCCTTGTACGTAGTTGTGTATATATGCGGTTTTCACTAACTAAAGTAGTGTATATGATATGGATTTGAAAAAGGAAATAATTGACTTGATAATACTGATTCACCCCCCCCCCCTCCCAGTATTATTTCCAACAATATATAGAGGCAGGTCTTGTTGAAAAACAAGAGCAACCTAAAGATCAAATTTTTACATTATATGTAGTGGATGAAGATGAACTTGGTATCGAAGAATAAGAGTATGAATATGATGAAGCATATGCCATTCATGATAAAATTGAAGAATATTTCAAGAAATTCTTTGAATTTATGCAGGCTGAATTACATAAGAAATATGATTTAAGATCGAGGAAGAGATCAAGAAATCAAGAAAATGAAAGTGAGCGGCAAGTTTCAACTTCCTCACCAAAGGCGACTCCACAAGAATCTCAGTTTGCAAAACAAGTGAATAAAGGAAAGCAGCAACAGAATGCAAATGGCAAGACGCATATAATTCAAGGTGAGTCTTCTCAAGATCAAACTGGACAAATTCCTTTGGAGAAACTTGTTTCAATTCCTCAAGTAATTCCAGTCACGAAGAAAGGTGAAGATGAGAACGAAAGGACTGCTAAACAGGGTCACTTGTTTAGTCTAAGGAGTTGGAAGAGGAAGACAAACCAGTAGTGGTTTTTGGTCCACATGTGGAGGAAGTAGATCCTTCAATAACTCCTTTTTATATTTCCTTATTGGTCCATGACTTCCTCTTACATAATTTTATGTTTGATTCGGGAGCTTCACACAATCTTATGCCTTTGTCAGTAATGAAGCAACTAGATCTACAAGTTACCAAACCCTATAGGGACTTGTATTCTTTTGATTCGAGCAAAGTCAGGTGTCTGGGGGTTATTAAGGATCTGGTAGTGTCACTAGCCCAAATTCCAGCTAGAAGCTTGGTCATGGATGTAGTAGTAGCAGATATCCCTGATAGATTTGGAATGCTTCTATCTAGGTCCTGGGGGCTAAATTGGGTGGTGCTTTGAAACTAGATTTTACATATGTTGTTATACCAATTTTTGGTGGGGAAGAGAGGAGATTGTACAAAGAAACTATATTTGTAAAAACAACTACAATAAATGGAGCAGGTAATTCACCTGTATATAGTCAGGAGAAGGATGACTTTGCTTGTTTCACACTGTATGATAATGCAGTGCTGGCTAAAGATAATCAGAAGCAACTTGCTTCAGCCAATGTAATTACAGAGCTACAGACTGAAGGAGTGTGGAAATTCTTCTTTGATGGAGCTTATTCCAAGGAAGGAACAGGTGTTGGTTTTCTAATTGCACTTGGAGGGAATATATTCCCTTTTTCTTTCAAATTAGAGTTCGAGGCAACAAACAATGTGGCTGAATATGAGTCCTTGATTATTGCCCTACAAACAGCTAAACAGATGGGAGTTAAGTCAATTTCTGCTTTTGGAGATTCAGAGCTAATCATTAAGCAAATAAAAGATCACTGCCAAACAAAGCACCCTAGGCTTAGGGCATACAGAAATGAGGTATGGGATTTGATTGAGAACTTTTTTGAAGCTTTTAACATTCAATTCATTCCAAGAGATGAGAATAGATTAGCAGATTCATTGGCTGTGTCTGCTAGTATTTTCAAGCATCCTATTAATCCAAGACTAAGATATGAGGTAGGGATGAGACACAGACCCTCTGTTCCTGATAATGTTAAAAATTGGCAAGATTTCGAAGATGATTAGCAGATTAAAGAATTTTTTACTATAGCTGAGGAGTTTTAGGGCTTAGAAATTGATCAGGATAAAGAAGAAACAATAGAAGTTGCAGAAATCAGTGGTTCAAAAGATTCAATAGCTAATCCAAAGATTTTTCAATTGAAGGATAATATTTTTCCAAAGGGACTTGTTCCTCTTGAAAGGCTTTCTAACCCCAATGATGTGGCTGTTGACTCAGGGAAGTTTTCACATGATGAAAAAATTCAGGATCACAACGTTGGAACTCAGGAGAAATTCAGAATGAATTATTTTTTCAAGATTAACTGGCAGAATGGCTCTAGATTATGCACTCAAATGTTAATCTGGTATCATTGGAAGATTAACTTCACCTGATTGAGGTCAGTCATGTGTATATGTATGAACTTGTACATAAATAAGCTCAGGTGTTGAGTATTTGGTTTTCCAGTTGCAGTTCTTCAATTTAAACATTAGTTGACTAATAAGGGTGACTTTCCCAATTGGAAACTAGTTTGCAGAGGTGTCATACTTCAAGACTGTCAGGTTTCAGTTGTCAGATTTCAAGGTTTTCATAGTTTTGGACTCCATGCCCAACTGAGGCTACTAATCTATGATTCCCAATGTTCTGTTATCAGAGCGCAAGCATCTAATCACAACAGATATTGGTGTAGGTTCGTTGTATAGAGTTTCACACAGTTAAGACTTGGCGAAGAAATATATGACTCCATGCCCAATGGATAAGGCAATGATCTCAGTTCTTAGTGCTTCCGGGACAAAAGCACTATCCCCAGGTGGAGCTAGATGTTGTAGCTTATATTGTGACTTAAGCCTTATTTATCAATTTTATCACAATGTGTGGCCTAAAATCATTAAAGGGGTTCAACCACAATGAATGTGAAAAGTCTAAAAGTAATGAGGTATTTATTCATTATAATATATAAAAATCGCAAAAGCAACAAGCATAAAGGAATTGGCCATGTGATAAGGTTAAATCGCAACATAAATGGAGCCATAACTGATTTGTATATATATGTGCATATTGAAATAAAGAAATAACAAAGGAGACAAGTGCTAAAACAAATACAGCTGGACCCGAAAACATATATATGTTATGTTGTAAAGTGTCGGCGGGTCCGCAATAACATAGCACGCATATATATATATATATATATATATATATATATATATATATATATATATATATATATATATATATATATATATATATATATATATGGGACCACCGATTGCGATATAGGTAAGCCAGACCCGATATAATATATACTGCATTTTATAATTCCGTTGGGTCAGCAAAGCCTTTATGCATATAGAGGTTGGTTCCGCCGATTGCGATTGTGATGGCCGGACCTGATATAATATATATTGCGTTTTATAATTGCGGCGGGTCCATCATTGCATAACATATTATATATATATATATATATATATATATATATATATATATATATATATATATATATATGGAAAGCGCCATTTGCGATGAGCGATGGGGTTTCAGACCCGATATGATATATATTACATTTTATTACTCTGTTACGTTTGTCATGCCACAGTTGATAGCGCCGGTTGGGATTTATGACGAGAAGTCAATGGAAAATTGAGATTCCAGATTTGATGGAGTTATTAAATCAGGTTAATTCCTTTTCAGTTCCGGTGCTTTGCATTAACCGAAGAAAAGGCGGATTTTAAGCTAAAAGGCAGAATTTTGGGCGGATGCAAAGGGGTAAGCAGTTTTTAGTGAAGCTTACCCGATTCCACTTATTGCTCGACACACAACAGCTGGGTGGAGAGAGAAAACTGCCCATTTTGGGCGGGTATTCTCCTGGCTTATGTCCCACCTGAAATCTTTATAGGTCGTCCGATATGAAAACCGCAGATCTATGGCGGCGGAAGAGTATGCCTCGATAGTTTTTCAAAGCCCGCGTTAGAAGCAGAAAAAGCGTTCTTTATGGTATATTTTCATTGTTAAAGGTATATAATAGGAAAGCACAGATATGAAGGAATTATACGTAAGTCCAACATTACATTAATGCACCACTGGAAAGGGGTCGATTGTGATTTGCGGCAGAAGTCAACGGAGCATTGTACGGGCGGATTTGACAGATTTATAAAGCAAGATTAACTCTTTTGAGTTCCGTATTAATCAAAGGTTCGCATTAATTTCGTTGTGTAAAGTGGAAAATCAGGGTTAGAGTCGAAGTTGAAGAGGAAGACAATCCGGTATGTTTCTTTGCATTTTGGCCAATCAGAATGCCCATGTAAGCTCAGGATTACACAAACTAAACATATTTCATTATGGCTAAAACTAGTTAAGCATCATTAGGGCATTTACAGAGGAATTTGACAGTGGATCAACAGAGCAAGCCAACAGTTATCATTCCCTTCTGAGTCTAGTTATGTTCTTGTTATTTCATGTTCTTGAAGGTGTCTTTTACCCTCTGTAAAATTCTATAATAGTTTTTACTTCATATAGTTAGAAAAGCAGTTAGATAGTTTGGGCAGTTTCAGAAATCAACAACTGTTCCACAATGTATAAAAGGAGGAAATTTACTAAGAAAGGGTTTGAACTTTGGAGAACTCGGAGACTAGGCCACCGTATTCCTGATATCATCGTTGATTAATGAAAGAATCAGAAGTTTCTATGAGTTGTTGCATATAATTTTGTAAGCTTCTCTGTCATGTGTCATGCTATATTTTCTTCTTTTCAAGTATAGTAATGAAGCATTAGGTCTTTATTTGCTTATGTAGATAAGGTTAAAATTCCTTAAAGAGTGTTCCTATACTTGGAGTCCTCACTTTTTTTCTAAATTATAGGTAATAGTTTCTGTGAAAGATCAGCATAATTGTCTATGATTCAGTTCTCGTTATCATAATTCCTCTAAGTTACAGATAGTAGTTTTTGTGAAATATCAGCATATTATCTTTAACTTCCCCTTCAATTTTTCTTCATTCATCATTTATATCTAGCAACAAATGGAATTCTGAGATGTTCTGGTCATACATGTATTAAGAGTTAAAGACCAAGTTTTCCAGGTCCTTCATTTGAGAACAAAACAAACAATAAGTGATAGTAAATAATATTTATTAATGTCTTAAGCACAATTTCCCCGCAGCCAGGAAATTGGTTTCTTAAGGAACAACATTAATTGGCGCCGTTGCCGGGGAGAGAAGATAAGAAGATTTTTCCATAGGTTTCAATATTTTCCTCTGGTTGTTCAATGAGAACGAAATATTTGGTTGCTTTGAATCAAAGTAATAATGTTGGCTTTAAGAAGACCCCATACAAGATCAAACACTTCACAACAGAAGGTTCAAGCTCTTTCAGATCCTAAAAGGCTGTTTTCTAAGAGGGTTGGAAGGTCTAAGATTCCAATTACACCAATTCCTACATTGTCTGCATCAAGTAGCAATTCACTTGAACATTCATCTAATAGAGAGTCATCTTTTTCATTATCTTCATTTCAGGAACCTAGCTGTCAAGATCAATCTTTTGAGTCTGTTACCTTTCATTTACTTGTTGTAATTATTCAACCTCAAAAAATAACCACATTACCTCCTTTGCACATTCCATTTACCTCTCAATCAAGTTCCACATCTGGTGGTAATCAAAGTTTAGTAAACATGGCAGCACCTGCATTCTTAATGAATAGGTATGCACCTCTTCAACTACCACAACCTTACAATCAAATTCCACAGGATTACCTTAAAACCATTCCATGTTTTTCAGGAGAAGATGAATAGACAACAGAGAATCATGTAGTAGTATTTTGTAATTTTGCAGAAAGCCTAAATGTTGAACATTTAGATGTTGTTCTAAGACTCTTTGTTCAGTCCTTGGATGGAGAAGTAAGGAAATGGTTCAAAGGACTTCCCAATAATACCATTCCTTCTTGGGAAGAGATGGAACGTGTGTTTATTCAGAGATGGGGAGAAAAAAGAGACCATGGATATTCATTAACAAAGTTTAATGCCATAAAGAAGAAGTTTGATGAAATTGTGGCCGAATTTGTCAGAAGATTTAACAAATTGTACAATAGTCTCCCAATAGAGATTAAGCCTCCTCCTGCTGGTGAAAAAATAACTTTTGCAGGGGCTTTTGAATCAAATTTTGGATTCACATTAAGGGAAAGAAGAGCTCCAACCCTTGATCAAATCCAAACAGATGCTTTAGAGATAGAAGGGAATCTGGTGGTTGCAGGAAAAGCACCAGAAACACAGCCTACCCAAGACAAGGGAAAGGCAAAGATAGAATCCTCTCAAAGTCAATCATTGGAGGATATGTGTAATGTAATTAAAACTATGTCAGATAAGTTAAATAGGTTAGAGTTAGAGAATAATAACTCTCAGAGACAAACATAGTATAATAAGAACTTTAATCCCCAATTCAGAAGACAACCTTTGCAAATCTTGCAAAAGGAAAGAAAAGATCAAGATCAAATTCAAGCACCATTATATATAGAGGCAGGTCCTGTTGAAAAACAAGAGCATCCTAAAGATCAATTTTAGTGGATGAAGATGAAATTGGTATTGAAGAAGAAGAAGTGTATGAATATGATGAAGCATATGCCATTCATGATAAAATTGATGAATATTGCAAGCAATTCTCCGATTATATGCAGTCTGAATTACATAAGAAATATGATTTAAGATCGAGGAAGCGATCAAGAAATCAAGAAAATGAACGTGAGCAGCAAGTTTCAATTTCCTCACCAAAGACGACTCCACAAGAATCTCAGTCTGCAAAACAAGTGAATAAAAGAAAGCAACAACGGAATGCAAATGGCAAGACACAGATACTTCAAGGTGAGTCTTCTCAAGATCAAACTAGAAAAATTCCTTTGGAGAAACTTGTTTCAATTCCTCAAGTAATTCCAGTCATGAAGAAAAGTGAAGATGAGAATGAAAGGACTGTTAAACAGGGTCACTTGTTTAGTCTTACTAAGGAGTTGGAAGAGGAAGACAAACCAGTGGTGGTTTTTGGTCAACATGTGGAGGAAGTAGATCCTTCAATACCTCCATTTTATATTTCCTTATTGGTCCATGACTTCCTCTTACATAATTGTATGTTTGATTCGAGAGCTTCACACAATCTTATGCCTTTGTCAGTAATGAAACAACTAGATCTACAAGTTACCAAACCCTATAGGGACTTGTATTCTTTTGATTCGAGCAAAGTCAGGTGTCTGGGGATTATTAATGATTTGGTAGTGTCACTAGCCCAAATTCTGGCTAGAAGCTTGGTCATGGATGTAGTAGTAGCAGATATCCCTAATAGATTTGGAATGCTTCTATCTAGGTCCTGGGGGGCTAAATTGGGTGGTGCTTTGAAACTGGATTTTACATATGCTGTTATACCAATTTTTGGTGGGGAAGAGAGGAGATTGTACAAAGAAACTAGATTTGTAAAAACAATTACAATAAATGGAGCAAGTAATTCACCTGTATATAGCCAAGAGAAGGATGAATTTGCTTGTTTCACACTGTATGATAATGCAGAGCTGGCTGAAGATAATCAGAAGTAGCTTGCTTCAGCCAATGTAATTACAGAGCTGCAGACTGAAGGAGTGTGGAAATGCTTCTTTGATGGAGCTTATTCCAAGGAAGGAACAGGTGTTGGTTTTCTAATTGCGCCTAGAGGGAATATGCTCCATTTGTCTTTCAAATTAGAGTTCGAGGCAGCAAACAATGTGGTCGAATATGAGTCCTTGATTATTGCTCTAGAAATAGCTAAACAGATGGGAGTTAAGTCAATTTCTGCTTTTGGAGATTCGGAGCTGATCATTACGCAAATAAAAGATCACTACCAAACAAAGCACCCTAGGCTTAAGGCATACATAAATAAGGTATGGGAATTGATTGAGAACTTTTTTGAAGCTTTTAACATTCAATTCATTCCAAGAGATGAGAATAGATTAGCAGATTCATTGGTTGTGTCTACTAGTATTTTCAAGCATCCTATTAATCCAAGACTAAGATATGAGGTAGGGATGAGACATAGACCCTCTGTTCCTGATAATGTTAAAAATTGGCAAGCTTGTGAAGATGATCAACAAATTAAAGAATTTTTTACTATAGCTGAGGAGTTTCAGGGCATAGAAATTGATCAGGATAAAGAAGAAACAATAGAAGTTGCAGAAATTAGTGGTTCAAAAGATTCAATAGCTAATCTGAAGAGTTTTCAATTGAAGGATAATATTTTGCCAAAGGGACTTGTTCCTCTTGGAAGGCTTTTTAACCCCAATGATGTGGTTGTTGACTCAGGGAAGTTTTCACAGGATGAACACATTCAGGATCACAACTTTGGAACTCGGGAGAAATTCAGAATGAATTATTTTTTCAAGATTAACTGGCATAATGGTTCCAGATTATGCACTCAAATGCTAATCTGGTATCATTGGAAGATTGACTTCACCTGACTGAGGTTGGTCATGTGTATATGTATGAACTTGTACATAAATAAGCTCAGGTGTTGAGTATTTGGTTTTCCAGTTGCAGCTCTTCAGTTTAATCATTAGTTAACGAATAAGGGTGACTTTCCCAGTTGGAAACTGGTTTGTAGAGGTGTCAGGCTTCAAGACTGTCAGGTTTCAGTTGTCAAATTTTAGGGTTCTCACAGTTTTGGACTCCATGCCCAACTAAAGCTACTAATCTATGATTCCCAATGTCCTGTTATGAGAGCGCAAGCATCTAATCACTGCAGATATTGGTGTGGGTTCGTTGTATAGATTTTCACACAGTTAAGACTTGGCGAAGCAATATATGACTCCATGCCCAATGGATAAGGCACTGATCTGCGGTTCTTAGTGCTTTCGGGACAAAAGCACTATCCCTAGGTGGAGCCAAATGTTGTAGCTTATATTGTGACTTAAGCCTTATTTATCAATTTTATCACAATGTGTGGCCTAAAATCATTAAGGGGGTTCAACCTCAATGAATGCGCAAAGTCTAAAAGTAATGAGGTATTTATTCCTTATAATATATCAAAATCGCAAAAGGAACAAGCATAAAGGAATTGGCCTTGTGATAAAGTTAAATCGAAACATAAATGGAGCCATAACCGATATATATATATATATGTGTGTGTGTGTGTGTGTGTGTGTGTGTGTGTATGTGTGTATTGAAATAAAGAAATAACAAAGGAAACAAGTGTTAAAACATATACAGTTGGACCCGAAAACATATATGCTATGTTGTAAAGTGTCGGCGGGTCCGCAATAACATAGCGTGCCTTTATATATATATATATATATATATATATATATATATATATATATGGGACCGCCAATTGCGATATAGGTAAGTTGGACCCGATATAATATATATTGCGTTTTATAATTCTGTTGGATCCGCAAAGCCTTTATCCATATAGAGGTTGGTTCCACCGATTGTGATTGCGATGGCCTGACCTGATATAATATATAATGTGTTTTATAATTGCGGTGGATCCGTCATCACATAACATATTATATATATGGAAAGTGCCGATTGCGATGAGCGATGGGGTTTCAGACCCAATATGATATATATTACGTTTTATTACTCCGTTACGTCCGTCATGCCACAATTTATAAAGGATTGGGTCGATATAACAGTTGATAGCGCCAATTGTGATTTATGACGAGAAGTCAATGGAACATTGAGATTCCGGATCCGATGGAGTTATTAAATCAGGTTAATTTCTTTTCAGTTCTGGTGCTTTGCATTAACCGAAGAAAAGGTGGATTTTAAGCTAAAAGGAAGAATTTCGGGCAAATGTAAAGGGGTAAGCAGTTTTTAGTGAAGCTTACCCGATTCCACTTATTGTTCGACACGTAGCAACTGGGTGGAGAGAGAAAACTGCCCATTTCGGGCGGGTATTCTCCGAGCTTATGTCCCACCCGAAATCTTTATAGGCCGTCCGATATGAAAACTGCAGATCTATAGTGGCAGAAGGGTATGCCTCGATAGTTGTGCAAAGCCCGCGTTAGAAGCGGAAAAAGCATGCTTTATGGTATATTTTCATTGTTAAAGGTATATAATAGGAAAGCACGGATATGAAGGAATTATACTTAATTCCAACATTACGTTAATACACCACTGGAAAGGGGCTAATTGCGATTTGCGGCGGAAGTCAACGGAGCGTTGTACGGGCGAATTTGACAGATTTATAAAGCAAGATTGACTCTTTTGAGTTCTGTATTAATCAAAGGTTCGCATTAATTTCGTTGTGTAAAGCGGAAAATCAAGGTTAGAGCCGAAGCTGAAGAGGAAGACAATTCGGTATGTTTCTTTGCATTTTGGCCAATCAGAATGCCCATGTAAGCTCAGGATTACACAAACTAAATCTATTTCATTATGGCTAAAACGAGTTAAGCATCATTAGGGCATTTACAGAGGAATTTGAAAGCGGATCAAAAAAGCAAGCCAACAGTTATCATTCCCTTCTAAATCTAGTTATGTTCTTGTTATTTCATGTTCTTGAAGGTGTCTTTTACCCTCTGTAAAGTTCTGTTAGCGCTTGGAATTCACCTAGGCTGAGATAGACAAACTCTCAAGGCTACATCAAACCATTTCACCTCGTAGCTAGCCCTACGAGGTATGAGAAGGCTCTCTCGGGTCAGATTTGATAGATCTTTCAATATGATTAGGCTGACCAATTAAGAATAAAGATTTTAGGCTATTAAATTGATAGGGGGGTTGATTTAATGATTTTTGGGGTTTTTGGTGGCAATTGGAGGGAGTGCAATTCAGGGTGCGAGGATTGAGCACAGTTTTTGCAGGGGGGTCTTTGGGGCAAGGTAGGAGTGAGCGCTGATGCCTTAATCTGAGATGGATGATCAAGGATGATAGAGGAGGAGCTAAAGAGGGCAAACAACCATTTTGAATCCTCTCTAGACAGTAGAAAACATAAATATTGAACAAACTAAAAAGCTGAGCATGTCAAAGCATGAATTCAAACTTTACCACTTCATCTGTCCAATTAGAAGCAAAAGAGAGATGTGGAATACATAAACAAACTTACAAGAACATGTAGAGAACACACCATCAACACATCAAATCCACAAGAATCCACAATGATGTCTGCAAAACCCTGGCCTTCCTTTCCTTAAATTGCAGAAATAGATGTACAATACACAATAAAGCTTTTTCCCACAAGAGTCCAACCATGAAAATGAGAAGGAGAGAGCATAATATAGACCATCTAGACCATCTAACTCCTTTCCCCACCTCTAGGGGTCGAGCTCAGCTTCCTAGGAGCAGTTTGAACTAATTCTAAACTAAGAACTAGAAAATAGGCAGCCAAACAACTTGCCTCTATTACTTAGCTAACTGATTCATGCATTAATTATTCACTTTTTACATCAAGGAAGCTTCTATAAGGGTAAAGAGAGATAAAATCTATCAAAGTGCCATGAAAATATTACACTTATCCATCATCTACAAGTAAAAATGGTCAACCGTAGTCAAAACAGTGTTTTTTGACAAAGAAGGTCAATTCTGGCAAAGCTGCCTCGAATGGTCGCGCCCCCTGTTCAAATGGTTGCGCCCCTTTGTAGCAACTTTTGAGTGGGTTCCACTGGTCCAAATCAGGTGCAAGATGGCTCATTGGAAAGCTTGGTCTGTCTACTTTCCATCCCAAGTGGAATTTTTGAATTTGGAATTGTTTCCCCCCCTCAAAAACCATTTCTCCCAAGGTCACTTTCTGCAACTCAAAAAGTGGGCAGAAAGTCATTTTTTGGATGTATTTTGAGCTTTTGGAGGCTCAAATCTCAAAATCAGGCTTCTCCCAAGTATTGGTAATTTTTCTCTTTGCATGCCCTTTCCAAAAATGCCAATTTTTCAAAATTCCGAGCAGTCCTCCAAAATGGTCTCACCCGGGGTGAGACCATTCCACGGGAAAAACCTGTAATTTTACCAAAAATTTGCAAAATGCTCCAAAATTCTCAAAATTTTCAGATTTTGGTGCTAGATCAAGGCTGATCAGTACCATGATGAGTGAGGGATGCCACAGCCAAGATACGGAGTGGGTTTGTCCTTTTCTTCTTCTTCTGGGCCTCTGACAGCTTCCGTTGGAGAATTTTCATTTTAGCCTTGCAAACATGCAATCTTGCCCAATAGTGTGTTTTCATGTTGCGTAGCAGCTCTTTGTCACGATTTGCCTTCTCCAACAATCTCTCCAAGCGAAAATTTTCTTGGACGAGCAATGACTCCCTGTCAGCGGGCAATGGGTCCCCAGGCCTCCTGCGGTTCAAGCCTCTGTTACCGCGGATCCTCCATAGTTCATCAAGCTCTTTCTCTCTTGTGATGACCACCTTTGCCACCCTTACGAGGCCTCTGCTGTGTCTCAACCTCCGTGGATGAAGATCGGTCATCACCTTGCTCATTAGTCTCAGTGGTTGACATGATGTTATTGAGCAAGGTGGAACAAATAGGCAAAGATGACTACTGCCCTGCCTGCAAAATGCTGAGAAGTATGTTGTTTTCAAGGGGAAAAATCATGAGGAAAATGTTAGGGGAGGGAGTTTATATAAGGAAAGGGAAAATATATACAAAAAACAGGGAACTTTGAAGGAAATAATCACACAATGTCAAACATGCCATCTCATCTCTCATCATTTGCAAATCAATACTTTATTAGGGAAAATGTGTGTTTTGATCACCAAGGGAAAGGACAATAAAAATTTACATGATGGAGGGAATGAGGGCATCAATATCAGGGTATGGGGTAGCATCAACCACAATCAATTTTACAGGCTGCTCCTTTTATTTTGCTTTTAATGTCATTCATGAGCATACTCTGTTTTTTCAACCTTTAAAATGGCTTTTGGATGCTAATGGGAAACAATGATTTAGTTTATTTGATCACAAGGGGAGGGGAAGGGTTCTTGTGACAATTTTGCAATGGAAGGGAGAGGGACTGTATCAAGGGAATTAGGGAAATGAGGGGATAAATGAATTAGGGTTTGGGACTAGGAAAACTACTAACAATGCTGCCAACCATATTTCATAACAGCAGTTCCTTTACAATGCTGGCAGCTTTCATATTTGCTTTTGTCATGGGTGAATTAGGGTTTCAATTACATGCTTTAACAAAAGGGAAGGGATATCAATTGCATAGGGATTTTTAGAGGATTAATGAGCAATTGAATTAGGGTTTTCATGAGGGGAAAGGTAAGGGAAAACAAAGTTTAGGGATTAGGGAGGAATACCATGTCATTGTGCAAACCCTAGCCACAGCAAACTGCTCCTTTTGAAAACATTGCAGCTGTACATTTGATAATCTTTGCATGAACACCATATAGCTACTAACCTCTGATTTTTGTGCAGCAAGATGTCCTTTCTTTTGTTTTTGTACTAGGCTATGCAAGTTACATTTTTGCTCTGTTTTTTCATAATTTTTATGTGCATGCCTCTGTCATCAATTTCTTTTTCTTTTCACTATGTTTGTTTTCATTCATTGCTGTGCCTTTTACATATGTTTTCTGTGTGCAATAGTGTTTAGGGTTTGAGCATGATATATGAGGGAAACTAGGGTTTGAATAGGGTTTAGAAGGGATTTGGGTTTCATGGAATTGGGCTGGGGTTTTAGCATTTCTTTGCAAATGAGTTGATAACAAAAACACTTTAACATTTGTGATTTTATAATGGGAAAACAAATGGAGGGAACAAAGGAATAAAGAACCTTGAAAAACAAACAAACCCTAGCATAAGCTTGCAAAACAACAAGTCACTTAACCTATCATTTGATAATTTTTTGCATGGTGAACATGAGCAAAAACCAATCATTGAATCCATGGCACCATCACTTAAAATGTTTAGGAGGCCTACCTCACTCCAATTTGCAAATTTGGAGGAAATTTGAGTCAATTTGGAACTTACAGCCTGAGTGGTCGCGCCCCTTCTTGAGTGGTCGCGCCCCTTAGGAAAATACACCGCAGAGAGGCCTCTGAGTGGTCGCGCCCCTGCTCGAGCGGTTGCGCTTTTGCAGGAGGATTTTGGAGGCCTTCCCGGTGTTGGAATTGGGTGAAGGATAGCTCGTTGGAAAGGTCTTTGAGTCTACTTTCCAACACAACCGGAATTTTTCAATTTGGAGTTGTTGTGACCTGTCAAAAATCAAATCTCCCAAGACTGGTCAAAAAGTGCCCAATGAGGCTGCCTCAAGGAAGAGTGTTGTTGCAGTCAACTTTTGAATACCTTCGTCAACCCCAAATTGAGCTCCTGATAGCTCATTGGAAAGCTCTTTGTGTCTAGTTATCATTTTACCCATCAAGAAAGTCATTTGGTCAACCAAGATAGGAGAAAACTTGATTTTCCCAAGGTCACTTCAGAGGTGCCTTTGATTCTCCTGAGGCAACGGTATTCTTGACATTTCTCTCAAACCATGACACCTGTGCAAAAAGTGAAGGATTTTTCTCTTCCTTGGCATGTTGTGGACAAAAACCTCTCTCAGTTTTGCAAAATTCATCTCTGATTGCTCTGGAACATCATTTGAGTGCGACTTGTCCCGATGTGTGAAGCAAGGAATTTTGTCGAAATGGAGCGAGATGAAGGGGATAGGGGGCTTCTAAATTCTTGGTGAAATTTGTGGGAGTGGGGAGGGATGTTAGGAAGCAGGAGAAAGTGGAATCTTAGAGATTGAGCGAGGGGAAGGGGTCGAAAAGAGCAAAACACAGGCCCAACCTAGAAAATTGCCAGGTTGTAGCTAGAAACTAGGGTTTGTGCAAAAATGAGGAATTTGGGGGATCTGAGTGATGGGAAGCATTTGATAAGGTAATTTAAGGATAGGGGAAGGTGTATGAACATCAGGAAACAAGTTTTGCCGGTGATTTGACCATCCAAGAAAAATTAGCTTTCAAAACCCTAGGAGAGGGAAATGAGCTTGCCTAGGCACAACTGAAGCATGAACAAGGTGTGAAATGACTCATTAGACACTGACATAATAATGAAAACCCTATGAATGATGATAAACTCAGCTGAATGGTGACATGGACTGACATTTGGGTAAACCCTAGACCTAATGCCTAGTGACCAAATTTTGCTTGAAGACTCACTGAAATGACAAAATTTGACCTTGACACTCTGAGACCACTTTGTAAGAGCATATTTGATCACTGATGGAGGGCTTTCAAGATCGACACTAACATTGGCTCCAATGGGGATGGTAGCTCCTTGGAGGTGCCAAGAACCTTAGACATCTGGGAGAGCAGACCAGTGCTTGCAACCATTGGGCGATGGAGTCATTATTTACACCTTTGACACAAAACTTTTGACACATTTATTGAATGAAAACTTGACTGAAAACTGACTGAAACTTAACTGAAACTTGACTCAAACTGACTCGATGGCAAACTGAAATAACTTGAAAAAACTCACTCAATAGACCAAACTCAAATGACTCATGACTGACTTAACTAAAACAAGAACTTACAAAGCTTATGGAAGGGCAGCAGTCCATCAAGATTTGAAATCATGATGACAACCACCTGTGTTTCTTACAAGACAATATACATCAAACTATATCAAAATGCCAATGCAACCAATCAAGCATATGCCTTCTTGATTGATTCTTCTTATCAGATCTTCTGGTCAACAGTACAAACCTATCACTGGGCATCCAAAAACATAGCTGACCATATTCTCCTTCATCACTGTATACTGCAATAATCACCTTCATTGTTGGCTGCAACAAACTTGCTAGAGGATCGTGAAAAACATGAGGATTTGCCACTGCCACCTTCTGCTGAAAGAACAAGGTTTCCTTTGCTTCAAATTCTGATCTACCTTCATCATGTGCTTCAGTAAAAGTATGCTCATGGGCTTCAAAAATCTCTGAACAAATGGATGAGCAGATCTCTTCTTGGAAAAACATTTCAGCACATGAAACATATGAAGAATCTGAAATGGAATCCTAAATGTTTTGATCTTCTGTAGTTTGAATATATGGTAGGTCATTCTCAAACAGAAAACAATCCTCAAGATCATCAAACATGACAACCTTATCATCTTCATGAAAGAAAATATTATCTGTTTGCTGATCTATAAAACTAATTACAAGACTGTCATCATTTTCAAAAGAGGAAGAAGTTTCACCAACACTTTCGTGACCATGTGCACACTGCCGATTTGCTTTAGCTTGGGTTGTAGCATGACCTTTCAAAATCTGATCTATCTCCTCTTCAGACAAAGGAGATAAGACTTTCTGTTTCCCTTTGCTCAAACAAGTCTTGTCTTCTTGAAATAACATTTCAAAACATGAAAAATCTGAATGACAGTCCTGATCTTCTGAAACTTGGAAACATTGTTGATCATCTTCATATGACATGGCAATCAAACTATCCAAATTATGATTGAAAGAAGAATTTTCACTTACTTGAACAAAGATTGCATCTTGATGTTCATGAGCTGGCTGAATTACCTCCTCATGCAGGCTCTGTTTTGATGGCATAAGGACATTTGGATCAAGAACTTTGTCCATGATCTCAACAACAAAACTCTCCTTTTCAGGATTCGGCACAAGGTATTCTTGGTCACCATGATCTGAATTTTGATCTGAAATAGCTGAGTTGACTGCATTACATTCTAAAATTGAATCTTGGCTACCTTGCACGCTGTCTTCTTCTGTGGGCAGATCTGAAACAAGCTCTTCTCTTTCATCAATTACAGTCATATGGCCATCTTCAACCTGCTGATCTTGACAAGTATCCTCTAAGATTTCTATGTACTGCTGAAACGACTTTTCATACAGGGCTTCCATGATCTCTTCATCCATGAAATTATCATCTTCATAAAACTTCTCAAGGCTTTCAATAAAAGTATAGGCATGTTGGCAACAGTCTTGAACTAAATTCAATGATGGATAAGAGTCCTTATATCTTTCAATGAACATAGCATGAAAATCCTTTAAAGAGTAAATACAAGCAGGCAGCAAACTTTCATACCATGATTGAGCTGTACCTTCCAGAGTGGCCAAGAATATCTTCATCAAGCAATCTTCAGGAAAATCAACCTTCAACTTGCGAATATGCATGTGAAATCTAACTAGATGTAAAGCAGCGTCCTTCTTACCATCATTATTAAATATAGGCAAATTCCTTGACCAATCTACCTTTGGAATTTTATTTGGAAAACCAGGGATGTGATCTCGGCTCAACGGAGCATATCTTCTTGCAATCCGATCCATCTTACAGCTACTGATCTCTCTGCAGTGAAGTCACCATGAAGCACTGATCGCTGGATTCTTCAGTGAAAGGAGTCGCCAAGTGAATGATTCAGCCTTTCAAGTGTCTGATCGTTGTTCACCATCAACAATCAGATCTGAACTTGATACATGTACTAGGGTAAAGAGTCAATGAAGCGCTACGTTCACAAGCTCACGGAGATTGACTGAAGCAGCGTTTATCTACTTGCGCTGATGTAAAACTAGAGCGTTTTCGAAGGCTACCTGGCATAACTTCAAGCTCCGTCTAAGACTTATGAAATAACACGTCAATGAGCAAAGGTTTAGATGTTCTCCCCAGTATGGTCGCCAATATGTTAGCGCTTGGAATTCACCTAGGCTGAGATAGACAAACTCTCAAGGCTACATCAAACCATTTCACCTCGTAGCTAGCCCTACGAGGTATGAGAAGGCTCTCTCGGGTCAGATTTGATAGATCTTTCAATATGATTAGGCTGACCAATTAAGAATAAAGATTTTAGGCTAGTAAATTGATAGGGGGGTTGATTTAATGATTTTTGGGGTTTTTGGTGGCAATTGGAGGGAGTGCAATTCAGGGTGCGGGGATTGAGCACAGTTTTTGCAGGGGGGTCTTTGGGGCAAGGTAGGAGTGAGCGCTGATGCCTTAATCTGAGATGGATGATCAAGGATGATAGAGGAGGAGCTAAAGAGGGCAAACAACCATTTTGAATCCTCTCTAGACAGTAGAAAACATAAATATTGAACAAACTAAAAAGCTGAGCATGTCAAAGCATGAATTCAAACTTTACCACTTCATCTGTCCAATTAGAAGCAAAAGAGAGATGTGGAATACATAAACAAACTTACAAGAACATGTAGAGAACACACCATCAACACATCAAATCCACAAGAATCCACAATGATGTCTGCAAAACCCTGGCCTTCCTTTCCTTAAATTGCAAAAATAGATGTACAATACACAATAAAGCTTTCTCCCACAAGAGTCCAACCATGAAAATGAGAAGGAGAGAGCATAATATAGACCATCTAGACCATCTAACTCCTTTCCGCACCTCTAGGGGTCGAGCTCAGCTTCCTAGGAGCAGTTTGAACTAATTCTAAACTAAGAACTAGAAAATAGGCAGCCAAACAACTTGCCTCTATTACTTAGCTAACTGATTCATGCATTAATTATTCACTTTTTACATCAAGGAAGCTTCTAGAAGGGTAAAGAGAGATAAAATCTATCAAAGTGCCATGAAAATATTACATTTATACATCATCTACAAGTAAAAATGGTCAACCATAGTCAAAACAGTGTTTTTTGACAAAAAAGGTCAATTCTGGCAAAGCTGGCTCGAATGGTCGCGCCCCCTGTTCAAATGGTTGCGCCCCTTTGCAGCAACTTTTGAGTGGGTTCCACTGGTCCAAATCAGGTGCAAGATGGCTCATTAGAAAGCTTGGTCTGTCTACTTTCCATCCCAAGTGGAATTTCTGAATTTGGAGTTGTTTTTCCCCCTCAAAAACCATTTATCCCAATGTCACTTTCTGCAACTCAAAAAGTGGGCAGAAAGTCATTTTTTTGATGTATTTTGAGCTTTTGGAGGCTCAAATCTCAAAATCAGGCTTCTCCCAAGTATTGGTAATTTTTCTCTTTGCATGCCCTTTCCAAAAATGCCAAGTTTTCAAAATTCCGAGCAGTCCTCCAAAATGGTCTCACCCGGGGTGAGACCATTCCACGGGAAAAACCTGTAATTTTACCAAAAATTTGCAAAATGCTCCAAAATTCTCAAAATTTTCAGATTTTGGTGCTAGATCAAGGCTGATCAGTACCATGATGAGTGAGGGATGCCTCAGCCAAGATACGGAGTGGGTTTGTCCTTTTCTTCTTCTTCTGGGCCTCTGACAGCTTCCGTTGGAGAATTTTCATTTTAGCCTTGCAAACATGCAATCTTGCCCAATAGTGTGTTTTCATGTTGCGTAGCAGCTCTTTGTCACGATTTGCCTTCTCCAACAATCTCTCCAAGCGAAAATTTTCTTGGACGAGCAATGACTCCCTGTCAGCGGGCAATGGGTCCCCAGGCCTCCTGCGGTTCAAGCCTCTGTTACCGCGGATCCTCCATAGTTCATCAAGCTCTTTCTCTCTTGTGATGACCACCTTTGCCACCCTTACGAGGCCTCTGCTGTGTCTCAACCTCCGTGGATGAAGATCGGTCATCACCTTGCTCATTAGTCTCAGTGGTTGACATGATGTTATTGAGCAAGGTGGAACAAATAGGCAAAGATGACTGCTGCCCTGCCTGCAAAATGCTGAGAAGTATGTTGTTTTCAAGGGGAAAAATCATGAGGAAAATGTTAGGGGAGGGAGTTTATATAAGGAAAGGGAAAATATATACAAAAAACAGGGAACTTTGAAGGAAATAATCACACAATGTCAAACATGCCATCTCATCTCTCATCCTTTGCAAATCAATACTTTATTAGGGAAAATGTGTGTTTTGATCACCAAGGGAAAGGACAATAAAAATTTACATGATGGAGGGAATGAGGGCATCAGTATCAGGGTATGGGGTAGCATCAACCACAATCAATTTTACAGGCTGCTCCTTTTATTTTGCTTTTAATGTCATTCATGAGCATACTCTGTTTTTTCAACCTTTAAAATGGCTTTTGGATGCTAATGGGAAACAGTGATTTAGTTTATTTGATCACAAGGGGAGGGGAAGGGTTCTTGTGACAATTTTGCAATGGAAGGGAGAGGGACTGTATCAAGGGAATTAGGGAAATGAGGGGATAAATGAATTAGGGTTTGGGACTAGGAAAACTACTAACAATGCTGCCAACCATATTTCATAACAGCAGTTCCTTTACAATGCCGACAGCTTTCATATTTGCTTTTGTCATGGGTGAATTAGGGTTTCAATTACATGCTTTAACAAAAGGGAAGGGATATCAATTGCATAGGGATTTTTAGAGGATTAATGAGCAATTGAATTAGGGTTTTCATGAGGGGAAAGGTAAGGGAAAACAGAGTTTAGGGATTAGGGAGGAATACCATGTCATTGTGCAAACCCTAGCCACAGCAAACTGCTCCTTTTGAAAACATTGCAGCTGTACATTTGATAATCTTTGCATGAACACCATATAGCTACTAACCTCTGATTTTTGTGCAGCAAGATGTCCTTTCTTTTGTTTTTGTACTAGGCTATGCAAGTTACATTTTTGCTCTGTTTTTTCATAATTTTTATGTGCATGCCTCTGTCATCAATTTCTTTTTCTTTTCACTATGTTTGTTTTCATTCATTGCTGTGCCTTTTACATATGTTTGCTGTGTGCAATAGTGTTTAGGGTTTGAGCATGATATATGAGGGAAACTAGGGTTTGAATAGGGTTTAGAAGGGATTTGGGTTTCATGGAATTGGGCTGGGGTTTTAGCATTTCTTTGCAAATGAGTTGATAACAACAACACTTTAACATTTGTGATTTTATAATGGGAAAACAAATGGAGGGAACAAAGGAATAAAGAACCTTGAAAAACAAACAAACCCTAGCATAAGCTTGCAAAACAACAAGTCACTTAACCTATCTTTTGATAATTTTTTGCATGGTGAACATGAGCAAAAACCAATCATTGAATCCATGGCACCATCACTTAAAATGTTTAGGAGGCCTACCTCACTCCAATTTGCAAATTTGGAGGAAATTTGAGTCAATTTGGCACTTACAGCCTGAGTGGTCGCGCCCCTTAGGAAAATACACTGCAGAGAGGCCTCTGAGTGGTCGCGCCCCTGCTCGAGTGGTCGCGCTTTTGCAGGAGGCTTTTGGAGGCCTTCCTGGTGTCAGAATTGGGTGCAGGATAGCTCGTTGGAAAGGTATTTGAGTCTAATTTCCAACCCAACCAGAATTTTTCAATTTTGAGTTGTTTTGACCTGTCAAAAATCAAATATCCCAAGACTGGTCAAAAAGTGCCCAATGAGGCTGCCTCAAGGAAGAGTGCTGTTGCAGTCAACTTTTGAATACCTTCCTCAACCCCAAATTGAGCTAATTATAGCTCATTGGAAATATATTTGTGTCTAGTTATCATTTTACCCATCAAGAAAATCATTTGGTCAACCAAGCTAGGAGAAAACTTGATTTTCCCAAGGTCACTTCAGAGGTGCCTTTGATTCTCCTGAGGCAACGGTATTCTTGACATTTCTCTCAAACCATGACACCTGTGCAAAAAGTGAAGGAGGTTTCTCTTCCTTGGCCTGTTTTGGACAAAAACCTCTCTCAGTTTTGCAAAATTCATCTCTGATTGCTCTGGAACATCATTTGAGTGCGACTTGTCCCGATGTGTGAAGCAAGGAATTTTGTCGAAATGGAGCGAGATGAAGGGGATAGGGGGCTTCTAAATTCTTGGGGAAATTTTTGGGAGTGGGGAGGGATGTTAGGAAGCAGGAGAAAGTGGAATCTTAGAGATTGAGCGAGGGGAAGGGGTCGAAAAGAGCAAAACACAGGCCCAACCTAGAAAATTGCCAGGTTGTAGCTAGAAACTAGGGTTTGTGCAAAAATGAGGAATTTGGGGGATCTAAGTGATGGGAAGCATTTGATAAGGTACTTTAAGGATAGGGGAAGGTGTATGAACATCAGGAAACAAGTTTTGCCGGTGATTTGACCATCCAAGAAAAATTAGCTTTCAAAACCCTAGGAGAGGGAAATGAGCTTGCCTAGGCACAACTGAAGCATGAACAAGGTGTGAAATGACTCATTAGACACTGACATAATAATGAAAACCCTATGAATGATGATAAACTCAGCTGAATGGTGACATGGACTGACATTTGGGCAAACCCTAGACCTAATGCCTAGTGACCAAATTTTGCTTGAAGACTCACTGAAATGACAAAATTTGACCTTGACACTCTGAGACCACTTTGTAAGAGCATATTTGATCACTGATGGAGGGCTTTCAAGACCGACACTAACAAGTTCTATAATAGTTTTTACTTCATATAGTTAGAAAAGGAGTTAGATAGTTTGGGCAGTTTCAGAAATCAACAATTGTTCCTCAAAGTATAAAAGGAGGAAAATTTACCAAGAAAGGGTTCGAACTTTGGAGAACTCGGAGACTAGGCCATTGTATTCCTGATATCATCGTTGATTATGAAAGAATCAAAAGTTTCCATGAGTTGTTGCATATAATTTTGTAAGATTCTTTGTCATGTGTCATGCTATGTTTTCTTCTTTTCAAGTATAGTAATGAAGCATCAGGTCTTTATTTGCTTATGTAGATAAGGTTAAAATTCCTTAAAGAGCGCTCCTATACTTGAAGTCCTCACTTCTTTTCTAAATTATAGATAATAGTTTATTTGAAAGATCAGCATAATTGTCTATGATTCAATTCTCATTATCGTAATTCCTCTAAGTTACAGATAGTAGTTTCTGTGAAAGATCAGCGTATTATCTTTAATTTCCCCTTCAAACTTTCTTCATTCATCATTTATATCTAGCAACAAATGGCATTCTAAGATGTTCTGGTCATACATGTATTAAGAGTTAAAGACCAAGTTTTCCAGTTCCTTCATTTGAGAACACAACAAACAATAAGTGACAATAAATAATATTTATTAATGTCTTAGGCACAATTTCCCCACAGCCAGGAAATTGATTTCTTAAGGAACAATAGTGTGAACCAAAGTAGTCCCCAAAAGGAAATTATCTCAGCTCTGGTATTTGAGCCCCTCCAACCGTTCCAGTGTAGCTTGTAATATGAGAGTGCATTAATACGTAACCAAGCCTCGCATCCACACAGAACCCGTTGGGAAGCACCATCAAAATATCCAATTGGTAAAGCGATGTGTGGCGAAGTGAATCTTCTAGACATGTCCTAAATGTCCACACGCTGTGGAGACATATAGTCCATCCACGAGAGGACCTTTGAAACAATGGAGTGAGTGCTGATCGGCACCCCTTGGAAAATGTAGTGGTTTCAGGCTTTCCAAATCTCCTAGAAAGTGAACAATGGGATGCAGTCCTGAAGACCCACCTTGGATGCTCCCCATCTCAGTTAGTGTTCAATAGACAGAAATGTTGTGGAGGATAACCTGCAAAAATACAATATAATAGACCAAATATGTAAATCAATTTTACAGTGAATGAGAAGATGGATTACTAATTCCCCCCCTCCCCCACAGCACATAATGCAACAGCTTGGTTCAAAGAAGCCCTGTTTACATAACTTGTCCCAAGTAAGGATACGTTTTTTCCAAGCCAACCAATAGAAAAGTATTATTTTGAGAGAAGCATGGGATTTTCAGATAGGGAGAAACTAGGATTGAGGAGAGTAAGAAGTATTAATATGTGAGAAAAAATAATAACAGCCAGATACTACTACCAAGTGTTTTATGAGATCGCCCCCCCAAGTGAGGAAGTCACCACCAGGATAGCAGCAAAGACCGACATTTCTCAGACATTGGATGAAGTGAGACCATTGTTGGGCCAAATTCCCCGTCAATCCAATTTGTGAAGCATCCTGCCAAACTGGAAATGGTCCCTTCCATTCTGATATAATATGTTCCAATAAAAACAAATCACACTAATGAATTGTCTCTAGTAAATGTCCCGTGGGACCGCATCCACACCCAATATATCATCCCTTGCAATCATGATCATGTTTTCGCCCCCAAAGGTCCACTTAATACGTTGAAGGAACAAATGTTTCAATTTTTGGAAACTGCGCCATATATACAATCCACCTATGATACCTATTTCACCCCTGTGAATCCAGTTAGAGACAGGTTTTTCTTTTAAGTATTTGAAATGAAATATTTAATGTAATATGCTAGTGCTGAAGAGGGCTCTCCACATAGACTTTATAATAAGGGATTTGCCAAAAATATTTGTGTTGAGAGCACCCCACCCATCAAGGTTGCAGGGCCTAGCTATGTCAACCCATTTAACCAGGTGAAACTTACCATCTCCCACAGAACTAGACCATAAGAAGCGAGCCATTATCGACTGAATTTGAGTAATCAAACGGATAGGAAAACTAAATAAGTGCATCCAATAGATGACCAACTGTTGGAGTATAGATTGGACCAAGGTGAAGCGACCACCTAGAGATAGAGCCCTATGAGTCCAGTTCGTTAATTTGCTATGAAATTTCTAGAGCATGCAAGACCAGTACTGGGAACAGTAGTTATTAGGCCTCAGCCTGTAGCCCAAGTATGTAAAACCATTCTGAAGGGATTTGGAGTCGACCCCAAATGTAGCAGCAATAATACATATCTCATTTGTGTCTCCAAATGAATATAAGAGCACAAACCATTTTCCATTTGCAATCAAACCAGATGAAATACCATAACGTCAAAATAAGTGAAATAAAATTTCCCATTTTAACAACGAAAACATGTTACAAGTCAAAATATCATCAATGAAAAATAAGTGAGTGACGCAAACCTCACGACATATCTGAATGCCCCTGAAAGTGCCACTTGATTTAGCCAGCTGGATCTTCTGACTAATCCCATCCATGATAAGAATGAACAATAACGGTGATAGAGAACAACCTTGACGCAATCCCTAACCCGCCCTCAAGTACTCAGTAGGAAAACAATTAATGAGCACCGCCAACCAAGTATTTGATATACACGCCATGATCCACTCGATAATCTGGATTGATAGCCCAATCTTCTATAATACAAGGCGACAAATTGTCCAATCCACGCAGTCATAAGCCCGTTGTAAATCAATCTTCATCAGCAAAGCTTCAAGTTTTTTTGTCTGAATTGAGTGGATACTTTCCTCACGATATAAATCGCACCATGGATGGACTGGTTAGGTAGAAAACCAAATTTATCCGCAGAGATATGACAAGATAAATATACCTTTATCTACTCCGTTATCACCTTAGATATAATTTTATAAGTCATGTTGCAGAGGGATATCGGCCGAAATTCAGAAAATGTGGATGAAGAAGTTACCTTTGGGATAAGTGTAATAAACGTGGACTTGATAGAGCCAAGTATGTGTCGTCGAGTGCAATATTCCTCCACCATGACCAACAACTCAATTTTCATAAGATCAAAGAAATGTGTGAAGAGTTCAACCATCGAGTCGTCCGGTCCCGAGCATCTATCCTTGGAGAAGGAAATTAACACAGGATGTATTTCTTCTAGAGTGACAGGGTGGTATATCGACTCATTTGCACGAGCATCGAATATCGTGGGGTAATTCTCCACAACACATAGGAGGTCTTCCATTTGGGTCTCCTCACTTGTGCACCGGTTCGATAGGAGTATGACCGTTCTTCCACTAACATGGTGTGAATAAATGTCTCTTCGAGGGAAACATTTTCATCTAGTGAGTCGCTCGAGGCCACTCCCACCCCACCAAACCCCTCAATGGACAAGATAATCAACCACCCATGAATAGAGTAATAGGGAAGACCACCTTTCGAAGTTCCAGAAATGGAAAAAAGAACTAGATGCCAAACCCCACCAAAACATTCCAACCCTGTAGTAAATAGACCTTGAGATATACCGAAAAGGATGCCGCCAGTGTATTAAAATTAAATGTATGTCAGTGATACTAAGCATGCCACCTCAATGATCATAAATGAGCAAAGAAAATAGAGCACCAATGACCACCAGCATGGTGTGAATCCCAACTCCACTCCTAGAGACTGTAGAATAAGTGACAGTCACAATAGAGCCTAGAGAAGTACCAAGGGAGGTACATAGTGGAAAAACAACATAAATAATCTATTATGTAGACCAAAACATGAAAAATATGCCCACAGAATGAAAATCTTGTGCATCAAGAGATCTACAGGTGGGATAATCTCACAAAATTTCCATCCAATTTAATACACCATCACCAGAATGACACAGAGCACAATAAATGATACAAACCAATGCTGGAAAATTCAAATTGTCTCGCATCCGATCCAGAGACAATGCTGGAAAAATACCTAATGCGCAGAACCTTACCGTTGTAATTGTGATAATGTCCACTACACAGAAGGGGAGCGACCCGTAGATTACAGAATGAAATTTGACAGCCAGGGCACAAAGGAGCAAAGAAACAAATAACAATAAGGAGAATAGGTCATTTGCAACAACAACAACAACACCAACACCCCAAGAAATCCCACCACTTTTGACAAATGCAGATGTTGATGTTCTTCCATGGGCGAGAAATGATAAAAGAATCAATCCATTTTGCTAGAGTGTAATCAAATTAGTGTGTTCCATATTTTTACCAACCTCCACATCCCTCTCCAGAGAATGTTTAATGAGAATGGTCCACCGCCCTCGCATTTGGAACCCTCAAGGACTATTTGAAATGTAACTGATAGATTAAGAACAAGATATATACTGCAAAAATGAACATTAGAAGAATCTGGAAAATCTCAAGTGATGGAAACACCCAAACAATTGGTACCATGAAGACCGACCACCCAAGCCCACAGTAGATTGCCAGTGTTAACACCACCGATATGGACACCCCATGGACACTCACAAAACAAAAATCGTCATAATATAAAGTACAATAAACAAACACGGGAGGATGACAATATCCTCACAAAAGTTATGCGACCAGAGGAGAGGTTATAAAACCGCAGCCTCAAATATATTAGTGAAAAAACCAGCGAATTTCAGGTGCCCACCACACATAGTCGATACCCACAAGCAAAAAAATAGACAGTAGAAAGACAGCTAGAAAAAATCCAACAACGCCCATACACTGCCATACCACGACAAGCATAACCCAAAATGCGCAATGGAAAAATAACACGGTATAAAGGCCAAAACTTACCATGCCGAGCTGATGAAAAGAGGAAAGAGACACAAACTATTGTGAATTCATTGTTCTTCCCATTCATATACCTCATCAAAATGTGGGGCATCTTGATCACACCATTGAGGCGATTCTAAGAAATTTGGATTCCGTCACTTCTAGGGCTTCTTTTCCATTGGAACTTCCAATTAGTGCAATCCACTAAGATATATTAAAAGCATTGAAATATTGACATTGACATCAATAACGACGCCATTCAATAATCTCCCCCTTTGTCATTGATGGAAACACTCATACTCCCCCTATCTCCATGATTTTTATATTCCTTTCCTAATTTCTCTCCCCCTTTTACATTAATGGTAAAGGGTAACTCCCCCTGACGAAGTATCTCCCTATGTCATCCTGAAATTTTCCTTTCTCCCCCTATCTTATTGTGTTGTTCACAGCTTTCCATTCTGATTCCAACTACCAACGAATCCTTATGAAATTCTTTCAATCTCGATATTGAAGTGCCATAAGATTGTCCATGACTCTACTTTTCAAGAATGCTACTCAACTATACACAATGTTGTTGATCACTATTTTTTCAACTTCTTTACGTCTACCATCCACTGTAAGTCTACCATTAAATCGAACTTCCCAAGGGATAGATCTTCAAATTTGAAGTTGTCTCTACTTCGACTCCCCCTATTCAACATTCATAGCACTGGAATTTCCAAGATTTATTATTTAGAGTTCTATATGAACCTACTTTGTTGCAGGATCATCATTCTGAATCCTCACATCTTCCTTTATATTTGTAGATTCATCATGGACTTGCGACTTTACAAATCCTAAGAGCATGACCTTTGAGACTTCTTCATTCACCTATTCTTATTTATTTCATTTCTTCTCCAAACCTTCTAGTACCTAATGTCAATGTTTTCCCTTATGGAATACTTCATCATGCTTCTATAGTCTATTGATAAATCCAGGGCATTCAAAGTTAACAGTTTCTATGCTTGATAATTTCTTGTGATATACTTTTACTTCTTAGCTTATGATATTTTCTTCGTTAGCTTATTAACGTGTTATTTTCATCAAGACAATTACCAATATTCACAATAAATACAAGTGACACAGTATATAGGCTTCTCATCCAGGGCCAAAACCTCTCACCTCTTGAGAGGAAATCCCAATCAAAATTCTTTTTCTAGATCTTCAATTGACAAGTACCAAGACCATGACACAGACCCTTGACTCTAGTATCCTCTCAAGAACCTTTTCACTAACCTTGATGATCTTTCCTCGCCTTTCTTCTTGATCTTGAACTGATCACCTCGGCTTCTACTAGAGAAACTCAGTCTCTATCCTTCTTACTGCTCCTCCACGTCTTCCCCTAGAGAATCTCGGTCTCTAGGTCTATGCTTCAGCTTCCAAAAAGAATCCTTCTCTTGCTGCCCCAGAAGAAACCTCTCCTTTGCTTGCCCAGAAGAAACTTCGTTGTCCCAGAAGAAAATTTGTTGCCCTAACTTCGCATTGCCCAGAAGAAAGTATTTTTCGCTGATCTAGAAGAAACCTAAACTTCACATTACCCAGAAGAACCTTCTTTCTCTTGTTTGCACTTATGTTTTCCTCCTTCTTCGCACTTCAAATTCTTCCCTTTCTTCGCACTTATTGCAAGTCGAGTTACTTGTCCAAGGTGTGTCTTCAAATGAGGCCAAGTTGGGCTATTTACACACTTCTTCATATGACCTTTAGACCGACATGATTGCTGGAGTTATGCCGAATTCATTTAGATATTTATTCCATATTTGTAGGCCAACTTGAAGAGGATAGATGACAAGTTATTTGAGGATACTTTACATAGACAAGATAGAACTTTTACAAAGTGTAACATGAATTCATTTACATGACAATGACTCTAGTATTTTATGACTAGATGAAAAATAAATCCTAAAGACTCTCAATGGGAGTCTTGACTTAAAAACAAAATCCCTTGCTCATGAAACCCATGAAGCAAGTCAATACAATAATTCTATTTTTCTTATTTTCATCTCATTACATAAAATCATAATTACATATCATTATGAAGACTGAACCTAGTTACACTTTTCAACACTCCCTCTTAACTGGGGAGGTATTCATAATGGTACTTGGACTTTCTCAATCTAAAGAATCTCTCGTAAAAAGAATTCATATTTGTAACTCATTTGTGGAGCATCATATCAACCAGCATTATTATATAGCAAGGCCCTGACTAACAACTCTATCTCTCCACAAGATCATAGCAAAATGCTGGAGAGACCAATGATTTATACACACACTCATCATTGTCTCTCTCTGAGCATACCCCACCCGGGTTCTCTCAGGATATGCTCCATGAGGACTATTCTTTTCCTAAACTCCCCAGTCCCACAAACAATATCGGTCCTCCACGACTACTCTTATTTTTGGATGCCCTATCTCATCCTAAAAATGTATTGAATGCCAAATGATTACACAATCCTCCATTTTTTCTTCCCAGATGAAGGCCAGAACGACATGTCTATCTCTCATTTTCAAATCAAGAGGACATATTCCATTAAAGGAATGTAACGATTCCTATCACAAAGGAATGTACCTAAGCTCTCTGCTTAGGAATTTTCCAAGTTTCTTCCAAGTAATAAACTTATTTTCAGACTCCCTCTTAACCAAGGACCTATCGCAACTCCTAATGTGAAGATCCTAAAACAACTAGCTGTTTTAAGAACTCATTCTTTCGATGTCATGAATTTCTTCTCCGTCAAGGAGTCTTCATCTTTGGAAACTTCTACATAGGGCACAAATCATCCATCACTTTTATCGATGAATTAGTCATGTCCTCAACTCATAAGAAAGTGATCCATCAAATTTTTTCATCTGGATTTGCTTCATGTCATTATTCTTTCATGCCACATTTTCGGAGGGACAATACATCATTCTATATGGTATTCTTGGAAGTCATCCACAGATTTCCCTTTGGCAGTCCTACATAAGCCCATCGAGATATTAGTTCAAAATAATCAATGAAATCTTCAAATCAAATTTACCTTTGTGATGATTTTTCACCATGACATCTTCTTGTAACTATCAACATCCTACATGCAGATTAACACATCTCCCACATATATTCATTGTCAAGGATCTCTATCTTTTTCTGATTTCTTATCAGAGTCTTCACATCTTTCTGGGAGATATTCTAGCCAAATCTCCTTAGACTTTGGATGCTAAATGCCTTCTACCTTTGTTGCATATTATCACGATTTCTTCCTATCTTTTCACACTTCATTCTCAGGAGCTTCCAATCATAGTTCCTTGATTGTAGTCATCTTCCTCATGATTCATATTATGTTGAGATTCTTTCTTCTCTTGATCATTTTTCCCAAGATGGAAATAGTGATCCATATTATCTGCAACCATATGACATGAATTTCATAATAATATATATAAGCATACATACCTCATCTTCCTCTTGATCATCCATACTTCTTGTAGCAGCTTCATTTGGAAGGACTTTATCCTTCTTTCTTATTATGTCATAATACCATCATCCCTAGAATTCCACGAATTGGAATTCCTTATGAAAACCTTTGCTTCCTTTCTAGATTGGTGAATCCTTTGATGAGAATTCCATCAGAGAAACTTGAGGATGTTTCATATCCCCACACAGAAGATGTTTTCTTTATTGACTATGATGATCTCAGTCGATGATGACCTCTGCTTCTTTCTATAAGTATTAATGAGGTTTCCTAAGAGCCTCCTATTCTTTGTAATTAGTATAATTTGTACCAGACATACTTTTTGCTTCCCATGTCACGAGCTCTTACTTCTAATTCTTCTTTGACAGTGCTATTTCTAATCTGATGCATTTTATATTATTTACACTGCATCCTATCTATAGCTTACAAGTGAAAGGTACATTTTAGTGAAGAAGATCATCCCACTCATAGTAGAGATCTTTTACTTCTTCATTCTTAAGTTTCTTTGACTCGGGCTCTTTCACTTCTTCAATAATGTGGGCTTCTTCCCTATTCCACTTTTCCTTACTACGTTTAGGAAAATCTCTTCTATAGTGCCCAAGTTCTTGGCATCCATAGCATCTTACTTTATCCATGTTCCTCTTTTTCTTCTGAGGACCGAACTTTCCAAATTTTCCTTTTCTTCTTGTCATGGCAGCATATGCTTGATTCTTCTCATTTGGTCCAATATCAATCTTTTCCTTCAGTCTAGTTTCTTCGATCTTACAAAGTGACCATAGATCTTGAAATGGAGTAATCTCTTTTTTCCCATATAAACTTGAAGTGAAGTTACCCCATTCATCGGATATTGCATTTAGTACCATTGTGGTCATCTCTCTATCAGACCTATATTCTCCTAGTTCTTGTAGTTGATCTCGAATTTCTGATATCTCATGATTTATGAAGATATTCCATCTTCCTTGGATATATTCAATTTGTAGAGTTCTTTCCTTAATGAAATTACCTCTCCTTCAGTACATACGAAAAAAAAAAAAAAAAAACTCTACCAATTTTTCATATATAGCTTTTGCAGTCTCCAACTTTGATACATATGGGATTGGAGAGTCTTTTATAGATTCTATAAGAATCATTATCCTTTCATGTATCTAGCATGTGCTTGAGTATCTTCTTTTGGAGGTTGGTTTATCGGTCCCTTAATGTGATCCATGACCTCATTCTCAATAAGATCTAAGTTTGTCATTTTCTTCCATGCAAGGAAATTTACAACCCCAACCAATTTATTGCTTTCCTTGCAAAAAGACATTTTGATATTATTATATATAGTCATAGACTTGAGTGATTGTTGCTTGCTTCCTCCTTAATCTCAATCTTGATCGAGGATCTTCTTCTTGAGTGATTGATGAGAGAGAGTTTGATTCACGATCCTTCTTGAACGTTCTAGTCTTCCTCCTTTCTTGAAGAGATTTCACTCCTTTGATGATGTCATGATATCTGAAGTGCTCCTAGTGTTTTGGTCTTTCTTCATGCTTTTTTCTTCGATCTAGGGTTTATTTGATGTGTATATTTATCTTTTTGTGTTGATAACCTTCGACTTGTTTTGATTCCTTTATTTTGAATATCGATTCTCTTATGTCTACTTATTCTTGACTGCCCCTTCTTGTCTTTAGCACCTAAGATCTGATACCATGTTGAGACATCTAGGGCATTCAAAGTTAAAAATTTCTCTGGTTGATAATTGCTTGTGATATTGTTAAAATTGGAAACTAGGGCCAAACTCCATGTGGGTCATCTTATTAATGGAAGTTGATATTTTTCTTGGATCCCTCTCATCGAGAGGTATAGGATTGATCTAAAGATCATCCGATTCTGATAAGTATTCATGGAGATATGAATTTATTTTTGTTATGAGACAATTCATCAAGATGGGCCAACAACCAAATAAACCCCACTTGTGCTCAACGTTTAAGTATAAATAGAGGTGGCCTTCAAGTCATTTCAACACACTTGGGATCTCTTCCTCTCTACTTGTATTTGGGTTTTAGTAGGAGGAGAGATCCTAAGGGATAATGTTGCCCTAATCCAGAGGGCGAAGTCGGAACTGCCGGAATTTCCGAAACTACTGGAATTGTCGGAACTGCCAAAACTGCCGGAATTGTCAGAACTACCGAAAAATCCAGAATTGTTGGAACTACCGAGAATAGCCGGAATTGTCGGAACTGCCAAAACTGTTAGAATTGTTGAACCTGCCGGAATTGCCGAAATTGTTGGAATTGTTGGAACTGCCGGGAACTTCCGGGAATTGCCGGAACTGCCAGAATCGCTGGAACTGCTGGGAACTTCCGGGAACTGCCAGAATTGCCAGAACTGCTGGAAATTCCGTAATTTCCGGAACTTCCGAAACTGCCGGGAATTGCCGAGAATAGCCAGAATTTCCGAAACTGCCAGAATTACCGAAACTGCCAGAATTGCCAGAACTGCCACAATTGTCGGAACTGCCAAACTGCCAAAACTGTCGGGAACTGCCAAAACAGACAGAGCATCTGCCTCCGAAGGAGAGCAGCATGCAAGGGACAACTAACTAACATTGGGATAGTTGTATGGTACTTTGCAACAAATACACCAAGCATGCAATGTTACAGCTAGCATGCAAGGGACAACTAGCATGCAACAACAAGCATGCTAAGGACAACAAGCATGCTAGGGACAACAAGCAAGCAAGGTGCAGCGAGAGCATAGGTCAATACGCCAACATGGTGGAGCAATGACACATAATGCAGTACAGTGATGGGTGCAGTCATGATTAATGAAGCGTGATGAGATGCAGCATAGTGATGATGGGTGCAGCATGGTGCAGCGCGGTGAGGTGTAGCATGATGATGAAATGCAGCACAACGATAGGTGAAGGAGTCACCTTGGAGAATCAGTTGAAGTAGAATGTCTTCAATTGATCTCATGTATCATCTTTTTAGAGATGATCTCTGCTCTTATCTAGATAAGTCAAAGTGTTGACTTTTGTTGTAAACATACTATCTCTCCCTCTCTCTGCTGAACTATTGAAGAACATATAAGAAGAATTGATCAAGGTTTTCCCCACAATGGGGTTTGTCCCTGGCTAGCGCCACATCTTGTGTCCTCTTGTCTTGGCTTGTATTCTGAAATTTATGTTTATGTTCTATCTGCAGTTTACTTTAATGATGATGTGATTGTTAACTTTGAAAATTGAAATAAATTTCTCTAAGCATAGAACATACCTAAAATTTAACATGGTATCGAAGCTGAGGTGAAGACAATGCCCAAGCAAGAGTGAGAAAGAAATCACCGAAGACAGTTGGGAAAGGACAAAAGGATTAGTGGATTCCTCATCCATCTTCAAATTCACCGAGGGTGAAGTCGAAGCAGAGAATATTATCAGAATGGCACAACGGAAGTTTCTGATGGCCTACCTAAAGATCACTTCATTAGGAAGTCCGGATCTAAGGGTGGAAGGAAAGGCAGATGCCTTGGTTTCAATAAGTTCAGCCATTATGCGAAGGAGTGTCTAAGGTAGGGACACATCACTTGATGATGTTAACAATCATTCCAGGGACATCTTCAATGATCAGAGGAATGATAGGTAATGTAGGTCATCAAGGAAACGACCGACTCTTCAGACAAACCAACGAACCCTAGGTATGAAGAATCAAATGTTGTTTCTGATAAGATAAAGAAGCGTTATCTTGTATTGGCCCTCTCCTTCAGATTCTTTGGGAATCTAGCTTATTGATCATAGTGCTTCAAGGCACCTCATCGGATAGAAGGGTGCTCTCTTGAATTTGGTAGAGACGGAAACAATAGTGGGATTATACTTGGATTTGATGCCACCTATTCCCGGAAAGGGTGTAGGGAATGTTACCCCTCAATTGTATGAGGGCAACTCTATTCATTTACAAGAATCTATTTTATGTACCTAATCACAAGAAGAACCTGGTGTCCATCTCGGAAATGGAAGTCAAAGGTTTCAGGGTGGCATTCATCGATGGAAAGGTAAGTGTTAAAAAATAGAATTTTCAAATATGCTTTTTCTCATGGGTTTAGGGTTGGCAATTTGTATCAAGTTGCAGGATGGTCCATTGGGGATCATGTCAATTGACATATCTCATCTATAGAACCGGAGGTCTACTTATTATGGGACCCTACCCGATGTGAGTTAAATGGTGAAAAGGATGCCTGAATTCAAGAAGAGCATGAAGGTACATGTCCGAGATGTACCGAATGAAAATCTTACAAGGGGATCATTCCCCTCATGTAGCAGGTCCACAGGTTTGGAACAACCTGAGGGGTTTGAGATTGATGATCAGGAATATCACGTATGCAAGTGGAAGAAAGCCCTCTATGGCTTGAAGCAAAATTCCCCGGGCATAGTATGAGAGGATTGATAGCTGTTAGATGAAGCTGAGATTCACTAAGAGTGAAGCCGATCCAAACCATCGTTTGAAGGTTGTGGATGATAGACTTCTCATAGTAGCACCTTATGAGGACGACCTATTTCTGACAGGTGCATACCCTCTCATTTGCAGAAGTAAGAGGGAGTTGGATTCCGGATGTGGAATGATAAACTGCAAGCCTATAACTACCTCGAGGATCTTAACTTTCAGAAGTTATATGGTAGTGATGTCAAACCAGATTTGGGAAATGCCTCTGAGTTTCATAAACTCATTTGCATTGATGTTCTTGGTGAACTTTCGTATGGATATATGTTTTGCAGTTAGCATGGTGAGCTCATAATTGGTTGAGCCTCACTGGATTCATGCCAAGAATCTTCTGAGATATCTTTGGGGCACAATCTCTCATGGATTGAGATACACTACCGGAAATATGGAACTGCATGATTATTCGAATGTTGACTGGGCAGGAAGTGTGGAGGATCACTAGAGCACTTCTCAGTGTTGGTTCTCTTTTGATTCTGCTTCAATATCATGAATGAGCAAGAAGCAGAAGTCGGTTGCTATAAGCATCGCCGAGACCGAATACATAGCTACAAGTATGATCTCGTGTGAAGCTACATGGTTGTAGAAGCTATTAAGTGAGTTGTTTTTACACATGATGAATACCACTATGATTCTCTGTGACAACTAGAGGAGGGATTCGATTATTGAGGAATCCCGTATTCGATGATTGCTCCAGCAGATAGACATTAGATACTACCTTATTATGGATATGGTAAGTTGATGAGTGAGGAGGCTCCATCACATTGAGACTGATGTATAGGTCGCAAACATTTTGTCAAAGCCCCGGGGGAAGGTCAAATCTGTGACTTTCCTGAACGGCTTGGAGTTGTTGAGAGACCTTCTTATAAGGGTCTTGCATGTTGCATGCATTGAGCTCTGGGATCTCTGGGGGCTTGGGGTACTTACTGGAGCAACATACGACAACAGGGTGACTCACCCTCCCCTGGTGGTGCGCTATGTACAAGATTACATGTTCAACCTTGCCCTGTGATACCCCGTGGTGACTGTGGAACATGATGATTAGTTCTCCTGTGGGCCAGGATGATTAGTTCTCCTGTGGAAACTTTGAAATAGGATGATTAGTTCTCCTATGGGCTGGGATGATTAGTTCTCCCATGGAAACTATGGAACATGATGATTAGTTCTCCTGTGAGCTGGGATGATTAGTTCTCCTGTGGGCTGGGGTGATTAGTTCTCTCGTGGAAACTATGGAACAGGATGATTAGTTCTCCTGTGGGCTGGTGTTATAAAACCAACTCAAGAAAAGATAGAAAAGAAAGATCCACGCCTTAGAATTCAGCCTCTTCGAGGGGGCAACCTCCTTTACATTACATAAATGAACAATTCTTTGATGATACAAATGAAAATACCTCCCTTCTATATATAGGAGTCTAAGTGGTCCCAATACAATCAAAGCCTACATAACAATAATATTGTAGGGCACAACAATAACAATAGTGGGCTTCCATGTGGCACAATAGTAACAATATGGGCACTACATGGGTACATCAATATAATAAGTGGGTTATACTAATAATAATAAGGGGTTACACTAGTAGTATAGGGGCCTAACATGCCCCTCTCCTTCAAAAAGCGTTGTCCTCAATGCTTGAGTAGTTCTTGATGCTTCTATATAAAAGTCTTGTCCTCCCATGTGGAATATTCAGCGGGTAAGTTCTTCCACTTGATGAGATACTCTAAAATTGATCGATTTCGTAGCTGTCGGGTTCTTGTTTCTGTGACTTCTCCAGGTTCCATTATGATTTTTCCTTCCTCTTCAATTTCTGCCAATATTGCTTGAATTGGGAACTTTTGCAACTTTTGACTAAGTGGCCATACTTCTTCGTTCTTCTTCCATTCATCCATTGCTTCGTTTGTCCAATTTGGTTGGATAATATAAATAGCACAAAATAATGCTTCCACATCCTCATCCTTGAAGCGTCTTCCCATTCGGTAAGGTTGCCATTTTTTAAGTTCATGTAGTATTGCCAACATTTCCTTCTCATAAATAGCTTGCTTGAGATGTAGCAGTAAAAATACCCAATCACTTACATCAAAACATTTTTCACTACGATGTTGATCTACCAGTTGTTTCATTTGATTTTGCACCGAAGTGGCGTTATCCTTTAAAAGTTGGAGAACTTGCTGTTGATGCTCGATATGATCTTTCTCTGCTTGAACCTTTTTCTTCTTGATATGTCCTCCTATCTTTTGAGGAGTGGTAATTTCTTCCAGTCCTTTACAAGATATGGTCGAATTTATTTCTTGATACTCGATTTGATCTTTCACTTCTTGAACATTTTTCTTCTTGATGTGTCCTTCTATCTTGATAGTTTGAGGAGTGGTAATTTCATCCATTGAATTACAAGATATGGTTGGATTCATTTCTTCTTTCTCGATGTGATCTTTCACTTCTTGCACCTTTTTCTTCTTGATATGTCCTTCTATCTTGAGAGTTTGAGGAGTGGTAATTCTTGCCAATGCTTTACAAGATATGGTATGATTCATTTCCTCTGGGGTGGTGTCGTGACGTATATCCTCTTCTTTTGATGTTTCTTGATCCTTTTCTTCCTCCTCTTCATATTCTATGTAAAATAATTTCTTCTCAGCACACCTATGACCTTTAGTGCATTTGCTATCACAATTGTAACAAAGCCCTTTTTCTCTTTTTTCTTCCAATTGTTGTGGTGTAACCCTTGTAGGTTGTGGAAGGTTGGGAGAAACAACACTTCCATCTCTATAGTTTTGAGGGGTATGCTTCCTGGTTTCCATAATTTTGCTTTCCATTATGTCACAAAGCCCTTTTACTCTTTCCAATTGTTGTGGTGTTGCTCTAAAGAAGGTGTTGCTCTTTGTATCCTCATAATGTGCTATCATTTCCTCCGTGAAAATTGACCATGTAACAAGTTTTTTACGAGAACAAAGCCCTTTGTACCATAAAAATTGATCTGGTTCTAAATATAAAGATGCAATACATACCTTTTGTAACAGTTGTACACCATGTATATCAAAATATTGCTCCATATGAAGTATCCAATTTACCGGATCCTTGCCATCAAACTTCCTCATCTTGTTTTTTCTTGATTTTAGAAGCTCTACCTTGAAACGACTGTAACTCTGTACTTTCGGATCTTTAAGTTCTACAATTGTGACCTGTAGTAGCCCTCTGTGTCCTCTTTCCAATGCCACAAGTCTGATCCAAATTGGATTCTCCAAGAAAGAGTTATGCATAATCTCCCGCAGTGACCTGATTATAGACTAGTTCAGTAGAGCGAACTTGTATGAAGTGCCACGTGTCACTGTTTCAACATTTGACTCTGAAAAATATATAAATAAAAACTACAGTCTGTCCTCTTTCTGTAACTTCTTACGAAATTTCAATCCGATGCTCAGAAAGAAAGTTATGACGATTTTCCCGAGGTCGCCTGTTTTGAGTGTAATTCAGGAGTCTGCAAAAAGACCAACTTCCTCAGATCATATCTCCGAAAATATCACGTGAAAATCTCTGAAATTCGGACCCAAGGTTCAGCGCGATTTCTTCTCAAATGGGTTTTTTTTGCGACTTCTGAAACGTCACAGAAAAAAAGTTATAGCGAAAATTCCACGATGACCTGTTTGGAGCAGCGAAACCCTAGAATCCAAAGCTCTGATACCAAATGTTATGAAACCAACTCAAGAAAAGATAGAAAAGAAAGATCCACGCCTTAGAATTCAGCCTCTTCGAGGGGGCAACCTCCTTTACATTACATAAATGAACAATTCTTTGATGATACAAATGAAAATACCTCCCTTCTATATATAGGAGTCTAAGTGGTCCCAATACAATCAAAGCCTACATAACAATAATATTGTAGGGCACAACAATAACAATAGTGGGCTTCCATGTGGCACAATAGTAACAATATGGGCACTACATGGGTACATCAATATAATAAGTGGGTTATACTAATAATAATAAGGGGTTACACTAGTAGTATAGGGGCCTAACAGCTGGGATGATTAGTTCTCCCATGGCAACTATGGAACAATATGGTTAGTTCTCCTATGGGCTGGGATGATTATTTCTCATGTGGCAACTGTGAAACAGGATGATTAATTCTCCTATGGGCCGGGATGATTAGTTCTCCTGTGGCAACTGTGAAACAGGATGATTAGTTCTCCTGTGGGCCGAGATGATTAGTTCTCCCATGGCGACTTTGGGGTAGGATGATTCGTTCTCATGTGGACAGGATGATTAGTTCTCCTGTCGAGGAATCCTACCCATGTAGTCTAGGACTCATGGGAAGTACCTCTCATCTGATCAATGAGCAGGGAAATGGGGTTAGGGACCATAGTAGTACTATCGATGGATGCATCGATGTATCTACCATACTCCCTATGCTAGGATGACCTCCATTGATCTGGGATCAGTATGAGTGGTTTGAGACACTCTCTTGTGATATTGATCCGGGATCAATAAAACTGACTTCGGGCTAGTAAGAGTGATGTGACACACTCTCTTCAGATGGATCTGACTTTGGGTCAATAGAGAATGGTATGAGACATTCTCGATCAATTCTTCTTCTTCATGGTTCAGCAGAGTAGAGCAGAGCAAAGCTAAGTAGAGCTCAGCAAAGCAGATCAGTGTAAGGCACTGATGGCAGAGATAGTACAATCGGACATATGGATTAGCAGATGGAGTTCTCCCTAGTTGAGAGGGAGTGTTAAAATTGGAAACTAGGGAAAAACTCCATGTGGATTATCTTATTAATGGAATTTGATATTTTTCTTGGATCCCTCTCATCGAGAGGTGTAGGATCGATCTAAAGATCATCCGATTCTGATAAGTATTCATGGAGATATGAATTTATTTGTGTTATGGGACAATTCATCAAGGTTGGCCAACAACCAAATAAACCCCACTTGTGCTCAACATTTTAGCATAAAGAGAGGTGGCCTTCAAGTCATTTCAACACACTTGGGATCTCTTCCTCTCTAATTGTCTTTGGGTTTTAGTAGGAGGAGAGATCCTAAGGGATAACGATGCCCTAATCCAGAGGGCAGAAGTTGGAATTGCCGGAACTATCGGAATTGCCGAAACTGTTGGAACTACCGGAATTGTCGGAACTGTTGGAAACTGGAATTGCCGAAACTGTTGGGAATAGCCAGAATTGCTGGAACTATCGAAACTGTCAAAATTTTTGGAACTGCCAGGAACTGCCGGAATTTTCGGAACTGCCAGAGTTGTCGGAACTACCGAAACTACCGGTAACTGCCAAGAACTGTCGGGAACTGCCGGAATTGCCGGAATTGTTGGAACTGTCGGGAACTGCCGGAATTGTCGGAATTGTCAGAACTACCAGAATTGTCGGAACTGACAAAATTTCCGGAATTGGCGGAACTGTTGGGAAAAGCCGAAACTAGAACTGTCGGAATTGCCGGAACTGTCGGGAATAGCCAGAATTTTCGAAACTGCCAAAACTGCTAGAATTTCCAGAACTGCCAAACTGTCAGAATTGTCGGGAACTACCGGAACTGCCAGAGCATCTATCTCCGAAGGAGAGCAACATGCAAGGGACAACTAACTAACATTGGGACAGTTGTATGGTACTTAGCAGCAAATATACCAAGCATGCAATGTTACAGCTAGCATGCAAGGGACAGCTAGCATGCAATAGTAAGCATGCAAAGGACAACAAGCATGCTAAGGACAACAAGCATGCTAGGGACAACAAGCAAGCAAGGTGTAGTGAGAGCATAGGTCAGTACGGAAACATGGTGGAGCAATGACACATGATGCAATATAGTGATGTGTACAATCATGATTAATGAAGCGTGATGAGATGCAACATAGTGATGATGGGTGCAGCATGGTGCAGTGCGGTGAGGTGCAGCATGATGATGAAATGCAGCACAACAATAGGTGAAGGAGTCACCCTGGAGAATCAGTTGAAGCAACATGCCTTCAACTAATCTCATGTATCATCTTCTTAGAGATGATCTCTGCTCTTATCTAGATAAATCAAAGTGTTGACTTCTATTGTAAACGTACTATCTCTCCCTCTACTGAACTATTGAAGAACATATAAGAAGAATTGATCAAGGGTTTCCCCACATTGGGGTTTGTTCCTGGCTAGCATGACAACTTGTGTCCTCTTGTCTTGGCTTGTCTTTTGCGATTTATGTTTATGTTCTATCTACAGTTTACTTTAATGCTGATGTGATTGCTAATCTGGAAAAGATATTGAGCTAACTTTGAAAATTGAAATAAATTGCTCTAAGCATAGAACATACCTAAAATTTAACAGATATACTTTTACTTCTTAGCTTATGATATTTTCTTCGTTAGCTTATTAATGTGTTCTTTTCATCAAGACAATCACCAATATGCAAAATAAAGACAAGTGACATAGTATATAGGCTTCTCAACCAGGGCCAAAACCTCTCACCTCTTGAGAGGAAACCCGATCAAAATTCTTCTTTTAGATCTTCAATTCATAAGTACCAAGACCATGGCACAGACCCTTGACTCTAGTATCCTCTCAAGAACCTTATCACTAACCTTGATGCTCTTGCCTCTTCCTTTCATTGCCTTTCTTCTTGATCTTGAACTACTCACCTCGACTTCTACTAGAGAAACTCAGTCTCTATCATTCTTACTGGTCCTCCATGTCTTCCCTTATAGAATATCGGTCTCTAGGTCTATGCTTCGGCTTCCCAGAAGAATCCTACTCGTGCTGCCCAGAAGAAAACCTCTCCTCTTCTTTCCCAAAAGAAACTTTGTTGTCCTAGAAGAAACTTCGCATTGCCCAGAAGAAAGTATTCTTCGTTGATCTAGAAGAAAACCTAACTTCGCATTACCTAGAAGAATCTTCTTTCTCTTCTTTTCATTTTTGTTTTCCTCCTTCTTCGCACTTATGCGTCTTCCCTTTCTTTGCACTTCTTGCAAGTTGAGTTGCTTATCCAAGGTGTGCCTTCAAATGAGGCCGAGTTGGGCTATTTATACACACATTCATATGACCTTTAGGCTGACTTCATCTTATAGAGAGTTCTTCCATCTTTGTAGTCCGACTTGAAGAGGATAGATGATAAGTTCTTGGACAATACTTTACATAGACATTATAGACCTTTTAAAAAGTTTAACATGACTTCATTTACATGACAATGACTCTAGTACTTTATGAGTAAATGAAAAAAAAAAATCCTAAAGACTCAATGGGAGTCTTGACTCAAAAAAAAAATCCCTTGCTAATGAAACCCATGAAGCAAGTCAATATAATAATTCTATTTTTCTTATTTTCATCTCATTACATAAAATCATAATTACATGTCATTATGAAGACCGAACCTAGTTACACTTTTCAACATAGTTAGGAGCTATATCTCCATAGTTATGGCATTTTAAGCATTCTACATGATACATGAATGACAAAGCAACTGACATATATTTTCTGTTAATGGGGTCATTTGGAAATTTGTCTTGTGTTCCTACAAACTTGCTTCTAGGGTTTTGATAATGGCCTTGATAATTATTCATTTCATAAGCTTTGCAATCCCTAGCCTTACGTCCAAAGTTTGTACATGAAAACAATATCCAAAAAATATACTAGTGTACCTGGATGAGATGTCTTGCCTAGATGATATTTTGAAGACATTCTTTCTTGGAGGAGGTTTAGTTCTTTGTTAATTCTTCTCCTTGATTACCTCAACATAACTTATTGGAGAAACGACACTTTCAATCTTCTTTTGTCTTTCACTTCAATTTGGATTTTGAAGGATTTTGCTTTCAGGTTTCTTTTCAATCTTGATATGTGGTGGCTTGGAATTTATGCCTTCATTACATGGAAATTCACCTGCTTCTTTTGTCTTCAACCTTAATTAAGTGATTTCTTGTTCCTTTTCATTAATAGCATGTTTATTCTTTTAAATATCTTGCAATTACTCATTTTTCCATTCCTTGAGCCTATTATTTCAGCTAGAATTGCATCAAGTTCTTTTTTCTTTTGAGTAACTTTTGCCTCATAGTCTTGAACCTGGATTTTCACTATTTTTTCTCTCTTCTCTACCTCCTGTACTTGAAGTCTTAGGAGGGAAACTTCTTTTTCAAGTATATGATTTTTCTTCTCTTTCTTTCTAATATCATCATCGGATTCTCTCTCCATGTCACTAATCAATTCTCTCTCCATGTCCACTTTTGCTTCTTTTTCTTCATCATCGCCAGATTCTTTAATCTAAGTATTTTCTCTATTTGAATCATGATCATGATCATGATCATCATCTTCATCTTCACCTACATGCTTCTTTAAGTAGATATTTTGAAGCTTCTCCCAAAGCTTTTTGGCTAATGTGCATTGATTCGCTTTGGTTTTAACAGAATCTAGAAAGGCACTTAAAATGACATTCATTTCTTTTGTATTTTACATTTTTCATTCATAAGTAGATGTGTTTCCATAAATAACTTAATCCCATACATCATATCCAAAAGATCCCAAATAGGCTTTCATTCTATCTTTCCAAAATTCATAGCTTGTTTCATTGAATAAAGGAACTAGACCATCATGTTTTCCCCGGAGCGATTGTAATAGATTCTGCAATGCCTAATACTTCCTTCGATCATTTGGAGGTGTGCTTCCTTGAATTTCCCATCTCTTTTCTCATGAGATCTTCTTTCTAGCTATTAGGATGCAAGTGAAAAACCTGCTCTAATACCAATTGTTGGAATTTTCACCAATATTGGGGGGGTGAATCAGTATTGGGCACCTTTTAAGTATTTTAATCATGTAAATTGAACATTAAATATTAACAACACCATTCAACAATGCATAACACAGTAGACAATACACAAGATATTTGTATATGGAAACCCAAAGGGAAAAAACCATGGAACACTTTTAATATATGTCTTAAAGATTACAACAATAGGAAGCTCCAATTCCAATATTATCCCGCAATGACTAGAAGGAGGCTCCAACTCCCTCGTTTTATCAACTCCAACTAAAAGGATGCGCCAAAACCCTTGTTTTACTAGCTCCAACTAGAAGGATGCTCCAACGACCTGCTAGCATCAATATGTTGCCCTAACATGGCCCTACCACCCTGAATTATTCTTAGGCTCCAACCTAAAAGAGACTTCAATCTTTGTCAATATTTTGCCCTAACATGGCCCTACCACCCTGAATTATTCTCAGGCTCCAACCTAAAAGAGACTTCAATCTTTGTCAATATGTTGCCCTAACATGGCCCTGCCACCCTGAATTATTCTCAGGCTCCAACCTAAAGGAGACTTCAATCTTTGTCTTGCACCACCCCACCACCCTGAAGATAGAAGATAAATTAACAAGATAAAGGCACAGTACTCAGCGACTGCACCTTATCATTGCACTTCATAACCACTGCTCTAATCATTGCACAAATATTGTTGACAATAACCTTGGTATCACTGTTGTCAACAACACACATCACTACATTTCCCCTACGTCAGTCAAGTTCTTATTACGTTGTCACAACACTGTCACAATATTGTAAACATTGCCAGTGTTACAACTTGCAAACAATGTCATTGTTATTACTGCAACAATTGCAAATATTGTAAAACGCCACAATTTTCTCTTAAGCCTTCAAAACATATAAAAAGGATTTTGATACATAAATAAGGTTTTCCATGCCTTTAACAAGCTCTGTCTTTGAGCTCAGATCTCATTGCTTATTCCGGATCTCGATGACTCATAAAAACATATAATATATTAATTGTTCTACATAACACCTTTTGCAGAGAACATTATACAAAATAGACATCAACGGCAAACTAAGCATTCGAAAGAATGAAAGTTATAATAATAATAAGAAAAATGTACTTCTTCTACATAATGGCCATCAATGACAACTCTGATGCTTGTTCTACATCAGCGGCCAACTAAGCATTAGAAAGAATGAAAGTTATAATAATAATAAAAAGATTCAAACATGAAAGACCATGGACACGAACACAGCCATCACCTAATATACCATCAACGAACTACCATCAGATGATGGCAATGTTCCATGAATTATATTCCTTGTAACTCATTGATATATTCAAAGAACTGACCAATTACAATGCATGAAGATTGGGGACCTCCGCAATATTTTAGACATATGCTCCACGTCAATTGTAATATGTGGACCAATCAACGCAACAAACATTATACCAAACATTGCATTGCATTATATTAACATAACTTTGACCCATGGTCGTGAGTCTTATATAGTTGTATCCATTGGCCTCAAAAATACATAGAGCCAAATTTCATTGTTATACAATTTCCATACAAAATAGCTCTAGCAAATCCATGCTTCAGATCTTACTCCATACACATAACATTCATGGGATTATATGCATAGCACCCATAACTATTGTCACGATCCTCAATAAGTAGGTCAACTCTCCAAATGCAGGAAGCCATAAATTAACACTCTACCACTGAACTACAAACCTATAAATGCACAACGACAAAAAAAAACTACCAACGACCTCTGCACCACTTATCCATACTCATAGTTCACGTTAACATTATCCCACATGGGTACATTTCAGGTTTTAATCGCATTGCCCACAACTAGAAATGATTGCATAATAGGTAACATATGCACAATTTAAACACACTTTGTTGACCACCAGATCACAGATACCAATATACATTGGATCAGAACATCAAACTCACTACAGATTTGTGTCCTCAAGTACTTAGTACAAGCATAGATACATGGAAATCCTAACGAGGTGTTCGATATTGGCATTTCAACGGAACGTGGTATGTGCCTAAAAACTCACAATATCTCGATCATACTCTGCAACAACATGTAAGATTGATCAGACCAAAATGCCAGAACAAAAATGCATTCATCGCATTGGAGCTATATGACCTTGTTAGATTCAATCTTGTGCCAAGTATCTCGCTTAGATCAGTAATTAGAGTTAATAACCTGAGAGAAAACTAAAAAAAAAATGAGAAGATCAAAACAAAATTGGTCTTACTTCCACTCCTGATCCTTGTGGTTTTAGATGGCCTCAACCTACTTCTTTCCTAAGATTTCGGAGCTTTATTTTGCATTTTATCTCATACCCATTTTCCCATGGATAACACTCATGTATATAGTAACATGAGGGGGATTTTAGGGGGGTTAACCTGCCCTAATAATATCATTTTTTATTTAATAATTAACCCCATTATGAGGTTGATCTGAACATTAATTTTAGTATCATTTCCAAATGTAAAATCCTCTTTTTAAGGGCCAACTTGGTTAACGATTTAAGCTTGAGAGGGAGGCCCTTTTTGCAACCATAGGAACCACATCAATTACCCAAAATTCAACATAAGCAACATTTATTGACATTAATTTTATGCCAAGATTAGGGATCAACCATAGAGCTTCCTTTACCATTCATTTGGGGCACCTTGACTATGGCTTTAGGGCATTAACTTTAGGGGATCATATCTCCCCAGCCGTGAGGAGTTACGTGGCATGCCAACTAACATTGGTATGATGAGTATTGTTAGATGATGATGATGGTCTTTCTTGCAAATTCACTATTTTTTCCTTTCTTATACCTCATCAAAATGTATGACATCTTGATCACACCATAGGGGCTTCTAAAGATTTAGGCTTCCTTCACTTCTGGAGCTTCTTGTCAATTGGAACTTCCAATTAGTGCAATCCAATGATGTATATTAAAAGCATTCAAAGACTAAAATTGACATCAATGACAACACCATTCAACAAATCCTAGCATGTTTTCACTACACTACTCTAATTTTCCATTGTTGTATGAACTTTAGAGAAGCCCTTGCTTGTTTCATTCAATGTGGTAGTCTCTTGGACATAAAAAATTATCCTTCCATTGTGTTTCTTATTCAGGCAGTAATGAAGTAGGTTCTCCTCTCCACACCCCCTAGCATTTCAATGAATTTTTCTTTCAGTACTCCATCGTTTCCCTCACTAGTCTAGTTGTCCCCTTCTCCCTTTAAGTGGGATAAATTTGCTTTTTTACACCTTTCATTGGAAGATTGAACTTAGCACTCTTTCCCAATAGCTCATATTGTGATTCTTTGGACCCTTTTCTCTTGAGCTCAAATTTTTCTTTCTTCTTTCATACCTTCAAGGGATCTACCTTAGTCTTTGACTACTCATAGCATTGCTTTTCTTTTCGGATGGTACCATCAAGTGTCTAGGTTTATTCAGACTCTACATAATCCTGAAATGATTTTGGAAATCCACTAAGGAAGCATTTTATTCTCATCTCCTCCTCTTTACTAAATGGTACATACCCCAATAACTCAGTGAATTTGTTAGAATAATCATCTAGGGTGAGTTTCCCCAACTTGAGTTCATGGAACTCCCTGATCTTGCTATCATAGTATCTCTCTACATCTCTAGCAGTTGGTCCATATTGCTACAATGTTTGCATGCATGAAAAGCTTTGTAGCAGCATTGCATTTGGCTCTAGCCACCTCTATTGTTTTCTATTGAGTTTATCATTCTCAACCTTGTAGCTCTAAAGTTCATCCTTCAAACTTCTCATTGTTTCTAACAAATGTGGGTTAGATTTTATAACTTTCCTTTTATTTGATACATCATCTTTGATTCATGGAATTGTGTCCATGCTACTTTGTACTGCTATGCTAGTAGTTTTCCTTCATTGTTGGGTACCTTCTTATGTGCTAAAAAAACCACATCAATGTTAGCTCAAGAGAAGAGATGATATTTTTTGCAATATTCAATTGTTTTGGCCATATATGCATAGGGCTATAATGGTTTGAAAATGAAGATCTACTTCAACTACAATCCAGACCTAATTATGGTTAGTTTTCCAATTAAAATAAAATTCCAAAAATCTTTAATCTAATTTGAAAATTTATAACAACAATCATTTTATCTTTATGCATGGATGCACTCATGTCAAGGTACATTTTCTTGCCATGCGAGACAAACATTCAACATATTCACAACCACACACATCCCATTATATCCATCGCATTTTTTAACTTTAATTTATACATTGCTAGTTTCACGCTTAGCATTAAGTTAGGAGTTTACTCTCCTTTCAACAACCTTCCACGGGGAACAAATTTTGAAACATGACTCTTTTTCAAGTACTCGTTTGATATAATTGTTCCATATTAAGAAAAAAAAACCTTTTAACCGAGGTTAAATCCAGGTAGCACTTACTAAAACATAACCAATAGGCTCTATATCTTGCTCAAATTCATCTTTGGAAATATCACAACTCCAAATGTTTGAACCATAACTTTACCTTGCTAACAAAAGGCTTACCTCTTGCTTCATACACACATCATCATTCAATCCATTACCATGCATTATACACAGTACTCAAGGGCACCTTCAGAATGCTCTATGTAATGTTGAGAATAGCAACAAGAAATGTTAAAAATAAAAAAATCTAAAAATAGCATTCAGAATATTCCAATTTTGATTTGTTCTTGAATTAGAATTGTGAATTAAAATTCGAATTTAGTCTCACCAACTGCTTGAAAAATAATTAATTAATTCATCTTGAATTAATTAGTTAGAGAAATTCAAGCTAGAAGTCTTTGTGAAGTCATGCAACAGTTATCCCTTAAATTAAGGAAGTTATCCCTTAATTAAGGAGATAAGGATGAGTTGTATTTGAATTGTAATCAGTTAGTTCAGTTAACTGAGTTAAGTCCAGTTAAATTAGTTCCAAACAGTTTGATGAACTAATTGTGAGTTCAGTCAGTTAATGCATGCATGCATGCAACTAGTGTACTCCAGATAACTGAGTATTCTCTCTTAAATAACTCATGCATGTCAGTTCATACAAAGACCCAGTTGAGATTAAAGACAGAGACATTGTACTATCAGTTGGAGGAATTTTCCTATAAAGGAAACTCATGAATGCATAAGGAATAAGATTCCTTTAGGATTGCTCAGTTTTACAAGGTGTGAGATCAGTGTGAGTGATCAGTGTTACATGTGGTAACAGGAGGATCACCCAGGAGAAACTGTGTAAGGAAATAGGAGGCTTGGAGGGCAGAGGAGAAGGTTTGTGAGAAGCCTTGTTTGCCTGTGATCATCCAGGAGGATTGTACTGAGAACTGGCTAGCTGTGAGCGCTAAGACTTTGTATAATCTTGATGTATTTCCACCTTGTATGATAATACAAATAGTGGGGTTTTTAGTTGAGGCTTTCCCCTGAGTATTTTCTCTGTTTCATGTGCATTGATTCTTCTTCTTACGGTTATATATGCTCAGCTCTGATTCAACTCGATCTTTAAGCTTCCGCAAGTTTGATTGTAGAAGTAGATTAAGTATTTTGCTTTAGTACATTACATAATCAGATTAATCTATAGTGAGAATTTCTACATGGTATCAGAGCTAGCTAATCTATAGAGAAATTTCTACATAGTATCAGAGCTGAGTTTATCAGAGCAATGAACAGTATACGAAGAAGAAAATTCAAAGTAAAAAAAATAAAAATTAAAAAGTTGGGCCGCGAGTTTGCAGAGCAGATTTGAATATTTTTTGTGCAAAATTTTCAGAAACAAATAGCATATCTGGATTCCTTGTGAAAATATACCCAAATTCAAAAAAAAAAATGGCTGAATCGGAATTCGAATGAGGGAGATATAGCTGATTTAAAATCAGCGCTTTTTCCAAAAAAATTCGTGATGGCAGGAAAGATGAAACAGATTAGTGTACTAGCCAAGAACTTGTATGCACTTGAGGTACAAGATGCATGCAAAGCCTTGAGGAGCAAGGAAAAGGTTAGATACTTGGTGGTTGAGAGGGAGAGTAAATTACCACTCAACATGCAGTCCCAGAAGAAGTCTCAGACGTGTTGATAATAGCAACAAGAAATGTTAAAAATAACATTCAGAATATTCCAATTTTGACTTGTCCTTGAATTAGAATTGTGAATTAAAATTCGAATTTAGTCTCACCAGCTACTTGAAAAATAATTAATTAATTCATCTTGGATTAATTAGTTGGAGAAATTCAAGCTAGAAGTCTTTCTGAAGTCATGCAACAATTATCCCTTAAATTAAGGAAGGTATCCCTTAATTAAGGAGATAAGGATGGCTCAACTAACTGATTTAAGTCCAGTTAAATTAGTTCCAAACAGTTTGAGGAACTAATTATGAGTTCAGTCAGTTAATGCATGCATGCATGCAACTAGTGTACTCTGGATAACTAAGGATTCTCTCATAAATAACTCATGCATGTTAGTTCAGACAAAGACCCAGTTGAGATTAAAGACAGGGACATTGTACTATCAGTTGGAGGAATTTTCCTATAAAAGAAACTCATCCATGCAGAAGGAATAAGGTTCCGTGAGGATTGCGCAGTTTTACAGGGTGTGAGATCAGTGTGAGTGATCAGTGTTACACTTGGTAACAGGAGGATCACCCAAGAGAAACTGCGTAAGGAAATAGGAGGCTTGGATGGAAGAGGAGAAGGTTTGTGAGAAGCCTTGTTTGCCTGTGAACATCCAGGAGGATTGTACTAAGAGCTGGCTAGCTGTGGGAGCTAAGGCTTTGTATAATCTTGATGTATTTCCACCTTGTATGATAATACAGATAGTGGGGTTTTTAGTTGAGGCTTTCCCCTGAGTATTTTCTGTGTTTCATGTGCATTGATTCTTCTTCTTATGGTTATATGTGTTCAGCTCTAATTCAGCTCGATCTTTAAGCTTCCGCAAGTTTGATTATAGAAGTAGATTAAGTATTTTTCTTTAGTACATTGCATAATCAGATTAATCTATAGTGAGAATTTCTACATGGTATCAGAGCTAGTTGATCTATAGAGAAATTTCTACATGTACCTCAATATGATCATACACAAGCACACTTAGGTGTATTACCTCACACCTAAGTATTTCACTTAGGTTTTAAACAACTTTGATTTGCATGGGTTTGTTTCCCTTCTCACTCCTTCCATAACCAACATTATTGTTCTTTCTACTATAGTAAGACAAATTTATTTTGCATAGTTGCATCCATTAGCACCATGTGCTACATATCCTCCCACAAAATCAACTTAGGTAGTACCATGACTACCCAAAACATCTCGAAAAAATTTATGCTTGTTACCAACTCAATCGATCCATGCATATATCCTTGCACATTCCTTTTTTGTCTCTCTATAGGAAAATGTCTCTCCTTATGTGATGGAATAGCACACATATTTGTTATAATTAATAGTAAACACATTAAGTTGCCTTGGATATACCAGCTCTAGCTTAGGTTATCCTGAAACATAAGTTAAACAATTGGAAAGGATTAAAATCAACAAAGTCATCCTCAATAAATCTTCAAATTAACTCTCTCTACTCCAAGCCCATCCAACCCATATGTTGAATCCTGGCTCTCTAGACTAGAGCTCTAAAATTTATGCATGTTGTATATTTCTAGCCCTTTAGGCCTAGTGCTTGAACACCACCCTAATACCACTTTGTCACACACCCAACCCCATAATGCCATAATAGGGAAGTGGGGCATAATTAGATCCAACCTTCAAGGTACATTATGAAGATGGGATTATCCAAAAATTATCTTTCTTATATCACCTCAAATCACAATTTAGGTACCACCGCCATCTTCTGCTTGTCAAGAGCTTTCCTATGGTACAAATTTTATCTCATTCTAAGATACTGGCACAAAGTTATGTCCATTTGAAGTTTTTTGCTCAAGGGCCACATCATCATCCATACATCCCACGTAGCTAACTGTTGAGTGATAAAAGGTTTCTTTTTAACTCCTATTTATCTTCACATTAATTATCAATCCGGGCAAGATTTTTTATTTCAAGAGTGTACTCAGTCTGAGGCGGCTATTTACTCAAGAGTAATGTTTCTAAATTTGCAGTATAGTGCTTTAAATACAAGAGTAAATGGATGCTTGAAATAAAATCTACTTACAATTAAAAGAAACTTAATGCTCTGAAACTTAAATCATTCACTCAGAAAACTACAGCAATTTATCAGTCAAGGATGCAATAGTGATAACTCTTTCCTCTGTCAATTGATATAAATGAAATCAAATATAAACAAGATCCACAATCTGAGAACTTAGGTAGCGATAGCCAATGTCCTTTACAGTTGTTGATCTTACACTCCACACTAAAGCAATTAACTGGAAATGATAGATCACTAATGCTGCTAACAGAAATGTAGTAAACACGCTTACTGCAAAATACTTAAAAGCAAAACCAAATAGTTGCAGGAAAGAAATAACACCTATTTAGTTTGAATGAACAACAATGCTAACTTAATAGAAATGAACAGCAACGCTAAATGGAAATGAATAGCAACGCTATCTTACTGGAAATGAACAACAATGCTAACTTAATAGAAATGAATAGCAACGCTAAATGGAAATGAACAGCGAAGCCAAATGAACAGCAATCTGTAATGAACGGAAGAGTCCGAAGTGAAAAATGAAGCTTTATAACCAGAATGAACAGCATAACAACTTAAGCTGTAATGAATAGTAATCTTGTTATGGTGGAAGAAAATGGCAATGCAATTCAATCACAGCTTATGCAATAAAGCGAGTTCATACAATGTTGGAACAACACACTGTAAAAGCAAGAAATTGTAAAGCGATACAATTCAAAGAAACAAGAATTAAATCAAACCATCACATGATTGGAACTATAAAATAATGGTACAAGTAGCAAGTGGATTCACCAGGGCTGGGCCCTTAGCCACCAGTGAATACCGCTGGATTACTTCAGGAGATGTGAAGGAACTGCAACTATTTTTATATATTCATCATTTCATAATCGTTACAGTAAGTTTGTGCTCTGCTTCAACAGCGAGAGTCAATGATCAAATTTACAATTTCAATAGTAATTATCTCATTCCTCCTATCCTATCCTATCTATCTCTAATCTAATGATCCATTTAATTCTTTCTCTAATCATCCATCATGAATCCATAATTTCCCTTCTCTGATCTTTGTTCTCATTTAAATACATAGAGAGCAGAGAGAAGTTACAACAGATATGATTACAATATGATTTCTATTACAAAATTGGATTGTTCTCAACAAATTGATAAGCAAGATCATATCTGAAATATCTTTCCATCAATCATTCAACAGGAACAAGTCGAATTTGGCATTACAACTAGGATAATTTGGAAAACGACCACAACCTCTCATTCCTCCTATCATATCCTATCTATCTCTAATCTAATGATCCATATAATTCTTTCTCTAATCATCCATCATGAATCCATAATTTCCCTTCTCTAATCTGTGTTCTCATTTAAATACACAGAGAGGAGAGAGAAGTTACAACAGATATGATTACAATATGATTTCTATTAAAAAATTAGATTGTTCTCAACAAATTGATAAGCAAGATCATATCTGAAATATCTTTCCATCAATCATTCAACAGGAACAGGTCGAATTTGGCATTGCAACTGGGATAATTTGGAAAACGGCCACAACAGCAAATCTGAGAAAAACGTTTCAATAAAATCTTCTGTTTTTTCTTAATACGGGCCGAATTTGGGAAAACGGCTCACAAGAACACTAATTTGGTCCGTTCTTAACAAAACCCATGTTTCGGATTTTCCAGATTCTACTTCATTTGCCCGAACCGTTCAATACAAAATTTTCACTTCTTATTCCAGCAAATTTCTGTGTTGGCACATTTAATGATCAAATCTTGAATCTAGATAATATCTTGGAGGCTAAAATGGTGAAAAATTTTATTAATAAACCATCATTGGTAAAAACATGATAATCAATTTATTAAAAATAAAAGAGAAAAAATAATATTTATCCATAAGAGCATAAATAATTATAAAATAGAATTATATGATAAATTATGATAAATGATGTGATAAAGAATGGTATAAATGGGTGGAATAAGTGTTCAAAAGTGATAATAATAATGACATATTAACGGCCCAACATTAACATGTGGTTTCAATTTAACCATGAAACACTCTTGCATTGGTCCATTTCTGTTACCTAGTTGTCATATTAGTCTCTTGTTATATAGAGGTTTTCACACCCTTCTACTTCCCAAATATTCCAATGCTCTAGTATGTTGATATACCGAAGGCTCGGGGCTCTAATATAGCATTATTTCATTGTATTTATATGGTTAGTATGGCATGGACATTCTGGTATACTGATAGTTATTATCATCAATACAATCGATATGCACATGCCCTTGGATCCACCAATATGCCAACATAGATTTATTTTTAAAGCAGAATATCAGGGATTCAAAAAATGTTATAATGAGAAAACCCCAACAAAAAAACAATAAGCTAATAGGATTCTAGCCAATTTAGCTTTCCACCTAATCATATCCTGCCACATGGTGAAGGTTGATGTGCCTACAACATGGCCCGAATGATGTGTATATTAGGATATCGATGGGTTTTCTAGGATGTAGTACTCCCAAACCCCTAATATTTCAATATATTGATATGCCAACTCAACCTTCCATGTTGATTGTGAAGAATTAATCACCATCTAACACATAGCTCATGCATCCATTGCCACATGGCACTAATGACGTGTGCCTCATCTCAATCATATTTGTACAGTTGGTATGTCAAATGGTTATATCTAGGTGACACATGTCATACTCATTGCATTTCCATGTCATCAATCATGATGGAATTGTGACATTATCGTCCTAGAACCCTAATGCTCCAATAATTTGATATCTCAAGGAAATTAATTGATGGTCTTGATATATGGGAATATGGTCATCATATGAAGGTATGTAGCCCATATTGCGTCATATCAGGGAATCCTATGAAAATCATTACATGAATTACTAAAACCTCTAGGGCCCAATATGTCAGCAAGCCCCCTATTGCAACTAGCCCGCGGTCCCAACTCACATCAGTCCATGTGACTAGGGGTTAATGCTAGAGATATCCAAACTACAAAATTTTATTTCCTTGTTAATTAAAAAGGGGAAATTCCATCCCCAAAATTTCAATGAATTCCATGCCAGGGGCTCAACCCCAAACATCTTTTAATATCTTAGGAATACAGGGGTCAAACCCAAAATTTCCCTTGCCCCAAAGCAAGGGTCCAAACTCTAATTTTTCTAAAAGATATTAAGGATTTTGTCCAAATTCACCTTTGTTAATCATAGTGGTTTTCAATCACCTTTAACAAATAACCATTGCATTTAGCCAGTGGACTTCATATGTTTGATAAATATATCCATTAAATTCAACGTTTGCCTTTCCATTTATGAACATAAAGCACATATTGATTCTCATTATCATTAGAGAAGGGCTTCCATTTCACACAACATTTCAAATTCATAACGAATGAATTTTAACAATTAAGAAAAGCATATTAATTTCTTAGCACACTTATTATGCATATTAATTTCAACCATACAATCGCTCTTAACCTACAAATGCACACATGCATAACAAATATAGCATAATTCTTAAACATGAAGTATTGAACAACAATTGCATCTCATTTACAAGGAAGAATACCCAACTGTAGGAACAACTACACAACAAATTTAGCCAGTTGGCCACCCTCAAACCAAATCCGATGTCTAAAGGATACTTACTCGAGGTATTACACAAAAAATGGTCAATTTCAAGGATAGAGAATGAAATCCAATTTCCTTCACTAGCTAGGAAACATAGATGTCACTTCTTAAGCACTGAGTCTGGGTTGAATACACAACAAAATATGGTTATTGAGGGATTGCACAACACAAAAGGAGACGTCTTCATTGCTTCCTATGGTTTCCTCTGCAATCCTCCCTTTACTTCATCCTTAAGACTTCTTACTCATGTCCTAGGATTATTTCACCTGTTGAAGAGATAAATACAACTCCTTCAATAGCGGATGTGGGTTCTTCAACTACAGCTTTTGTGGATGAAATTGGTGAGTCCCTAGGTTGAATTCCACGCATATGTACCTCAGGGAGTCTGTGTCTACCTGTTATGGATGGAATGTGAGTATCAGTGGATGTTGTGGCACTACATGGTCTGGCAGGGGTGGTTGGTGATGTTGGTATTGAACTACGTCCTCTACCTCTACTTATAAATATACCCCTAAAATTGTGTTCTCTATTCATGCATTCTAAATGATTTTAATATGATTTTAATTGTGCATCTAAAGAATGAATGCATCTAATATGATATGCAAACCAAAAATAAAGTTCTATATACACTACCTCAGAAATTACACCAAAATGTTGGGTAATTTAATTGGTAGTTAAATTACTTCATTAATTGTCAAACCAAGGTTTGTGTACTTGTGAAGTCTCTGTGCACTATATATGCTAGAGTTCTATCTTTGATTATGAAACTAAATTCTAATTTAACGAAATTAAATGCAAGAAAATTTAGACTTTCTCAAGTTCATTTTTACATTAAAGAGACACACATGTTCTTTCCACAAGGATTGTTAAATTAAAATTACTTCTAAAAGCAAAATAAAAAGCAAGAACTAGAAATTAATGTTATTATATTGACTTGGAATAAAAACTATTCTATTGATAGTATTGAAATTTTATTGCAATGAAAACTAATCTATGAGCAAAATTGAAATTCGCTTAAAAACTATTCTATGAATAGAGAATTGAATTTTTAATCTACTGAATTGAAATAGAAACTAATTTATGAGCAAAATTGAAATTCACTCTAAAATCTATTCAAGTCTATTGTACTTAAATTTCAAAATTATTCTAAAACTTCAAAATTAAATAAATGAACTCAATTACAGGCCTTAATAGATTACTAGTGTGTGTGTGTGTGTGACCAATCATGATTATTAAACTCATTCAAATATGAGACTAAGCAGATTGACTGAAATGAACTAAAGAAGGAAATGTTTTTGGTATTTTTAATTTATGACTGAGTGCTCAACCTGTGTAAACAAAATAATGTCAAATAAAATCATGAAACAAAGCATTGATGGAAAGAGTCTAATTATCTGCAAAGAGAAAAGAGGCTACTCATAAAACAATATTGAATCAATGACTAAACTAACTTACAACTCTTCAGGGGGGCCTCTTGTTGAGCATAAGAATGAAAGGACTTCAATTAATAAGTTGTTCACCCATGCATTCGATCATAAAGAGGAAACAGAGTATTTGTATTAAAAAGAGAAGTCTCCAAATAGAAAATGATTACAAAGCTTAAAGATGTTCATTGTCTCGCTCCAAGGCTATTTATAATCCCTTTTGAATAAAAATTTGAAGAGATATAAGCATAGAAGCTAGTTTATATTTGACAAGTACTTAAATTGAAACAAGAATCATGTTTCCCATGATTTTCTACAAAAGCATATCATGAGAAGATTTCGCTTTTGCATATCACAATCATGCTCGCTTGATGGTGCCACAATCTCCCTTTAAATTTTGTGCAAGGCTGGAGTATTATAACCAGAGTAGACTTATGTTTTGTCCCTCATATTTCTCAAACCCTGTGGATTTCCATATTAGTATAATAGTTGGATGTCCATATGTTCACCATTTATCATCTACCTATACGATTTATTCATCTTCAGATGCATTGGAACCTGTCTAACCATGGAGGTAGCTGTAGAATTACTGGTTAGCTACATAATTAGTGCAACTTGGTATCCATAGAGATGTTTTGATTAAATTTCACAAAGAAACTAAAGAATATAAACTATAAATTATTGGTACCTTTTATTGTATCTAAGCATATCTGGAGTGACCTTATAGCTTGAAAACTTAACAAAATTATGATAAGAAGGATGGAGATGAAGGAAAGGGAAGTGTCAAAAAGAGGACAATTTTAGACCTCGACAACTCACTACCTATACTTTTTTACAAGCACTAAATTAATTAATTTTACAAATCTTAGCATTGTATCTTGTTGATAAGGACCTCATCAACATTAGCCTCAAATAAAAGTATAATAATTCTAGGTGCATGTTACCCACCAAAAAGTAGATAACCCATAGGAGAAAAACTATATCCTCCTTGGAAAGTCAACCAACCAACAATCATATATGATTATCACATTAAATGATGGCAAGATCTTCCACTTCTTGCTCTGGTCATATTTATGTCTCCCATCTGGCATTTCTTCTTAAAAGAAGGTGGGTCATCCATTGGAAAGTACTTTAACCATTTTGCAATCAAGTGCTTTCACTTAATGTTGTAGGAATACTAATATGGATCAAGGGGAAAACTAGATAATTGGTTGATCTTTGACTATACCAGCATAGATCCATCTTAAGTACGGATCTAACATGAGCCAAGAGGGATCAAATTTCTTCACGTGCAAACTTTTTTAGAGTTACAAATACAATATATTATTTTTCATTGTTTAAATTGTATTTTTGAATGTTAAATAAAGTATATATAGGACCAAATAAAAAATTTAACCATAAAAACTTAAATTTTTTTCTATATAAAGATATATTTGAAGTTGATATCGACATAAATTAGTTAACATAGATCTTCAAATAGGTTGTTTAAATCTATTGTAGAAATATTTTTGAAAAGTATAATATTTATATTGGACACAGATTGTCATTGATGTCAATATGGCAATATTCGAGGAGCAAACGGAGCCAAGAGGAGCCAAGGGGAGCAGACGGAGCCAAGAGGAGCGGACGAAGCCAAGAGGAGTAGACACAACCAAAGAGGAGGAGACAGAGCCACCAGAGGAGCAAACAGTGCAAAGAGCATACAGATCAAATGGAGGCATGCAAATAAGTCATTGGAGAGCTTATACGCATGCATTTAACATAACTATCGGAGTGCAAACATATATATGAATGCTTTGATACTATCGGCGGGCATCTATGGCACATTACAGCTATCGGAGTAGAAATCACGTGTATGAGTCCATAACACTATCGGCGGCAAAAACACTATCGGGAGTCCATAACACTATCGGTGGCAAAAACCATGCATATATGTGTTTAACACTATCGGAGGAGCAGTGGACGCATTTTAACAGTGAATAAACATGCACCATTAGATTTCCAGCGAAAAGATTCGACGGCTACTGCGCAACAAAGATGCACGGGAGATAACGAGTGGGAACGACGGTAAACGATATTGTTCGCACCGCCTTTGGAGGGTGCGCGGTAATCGTACGCGGGCGAGCAATCACAATCATCGGGCGACACGTGGCAGATGGGACAGGTCAAAAAACCACTTTATCGCAAGTTAACGCACGGGCAGTTCGTGGGATCAGGAGGAGCGAACGTCGTCAGATCGCCTGATGAATGATCGAACGGCCAGGATTAACTTCACGTGTTTTTTACTAATGTGACAGGTAATCATATGCGGACCCACCGCAACATTGCAATATACGTTAATATGTTATCGCATCTGTCCGGCACACAATATCGCATCAGGACTTCAGGAGGGTGGTAAGCGGCCCCTTTGCGATCGCCGATAGCGATGAACGTTGCGGACCCGATGTGACATTATAACATGGTTAAATGCTACGTCGCATCTGGTTCATCGAAGCAGGGGAGGATCGGTCGTCGGCCATCGGCGGAGTCATGGGTCCGATATATAAAGGACCCCGGGAGTCACGAATCGCCAATTGCGATTTAAGCACGGACCCGATACAGGTTTAAATGCGGGTGTAATATTTCCTGAAGTCCGCCCCTTCAGTCTTTTCGACTGTTTCGCACATATTTCCTGTGTAATCGAGTTTTTTTTGTTGCGCAGGGTTTTTGGTCCTAAAGGCCTATGATAATTGTTCTCATGAATTAGAAGCTTAAGCGTCAGTTACATGGGGTGTATCAAGGCGATGGAGATTGCGATTGGAGCATAACGTCTCCGTTAAACTAGAAAACTTGCACAGTGAACTTGTGATTGGAGCATAACGTCTTAGTGAACTTACAATTGGAGCATAACGTCATGATTGTGATTGGAGCATAACGTCTCAGTGAACTTGCACAGCGCAGAGGAAGCCGTAGCGACTAAGGAGGAAGCCTAAGAGGCGGTGTAAGCGGAAACGAATGGACAGAGGTATGGATATAAATAAAACAGTAAAAACAGAGAACGAGAGTTGTTGTTGTTGTGGTGAAGAACCAGAGGGTGAGGTAGTAGAAGCAGCAGAGGCAAAAGAGGCAGAAAAAGCAGCGGAGGCTGTAGAGGCAGCAGAAGCAGCAGAGGCAGGAGAGTAGGAGTGAGTGAACATCAGCTAAATAGAGTGCAGCAGCATACTAGTGTATACCAAGATTGGGTTGGAGCCCAAGAGGTTGGAGCCTCAGAACTGAACAGGACTGAAGTCATTGGGGGTAGGTGCTCCTAAGTGCAGAACCACTGCAAAACAGAGTTGGTGCTATGGAGGTTGGAGCCTCACTGAAGTCCAAGCTGGAGCTTGGCAACTTTTCACAATCAGATATATATTTATATTGTATTTATTTCATTGCACTCTCTTGAGTTTTTTAATAAAATCATTTATTCCAGCTGTTGATTTCTGCGTTCTGTGTATACATATACATATCTATATATGCTTTTGGCAATCACTAGAACAATAAAAAAATTAATAAGAAATACTGATTCACCCCCCCTCAGTATTTCCAACAATTGGTATCAGAGCAGGCTTTTTCATACTAGCCTAACAGCTTGAAGAAGGATCCGCAGCCATGATGAGAAATCACGAAGCATCAGGAAGACCTCCTTTGTTCGATGGCACTAACTTTGGTTTCTGGAAGAAAAGAATGACCTACTACTTAATGTCCCTTGGACCTGAAGTTTGGCATTTTGTTCAAAATGAATACCAAACGACTTCCACTCTTCCAATAGACGAAGACGACAGGAAATCTTACATCGCAAATGCAAAGGCCATGAACTCCATCACTAGTGGAATCACTGATTCCGAGTTTACAAAAATCATGCACTGTACCTCTGCCAAAGAAATGTGGGAGAAGCTAGTTGGCTTGTACGATGGAGACTCAAAAGTAAAAAAGGCAAAGCTTCAAACTCACAGAAGACAATTTGAAAGTTTGAGGATGGAAGATGAAGAAGATATTGCAACATACCTCCTTCGAATAGCTGAAGTGGTAAATTCCCTGAAAGGATTGGACGAAAAAGTTGAAGAAAGTACCATTGTTCAAAAGGTATTAAGGTCTCTTCCAGACAAATTTGACTCCAAAATAAGCGCTATACAAGAAGCAAAGGATCTAGATACCCTCAAAATGGATGAACTCCATGGAATTCTCACTGCCTATGAAATAAGGAAAGGTGGCCCAAACTCCAAAGATGCAGCATTCAAGGCCTCAAAGTCAAAGAAGGGGAAAGAAAAGAATGACTGTAGTGACGAGTCAAATGTGGAATCTGAATTGGCTCAATTTTTACGAAAGCTGAAGAGAGGATCTAAGCTTAAAGGTAAGTATCCTCTTATTTGTTTTAAATGTGGTAAAATAGGTCATTATGCAGCAAAATGTCCTCATAAACATGACAGTGATGATGAAGGAAATTCTAAAAGAATGGCACACAAAAAGAAAGGGTTCAATAAGAAAAATTTCTTCTCCAAGCAAGATGAGTCTGATGAGGATGAGTTTATGGTCATCAAAAAGAAATCAGATGAGGAAAGTGATCATGATGAAAGCCAAGAAGCATTATTCATGGCACTCGTAGATGATGATGACTCAAGGCTGGAAGGAAATGTAGATGAACTGTTAATCAGCACCATTGAAGAAAATGAGAAAGTACGGAACAAAATCATTTCTCTCAAAGTGGAAAATGAGGAAATAAGGAGAGAAGATCTCTTGGAAGAAAAGCTTAAAGAAAAAGAAGAGACTTGTGAAGAACGTGAGGCTGAAATAGTGTCTCTGAGGAAGGAGTTGGAGCAAATTAAAAAGGGTTGTAAAAGCTCTCAAATACTTGAGACTATTCTGAAAAATAAAAAACTTCAACATGACAAGTCTGGAATAGGTTTCAAGGGAGAATCCTCAAGCACTAAGAATAGTGCGAAAAGTTATGCCGATGCACTTTCCTGCAATCCAAAATATGAAAAAGTATGTTATCAAAGGTGCATCCCAGATCCCAAGCATGAAGAGAGAATTACTCCAAAGAAGAATGTGGAGTCGAATCATGGACACTACAACAAATACAAACCTGTACTCCACCAAGGGTCTATCGCAAATCCAAAGAACGAGGGAGGAGTAATTCCCAAGAAGGAAATCGACTCAAACTGTGTTTGCTTCAACAAATACAAAACCATCTTTCCTAGACACTGCTTTCACTGTAAAAACATTGGTCATCAAGCCAGACATTGTATGGTTCACAGAAGTGAAAAGACAAAGCTAAAGGACCGAATAATCAACTCATATGCCCCCAAAAGGCAGGGACAAATCAAAACCTTCAATTCATTTGATCCCTTGACCAAATTTAATCTGATTTGCTCTTTCTGCTACAATAATGGACACTATGAACAAGACTGCCCACTCAAAGGAAGAAATATGAGTAGCAAGAACTCCAGAATGGACAAATGCGGCCTGGCTCTATATGCTCAAAATAATGAAAACCAATGGTTTGTAAATAGTGGGTGCTCTAGACACATGACAAGAGACAGAAGGAAGTTTGTCTCACTGAGTAAAAAGGAACGGAATGTGTCCTTTGGAAGCAGATTAGGAAGAATTGCAGGAAAAGGAACAATTACTCTGATCAATGGAAAAGGAAAATCTCAAGATGCTCTGCTGGTTGACGGACTCAAACACAACCCCCTGAGTGTCAACCAAATCTGTGATTAAGGACATAAGGTTGTCTTCAGCACCAAAGGCTGTGAAATAAGGAACTCTACCTCAGGGAAACTTGTAGCAAAAGGGGTGAGAACACCAGACAACATTTACATTCTGAATAATATTCAAGAAAATAAATGCTACTTAAGTCAAACAGATGAGAGTTGGTTGTGGCACAAGCGACTTGGACATACAAGCTTCGAAAATCTGATCAATATCAGCAAGATCAAAGTTGTACGAGACATCCCAAGGCTGTCCAAACCAAATCAAGCAGTGTGTGGTCCATGCCAACATGGAAAGCAGACCAGAACCAGCCACAAGACAAAGGAGATCTATACATCAAAGCCCTTGGAGATCATCCATGCTGATGTGTGTGGGCCAACTAGAAATCAAGCACTCCAAGGAGAAAGGTACTTTGTGTTATTTGTTGATGATTATACTAGAATGATGTGGATATATTTCATAAAGTATAAATCTAAAACTTTTGAGTGTTTTAAGAATCTAAAAGCCCTTGTAGAAAATGAAAAAGATTCAAAAATTAAGTGCCTCAGAACAGACAGAGGAGGAGAATTCACATCAAACGAGTTTAGTGAGTTCTATAATATTCATGGAATTAAAAGGGAATTCTCGGCTACCAGAATACCTCAGAAAAATGGGGTAGTTGAAAGAATAAACCAAACAGTCCAAGAAATGGAAAGAACTATGTTATTAGCAGCAGACTTACAACCTAAATTCTGGAGAGAAGCAGTAGGAACAATTGTCTATACACTAAATCGAACTCAATTAAGACCATATTGTGAAAAAACTCCTTATGAGCTATGGAAAGGAAAACCTGCTTCGGTGAAGTACTTCAATATCTTTGGAAGCAAGTGCTTCATAAAAATAAATGATGGCTCACCCGGAAAGTTTGACTCTCGGGTTGATGAAGGGATATGTCTTGGATACTCCACACGGAGCAAGGCTTACAAGTGCTACAATTATCGACTGAAGAAAATAGTGGAAAGCATTGATGTAAAGGTTGATGAAGATTTCCAGAAAGGGAAATTGAAGAACATGAAGATGACTCTCTCAGTGAAGAAGAACCTAAATAAGAAGTAATAGATGAGGAAGAAGAAGAAGAAGAAGAGGAAAGAGAACCACCTAATACCCCTTCAAAGATGAAGTATGTCCAAAGACATCATCCAGAAGAGCAGATCATTGGCGATAAAGATGAAGGTGTGTAGACCCGAAGAAGGATATCAATCACACCCAAGAGGAAAGTCATTGCCCTCCTATCTATGATAGAACCAGAAACATTTGCAGAAGCAAGTAAGGATCCTCATTGGGTAAAAGCCATGGAAGAAGAATTGTCCCAAATTGAGAAGAACAAGACATGGGAGCTGGTACCTCGTCCAAAGGACAAAAACATAATAGGAACCAAATGTGTGTTCAAAAATAAAATGAATAAGGAAGGACAGGTTATTAGAAACAAAGCAAGACTTGTCTGCAAAGGCTATTCACAAATTGAAGGAATTGACTTTGAAGAGACATTTGCACCAGTGGCTCGTATGGAAGCTATCAGGATGTTCTTGGCATTTGCTTGTTCAAAAGGATTCAAAATCTATCAAATGGACATGAAATCGACATTTTTAAATGGAGAACTCAAGGAGGAAGTCTACATGGAGCAGCCAGAAGGTTTTGATCTAACAGCAGGAAAGGACTTAGTTTGTAAGTTGAAAAAGGCTTTATATGGGTTGAAACAAGCTCCTAGAGATTGGTATGCAAGACTGGATCACTATTTACAACAACAAGGCTTCAAAAAGGGAGTGGATGGAAGTAATCTATACATAAAGACAGATCAAGGTAAGTTACTAGCTGCTCTTGTTGATGTGGATGATCTGATTTTTGCTAGTAATAATGATGAAATGAGCCATGAATCTTCTCAAAACATGTCAAAAGAGTTTGAGATGTCAATGATAGGAGAGTTGTCCCACTTCCTTGGACTTCAATTATCTCAAACCAGAGCAGGATTTTGTATATCTCAAACCAAATATCTAAAATACATGCTCAAAAAATATGGAATGGAGGACTATGCACCCATGAGCACACCTATGACCAAAAACTGCAAACTAAGCAAAGATGATGACTCCCCTCTAGTAGATGCAACTCATTACAGGTCAATGATTGGAGCCCTTCTATACTTAACAGCTACATGACCAGACATAATGCAAGTAGTAGGAATGGTGGGAAGATTTCAATCTGCTCCCAAACAATCCCATTCATTAGCTGTAAAAAGAATTCTCAGATATCTAAAGGGAACTTCTGATTTCGGTCTTTGGTACCCAAAGAACTCAACACTGACTGTAACTGCATACACTGATGCTGATTGGGCTGGAAGTATAGATGATCGGAAAAGTACTAGTGGAAATGCATTCTTCCTAGGAGACCGTTTGGTATCCCGTCTCAGCAAAAAATAGTCAACCATATCATTATCCACAGCCGAAGCCGAGTATATTGCTGCAGCAGACTGTTGTACTCAAATACTATGGATGAAGGAAGCTCTAAAAGATCTCGACATATGTACAGATCAACCAATTACCGTTTATTGTGACAACACACAAGTGCTATCAGTCTCAGCAAAAATCGAGTGATGCACTCAAGAACCAAACACATACCAATCAAGTATCATTTCCTCCGTGAGCAAGTAGCTGAAAAAAACATCGTCCTGGAATATATAAGTACTAAGGAGCAGGTAGCTGATATTTTCACAAAACCTCTTCCTCGAGAAGCATTCGAACATTTGCGTCAAAAGATGGGAGTTATTTCTTTATCATCACTCAATTTCATTCACAAAGATGTACCAGGATAGGGGGAGCAGTTTGACCGGGGGAGTCCGTATGCATTCCTTTGCCATTAATGTCAAAGGGGGAGAGAGCAGAAGAATATTGCCATCAATAACAAAGGGGGAGATTATTGGACACAGATTGTCATTGATGTCAATATGGCAATATTCGAGGAGCAGACGGAGCCAAGAGGAGCAGACGAAGCCGAGAGGAGCAGACACAGCCAAAGAGGAGGAGACAGAGCCACCAGAGGAGCAAACAGCGCAAAGAGCAGATAGAGCAAATGGAGGCATGCAAATAAGTCATCAGAGAGCTTATACGCATGCATTTAATAGAACTATCAGAGTGCAGACATATATATGAATGCTTTGATACTATCGGTGGGCATCTATGGCACATTATAGCTATCGGAGCAGAAATCACGTGTATGAGTCCATAACACTATCGGCGGAAAAAACCATGCATATATGTGTTTAACACTATTGGAGGAGAAGTGGACGCGTTTTAACAGCGAACAAACATGCACCATCAGATTTCCAGCGAAAAGATCTGACTGCTATCGCGCGACAAAGATGCATGGGAGATAGCGAGTGGGAACGGCGATAAACAGTATTTTTTGCACCGCATTTGGAGGGTGCACGGTAATCGTACGCAGGCGAGCGATCACAATCACCGGGAGACGTGTGGAAGATGGGACAAGTCAAAAAATCTCTTTATAGCGAGTTAACGCGCGGGCAGTTCGCGGGATCAGGAGGAGCGAACGTCGTCGGATCGCCTGATGAATGATCAGACGGCCAGGATTAACTTCACGTGTTTTTGACTGATGTGACAGGTAATCATATGTGGACCCGCCGCAACATTGCAATATACGTTAATATGTTATCGCATCCGTCCGGCACACAATATCGCATCGGGACTTCGGGAGGGTGGTAAGCGGCCCCTTTGCGATCGCCGATAGCAATGAACGTTGCGGTCCCGATGTGACATTATAACATGGTTAAATGCTACATCGCATCCGGTTCATCGGAGCAGGGGAGGATCGGCCGTCAGCCATCGGCGGAGTCATGGACCCGATATATAAAGGTCCCCGGGAGTCACGAATCGCCGATTGCGATTTAAGCATGGACCCGATACAGGTTTAAATGCGGGTGTAATATTTCCTAAAGTCCGTCCCTTCAGTCTTTTCGACTATTTTGCACATAGCTCCTGTCTAATCGAGTTTTTTGGGTTACGCGGGGTTTTTGGGCCGAAAGGCCTATGATAATTGTTTTGATGAATTAGAAGGTTGAGTGTCAGTTACATGGGGTGTATTAGGGCGATGGAGATTGCGATTGGATCATAACGTCTCCGTTAAACTGGAAAACTTGTACAGTGAACTTGAAATTGGAGCATAACGTCTTAGTGAACTTACGATTGGAGCATAACGCCATGATTGCGATTGGAGCATAACGTCTCAGTGAACTTGCACAGCACAGAGGAAGCTGCAGCGACTGAGGAGGAAGCCTAAGAGGCAGTGTAAGCGGAAACGAATGGACAGAGGTATGGATATAAATAAAACAGTAAAAATAGAGAACGAGAGTTGTTGTTGTTGTGGTGAAGAACCAGAGGGTGAGGTAGTAGAAGCAGCAGAGGAAAAAGAGGCAGAAAAAGCAACGGAGGCTGTAGAGGCAGTAGAAGCAGCAGAGGCAGGAGAGTAGGAGTGAGTGAACATTAGCTAAATAGAGTGCAACAGCATACTAGTGTATACCAAGATTGGGTTGGAGCCCAAGAGGTTGGAGCCTCAGAACTGAACAGGACTGAAGTCATTGGGGGTAGGTGCTCCTAAGTGCAGAACCACTGCAAAACAGAGTTGGTGCTCTGGAGGTTGGAGCCTCACTGAAGTCCAAGTTGGAGCTTGGCAACTTTTCACAGTCAGATATATATTTATATTGTATTTATTTCATTGCACTGTCTTGAGTTTTTTAATAAAAGCATTTATTCCAGCTGTTGATTTCTGCGTTCTGTGTATACATATACATATCTATATATGCTTGTGGCAATCACTAGAACAATAAAAAAAAAATAAGAAATACTGATTCACCCCCCCTCTCAGTGTTTCCAACAATTTAAGCATCTGATTCACACATTTTTTTTACTTCTAATTACTTTACAACATATTCATTTTGTTAAATTATAGCTGACATTACTTTTCTATTTAGAACATATTTTTTATTTTTATTTTAAAGGGGAACAGATGGACAAATAAACTTACACACCCCCTCACATTGGGATACAAAATGAACCTCTCGACTCAATTATTTTTCCCTCACTTCACCTAGGAGAGTAGTCTTTCACTTAATCTAGTGGTACCTCCTATAAGGCCTTATGGTATTAATAAGGGTACTACTAGGGAGGCACTAATTAAAGTATCATGTCAAGGATATTCCATACTAACCACTTTCTATCTTTCCCCATCTATGTATCTCCATTATTTAGGCTGATGGTCATTGGTCATCGGGATTGGCACCTCTCATCCTCATCCTTGGTTTTGCGCATGAAAAACTTAGCCTTAGAGGTTTATGCAACTAAAAGAAATATAAAATCATAAGAAAACCACAATTAAATAAAAATATAAAATGTAAAAGATGGTTGAGACATTTGTTTATCACATGGAAAAATCCTATCATTAGCTCTACCCCCCTCATTAGACATCACTCAGTTCCTCAAGCACATGATGCTTCATTCATAAATGGAACTCTCGTATTGTCCCAATTCTGATGAGCGATAAACTGACTCATCCTTAAGGGGTAACAAAAATTGTAAAAAGAAAGCTTGGGCTCCTTAGTTATGCACCCAAATAAGGAAAATTATAAAGAATTAAAAGGCACACTAGAGTGGTGGATAAAGAAGGATGAGGAAAGGGGTAACTCATGCCTCCATGATTACTCCTTCCCTTCATTATCTAGTCACATGGCTATGCTACCTTGCCCTGAAATGATTCCCACTTCACAACGACCATATTTTATACACACACCTTTGGATTGATGGGATAAATTGGGACATGTACTTCCTCTTGGGGGTTGGAAACACCTAATAGTATTATTGACCTAACCATCCCTAACATAATGAGATAAATTCTCTATGGGACTTGATCTAGTTGGAAATTCCAAGGTAAGATTTATGTGAAGTATTATTGTGCCTCTAACATTATGTATGGTCCACTATGATGAATTTATCGTTATTGTACCTAATGATTATTGATTTCACTTGATCTTGAGAGGTTTTTTTCAAGTGTTTTTATCATAGCAGGAGAGGCCCCTTGAGAGATCAATTTCATCCCTTGTAGCAACATTTTAAAGGTTCTTTTACCCATTCCAGAGAGCATATATGACCTTGTTGATGCAACATTTCCCCTCTATAGCAGAGGGTTGAGCTACGAGATGGTTCCATATGGTACTTAATGCTCTAGAGTACTCTCAATACTGAAACATTGAGCCACTAAGGCTTATATGTTGGATTTGTTGATGATATGCCCAGACGGACCTAGGATACCCAAGGTTAGTCCTGCCATTATTTGATTAGTGTCTCTTGTTTCAACGCCCAATGATGATGTTTATCCTTGAAATGATATGGGAGGGTTGCTTGCACATCATTGTTCGATCCTAATGCTTGAGCATAGTGGTGCCATGTGACCCATTTTTCCCTTAGAAGGCTGGTGTAGGGCACCTCGGTGATGATGTCATGAATTTGAAGGCATTTTGGAGGCATACTTGTGGACTTTGAGTTATTCTTTGGAGTATGGAGCGCTCATGACATATTTGTCACTTATGGAATTTTGAGCTCCCTTGAATGATGAATTCATGGTGGATGAGGCTTTTCTCCCATACATGTGAGCTATTTTGGCAATATTTATTATGTTTTTGACCTATCATGAGGTTGGCTTCTAACCTATCACTTGTTAAACACTCCAATAAACTTGTATTAGGGATTTTACTTCTAAATTTGTGGAAATAAGAGTTGGTAAACCTCATAAAAATAGATGATCCCCATATTCCATTTTCACCATCACACATATATCACTCTTCTCTTGCAAGATTATGAATTAGTCCTTTTTTCTACTTGGGAAAAATGTGAACTTTCTATGGTGTGAATTCTCTTCAAGATAGAATTTTGTGTGGAGATGTTTTCCTAGGATTGAAAGAAGTGTTCCTTTAGACAATTTTGGAAGTTTCATGCTTTATCTTCTATATTTTGCATATTGCATTTATAAAGTATGGTTTCTATTTTATGCCACAACTATATAGAATATAAAATTGTTCTCTTTGAAACCAATAAGGAAACTTTGATTGTGCATTTCTTGTATTTAATTTCTTCCCTCACAAGGAATATAGTTAGAGTTTTAAAAGTGGATGCCTTAGTCATCCCACCTTACTCCATCAAAACTATTCTCATTGAATTTAACCGTAGAAGACTCCATTAACCCCATTTAGTATAATGCACTAATTGTGAGTGTTGATGATCATCCTCTTGATAATACTCTTGTGAAAGATGACTCAACCCATGAAATTTTTTAAAGAAAAGAAGAATACCCCATGTGAGAGGAGAAATTCTTCTTGATTTCATTTAAAAATATCATCATAAAGAGGATCGTCTTGAAGACGATGCCTTGTCACTTGAACATGAGGTAAGTTTTCCCCTATGGCTATTGAGTGTAATGATGTTGTTTTTCCATGATACTGATTTCTAGGATAGAATCTTACAATCACTGATGCTACCAAACCAAGTATCACAACAAACTAATTTGCAAAGAGTATATACAACAGTAAATATACTAGTGCACAAAATATATACAAATTTTTACAAATTTTCAATTTTAGTAACAACCCAAATTTGTTATATTAATCAATTGATAATACAACTGTCTAGGGATCTTGTACCATGGATAATGATCCTCATACATCCACTGATACAAGGATATACAACAAGGGTTCGGTGTCGATCACTTCAAAAACCAATCTACATTGAACAAGATACATTGACCATTTGGTTGATGTAGTGCACTCTCTCAGCTCCTCACAGTCGTACAATAAATACATCGACACGTTCCTTTGGCTCCAAATCTATAGAAACTCCAATCTGTCTCTATCAATGAACCAGCTCCATTAGGTCACTGAATTCGGCTTATCTTGCTCTCTAGCTAACCATTAGTCCTTCAACGCTTGAACACATCGATACTCTTGTCTTGTTGTTCACAACTCCATTTTTGAACAACTCTCAATTACCCATTGTTGTTCCTCAACTCCTTTGGTGGTTTTTGCTCAAACTAGCTCCTTCTTAGTTCTTCAAGGACACAACTCCTAAGGTTTTTCTTCCCATTAGTGTCTTCTTGTACTTCCCGATGAAGAAACACTTAGGGAACAAAGGGTTTCCACCTATTACTATCAAAATTCCTTCTCTAACAATGAAATTGGCATGATCGGATCTACTCCATTGACCTCCTTTCTTTGTCCTTCAAGAATGACTCCTGATCTCACCAACTTTTGCCTCTCCTAGTAGAACATTTGTTCCTCAATGACATGCAGTTAGGGCTTGGAGCAAGCCACTACATCCCTCCTAAAAACAAATTCCTTTTTCTGCTCTACACTGTCCTAAACTAGGGCATTACATCCACTAGAAAATTAACATCAATAAGAGAATACACATACATTTCTCTCCATTATATTGTTGGTTCTCTTGTCCTCAGGATTTGTGCTTCTTGAGCTCTCGTTAAGGTTGAATTCAAGTTGCTACAGGACCTAAAAATCTTCTCCAAACTATGTTTCCCTTTTCTAAACTTGTTGCCACCTTCACTTCCCTACTAGGCATCCAATACACTGCTATAGTGCATAAGGAACCTCCTCACGATACCGTACAGCACTATGTTTCACAACAGCTAGTGATACGAGCTATGTTCAAAGGGAAAACACCTATGTTCAAATGCGCATTTGAATTGATTGTGGATAGGGTAGTAGGTGCTTTCTAGGCCTCTCAGCCCTCTCTAATAATCCCCCCACATCTTGTTGTAGCGACACCTCCCTGTGGCCTTTTAAACAAAGTCAAACCACAATAAAAACAAGCACAAAATAGTACCTTACCTCAGCTCAAACATGTGGCCTAGCTCTGCAAGAGGACTCACCCCCAAACCTATCCAATAACTCATCTTCTAGGCCTCCTCACTAGCTTCCTCATACCTTAGACATCTATGGCCCATATCCTCACAGAATCCGAACCAAAATAGTGAGATATTCTCCACAAATCATCCTCTTGCTCCCTTGCTACGCTGCCTCTGATTCATTGTAAATTTCAGAGGTATTTTCTTTGATGTGAATTCACTTGGATATTTCCAAATGAGGTATCCCTTACCTCCTTTTATACATGATCCCTGTGGAAACGTCTAGCCCTAAAGGGAACCTCCTAAAGCCAAGGTCGACTTTCTCTTTGTGCCACAAGCCCACAAATAATCTTCAAAAATTCATATTTCAACTTCTAAACCTCTGATTTGGATGATTTTCACTGCCCCTAGTTTCTCTCGAGGTCCTTTATCATCTCCATCAATCAAACCATCAAAATTTCACTTAGTTTTGACCCAAATCCTTTGGGTGAAAAACCCCCATGCTTCGGTTTTTATCCCAGAAGCCATTTTTGTGTGCCAGCTCCTCCACGACCCTCTAGCCTATGGTTTGGAGTACCTCCAAAGTTACAAATTTCAACACTCCCTCTTAGCGAGGGAGATACTTCCAACACTAGGAATTATCCACCATAATCATCATTGGCGACACTAGCCCATCTGGCATCCATCACTACAACAGACTTTGTGGAATGAACCCTGTAATCTTGGTAGTCCCTCTCCCTCATCTCATCTGTACCTAAAGACCTCAACACTTTCATAGGCTTGATCCCTCGGAAGATAGACTCCCCTCGAGTCTACATGATCTCCACTAGCTCAACATGTCACTGATCTCGTGTCCTACAAGGTTAGTTTGAGATACAATCGGACATGGGTCATCACCACACTGCAGCCCAGTCTTGCAACATTCATCCTCCTCGTTCAAACACAATTGATGCACATCCCTCCAATCTTGGATATGCAACATCATGATCTGATGAACACACTAGCCTGTTAATCTATATTCCATCACATGAAGCAAACTCAATCATACCAATCTCGTCCATGCCAAAACAATCCTCGAGTTGTCCCAATGATCCATGGAAAGTCAAAGGAATTCCACGATCAAAAACATGCCCTCAAAAAATTGTTGTTCACCGGGTTCACTATCAATCCACAAGATCTCCCATCCAATTCCAATATCACTACCAAGCTAGTGAAGACCACATCTCCATGTCTTCTATTGCACCCTCTTCTCCATGATCTAGATAACCTAATCTCCCTTTGAGTTGCTTCGTTGTGCACACTTGATTCACTGGCCCTTCAAAGTAGCTATTAAACCATGTTTTTTTCCATGATACTGGTGTCTAGGATAGAATCTTACAATCATTGACGCTACCAAACCAAGTATCACAACAAACTACTTTTCACAGTGGGACAATATATAATAGTAAATCTACTAGTCCACAAAATATATACAACTTTTTACAAATTTTCAATTTCAGTAACAACCGAACTTTGTTATATTAATCAATTAATAATACAATTATCTAGGGCTCCTATATCAGGGATAATGGCCCTCATACATCCATTGATACAAGGATATATAGCTAGGGTTTGGTTTTAATCACTTCGATAACCAATATACCCTAAATAAGATGACCATCTGGCTGATGTAGCATGCTCTCTCGTCTCCTCTCGGTCGTACCCTAAATACACATGTCCGATCCTTCGACTCTTGATCTACAACAACTCCAATTTTCCTCTATCAATGAACCAACTCCATTAGTTTGTTGAACTCAGCTTCTCTTGCTCTCTAGTTGATCGTTAGTCCTTCAACACATCAACACATCAACACTATGTTGAGATTTCACAACCTTTTTTGTGAAAAAATCTCAATTTACCACTGCTACTCCTCGGCTCCTTTGGGACTTCTTGCCCAACAAGTTGCTAATTAGTCCTTCAAAGACATAACTCTTAGGGACTTTCTTCCCATTAGTGTCTTCTTCCTATGTTTCCTAATGAAGACACACCTAGGGCACAAAGGGCTTCCACCTATCACTGTCGAAATTCCTTCTCCAAAAAAGAACTTGGGTTGATGTGATCTTCTCCCTTGACCTCCTTTATTTGTCCTTAAAGAATTAGTCTTGATCTCACCAACTTTTCCTCTCCTAGCATACCTTTTTTCCTTCAATGACCTGCACTCGGGGCTTGGAGAAAGCCACTACAACCCTCCCAAATAACTATCCTTTTGGTTTCTCCACATTTTCCTAAACTATGACACTGAACTTGGGCTAGTGTGATCTGCTCCCTTGACCTCCTTTATCTATCCTTAAAGAATTGATCCTGAGCTCACCAGCTTCTGCCTCTCCTAGCAGACCATTTGTCCTTCAATGATTATCCAAATTTAAATAGGAACGCAAAAAATTACAAATATAGCCATAAATACAATGATGCAGCAAAAATAACACTTCATTTCATTGATACTGAAATATTCTTACAAACATAATGGAAATAAGACTAGCTCAGGTGATGGTAGCTTATCTCTGAGAAGAAGTGCAGTGACTACATGCCTATGAACTATGTTACAATGAGGCTCGAAGGCCTATTTATTATTGAGAAACAATGGAAAACCTTAAACATCCAAAACCCTAACCCTAGGAGATGAAGCGCCAAAACTATGGGCCCCGTTTGGGTAAATTGGTACATCAATTTCCCGGGGTCGTAACTTTGGCATACGATCTTTGTTTGACTCAAAAAATACCTCGTTATAAAGATCTATCTGAGGATTACAACTTCCGACTAGCCAACACTAGTATTGTATCCTTGTTGGCCCCAGTTTTCCCAAAAAACGTCATTTGGGGCCTCAAAACGGCTCTGGAAGTTCAGAACCCGAAAAAATACAAAAAATAGTAAATTGCGCTACAAATTGAGGAAACTAAAAAATTGAAAGAGACAGTGGTGAAGGTCCCAGTGGAATAGGCGGGTGGCCACCAACATCCACCTAGATCAAATGACCCACACTTAAGGCTTGGAGAAAACCACTACATCCCTCCCAAAAAATTGTTCTTTTGGCTGCTCCACACTTTCCTAAACTAGGACACTACATCCAATAGCAAATCAACATCAACAAGAGAGTATGCATACCTTTCTTTCCAACATACTGTTGGTTCTCTTTTCCTTGATATTTGTGCTTCTTGAACTTTGGTTACGGTTGAAGTCAAGTTGCTACATTACCTAAAACTCTGCTGCAAACTGTGTTTCCATTTTCCAAACTTGTTGCCACCTTCGTTGTCCTACTAAGCATCCAATACATTGTTGTAGGGCCTAAGTAACCTCCTTACAATACCCTACAACACTTTGTCCCACAACAACTAGTGATATGAGCTCTATTTAAAGGGAAAAAACATGTGTTCAACTGTGTTGCTCCTTGAAGTGATTGTATCTAGGGTAAGAGGTGCTTTATAGGCCTCTCAGCCCTCTCAACTAATCCTCCCACATGTTGTAGTAGCAGCACCTCCCTATGGCCTTTTGAACATAGACAACTCGCAATAAAAACAAGCACAGAACTATCCCTTACCTCTCCTTAGACTTGCGGCCTAGCTCTATAAGAGGACCCGCACCCAAACCTATCCAAGAACTCGTCTTCTAGGCCTCCTCACTAGCTACCTCATACCATTGACACCTTTGGCCCATCTCCTCATAGAATATGAACCAAAACAACAAGAGATTCTCCACAAATCGTCCATCTTGCTCCCTTCCTAGGCTACCTCGGGTTTGTTGTAAATTTCAGAGGTATTTTCTTGATGTGAGTGCACTTGGATATGCCCAAATGAGGTCTACCTTACCTCCTTTTATACATGTCTCTTGTGGAAACATCTAGCGCTAAAGGGAACCTCCTCAAGCCAAGGTTGACTTGCTCTTTGTGCCACAAGCCCCCACATAATCTTCAAAAATTCATATGTCAACTTCTAAACCTCTAATTTGGATGATTTCATTTCCCCTAGTTTCTCTTGAGGTCCTTTATCATCTCCATCGGTCAAACCATCAGAATTTCACTTATTTTTTACCCAAATCCTTTGGGTGCAAAACCCCCATGCTTGGTTTCTTAGACCACAAGACATTTATGTGTGCCAACTCCTCCGCAACCCTCTAGCCTAGGGTTTGGAGTAACTCCCAAGCTACAAATCTCAACAAATGATACATCTTGTGAAACTCTTGAAATGGGTGATCCCAATCCTCCAGAGAATAATGTAAATGATTTTTTGTAAAGGGAAGAAGGGAAGTGCGATGTGAGTGGTCATCATTTTGATAGGGATCCTATTTATGATACCAATATTGATGTTAATAATGATTTTTTCAACCCTTACACATCATATGATGGTCAAGAGGATATGATTTATATATTATTTAATCTATCTTGTGTCCTTAGTAATATCATCCTCAATCATATTCAGGGTCTATGGACTATCCATGTAATGAGTTGACTTTGGTTCTCCCTTTTGGATATGATTTATATGTTGAGAATACTAATTGTCAAGATCTTGTCCTTAAACACACTTGCTCTTCATTTCTCTTAGCATGTCCCTAATGATATCAATGAGAGATGTATGCCTAAGATAGCTATTGGGAAAAAGTGTTAAAATTGATCATTGATTACTCTATATTCAAGTTGCAGGAGAGGATCCAATGGTATGGGGGGCAGGATCCCTTTTTACCTTCGATCTCTTTTCATGATAGCAAAGATGATCCATGGTTGACTTATTGAATTTTTCCCACCACCCAACCTTATTTCTAATCCAGTCTTTGAGTATTATGAGATAATGGTTAGTAATTGTTCCTTGTTCTATCTCATTATTAAGCATAGGAGTAAGAGGTGTGATTATGCTCTAATCACATGTTGGTCTCATCAGTTGTATGAATAAGATAACACACTACATTTTAGGATAAATTAGAGTAGCATTATGTGCCATGCATTCTTGTGTGTGCATCCTTATTTTGATATTGTTTATGTTGATGTGTATGCATGATAGTTAGATATCATGCTTTATTTTAGCCAATGTTTTATTTTAGTATTGCTTTATCCTATATCGCAAGAGTGACAATCAACGGTGATTTTTGACTAGTAATGTGTACATCATTAGGGGAGTTTTGAGGTCTAAAATGGGTCTCCTAAGGAAATTAAAAAATAATAGTGGAAATAATAAAATAATATTAGATTACATCATCAAATTTTAGAGGGAAAAAAGAAAAGAAAAAAATCAACTCGTATTTCAAGATATCTCCTTATGGGTTTACTCAATTTTCCAGAAAAAACACTCGTTGGATGCAAAATTTGATTCATCATCCAAGGAGTACCCATGTTGCATACTTTTGATGGACCCTGCTACACGAAAAATGAGAAATACATGAAAAATGTGATTGCAATCACATTTTTTCATGTATTTCTTAGTTTTCGTGTAGCAAGGTCCATCGAAAGTATGCAACGGCGATACTCCTTGGATAAGTAATTAAATTTTGCATCCAATAGGTACTCCCGCTCGAAATTTGAGTAAAGCCTTAGGGAGATAAGTTGAAAAGGTTATTTTGTTATTTTATTATTTTTTAATCTTTTTACTTTTTACTTGAAAAATGGTGAATCATCCCCCATGGTTGACATCATCATCTTGAATCCTATTGGTTCTTATAAAGTTTATTTTGGCTGTAAATTTTTCTTATGAGGCCCATTTTAGACCTCAAAATTCCCCTAATGGTAATAGGTCTACGAGCTCCAAGGATTGTTGGAGTTCTCATGCACTCCTTGTTCGAGCACATATCCATAAGTGGGAGCCAAATGTTATCCACCGAAAGGTAGGTAACTTGTAGGAGAAAAGTTTCCTTGGACAGCTAGCCACAATAGCTCTATATGATCAACACATAACATGATTCCAAGATCCTCCAATTCTTACCCAAGTCATATTTCTCTCTCCCATGCAACATTTCTTCTAGAAGGAAGGTGGGTCATCCACTAGTAGGTACTTTAACCATTCTACAATCATGTGTTTTCACTTAATATTTTGGGCATAATAATATGGATCAAAGTGAAAAGTAGAAAATTGACCAATCTTGATAGTAGTATTGTTCCCTCACTTCATCTAGGGGGTTAGTCTTTGACTCTTGTCCAGTGGGACCTCCTCTAAGACTTTAGGGTTTCAGGAAGGGCTCTACTAGAGAGGCACTAATTGAAGTAGTGTGTCCAAGACATTCCATACCACTTTCCATCTTTATCTATACATTCATCTCCATTCTTCAGGATGGTGGCCATTGGTCATTGGGATTGTCACTTCTCATCCTCATCCTTGAGTATAGGCTCAAAAAACTTAGCCTTACACATTGATGCAGCTAAAAGAAAGTTAAAAGCATAAAAAATCCACAAAATAAAAATATAAAATGCAAAAGATAGTTGGGACAGTTGTTTAGTGTGTTGACAAAAGATTAACATGAATTTTACCCCACTCACTAGCCATCACCCAGTTCCTCAAGCACATGACACTTATGTTGGAAAATGTAACTAGATTCAGTCTTCATAATGACTTTTGTAATTATAACATTGTATATTTTATATAAAAAAGAGAAGAAAAAATTTTATTTATTCAATCATTGTTTTCACGCTCAAAGTCTAGTTCAAGGCATGTTCTTCATGCTTCTAGGGCTTGTTGAGTCAAAAAATAATTTATGTCATGTATTATAGTCCCATTTGGACTTATTGTAACAAAAGAAAAATATTATTTTTGAGTCTAGTAAGTCAATTTGTCCTCCAAGACAAGTCTGCCCTACCAAAGAGAAGCCGGCCCAAAGGAAGTCTATTTGACCCCTCAAGAAGACTATAAATAGAAGGGACTTTAACTCATTTGGAACAATCAACTCCACAAGTTTGATCTACAATAAGAAAACAAGGAAAGCAAGAGAAAAGGACAAGAAGACAAGGAGAAAGATCAAGCCAAGGAAAGGATGTTGAAATCTGACCTAATTTTGTCCACACTTGTGAAATTATAGGGTTTATGGGCTAACTGCAGGGCCGAGAATCGCAGGCCAAAAGTGCATACCTGAAGTGAAGGTCGAAACTTGATTGGATCAAATTTTGAAGAGGTTCAATCTTTGTTGACCTTGGTAGTCTTCATCTTGTTTGAAGGAGATATTGTTGAATGGCTGACTTAGTGCTTGGGAGGAATCTTGACTTTGGTCTTTGGGTCTTGGAAGTCTCATTTTGATTTGATTCTATAAGAAGAGAAGTATTATTTCTGGGTTATCCCCTTTGGAGGAGTTTTTCCCTAGCTTGGAGCTTATATCTTGTGTACTTTGTCTCTTTGTGATCTTCAATGTTTTGGTAATTGCTTGATAAAGAAGAAATAAAAAGTAATGAAATACCAACTAATATCACACGTAATTATCGAGTAAGAAAATTCTACAAATTCTTTGATTTTCTAACATGGTATCAATGCTAAGGTGAAGGGAGATTGAATATCACATCTTAGTTGCCACCGTTTGTTGAAGAACAATCTAGAAGTAGTCATCTGCTCTTTCTTCTCAAAGGCGAGATTTATGAAGAAAGGTTTTGAATCTCTTGGGAATCTTCTTGCAAGCATCTAAAGATACATTTTGAAGTACATCTACAAGCTAGCAAAAAAAGTGATGGATGGAAGTTTCTTCTTTGCTCTCCCAGGTACATTCAAGGATGAACAATGTAAACTTTGAAACAGGAACTGATATGATTACCCGTTTCGTTGAGGTAGCAAAGAAGTCAACCGATTTTGAAAAGTGGTGATGGATAATACACTCTTTTTTTGAAACATATTTTTCACACTTTAAATTTTCTTATGTATCCAATATAAATATTTGTTTTTAAATGTTAGTGATTTTCATAGTAATTTTGAAACGTGTTGATGCAGCATCAACCCTTTTTTTTAGAGAGCTTATTTTTTACACTTTAAATTTTCTAATGTATCAAGTGTGGATATTTTTTTTAAATGTTACATTTTTTACACTTTAAAATTTTTTATGTCCAATTGTTTTTTAAATCATATTTACTTAACAAATTTTCTAGTTGTCTTATTTCTCTTTTTTTAAATGTTGATTACTTAAAATATATATATATATATATATATATATATATATATATATCTGGTAAACCATAAAAAATAAATAAATAAATTTTAAACAACTATAAAAATACAAAAATTTTAAAAAATTAAACAAAAAAACAAACAAACAAAAAACGTTTTAAATAATTTAAAAACAAAATTAAAAAAACAAACAAAAAAATTTTAAAAACTACTAAAATTAAATTAAAAACATTTAAAAATAATAATAATAAGAAACCTTAAAAACAAACAAAAATCAAATTAATAAAACAAATGTGTCCCTCGGGCTGCCGGGAAAACCACCTAGTGACCCACAGGGGTGCAAATTTTTTTTTTTTTTTTTTTTTTCGTAAGTTTGAATTTTTTTTAATGGTAATGTTTTTCTGTTTGTTTTGTGTTTTTTTAGATTTATTATAATTTTTTTTTAATGTTTTTAATTTAATTTTAGTAGCTTTTTATTTAATTTAATTTTTTTTATTTTGTTTTTAAATTATTTAAAAAGTTTTAATTATTATTATTATTTTTTTTAAATCAAGTTTGTTTTTAATTTTTATTTTTTTGTTAATGGTTTTTTAAATTTTTGTTTACTTAATTTTAAAGTGCTTTTTTTTTTTTAAATATCGTTTACATAATTTTTTTATTTTTTATTTTTTAAATATGTTTTCGTTATTTTATATATATATATATATTTGTTTTTTAATTCATCTTTTATAGGTTAATTTTGTTTTTCTTTTTTAACATTTCTATCATTGATTTTTTTTTGTTAATTGTGTTTTTGTTTTTTATTTTATTTTTATATTTGATTTTTTTTGTCTTTTTTATATATTTGATTTTTTTTTTGTTTTTATTTTTATTTTATGTTTTGTTTTTTATATATATTTTTATTTACATTTTGTTATTTTTTTTAGTTTTTTTTTTCATTGTTTAATTTTTGTTTTTATTTTTAAATTTATGTTTTCATTATTTTTTTGAAATTTTAATGTTTTTTGAAGTCGTGATAAAATATCTTACGCCATTGTTTCAAAATGTTGAAAATTTATCCTGAACAAAAAAAAAAAAAAAAGCAAAAAAAAAAAAAAAAAAAACAAAACAAAAAAAAAAAACAAAAAACAAACAAAAAAACAAAACAAAACAAACCTTATTTCAACATCAACACATGTTGAATATTAACCCTTAAAAAAAAAAAAAAAAAACAAACAAACAAACAAACAAAAACAAAAACAAGACAAAACAAACCTTATTTCAACAGCAACACATGTTGAATATTAACCCTTAAAAAAAAAAAAAAAACAAACAAACAAACAAACAAAAAAAACAAAACAAAAAACAAAACAAAACAAACCTTATTTCAACATCAACACATGTTGAATATTAACCCTTAAAAAAAAAAAAAAAAGTGTGTTATTCCAACAGCAAAACTTTTCGTTTTCAGGGTGTTTGTTTTTTACACTTTTTTGCACAAAAAATGGGTTTTCACTATCATTTTTGAAACATGTTAAAAATTTACCCTTAAAAAAATTAATAATAATAATAAAAAAATAAAAAATAAATGTGTTATTCCAACATCAACATTTTTCTTTTTTAGCAATGTTTTTCATGTTTTTTTTGGGTTTTTTTGCTAGAGTTCCCGTTTTGGGTTTCTAATTCTCATTTCAAAGTTTACATTGTTGATGATAATGTATGGGTTATTGATAGTGGAGCTTCCAGGCATATGACAAGTGAATGCAGTAAACTCCATACACTATCAAAAGGGACTTCTCACTCAGTCGAACTTGGAGACAAGAAGAGTTACCCTGCGAAAGGAATTAGATCTATTTCATTGGATCTAGAGACATGTAGAAGTATGCATCTCAATAATATACTCTTTGTTCCAGGTTTGAATAAAAAATTACTTTCTATTTATTTCCTAGAGGATAAAGGTGACAAGATTGCTTTTGTTGATGTGAAAGTCTTAGTTTGGGGAAAGGGCTCTAGCATTGAACATGCTAAGATAATTGGGATTCGTGTGGTGACATTGTATAGAATTCTTACACCTCTCCTTCAATCCCTAGTACACTTAGATGTTATCCTTTCTGAATTATGGCATAGAAGGTATGAACACCTTCACTCCAAGGTTTTTCCATCTCTAGATCAAACGGTCACTATCATCCTTGAAATGAAGGAAGAACGTGAAGGTATTTGTAAGGGATGTGCTCTAGGAAATAATGTGAAGTAACCCTTTGCAAGAATTGACACTACATCCAAGGAAATATTAGATTTTATACACTTTGATGTGTGTGGACCTATGGCAATAAAATCTCTTGGAGGAAATCAATACTATGTGACATTCATTGATGACTACTCTAGGAAAACATGGATATATCTTCTCAAAAACAAATATGAGGTATTTAAGAAGTTTCAAGAATTCACGAATGAGGTAGAAAATATGACAGAAAGGAAGATAAATACCCTAAGGTCTGATAATGGTGGAGAGTACACCTCCAAAGATTTTATAACATTTTGCAAGAGGGAGCTAATTGTTCCCTACAACCCTAAACAAAATGGTATGGTTGAAAGGAAGAATATACCAATCAAAGAATGTGTTAGATTCATGCTTCATGATCAATATCTCCCTATGTTCATATGGGGAGAAGCATATGTAATAGTTGTCTACCTATAGAAACAAAGTCCTCATAAAATTGTCAACAATATGACTCCAGAGGAATTATTTACAAGAAAGAGGCCTAGTGTGGATCATCTATGAATATTTTGATGTCCAGTTTACATTCACATTCCTAAAGACAAGAGGAAGAAATTGGGTCCAACAAGTACAAAAGGCATCTTTGTTGGTTATAGTACTTCATCAAAAGAATACAAAATTTACATAAAAGAGGATCATCGTATTGAAGTAAGAAGGGATGTCATCTTTGATGAAAATGTAGCTTACAAGAGATCCAAAGACATTCTGGTATATTCTAATGAAGAAGAGGTACCCATTTTCGTGGAAATTTCAAAGGATAGCAATGTTCAAGATCATACACCTATTCCAAAATATATTGAAGGGCATTGTGAACCTATGCATCATGTTGTTATTCCATAAACTCATAATGGACCTACTTGGTTGAAGACAACTTTACAAGAGGTCAAGGGACATGCAGTAGCTAAGGGAACCTTTAGAAAAAGTAAAATACCTAAAATGTTCTAGATTTATGCAACCTATATGACTAAGCTCATTGAAGTTGAACCCTCCCATGAAGATGCGGTTGAACATCAAGAATGGAGAATGCAATGTAAGAAGAGTACCAATCAATTTGAAGAATGATGTCTGGGAAATTGTTCCTAGACCAAGTGACAATTTTTTTTCACTTCCAAATGGATATACAAGATCAAACATGCAGTGGATGGGAGCATTGATAAGTATAAAGCTAGATTTGTGGCAAGTGGATTTTCACAAAAAGAAGGTATCGATTATGAAGAAACCTTCACTCCTACAGCAAGATATATCACTATTAGATCACTTGTCCCTTTAGCTACCACTATGGGATGGAACATTCACCAAATCGATGTTAAAACAAATTTTCTGAACGGGACCTGTTAGCCTCTACAATTTCCTACACTGAGGAGGAGATCGAAAGAGGTAACCTCGAACCACTTTTAGCTCAATAGCTAGCCCTACTGAGCCCGAGAGGGATCTCTCAAAGTTTTTATCAATGAATAGATTTAAAGAAAAAAGTTTTTAGGCTAGATATGTATGTTTGTTTGTGAATTTGAGATTTTAGGGTTTGCTAAACTAGGGTTTAGAGCCAGTGATTAGGTCTAGGCTTTAGGACTGCAGAGACAAATATAGAAAGGATCTAGGCATCTGAAGGCTATGGTGTACTTGAAATATTGTCAATGTAGTATATATTAGAAAGTTTTGAAGATACTAATGAGCATATGTAAGTATGAGTTCATTAGCTTTTAGAAGAAATAAACACAACTATGAACACCACATAAACAGAGCTTGAAATCAAGAATCTTGTCTATTTAACTGCAAGGTAACTCATAGATAGAAGACAAAGCATGTGAAGAAAGATAATTTATCCATTAGAAACTGATAGAAAGATTAAACAAACACCATACACTCAAGGAACAAAATAGCTACAAGTGCTCCTATATTAGCTGAAAAGATCATAACATCTAAGCCTCCTCCACAAAAGTCCAACCCTTCTCTTTGAATGAGAAATAGTACATATAGACTCAATTGAACCACTTCCCCACCTTCAGGAGTTGAATTCCTAGGTGGTGGAACTGATTGCAAAATTCTCTCAACCAACAGGTGAGAGTGAGAAGGTCAAATTCAAACACTGCTTGTAGACTTTGTTTTGGACTATACTTCTTCAATGAGGCCTATTAACCATCAAAAAAACCTATCATGTGCATTTATTCATGCCTACATCATCTAACTTCTAACCAAGTTCAATTACATTAAGAGTTTTGACTTTGACCAAGTCAAACTGAAAACTAGGAAATTTACATAGTGAAATTTAAAATAAAAAACACAGGAAATTGTAGAAGTGAAGCGCCGACTTTGAGCCCATTTTAAGGTGCCTTACGGAGATCCAAATGAATATCTGAAAGAACGGTCAACTATATTTTCAAGTCTAGTTTCTAGAACACCTTTAATTTTTGAAAATGGCCCATGGGAAGGCCTTCAAAAATCCAATCTCCCAAGGTCGCTCCAGAAGTGCAGCGCCTATCAAAAAGAGGTCCAAAAAGCTAATTTTTTGCCACTTTTTCCCATTTTTCTTAAAATTTAGGCCTCCTCTAGAAAATTTGAAGAAATGGGTTTTGAGAGGATGACAAGGTATTTCAAAAAATGAAAGCCATTCCTGATTTGAGTGCCTGAGGAAAAATCACAGCGCCTAGACTGGCTAAATTTCCGCATAAGGCACTAAAATTTCCAAAAAACCTAAAATGATCAAAATTTCTTCAAAATCAGTCAAGAGCTGTGAAATGAGGCATATTAAGCTCTCATGGATTCCTCAGCAAGCATCTCCAAGTTTTCCTTCTCATTTTTACTTTTTAGGGTTTTCTTTGAGTTTGGCCTTCAACTACTTAATTCTAACCTTGGCAACCTGATTCCTTGTGTAATAATGGATGGCCATCTTCCTTTGCAACTTGTTATCCCTGTTAACCTTTTCAAGGAGCTTCTCAAGGTGGAAATTGATCTTGTCAAGCCAAAACTCCCTGTCTTCACTGATTTCCAAAGCAATTATGTCTTCAATGTCCAAGTCTGCATTTAGTAGGTTTTGTTCTTTTTCTTTCTTCAATGCCTTTTGAGACCCTTTGTCCTTGGATTTTTCTTTTCAACCTACTTTTCCTGTTCATCATGTTCACCAGGCTCCAACACTACTTTACCTTTGCCTCCTTGATGTAGCATCTTGGACTGCTCTTTCTCCATGATCAGTTGTTTAGCCTTAAGTTGGTTATTTTCTTGCTCAAGGAAGGAAATGATGAAATGAGGGAGTTAGGGAAGGGAGATGATGATAGGGGAATTTTTGGAGATGGATAGGGGTGGTAGAAAACTTAGGAAGCTTAAATGGAGTGAAATGAGGGAAATAAATGATTAGGAGAAATTGAAAAACAAAGTTGCTAGGAAATCTACTCAAAATGCTAGGTATGAGCTAGGGTTTAGGTAAGGGTGAGGCAATCTGATGATTGATAAGTTATTTAGTGAATAAAAGGGTGTTTTAAACATGTATAGAGGTGTGAGGTGGAATATTTACATGTTTTCAATATCAAAACTAACCAAACCATCAGTTACACTAGTGCTTGTAGCATGAAAATTTCACCTAAACCCTAGATGAAGAGAACTTGCATTTGCATTCATCTTGCCAAAGGAAAAAGGTGAGAAAAATAGTTATACTTGTGAATAAGCTTAGAATAGAAAGAAATAGGTTTTCAATCTTCAAAATCAAAATTTGGGTTATCTTGGATGAGTTTTGCGCTGCTCTGGCACAAGCGCGGCGCAGTTCACAAAAGCGCAACACCGACTTGCAAACCACTTTTGGAGGCCTTAAAATGCTCCAAATTACGAACTTGATAGCTCGTTGGAAATCTCATGAAGTCTGCTACAAGATGGACACCTCAAGCATGTAATTTGGAGACTCAATTAGGGATAAAAAAAAATTATTTTCCCAAGGTCACTCCAAAAACCCAAGGTGTCTCTGACAAAAGCGTAGTGCCAACTTGTAGAGCACTTTTGGATGCCTTCCACTAATCCAAATCATGATATGAAGGTACCATTGGAAATATTAGGATGTCTGCTACACAATAGAGTCCTTAAGCACTACCAAAACCTGCTCCAAATCCCTGAAAAAACTGTCTTGAAGTCAAGCTGTCCAGAATTGTAACAACTCTCCCATTGCAAGTGTAGTTTGGGAATTTCTCTCAAATAATAATACCTGTGCATAAACTGAAGGAGGTTTTTGTTCCTTGGACTATAATTGACAAAAACCTCTTTCACTTTTGTAAAATTATTCTCCATTTGGTCAGAAACATATTTTGAATCAAACATGTCCCTATGAGAAATGATGAGGCAAGGTAGTGTACTGCAACATTGTCTTATTTGAAATAAAACATTACCTTTACCTTTATTTTGATTTCCCTAAGCTAATAACTCCCTTTTGCCACTAAATCACATGATGGACATGTTTTTGTTTTGACATATGGTATCATGATAACACATGGAGTGAAACCCTAGACCATGACATAAAATGAGGAATTTAACCATTTCATGACCCAAGACACTTAAATGAAGATATGATACCTCGAAGAAGAAAATGACCATAATGAGTGATGAAGACCATGAGTAAGTGAAGGGAGCAGCAATGACTTAGACATCAACAACCAGTGACCAAATTGTTTTTTGAAGATTCATTGAAATGACAAAAATTTGACTTGACACCCTAACAACACCTTGTAAGAGCATATTTGATCACTGGTGATAGGCTGAACTGACTGACACTAACAGGACCATTGATAAATAGGTTTAAATTAAGAAACCTTAAGGATTTGAATTCCATAAGAGGGATACACACATCTACAAATTGAAGAAGGCTCTATATGGCTTGAAACAAGCACCTAGAGCATGGTATGTCGGGATGGATGCATACCTATTGAGAATTGGTTTTGTCAAGATTTCTACATATCCTAACCTATATATCAAAGTGATCAAAGATGAACCTATGATCATACTTTTATGTGTGGATGACTTACTTGTCATAGGTGTGGAGAAGCAGATAAAATAAATCAAGAGACTTTTGGCAACCGAATTTGACATGAAGGATCTTATGCTTATGCATTAGTATTTGGTACTAGAGGTTTGGAAAAACCAGGTGAAATATATCTTGGTCAAGGAAAGTATGTGATCAATATACCACAGAAATTTGGCATGATGAATAGTAAGTTAATCACAACCCCTATGATCATTAATCAAAAGAAGTTGAGGATTTAAAATTCTAGTCCAGTGGATCCCACATGCTACAAACAGTTGATTGGATCTTTAATGTATCTTGTAAACATTAGACTTGACATTTATTTTGTAGTAAATTTCCTTAGTCAATTTCAAATACAACCAAGGCGTGATCGTTGGATAACGTCTAAACACATCCTAAGATATCTTTGTGGGATTGTGCGTCACTGCCTTAGATATGTTGGTAATGATATTAATTTATTGGGATATACATATTCTTATTGGGGTGGCATTTAGACAAATGGTAGAAGCACTACTGCTAGATGTTTCAGCTTGGGATCTTCCATGATTTCATGGATGAGCAAGAAGCAAGATATTGTTTCTTTGAGTAGCATTGAAGTCGAATATGTTGCTACAAGTGAAGTTTACAGAGAGGTTGTTTGTCTTAGAAAGTTGCTATCAAATTTATTTGAAGGACCATTAAACCCTACTATTATACATTGTGATAACCAAATTTGCATAAGGTTAATGGAGGACTTGTGTTTCAGTCAAGGACAAAGCATATCAATAATAAGTACCACTATATCATAAGTCAGGTACATGATGGGATCATGAAGTTACATTATATCTCTACAAATGAACAGGTAGTTGATACTCTGACAAAGTCACTTCCAAACAAGAATCTTGAGTACTTAAGAAGCAAGCTTGGTTTGGTGGATATCTCCTCCCTAAGTGAGAGGCAGTGATGATGGAAATTATATTCTCTTATTCATGTGTCATGCACTAGGCCAAAACTAACACTCGTACATCCAAGTAAAGGCCATGAAAAGCGAATCAGGTCTGGAGGATTGGATAAGCATATGAGATTGGTGCTTCTTGAGGATTGGGAATCCAAGATAGAAGTAGTATCATAGACTAATACTCTTTGAGGATGAGTTAGGGCATCCAAGATAAGAGTAGTCGAAGAGGACCAGTGTTCCTTGAGGATACATAATCCAAGATAAGAATAAGTCCTAAAAGGTGATCAAGATTCGACCATTACATTTTATTTCATTCATCTTGATGCATTCAAAGTGGAAAAAGTGGAGGAATCAGATTACGAGACCATTTTTATCGGCGGGACCCAGTTTGGAAAAACAGGGTCTGAAACCTTCTGGGAGAATTTTAAGGCATAAAATAACATTTTTTGAGGGTAAAAATTTTTCGGTTTTGTGCAACACCTTTCATTCTATTCTAGATATAGATATTTCCAACGATGCAAGAAGCGCATCAATCGGAGTCTGTATACAAAAGTTATGCCACTCGGAAGTTGACCTTCATTTTTTCACACTCATAATTAGGGAGGATGTTGCTTTAACCACCATTATTCATGAAAAAGTGGATAGCCACATGATTATGATGTAAAATACTCTAGAAGAGTCTATATCATAACTTTGGTTAAGGGTTGAGGCAATCAAACTTAAACACTAGTAGATTATTAGGATGTGTTATAATAGGGCCACTAAGAGGAAAAGGGCTTCCATTCTTTCAAGTGCATGTGTTCCATAGTTGAGAAAAAATAGCCAAGAGGGAGAGGAGGTAGATAACACAGAGAGGATTTTTTAATTATAGCATCCCACAAGCCACAAGACATACTTCTTTGTACTTGCATCCATATTTTTAGACAGAGAAAGAGAGCGGAGCAGCCTCACCTTCCAACCGGATTTTTCTCTTGAAAGGGTTTCCCAAAGAAAATCTTGTGCCTTATGTGTTTGTGAGATTTTGTTTTTTCGTTCTCTATTTTTTGCATGATTTACATTCACATGCATGTACTATTTACAGTAAAATCTACAGATCTAGAAATTTAATAAAACTGTAATAGTGTAGAATTTCAAATTTTAAGCATAAAATTATTAGATCTGTTGTGATGCATTGTCCAGTGGAATATCAATGGAAGTTTACAGATCGTATTGGTATCATAACTAGTTTCTTTGCATTTTTTATGGAGATTTGCAAGGGATCTAGATTAGCAAGGTCGAAAATCGTAAAACCCTAATCATGGTAGACAAATCTGTGAATGACCCTCGTGATCCTATAGAGGTGAGGTTTTCGTGGCTAGAAAAACAAGTCATAGATATAAATCACAATGTAAACCTCCTTGTGGTGTCCCTGAGCAATAAGCTTGGGATATTTGTAGAAGATGGGGGTTCAAATGCAGAGGAAAAATCAAAAGGGGGATTGGGAGATCAGGAAGAAATGAAGAACCAACCGAAGAAAGAACCCGTAAAAAATCAACCCAGTTCAAGTGTTATGAATCAATCATAGTCCCTATTTAAAATGGAAGAAAATTTTGATATCAAGTCATACCATGATGATATTGGCGCTCTAAAGCTGAATCATTGGTTGTAACAACTGGAATTTTATTTAAGCGTCCATCAAATTGAGGAAGGACATAAGATTTCATTCACACCGCTGAAATTAGTGGGCCATGCACTAAATTTTCGGGGGAGCCTAAGGTTGGAGGGAGAGCCTCCAATGATTAAGTGGGAGGACTTAAAAAGCCTCGTTAAGTCATAGTTTAACCCTATTGTTTATGTAAAGGACCAATGGATCTGGTGACACTACTTCAGGAAAACGCTGAGCCAAAGCATGCAGGAGTACACCACAACGTTCAGAAAGATGGCCATAATGTTGGGTATATCCCCGAAGAACATAGATGTATTCCTCAAGTACTTGGGGGGTCTATATCGCCATCTTCAAGAGCAAGTGATGTTGTTCAATCCCAAATCAGTGGACGAGGATTATGTACAAGCACAATACCTAGAGAACATAAGCCTTAAATGAGCGTAATCAAGTGGATCGAAGCAAAAGGAGAAAAAGGACGCTTCTAAGGAGGGGAAGAAGAAGTAAAAAGGGTGAAAAGATCAAAAGACAACAGCCACAACACACCAGTGCAAAGATCCTAGCAACCACTGCAACATTGATGTCCATATAGAGGAGAAGAGTTGCAAGTTGCATCCAGAGTTAAACCCGAAGAAAAAAGAAAGATAATAATAAGATTCTCATGGCAACTGATTCGAGCAACCAAGCTTAAAGTAGCTCAGATGTGGATGAGAATATCGTTTGTACATCAGTGCAGAAGGAGGTGAATCTGAGTATCCTTCAGCCATAGGAAGAGAAAGAAATGACCAAACTTTTCCATATAAAGACACGAGTTAAGAAGACAAAGATTGATGTTCTGTTTGACTCAAGATTGCAGGTGAATCTCATTGCATTAGAGTTGGTCAGGAAATGGGGGTTGAAAGTTTGTGATCATCCAAACCCATATCCAATGGAATGGGTAAATAAGGATGTATAGCTGAAGGTAACAAAACAGTGTCAAAATAGATTTGTTATCAGTGTTGATTTTATTGATGAAGTAGAACTAGATGTGGATCCCCTTGATGTATGTGGAGTCGTGTTTGGGAGTCCATGCATGTACATGTGAGATGCAATATTCATGCAAAGAACCAACCAATATCGACTCATCAAGGATGCAAAATCGTTCATCATAAATGCACACAAAGGAAGGTTGAAAAATTCATGGGTAAGTGCCAACCAAGCCAATAAATTGATTAGTTCCAACAAGTTGTTTTATTGTTTTTAAGAGAAAGTCATTTGTATAGGAGTCAATAAGAGGAATGCATTCTTGGAGGGGTGTACTAAGAAACAAAAATACAAACTGGAGGAGTTGTTGCAGGCATATAGGGATGCATTCCGAGAGCCTAAAGGGTTACCACCTAAGAGGGAAGTGGAGCATGAGATCCAGCTATTTTCGGACTCCCCATTGTCAAACATTGGGTTGTACAAACAGTCTGTTATAGAAGCAAGTGAGGTGAAGAAATGATTGCAACAATTATTGGAACAGGGTGTCATTCAACCAACTACATCACCATGTGGGTCACCCATCATCATTGTGCCAAAGAAGGACGGGACTTGGTGGATGTGTATTGATTACAGGGTGTTGAACAAAACCACGCTCAAGAACAAATACCCCTTGCCCAGGATTAATGATCTGCTGGATTAGTTGCAACAAGAAAAGTACTTCACCAAGATGGACTTAAAGTCTGGATATCACTAGGTTCAAGTCAAAGAAGAAAATACTTGGAATACTACCTTCAAAACCAAGAAAGGTTTGTATGAGTGTCTAGTCATGCCAACTAGCCTATGTGGTGCACCAGCTACATTTATGAGATTAATGAACGGTGTACTATGACTTTTTATAGATTCATTTGTTATTGCCTATTTGGATGATATATCGGTATATAATGCTACATGGGAGGAGCACATATCACATTTGAAGCAGGTGTTGAGGACATTAAATAAGCACCAAATGCTAGAAAATATCAAGAAGTGTGAGTTTACATAGAAATATTTGGTGTATAGGCGGTATGTGATCGATGGAGGAGAGTTGAAGATAGATTCTTCAAGGATGGAGGCCATCATGAAATGGCCAGTGCCTACTAATGTTTCTAAGGTCAGAAGTTTCATTGGGGCAACACATTTTTCATTACCTAAGGAAGTTCGTAGCCTCATTTTCAGTGGTAGTATCACCACTCCATGCCATAATAGCAAGTGGCAAGAGTTTCCAGTGGGGAAAATTTCAGCATAGGACTTTCAAGGAGATAAAAATTAAGATCAATCAAGCACAATTCTCAAATTACCAAACTTGCAGCAGCCATTTGAAGTGGAGACAAATGTGAGTGGGTATGTTATGGAAGTGGTCTTGATGTAGGGAGGAATGCATGTATGATGCCATTATGAAGTATTTGATGGGGTAGTTATTGACTACCCTACCTATGAGAAGGAGCTTTATGCCCTAGTGCAAGTTGTGAAGACTTAGAAACACTATCTGACGGGAAAGGAGACAATAATCCACATAGATCACCAACCACTACAGTACTTGCAAGCCAAGAGTAAGCTACAACAAACCAATAATTACAAGTGGATGGGGTTTCTACAACATTTTCATTTGGTGATCAAGTACAAGAAGGGTAGCACAAACAAGTTCGTTGATATGCTCTCAAGGCCACCGACACCAACAATCACAGAATTGGAGACTCTTATGCACATGGATCCATTCACCCATGATTCATACAGAGAGGCATATTCAAAGGATGAGGACTTTAAGGAGGTGCATCAGCAGTTGCAGAGTCAGAGTTATGTGCACGATGGTGACAACACCGTTGACTACCATCTCCAGGATGGGTTACTCTATAGGTTGGATAAGTTATGTGTTCTTAAAGGTGAGTGATTGCATCTAATTAGATAGGCTCACACCTCCAAGGTTGTAGGACACTTTGGTGTAGGGAAGACCACGACCAACTTGTAGAGTTATGTGTATTGGCCCAAGATGCAAGAATGGGTAGATAGGTTCATAAGAGGATACATGATTTGTTGTACCAACAAGCCTAGCAATAGGAAATATGGTCTATATCATCCCTTACCTGTACCTACTCGTCCTTGGGAAATAATTTCCACGGAATTTGTGGGAGGTTTACCAACTAGGAAGGGATATGACTACACATTCGTGGTATTTTATAGGATCAGCAAGATGTGTGTTATGATGCACTGTAAAAATACCATCAATGGGAAAGAAGCAAAAAAATTGTTCTTTGGATAGGTCTGGGTGTACATTGGGATACCAAGGAGCATCATTTCAGATAGGGATATGAGATTTCATATCGCATTATAGACTACATTGTGGGAGAAGATGGACATTAAGTTGAAGAGATCTATAGCATTCCATCGACAGAAATATGGACAGACAAAAGTAGTTAATAGGACTTTGGTGCAGCTTCTGAGGGGATACATCCAGAAGCATTTGAAGACCTAAGATGAAAATTTGGTATATAAGTTGGATAAAGTTTTCATTGATGTCAATAAGATGGAAACCTAGGTGCATTGTTGAATCCTGCCCTGGATGAAACCCTAGGTATAAACCCTAACCTTAAGTGCAAACCAAGAAGCAAAACCCTAGTTGGAACTATGCTCCATATTAAGTAGTCTATATGAAACGCTATCATTAAGGAAACCTTAGATGCATATGCTACATGCATGATGAAACCCTAATTCCCTAGCCCTAGATGTAAAGCCCTGAGCACAACTAATCATATAGCCCTAGAATTGTTGATGCAAGTACTATAACCAAATGATAATATTGGTAAGGGTGGTAATACTTCCAAAACCATGGAGGCAATGTTTTTGTTAGAAACTTGGAATACTCATTTAGAGGTACTAGTTCATGGGTACTTTGGAGTATTCATTGACTTGTGGGAGACGGCTTTAAAGGCTTAAGGAGCTGCAAAACTTCAATGAAAATTCCAGAGCAACGGACACTTGATTGAATCAAAACAGTTATATTCTATATGATAAGATGAGTCCTCATGGTTTTAAATTTTTCTCATTTGTTTCTAGGGACAAGAATGTCCCAACTATAAGCAGAGAAAAGTGGGCAATTCATCAGAAATGGATTGTAAATGAAATCAAGGATAATGGAATATGTAAAGTTTAAACTCCTAGAAATTTGCATCCCAACATCTATAAAAAATATATATGTGCAATAAACCACTCAACTTCACAGTTTGACAATGGTGCCAATCAGGAGTTTGTTGTAGAAAATTGTTCAAATTTCGATAGTGAAAAAATCCCATGCTCAAATAGATTTTCATCAGGGAAATTTCTTATGGATAGACACAAGAGCTTCTCCTTTATTAGAAGAAGAAACGAAGTTTCCCTCTAATATGCAGCCTACAAATAGGAGCTAGCAATGCCACAATAACATGTCAAAAATAGTTAACTTGGAATAAAAATAGATGTATGCGACAGAATATGCGTATTAGCCATCATTTGTCAACACTCCCAAAAAGCAAGAAAAAAATTTACTCAACAGAACCTACTAATGGAAGTTGCATGAGAAACTCCATTTGCACAAAACTGATCTACACAAATTTTATAAAATTTGTCCCACAAGTCGGCCCCATCATCAAGAGATATGTCTCTTCACTATATGGAAAAACAAGTATAAATAAAAATTTGTTCTCCTTAGTTTTGCAAAAAAAATCCAGTCAACTATACTAAAAAGGATTCAAACCTGAGGTAAAAATAAAAGGATACGACTTGTGAAGTTTGAGCTCGGACCTGTGGAGAATAATTATATTGGTATACCTGTGGAGAATACTTGCATTCGAACATGTAGAAACTATTTACACTTCGACCCTATGGAAGGAAGTTTCTCGAAATTCTCTGAGGTAAAATCACTTATGTTGCAGACCTTCAACGAAGGATAAACTCACACATCCTTGAACCTATGGTGACACTCCTTTTTCAGACTAGTGGTGGAACTTTTTGAAGATAATTTCGGACCTAAGACAGACCTGGAATAGCTCAATCTTGTAGCTATACTTTTGGACCTGTGCAACTAATTGCAGATCTGCAATTTCAGCCCTTACAGGCCTACAACCTCGGCCCCTATAGAAGACTGCAACTAGAGCATTCCTAAGGTAACTTCAGCATTGTGTTTCAAACCTTTTGGAGACCATAATTTTGACTTACTAGGAGCAGTACCTTTGGCCATTATTGGAGCATATAACTCAGCCTCATTTAACTCTTTTGAAGCATAAAACTCGTCCTGTCCTTCAAGTGTTTGTAGAGCTCAAAACTCTTTACTTTTGGAACATATTTTCATCCCTAGACTAGGGCATCTCTGTGACAGTCCAGTCTCTGGAATTTTGGTTTAGAAACCTCAAAGTCATACCTATATTTTTTTCAGTTGGACTTGGATTGCAGAACATTGTTGGAGTCTTAACTGAAGAATTGTGGAGATTTGTTGACGGAGCTTGTAGAGGACCTTGTTTGTAAAACTTCTGAAGTCATCTTTGGAACAACTTTGTTGAAGCCCTAGTGGAGTAGTCTTGTAGAAGACTACTTGGGTGACATGAAGAGTGTTGGAGACTCCTACTAAAGTTGTTGAAGTTGACCTTTATCCTTAAATAATATTTGGAGAATATGTTATAGATCCTTTGAAGTAGCCATTGAGGAATTAGAATATTCTGGAAATAGTGTTTCAAGAATATTTGAATCCCATTAAAGACATCTTGTAGGTATTTTGAAGTTGATCTTGTGGACCACTTGAAGACATCTTTGGAGCCTTATTAAAGAAGATTATTCATGTCTTGTTGTAGAAGATATTGGAAGCCTTGAAGAACCATACCCACATTTAAGAAATGAAGTAGAGGGTTGGAGCCCTAGAGGATTGGAGGCCTCAAGAAGACTAAGTGGAGCCTAAGCCAGTAAAGAGTATTGTAGTCCTCATTATTCTGGTTAATAAAATTATTTATTTGTTGTTCATTTTTTGTTATGTTTTTAAGTGATCTTAACTGACATAAAATAAAAATTGTAAAATAAATATTGATTCACCCCCCCCGGCCAATCTCGTTATTTCCAACAATTGGTATCAAAGCCAGTACCTTCAGTCACAGCCTAATAGCTAGAAGCTAGATCCTTAGAACACAAATGGACAATTTAGGGAAGAAAGGGTCCGAAAATTCTAAAGATGTCTCCTTATTCAATAAATCAGAAGAAAATCAAGCTCACAAATCTCCCTTGTTCAATGGAGAAAACTATGAGGCATGGAGACATAGAATGGAATTGTTTTTAGTGGATTAAGGATTTGAGGTATGGAATTTAGTGACTACTAGAAGTTAAGAGGAGTCAAACGAGTTTGATACAAAAGCTATAAAGGCAATCTTGAGTGGCTTACCAGATCTTATAAAGATTAAAGTGGAAAAATGTTCATTGGCAAAAGAGATTTGGGAAAATCTTCAATATCTTAACTCAAAAGGATTGTTGGTCATGACCTCGGATCTAGAATATGGTGCAAAAAAGCACAAAGATGATCTAGAACCAAAGAAGACATTTGAAAGTAAAATTGAAGACACCAAGAGCAAGGAATACCTAGAAGATGAAGAAAATGAAGAAGCTCTCATGAAAAAGCTTGTGGCTGCCCTAGAAGAAATAAGCAATTTGAAAAAGGAAAATGAGGAACTCAAAAAGCAAGTACAAGATGTTGACCATGACCTTGGAAAGACAAAGGAGGAAATTTTCCTTTTAAGGCATCAAGTACAAGAAAGCGATGAGGATCTCAACAAGCTTAAGGCAAAATTACTTCAAAATGAGAAAAGACACAATGAATGGGTCATTTCTTCAACAACACAACTAGAAGAAGAAGAGAATATGGAAGGAATTTTAACAAGTTATCTCAACCAAAGATCTAAGAACTTGAGTCATTTGAAAGAAGAAATTGGTCAAAGTGTTGAAGAAGTCAACTTCCTAAAGGTTCAGCTAGAGGTAGAAAAGAGAGCAGAACAGGTAATGAAAATCTAGCTGACAAATAAAGAAGAATATTATGAAAGGCTTGAAGAAGAGATTGTTTCTCAAAAAAAAAAGTTGATCAGTTGAACAAAGCCTTGGATAACTATCAAGTCTTGGATGGAATCCTAAGTTGTCATAGACTGCCACTTTACAAATCAGTTCTTGGTTATGTAGGTGAACCTTCTTGAAAAAGGATGAAAACCCTAAAGCACCAAAGAACAAAAAGGTGGAAAATCTTGAAAGTTATGTGAATGCCCCCATTTCCAACAGAAGTGAGGAGAGGAGTCAACTAATATTGGAAAGACCTAAGCTCCAAGAAGATATGTTTATGATGTCAAAAATGAGGTAGCAATAAATATTATCAAGGAACTTCAAGATAAAACAAGTGCAGAAATGGCTCAAGACAATTCTCATCTTTCAAGTATCAACCTATACTTTTTGGCTATTGTTATTCGTGTAAAAAAATTGGGCATATGGCAAAGGATTGCAGTGCATATAAAAAGGGTTCCAATCAATTCCTTAAAAGTACGATTGTGGGGAGATACTCCAATGAATTTACCAAAAGAAATTTTTATCCATCATTCATGTACAGAACCAAATGCCATAATGTTGGAAATATAGCTTGAAATTGAAACTTGAATTGGGCTCCCAGACAATCCAAGAAGTCATCAACCAACTATTGAAAAATAACTACACAATTTTCGAGAAGGAAGCATGTTGAACCAAAAAGAGAACATGTTGAATGTGTCTGGAATAGTCAAGGAATCTATCCATGTTGTTGAACAAATATGGGCATCATAGGCATAAATTATACCTTGCCAAGATTCTGCCTATCAGAAAGAAGGTGGTCATGCATATTGTTGGGGGGGTATCTCTATGACAAGGAAGTAGCATGATTCTAGTGGGAGCAACATAGTTACAAGAGGAGCAACACAATGACAGATGAATAAACATAATACCAGGAGAACTAGTACAAAGGCAAGGGAATAAACACAATGACAGAAAAAGTAGCATATAAAGTTGACATTGATGTCAAAGGAGGAGAGAATATTGAAAGACGGAGAGTATTTTCATCAATGACAAAGGGGGAGACTATTAGATAAAGTTTTCATTGATGTCAATAACATGGAAACTTAGGTGCATTGTTGAAGCCTACCCTAGATGAAACCTTAGGTACAAACCCTAACCCTAAGTGCAAACCAAGAAGCAAAACCCTAGTTGGAGCTATGCGCCAGATGAAGTAGTCTAGATGAAACCCTAACACTAAGGAAACCCTAGATGCATATTCTACATGCATGATGAAACCATAGTGTCTTAGCCCTAGATGTCAAGCCCTGAGTATTGCTAATCATATAGCCCTAGAATTGTTGATGCAAGTACTATTCTCAAATGATAAGATTGGTAAGGGTGGCAATACTTCCAAAACCATGGAGGCATTGTTTTATCAGAAACTTGGAATACTCATTTAGAGGCACCCATGCATGGGTACTTTGGGGTATTCATTGACTTGTGGGAGATAGATTTACATGCTTAAGGAGGTGCAGTCTCTTCCTTGGACAACTTCAATGACAATGCCAGAGCAATGGACACTTGTTTGAAGCAAAACAATTTTGTTCTATATGATAAGATGTGTCCTCCTAATTTTCAAGTTTGCTTATTTGTTTCTAAGGACAATAATATCTCAACTATAACCAGAGAAAAGTGGGAAATTCATAAGAAATGGATTTTAAATGAAATCAAGGATGATGGGATGTGTAAAATTGAAACTTCTGGAAATTTGCATCCCAGCCTCTGCAAAAGGTATATATATTCAATAAACCACTCAACTCCACAGTATGACAGTGGTGCCAATCAAGAGTTTGTTGTAGAAAATTGTTCAATTTTCGATAGTGAAAAAATCACAGGCTCAAATAGTTTTTCATCATAGCAATGTCTTATGGACAGATAGAAGAGCTCCTCCTTTATTAGAAGAATAAATGCAGTTTCCTGTAAAAATTTCTGTTTTCCCACCCCGGTTTTCAGTTTCTCCTTATTTCTCCCATGTAGTTAAATGCCCATTCCCATAACCATACATTTAACAGACTGAAAAAATAAATATTGCTGAAAACACAAATTCTGGAAATTTTTCAGAATGCTGGAAATTGCAGAATTAAAAATCAGCAATTAAAAACAGCCATTAAAACACATTAAAACACTGATATTTTTGGTCAACTTGACCCTGGAAAAACCCCCTACAACTCTTGGGGAAAACCAGTTTGAGAGCTCTTCTTTATTTCTGAAAATTGTCTTTTTACAGTGAGAATTATTCAGCAAAAATCAGCAAGCAAATTTACAACTTATCTCCTTTCCCGTGCCTCACAGCAATCTGGAAATTACAGCAAACAGGACAGCAATAAATGTTGTACGACCTCCGTTTTGTGTGCAGAAAAATCAGCAAACTGCTCCTCGATTTTTGTGCAAAAATCTGCCTTTCACTATGTGCTGAATCAGCTGTACAAATCTGCTCAACTGCTGCCTTGGAATGTGTGCCAAGCTGCTGTCTCCTTCTCCTTCCTGCTCAGAAATCTCTCTTGCTCTCTTGCTCTCCTTCTCCCAATCTGCTCATGAAAGAATGAATGACCTTTTCCTCCTTTTCCTCCTTTAATATAACTCCAAGTGACTTTTGGGTGATCCAAGTGACTTTTGGGTGATCTCTAAATCCAATGGCTGAAATAGATTTAGATCAATGGTTGAGATTAAATGCTCATTTAAATCTCACTTTCTATTTTTTAATTCACCCCACTTTAATAAAGACCCACTTAGTCATTTATTTCCAAAGTCACTTTTCCTTTCTAATTTTTCATTGACTTTATAAAAGTCACTTTAAAATTAGACTTAATAACTTTATCACTTAAAGTCACTTTTAAATTAGATTTAACTTTATAAAATTATAAAGTCACTTTAGGAGAAAAATTAAATTCTTTTGGACACTTTTCCCTAGGCCAAAGATCAAAGCCTAAGGGAACCACCTGTCCTCCGGTACCAAATTTCAACACTCCCTCTTACCGAGGAAGGTGTTCCTCACCACACCCATCTTGTCTCTGAAGTAGACATGCTTGCCCCGTGGTAAGGCTTTGGTAAGGATATCTGCAACCTGCTCATCAGTGGAAATATACTCAAGCTTCACAGCTCCCTTCTGAACATAGTCTCTGATGAAATGATATCTGATCCCGATATGCTTTGACCTGTCATGAAATACTGGATTCTCCGTGAGTTTAATGCAACTCTGATTATCACAGTAAATCACTGAAGGTCTCAACGGCTGACCAAATAAGCCAAACAACATCTTGCGAAGCCAGATAGCCTCACAACTAGCTAGACTGGCTGCCATATACTCTGCTTCCGCTGAACTCAGTGCTACTGACTGCTGCTTCCGGCTGAACCATGACACTACTGCTGAACCCAACCCAAAACAACACCCTGAAGTGCTCTTCCTATCAGAAGCACAACCTGCCCAATCAGAATCAGTGTATCCTGCCAATCTCACTCCATCTCCCTGCCTGTAGTCCAGACCATAATCCACTGTCCCCTGCAAGTACCGCAAAATGTGTTTTGCAGCCACCCAGTGAACCTTCCTAGGCTCACACATAAACTGACTCATCGTGTTGACTGCAAAACAGATATCTGGTCTAGTGTTGACCAAATACATCAAGGAACCAATCAGCTGCCTGTACAATGTGGGATCCACCAACTCGGAATCCGAAGCATGAAGCTTCTTCCAGTTGGTGATCATCGGTGTCGACATGGGTCTACAATCCTCCATGTGGAATCTGCTAAGGATGTCCACAATATACTTCCCCTGCCCCAGGAAGAAATGCCCCTCCTCCTGCCACACCTCCAAACCCAAAAAGTAATGCATCAAGCCGATGTCCTTCATCTCAAACTCCGCCGCAAGATCTCTCTTGCAGTGCTCTATGAGTCTCTCTGCACCTGTAATGATCAAGTCATCCACATACAGCACCAGAATGAGAGGCTCCTCACCAATCACAATAAAGTAAAGGTTCGGATCTGCCTCACTCTTTGTGAAACCCATCCCCTGCAAGTATGCATCTATCCTGGAGTACCAAGCTCTGGGAGCTTGCTTCAGGCCATAAAGGGCCTTCTTCAATCTGCACACATGGGACTCCTTCCCATGCACCTCAAAGCCCTGTGGCTGCTCAATGTACACCTCCTCCTGTATGAAGCCATTGAGAAATGCGGTCTTCACATCCATCTGGTGGATCTTCCAACCCATCTCTGCTGCTATCGATATAATGGAGCGGATCGAAGTATATCGAGCCACGGGAGCGAAGGTCTCCTCATAATCAACTCCCTCTACCTGGGAGAACCCTCTAGCCACAAACCTCGCTTTGAATTTCTCAATGCTGCCATCTGCAGCATGCTTTACCTTGTAAAGCCATCTGGAAGTAACCACGGATTTGCCCTCAGGCCTCGGCACCACCTCCCAAACATCATTCTTCATGATAGAAGAATACTCCTCCTGCATGGCCTCTCTCCAGACCTGCTGGCTAGCTGCCTCCTCATAGCTAGAAGGCTCAGAGTCAAGGATGCTGGTAACCATCGCCATATAACTACAAAACCTCTCAGGTGGTCTACTCTCTCTGACCGGCCTCTTCGGCTCAGCAACAGATGTGGCATCTCTCAAGGTGTCCTGAAGCCACTTGGGCTTCCTCTTCCCTGAGCGCACTTCTTCCACCGGAGAATGAAACTCCTCCTCCTCATCATCATCAGTAGCCTGAACTCCTGACTGTCTGTCTGCTGTCCTCCTGCCTGCACCTGAACCTGTAGAAGCTGAGGTACCGTGTGAACTGTCCATCAGTGGACTCCCTAGTGAACTGCTCTGTGAACTGCTCTGCATGCTGCCCGGAGCACCACCCCTCTGGCTCGATGAGCCACTGCTCACTGATGGACCTGACATCCTCATAGATGTACCTCCGGATCCTCCTGATCCCTGCCCACTGGATCCCTGCGACTGACTCAACTGCTGCTGAGGGTCTGGCTGATCCAGATACTCTAACTCCCGTGACCTCCTAAAGGCCCTGTCCTCCTCGAACTTCACATCCCGTCTGACAACAACTCTCCTCTGTGCAGGAATGTAAATCCGAAAGGCCTTTGAGGTCTCACTGTAGCCCACAAAGATACCCTTCTCTGCGGTGGGCTCTAGTTTGGTCCTCTTCTCCTTGGGTATATAGGAGTATGTAATGCATCCAAAGATATGAAGATGACCAATATCAGGCTTCTTCCCAGAGAAAGCCTCCTCCGGAGTCATGTGCCCCAAGGCACGATGCGGACTCCTGTTCTGCAAGTAAACAGCTGTGTTGCAGGCCTCTGCCCACAAGAACAATGGCAACCCCTGATCATGTAACATGGCTTTGGCAGCCTCTATGATGGATCTGTTCTTCCTCTCCGCAACCCCGTTCTGCTGGGGGTTGTAAGGAACAGTGAACTCCCTCCTAATGCCTGCCTCCGCACAATAGTCAACAAACTCTCCAAGGGTGTACTCTCCTCCATTGTCCGACCTCAAGGACTTGATCTTTCGACCTGTCTGAGTCTCCACAAGAGCTCTGAACTCCTGAAACCGCTTGAAGACCTCACTCTTGGTCTTCAAAAAATAAATCCAGGTCCTCCTGGAGTGATCATCAATGAATAAAACATAGTACTCATATCCACTCAAGGAAACATGAGACATCCGACCGCTCACATCGGAATGAATCAAATCAAGTATCCCCGTCGCTCTGCTGTCACTGCTGGGAAAAGGGGATTTGGCAAACTTGCCCATCGCACAACCTCTGCAAGTATCAAAGTGATCAGTACTGAAATCTGGCACACCTGTAGTGATCTCCCGCAATGTCCTCAAGGCTCCATGATACATATGTCCCATCCTGCGGTGCCAAATCTCACACAGCTCAGAACTGCTAGCTCTGCTGTCGGTACTACTGCTCAATGCCAAAAGGGGCTGAAATGCAAACTTGTACACCTTTGCATGGCGTACACCTATCACTCTAGCTGAATCAGCTGGAGTGCCCCTGGGATACATCAACACCTGTCCTCCCCTGAACAGTACCTCATATCCTCTGTCCTCCAAAGCTGAGACGGATATGAGGTTCTTCCTCATCCCTGGCACATAAAGAACCTCTGACACCTTCAAGGGAGGTTTGGACTCCCTCTGAAATGTCACTGTCCCCACCCCGACTGCTCTAACAACTCTGTCATCACCGAGTACTACCTCAATATCAGTGCCACTCTCTGAAAGCTCTGAGAAGTACTCACGGACTCCTGTCATGTGACGTGAAGCCCCACTGTCCACATACCAGATACCTGTAGATGCTCCGCTAATCGAGGGAAAAGCATGCTCCCTCTGAACCTGTGTGGCAGGTGATCCTGCACTAGAGGACTCACATGTAGTGAACGCAAACTCTCAGTCAAAACGACCAGCAAAGTCCTCAATCTCTGCTGAAGCTGCCACGTCCTGGTTCTTCCCCTTCTTCTTCTTCTTCTCCGGACACACAACTGCATAGTGTCCCATCTTTTGACAATTCCAACACTTCACCTTGGAATAGTCCTTCTGTGTGTTCCCCTGTTTACCTTTACCTTTGCCTTTGCCTCCACCACCGCTTGTGGAAGCCTGCTTCTTCCCTTTGCCTTTCTTGCCTCCTGCCACCAGTGCTACGTCCTCATCCTGCTCAACTGGCTTGGCTGCCCCAAGCTGTCCTTTCCTGATCTCTGTCTGAATACAATCATCCCAAAACCTCTCCCATGTGGGAAGGGTCTCACGTGCACAAACCCCATCAGCAAAGTTCAACCATGAACGGGGGAGGCCATTCACTGCAATCCGCACCAACTCAGTGGGTGGAATGGCCTCTCCAATCGCTGCCAACTCATCTCTCACATTAGTAATCTTTGTGAGATATCCAGCTGCACTATCATTACCCATCTTAATGTTCTTCAGCTTCTCCTTCAGGACCATCTTCCGGTTCTCATTGGTACTCTGGTAGAGATTGGACAATGCTGTCCACATCTCATGGGCATTGCTCTTTCCTCTCACATGAGGAATGCAATGGTCTTTGATTCCGTCTAGAATCAGCCTCTTACCCTTATTGTTCTTCTTTTTATACTCAGCCAACTGAGTAACATCAGTGGGCACAACAACAGGGTTCTGTGCGGTATGCACCATGATATCCCAGACTTCTGCCTCCTCAAAGATACTCTGCATTCTCTCCTTCCAAACGCTGTAATTTGTATGCCCATCCAACCTATCCTCCACCCTCAATCCCAATGACATCCTGCTGTCCTAAAACTGAAAAATAGCACTGTTGTAGTAAAGATAAAACTGTTGTTTATGAAAAAATCAGCTTGCTGGAATTTTCTGAGTGAAAAATCAGCAACTGCAATTTTTCCTTTTGCTGTCCCAAACTGCCCTTCAGCACTCAAGCTCTGATACCATGTAAAAATTTCTGTTTTCCCACCCCGGTTTTCAGTTTCTCCTTATTTCTCCCATGTAGTTAAATGCCCATTCCCATAACCATACATTTAACAGACTGAAAAAATAAATATTGCTGAAAACACAAATTCTGGAAATTTTTCAGAATGCTGGAAATTGCAGAATTAAAAATCAGCAATTAAAAACAGCCATTAAAACACATTAAAACACTGATATTTTTGGTCAACTTGACCCTGGAAAAACCCCCTACAACTCTTGGGGAAAACCAGTTTGAGAGCTCTTCTTTATTTCTGAAATTTGTCTTTTTACAGTGAGAATTATTCAGCAAAAATCAGCAAGCAAATTTACAACTTATCTCCTTTCCCGTGCCTCACAGCAATCTGGAAATTACAGCAAACAGGACAGCAATAAACGCTGTACGACCTCCGTTTTGTGTGCAGAAAAATCAGCAAACTGCTCCTCGATTTTTGTGCAAAAATCTGCCTTTCACTATGTGCTGAATTGGCTGTACAAATCTGCTCAACTGCTGCCTTGGAATGTGTGCCAAGCTGCTGTCTCCTTCTCCTTCCTGCTCAGAAATCTCTCTTGCTCTCTTTCTCTCCTTCTCCCAATCTGCTCATGAAAGAATGAATGACCTTTTCCTCCTTTTCCTCCTTTAATATAACTCCAAGTGACTTTTGGGTGATCCAAGTGACTTTTGGGTGATCTCTAAATCCAATGGCTGAAATAGATTTAGATCAATGGTTGAGATTAAATGCTCATTTAAATCTCACTTTCTATTTTTTAATTCACCCCACTTTAATAAAGACCCACTTAGTCATTTATTTCCAAAGTCACTTTTCCTTTCTAATTTTTCATTGACTTTATAAAAGTCACTTTAAAATTAGACTTAATAACTTTATCACTTAAAGTCACTTTTAAATTAGATTTAACTTTATAAAATTATAAAGTCACTTTAGGAGAAAAATTAAATTCTTTTGGACACTTTTCCCTAGGCCAAAGATCAAAGCCTAAGGGAACCACCTGTCCTCCGGTACCAAATTTCAACATTTCCCACTAATATGCAACCTACAAATAGGAGTTATAAATGCCACAATAACATGTCAAAAAATATTGAACTTGGAATTACTGCAGATGCATGCAACAAAACATGGATATTGGCCATCATTTGTCAACATTGCCAGAAATAAAGAAGAGTTAACTCAACAGAAAATATTGATCGAAGATGCATGAGAGACTACATTTGCACAAAACGGATCTACATAAATTTTATAAAATTTGACCCACAAGTCGGCCCCATCATCAAGAGATGTGTCTCTTCGCTATATGACAAAACAAGTATAAATAAAAAGTTGAGCTCCTCAGTTTGGCAAAAAAAAAAATCAGTTAAGTATACAGAGAAGGATTCGGGCCTGAGGTAAAAATAAAAGGATATGACTTGTGAAGAATTCTAAGATTGGACCTGTGGAGAATACTTATATTCAGACCTGTGGAGAATACTTACATTCAGAACTGTAGAAATTGTTTACACTTTGGCCATGTGGAAGGAATTTTCTCGGCATCCTCTGAGGTAAAATCACTTTTGTTGCAGACCTTCAACAAAGGAGAAACTCGCACATCCCTGAACCTGCGGTGACGCTCCTTTTTCAGACTAGTGATTAGCACTTTTTGAAGATAATTTCGAACCTAATACAAACATGGAATGCCTCAATCCTATAGTTTTACTTTTGGACATGTGCAACTAATTTCAAATCTGCAATTTCGTCCCTTACAGGCCTGTAACCTCAGCCCCTGTGGATGACTGCAACTAGGGCATTCCTAAGGCAACTTCAAGACTGTGTTTGTCCCTTTTGGCAACTGTAATTTTGACATACTAGGAGAAGTACCTTTGACCATTCTTGGAGAGGAAAAGTTGGCCTCAGTTAACTCTTTTGAAGCAGAAAATTTTTCCTATCTTTCAAGTGTTTGCAGAGCACAAAACTCTTGATTTTTGGAACAGATTTTCAGCCATAGACTAAGGCATCTCTATGACAGTCCAGTCTCTGGAATTTTGGTCTAGAAACCTCATCATCGAACATGTAGTTATTTTTGTTGGACTTGGATTGCAGAACATTGTTGGAGTCCTAACTAAAGCATTGTTGAGATTTGTTGAAGGAGATTGTAGTGGACATCGTGTGCAAAACTTTTGAGCAAAACTTTTGAAGTCATCTTTGGAACAACTTTGTTGAAGCCCTCATGGATTAGTTTTGTAGAAGACTACTTGGGTGACATGAAAAGTGTTGGAGACTCCTACTAAAGTTGATGAAGCTAACCTTTATCCTTGAAGAAAATCTAGAGAAGATGGTGTAGATCCTTTGAAGAAGCCAATGAGGAATTGGAATATTATGGAAGCAGTGTTTGAAGAATTTTTGAAGCCCATTGAAGACATCTTGCAAATATTTTGAAGTTGACCTTGTAGACCACTTGAAGACATATTTTTAGAATTATTGAAGAATATTATTCAGGGCTTGGTGCAGAAGATATTGGAAGCCTTGAAGAACCATTCAACCCACTTTGAAGAAGTGAAGCAGAGGGTTGGAGCCCTAGAGGATTGGAGTCCTCAAGAAGACTAGGTTGGAGCATAAGCCAGTAAAGAGGATTGGAGTCCACGTTATTCTTATTAATAAAAATATTTATTTGTTTTTCATTTTGTGTTATGTTTTCAAGTGATATTCACTGGCATAAAATAACAATTGTAAAAGAAATATTGATTCACCCCCCTTCTCAGTATTTCCAACAATTGGTATCAGAGCCAATACCTTCAGTCACAACCTAACAGTTAGAAAGTAGATCCTTAGAACACAAATGGGAAATTCAAGGAATAAATTCTCCAAACCTTTTGAAGATGTCTCCTTGGTCAAGAAATCAAAAGAAAATCAAGTTGACAAAGCTCCCTTGTTCAATCGAGCAAACTATGAGGCATGGAGACGTAGAATGGAATTCTTTTTTATGGCTCAAGGATTTGAGGTATGGAATGGAAGCTGAGAGGATTCAAAAGTGTGACCTACCTGTTGAAATTTGGTACCGGAGGACAGGTGGTTCCCTTAGGCTTTGATCTTTGGCCTAGGGAAAAGTGTCCAAAAGAACTTAATTTTTCTCCTAAAGTGACTTTATAATTTTATAAAGTTAAATCTAATTTAAAAGTGACTTTAAGTGATAAAGTTATTAAGTCTAATTTTAAAGTGACTTTTATAAAGTCAATGAAAAATTAGAAAGGAAAAGTGACTTTGGAAATAAATGACTAAGTGGGTCTTTATTAAAGTGGGGTGAATTAAAAAATAGAAAGTGAGATTTAAATGAGCATTTAATCTCAACCATTGATCTAAATCTATTTCAGCCATTGGATTTAGAGATCACCCAAAAGTCACTTGGATCACCCAAAAGTCACTTGGAGTTATATTAAAGGAGGAAAAGGAGGAAAAGGTCATTCATTCTTTCATGAGCAGATTGGGAGAAGGAGAGCAAGAGAGCAAGAGAGATTTCTGAGCAGGAAGGAGAAGGAGACAGCATCTTGGCACACATTCCAAGGCAGCAGTTGAGCAGATTTGTACAGCTGATTCAGCACATAGTGAAAGGCAGATTTTTGCACAAACATCGAGGAGTAGTTTGTTGATTTTTCTGCACACAAAACGGAGGTCGTACAGCATTTATTGCTGTCATGTTTGCTGTAATTTCCAGATTGCTGTGAGGCACGGGAAAGGAGATAAGTTGTAAATTTGCTTGCTGATTTTTTGCTGAATAATTCTCACTGTAAAAAGGCAATTTTCAGAAATAAAGAAGAGCTCTCAAACTGGTTTTCCCCAAGAGTTGTAGGGGGTTTTTCCAGGGTCAAGTTGACCAAAAATATCAGTGTTTTAATGTGTTTTAATGGCTATTTTTAATTGCTGATTTTTATTTCTGCAATTTCCAGCATTCTGAAAAATTTCCAGAATTTGTGTTTTCAGCCATATTTATTTTTTATCAGTCTGTTAAATGTATGGTTATGGGAATGGGCATTTAACTACATGGGAGAAATAAGGTGAAACTGAAAACCGGGGTGGGAAAACAGAAATTTTTACATGGTATCAGAGCTTGAGTGCTGAAGGGCAGTTTGGGACAGCAAAAGGAAAAATTACAGTTGCTGATTTTTCACTCAGAAAATTCCAGCAAGCTGATTTTTTCATAAACAACAGTTTTATCTTTACTACAGCAGTGCTATTTTTCAGTTTTAGGACAGCAGGATGTCATTGGGATTGAGGGTGGAGGATAGGTTAGATGGGCATATAAATTACAGCCTTTGGAAGGAGAGAATGCAGAGTATCTTTGAGGAGGCAGAAGTCTGGGATATCATGGTGCATACCGCACAGAACCCTGTTGTTGTGCCCACTGATGTTACTCAGTTGGCTGAGTATAAAAAGAAGAACAATAAGGGTAAGAGGTTGATTCTAGACGGAATCAAAGACCATTGCATTCCTCATGTGAGAGGAAAGAGCAATGCACATGAGATGTGGACAGCATTTTCCAATCTCTACCAGAGTACCAATGAGAACGGGAAGATGGTCCTGAAGGAGAAGCTGAAGAACATTAAGATGGGGAATGATAGTGCAGCTGGATATCTCACAAAGATTACCAATGTGAGAGATGAGTTGGCAGCGATTGGAGAGGCCATTCCACCCACTGAGTTGGTGCGGATTGCAGTGAATGGTCTCCCCCGTTCATGGTTGAACTTTGCTGATGGGGTTTGTGCACGTGAGACCCTTCCCACATGGGAGAGGTTTTGGGATGATTGCATTCAGACAGAGATCAGGAAAGGACAGCTTGGGGCAGCCAAGCCAGTTGAGCAGGATGAGGACGTAGCACTGGTGGCAGGAGGCAAGAAAGGCAAAGGGAAGAAGCAGGCTTCCACAAGCGGTGGTGGGGGCAAAGGCAAAGGTAAAGGTAAACAGGGGAACACACAGAAGGACTATTCCAAGGTGAAGTGTTGGAATTGTCAAAAGATGGGACACTATGCAGTTGTGTGTCCGGAGAAGAAGAAGAAGAAGGGGAAGAACCAGGACGTGGCAGCTTCAGCAGAGATTGAGGACTTTGCTGGTCGTTTTGACCGGGAGTTTGCGTTCACTACGTGTGAGTCCTCTAGTGCAGGATCACCTGCCACACAGGTTCAGAGGGAGCATGCTTTTCCCTCGATTAGTGGAGCATCTTCAGGTATCTGGTATGTGGACAGTGGGGCTTCACGTCATATGACAGGAGTCCGTGAGTACTTCTCAGAGCTTTCAGAGAGTGGCACTGATATTGAGGTAGTACTCGGTGATGACAGAGTTGTTAGAGCAGTCGGGGTGGGGACAGTGACATTTCAGAGGGAGTCCAAACCTCCCTTGAAGGTGTCAGAGGTTCTTTATGTGCCAGGGATGAGGAAGAACCTCATATCCTTCTTAGCTTTGGAGGACAGAGGATATGAGGTACTGTTCAGGGGAGGATAGGTGTTGATGTATCCTAGGGGCACTCCAGCTGATTCAGCTAGAGTGATAGGTGTACGCCATGCAAAGGTGTACAAGTTTGCATTCCAACCCCTTTTGGCATTGAGCAGTAGTACCGACAACAGAGCTAGTAGTACTGAGTTGTGTGAGATTTGGCACCGCAGGATGGGACATATGTATCATGGAGCCTTGAGGACATTGCGGGAGATCACTACAGGTGTGCCAGATTTCAGTACTGATCACTTTGATACTTGCAGAGGTTGTGCGATGGGCAAGTTTGCCAAATCCACTTTTCCCAGTAGTGACGGCAGAGCGACGGGGATACTTGATTTGATTCATTCCGATGTGAGCGGTCGGATGTCTCATGTTTCCTTGAGTGGATATGAGTACTATGTTTTATTCATTGATGATCACTCTAGGAGGACCTGGATTTATTTTTTGAAGACCAAGAGTGAGGCCTTCAAGTGGTTTCAGGAGTTCAGAGCTCTTGTGGAGACTCAGACAGGTCGAAAGATCAAGTCCTTGAGGTCGGACAATGGAGGAGAGTACACCCTTGGAGAGTTTGTTGACTATTTTGCGGAGGCGGGCATTAGGAGGGAGTTCACTGTTCCTTACAACCCCCAGCAGAACGGGGTTGCGGAGAGGAAGAACAGATCCATCATAGGGGCTGCCAAAGCCATGATACATGATCAGGGGTTGCCATTGTTCTTGTGGGCAGAGGCCTGCAACACAACTGTTTACTTGCAGAACAGGAGTCCGCATCATGCCTTGGGGCACATGACTCCTGAGGAGGCTTTCTCTGGGAAGAAACCTGATCTTGGTCATCTTCATATCTTTGGATGCATTACATACTCCTATATACCCAAGGAGGAGAGGACCAAACTAGAGCCCACCACAGAGAAGGGTATCTTTGTGGGCTACAGTGAGACCTCAAAGGCCTTTCGGATTTACATTCCTGCACAGAGGAGAGTTGTTGTCAGACGGGATGTGAAGTTCGAGGAGGACAGGGCCTTTAGGAGGTCACGGGAGTTAGAGTATCTGGATCAGCCAGACTCTCAGCAGCAGTTGAGTCAGTCGCAGGGATCTAGTGGGCAGGGATCAGGAGGATCCGGAGGTACATCTATGAGGATGTCAGGTCCATCAGTGAGCAGTGGCTCGCCGATCCAGAGGGGTGGTGCTCCGGGCAGCATACAGAGCAGTTCACTAGGGAGTCCACTGATGGACAGTTCACACGGTACCTCAGCTTCTACAGGTTCAGGTGCAGGCAGGAGGACAGCAGACAAATAGTCAGGAGTTCAGGCTACTGATGATGATGAGGAGGAGGAGTTTCATTCTCCTATGGGAGAAGCATGCTCAGGGAAGAGGAAGCCCAAGTGGCTTCAGGACACCTTCAGAGATGCCACATCTGTTGCTGAGCCGAAGAGGCCGGTCAGAGAGAGTAGACCACCTGAGAGGTTCTGTAGCTATATGGCGATGGTTACCAGCATCCTTGACTCTGAAACTTCTAGCTATGAGGAGGCATCTAGCCAGCAGGTCTGGAGAGAGGCCATGCAGGAGGAGTATTCTTCTATCATGAAGAATGATGTTTGGGAGGTGGTGCCGAGGCCTGAGGGCAAATCCGTGGTTACTTCCAGATGGCTTTACAAGGTAAAGCATGCTGCAGATGGCAGCATTGAGAAATTCAAAGCGAGGTTTGTGGCTAGAGGGTTCTCCCAGGTAGAGGGAGTTGATTATGAGGAGACCTTCTCTCCCGTGGCTCGATATACTTCGATCCGCTCCATTATATCGATAGCAACAGAGATGGGTTGGAAGATCCACCAGATGGATGTGAAGACCGCATTTCTCAATGGCTTCATACAGGAGGAGGTGTACATTGAGCAGCCACAGGGCTTTGAGGTGCATGGGAAGGAGTCCCATGTGTGCAGATTGAAGAAGGCCCTTTATGGCCTGAAGCAAGCTCCCAGAGCTTGGTACTCCAGGATAGATGCATACTTGCAGGGGATGGGTTTCACAAAGAGTGAGGCAGATCCGAACCTTTACTTTATTGTGATTGGTGAGGAGCCTCTCATTCTGGTGCTGTATGTGGATGACTTGATCATTACAGGTGCAGAGAGACTCATAGAGCACTGCAAGAGAGATCTTGTGGCGGAGTTTGAGATGAAGGACATCGGCTTGATGCATTACTTTTTGGGTTTGGAGGTGTGGCAGGAGGAGGGGCATTTCTTCCTAGGGCAGGGGAAGTCTATTGTGGACATCCTTAGCAGATTCCACATGGAGGATTGTAGACCCATGTCGACACCGATGATCACCAACTGGAAGAAGCTTCATGCTTCGGATTCCGAGTTGGTGGATCCCACATTGTACAGGCAGCTGATTGGTTCCTTGATGTATTCGGTCAACACTAGACCAGATATCTGTTTTGCAGTCAACACGATGAGTCAGTTTATGTGTGAGCCTAGGAAGGTTCACTGGGTGGCTGCAAAACACATTTTGCGGTACTTGCAGGGGACAGTGGATTATGGTCTGGACTACAGGCAGGGAGATGGAGTGAGATTGGCAGGATACACTGATTCTGATTGGGTAGGTTGTGCTTCTGATAGGAAGAGCACTTCAGGGTGTTGTTTTGGGTTGGGTTCAGCAGTAGTGTCATGGTTCAGCCGGAAGCAGCAGTCAGTAGCACTGAGTTCAGCGGAAGCAGAGTATATGGCAGCCAGTCTAGCTAGTTGTGAGGTTATCTAGCTTCGCAAGATGTTGTTTGGCTTATTTGGTCAGCCGTTGAGACCTTCAGTGATTTACTGTGATAATCAGAGTTGCATTAAACTCACGGAGAATCCAGTATTTCATGACAGGTCAAAGCATATCGGGATCAGATATCATTTCACCAGAGACTATGTTCAGAAGGGAGCTGTGAAGCTTGAGTATATTTCCACTGATGAGCAGGTTGCAGATATCCTTACCAAAGCCTTACCACGGGGCAAGCATGTCTACTTCAGAGACAAGATGGGTGTGGTGAGGAACACCTTCCTCGGTAAGAGGGAGTGTTGAAATTTGGTACCGGAGGACAGGTGGTTCCCTTAGGCTTTGATCTTTGGCCTAGGGAAAAGTGTCCAAAAGAATTTAATTTTTCTCCTAAAGTGACTTTACAATTTTATAAAGTTAAATCTAATTTAAAAGTGACTTTAAGTGATAAAGTTATTAAGTCTAATTTTAAAGTGACTTTTATAAAGTCAATGAAAAATTAGAAAGGAAAAGTGACTTTGGAAATAAATGACTAAGTGGGTCTTTATTAAAGTGGGGTGAATTAAAAAATAGAAAGTGAGATTTAAATGAGCATTTAATCTCAACCATTGATCTAAATCTATTTCAACCATTGGATTTAGAGATCACCCAAAAGTCACTTGGATCACCCAAAAGTCACTTGGAGTTATATTAAAGGAGGAAAAGGAGGAAAAGGTCATTCATTCTTTCATGAGCAGATTGGGAGAAGGAGAGCAAAAGAGCAAGAGAGATTTCTGAGCAGGAAGGAGAAGGAGACAGCAGCTTGGCACACATTCCAAGGCAGCAGTTGAGCAGATTTGTACAGCTGATTCAACACATAGTGAAAGGCAGATTTTTGCACAAACATCGAGGAGTAGTTTGCTGATTTTTCTGCACACAAAACGGAGGTCGTACAGCATTTATTGCTGTCCTGTTTGCTGTAATTTCCAGATTGCTGTGAGGCACGGGAAAGGAGATAAGTTGTAAATTTGCTTGCTGATTTTTTGTTGAATAATTCTCACTGTAAAAAGGCAATTTTTAGAAATAAAGAAGAGCTCTCAAACTGGTTTTCCCCAAGAGTTGTAGGGGTTTTTCCAGGGTCAAGTTGACCAAAAATATCAGTGTTTTAATGTGTTTTAATGGTTGTTTTTAATTGCTGATTTTTATTTCTGCAATTTCCAGCATTCTGAAAAATTTCCAGAATTTGTGTTTTCAGCCATATTTATTTTTTTTCAGTCTGTTAAATGTATGGTTATGGGAATGGGCATTTAACTACATGGGAGAAATAAGGTGAAACTGAAAACCGGGGTGGGAAAACAGAAATTTTTACACTACCAAATCCTATAGAGATCAAAGTTGATAAATGTTCATCATCAAAATAGCTTTGGGAAAATATTCAAGATCTTCACTCAAAAGGATTGTTGGTCATGACCTCGGATATTGAAGATGGTCGCAAAAAGAAAAAATATGATCTAGAACCAAAGATGACAATTGAAATAAAAATTGAAGACACCAAGAGCGAGTAAGACCTAGAATATGAAGAAAATGAAGAATCTCTCAAGACAAAGCTTGTAGTTACCCCAAAAGAAATAAGCAGTTTGAAAAAGGAAAATGAGGAACTCAAAAAGCAAGTACAAGATGTTGATCATTATCTTCAAAAGGCAAAGGAGGAAGTTGTCCTTTTAAGGCATCAAGTACAAGAAAGAGATGAGGATCTCAAAAAGCTAAAGGTAGAATTAATCAAAATGAGTAAAGACACAATGAAGAGGTCATTTCTTTAACAACTCAACTAGAAGAAGTAGAGAATAGGGAAGGCATTTTGACAAGTCATCTCAACCAAAGATATGAGAACTTGAGTCATTTGAAAGAAGAAATTGGTCAAAATGTAGATCCTTTGTAGAGGAAGAAAAGAAAGAAGAACAAGCAATGAATATCTAGCAGACAAAGAAATAAGAAGCTTGCGAAAGGCTTGAAGAAGATATTGTTTCTCAAAAAAAAATTGATTAGCTAAAAAAAAACCATGAACAATGCTCAAGACTTGGATGGCATCCTAAGTTTTCAAATATCGCCACTTGACAAATAAGGTCTTGGTTATGCAAGTGAACCTTCTAGCAAAAGGATGAAAACCCTAAAGAACCAGAGAACAAAAGGGTCGGAAAGCTTGAAAGTTATGCCAAAATTCCCCAGTTCCAACGTAAGCAAGGAGAGGAGTAAAACTAACATTGGAAAGACCTATGTTCCAAGAAGATATGTTGATGATGTCAAAAATATAGGTTGCAATAAATATTATCAAGGAACTTCAAGGAAGAACAAGTTCAGAAATGGCTCAAGGCAATTCTCATCTTCTATCAAGCTAAATGTTTTTGGTTGTTGTTATTCTTGAACAAATTTTGGGAATATGGAAAAGGCTTACAGTGCATATTAAAAGGACTCCAATCAGTTCCCCAAAGATAATATTGCAAGGAGATACTCCAATGCATTTACCAATAAAAATTATGCTTCATCATTCATGTACAGAACCAAATGCTTCAAGTGCCATAATGTTGGAAATATAGCTTGAAATAGCAATTTGAACTGGGCTCCTAAACAATCCGAGAAGTCATCAACCAACCATGGAAAAATAATTACAAAATTATGGAGAAGGAAGCATGTTGAACCAAAAGGAGAACATGTTGACTGTGTCTTGAATACTCAATGCACATATCCATGTTGATCAAATATGGGAATCATAGGTCGAAATTATGCCTCACCAAGATTTTTCCTATCAAAAAGAATAAGGTCATGCATAGTGTTAGGGGAAGAAGATCTATGACAAGAAGGAAGTAGCATGATGCCATGGGGATTGGCATGATGGCATATGAAGAAACATAATACCAAGAGGACTAGTATAATGGTAGGGGGAGCAGAATATGAAGTTTCCATTGATGTCAATGGGAGAGAGAATATTGAAAGAGGGGCAGTATTGTCATTAATGAAAAAGGGGGAGATTGTTGGATAACGTTGTCATTGATGTCAATAAGATGGAAACATAGGGGGATTGTTGAAGCCTTCCCTAGATGAAACCCAAGGTAAAAATCCTAAACCTAAGTGCAAACCAAGAAGTAAAACACTAGTTGGATTTATGCCCCAAATGAAGTAGTCTAGATGAAACCCTAGCATTAAGTAAACCATAGATGAATATGTTACATGCATGATGAAACCCTAATTCCCTAGCCCTATATGTCAAGCCCAAGGCACTGCTAATCATATAGCCCTAGAATTGTTGATGTAAGTACTATGTCCAAATGATAAGATTGGTAAATACTTAGAAAACCATGGGGGCACTATTTTTGTTTGAAACTTGGAATACTCATTTAGAGATACCAGTGCATGGGTACTTTGGAGTATTCATTGACTTGTGGGAGACATCTTGACAGGCTTAAGGAGGTGCAATATCTTCCTTGGACAACTCCAATGACAATGCCAAAGCAATGGACACTTGTTTGAAGCAAAACAATTTTTTTCTATATGATAAGATGAGTCTTCCCGGTTTTCAAGTTTTCTCATTTATTTCTAGGGACAAGAATGTCTCAACTGTAACCAAAGAAAAGTGGACAATTCATCAGAAGTGGATTTTAAATGAAATCAAGGATAATGGAATGTGTAAAGTTGAAACTCCTAGAAATTTGAATCCCAACCTCTGCAAAATATATATATAAATATATACAATTTTTTATAATGAAAAAATCCCAGGATCAAATAGATTTTCATTAACGCAATGTCTTATGGACAAATACAAGAGATCCTCCTTTATTAGCAGAAGAAATGAAGTTTCCCACTAATATATAGCCTACAAATAGGAGCTGGAAATGCCACAATAACATGTCAATAATAGTGAACTTGGAATGAACTATTATTGACATGTTATTGTGGCATTTCTAGCTCCTATTTGTAAGCTATATGTTAGTGGGAAACGTCATTTCTTCTGCTAATAAAGGAGGATCTCTTGTATCTGTCCATAAGACATTGCCTTAATGAAAATTTGTTTGACCTTGGGAATTTTTCACTGTCAAAACTGAATATATGTGTGTGTGTGTGTGTGTGTGCCAAAATGTTAGGGAAACTTATAGACTTATAATTTGACAGACATAAATTATCAACCAAGGGTAGGTAACCTTGTGAGATGTTCCACAAAATATATGCAAGCTAATACTTTAAGTGTTTTCCTAAACGAAATCACATACACACACAACTTCAATATCCCTTTTTCTCATCAACACTTAGCAGCAAAGGCTATGGAGTGGATTTAATCATCCCTCTAAAGCTCTGAAAATTTTTGATGTTGATCAGAAAAGATAATAGATCAATCAAACAGTAATTGAATCAATTCAATAATCTGCAATGTAAATTTAAAGTCTACTCAAAAACTCCAACACATTCTTCACATAAGATTTTCCATTTAATCATCACATATGTGCTGCTACAATTTAGAAAAGAGGAATCAAAAGTTGTGTAATAACTCTATCAACTCATGAAAATAATTAAAATAACACAATATGCAACTATGGGAGTTGTAAGTAAAGGGGGCCCTCCCTTACTCACAACTCCTTCAACTGCTAAAGGAGTTTACACTACAAGATCAGCAGAATATGAACTTTGTATTAATCTGAACAAGTATTACAATAGCATTAAAGTCTGGTATATCCTCTCCGTTACAAATGAAACATAAAAAGTATCTATAAAAATACAAAGGCATAAACTTGCCCGAATTAAGAAAACTAAAATACTGCAATAACTGGAAAAGATAATAAAAGTAAGCATGTTGAGTTTGATCCATGACTGCAAGCATGGATCAAACTGATCTCGTTGGGTTGCTGAGGATGTCTCATTGGGTTAGGCTGGAGCCTAAGCCAGTAAAGAGGATTGGAGACCTCGTTATTCTGATTAATAAAAAAATGTATTTGTTGTTCTTTTTGTGTTCTGTTTTTAAGTGATTTTAAATGACATAAAATAATAGCTGTAAAATAAATATTGATTCACCACCCCTATCGGTATTTCCAATAATTGGTATCAAATCCAGTACCTTCAGTCACAGCCTAATAGCTGGAAGGTAGACCATTGGTATTCAGTTTTTGATAGTGAAAAAATCCCAAGATCAAATAAATTTTCATTAAGGAAATGTCTTATGGACAGATACAAGAGACCCTCCTTTATTAGAAGAAGAAATGAAGTTTCCCACTAATATATAGCCTACAAAAAGGAGTTGGAAATGCCACAATAACATGTCAATAATAGTGAACTTGGAATCACAGCAGATGTATGCAACAAAACATGTGTCTTGGCCATCATTTGTCAACGCTCCCAGAAAGCAAGAAAATTTAACTCAACAGAAAATATTGATCGAAGTTACATGAGAGACTACATTTGCACAAATTGATCTTCACAAATTTTATATAAAAAAATTGGCCCACAAGTCGGCCCCATCATCAAGAGATGTGTCTCCTCTGTTTGGAAAAAAAAAAAAATCGGTCAAGTATAAAGAAAAGGATTCGGACCTGAGGCAAAAAATAAAAGGATACGGCTTGTTAATAATTTTGAGCTTGGACCCTTAGAGAATACTTATATTTGGACCTGTGGAGAGTACTTGCATTCAGACATGCAAAAACTATTTACACTTCTTCAATTTGGAAGGAATTTTCGCAACATTCTCTGAGGTAAAATCACTTATGTTGGAGACCTTCAACAAAGGAGAAACTCACACATCCTTGAACCTATGGTGACACCCCTTTTTCAAACTAGTGGTGGCACTTTTTGAAGATAATTTCAGACCTAAGATAGACATAGAATAGCTCAATCTTGTAGTTGTACTTTTGGACCTATGCAACTAATTGTAGATTTGCAATTTCATCCCTTACATGCCCGCAACCTCGGCCCCTATGGAAGACTGCAACTAGGCCATTCCTAAGGCAACTTTAGGACAGTTGTGTTTCGACCATTTTGGAGACCATAATTTTGACCTACTATGAGCAGTACCTTTGGCCATTCTTAGAGCAGACAACTCGGCCTTAGTTAACTCTTTTGAAGTAGAAAATTCTTCCCATATTTGAAGAATTGTTGAAGCCCATTGAAGACATCTTGCAGATATTTTGAAGCTAATCTTGTAGACCACTTGAAGACATCTTTGGAGCCTTATTAAATAAGATTATTCAGGGCTTGTTGCAAAAGATATTGAAAGTCTTGAAGAACCATTTTACCCACATTGAAGAACTGAAGCAGAGGTTTGGAGCCCTAGAGGATTAGAGTCCTTAAGAAGACTAGGTTGGAGCCTAAGCCAGTAAAGAGGATTGGAGACCTCGTTATTCTGATTAATAAAAATATGTATTTGTTTTTCTTTGTGTTCTTTTTTAAGTGATTTTAAATGACATAAAATAACAGTGGTAAAATAAATAATGATTCACCACCCCTATCGGTATTTCCAACAATTAGTATCAAATCTAGTACCTTCAGTCATAGCCTAACAGCTAGAAGGTAGATCCTTAGAATACAAATGGATAAGTCAAGAAAGAAAGGCTCTAAACCTTCTCAAGATGTCTCCTCAGTCAAGAAATCAGAAGAAAATCAAATTGACAAAGCTCTTTTGTTCAATGAAGCAAACTATGGGACATGGAGACGTAGAATGGAATTCGTTTTGATGGCTCAAGGATTTGAGCTATGGAATTCGGTGACCATCAGAAGCTCGGAGGAGTCAAAAGAATTTGATAAAAAACTATAAAAGCAATCTTGAATGGCCTACCAAATCCTATAATGATCAAAGTGGAAAATGGTTCATCAACAAAGGAGCTTTGGGCATTATAGGAATCAGGAAAAGAGCTTTGAGCATTAGAGAAAATTTTTGCCTCAAAGTGCCCATGAAATTTTCACGTGATTTCCATGTCATAATATATAAACCAATTAAAATCATTTAAATTTAAAAAGAGGTACATGTCCTAAGTGATTTTATTTTGTTTAATTTGGGTATATGTGAAATATTTTATTATAATTTGGGTATCGGTGAAACATTTTATTATTAATTTGGGTATTCATGAACTACTTTATTAATGTTATTTACCTACCTTACCCATATGAATTAGAATATTGAAAAAGTTAATAATAAGTGAATAGAGACTTCCGCAGTTATTCATATTGTTGATGGAGATTTCTGGAGTAGAACTGTGTAATCTTTGGGATTCGTCCGACGTTTCAGATGGTAACTCCATTCATCATCAGGGACTAAAGATCCTTGTGAGTAAACGAGTGTTGAAGAGCCTATTTATAGGAGAAAAAGAACTAGGTATCTGGTGGATTAACGTCGGATTAATGGTCAAAAAATATAATAAATAAGTTCAATATTTAGAAATTATTTGACCAAATTCACTTTTTCACAAAATAAGAAGAATTAGGTAAAAAAATTAACAAATTTAAGTTTTAAAATTAATAGTATATATTTATTAATTGAAAAATATTAAAGATAATTAGGAGAGAGAAGAATGTGTGAGTGATGATGATGCCAAATGAGGTGAGAGGTCACTTGTATTTATACAAGTAATTGAGGGTGAAGTGACATGTCTCTTGGGCTTCATGAACTTACATGATGATGTGGTCGACCTGAATAATTTGCACACATGTGGGCATGAATTCAAAAACACATTTATGTTTGTCCAAATTTGATGATCTATCTTTAGGTCAATTTTGGTCCTCTCGAAAAAGAGGAATTTAATGCAACAATCATCTTCATCAAATTAGTTGTCCATAGTGGAATTTGGCCCTAGTTGCCAATTTTAACACATATGAAGGTTGAAGATTGAAATTCAATCATATATACAATTAGTACTACGTCAATGATGATATATTGACAAACACATAAGAAATTGATAGCAAAAGAATGTTTTTTCAACATTTGAAGTTGTTGTTGTAGCCCCACTTCCAACAAATAGAACACTTGCAAACCCTGATGAAATTGGAGGAGGGACATTATCAATGGGGGCATTCCTCCCCTTGCTTTTCCCTTTTCCATATTCCCTTGATTGAGCCATGATTGTGATGATATGAAGGAAAAACAAATTGCTATAAGAAAAACAAAATGTTGTACGAAATTGGATTATTGTAGCAAAAATTAAAAAATATGGATGGAAAATCCACTTACCAACACTTTGAATCGCCACTAAATCTAGTTACTCTCCCTTCCTCGCACTCTGAAATCCTCCCACATATCCAAAAGATCGACCAAATGAGTGAAAAAAGGGCGAAAACAAGTAGACACGTGTCCAAATATCATGACACGAGTTTGACATGTGTCAAACATGAGTCAAACATGTGTCCTACCCACAAAACACAATTAAAACTCATGTCATGTACAATAGAAAGGATATGAGACATAGGGGGTAGGGACAAGTTAGGTAACTTAAACTAGCAAGATTTTCCTTGCCTTTCTCCACAAAACCTTTGGATGGGTCAAATATAATTCCTCTTCAAGATTGTCATTGAGAAAAGCATTTGTTTACGCCCATCTAATGGACACTTCAACTAAACCACATTACTAATGCCATGACCAATATAATTGTAAAAATAGTTATAGTTCAAGCAAAAGTTTCACAAAAATTCACTCCCTCTTATTGTGCATATCCTTTAGCAACAAGCATTATTTTATGTTTATCAAGCAATCCATCACAATTATAATTCAACATAAATAACCCATTTACAACCCATAAGTTTCTTTCCTTCACACAATTACACTAATTTCCAATAACCCATTTACAACCCATAAGTTTCTTTCCTTCACACAATTACACTAATTTCCAAGCCTTATTATTTTGCTAAGGCCTTGACTCAACATCCACAACATTAATCCATTTGGAACATTCAAGCATGTAAAACTAATTAAAATACAGAGGTATCCTCTTAAATATTACATTAATCATGGTACATTAAGATAAATACTGGTACATTAAGATAAATACAACAACACAACATATGTGAGAAAGTATCACTAAAATCAACCTGTACATCTCGGGAAAGTTCTCCAAACTTGACCAATGATACCTTATCGATACTACTCCAAGATGTTTAACTATCAAACTCAAGACAATTGTCACCAACTTAACCTTCATTGGTTTAGTCGTAGATAATGAGGTCAAAGATATTCAATTGTATTTGAATTCAAACTTGACCTCCAATAGTCAATTCAACTAGCCATAATGGACTCAAACATAAACTTACATATTGGACAATGTCATCAAAACTAAGTCAAACTTCATCTATTCAAACCACTCAAATCTCCTCGAAATTCTTGAACTTAGTGATTCAACAACACTAACATAACAGAGATACGTATGCCCAGTGAGTTTCATTGATTTGAACAAAATAAGGATGCATGCGTGAATGATCCAAACTTCAAAATATATTATGTGTCTTGCAAAAAATCTAGCTGAGGGAAAGAAATACATACTGATATTATATTGCAAATTCTTATACATGAAGCACATGTTGGAGGTCTTGTAGGATGTTTACAAGGTATCGGAGAGGCATTATTATGGCCAAGCATAGCTAAAAGAGCAGCTAAATACATGGAAGAAGTATTGTAAGTATTGTATTTATCATGTTGCCTAGTGTAAGCAACAAAATATTGGCAAATACCAACTTTTACCAATGGTGACAATTGTCTTGAGTTTGATAGCTAAACATCTTGGAGCCGAAATAGATTATGAACAAAGAGATGTAATGATATGATGTGTGTTTATTGATTATCGTTTTTCTAAGGTAGTGCATTGTATAGTTGGTAACAAAAATGGAGATGCATCCCAAATTGCATTTTCTTCAGATAAGAGATGTAATGATATGATGTGTGTCTATTCATTATCACTTTTCTAAGGTAGTGCATTGCATAGCTGGTTACAAAAATGGAGATGCATCCCAAATTGCAATGGTTTTTCTTCAGATAAGAGATGTAATGATATGATGTGTGTCTATTGATTATCGCTTTTCTAAGGTAGTGCATTGCATAGCTGGTAACAAAAATGGAGATGCATCCCAAATTGTAATGGTTTTTCTTCAGATAGGTGATTCAATGATATGAATTTTGTCTCTCCATCACTCTAAAAATGGCACAAATTTCTTCGATCCATTTTTGGCGAATAGTATGAAAGATGTTGGGAACACACTTTAAGTTAATTTATGCTTATCATACCCATACGGAGGGACAAAATGAGATCATAAATAAGACACTTCCTTTTCTTTTAATTATAAATGTTTTATTTTTAATTTATGTTAAATCAATCATTTTTGAAATAGAAATTTCTAACTTTATCATACACTAATCCTAATCGTATTATTTAATTCTTATTCTCTATTAATTCTTTTTATGTTCAAAGTAATCTTTATTTTAATCAAATGAAATGGGGGCGAGTCCCCTTTAGAAGCTTTATATGGTTCAGAGTATACAGATGCGGATCAATCACATAATCATTACATATATACAAAAGCTCGATGAAACAAATAGGTTGCAGAGCAGCGCGACATACAACGGGATTAAATCACAGGTGGGGAGTGGGAAAGTCCTCCGCCCCGACCACACGAGCTGTGTGCTCATGCGCAATAAAATCTTTTTAATTTTTAAGCCTCATCATTTCATTTTAATCTTTATAATTTCTACTTTTAACTAATAATTTTTAAATTTTATATTAATTCTTAATCTTTCATTTCAATTAAAAATTTGGTCAATTTTAACTAATTTTTATTATTTAATTATTAATTTTAATTGTCGACACCATTTTTATTAATTAATACTTAGTTGTGTGAGAAGAAAAGCCAATATGTTAGCTGATCATCTAGCAAATGAAGGGGTGCTATGTAAGGAAAGCTATATTCAGTACAACTGGGAGTCTTTACCCTCTGGTAAACTGCATGATGATTGTCAACAACAGGTAGCCAAAGACATGGCGTATCTCCAGACCATGAATAATGAACAGGAGGAAGACTAGCGGGAATTGAAGGAACAGTATAAACCTGCAGTGAAGAGAAGGGCTAAGCGATGAAAGATCGATGCACAGGAGGCATTAGATCATGTAAGATCAACAGACATATATGGTGGAAGTGTCGCATTAAATCATGACCATTGATCTTAATTCCAAACGATGACATCACATGTAACTACGGGGGTTCAGCGCTCTGTAACCCATGTGCTAAGTTGATGGCCGCAGACCGTAGGTTTTTAGTGCATCCGCCATCGATTGGATATCGGGTGCTAAAGTGGTTAGAGGTTAAGTCTAAGAGCGGACTTGAAGTTTTATGGACCAAGTTTCATAATCTATTTCGGCTCCGGGAAGCGGTTAAGTGGCGAGCAAGTTCCCAATGCGATGTTGCGCCAACCATCGGATAAAGAACCAAATCGACGGTGGAGATTTAATCGCAAATCGCATTCGGTCAAAGAGTCGGGTCAGCGATAAACCCAGTTTTGTGATATTGTGATACTGTGATATTGCGATATTGCGATGTGCTAAGGTGCGATATTGCAAGGTACGATGTGCCAAGGTTGCAATGTTGCGATGGATTATGGATCGTCAAATCAAAGGGTTGATTAAACGGTGGCAGTGATCTCTCGCTTTTAGCAGGTATCAAGTGTTGGCGGCTTGCGGACCTGAAGTTTTATAGACAATGGTTCATTTTCTTTATCGGCTCTGGGGAGCGGTTACGGGGCACGCAAGGTCCCGATGCGATGTTGCAACAACTGTCGGATCAAGAACTAGATTGACGGCAGAGATTTAATCACAAATCGCATTCGGTAAATGAGTCTGGTTAGAGATAAACCCAATTTTGCGATATGCGATGTGTCGAGGTTAGCGATGTTGCGATGGACTTTGGACTGTCAGATCAAAGGGTGGATCGAACGGCAGAGGTTAACTCTCGCATTTCGCAAGAATAAAGTGTTGGTGGCTTGCGGAAACTGCGATGGATGATATGTCGGGAAGGGGTTTAAGCGTCTAAATTGGTTTTTGTGTGTAATGTTTTGAGTTTCGTTGACCATATTGTTTGTTCTCATCAACTGGTCTGCCTTTTGTTGGTCTTTACACTTGTAAAGACGTGTACCATATGTAATCTTGTTTTTCGGTTAATTGATGGCTCCACTCTTACTTGACCAAAAAAAATAAAAAAATTAATACTTAGTTGTATTCTTATTTTCTTAATTCTTATTGTAGTTAATTTGTAAATTAATTCCTAATTCTCTTTAACATTTTTCAATTAATAAATATATATTATTAATTTTCAACTTAAAATTGTTAAAACTTTTACTTAATTCTTCTTATTTTGTCAAAAAGTGAATTTGGTCAAATAATTTTTGAAGGGGTAGTCTAACTTATAGACGAAATAGCTTTTTAACCAGAATTCACCAAAATCTCACAAATACAATTTCCAGAGTTTTTGTTGTTTAAAATATATTTTCGAATGCATAAAAAACCTTCGGGGTACTCGAATTATTTAAATTAAACAATTTAAACTCAAGTTTTTAAAAATTTCTCAGATTTTGATTAAAATTAACCATAAAAAATGTCGTGAAAAAGGCCTATAAGTTAAACTACACCATTTCTAATTATTAATTATATTGAACTTATTTATTATATTTTTTTACTATTAATCTACTAGATACCTAGTTCTTTTTCTCTTATAAATAGATACCTAGTTATTTTTTCTTATAAATAGGCTCTTCAGCACTCGTTTACTCACAAGGATCTTTGGTCCTTAACGATGGATGGAGTTACCGTCTGAAACATTGGACAAATCCTAAAGATTACACAGTTCTACTCTGCAAATCTCCACAATCTTGATATTAGTGAAAAAATATATAAATTAAAAATCCGGACCCATTTGACACTAATAACCATTCACCCAAAACCACCAAAAAAATAGTTAAATATAAAATATAAATATAGAAATTTATAGGTAAATAGTTAAAAATAAAATATAGTTATAGTTAAATATAAAATAATTAAATATCTTGTTTTATATGTTTTAAGAATTTATAGGTTTTTAACATATTTTTGGAAAAGACATTTTTATTGTTTTGTAGGTATCCCTCAAGCTTTGGAGGGAGCCTCCAATAACTCCCAAAGATAAGTATCTCATTTCCTTTCAGTTTTGGGTTCATGTATTCATTTAGTTTTGATTATATTAAATACTAATCACCATTCTCCCTCTATTGTCTTGATTAGGAAAAACATATGCAAGGAGTATGAAGGAGGATCTCTCAAGACAAGGTTGGTCAAGGAACAAAGGTATGCCTTAAATACATTGATTTATTTATATTGAAAGGATTATTCATTTGATAATCTATTACTAACATTGTTATGTCTAGCTACATTGAATCATAGTGATTCTTGTTTTGGGTGATTCATCACTTGATAAATCTACCCACCCCGCTCATATTCTTAACTGATTGTGTAGAACCCTAGACAGGTTCTAGAAAACCCTAACCTAAGGGTATACTAATGTGAATGTTTGAAACCCTAAGCTGCTTAGGGATATTGTGAAATGTTATTTGAAGTTTTATTGAGGATGTCATGTTTGGGATTTTGGTATGATCAAGAAAACCTAACTTGTTAGGGTTGAATGATAAGGTCTAAAATCTTGAACCTTTGAAGTTTTGGTAATGTTGGTTTTGCTATGTTTCTACATTGAAACCCTAGCTCATTAGGGTTTGGTGGAATGTGTGAGCAAGACCCTTATATTGTCTTAGAAATGTTTTCCTTGGTATGGGTGTGTTTATCTGATCAAACCCTAGTTTAATCAAGATTGTTGTGTGTCTAACTTGTATTGATCATTGTGAATTTGGGTTTAACTAACACATGATATGAAATGTCCTTGCATCATGATGAAATCTAGGCATATATAGATATGTCCTTTTGGTTGAAACTTTAGCTTGGTCTAGGTCAGATGTATTAATTTTATCGGACATATGATATGATTATGTATGGTTATGAATTCCTAGATATGTGTGTTGACCTAGTTATTGATGGTCATAAGTCTTATGATTTAATGGAAGTCCTTGTCTAAGATTCTAGGATTATGATATTTGGAAATCTAGGGTTTTGCAGCTAAACCCTAGTAGTAGTTAAATTGTCTAATATGTGTGATATAGAAATATGAGATCTATTTATATAATGATTATTGAGATTCTGAAAATGGGATTCTAAGGTTTTGGAGTTGAACCTTAGTAGAAGTAGAAATCACTGATGTATAATGTGAAAATTCTGTCGCTGCAACAACTGATTTACTTTTCCTACTTATTTCACCATAAGTTATTCATGAAATTACTTCAATAAACATTAAAATAAATATTGTTGCAAATATCACACCGTAATACAAAAACAAACATTTGCACAAGAATCAACACATTGACATAGTTATTTTGGACTAATGTCCCCGGAAAAACCCAGTGTGGGAAAACCAGTGCAGCAAGGAAGGATTTTATTATTAAGCAATTTTCTAATACAACAGGGTGCCAAACTGGCTTACCCACAGATAAACAAATTCTTCAGCACCTCTTCTGAACCCAGCGTCAGCCCTACTGACCTCTGTGTCACTTGAAACCCTCTACGTCAGCCTGTTGAGACTTTGTGCAACTTCTCTGGCCTTCTGCGCCACTCCTGCAACCTCTACGTGGATGACCCAGGCCCTGTTGGCTCTGTGCAGCGTCTGTTGCCTCTGCGTGGCTCCCTTTGGTCCTATGTTTTCCTTTTATGCCTTTGCGTTGATCTCCCATTTCTCTGTTCTGTACTTTCTGCCTCCTAACTTCTCTCCAAACCACTAGTTCAATTTCTCAGCTAACCTCGCTCCAAAAATTGAATTGATTGGTTTCCCTCAGTGTATTCTCTAATTGCCCCTCAAGCCTCCTCTTATACTTTTCTCGTTGACAAATCAACGACCAAAATTAAGTCCCTAATCAATGGCTAAGATTAGATCTGGCTTGATCCATGACTTTTGGACCACTCTAACATAGTTTCATATTAATTCACATTATTTTATTTTCCCTAAGTTTAGACTTAGGGATTACGTTAAAAATATTAATTATTTTAATATCTCCCAAACTGTTTAGAATTTTCCCAAACCCTTTCTGGGTATTGGAGATCTCATGTGCCTTATCCTCTCAACCAAGTTTTGTGGCTAGAGCACATTTGATGCTACCCCAAATCAACATATGATGACTATATGATAATTTGATATTTGTGTAAGATTGTCGAAATATGAGTTTTTTGGTTGGGATTGATGGTTGATCAGAAATCTAGGATTTGCAAATAACCCTAATGGAATTTGGTCATGTTAGTGACTAAGTTGTAATTGGTTTTGATTGATTCCTTTGTATAAAATCTAGGATTTGTATGATACCCTTGTAAGAAGTCTCACATATGAATTTTGAATGGTTGTTAGATGCTTTATATTTGTCTGAATTGTTTCTAGGGTTTGCTATATGTTTTAGGAAGGTATGTCATACCTTTGGAAGTAACATTGAAACTCTATATGGAATGAAAGTTGTTATGAAGTAGTCTAGGGTTTATGACTAAGTCCCTAGCAAGATGATGAAGAGTATATGTCTCTTGTTTGTAATTAAGTCTAGGTATCTGATATGTATAAAGTTGAAATGCTTTCGTGATTCTGATATGGCTAACTTCATGCTTCTATAGACTTGGTTGTACTTGCTATATAAGTTGTGCAGGGACACAATCTTCAACTTGGTGAAGATTTCGATGTGACAAGCATGATGAGGATGATAATAACTCTGATGAAATGGTTGGAAGCCACAAAAGATTCTCTGATGACGAAAAGAAGAAGTTGATCTCCTTGAGGAAGCATAAATAGAAGAGATGTCCCCAAGATTAAGAGGGAATCTGGATGAAGAGATGCTTCCTGGTTGAGAGGGACAGCACAGCTTGGTTTTGATTAATGAAATTTCGGAGGATATGTTGTTACATAAGAAGTAGGAAAGGAAAATATATAATTGAAGAATCTTTTGTCAAAGATTTGGTTGATAGTCCTATTGAGTTGAGGAGCAACATCTAGAACAACCCCAGAGGTTTGTATGTGATTATGTACATGTGAAAGTATATTATTGATTAGGGTTGTGTTTGTACATGTGAATGTCTCGGAAGTTTTGATAACATACTGGTTACCAATCAGTTTGATGGGGAGAGATTTGTTGTCCTTGATATGTTGGATCAAGGAGTGTTGAGGATTTGTGAGTGAAGCATTTCCTAGGAAGACATTTGGTTGGAACTTTGTGTTGATGTTTGGGTCGCGAAGTTGGAAAGGTGGTGTTGGTTATTGAACTCTGTTTTGGATACACACCTGCATTTATGGGTTGATGGTTAGCAAGTAAACCTAATGGTACCTAGAGGGGCTGAAAGCTTGAGTCCATCTTATTCCCACCCAAATAGATTTCCCTAGTCAGGAATCTAGTATGTGGCATTGTGGTGCCTAAATTGTTGAAACACCACTTAGATAGATTGCACTGGTCAGGAATCTAGTCCACGACATTGTGGCACCTGAATTGTTGAAAGAGCACTTGGATAGATTTCCCTGGTCAGGAATCTAGTCCATGGCATTTTGTGCCTAAATTGTTGAAAGACCACTTGGATAGATTTCCCTAGTCAAGAATCTAGTCCATGGCTTTACGGTGTCTAAATTTCTTCATGGTTCATATAGTTTGAGATCTTCCATTGTGTTTGTACATTACGAATACCTCCCTAGTTAAGAGGGAGTGTTGGAAAATATAACTATGTTTGATCTTCATTAATGTACTTAAGTCATCATGTAATGTACTTGTCAAAAGAATAAAGAAAATATTTATTTTATTATGACTTATTAAATCATGGGTTTCATGCTTAGGTCACCTTGTTTTAGGTCAAAGTCCCCATTGAGGACTTGTAGGCTTTATTTTGAGTCAATCTACATATTATGCTTTTAAAGAGACCATTATTGGGCTTTTGAATGATGTAAAAAGGTTAAGTATTGAGTCAAATATGATTTATGTGTCCTCCACACCATGTCGGCCTAAGGACCCTATTCGACCTCACATGGATCCTATAAATACAAGCTCATCGAATTCATTTGGAGCATCATTCTCACACACAAGTTCGATTTCTATTGTAGCTGGGAAAAAGTGTCAAATTCTCTTTTAGCTGGGAAAAGGTGCAAAGTCTCTTGTCGAGAAGACGAAGTGAATGCGAGTTTGGGGAGGCCTAAGGAGAAAGGACAAATCAAAAATTGTGTGCCTCTCTCTCTGTGTTTCGTGGTATGGATTGGGAGATCAAAATCTCTTAAGTTTCGTTGTTTCCAAAATCCGTCTATTGCCGGAAGTTGCTCGAAGGGGTCGAAGTTTCTAGAAGGGGTCGAAAATTTGGAAGGTTGAATTAGTGTGGAGGGAAGGCTTGGTCTTGCTCTAGGGTGAAGAGTCTCAAAGAATACTATTGAAACGAAGAATTATCTTGACTGGGTTCTCCCCTCAAGGGGGGTTTTTCCCTGGCATAGTGCCTACATCTGGTGTCTATTGTTTTAGCTTTGGTAATTGCTTGATGAACTAAAAGAAAGAATATATAAAGAACGTAATAATAAGAAACATCACAAGTAATTATAAAGGATAAGAAAATATTTCTTCCTTTCTGATTTTTTAACACCCAGTTCCAACAGAATCAAGGAGAGGTGTCAAACTAACATTGGAAAGACATGTGCCCCAAGAAGATATGTTGATGATGTCAAAAAGGCAGGTAGTGATAAATATTATCAAGGAACTTCAAGGCAAAACAAGTTCATAAATGGCTCAAGACAATTCTCATCTTCAAAGTATCAACCTATATGTTTTTGGCTATTATTATTCTTGTACAAATTTTGGGCATATGGAAAAGGATTGCGGGGCATATAAAATGGACTCGAATCAGTTCCCCAAAAATAAGATTTTGGGGAGATACTCCAATGTATTTACCAACAAAAATTATGCTCCATCATTCATGTACAGAACCAAATGATTCAAAGCCATAATGTTGGACATATAGCTCGAAATTGCAACTTGAATTGGGCTCCTAGACAATCTGAGAAGCCATCAACCAACCATGGAAAAAGAATTACATAAGTTTGGAGAAGGTAGCTTGTTGAACCAAAAGAACACGTTGAATGTGTCTTGAATACTCAAGGAACCAATCCATAGTGTTGATCAAATATGGGCATCATAGGCAAAAAGTATACCTCACCAAGATTTTACCTATCTGAAAGAAGGTCATGCATATTGTTAGGGGGGCACCTCTATGACAAGAAGGAAGTAACATGATGCCAAGGGGAGCAACACAATTCCAAGAGGAGAAGCACAATGATATATGAATCAAAATAATACTAGTAGGACTAGTACAATTGCACGGGGAGGGACACAATGGCAAGGAGAGCAGCATATGAAGTTGTCATTGATGTCAAACGGGGAGAGAAAACTGAAAGAGGGAGAGTATTGCCATCAATGAGAAAGGGAAATATTGTTGGATAAAGTTTTCATTGATGTCAATAAGATGGAAACCTAGGTGCATTGTTGACACCTGCCCTAGATGAAACCCTAGGTACAAACCCTAACCCTGAGTGCAAACCAAGAAGAAAAACCTTAGTTGGAGTTATGTCGTAGATGTAGTCTAGATGAGCCTAGCATTAAGGAAAGCCTAGATGCATATGCTATATGCATGATGAAGACCCAATTCCCTAGCCTTAAATGTCAAGCCCTAAGAATTGCTAATCATATAGCCCTAGACTTGTTGATGCAAGTATTTTGCCCAAATGATAAGATTGGTAAGGGTGGAAATACTTTCAAAACCATGGAGGCATTATTTTTGTTAGAAACTTGGAATACTCATTTATAGGTACCAGTGCATGGTTACTTTGGAGTATTCATTAACTTGTGGGAGACAACTTGACAAGCATAAGGAGGTGTAGTCTCTTCCTTCCACAGCTTCAATGATAATGCCAGAGAAATGGACACTTGTTTGAAGCAAAACAATTTTGTTATATATGATAAGATGAGTCCTCTTGGTTTTCAAGTTTGCTCATTTGTTTCTAGGGACAAGAATGTCTCAACAATAAGTAGATAAAAGTGGGTAATTTAAAGAAATGGATTTTAAATGAAAACAAGGATAATGGAAAGTGTAAAGCTAAAACTCTTGGAAATTTGCCTCCCAACCTCTACAATATATATATATATATATATATAAACCACTCAACTCCACAGTTTGATAGTGGTGTCAATCAAGAGTTTGTTGTGGAAAACTGTTCAGTTTCAATAGTGAAAAAATCTTAGTCTCATATAGATTTTCATCAGGGCAATGTCTTATGGACAGATACAAGAGCTCCTCCTTTATTTGAAGAAGAAACGAAGTTTCCCACTAATATGCAGCCTACAAATAGGAGCTAGAAATGCCACACTAACATGTCAACAATAGTGAACTTGGAATCACAACAGATGTATGCAACGGAACATGGGTACTGGCCATCATTCGTCAACACTCCCAGAAAGCAATAAAAGTTAACTCAACATAAACTATTGATAGAATCTGCATGAGAAACTACATTTGCACAAAATTGATCTACACAAATTTCATAAAATTCGGCCCACAAGTCAGCCCCATCATCAAGAGACGTGTCTCTTCGCTATATGGAAAAACAAGTATAAATGAAAATTTGAGCACCTCAATTTGGGAAACAAAAAAATTGGTCAAGTATACAGAAAAAGATTCGGACCTGAGGTAAAAATAAAAGGATACGACTCGTGACGAATTCTGGGCTCGGACCTATGCAAAATACTTATTTTCAAACTTGTGGAGATTACTTACATTCGGATCTATAGAAACTATCTACAATTCGGCCCTATGGAAGGAAGTTTCTCGGCATCATCTGAGGTAAAATAACTTTTTTTGTAGACCTTCAACAAAGGATAAACTCACATATGCTTGAACTTGTGGTGACACTTTTTGAAGATAATTTCAGACCTAGGACAAACCTGGAATACCTCAATCCTATAGTTGTACTTTTGGACCTGTGCAACTAATTGCAGAACTGCAATTTTGTAACTTACAGTCCTGCAACCTCGGCCCATGTGGAAGACTACAACTAGGGAATTCCTAAGGCAACTTCAAGAATGTCTTTCGGCCCTTTTGGAGACTGTAATTTTGAACTACTAGTAGAAGTACCTTTGGTCATTCTTGGAGGAGACAATTCGGCCTTAGTTAACTCTTTTGAAGCAGAAAACTCGGCCTATCTTTCAAGTGTTTCTAGAGCTCAAAACTCTTGATTTTTGGAACAGATTTTCATCCCTAGACTAGGGCATCTCTGTGACAATCCAGTCTCCAGAATTTTGGTCTAGAAACCTCAAAATCGGACCTATAGTTATTTTTTGTTGGATTTGGATTGAAAAACATTGTTGGAGTCCTAATTGAAGCATTGTGGAGATTTTTTGAAGGAGCTTGTAGAGGACCTAGTGTGTGAAACATCTAAAGTCATCTTTGGAACAACTTTGTTCAAGCCCTCAAGTAGTCTTGTAGAAGACTTCTTGGGCGACATGAAGCGTGTTGGAGACTCCTATTAAAGTTTTTGAAGTTGACATTTATCCTTGAAGAAAATTTGGAGAAGATGTTGTCGATCCTTTGAAGCAGCCATTGCAGAATTGGAGTATTGTGGAAGCAGTGTTTGAAGAATTGTTGAAGCCCATTGAGGACATCTTGCAAATATTTTGAAGTTGATTTTCTAGACCACTTGAAGACATATTTGGAGCCTTATTAAAGAAGATTATCTAAGGTTTGTTGCAGAATATGCTGGAAGCCTTGAAGAACCATTGAACCCACATTGAAGAACTGAAGGTTGGAGCCCTAGAGGATTCGAGTCCTCAAGAAGCCCAGGTTTGAGCATAAGACAATGACATTAGAGATATTATGAGTTTAAAAATGGGCTTCAAAACAATAATGTACAACCAAAATAAACTTTATAAGAACCAATAAAATTGAAGATAATGATGTCAACCATGGGGGATGATTCACCATTTTTGAGTAAAAAGGTAAATGATTAAAAAAAATGAAAAAATTACTTATTCAACTTATCTCCCTACGATTTTACTCAAATATCGAGCGGGAACACTCATTATATGCTAAGTTTAATTTTGCATCCAACGAGTACCCATGTTGAATACTTTTGATGGAGCCCACTACATGAAAAATGAGAAATACATGCAAAAATGTGATTGCAATCACGTTTTTTCAAGTATTTATCATTTTTTGTGTATCAAGATCCATCAAAATTATTCAACATGGGTACTTGTTGGATATGAAATCAAATTTTGCATCAAATGAGTGTTCCTGCTCGAAATTTGAGTAAAATCATAAGAAGATAAGTTGAAAATACATGTTGAAAATGTAGTTTTTTTCTTTTTTCACTCCAAAATTTGATGAGGTAATCTAATCTTATTTTATTATTTCCAATATAATTTTATAATTTTCCTTAGGAAGCCCATTTTAGACCTCAAAATTTCTCTAATGAGAGGACCAAAGTCCTCGTTATTCTGAATAATAAAATTATTTATGTTGTTCATTTTGTGTTTTGTTTTTAAGTGATCTTAACTAGCATAAAATAACAATTGTAAAAGAAATATTGATTCACACCCCCTCTCGGTATTTCCAACAATACATACAACATTCTTACAACAAGGCAACCCACACTTCTATAGAGAAGTCCCCATTTGAAACCTGTTTTGGATATTTTCTGCCTTCACCTTTGGATATTGCATATGAGCAACAAGGAGTAAGGGGAGATCTTACAAGATATGCTTTGAGCGCTGAAAAAATTATAGAGAAGATCAGGCAAATCTATGTATAGGTACAAGAGATACTGCAGAAGTCGCATGAGAAGTATAAGGCCAAGCATGATAAGCACAGAACAGAGAAATCGTTCAAGGTAGGAGACAAAGTATGGCTACAATTGAACAAGGAGAGGCTACAGGGGCCTCGTAAGAAATTTAAGGCATTGAGGTATGGCCCCTTTGAGATACTAGAAAAGGTGGGTGATAATGCATATCGACTCAGTTTACCACCAGATATGGGCATTTACTTAGTTGTGAATGTAGAAAATATGAAACTCTATGAGCCTTCCATATTAGATCAGGAAGAGGAACATATCCTATCTTCTGTGGAGGATTTGGCACCAGATGTTTAGGCATTGTTGACAAAAGATATAGTTTTGCAAAATAGGTCTAGAACTACAAGACAAAGGCAACATGATCTTTGGCAAATTGGGTTGAAAAGTCAACTTCAAGGCAAAACTAAATGGTACACTACAGAGAAGGTGGAGGAGAAATTTCCTCACCTCATTCAGTAAAATCGTTTGGGGACCAAAAGCCTCACAAATAAGGAGGTGTGATCTGGATTGGATCATTACATTGTTTTTCATCCATCTCGATGCATTCAGAGTTGGAAAAGGTGGAGGAATTAGCTCACGTGATTTTTTTTACCGACGAGGCCCAGTTTGGAAAAATAGGTTTTGAAACCTTCCGAGAGTGTTTTGAGGCATCAAATGACATTTTAGGGAGTAAAACTTTGCCTCTTTAGCGCAACACCTTTTCATGTTATTCTACACACAAGGATATTTCCAACATCGTAAGAAGCGCATCAATGGGAATCTGTATGCAAAAGTTATGCCACTTGGAAGTTGACCTCCTTGTTTTCACACCCATAATTCGGGAGGATGTCGCGTCAGCCCCCATTATTCATGAAAAAGGGGCTAGCCACGTTATTATGATGTAAAAGGCTCTAAACGACTCTATATGGTAACTTTGGTTAAGAGTTGAGGTAGTCAAACTTAACCACTAGTAGGCTATCATGCTGTGTTATAACTGAGCCACTAGGAAGAAAATGGATTTCATTCTTTCAAATGGATTTGTTCCATAGTTGAGAAAAAATAATCAAGAAGGATAGGAGGTAAAGAACATAGAGAGGATTTGTGCATTGTATTAGCCCATGGGCCACAAAGCATACTTATTTGTACTTGCAGCCATATTTCCAGACAGAGAAAGAGAGCGAAGCAACCTCACCTTTCAACTGGGATTTTCTCCCGAAAGGGTTTCCCGTAGAAAATCTTGTGTCTAATGTGTGTATGAGCTTTTATTCTCCCATGCTCTATTTTCTACATTATTTTCATTCACATGCATGCACTATTTACAGTGAAATCTACAGATCTTAAAACTTAATAAAATTATAATAGTGTAAAATTTCATATTTTAAGCATAAAATTATTAGATCTGTTGTGGTGAACTGTCTAGTGAAATATCCACGGCAGTTCACGGATCAAAAAGGCATACCTTGCGAGCAACCAGATGGGGTATGTCCTTAGTGGTGGTGTGATGTCTCACATAAAGCCTCCTAAAATTATGCTCTGAAATAAGAAGAGCTTGTCAAGTTAAAGGCCTTGCTATAATGATAGTGGTGGTTATAACATTTATGTTTAAAAAGATGGCTTATCAATCAAGTGCTTCTTATGAGAATAATTCATTTTGAGAATCTTTGTACCTCATGATGGAATTATGAATACCTCCCTAATTAAGAGGGAGTGTTGGAAAATGTAACTAGATTCGGTCTTCATAATGACTTATAATTATGATATTGTATATTTTGTAAAAATTTCTGTTTTCCCACCCCGGTTTTCAGTTTCTCCTTATTTCTCCCATGTAGTTAAATGCCCATTCCCATAACCATACATTTAACAGACTGAAAAAAATAAATATTGCTGAAAACACAAATTCTGGAAATTTTTCAGAATGCTGGAAATTGCAGAAATAAAAATCAGCAATTAAAAACAGCGATTAAAACACATTAAAACACTGATATTTTTGGTCAACTTGACCCTAGAAAAACCCCCTACAACTCTTGGGGAAAACCAGTTTGAGAGCTCTTCTTTATTTCTGAAAATTGCCTTTTTACAGTGAGAATTATTCAGCAAAAAAATCAGCAAGCAAATTTACAACTTATCTCCTTTCCCGTGCCTCACAGCAATCTGGAAATTACAGCAAACAGGACAGCAATAAATGTTGTACGGCCTCCGTTTTGTGTGCAGAAAAATCAGCAAACTGCTCCTCGATTTTTGTGCAAAAATCTGCCTTTCACTATGTGCTGAATCAGATGTACAAATCTGCTCAACTGCTGCCTTGGAATGTGTGCCAAGCTGCTGTCTCCTTCTCCTTCCTGCTCAGAAATCTCTCTTTCTCTCTTGCTCTCCTTCTCCCAATCTGCTCATGAAAGAATGAATGACCTTTTCCTCCTTTAATATAACTCCAAGTGACTTTTGGGTGATCCAAGTGACTTTTGGGTGATCTCTAAATCCAATGGCTGAAATAGATTTAGATCAATGGTTGAGATTAAATGTTCATTTAAATCTCACTTTCTATTTTTTAATTCACCCCACTTTAATAAAGACCCACTTAGTCATTTATTTCCAAGGTCACTTTTCCTTTCTAATTTTTCATTGACTCTATAAAAGTCACTTTAAAATTAGACTTAATAACTTTATCACTTAAAGTCACTTTTAAATTATATTTAACTTTATAAAATTATAAAGTCACTTTAGGAGAAAAATTAAATTCTTTTGGACACTTTTCCCTAGGCCAAAGATCAAAGCCTAAGGGAACCACCTGTCCTCCGGTACCAAATTTCAACACTCCCTCTTACCGAGGAAGGTGTTCCTCACCACACCCATCTTGTCTCTGAAGTAGACATGCTTGCCCCGTGGTAAGGCTTTGGTAAGGATATCTGCAACCTGCTCATCAGTGGAAATATACTCAAGCTTCACAGCTCCCTTCTGAACATAGTCTCTGATGAAATGATATCTGATCCCGATATGCTTTGACCTGTCATGAAATACTGGATTCTCCGTGAGTTTAATGCAACTCTGATTATCACAGTAAATCACTGAAGGTCTCAACGGCTGACCAAATAAGCCAAACAACATCTTGCGAAGCCAGATAGCCTCACAACTAGCTAGACTGGTTGCCATATACTCTGCTTCCGCTGAACTCAGTGCTACTGACTGCTGCTTCCGGCTGAACCATGACACTACTGCTGAACCCAACCCAAAACAACACCCTGAAGTGCTCTTCCTATCAGAAGCACAACCTGCCCAATCAGAATCAGTGTATCCTACCAATCTCACTCCATCTCCCTGCCTGTAGTCCAGACCATAATCCACTGTCCCCTGCAAGTACCGCAAAATGTGTTTTGCAGCCACCCAGTGAACCTTCCTAGGCTCACACATAAACTGACTCATCGTGTTGACTGCAAAACAGATATCTGGTCTAGTGTTGACCAAATACATCAAGGAACCAATCAGCTGCCTGTACAATGTGGGATCCACCAACTCGGAATCCGAAGCATGAAGCTTCTTCCAGTTGGTGATCATCGGTGTCAACATGGGTCTACAATCGTCCATGTGGAATCTGCTAAGGATGTCCACAATATACTTCCCCTGCCCCAGGAAGAAATGCCCCTCCTCCTGCCACACCTCCAAACCCAAAAAGTAATGCATCAAGCCGATGTCCTTCATCTCAAACTCCACCGCAAGATCTCTCTTGCAGTGCTCTATGAGTCTCTCTACACCTGTAATGATCAAGTCATCCACATACAGCACCAGAATGAGAGGCTCCTCACCAATCACAATAAAGTAAAGGTTCGGATCTGCCTCACTCTTTGTGAAACCCATCCCCTGCAAGTATGCATCTATCCTGGAGTACCAAGCTCTGGGAGCTTGCTTCAGGCCATAAAGGGCCTTCTTCAATCTGCACACATGGGACTCCTTCCCATGCACCTCAAAGCCCTGTGGCTGCTCAATGTACACCTCCTCCTGTATGAAGCCATTGAGAAATGTGGTCTTCACATCCATCTGGTGGATCTTCCAACCCATCTCTGCTGTTATCGATATAATGGAGCGGATCGAAGTATATCGAGCCACGGGAGCGAAGGTCTCCTCATAATCAACTCCCTCTACCTGGGAGAACCCTCTAGCCACAAACCTCGCTTTGAATTTCTCAATGCTGCCATCTGCAGCATGCTTTACCTTGTAAAGCCATCTGGAAGTAACCACGGATTTGCCCTCAGGCCTCGGCACCACCTCCCAAACATCATTCTTCATGATAGAAGAATACTCCTCCTGCATGGCCTCTCTCCAGACCTGCTGGCTAGCTGCCTCCTCATAGCTAGAAGGCTCAGAGTCAAGAATGCTGGTAACCATCGCCATATAGCTACAGAACCTCTCAGGTGGTCTACTCTCTCTGACCGGCCTCTTCGGCTCAGCAACAGATGTGGCATCTCTCAAGGTGTCCTGAAGCCACTTGGGATTCCTCTTCCCTGAGCATGCTTCTCCCATAGGAGAATGAAACTCCTCCTCCTCATCAACATCAGTAGCCTGAACTCCTGACTGTCTGTCTGTTGTCCTCCTGCCTGCACCTGAACCTGTAGAAGCTGAGGTACCGTGTGAACTGTCCATCAGTGGACTCCCTAGTGAACTGCTCTGTGAACTGCTCTGCATGCTGCCCGGAGCACCACCCCTCTGGCTCGGCGAGCCACTGCTCACTGATGGACTTGACATCCTCATAGATGTACCTCCGGATCCTCCTGATCCCTGCCCACTGGATCCTTGCGACTGACTCAACTGCTGTTGAGGGTCTGGCTGATCCAGATACTCTAACTCCCGTGACCTCCTAAAGGCCCTGTCCTCCTCGAACTTCACATCCCGTCTGACAACAACTCTCCTCTGTGCAAGAATGTAAATCCGAAAGGCCTTTGAGGTCTCACTGTAGCCCACAAAGATACCCTTCTCTGCGGTGGGCTCTAGTTTGGTCCTCTCCTCCTTGGGTATATAGGAGTATGTAATGCATCCAAAGATATGAAGATGACCAAGATCAGGCTTCTTCCCAGAGAAAGCCTCCTCCGGAGTCATGTGCCCCAAGGCACGATGCGGACTCCTGTTCTGCAAGTAAATAGTTGTGTTGCAGGCCTCTGCCCACAAGAACAATGGCAACCCCTGATCATGTATCATGGCTTTGGCAGCCCCTATGATGGATCTGTTCTTCCTCTCTGCAACTCCGTTCTGCTGGGGGTTGTAAGGAACAGTAAACTCCCTCCTAATGCCTGCCTCCGCACAATATTCAACAAACTCTCCAAGGGTGTACTCTCCTCCATTGTCCGACCTCAAGGACTTGATCTTTCGACCTGTCTGAGTCTCCACAAGAGCTTTGAACTCCTGAAACCGCTTGAAGACCTCATTCTTGGTCTTCAAAAAATAAATCCAGGTCCTCCTGGAGTGATCATCAATGAATAACACATAGTACTCATATCCACTCAAGGAAACATGAGACATCCGACCGCTCACATCGGAATGAATCAAATCAAGTATCCCCGTCGCTCTGCTGTCACTGCTGGGAAAAGGGGATTTGGCAAACTTGCCCATCACACAACCTCTGCAAGTATCAAAGTGATCAGTACTGAAATCTGGCACACCTGTAGTGATCTCCCGCAATGTCCTCAGGGCTCCATGATACATGTGTCCCATCCTGCGGTGCCAAATCTCACACAGCTCAGAACTGCTAGCTCTGTTGTCGGTACTACTGCTCAATGCCAAAAGGGGCTGGAATGCAAACTTGTACACCTTTGCATGGCGTACACCTATCACTCTAGCTGAATCAGCTGGAGCGTCCCTGGGATACATCAACACCTGTCCTCCCCTGAACAGTACCTCATATCCTCTGTCCTCCAAAGCTGAGACGGATATGGGGTTCTTCCTCATCCCTGGCACATAAAGAACCTCTGACACCTTCAAGGGAGGTTTGGACTCCCTCTGAAATGTTAATGTCCCCACCCCGACTGCTCTAACAACTCTGTCATCACCGAGTACTACCTCAATATCAGTGCCACTCTCTGAAAGCTCTGAGAAGTACTCCCGGACTCCTGTCATGTGACGTGAAGCCCCACTGTCCACATACCAGATACTTGAAGATGCTCCGCTAATCGAGGGAAAAGCATGCTCCCTCTGAACCTGTGTGGCAGGTGATCCTGTAATAGAGGACTCACACGTAGTGAACACAAACTCTCGGTCAAAACGACCAGCAAAGTCCTCAATCTCTGCTGAAGCTGCCACGTCCTGGTTCTTCCCCTTCTTCTTCTTCTTCTCTGGACACACAACTGCATAGTGTCCCATATTTTGACAATTCCAACACCTCACCTTGGAATACTCCTTCTGTGTGTTCCCCTGTTTACCTTTACCTTTGCCTTTGCCTCCACCACCGCTTGTGGAAGCCTGCTTTTTCCCTTTGCCTTTCTTGCCTCCTGCCACCAGTGCTACGTCCTCATCCTGCTCAACTGGCTTGGCTGCCCCAAGCTGTCCTTTCCTGATCTCTGTCTGAATACAATCATCCCAAAACCTCTCCCATGTGGGAAGGGTCTCACGTGCACAAACCCCATCAGCAAAGTTCAACCATGAACGGGGGAGGCCATTCACTGCAATACGCACCAACTCAGTGGATGGGATGGCCTCTCCAATCGCTGCCAACTCATCTCTCACATTGGTAATCTTTGTGAGATATCCAGCTGCACTATCATTCCCCATCTTAATGTTCTTCAGCTTCTCCTTCAGGACCATCTTCCGGTTCTCATTGGTACTCTGGTAGAGATTGGACAATGTTGTCCACATCTCATGGGCATTGCTCTTTCCTCTCACATGAAGAATGCAATGGTCTTTGATTTCGTCTAGAATCAGCCTCTTACCCTTATTGTTCTTCTTTTTATACTCAGCCAACTGAGTAACATCAGTGGGCACAACAACAGGGTTCTGTGCGGTATGCACCATGATATCCCAGACTGCTGCCTCCTCAAAGATACTCTGCATTCTCTCCTTCCAAACGTTGTAATTTATATGCCCATCCAGCCTATCCTCCACCCTCAATCCCAATGACATCCTGCTGTCCTAAAACTGAAAAATAGCACTGTTGTAGTAAAGATAAAACTTTTGTTTATGAAAAAATCAGCTTGCTGGAATTTTCTGAGTGAAAAATCAGCAACTGTAATTTTTCCTTTCGCTGTCCCAAACTGCCCTTCAGCACTCAAGCTCTGATACCATGTAAAAATTTCTGTTTTCCCACCTCGGTTTTCAGTTTCTCCTTATTTCTCCCATGTAGTTAAATGCCCATTCCCATAACCATACATTTAACAGACTGAAAAAAATAAATATTGCTGAAAACACAAATTCTGGAAATTTTTCAGAATGCTGGAAATTGCAGAAATAAAAATCAGCAATTAAAAACAGCCATTAAAACACATTAAAACACTGATATTTTTGGTCAACTTGACCCTGGAAAAACCCCCTACAACTCTTGGGGAAAACCAGTTTGAGAGCTCTTCTTTATTTCTGAAAATTGCCTTTTTACAGTGAGAATTATTCAGCCAAAAATCAGCAAGCAAATTTACAACTTATCTCATTTCCCGTGCCTCACGGCAATCTGGAAATTACAGCAAACAGGACAGCAATAAATGTTGTACGGCCTCCGTTTTGTGTGCAGAAAAATCAGCAAACTGCTCCTCGATTTTTGTGCAAAAATCTGTCTTTCACTATGTGCTGAATCAGATGTACAAATCTGCTCAATTGCTGCCTTGGAATGTGTGCCAAGCTGCTGTCTCCTTCTCCTTCCTGCTCAGAAATCTCTCTTTCTCTCTTGCTCTCCTTCTCCCAATCTGCTCATGAAAGAATGAATGACCTTTTCCTCCTTTAATATAACTTCAAGTGACTTTTGGGTGATCCAAGTGACTTTTGGGTGATCTCTAAATCCAATGGCTGAAATAGATTTAGATCAATGGTTGAGATTAAATGCTCATTTAAATCTCACTTTCTATTTTTTAATTCACCCCACTTTAATAAAGACCCACTTAGTCATTTATTTCCAGTCACTTTTCCTTTCTAATTTTTCATTGACTTTATAAAAGTCACTTTAAAATTAGACTTAATAACTTTATCACTTAAAGTCACTTTTAAATTAGATTTAACTTTATAAAATTATAAAGTCACTTTAGGAGAAAAATTAAATTCTTTTGGACACTTTTCCCTAGGCCAAAGATCAAAGCCTAAGGGAACCACCTGTCCTCCCGTACCAAATTTCAACATATTTTGTATAAAAAAAGAAAAAGAATTTTTATTTATTTTAGTATGGGTTTCATGCTCAAGTCTAGGTCAAAGCATGTTTTTCTTGCTTCTAAGGCTTGTTGAGTAAAAGAAGAATTTGGCATGTATTAAAGTATCATTTAGACTTTTGTAACAAAAGAAAATTATTACTTTTGAGTCTAGTAAGTCAAATTGTCCTCCAAGACCAAGTCGGCCCTACCAAGGAGAAGTCGGCCCAAAGGAAGCATATTCGACCCCTCAAGAAGACTATAATTAGAAGGGACTTCGACTCATTTGGAACAATCAACCCAACCAGTTCCATCTGCAATAAGAAAAGAAGGAAAACAAGAGCAAAGGACAAGAAGACAAGGAGAAAGATCAAGCGAAGGAAAGGAGACACAAATTTGACCTAATTTTGTCCACATGTGCGAAAGTCTAGGGCTTCTAGGCTAATTGCAAGGCCGAGAATTGCATGTCGAAGTTGCAGACTTCAAGTGAAGTTCAAAACTTGATTGGAGCAGATTTTGAAGAGGCTCGATCTTCATTGACCTTGGTAGTTTTCATCTTGTTTGGAGATCTTGTTGAAGGGTTGACTTGGTGCTTGGGAGGAATATTGGCTTTGGTCTTCGGGTCTTGGAAGTCTCATTTTGATTTGATTTTATAAGAGAAGTATTATTTCTGGGTTTTCTCCTTTAGAGGGGTGGGTTTTGCCTTGGCTTGGAACCTATATCTTGTGTAATTTGTCTCTTTGTGATCTCCATTGTTTTAGTAATTGCTTGATCAAAAAGAAATAAAAAGTAATAAAAGACCAACAAATATCACAAGTAATTATCAAGGAAAGTCTACAAAATCTATGATTTTCCAACAGCTTCATCCTTAAAAGAAACTCTTTATTGCCCCAACCCTGATGAGTAATAAATCACCTAGTTCCTCAGGCACATGACACTTTATCCATAAAAGAAACTATTTTATTTCCCCAACCCTGATGAGCGATAAACTAACTCATCCTTAAGGGGTGATGGAAATTCTCAAAAACAAACTTGGGTTGCTCAATTATGTGTTTATAAAATAAAATTATAAAGAAGTAAAAGGTGCACCAAGGGGATGGAAAAAACAAGTTGAAGAAAGGAGCAACTCATCCTCCATGATTTCTCCTTCCCTAAATCTATAGGCTCAGGATGTTAGACTTCCATGCACTGGTCACATGGCCACAACACCTTGCCCTGAAGTCCTTTCCACCCTGCAACCACCATATTTCGCACACACCTATGAATGGATGAGTTGACATGGGACATGTCTTTTCCCCTTGGGGACCAAAAACACCTTACAGGGTTATTGACCTAGCCATCCCTAACATAAGGTAGTAACTTGTCTGTGAAACTATCTCTAGTTAGACATTTGAAGGTGAGCTTTGTGTAATATTCTTGTGACCGTAAAATTTTGTAAGGTCCACTATGATGTATTTATGGTTATTGCACCTAATTATTGTTAATTTCACTTGATCTTGAAAGGGTTTTGTCAGGTGGTGTTATCATAGCAGCAAAGGCCTTTTTAGAGATGATTTGCATGGCCCCTTTAGAGATGATTTTTATCACTTCTAGCAGCATTCTAGAGGTCATTTTACCCATTCCAAAATGAAAATATGACCTTGTTGATGCAATGTTACCCCTCTAGAATAGAGCATCAATCTATGAGATGGATCCATATGGTACTTGACACTCTAGTGTACCCCCATATGTTGAAATGTTAAGCCACCAAGGCTTTGATGTTGGAATTGTTGATGGTGTGCCCAATTGGACCTATGATGCCCCACGTTGGTCTTGACGCTATTTAACAAGTGTCGCTTGATCCAAAGCCCAAATGATGATGGTTATTCTTGAGATGACAAGAAAGGGCTTGCACATTCGATTCACCCCAATGCTTGAGTATAGTTGTGTCACATCACCCCATTTTCCCTTAGAAGGGTGATGTATATCACCTTGGGATGATGTCATGAATTTGGAGGCACCTTGGAGGCATACCCATGGACTTTAAGCTATTCCTTGGAGTATGGAGCACTCATGATCATTTATGGCATTTTTAGCTCCCTTTGTTGAGAATTTGGGTAGGGGAGACATTATTTTAAATTCTCTCACACGATTACTACTTGCGTAACTATTATTGTTATCCTTTATTATTTATGTGTAGTACATCAAATAGCAATCAAAACAATAAGAACATTGACACAATGATTAGGCTTCAAGCCAAGGCTAAAACCCCTCCTCTTGAGGGGAAAACCCGCAACTCTCTTCTTATAGATTCTTCACTAGATGAGTACATTGGCCTTGACAAATATACTTGACCATAACTATCTCCTAGACCAAGACACAGTCATCCTCATGTTCTTCTCTTTATCACTTTGCTGCATTGAGTAGCACTGACTGGGATATCATGATGACCTTGTCTTCAAGTAGCACTAGCATCAAACAATCTTCTCCTTACTGTAACTATGATGTATACTAAAGACGGATCTGAATTCCCACAGAAGTCTTCATCAAAAACTCTGTCTCCAACTTCTTGTCACCCATCCGAAGTTCTATCTCCAGCGTCTTATCATTTATCCGAAGTTCTGTCTCCAGCTTCTTATCAATTATCCGAAGTTTTGTCTCACACCCAAACTATCCTTGTATTATCCGAAGTCAGAGAGTGATCCGAAAACTGTTTTTTCTGGAATGATCTGAGCTAGCTATATATAGTGGTTAGGCTCCATATTAGGCCGACATGAATAAGTGAACCGACATGTCTCCATAATCAAGTCGACATATCACTTATATATATTTATATTGGAGCCGACATGAAGCTTTCTTCTGCACACGTTGAGGCCAGCGTAGGATGACTGTGCTTGTCTATCTTGGAGGACTTTTACAAGCGTAACAACACTTCCTATATATCCCTAAACACATCAAGAAGAAGTCTTTGACCTATAATAAAAACTCTTTGCTCAGGAAACCCATGATGCAAGTATTACAAAATATCTTTTATTATTTGTGTCTTCTTCATTTCATAAATTCATAATTACAAATCGTTATGAAGACCGAGCCTAGTTACACTTTTCAACAACACTCCCTCTTAACTAGGGAGGTATTCATAATGGTACCTAGTCACACTCAATCACTTTGAAGAGATATCATAAGAAGAGTTGGATTGGTAATCCCATCTGTTATAGCATCATATCACTCAACATTGTCATAGTGCAAGGCCTTGACTAACAACGCCATCTCTTCACGAGACCATGAGCTACAATGCTGGTGAGACCAATGATTTATAGACACCTTCATCATTGTCTATCAAGGTACATACCCACCTGGGTGTTCACTGAGTATGACCTTCTAAGACTATTCTTATCTTGGATTCCCAACCCTCAAAGAATATAGGTCCTCTTGCCTACTATTATCTTGGATGCCCTACACATCCTCAAAGAGTATCGGATGCCAGATGATTACCCAATCCTCCATTCTCTTTTCTCAGGTGAAGACAAGAATGATGTGTCTATCATGTGTCTACATTTCCATTCATGGGCCTCATCTAGACTTACGGTTGTTAGTCCTAGTCTAGTGCATGACACATGAAATAGAAAAACACAATTGTCACTCCTTTGTAATCAAGGGTGATCTAATTCAAACTCCCTCTTGATCAGGGACTTGTCAAAGCTCCCTCTTAAATAGGGACTCTTCTATATATCAGAAACTTCTTCTTCGTGGGTCCTTCAGCTACTTGATCAACTTGATGTCATGAAATTTAGTTGAGCTTCTTCCTTGTAGGGCATTAGCCATCCATCACTTTCCTTCTTGGTTCGGTATGTCATTCCTTTCTTCATGGAAAGTGACCTTCTTGATACATATCTTGGAACATTCGTCATATGGCTACTTCTTCCTCATCATGTTTCTTTCGGGAATTTCCATCCACCACATGAATGCTAGTTGTACTTGTACTTACGACTCTTGTGCCAGTAGCCCTGCATGAACTCATCCAAATATTATTCAAGAAATCAGAACATAACATTAAATCAAATTGTACCTTTCGATATGGCTATTCATCGTGACATCTTCCTGTAGGTACATCATCATGCATATATGTTGACACCTCTCCCAAAGATATCCATTGTCAAGGATCTTCATCTTTTTCATACTTTCAACAGAGTCCTCATAGCTTTCCAAGAGATTTCCTAATCAAATCTTCTTGGTCTTTTGGATTTTGATCACCTTCATCATGGTTGCATATCTCACGATCTCTTTCTTCCTCATTCCATTTCCAAGAGCTTTCAATTAGAGTTTCTTAGTCGACTATTTCATATGAGGACATATTATGTTGATTTCAACTAGTGTGACTTATGCCTTCCTGCATTCTTTCAGAGGAAAAGATCATTTTTCTTTTGATCATGCTTCTCAAGATAGAAGTAATGATCCATGTTACCTGCAACCATATGACATGACATTATAATATTAAATACAAGCATACATATCTAATTTTTCCTTTAGGTCATCTACACTTCTAGCAGCTTCCTTGATTGAAAAGATCTTCAATCCCTTGATCTGCTTCATGTCATCACATCATCCCATGAATTCCATAAATTGGAGTTCCTGATGACACACGTGCTTCCTCTCTAGATTAGTGAACCCTCTAATGAGGATTCCATTATAAAACCTTGATGATCTTGTATATCCCCATCTGGCAGATATTTCCCTTTTGATGTATGATGAGCCTTGTCCTGGATGACATCTTTCTTTCCTTCAATGTTGAATGAGATTCTCAAGAGCTATATCCTTTATGTTTAACTGCCATGGATTTTGTCCCTTTTGTCCTTCATGATTCCCATGGTGATGTCACGAGCTCTTGCTTCCAATGCTTCCATGATGCCATGATACATCTTATTATCATTGTCATTTCTTATAACACAAGATTTAGAAGCTTATGATAGGACCCTTTTGTGAGGGATACTATCTTACTCATAGGAGAGATTTGATACTCCCTATTTTCTTGGCCCTTTTAGCTTCCTCCATCTTTCAGTGATATGAGCTTCCAAAATCTTTCTATAGTATTGAATCTTAACTATACTTATTTTTGTCTTTGCTTGAGGACCATCCTTGTCTTTCCTTTCTGCAAATGTCTTCAACACTTTTGCCCTCAACTTGTCTTTTTCTATCTAGCATAGAGATCACAAGTTGAATGAGGTAACTTTCTTGTCTATGGACATTTGTTACCTTGCTTATCAGTTAGTGTATTTAGAAAACGATGATGATTATCTTCTTATCATCTCTCCCAAATCTCCAATTGAGATCTCATGAAGATATCCCTTCATTCTTTGATACCTTCAATTTTGTGTAGATCAGGTCTAAGTGGTATGACCTCCTTTTCTGCATTCTTCAGAGAATATATCTTCTATCATTTCATATATCTATTTTTATGTCTTCTCTCCTACTACGTAGGGATGAGAGGACCTTCGACTGATTTCATAAGAATCATATGAGTCCCTTGATACTTTTAATGCATTCAAACCAATGTTTTAAAACTCCGACACCGACTCAGCCGAGGGTCGCCTCCGACTCGGTATCAACTCGGCCTGCTTGATTTCAATGACTCAGTAGTTGTAAAAAATACATTAAATATTTAAAAAATAATAATAATAATAATAATAATAATTTTAAAGATTTTCATTCATGTTTCCAAACACACATCATTAGAATATAGAAGGAAGACAACATATGATCAAAGTAGGCCCATGTATATATCCATTATATCAAAATGGCACCCAGTGCACTGTCCAATACATACATGATGATGATATAGAGATCAAAACAAAAACACATAACCAAAGAGGCTAGAAATGGCCTCTACAAAAAAAGTAAATTGTGACTAGTACTACTGGCTACTACTAGAGGAGCCAAGATCATCTGGATCAACCTCTGGATCAGAGTCAGACAGGGGGCCCCATGGCTCCTCCTCATCATCATCTCCAACTGCAACTGTAGAAGTGGTAGCACTAGCAGACTATACAGCAGCTGCAAGCTGAGATAGACGAGATATGTGCTTCTGTCGTGGCTCCATAGAAGAAGTGCCTGCAACTAGAGGACTTGGGGTTGACCCTGAGGCTGGTACAAGTCGATCAGGATTTGCATTCAATTGAACATTATGTTCGAGTGATGCCTCCAGCTGTAAATAAAAATCAAGATCCTCATCAAAATCAAAATCCGTTGGATGACTCTCCACCACCCAATCTGATGTTGGATCAATGTCCTCCAACACAACAGGATCTGAATCAGGTCTTTTGTTAAGCAATTGGTTGCGTTTGAGCCGGAGGTTGTATTGGACATAGACTAGATCATTTAACCGTTTTTTATCCAAACAGTTTCTCTTCCTTGTGTGAATCCTCTCAAAGACAGACCAATTGCTCTCACACCCAGTAGCACTGCAAGTTTGACTCAAAATATGAATTGCAAAACTCTGCAATTCAGGACAATGGCTACCAAAAGCCTCCCACCATTGTGTTGCAAAAAGCATAGGAGTGTAATGAGTTAGCTCAACAAAATTACAAATTATATCCAACTTTCAAATTATAAACGATTTAACGAAATAAGTATTAAGAATTTGAAAATTGAAATTTTTGTTTACCTGGCTCATCTGCTTCCCTTGCAATCTTTGCTAGGTTCTTCCCAAAGGTACCTGAGGCATTGCTGAAGGTTGTGACCTATCGGTATATCTCTAGCTAACCACACTCGAAAGGGATCATGTGATTAATGCAGTCAATCAATCCATCTCTAACCTCCCCCTTCAAAGCTCATGTCGCCTTAGCTTTATAATGATACCATGGGTTCAAAAAATACCCATCTGTATGTATAGGACGATGGAGTTGATTGTTCCATCTTTCATCAATGATTGCCCAAATGGGCCCATACTTAGCCACTTTATCCTTGTATGCCCTCTTTATTTGCTCCTTTGCTTGATCCATAGCCTCATAAATGAAGCCCATAGCCAATCTTTCTCCATCTAACAACCGCAACACCTTAACCAATGGCTCAACAAGCTTCACAATCTTTGTTGCCTTTCTCCAAAATATTTCTTCACTAACTTTCTTTTTCAATTCTTTGCCTTCCAATTTGTGAGACCACTAGCTTTGATTCCATTCTTCACTGGAAAAAATCTTTTGCAAGTTTCTATGTTGTGAAACCATGGATTGCAATGTCAAAAAATGAGTAGCAAATCTAGTGATGGCAGGCCTAATAATATCCTTGCCCCCTGTGTATTTCCTCACTAGGGTCAAAATCGATGAATGATCGTAGATAAATTTTGTTATGCTTTTGGCATGATCTACAGTGTTTTTGACCCAATCTAATTTGCCAACATCCTCAAGCATGAGGTCTATGCAATGTGCAGCACATGGGGTCCAAAAGATGGTTCTGTGTTTTTCCTCTAATAGTTTACCAGCAAGAACATAGTTAGAGACATTATATGTGATGACTTGAACAACATTAGCCACCCCCACCTCCTCAACAACCTCATCCAATAGATGAAACAACAATTGCCCATCTTTTACCTTATCAGATGATCAACTGATTTTAGAAACATGGTTCCCTGTGGGCAAAAGATAAGAAAGTTTATGATGGTATGGTTTCTTTGATCAGTCCATCCATCTAACATGATGGTACATCCTGTTCTTGCCCATGAGTCCTTGAAATCTTTCAAATACTCATTAATGGAGGCAATTTCTTTCTGCAAATGATACCCCCTTAGCTCATGCATAGTAGGGCCTTTGAAGCCATTTCTAGCAGCATGTATGGCATCAAACATTGGCTCATAATATGGTGAACGGGAAGCATTGAAGGGGATATCAGCATCATACCAACATCTAGCTATGTAATCACAAGCAGTCTCTCTCAATTTTTTCTTCCAATGGTCATCTAAAGTGGGCTGCATATGACTTCTACTAGCTTGAGGACCATGTGCATCTGATGGAGAGGAGGGAGTGAAATAACTTTTGATATTCATATCCCCCTTTTTGATTTTACCCTTTCCCTTTTCTTGAATAGACTCAAAATAGGGACGAACATGTCGGAAGGGGTTGGATGCATCAATACAAGGGATAGAGGAAGAACCCTCAAAATCAAAATTGGGGTTGGTAGCCAACATTTGTTGTATATTCCTCTTCCTCCCAATTTCAACATTCAACTCTTTTTGCATAACCTTATCTTCTTTAAACTTTTCAACGCTGGCTAACAAATCCTTCCTAATCTCCCCAATTTCTAGTGAAGTACATGGAGTAATTTGGCCTATAATCCCCGCCAAGTGTTGTTTCAGCCTATTAATGCCCCCAGGACCTTCCTTAATTTTCCTATGGAAAAATTTGCAATGCATTTGACTATCAACCATATCAACATATGCCCAAGCAGCATCTTTCACTCTAGGTGCCATTTTTTGACTTGGAAATGAAAGCAAAAAATTTGAAAATGAAAACAAAACAAAAAAGCATTGATTCAATGTTCATTTCTTTCACAGAAAACACTCTTTAAGATTTCCAGATTTGCACATAAAATTTAACAAGCAAAAACAAATTTTTACAAGTGAAAAAAAATACCTCCAGGCAAAAACTGCCTCCTCAAGCTTGCTCCAAGAAACCAACTCCTCAATGGCAAATGCTGCTCTAAATGGCTGCCCAAAAAGCTCCTCACTCCAGCGACAATGCTTGCCCAAGACTCCTCACCGCTGCTCCAAAAACAAACTCAACAACTCCTTACAAACTCTCACTGAAATTCTCACTCAAATGCATGAGATCGTTGTGAGAAAATGAGAGGGGTTGGGTGGGTTAAATAGGGTTTAGGAGAGGGGAATGGACCCCAAAGACCACATAGGAAAAATAAGAACCAGTTTGGAGTCCCCCAAAATAACATATTTTTTTTAAATCGTTGATTGACGGGTTTTACACGCCACTATTCCAACCCAGCTGAGTAGGTTCGGACTCCGCCGAGCCGGCCGCGTTGTTAGACAACCCGGCCAGCTCGGTATTAACCTAGCCGACCGAACCGAATCCAAGGCAGAGTCATTGCGAGAGGCCCTGGTTCGGACCAACTCGGTCGAGTCGGTTCCGAGCCAGCCGGTTTTGAAAACAGAGATTCAAACAATGTTTGATCTTCAGAGACTTTTCCATAGATATCACTGACTTCTCTTTCAAGGATTATACCTATCCTTCTTTCTTATGCAAGGAATTTCAATGACTCCTTGCAAACACGAAGTCATTTAAACCAAGGATTGATTATAAACATGAAAGATACTTACTTGGCACGTGAAGAGGAGATCTTCACCTTGATACTTCCTTGAATGAGATCCTTGCTTGAGCTGCCTAGCATGACACAACTAAAATCCTTTTATAAGACTTCCTTTGAGACCTTGCACTGTCCAGCATCAAGCACCATAGCATAATTATAGCATTATCGAAACTGCTTCAGACTATATGTTATTGAGATCACTTGAGCCTTGAGATACTTTGACTCCTCATACATCTGATTCATATGACACTGATCATCTTATGGTACTGTCATATAGGTCGAACCAATCACTTTTTGAGATTAATTGTAATAAAGTAGCAACGACAAGGTGAATGATGAGATTACTCTTGACACCGAGCAATATCGTGTGGCACATTACTATGACATTCTGTGGTATTGATATTGTCGTTGTTCCAAACTTACTGTGCAAATGGCACCTATACAGTGAAGCACTGTCACTGTAGTACCACAAAAATTTTATCCATCTTGTTTGAGGTTCTGGGATCTTTCTTGAAAGGATCTGAGACTAATGTCATTGCTATACTGAATATTTATCCAATCTGTGGTTAGTATTCAAATTGAAGCCAGCATGTAGACCATCTGAATTGCAACATCTATATTTGTAAAGGTATGTCGAGGACTATGTATTACTGAACCGAGACCGAGGATGGTATCCGAGTATAGCGAGCGTTTGAACCTTCACTGATTCTGTAATGAATACTTGACTGTAATCCATCTGAATTAGAGGTAACAAAGAGATATAGTATTGAAACAGTGACTGAGGTGATTTCAATCCTTCACCCAAGAGATAGCCAACCCTTAATTGTCACTAAGATGTCATTAAATGTGACCATTGCTCTAATACCATGTTGAGAATTTGGGTAGGGGAGACATTATTTTAAATTCTCTCACATGATTACTACTTGTGTAACTATTATTGTTGTCCTTTATTATTTATGTGTAGTACATCAAATAGCAATCAAAACAATAAGAACAATGACACAATGATTAGGCTTCAAGCCAGGGCTAAAACCCCTCCTCTTGAGGGGAAAACCCGCAACTCTCTTCTTATAGATTCTTCACTGGATGAGTACACTGACCTTGACAAATATACTTGACCATCACTGTCTCCTAGACCAAGACACAATCATCCTCATGTTCTTCTCTTTATCACTTTGTTGCATTGAGTAGCACTGACCTTGACATCATGATGACCTTGTCTTCAAGTAGCACTAGCATCGAACAATCTTCTCCTTACTGTCACTGTGATGTATACTAAAGAGGGATCTGAATTCCCACAGAAGTCTCCATCCAAAACTTTGTCTCCAACTTCTTGTCACCCATCCGAAGTTCTGTCTCCAGCTTCTTATCATTTATTCGAAGTTCTGTCTCCAGTTTCTTATCAATTATCCGAAGTTTTGTCTCACACTCAAACTATCCTTCTATTATCCGAAGTCAGAGAGTGATCCGAAAACTGTTTTTGTGGAATGATCCGAGTTGGCTATATATAGTGGTTAGGCTCCATATTAGGCCAACATGAATAAGTGAACCGACATGTCTCCATAATCAAGCCGACATGTCACTTATATATATATATATATTGGAGCCGACATGAAGCTTCTTTCTGCACACGTTGAGGCCAGCATAGGATGATTGTGCTTGTCTATCTTGGAGGACTTTTACAAGTGTAACAACACTTCCTATATATGACTCTGAATTATACATTTATGACAAGATGACAAATCCCTAAAGACATCAAGAAGTCTTTGACCTATAATAAAAACTCTTTGCTCATGAAACCCATGATGCAAGTATTACAAAATATATTTTATTATTTTTGTTTTCTTCATTTCATAAATTCATAATTACAAGTCGTTATGAAAACCGAGCCTAGTTACACTTTTCAACAACACCCTTGAGGATGACATCATAGTGAAGGAGGCCTTTCTCCCACAAGTATGGGCTATTTTGGCATCATTTGTTATGTTTTTGAGCTATTATGAGTTTAGCTTGTAAGCTCTCACTTTAACACTCCAATAAACTTGCATTAGGGCTTTTACTTGTACATTTGTGAAAATAGAAGTGGTTAAGCCTCATATAAATAGACTCCCCTTATTCCATTTTTATCATCACATTTATCACTCCTCTTGTGCAGGATTTGAATTAGTCCTTTTTTGTTACTTGGGCAAAATGTGATATTTCTATGGTACAAATTCTCATTAGTCCTTTTTTGTTACTTGGGCAAAATGTGATATTTCTATGGTACAAATTCTCTTGGAGATGGAATTTTGTGTGGAGATGTTTCCTGGGGTTGAAATAAGTGTTTCTATGGAGAATTTTGTAAATTTCATGTTTTTTATATATTTTGCATGTTGTATTGGAAAAGTGGGGTTTCTGTTTATGCCGTGACTAAATAATAAATCTATGTTCAAACTTGCTCCATAATAACATGCAATTTTTTTCTCATTGAAAACTACAAGAAAACTCTAATTGTGCAATCCTTACATTTAATTTTTGCCCTCACAAGGAAAAGAGTTTTAAAAGTAGATGCCCTAATCATCCCCACTTACTCCATCAAACTCGTTCTCGTTGAATTTAGCCCAAGAAGACTCCATTAAGCCCATTTACGATAAGGCAGTACTCGTAAGTCATGTTGATCCACCTCTAAACTAATTAAATTTCACTTCTTTAACTTTATCCTGAACATATGGAGTCAGCAGCCAGGGTTTATATGTGGAAAACTGCATAAAAGTAAATTTAAGTTTGATGTTTATGGTTCATAGAGCAGGAATTGCTTCAATAAATTATATATAAGCAAAATCTAACATGTTTGCATGTTTAAACCTTCCCTTTTAGGGCTCTTACATCACCCTTTTTGTTGTTTATGCACGTTTTTGGCCATAAAAGCCCATCAATAAACCCTAACCCTTGGTTTCTATGCATGTTTTTGGCCATAAAAACCCATCAATAAACCCTAAACCTTGGTTTCTATCGGAAGGCCTTGTTCCCTTATGAGGCCTTTTCTTTAGCTGTTATGGACATTGTATACCCTGACATTGCAAATCAGCAAAACCCTAACTTATAACAGCCATCTATTTGGTCTAGGAATAGAGCATTTGTACCCTAACCCTTGGTTTCTATGGGAAGGCCTTGCTCCCTTTTGTTGATTATTCATTATGAGGCCTTTTCTTTAGCTGTTATGGACATTGTATACCCTAACATTGCAAATCAGCAAAACCCTAACTTATAAGAGCCATCTATTTGGTCTAGGAATAAAGCATTTGTACATCAAGCTATATCACTGTAATTGATAAAGGAAGCACAACACTCGAGATGGTTACACTTTAGAATGTCAAAAGAATTGACCAGTTTGATGTGTCTACTTAGCAGCAAAATATATATAATTATGTTAAAGGATACACATTTTGTAGTCTATTCAAACCAACCGAATTGAACACTAGGAGCACATACATCACAAACAGCACCAACAACATCATAGCAGCAACATTTTGAAACTTGATCAACTACGACTCCAATTTGGTCATGTCAACCCCCTGCTGAACCGACTTAGTCTTCAAAACAATTTGGGGGACTGGCTTGGTACCAAAGCGGTTCAACTTGGTCGAGCCAACCTGTCTCAGTCCCACAGAACATGATTTAAGGGAAACGGTATTCTTTTTAAAAAACTAACCTAATACATAATTTTATTCACCATAAACTCCCGAGGGCAAAAAAAAATAAAAAAAAAAATCCTTATTTGCAGCACACCTCTCTCATTGACAGCATTTGGTGTTTTTAGAACAGCATTGACAGTTCATTGAAAATTAGCTTGGAGCTTATTGGCAATCCTAGTGGACCGTTATATGTATTGCACACATTCCCATTCTGATATATTGGCCCTTACATGGTTTATAAATGAGCAGGATTTGCATAGTTTGTCTCTGATGATTTGAAATCATAGTGTGGAATATTTTTTTAGTAAACTGAGTCATTTAATTCAAACAGGTCGAAGTCATGGCAGAGTCTAAGTTTGAAAGCATTGCGTGGGAGTCACCATAAATGATACGCAAGTGGAAAATGACAATGCATCATACAAGGTTTCTAATATTTTATAAGCGAGATGAGAATACAGCTTGGCTCGATACATTGTACAGCTTATATCCCAGATGAGCCATAGGGTCCAAGGGAATACCCCTGATAATAAATGGCAAGAAGCATCCAAGAGTAACCCACTATGTAGCTTCTAATTTCTTTTCCTCGCTCCCTGAAATTCTAGATTTAATAGTATTTTGAATAAAACATATTCGATCTGTGAACAAAAGCTCCTTGATATGTTCTACTTGTGCACGTTCTTTCTCGATGATAATATCAAATTCCTCAAAATGCTGAATTCTTTCCTGTAGCTTCTTCATCTGTTATTCAAGAGACTTTTTCTTAGTCATGTTTCTTCCAAAAGGTTGATACTACACATGTAACAGGCAAACTCTCTAGAACAACATACCTGACTATCAACAACAGTGGAAAATAAATTTTCAATATCTCGGTCTTCTTGATCTGCTAGAAGCTTTGCACGCACTGCTGCTGAGCCCAAAGCCGTTGCAGTAGCAACTCTCATTTCCCCTGTTGAAGTTGTCATCTCTTTCTCACCAGCAAGAGACTTACCATCTTCTGTAGTTTGATCAGTTCCTGCAATGTAAATATGTGCCATTGCAGAAACCTCTAATAAGTGAAATGTGGTAGAGGAGATGCTTCAAAAAAGTGTGATGGAAGCTGTTACAACAATCCATAAAACTTTGCAGATGATTCTTTTAAGTTCAAAAAACATATAGTTGCTTAATTCATGCTGATAATGTATAGACACTGAAAGACACTATTTGACTTGTTAAACAGCAAAATTAGAACAAAAACAGGTTACAAATTACAAAAAATACCAAGTACAAGAAACAAAATCAAGCACCACCTCCATGAGATTCTTTCTTGCTATCCTCCATGACAAAATCATTTGCAGCCCTGGAAAAAAAAGGTTTATTACTTAGCCACTAAGAAAAATCCTTAGTTTGAAACTGGAAGTTGCATTACTAAAACTAACAATTTAGATATATGTCTAGATTCTAAAGGTACAAACTATTTAATTATATCGATTATGCCTCCTTCCAAATTCTCATGATGCAAGATACTCACCCCACTAGCCCACTCACTACAGTGCCATTTTTCTGATTTTGACACTCATCCTCTTGAGCACTTGTCACCTGGCTTGCAGAAGGATCCTCTTCACTCAAAGCTGCAATAGCTGCATGTGCTGCAGCTTCTGCAACATGGGAACCAACCATGGCAGAAAGGAAGGCTACCTAACAGTGTTGGATAAATTCCAAAAATCTATATTAAGACACTCACAAGGAAGTTGACTACTGTCACAAACAGTGGTATATAGGCTGACCACCATAAAACGTAGTGAAGTATGCACATATCGTAGAGAATAATATAAACCAAATAGATTGCATGACTAACCTGACCCATTATGGGATTGCTGGCATCGGCAAATGGTGTAAGGCACCTCCGTTTAAGAGGAGGACCTAATACGTCATCCATATTATGCTTAGCATCGTTGCAAACATGGTCCTGCTGTTCTTGGGTGCTACTGTCCTTTGGACTGGAAACTTGATTGATTATGGTATTTTCACCTGTAACATTACTTGATCTTCTGTCACTGCTTTCATTGCTGATGTTGTCAATATATTGCTCTCCAAAAGGAAGCTGTATGAATCTGGAAACACAATCAGCCTCACTTTTGGTACTGACATGTTGCGCAACACATTTCCAGTCATCACTATAAAGAAAAATAGCTTCTAGGAGTAGCAAAGTTTCTTCATCTGTCCATTCTACACTCTTGTGTTGATTCATTTCTTTCAATTCAACTCGTTTGAAATCAGATGCAGACAATCCAAGCCCATAATTTCCATTCTCGTAACATTTTGGACACAGCACAAAACCTGCCTGCCCCAAAAGTGACAAATCAGTATTAAAATAGTACACTCAAGTCATATTAAATCACCAAACTAAAGACCAGAATTCTTTTCAACTCCGGAAACAGTAAGGAAACTTAACATCAACTACTACCTCATAAGGGCCTCTAACATATGTATGCCAAAAGAAGTGATGCCAAATTGCCAACAAATCACTATTAAAATAGTACACTCAAGTCGTATTAAATCACCAAACTAAAGACCAGAATTATTTTCAACTCCGGAAACAGTAAGGAAACTTAACATCAACTACTACCTCATAAGGGCCTCTAACGTATGTATGCCAAAAGAAGTGATGCCAAGTTGCCAACAATCATGCACATGCAAGGGAACAGATTTCTATGTAAAAAAGAGAGATTAAAGTGTATACTGTGAGAACAACCGAGAATCAATTGATCACGTAAAGAGAGCAAGAGAAGGATATAGGAGTTCATCCAACCTGGTGAAACCTTAACATGGTTGATATTTTACACAAACAAATTTAAAGCAAACTGTCCTTTCCCAAGTGAAATGATATAAGATGTAGACTCACAGATAAACTTGACATTATGGAATATTTCCAATCCAAGCATGACCCCTCGCCTATTTTTGAGATTTCCAGAGTCCAATGGATGTGCTACAATCTTAATAACTAGACTCTAGTTAGCTTTTTCCCCTTGACAAAAGAATTTTCTGAATAGGCCCAGCACTATTTTATATTAAACTTAGTATCCTTCCAAATACTGCAAACTAGCCTGGTGCTAAGTGATTTGAAATTTTGAATATATTAGGCTTCACAATTAATAGTTTAAGTGCCAGGCAAACCCACTACTCTTGCCTTTTACCCTATTCTAAGTTATTGCAACAATCAGAAATCTTCTTATACTTCGAGAGAGGATGGTTTGTCAAAAATCCTCCCACATGAACCCAACCCTAAACCTATAAGAGACAAATTTTAAGCCAATACTACTAGTAACTAAAAAGTAGTGGCATGCCTTTCCTCCTCTCCAGCTTCAACCCTTGCCATACTGGTAATTTCTGATGAAATTTTCTAAGAATGAAATTACTATTTGATGTCTGAAAATCGGTGTCATAAAATCTACACACAATATTTTGCTGCCCCAAACAATTTCCAGCACCGGAAAAGAAAACACTTTCTAGCTGAAAATCAAAGTAAACACACAAATCTGAAGGAGGTGATGGCTGGAAATTTCCAGCACTTTCATCATCCAAATTCTAAAAATATTCTACTTTATGGCAGAAAATGGATGAAAAATTTATGTATTATCACTCTGAAAACATTTTGCAAGCGTTGAAATAAATCTATGGAAAACTAACGCTACAAAATTTTTAATTTTACACCCTCATTTTCAGCCAACTCATCCACAACATAAGGCTGTCCACAGGCTCCAAAATCAGCACTATAATCTTACAAATATTCGCTACTAGTATCATAGATGGGGTCTCCATAAAAATTCCAGCAATCCAAATCCTCACAAACAAATATAAACAATGTTCTTTTGCACGGCTGCCCTTAAACAAAAACAATGTTGTTCTTCCAAGGTTTTGTCCTATAAATTAATTTTCTCAAAATCACAAATAGATATTCCATCAAGATCAAAATTTCAATATCAAAACTTATCAAACCCTCAACTTCTTGAGTGAATGAAGTGGCCCGTCCATTAGCAACAATGTCCTCCTCGTGTAAATATTCAACAGAAACATGAGGTGGTCCTTCAGATGCTTGATCTTCGATAGGGAATGAGAAGAATGCTCCAAAACCAATGTCATCTTCACTTGTAGCTGTCCTAAGATCCTCAAAAACCTTCTCATACTTGTCTTCATCATAATGACAATCCCAAACCTGAGAAAAACTATTATAAAATCTGCAAGTGAAGAAATACCTTTCTTACCAAGAATTTCATACAATTCTAATGCCTCATCCTCAAGGGTATATGCAAAAGTCATAATCCGAACATCCTCATAAAATTTATGAAAATCTGCCATAATTTCAATGAATGATGTAACATGTAACAAAACTAAATCATGATACCCATGAAATAATCCGACTTTATCAAGCAAACGATCATAAGTTTCATTTGAAAATCTTAAAATGTCTAAAAAATCAAACGGGGCATAGGAATCAGCCAACCATGTAGTTAATGCCATGATCCCTCACTTTTAAATCTTCAAATCTGAACATGAAATCTGCAAATGAATATATTCATACCTCATACAAAAGAAAGTGGATTTGCCGAGATGAATTTTCAATGCCTGCACAATGTTGCTTGCTTCAACCAATGGAGTCACCAAGATGAGAATATGATCTTCAAATGTTAAAATTGGCAACTCCAGCAAAATTCCACCTTGGGACAGCTCATATGATGGAGATGATTATTGCATTGGATTCCACTTTTCGAGTGGTCCAATTTTGATATAAAGATCATCTCATTCAAACAAGCAGAAGCGGAATTTTGAATTTATTCTCTCTCATACACAAATTGTCAAGGTCGGCCTCAGTCAAATGTAGGCTCAAGAAGCCCAATGGATGTGTCTCCTCACCCTCAACGAATTGTATAAATAGGAGTGACCTCTCTCCTCATTTGGACATCACTCATCACATCATTCATCTCTCTCTCTTCTCTTGATTGGTTCATATAGCTTGGGCAGCCTCTCTCTCTCTTCTTCGCACATGTGGCAGGAGGCAGAAAATTTCAGGGTTAATTGCAGGCCGAAAATCCAGAGAAACAGACCAGCATTGACCAGGGCTCATTTGACCTTCTTTGACTTCAGATTTTCCTATGCTGGGTTGTTGGGCATAGAAACCGAGGTGTTTTGGGAAGGTTGACCAGCGTTGACTTCAGATTTGACTGCAGATAATTACAGCAGTATTTCCCTCTCCTTTGACCAAGTTTGACCAAACTGTTTTGGGCTGACTTTGACCTCCTGTTTAGACCAAGTTTGACTTGGGTTGACCGAGCTGCATTAAAGACGTGTTGCTGCTATTTTGACCAGTGTTGACTTTCTGGTTAGGGCTGAAGTTTGACTGCAGTTGACTGCAGATTTGTCAGGACTGTTTTGGGCAAGTGAATTTGATATTTGTACTCTCTCTCTCTGCTGAACTATTGAATAATAATAAGAAGATTTGATTAAAGGGTTTTCCCCACATTGGGGTTTTTCCTTGGCATCCGCCAAATCTTGTGTCCTATTGTCTTAGCTTGTCTTCTGCACTTGTTTTTATGTTCTATCTGCATTTACTGTCAATGTGATTAAGTTAATGTGATTGCTACTGGAAATAATTGGAAATTGTCACTGGGTTGATAAGGAACATTGAACTAAATTCTGCTAAAGCATAGAACATACCATTGTTATCTAAAATTAACATCAAATAAACACCCTCATCAAAAAATGTGGCTGATCTACAATGTCTCATCAAAGAATGTAGTTGATCTACATGTCTCTGGGAAAAGGACACTATCTCCAGCAATGCCGCCAACATGTTACAACAAAATCTGGCACCCCCAAATGATATAAAGTCCTAAGCATCAAGGGGACAGTCTTGTGCAACTCGGAAACGCTAAGCTCTATGACCACAGTAACTCTTCCACTGACTTTTGGCTGGCCTTTCTCCAACTCAAAGGGGACTGCCCTAAATGGTAGAATTGCCAAGGCTATAAAGTGCAGGTACAATGTCTTTTATGAAGAGTAAACCTTAACAAAACTAGTGGATGTAGTATAATGGAAGCATGGGTGTTGTGAGAAGGGAAAGATGAAGGAAATCTTCAAGACCAAATGCCTAATCACACTTTGGGGAAATGGAGTCGAGTTAGTACATATCACAGAAGGCTAGTGCATAAAAACATAGGGTAATAGGGGTTGCTATGCATGCCACAAATCAGCCCTAGCTTTTTGAAATTTATTGCTGAAAATTGTCCTTTGAAAGCTAGGTGTGTTATTCAAAAACTTCAGTATGAAGGTGATGCCATATCAATCTACCAACAATATTAGATGTAAAGCTAACATAACAACAATAGCAATAAGGGGTGACATCCTCACGTTACTTTATCCAAATGAAGATGGTTCATAACAAGACAATCACATCAACAAATACAAGGGTTTCCTAACATAGAAATCATGTGAAAGAAAAAGTGCACAAAGAAAGCCTCACATAAAATGAAAATATACCTCCAATCTTCCATAAGATTCCAAGCATGTGGCATACCTACAAGATCCAAGGGGAGAACTCCTCAATCCACAAAGTCTCAACCACCATTACAATGGAGAGAAAAATCCTCTTTATAGAGGGATACTCTTCTCTCATAAAACAAAGAATTATAATTTGCTAAGTAACTCCATGACAAATCAAATAAATAATATAAAATTGTAGTTAGATTCCCCCTTCAATCCATGGTTGAACATGTAATGATACATGAGCACAAGATTCTCATGGACAACTTACCCTCCAAAACTAGGAAAAATATTACAGTAAAAGTCACCAAGAGAGAGCATACAACTAAAATGCAACAAGACAATCAAATGAACATGCAAGATGTCCATGGGAATTCACCCTCCAAGAATTGATGTGTACAAATTAATATCTAATGTTCAACCTTGAAGTGTGTGCTCAAGAGTCCACCTAAAAGAGCTTACAAAGTGCACCCTCCAAGATACATAAGAAATATAACAATAAAATATTCTTCCTAGAAAAATGCCCCATGACCAACCTCTAAAAATAGCAAGTGATCCACAAAATGTATGTACCAATCCACGTGTGTGAATCCCAAGGCAACCAACTTCATGGATGAATGTACAATAAACCAAGTCGATTTAGTGCTCCAGAAGAAATGAAGTAGTCAAACCCTGAAATAGCAAATGGACCATCTCCAACGAGACAAATCGAAGGAGATAAGGAAGAATTACAGTTTTGACCATGTCAAAACTCCATGAAATAACACACACACACACACATATATATCTTCATGAATAGTAAGAAGTGTCTACGCAAGTGCGCCATCCAAGAATATGCTCCAAATATAAACAAGACCAAGTACACGCATGCAATGTGCCATGTGTGGCCCTACAAGTATACCACACACCTCTCAATAAAATCCCACCCTAACCAACTCAAATTAAAAAAAATATGTGTGAGCCAAATCAATGAGGCGAGCACACTCTCCAAAGGTCAAAAGATGACAAGTGTAGCTAAAATAACCATGCAATTAGATGAGAGAGCACCTAGGAAAGGTGTGCCCAAAAACATGTCCATATAACTACCTCATAAATCCAACAAATGAAAAAATATCTCCATGTATAGTGTGCCCTAGAATAAGTGCCAAGGTGGTTAGAACTCATCAATGTCCATAGCAAAACATGTCTTGTTTTCCAATACCATCCCACCAAACCAATCAACGCAATCACCTAACTGAGGAGAAGTGAGACTCCCCCAAATGATAAAATATCTTCATGTATAGTGTTCCCTAGGAATAAGTACTTAGGGGGGTTAGAACTCATCGATGCCCATAGCAAAAACATGAGTTGTTTTCCAATACCATCAACTGATTTCCCCACCAAACCAAAAGGCACAATCATCTAATCCTGGACAAGTGAGACTCACCCGAACCAAAGACCATCAAATGATCCAACGCCATGAAGATAAGGAGGCTATATGAACTTGAATCCCCCCCAAGCTAGTCCAGAGATATCAACAACAAATCTCCATCAATATGATGAAAATCACAATGTGGAGCCTCATACAATGAGGTATAGCATACCCCATCTCTTAATGCTAGTGGATCCTTGCTTGCTCCACATAGAACATAGTATATTTCCTTATGTTTGTGGAAGGGACAGGTGGATGCAAAAGTGGTGAGGTTTCTCTCTACATGTAGTATTCCATTCAAAGTTTTGCACTTCCCCTATTGGCATGACATGGTTACTTTCATCATAAATGAACATAAAGGATACAACAGCCTCAAGTATGGGAAAACTAGAATTGTGTTACTAGAAAAGGAAAAATCCAAAGAGCTATAGGACAGTTTATAAATGCTTCGAGTGAACATGGTATATCCATTGTATGTATCACTAGACAAATTTAGAAAAACAACCACTGACAAATGTTGTCCATGTGCTAGGTAGTTGTGAAGTCTTGCTTGCATCCTATGACTTCTTGGCAATTGAAAAGACCACTAATAATATTGCAAAAGTCCTATTGAAAACCATTTCAAATCATGGGTCAATCAACGTCATTCTAATAATAACTAACAATGCAGTTAGTTGTAAGGCAGCAGGAATAATCATTGAGCAGCTACATTAGCACATTTTTGGTTTGGGTGTTTGGTGCACACATTGAACCATTTGGTGCATGATAGTATTAGGATAAAGCTAAAGAACGTGAATACCTTGCACTAAAAAATGAAGTCAAACATAAAGTCATCGCCACTAATGGTCATGTTGACTATTAGAGTGGCACTTGATGATTTATATGAAGACTCCATGCCCAAGGATGTACCAAAGGACACTTGTACTATCAGACATCATCAGATCACCAGAGTTTTTAAACTCTATTTCTACTTCTCATCATTTTCTCTTGTACCCAGATTCCACGTACCCAAATTCCATGCCTTACGAAGAATTGTAATAAGTGATGCTAGTAATGATGAATTTTGAGTTTGTTAATAAGCCTAGGTAGCCTAGGACCTTGCCAACAAAAGAGTATTACTCTAAGAGGTTTTTTTCACTTGGTTAATTATCATCTCCCTACCAGGAGTTATTAATTAATTGAGTTTTTTCCTCCAAATTTACCCCAAATCCGGAGTACCGCTTGATGGTGAGTCCTAGTGTCTAACATCGATGTATATTACCATATTGGATCACACAAAAAATTTCATGGAATTTGGTTAGGTCTAGGTATCATTTTTTAATTTTTTTAGATTTCCCGTAGGTCAAAAATCACAATAAAAATTGTAATTGAAATGTAATAAGTGTTGTCTATGACACACTTTGAGGGGTTAATAATGTGTTCTAGACCTTCAAAAGTCACTTTTCTTATCTTTAATGGAAAATTTTGCAATTAATTAGGCTAGAATTAAATAAAATAGAGAGAAATAGATTATTCTATGTGACAGAATGACATGGAAATGACTAGGAAATTATCCCAAGTCAAAAGACATGTCGATGATGATTGTGCACACTGCATCATAAATACACCATTATCTCAAAAAAATCAAATTTCCCAGAGATAATGCAGCACTTGCAAATGTGGAAAAATCGAATTTCGTGGAGGAGTTAATGCACAGAGGAATATTTAACTGGATTTTTGTAGAGGATTTCATTGGAGTTTGTCTCACTTACACTCCACTTCATCTACACTCGGCACTTCAGTTTGGGATTCAAGTTTCTCTTAAGGGGACCATGCATTCTCTTGGAGGATCTACGTTGTTCCTCATTGGAATCATCTACAGTGGTGGCATCACATGGATAGAGTTTGGTTTTGGGCTTGAATCAACTGTTTGTTTTGGTTTACACTTCAGTTTACTATTGTGCCACATAGAGAATTCGATTTCTCATAGAGGAGTTCATGGTGACAGACAGGAAATTCGATTTTTCTTTGGTGGCTCTCTCATCTCCACTTAGAGCTTGGCTCTCTCTACCTTGGGATTGGCTCTAATTCCATTTGTCATGATCATTTTTCATTGAGATTTGCTCCCAACTCTCTATATAATGAGGCTATGGGCTCTCATATTGTATCATGTTATGACTCATGATCTATTGGGCTTGAGGAAACTCTGTCATTTTGTATTTGCATATTTTTAAACTCTGTCATTTTGTATTTGCATATTTTTCTTAATATAATCAAGACTTTGGGGCTATTTCGTTGGTGTTCTCTTGGCGTTATGAGGTGATGTTCTTTCATGCTATTACTATTGCGTTTAAACTTTAATTTCTTTTGCATATTGAATTGATATTAATTTATACTTGTCATCCTGCTTGGATTGATGTGTGCAAGTTATCTTGCACATATCATTGATTTAGAGTAGTATTCTAGGAATAAGTTTTTCAATTCATTTTAGGAGGAATGTTTGGTTTATCTTATTCATTATATTGCTCTAATCATTTTGCAAACTAATTTTTGATCAAGTGTGTAGGAAAGATCTTTTGTATTGTGTGCAGGAATCCATCTGGAAGTGGGAGAAATCTCAATTAGATCAACTCACTCCTAAAGTCAAAGTGATCCAAGACTCAACCATTTTTTCACTCAAAGTCTTTCATCCAACGAAGAGCAAGAGTGAGTTTTCTTACTCTATAACTACTTGATCATCCATCTAAATTTAAAATACTTTTTTGATTCTAGCTTTTTCAAAGTTATATCTATTATTCAAGAGTAATTTCAAAAGCTAGGTAAGTATGAAAGTTCACTACCATTACTTGAGCTAGTATTTTGTATATTAAATTGTAGTTTAGTTTTGGTTTCTTTTTCCTAGTTTCACACTAACAATTGGTTTTGTTTTGCAACCCATAGGCTTGAGCATTGGGCAGCAAGGAGCTTGAGGAGAAGCATTTGGAAACTACTCACTCGTGTGTATGAAAGACCCTCTCACGCTATTCAAGGATTGATTTCTAGGGAGGTTGTAAGCATTTGAGGGAGAGTTGCAAACTCATCTAGGTCGTGGGCCTTTTGAGCCTTGTAAATCTCTTTTGGAGAGTTTTTCCATCTTCAAGCTTGTTGTTATATTTTTTGGGAGAGAGTCTAGCTTTGTTAAATTCCTATCTTTGTAAGGATCTCTCTCATATTGTGGGCAGCCCTCTTAGAGGCATTTTTACCCATTTCAAGCACTAATAAAAGATATAAAAAAATTGTTTGAGGGAGCTTGGGATTTTTCCCATGGCATCCCCCTTCCTCACTTAGAGGAGGGATTCTTGTGGGTGGACTAATTTTGCTTATAGTTTTTCTTAGCTTTCTAGCACTTAATTTCATTTTGTGCATGCTTAAAATTAACACATTTCACTCCACATGCAATTTTTCCTAATCTTGTATTTAAATTCTCACATGCATAAGCTTCAAACTTGTAAACTTGAGCAAATCTTATCTCATGCGTAAACAATTCATACTTTGGAAAGTTTTAATTATTTCATAATTTCTTCAAATACATGTTTCACTTCTTGGTCAATTTATGTTATATGTCATGGAAACTATTGGAGCATTATCATTTATTTTAAACAATTGTAGCTTAAAACAATCTATTTCATTTTACTTGCATATTTTCCATTTAATTGTACAAACGCATATGAGCTCATTTACATTCTAGTCTCTCAAGTTTTGCAACTATATTATTTCTCTTTGAAGCATTTGCATGTAGCATTATTTTAATAAGGTATTAACACAATTTGCACTTCAGCTAAGCATTTTAGTATAGGAAAGTCTCAAGCCTCACTAAAATTTTACCTCCAACATAAGTTGGTTGAAGTAGACACCCTCTACTCCTCTATGGACTCCTCACTATGAGACCCAAATCTTTGGGCAAGGGTGAGGTTTGAAGATTGAAGAGTTCAATTGCAATCTTGTTGTAGAGGTAGCTAATAAAATTAACCAAGAGCATTTTCCATCACATTTATTTTACTTGTATCTTGATGTTTTGAGTTATTATATTGCAAAGTTTATTTTCAAGAAACATTTCAAAGCAAGTATTGTGATTCTTCAAAATTGGTAATAAGTGCTTTCATTTCATGCTCAAGTTTAATTCCATATTGACATCTTGATTTAGCATTTAGCATCTCCTATTTTACTTTTTTTAAAGTGAATTTTATAATTGTTGAGTTTTGACAATATATGTTTTGATTCATAAATTGATTTTATATTTTATAGATACCTTATGCTAATATATTTTGTTTGCATTTCAGGGTTACTTTGCTTTTATTATTGGAAGCATTCCATCTTTACTTTGAGCAAATGTATATTTTATTTTGTTGAGCAAATTCTTTATAAGGCACTGGTTTTATGAGTTTTTCATGTTAATGATTTTCATTGTTATTGCTCATATCATATTTTGCTCATAGATCATTAAAAGTAATCCATTTTCACTATAACACTCTCCTAGAACCTCATATCACTTTTAATTTAACTTTTCCCAACAGACCACCCCCCTTCAATAACCTAGGAGATGGCTTAAAAAGAGACAATTGAAAACAGTGCGACAGCCCCTTCTCTGAGTTCCCTGCCACCAACCACACCTTGTGGGGTTGAAGGCTTTTCTCACTACCCTGTAGGTAGGTGTAGGCAGCAGGAACAACATTTTTAGCGTCATTGTCGGGGGCAAGTCTTCTTGTACCTGGGAAATAAGACTTACTTTTGGTTTTTACATGTTGGATTTTAGAGTTAGATTCTTGTTCAAGTGGCGACTCCACTTATTTCATTTTCTGCAAAGATTTTTGCTTGAAGCCTCCTTCTCGTAGACTTCTTATTAATCTTGGACATGAGCCTCTATCTGGTATCCATTTGCTCTTTCAGCATCAAGTGCGCATGACAGCATTAATGATTTGTTCGCCCCTTGTGATTTTACTGGCATTCCAAGCTATCTGTATTTTATTCCGGATGAAGCCATTGAGGCTATTGAAAAGTTGTCAAGTTTTCTAGGTAACAATGCCATCAGTACTGAAACTCACCTTAGGAATTTCCACCTTTGTGTGAGCAAATGGTGCCATGATATTAACCATGAGGATGTTAAAATAAAACTTTTCATCTTTTCATTAGATGGCGATGATACGGATTGGTTCATATGTGAAAATTCTATCATTGCCGCAACTGATTTACTTTTCCTACTTATTCCACAATAAGTTATTCATGAAATTACTTCAATAAACATTAAAATAAATATTGTTGCAAATATCGCACCATAATACAGAAACAAACATATGCACAAGAATCAACACATTGACACAGTTATTTTGGACAATAGTCCCTGGAAAAACCCAATGCGAGAAAACCAGTGCAGCAAGGGAGGTTTTTATTATTCAACAATTTTTCAATACAATAAGGTGCCAAACTGGCTTACCCACAGAGAGAAATAATTCTCTAGCACTTCTCCCAATCCCGACGTCAGCGCAGCTGACCTCTGTGTGGCTCTCCAACCCTCTGCGTCAGCCTTGGGCCTCTCTGTGTCACCCACGTAGGCCCAGCTAGTGACTATGCAGTCTTCTGTTGCCTCTGTGTCTGCCTGAAAAGCCCTGTGTCTGCCTCTCCTACCTCAGCGTTGATCTTCAGTTACTGATCCCACCTCTCTGCTCCGTACTTGTTGCCTCCTGACTACTCACCAGACCACTAGTTCAATTTCTCAGCTAACCCCGCTCCAGAAATTGAACTGACTGGTCTCCCTCAGTGTGTTCTCCAAGTGACCCTCGAGCCTCCTCTTATACTTTTCTCGTTAACACATCAATGGCCGAGATTAAGTCCCTAATCAAGGGTTAAGATTAAATCTGGCTTTATCCATGACTTTTGGACCATTTTAACACAGTTTTATATTAATTCACATTAATATTTTATTTTTCCTAAGTTTAGACTTAGGGACTCCATTAAAAATATTAATTATTTTAATATCTCCCAAACTGTTTAGAATCTGCCCAAACCCTTTCTGGGTATTGGAGATCTCATGTGCCTTAGCCTCTCCACCAATTTTCGTGGCTAGAGCACATCCGATGCTACTCCAACTCAACATCATAGACTTAACTGCTAAGAGTTTCGATTCTCTAGAACCAATCATTAACGCCTTTGAAGAAAAATATGAAGATAAAAGAAAGATCGAAGCAAAAGTTCATGAAAATGATAAGGATCTCAGCAAGGAGTTGACTTGAATGATTAAGGATATGCAACTCAACCAAGCTCAACTCATTAAGACCATGGAGGTGAATCAAGCACAAACAATAAAGGCCATGGAGGTCAATCATTCTAGTCAAATGGTTGTTCTTCAAAATAGGTTGGTCGCCATGGAAAAAAAACAAGTGCAATTAATCAACACCATGAAAACAAATCATGCCCAGGAAATAAGTGTTATGAAGGCTAATCAGGTCACTTTTCAGAATAGGTAGGAGGAAGTGGAAAGATTACAAGTACAAAAATTCCAACTTAGGTCAAATGACGAATGGGAAAAGAACAAAGAAACAAATCATAAGCCTCCCAATCCATTGAAGCAAGCTTCATCTCATTATGAGGAGGTAATTTATTCTATTGAAAAATCGTTGATTGAAGGTGACTTGGATAGAAAGGAAACTGAGAGAAATAATACTTATGAGAATGATCCATCACCCATGTCAAAGCAAATGCAGAATGGAGAAAGGCAGGTCAAAGAAGTCTTGGATACTTTAAATTTTCCATCTGAGCATCTTCAAGATTGGCAGAAAGTTCTACTTTGATTGCATCAACATCAACATCACAATCTATTAAGAAGAAAAGAAAAAAGCGGAAAGGATTTGGTAAATCTGATGACAATGTGCAACATAGTGTTGGGAAGGATCAAAGTCCTAAGATAATCAGAATTGGACAGGGCACATCAGAAAGTAGCCCATGGATCTGCCTGAAAGTGAGCAGGTTCTCAAGATGGATTTCACCAAAGACATCTAATGCCATGGGGCATCTTTTTGTATCATATTTCTAACCTTGTTTCTTGTCATTTTTGGTTAAGCAATTTTATTTAATGAATAAATTGTCATTTATGCTCTTAGAATAAATTTCCATTTCTTCATTTCTATACTTAATTTCATTTGATGATGTTTTGGATGGATACTATTAATATATGTTTTTTGTCAGTGGATGCAGATTCCAAGTTCTTGCACACTATCACTTCATATCTAGCATGCATCCCCATATGGAGCCAAATGTTGACCACTAGAGTGGCACCTGATGATTATATGAAGACTCCATGCCCAAGGATGTACCAAAGAACACTTGTACCATCAGATATCATCAAATCACCAGAGTTTTTTAACTCTACTTCTACTTCTCATCATTTTCTCTTGTACCCAGATTCCACGCCCTACAGGAAATTGTAATAAGTGATGCTAGTAATGATGAGTTTTGAGTCTGTAACAAGCCTAGGTAGCCTGGGACCTTGCCAACAAGTGAGTATTACTTTGGGAGGTTTTTTTCACTTGGTTAATTATCATCTCCCTACCAGGAGTTAATAATTAATTGAGTTTTTTCCTCCAAATTTACCCCAAAGCCGGAGTATGGCTTGATGGTGAGGCCTTGGGTGAGTCCTAGTGTCTAGAGTCGATGTATATTACCATACTAGATCACACAAAAAAATTCGTGGAATTTGGTTAGGTCTAGGTAGTCATTTTTTAATTTTTTAGATTTCCCGCAGGTCAAAAATCGCAATAAAAATTGTAATTGTAATGTAATAAGTGTTGTCTAGAGAGTTTGTATGGGGTATGAGTAATAAAAATTACCCCACCCTCAACTTTCTACTATGACACACTTTGAGGGGTTAATAATGTGTTTTAGACCCTCAAAATCCATTTTTCTTTTGTTTAATGAAAATGTAGCAATTAATTAGGCTAGAATTAAACAAAATATAGAGAAATAAATTATTCCTTGTGACAGAATGACATGGAAATGACTTGGAAATTATCCCAAGTCAAAAGAAAGCACATGATCACTTAGCACATTGCATCACAAATACACCATTATCTCAATGAAATCGAATTTCTCAGAATAATGCAACACTTGCAATTGTGGAAAATTCGAATTTCCTGGAGTTAATGCACAGAGGAATATCTGATAGGATTTTTGTGAACAATTTCATGGGAGTTTGTCTCACTTATACTCCACTTCATCTACACTCAACAATTCAATTTGGGATTCAAGTTTCTCTTGAGGGGACCACGCATTCTCTTGGAGGATCTAGGCTATTCCTCATTAGCATCATATACAGTGGTGGCATCACATCGATAGAGTTTGGTTTTGGACTTGAGTCAACAACTTATCTTGGTTCACATTTCAGTTTACTATTGTGCCACATAGAGAATTTGATTTCTCTTGGAGGAGTTCATGGTGACACAGGGAATTCGATTTTGCTTTGGTGGCTCTCTCATCTCCACTTAGAGTTTGGCTCTCTCTACCTTGGGATTGGCTCCAATGCCATTTGTCATGATCATTTTTCATTGGGATTTGCTCCCAACTCTCTATATAATGAGACTATGGGCTCTCATATTGTATCATGTTATGACCTATTGGGCTTGAGGAAACTCTGTCATTTTGTACTTGCATACTTTTCTTAATATAATCAAGACTTTGGGGCTATTTGGCTAGTTTTCTCTTAACGTTATGAGGTGATGTCCTTTCATGCTATTGCTATTGTGTTTAATTTCTTTTGCATATTGAATTGATATTAGTTTATACTTGGCATCCTACTTGGATTGATGTGTGCAAGTTATCTTGCACATATCATTGATTTAGAGTAGTATTCTAAGAATAAGTTTGCCAATTCATTTTAGGAGAAATGTTTGGTTTATCTTATTCATTATATTGCTCTAGTCCTTTCGCAAACTAATACATGTTCAAGTGTGGAGAAAAGATCTTTTGTATTGTGTGCAGGAATCCATTTGGAAATGGGGAAAATCTCAATTAGATCAACTCACTCCTAGAGCCAAAGCGATCCAAGACTCGGATATTATTTCACTCCAAGTCTTTCATCGAATGAAAGAGAAAGAGAGTTTTCTTACTGTATAGCTATTTGATCATCCATTTAAATTTAAAATACTTCTTTTATTCTAGCTCTTTCAAAGTTATATTTGTTATTCAAAAGTCATTTCCAAAGCTAGGCAAGTATGGGCGTTCAGTCTCATTACTTGGACTAGTATTTTGTATATTAAATTGTAGTTTCTTTTTGGTTTCTTTTTTCTAGTTTCACATTGACAATTGGTTTCGTTTTGCGGCCCAGAGGCTTGAGCATTGCGCAGCAAGGAGCTTGAAGAGAAGCATTGGGAAACTACTCACTCGTGTGTATGCACAACCTCCTCACGCTATTCAAGCACTGATTTTTAGGGAGGTCGTAAGCATTTGAGGGAGAGCTACAAACTCATCTAGGTTGTGGGCCTTTTGAGCCTTGTAAATCTCTTTTGGAGATTTTTTCCATCTTCAAGCTGCTTGTTATATTTTTTGGGAGAGAGTCTAGCTTTGTTAAATTCTTATCTTTGTAAGGATCTCTCTCATATCATGGGCATCCCTCTTAAAAGCATTTTTACCCATTTCAAGCAGTAATAAAAGATAAAAATTTTGTTGAGGGAGCTTGGGATTTTTCCCATGGCATCCGCATTCCTCACTTAGAGGAGAGATTCTTGTGGGTGGATTAATTTTGCTTCTAGTTTTTCTTAGCTTTCTAACACTTAATTTCATTTCGTGCATGCTTAAAATTAACACTTTTCACTCCACATGCAATTTTTCCTAATCTTGTATTAAATTCTCACACGCATAATCTTCAAACTTGTAAACTTGAGCAAATCTTATCTCATGTGTACACACTTCATACTTTGGCAAGTTTTAATTGTTTCATAATTTCTTCAAGTACATGCTTCGCTACTTAGTCAATTTATGCTATATGTCATAGAAACTATTGGAGAATTATCATTTATTTGAAACAATTGTAGCTTAAAGCAATCTATTCCATTTTACTTACCAAAATATATTTTGATTCATTATTTTCTAATTGTTGAGTTTTGACAAGATATATTTTGATTCATGAATTGATTTTATATCTTACAAATATCTTGTGCTAACATTTGTTTGCACAACAGGGTTATTTTGCTTTCATTATTGGAAGCATTCCATCTTTACTTTGAGCGAATGTATATTTTATTTTGTTGAGCAAATTCTTTATAAAGCACTGCTTTTATGGTTTCCTCATGTTCATAATTTTCATTGTTATTGCTCAAATCATATTTTTCTCATAGATCATTAAAAGTAATTTATTTTCACTATAACACTCTCCTAGAACCTCATATCACTTTTAACTTACTTTTCATTAGGAACCAGCCCCCTTATCTAACCTAGGAGATAGCTTAGATGGAGAGAGTCGGGAACTGTGTGACAACCCCTTCACTGAGCTCCTTGCTACCAACCATGCCTTGTGGGGTTGAAGGCTTTTCTCACTAACCTGTAGGTAGGTGTAGGCGACAAGAGCAACATTTTTGGCGTCATTGTCGGGGACAAGTCTTCTTTTACCTAGAAAATACGACTAACTTTTGGTTTATGTATGTTGGATTTTATAGTTAGATTCATGTTCAAGTGGTGACTCCGCTTATTTCATTTTCTGCAAAGATTTCTGCTTGAAGCCTTCTTCTCGTAGACTTCTTGCTAATCTTGGACAAGAGCCTCTCTCTAGTATCCATTTGCTCTTTCAGGGTCAAGTGAGCATGACATCATGAATGATTTGTTCGCCCCTTGTGATTTTACTATGATTCTAGGTTATCGAAATATTATTCTGGATGAAGCCATTGAGGCTATTGAAGAGTTGCCTAGTTTTTTAGGTAATAGGTTTGGTCAACATCAGAATTCTGCCCAGAATTTTGGTCAACAATTCAGTCAAAAGAGGCAATCAAATGCCCAAAATATCAACCCAACAAATCTTGGTCAACGCAGGTCAGAAGCAGCGCAAATATCCTTCAGTCAACGATGGTCAATGAGTCAAACTTCTGTACAGATTTTACTCGTCAAACCTCAAACTTCTTCTTGCTCCTTCGCACATGTGAACAAATAACTAATTGCTCTTTTGTGAGGTCAAATGATGATGCCAAATGACAAGGTCAAAACGTCAATAAATGAGTCAAACCAAATTGGTTTTGACCAAGGGTTAAACTCCTTCAACTGGTGGGGCCGACTTGAACCTCCAAAATAATATTTAATTTTCCTTGACTTTGTTGACTTGAAGACCAACCTTAGCTACAAAAATTCAACACTCCCTCTTAGCTAGGGAGGTCTTCACTTTGACTTCTTCAGATGTACATTTTGTTGAAACAATTTCTCCTTTCGAAGAAAAGATTGAAAGAGCTAGCTATGTTGATGTATCCATACACCTCATGTTCTATACCAGAACCACGCAGAAAGCACCATGCATCAACGTCATGCAAAGGAATCTAATCACCCACTAGATACATCCCATTTACAAATGGATCTAGTCACCCACTGGCCAAAGGGCTTCTGGGGTCCCACTAGCCAAATACCTTTTGGCCTTCTGGGGTCAAGATTAGTCCTTGTTTCACCAATCCACCAAGTCGTCACTTGGAATCAGGCACCCCCTGACACATGGTAAAACCCTAGGCCCATTTACCATTACCACATGTCACATGCTATTGAATGGAAAATCACTTGCTCGATGCTAAAGGCGCTCACTCAACCCACCTGGGGATCACCCTCGGCCTTGATGCTCTCCGAATCATTTTCCCTAGCCACATTACATGGCCCCTAGTCAATACCTTGACCTGTCAATATCCTGACCTAGGGAGAATGTCTACCCCTTGATGCTACAACATCAACACTCCCTCTGACTGAGGGAAGCATTCTCAACTAATCTAAGCTTGTCCCTGAAGTATACAAACTTCACCCTGGGACAGAGGCTTTGTGAGAATGTCAACATCCTGCTCGTCTATAGAAAAATGCATTGGAGCCTCACTACTTCCTTCTGTACCATATCCCAAATATAGTGGTACTCAATGTTCTTTGACTTGCCATCACAGTCTTCTCCTGCACCAGATCAAACAATCTTGTGAGTAGCTTATACTTGTTTCACAACTCGCTAAACTTGCTGCAATATACAATGTCTCTACAGTCCTGAGTGCAATAAATGTCTACTCCCTGCCCAAGCAAAATCCAAACCGAAACATCATCTTGATGTGCTCTTCCTGTCTTCAGCACTCTTTGCCCAATCTGAATCTGTATATCCCTACAACTGTATTTCTCAATTCACATCAATTTGTACCATGTTGGTATTTCAACACATGTTGTGCCCATAGTATTCAAAACCAGTCGGTTCGAACCGTAAACCGGTCAAACTAGCTGGTTCATTAGCTTGTGCCTTCGAAACAGTTGAAAAAACAGGTCATCTAGGGCTGGGGGTGTTTTTTTAGTCTAACCGATCATAAACTGGCCAATTTATGACAAAACCGACCAATTTATGGAAAAATCGGCTAGTGTATGACGAAGTCGGCCGGTTTATGACAAAACCGACCAGTTTATGACAAAATTGGCTAGTTTATGACGAAGCCGACCGGTTTATGATGAAACTAATCAGTTTTCCCATCAACCAACCAGTTCCATCATAAACTAGTCAGTTTATTGCCAGGCCAGCCAAAGACCCCGTGAAAGGTTGTTTCACAGTTTATCAAGTGGTTTTGAGGGAAACTACGGGTTTTTCCCTCCAAAAACAACCCCTCCAAGCCTTTAAAAGGATGTCTTTCCTCTCATTTGTCTCACACATCTCATTTGGAGTTTTTGTAAGCTTCATGTGAGCTTGGAGAGTGTTGGGATTTTGCTAGAGTAGTGGAACAGCAGAGAGTTTGGGCTTGAGTAGTAGCCACCATGCCTCCAAAATCCAAGGATACTGCATGGGCTCATTGTGGTATGATTGATGGCAAAATGATCTGCAAATATTGCCAAAAATCTATTGAAGGAGGGGGTATTAACAGGTTCAAGCAACACTTGACTGGGACATGAACCCATGTAAAGCCATGTAGAGCACCAAATGAAGTAATAAGGCATATTAGGGCAGAATACCTTCGTAAGTTTGAGACTCAAATCACTCAACTAGCTAAGAATTTTGTGACTCGAGCAGTGGAAAAGTTTGAGAATCAAGACTCAACCAACTGAGTTTGATCGTGATGAGAAGTGATAATGTTGATCACTAATATGTTGACTTGTAGTAGGCCAGTGGCCCCATAGCTTGTAGCATTGCTTTTGGACTCTAAAGGACATTTAGAACCCCATTGATTATGTATTTTGTTGTTGATATGTATTGCACTCGATGATATTTTTATATATTCACCTTTACATGGTATATATATGAGCAAACTTTGCATATTTTGTCTCTATTAGTTTGGAATCATGGTTTTAAATCTTAAAAATAGTTTTTTCATTAAAAGTTAATTATTTCATGTATTTTTTTAAAACCGGTTCATTGAGATCTAACCAGTCCCACTTTGACCAGTTCCGATTTGAAACCTGGTTTATTAGGTGGACTGGTCCGATCACCGGTTCCAGTTTTGAATACTATGGTTGTGCCACAGCAACTTTCTAGTCACCCTCACTGAGTGCTCTCTTTGAATTGAAACATATCCTTTTGTGGCAATGTTGGCTTCTCCCTTTGCCACGAAAGCAAATCCTTTTGCCATTGTTGCTTCCTCTGTCACGTCAATCCTTCTGCTTCTGTTAGAAATAAGTCATCTAATAACAAGATCCACCAGGACTCATCAAATAATCACCATGCCCAAGGTGCCTACAAAGCCTTCTTTAGACTGCAAACATGAGATTCCTTCTCATGAACTTCAAAGCCCTGAGGTAGCTCTACATACACTTCTTCTTCCTCAATTACTCCATTGAGGAAAATGGTCTCCACATCCACCTAATGTAGTTTCCAAACCATAATAGAAGCAACAAAAGTGTACTTGAGTGTACTTGACAACTAGAGCAAATGTTTTTACATAGTCCTCTCCCTATCTCTAGGAGAATCTTCACGATTCTTGCTTTGTACTTCTCTCTATTGCCATCTACTGCATACTTGTATATCTACTTGGAATTCACCACTAACTTTCATTAGATCTCAACACAATCTTCATTACGGCATTCTTCAAACTTGCTCGCTTGCCTGCTCCCTTTGAACTAGGAGCTCTTTCGGTCATAATGCACGATGACAATACAACTTCTCCCTCTTGAACACGAATCATTCTAGGAGAATCCTCTTGTCACAAACTTTGCTTCATTCTTCCCAATGCTTTTATCTGCTGCCAGAGCCTTGGCAGCGCTTACAATGTACTTGCAACCCTCACTAGGAGGCCATGGGAGAAACAATTATAACCCAACAAAAGAAACAAAGACAAGAGGTTCATTTAAAAAAATAAATTAATAATAATCGAGCAAGACAGATATAGAGTACTTATCTTTTGAGGATTGTAGGGAATTGTCAACTCCCTCTTGCTCCTTGCCTACTTGCAAAAATCACTAAAATCTATTTGCAATCTTATCAACCTAGTAAAACATATCCTCGTCCTTATCATCAGCTACAAGTGCTTTTGTAGTGTCACTCATGATTTTTTTTGATGTGGATGCTCATCATCATTACTAGCTCTTGCTGAAGCCTGTTGCTTTCCCTTCCTCTTCTTATCATTCTTCCCTTCAAGGCACTGACTTTTGTAGTGGCCAAACTTGTGGCAACGAAGACATTGAATCTTTGACATATCCTTCTTCTCTTGAGGAACAAGTCTTCTACCCGAATTCCTTCTCTGAAACTTTCCCAAATTTCTTTTACCATTCTTCGAATGAGTTGCAAATGCTTGGGATTCTTCATCTTGAGGTCTTTGAATCTTCCCTAATGATATAAATCTAGATTCTTCTTGAGTACGAGAGGTCCATAGCTGAAAAAACTTAGGAATATATGTTCTACCATAAATGCTAAATGCAAATATATCCCTTGACTCAGGTAGACCATTAAGAGTTGTAGTCACAACTTTTGTTTCTTCAATGTTTTCTCCAATAGCCTTGCATTGATCTCTCAATTGAGAGATCCTCATTAAGTAGGAAGCCACTGTATCATCTCTAGTCATTTTGACATCACGAAGTTGGTTCCTCAAGCTCATTTTTTTAACAATGTTATTGATGGTGTACAATCCCACTAGAGCATCATACATCTACTTTGAAGTATTCAACCCTGAAACATATGGAATCAAGTGATCTCTGACGAATTCAACAAGAATCCTTTTGGCTGTGATTTCAGAGTTCTTATGCCTTGCTTTTCCTTAATTATCCTGTGGTACAGTAATTTATAGACTTTTGCAAGAAGGAAGGAATTAAGAAGGAGGCCATTGTGCCCTACACTCCCAAACAAAATGGAGTGGCTGAGAGAAAGAATAGGTCCATTATGGAAGTTGCCTGAGCCATGCTCCATGATCAAAAACTAGCTAAGTTCCTTTGGGCTGAAGCAACAAACATAGCAGTATATGTTCAAAACAAGTTGCCTCATCAAGCTTTAGACAATAAGACTCCCGAGGAAGTATTCACAAGTGTCAAGCCCGATATTGGTCATCTCTGAATTTTTGGTTGCCCCGTGTATTTCCATGTGCCGAAGAACAAAAGAAACAAGTTGGAAGCTACAGGAACGAAAGGTACGTTTATTGGATATAGTGAAGATTCTAAAGCATTTAGAATATATATTTAAGGTCGAAGGAAAGGTTGAAATTAGTAGGATGTAACATTCAGTGAAGATGCTACTCTTAGAAAAGCAAAGGATCTCCCTCTGCCTCCTCCTTCTCCTGAAGACAAGAGTGATGATATGGATATTCTAGAAGGTCTTTTCATGCCTGAATCTGAGAAGGACATCGTTGATGACCCTGTGGATCCTCCTCCAACCAGGGAAAGACCACTTTGGCTAAAGGACACACTTCAAGATGTTGAGAAACATGTTGTTGCTCGTGGAACTTTCAGGGAAAGCAAAAAGCCATGCAGGTACCAAGCATATGTTGTAGTTATGAGCAATATGATTCAAGTTGAACCTAGTACCTTTGAAGAAGTCGTAAAGGAATAAGTCTGGAAGGATGCAATGGTCGAAGAATATGAGTCTATTAATGACGATGTCGTGCCAAGACCGAAGGAAATGTGGTAACCTCCAAATGGCTCTATAAGATCAAGCATGGGGCTGATGGAAGCATTGAAAAATACAAAGCAAGGTTCGTAGCTCGTGGATTCTCCCAAAAAGAGGGAGAAGATTACGATGATATATTTGCTCCGGTGGCCCGATATACAACCATTCGTTCGATAGTAGCCCTTGCTGCAAGTTAGGGATGGACTCTTCATCAAATGGATGTGAAGATTGCTTTCTTACATGGTTTGCTACAAGAAGTGTATGTTGAATAGCCTCCAGGATTTGAAGTTCATGATAGGAAGACCCATGTATGCTGGTTGAAGAAAGCTCTTTATGGATTGAAACAAGCCCCTCGTGCTTGGTATGTTCACATCGACAATTACTTGATGAAGTTGGGATTTATAAGGAGCATTGTTGATCTAAACTTGTAATTCAAAACGATCCAAGGTATGCCTCTCATTTTGGCATTATATGTTGATAACTTATTCATGACAGGTGTAAACCCTCTCACTCTAGAATGTAAGAGGGAGTTGGCATCTGAATTGGAGATGAAAGACCTTGGTTTGATGCACTATTTCCTAGGGCTAAAAGTATGGCAAAAGTCTGACGAGATTTCCTTTCACAAGGAAAATATGTTGTGAAACTGCTAGAGATATTTGGCATGGTTGAGTGCAAGTCCTTGCCTACACCTATGGAGATGAATTTCAATAAGATGTGTGGAGAGGTTATTGGATTGGACCTAGCAAACCCCTCAGAGTATAGACAACTGGTTGGTGCTCTAATGTTCCTCGTGAACACTTGCCCCGACATATGCTTTGTTGTTAACACTTTGAACCAGTTTATGACTGAGCCTCACCATGTACATTGGGTTGTTGCCAAGCATGTATTGAGATATCTACATGGGACTATTAACCTTGATATGCCATTGGAGACATTAGACTACATGGATATATAGATGCAAATTGAGCTGGTAGTGTTGTTGACAGGAAGAGTACTTCCGAATGTTGTTTTAGTCTAGGATCTGCCATGATATTGTGGATGAGCAAGAAGAAAAAATTTGTAGCCCTTAACACTGTTGAGGCCGAGTATATTGCAGCCATCCTGGCGAGTTGTGAAACATTTTAGTTGAGGAAGCTCTTTGGAGAGTTCTATGAGCATGTTTTGGACACAACACTCATCTATTACGACAACAAGAGTCGGATTTTCTTGTCAAAGGATCCTATGTTTCACAACAAGTCCAAGCATATAGAGATCAGATATCATTACATCCTTGACATGGTGCAGAGAGGAGCCATGAGACTCCTCCACATTTCGACAAATTAGTAGATAGTCAATATCCTCACCAAGGCTTTGCCAAAAGGGAAGTTCTTGGTCTTCAGAGAGCAGCTTCGACTAGTTGAGATGACCCTTTCGAATAAAGGTCAGGGTTGATCAAGAACACTGAGCAGTGCTCTTCCCCCCTGGTTGAGCTCCCATGTTGAGGAATGGAGCTATAGGGCTCCTAGGGATGAGAGCAATGTTTTAAAACTCTGACTCGGGTTCGGAACCGGACGAGGGTCAGCTCCGGCTCTGGCTCTGACTCGATATCGACTCGGCCGGTTTGATTTCAATGACTCGATCGTTGTAAAAAATACATTAAATATTTATTTTCTTATGAAAAAACATAATTTTAAAGATTTTCATTCATGTTTCCAAACACAACATTAGAATATAGAGAGAAGACAAAATATGATCAAAGTAGGCTCATCAATATATCCATTATATCAAAATGACACCCAGTGCATTGTCCAATACATACATGATTGATCTGAAAATGGGGCACTTAGGCTTCTTGTCTAGCTTACAAGAACCTCTCCCATTTCCAAAGCTTAAATATTCCCAAGTCACAAATGATTAACCAATGCGGAATTAGATATGTGCTTGAAAATAAGGTGTATGCTTAGGTTTATTGTTGATTGTTTATGTGTTTTCAAGTCTATTTGCTTGAACTGATATAACAGTAACTAAAGCAGCAGATATAATGCAACAATAAAACAACACACATAAGACAGCAATTTAACTAGGAGTTCACCCAAAACTCTTGGGCTACGTCTCCGTGAGCTCTAGTTAACTCAACTAGGCTCTCTGGGATTATGGCAAAGTCCTTTTACAAGCTCTTGGCTCAACTCCACTGTTTTACACAGAAACAATGGGTTTAGGCACCATTTTATCCCTGGCTCTTAAAGCTCTCGGCTTTCTGGCTCTCAGCTCTCACTCTGGCTCTTGGCTCTAGCTCTTGGCTCGGGCTCTGGCTCTTCAGCTCTGGCTTCTTTGGCTTTCTTTGCCTCTGCTTCCTGCTTTGGCTTAGCTTTATGCACTCTTGTCTTAGCACTGCCCTCAGCACTTACCTTAGCACTGCCTCTCTCTGTCTCTATCATTCTGTGGCTTTTAAGCCAATCAAATTTATCTGTTCGTCATCCTCTTCTGAGCTCTCTGTCTCCCAGCCTCTGTCCGCTCAAATCCCCCTCTAAGCGTTAGCAATCATTGCTAAATGCCTTCAAGGATGGTGGCCACCTATTCTGTAACAGAAGGAACCATCGGCACTTGAAATCCCTAGAAACAGTCGTTCCCTGTTTACACAGAGAAACATTGTAAAACATGGGAAAATTTGCCAAAACGCAGCCTATCGGACTTCAAATTATATCGCATCCACCCTAATATTGCATCAGGTCTACCTTTGGCCGCTATCGCGCTCTCCACCATCGATCTACGGGATCTCTGATCCAACGGTCACCATGCATTTTCGGGCAGCTTAGGAGTACGGGGGTTACCTGCCCGAAAAGGCGGTTTCCCTATTCCTCTGCCAAGCCACGCGTCGTTCATTGTGTGGGATCGGGCAGAGCCAGCCCAAAACCATTTACCGCTTGAGGCCCGCTTGAAATCCGCCTTTACGGAAATCAAATTATATAGATCGCGCCTAAATTCTGTTGAAATTTGGTACCGGAGGACAGGTGGTTCCCTAAGGCTTTGATCTTTGGCCTAAGGAAAAGTGTCCAAAAGAATTTAATTTTTCTCCTAAAGTGACTTTATAAATTTTATAAAGTCAAATCTACTTTAAAAGTGACTTTAAGTGATAAAGTTACTAAAGTCTAATTTTAAAGTGACTTTAATAAAGTCAATGTAAAATTAGAAAGGAAAAGTGACTTTGGAAATAAATAACTAAGTGGGTCTTCATTAAATTGGGGTGAATTAAAAAATAAAAAGTGAGATTTAAATGAGCATTTAATCTCAGCCCTAGATCTCAATCTATTTCAGCCATTGGATTTAGGGATCACCCAAAAGTCACTTAGGGTTAGATTAAAGGAGGAAAAGGTCATTCATTCTTTCATGAGCAGATTGAGAGAGAGAGAGCAAGAGAGCAAGGGAGATTTCTGGACAGGGAGGAGAAGGAGGCAACAGCTTGGCACACATTCCAAGGCAGCAGTTTAGCAAATCCGTACAGCTGAGTGAGCACACAGTGAAAGGCAGATATTTGGCACGATTTTCTAGAAATCCGTACAACAGTTTATTTGTGGAGGTCGTACAACAGTTGGGCACGATTTTCTAGGAAAACCGTACAGCAAGTTGGGCACGATTTTCTAGGAAAACCATACAACAGTTGGGCACAAAAATCGAGGAGGCCGTACAACAAATTTGGCACGAAAATCGAGGAGGCCGTACAGCATTTATTGCTGTTCTGTTTTGTTGTTGCTAGTTTTTCCAGTTGGCTGTGAGGCACAGAAAACGAGATAAGTTGTAAAATTTGCTTGCTGATTTTTTTGCTGAATATTTCTCACTGTAAAAAGCATTTTTCAGAAATAAGGAGCTCTCGAACTGGTTTTCCCCTTGACCAAAAAACACTGTGTTTAAATGTGTTAAATGGTTGTTTGTACCTGCTGATTTTTTTATTTCTGCATTTTCCAACATTCTGTAAAATTTCCAGAATTTGTGTTTTCAGCAAAACTTTATTTTTTAAGTTGTTCAATGTATGGATATGGGAAAGGGAATTTAACTATATGGGAGAAATAAGGAGAAACTGAAAACCGGGGTGGGAAATGAAAAATTTTTACATGGTATCAGAGCTTGAGTGCTGAAGTGCAATTTGGGACAGCAAGAAGTAAAATTACAGCCTGCTGATTTTTCACTCAGAAGATTCCAACAAGCTGATTTTTCACAAACAGCAGTTTTATCTTTACTACAGCAGTGCTATTTTTCAGTTTTAGGACAGCAAGATGTCATTGGGATTGAAGGTGGAGGATAGGTTGGATGGGCATAGCAATTACAGTGTTTGGAAGGAGAGAATGCAGAGTATCTTTGAGGAGGCAGAAGTCTGGGACATCATGGTGCATACCACACAAAACCTTGTTGTTGTGCCTACTGATGCTACTTAGTTGGCTGAATATAATAAAAAGAACAACAAGGGTAAGAGACTGATTCTAGACGGAGTCAAAGACCATTGCATTCCTCATGTGAGAGGAAAGAGAAATGCCCATGAGATGTGGACAGCATTGTCCAATCTCTACCAGAGTACCAATGAGAACCGGAAAATGGTCCTGAAGGAGAAGTTGAAGACCATTAAGATGGGTAATGACAGTGCAGCTGGATATCTCACAAAGGTTACTAATGTGAGAGATGAGTTGGTAGCAGTTGGAGAGGACATTCCACCCACTGAGTTGGTGCGGATTGCAGTGAATGGCCTCCCCTGTTCATGGATGAAATTTGCTGAAGGGGTTTGTGCACGTGAGACCCTTCCCACATGGGAGAGGTTTTGGGATGATTGCATTCAGACAGAGATCGGGAAAGGTCAGCTTGGGGCAGCCAACCCAGTGGAGCAGGATGAGGATGTAGCACTGTCGGCAGGAGGCAAGAAAGGCAAAGGGAAGAAGCAGGCTTCCACAAGCAATGGTGGGGGCAAAGGCAAAGGTAAAGGTAAACAGGGTAACACACAGAAGGACTATTCCAAGGTGGAGTGTTGGAATTGTCAAAAGATGGGACACTATGCAGTTGTGTGTCCGGAGAAGAAGAAGAAGAAGGGGAAGAACCAGAGCGTGGCAGCTTCAGCAGAGGTTGAGGACTTTGCAGTTCGTTTTGACCGGGAGTTTGGGTTCACTGCGTATGAGTCCTCCAGAGCAGGATCACCTGCCACAAAGGTTCAGAGGGAGCAGGCTTTTCCCTCGATTAGCGCAGCATCTTCGGGTATCTGGTATGTGGACAGTGGGGCTTCACGTCACATGACAGGAGTCCGTGAGTACTTTTCAGAGCTTTCAGAGAGTGGCACTGATATAGAGGTAGTACTCAGTGATGACAGAGTTGTTAGAGCAGCCGGTGTGGGGACACTGACATTTCAGAGGGAGTCCAAACCTTCCTTGAAGGTATCAGATGTTCTTTATGTGCCAGGGATGAGGAAGAACCTCATATCTGTCTCAGCTTTGGAGGACAGAGGATATGAGGTACTGTTCAGGGGAGGACAGGTGTTGATGTATCTCAGGGGCAGCTAATTCAGCTAGAGTGATAGGTGTACGCCATGCAAAGGTGTACAAGTTTGCATTCCAGTCTCTTTTGGCATTGAGCAGTAGTACCAACAGCAGAGCTAGCAGTTCTGAGCTGTGTGAGATTTGGCACCGCAGGATGGGACATATGTATCATGGAGCCTTGAGGACCTTGCGGGAGATCACTACAGGTGTGCCAAATTTCAGTACTAATCACATTGATACTTGCAGAGGATGTGCGATGGGTAAGTTTGCCAAATCCCCTTTTCCCAGCAGTGACAGCAGAGCGACTGGGATACTTGATTTGATTCATTCCGATGTGAGCGGTCGGATGTCTCATGTTTCCTTGAGTGGATATGAGTACTATGTTTTATTCATTAATGATCACTCCAAGAGGACCTGGATTTATTTCTTGAAGACCAAGAGTGAGGTCTTCAAGCGATTTCAGGAGTTTAGAGCTCTTGTGGAGACACAGACAGGTCGGAAGATCAAGTCCTTGAGGTCGGACAATGGGGGAGAATACACCATTGGAGAGTTTGTTGACTATTGTGCGGAGGCAGGCATTAGGAGGGAGTTCATTGTTCCTTACAACCCCCAACAGAACGGGGTTGCGGAGAGGAAGAACAGATCCATCATAGGGGTTGCCAAAGCCATGTTACATGATCAGGGGTTGCCATTGTTCTTGTGGGCAAAGGCCTGCAACACAGAGGTTTATTTGCAGAACAGGAGTCCGCATCGTGCCTTGGGGCACATGACTCCGAAGGAGGCTTTTTCAGGGAAGCCTGATATTGGTCATATTCATATCTTTGGGTGCATTACATACTCCTACATACCCAAGGAGAAGAGGACCAAACTAAAGCCCACCGCAGAGAAGGGTATCTTTGTGGGTTACAATGAGACCTCAAAGGCCTTTTGGATTTACATTCTTGCACAGAGTTAAGTTGTTGTCAGGCGGGATGTGAAGTTCGAGGAGGACAGGGCCTTTAGGAGGTCACAGGAGTTAGAGTATCTGGATCAACCAGACCCTCAGCAGCAGTTGAGTCAGTCGCAAAGATCTAGTGGGCAGGGATCAGGAGAATCTGGAGGCACATCTATGAGGATGTCAGGTCCGTCAGTGAGCAGTGGCTCGCCGAGCCAGACGGGTGGTGCTTCGGGCAGCATGCAGAGCAGTTCACTAGGGATTCCACTGATGGACAGTTCACACGGTACCTCAGCTTCTACAGGTTCAAGTGCAGGCAGGAGGACAGCAGACAGACAGTCAGGAGTTCAGGCTCCTGATGATGATGAGGAAGAGGAGTTTCATTCTCCTATGGGAGAAGTGCGCTCAGGGAAGAGGAAGCCCAAGTGGCTTCAGGACACCTTGAGAGATGCCACATCTGTTGCTGAGCCTAAGAGGCCGGTCAGAGAGAGTATAGACCACCTGAGAGGTTTTGTAGCTCTATGGCAATGGCTACCAGCATCCTTGACTCTGAGCCTTCTAGCTATGAGGAGGCAGCTAGCTAGCAGGTCTGGAGAGCGGCCATGCAGGAGGAGTATTCTTCTATCATGAAGAATGATGTTTGGGAGGTGGTGCCGAGGCCTGAGGGAAAATCCGTGGTTACTTCCAGATGGCTTTACAAGGTAAAGCATGCTGCAGATGGCAGCATTGAGAAATTCAAAGCGAGGTTTGTGGCTAGAGGGTTCTCCCAGGTAGAAGGAGTTGATTATGAGGAGACCTTCGCTCCCGTGGCTCGATATACTTCGATCAGCTCCATTATATCGATAGCAACAGAGATGGGTTGGAAGATCCACCAGATGGATGTGAAGACTGCATTTCTCAATGGCTTCATACAGGAGGAGGTGTACATTGAGCAGCCACAGGGCTTTGAGGTGCATGGGAAGGAGTCCCATGTGTGCAGACTGAAAAATGCCCTTTATGGCCTGAAGCAAGCTCCCAGAGTTTGGTACTCCAGGATAGATACATACTTGCAGGGGATGGGTTTCACAAAGAGTCAGGCAGATCCGAACCTTTACTTTATTGTGATTGGTGAGGAGCCTCTCATTCTGGTGTTGTATGTGGATGACTTGGTCATTACAGGTGCAGAGAGACTCATTGAGCGCTGCAAGAGAGATCTTGCGACAGAGTTTGAGATGAAGGACATCAGCTTGATGCATTACTTTTTGGGTTTGGTGGTGTGGCGGGAGGAGGGGCATTTCTTCCTGGGGCAAGGGAAGTATATTGTGGACATCCTTGGCAGATTCCACATGGAGGATTGTAAACCCATGTCGACACCGATGATCACCAACTGGAAGAAGCTTCATGCTTCGGATTCCGAGTTGGTGGATCCCACATTGTACAGGCAGCTGATTGGTTCCTTGATGTATTTGGTCAACACTAGACCAGATATTTGTTTTGCAGTCAACACGATGACTCAGTTTATGTGTGAGCCTAGGAAAGTTCATTGGGTGGCTGCAAAACACATTTTGCGGTACTTGCAGGGGACAGTGGATTATGGTCTGGACTACAGGCGGGGGGATGGAGTGAGATTGGCAGGTTATACTGATTCTGATTGGGCAGGTTGTGTTTCTGATAGGAAGAGCACTTCAGGGTGTTGTTTTGGGTTGGGTTCAGTAGTAGTGTCATGGTTCAGCCAGAAGCAGCAGTCAGTAGCATTCAGTTCAGCGGAAGCAGAGTATATGGCAGCCAGTCTAGCTAGTTGTGAGGCCATCTAGCTTCGCAAGATGTTGTTTGGCTTATTTGGTCAGCCGTTGAGACCTTCAGTGATTTACTGTGATAATCAGAGTTGCATTAAACTCACAAAGAATCCAGTATTTCATGACAGGTCAAAGCATATCGGGATCAAATATGATTTCATCATAGACTGTGCTTAGAAGGGCGCTGTGAAGCTTGAGTATATTCCCACTGATGAGCAGGTTGCAGATATTCTTACCAAAGCCTTACCACCAGGCAAGCATGACTACTTCAAAGACAAGATGGGTGTGGTGAGGAACACCTTCCTTGGTAAGAGGGAGTGTTGAAATTTGGTACCGGAGGATAGGTGGTTCCCTAAGGCTTTGATCTTTGGCCTAGGGAAAAGTGTCCAAAAGAATTTAATTTTTCTCCTAAAGTCACTTTATAATTTTTATAAAGTCAAATCTAATTTAAAAGTGACTTTAAGTGATAAAGTTACTAAAGTCTAATTTTAAAGTGACTTTAATAAAGTCAATGTAAAATTAGAAAGGAAAAGTGACTTTGGAAATAAATGACTAAGTGGGTCTTTATTAAAGTGGGGTGAATTAAAAAATAAAAAGTGAGATTTAAATGAGCATTTAATCTCAGCCCTAGATCCCAATCTATTTCAGCGATTGGATTTAGGGATCACCCAGAAGTCACTTAGGGTTAGATTAAAGGAGGAAAAGGTCATTCATTCTTTCATGAGCAGATTGAGAGAGAGAGAGCAAGAGAGCAAGGGAGATTTCTTGACAGGGAGGAGAAGGAGACAGCAGCTTGGCACACATTCCGAGGCAGCAGCAGCAGTTTAGCGAATCCGTACAGCTGAGTGAGCACACAGTGTAAGGCAGATATTTGGCACGATTTTCTAGAAATTCGTATAGCAGTTTATTTGTGGAGGCCGTACAGCAGTTGGGCACGATTTTCTAGGAAAACCATACAGCAAGTTGGGCACGATTTTCTAGGAAAACCGTACAGCAGTTGGGCACAAAAATCGAGGAGGCCGTACAACAAATTTGGCATGAAAATCGAGGAGGCCATACAACATTTATTGTTGTTCTATTTTGTTGTTGCTAGTTTTTCCAGTTGGCTGTGAGGCACGGAAAACGAGATAAGTTGTAAAATTTGCTTGCTGATTTTTTTGTTGAATATTTCTCACTGTAAAAAGCATTTTTCAGAAATAAGAAGGAGCTCTCAAACTGGTTTTCCCCAAGAGTTGTAGGGGGGTTTTCCAGGGTCACCTTGACCAAAAATCATTGTGTTTAAATGTGTTAAATGGCTGTTTGTACCTGCTGGATTTTTTATTTCTGCATTTTCCAGCATTCTGTAAAATTTCCAGAATTTGTGTTTTCAGCAAAAATTTATTTTTTCAGTTGTTGAATGTATGGATATGGGAAAGGGCATTTAACTATAGGGAAGAAATAAGGTGAAACTGAAAACCGGGGTGGGAAATGAGAAATTTTTACAAATTCCCCCTTTGGGTCCGGGTTATATCGCCCCATTCACATTTCCTTTGTATTTATAAAAAAACATTAAAACACTAAAAATACCGTCGAATGGCTTTATGGCAGACTTCAAACAATGTACATTTGCATTTATAAACCCTTTCGAGTCCGGATTCATCGCTTATCACATCGCATATGTGTTTTGGGTAAAATCCCAAATACATGGAAAATACGTGAAATTCCGAATTCCCGGACCTGAAATTTTATACAGTCGGGCTTCGAAAACTTATCGGGTCCGGCCTTTTTATCGGCATCGAGGGTCGTCGATCGTCGATCGCCGATATCGGTGATCGCAATGTCGCTCGGCTCGGGGTTTTGTGCATCACAATGTCGATTCGCCGATCCGATCATCGGCGATCGACATATCGAATGATCGCAATCCCCAGATCTAGGGTCCCGATATCACATATGTGTCTGCGTCCCGATATCACATATGTGTCTGCGTCCAATCCGATACGTAGAGTCGGCGGATCGGAGGTTTCTCCCCTTTCCGCTTAAGTCTGCTCTTTTGCCCTGGTCCGATGCGATTTCCCTTTATAAGGGTTTTTTTTTGCCCATTTTAGAGGATTTTTCCTCTTTTTCTGAAGAACATAGGGCATCTTCTTTTGGTGATAACTTCTGCATCCTATGTCAATTTTTTCCCATTCAAGTTGCAGTAGATTCAGAATGAAAAGATCTCTGCAATGGGGTTATGTCTAGGAACTTCCTCGGACTTTCATTTTCCTCAGTGAGGAACACTTACACTTAAGAGTCTATTCAAAATCCATTTTGGATCACGCCTTCCCACTAAAAGAACTTTTGGTCTCCAAAAGACTGATACACTGATCTGAATAGTACCTGAGAGTAACAGCACCCTCTTCTTTCAGCCTCCACACACTTGCCTTGCATAATGCCTCTGAACCAAAGTCTCTGACCACTTCCCTTCCTGGATGGGTTGGTCTTCCTGGGAAGAACTGTCTTCCTCCTTGTCTTCCTGCAGAACTTCTACTGAAATGGTCATAGAAGGTGGTTTGAAATTCTTTGCCTTGATCATTGATCCAAGGTGGCTCAAACAAATGTGAAGTTCATCTGCTCCACAAAACTTTCATTTGTATCTGTTTGACAAGCTGTCAACAACAACTGTTAACAACAACAGAAATACAGACAACAACTGGATGGCCTAAACTCATGCTTCAACAAAAGAAACAGATTTCACAACTTGTGAACACCTCCATGTCTTACATCTGCATACAAATGATGGACTAGATAACAAGCCCACAAAACATGCCTTTAAACAAATGACTCTTCAAGTCAAGCATGTAGAAAAAGACCATTAGGACTCTTTTCAAAAGACGAAACACTTCATTATTATCTCCATCTTGGAGACCAAGTTAAATTCTCCCAAGTCAACATTGCATCACATGCATGTCAAAGCAATCAACCCTACAAGTTAATTACACATACATGTTCAAAACAAGGAAAACATCAACATCCCTGTGTCCATGCACATCATGCTCATGCATGCATTTCATCCTTCAACTTTCACTTAAGTAAACTGTACTTTCAAAAAGTGAGTCTCCTACTCAACTTTTCCATTCACCTTCTTGGTAAGAACCTGCAACTTGCATCTCATTAACAAAGAAATGCAAATAGATGCATCAATAAACATGCAACCTTAATTGGATAAGAACTCTAGCCATTTCTCACCAATCCCTTTCAAAGGTACTACCTTTGTCTGCACATCAACATCAACATGTGAATCATCCTGAGACACATCAGTCATGGAATCTTCCTTTCCATTTCTGCCATCTTCTCTTTCCACTTTCTTCAGCTTTTGTGGAAGCATTGTTGGATTCAGAGTCCAACATCTTTCAGCAAGATGCCCTTGCTTATGGCAGTAAGTGCAACACATGTGCATCCTCTTGACAGCATGATTTGCCTTGTCCAATGGACCTTTGGCTTTTTGCTTCTTTTCCTTCAAAAGTTTCCTGTATGTGGCCATTCTCTTCCAACATCTAGAAACATGATGGTTATCCAAACCACAAAAGGAACATGCAATTCTTTTCCCATGCTTATGTGGAAATTTATCATGCTTTGCAAAATCAAAAGGAAGATGATTAGAACCAGATTTATACCTTTCTCTTTCACCTTTATTACCTTCATGAGGAGGTGAATTGAGTGAAGAAGTAGCTCCATTTGGAACACCATCAATCTCTTCAAGGCTTTCAGAGTTTCCACAACTCTCTGGTTCAAGTGTGTGCTTCTGAACACCTACATCCTACAAATGATGTTTCAAGCTATTGCATTCCTCCTTAATACAACCTTCACACTCTTGAAGACCTGCAATGCAACTCCTTCTTGGAGTTGTTTTAATGGTCTTCATGGCAGCTTTGGAACTTTCTCCATAAAGTTGTCCATGGCCAAGACCCAAATACTTAAGCCTTTCCTCAATTATTATTGGCTCAACAATACCTTGTGCATGTCTACCCAAGCCTTTTCCTTCATAGCCCATCTTGGACATTAGCTTGGAACCTATGCCTTTGGTATGTTTTTCAAAAGAACCAATATAAGCATTCTTAGAGGAATTTGAAGACAAACTGGAATGGCTTACCTCTTCGTGAAGTTGATACTTGACCAAGGCTTCTTTGGCAACAAAGAGTTGTGACTCCAACTCATGCATCCTTTTCAGGTTCGTATTTGCAATATGAAGTTGCCTCTCCATTTCTTGTAGTCTCTCGGAAAGCAACTACTTATCTTCCTTCATGGAATTCAACTGCTCCCTAAGTATGCTGCTCTTGCTTCCATCCTCATACACTTCTCTCGCCTTGTCCATCATGATAAACAAGTCTTGCTTCAAGTCTCCATCACAGAGTCTTGTGATGAAGGAGGAATTTGAGGATTCACTTGTAGAAGTTGTCATTATACCAATGAACAAAAGAACTTCAAACAAGATTAATAAAGTGTTTTATTCAGCAACCTTTTGCAGCAACCTCTTGTGCTTCAAGGATTGCCTTGAGGTCCTTTGGGATAGAAGAATGCCTTCAGCCCTTCTTCCTTCTTGTCCTTCCTAGACTGAGCTATCAATAGCTTTCCCTTCACCTCTGCAAACTCAAACAATAATCAGTCTGCAAGCAAGCATACAATCAACCTCTGACTGTTTAAACACCTTTCAGACAAGCAATCTTTGCTCTGTCAATCAAGCATTCTGATATAACCTTCTTTGAAGGTGGGTTTAATCAAACCCGGCTCTGAAACCACCTGATCTGAAAATGGGGCACTTAGGCTTCTTCTCTAGCTTACAAGAACCTCTCCCACTTCCAAAGCTTAAATATTCCCAAGTCACAAATGATTAACCAATGCGGAATTAGATATGTGCTTGAAAATAAGGTGTATGCTTATGTTTATTGTTGACTGTTTATGTATTTTTAAGTCTATTTGTTTGAACTGATATAACAGCAACTAAAGCAGCAAATATAATGCAACAATAAAAAAACACACTTAAGACAGCAATTTAACTAGGAGTTCACCCAAAACTCTTGGGCTACATCTCCGTGAGCTCTAGTTAACTCAACTAGGCTCTCTGGGATTATGGCAAAGTCATTTTACAAGCTCTTGGCTCAACTCCACTGTTTTACACAGAAACAATGGGTTTTGGAACCATTTTATCCCCGTCTCTTGAAGCTCTCGACTCTCACTCTGGCTCTCGGCTCTGGCTCTGGCTCTTGGCTCAGGCTCTTGGCTCGAGCTCTGGCTCTTCGGCTCTGGCTTTCTTTACCTCTGCTTCTTGCTTTGGCTTAGCTTTTTGCGCTCCTGTCTTAGCACTGCCCTCAGCACTTGCCTTAGCACTGCCTCTCTCTGTCTCTGTCATTTTGTGGCTTTTAAGCCAATCGGCGCTGTTTGTTCGTCTTCCTCTTCTAGGCTCTCTGTCTCCCGGCCTCTGTCCGCTCAAATCCCCCTCTGAGCGTTAGCAATCATTGCTAAATGCCTTCAAGGATGGTGGCCACCTATTCTGTAACGGAAGGAACCATCGGCGCTTGAAATCCCCAGAAACAATCGTTCCCTATTTACACAGAGAAACACTGTAAAACACGGGAAAATCTGCCAAAACATAGCCTATCAGACTTCAAATTATATCGCATCCACCCTAATATTGCATCGGGTCTGCCTTTGGCCACTATCGCGCTCTCCACCGTCGATCTACGGGATCTCTGATCCAATAGTCACCATGCATTTTCAGGCGGCTTAGGAGTATGGGGGTTACCCGCCCGAAAAGGCGGTTTCCCTGTTCCTCCACCAAGCCACGCATCATTCATTGTGTGGGATCAGGCGGAGCCAGCCCAAAACCATTTACCGCTTGAGGCCCGCCCGAAATCCGCCTTTACGGAACTCAAATTATATAGATCGCGCCTAAATTCCCCCTTCGGGTCCGGGTTATATCGCCCCATTCACATTTCCTTTGTATTTATAAAAATACATTAAAACACTGAAAATACTGTCGAATGGCTTTATGGCAGACTTCAAACAATATACATTTGCATTTATAAACCCTTTCGGGTCCGGATTCATCGCTTATCGCATCGCATATGTGTTTTGGGTAAAATCCCAAATACACGGGAAATACGTGAAAATCTGAATTCCCGGACCTGAAATTTTATACAATCGAGCTTTGAAAACTTATCGGGTCCGACCTTTTTATCGGCATCGGGGGTCGTCGATCGCTGATCGCTGATATCGGCGATCGCAATGTCGCTCGGCCCAGGGTTCTGTGCATCGTGATGCCGATTCGTCGATCCAATCATCGGCGATCGGCGTATCGCATGATCACAATCGCCAGATCCAAGGTCCCAATATTGCATGTGTCTGCCTCCGATCCGATACATCGGGTCGGCGGATCGGAGGTTTCTCCCCTTTTCACTTAAGTCCGCTCTTTTGCCCTGGTCTGATGCGATTTCCCTTTATAAGGGTTTTTTTTGGCCCATTTTAGAGGATTTTTCCTCTTTTTCTAAAGAACATAGGGCATCTTCTTTTGGTGATAACTTCTGCATCCTAAGTCCATTTTTGCCCATTCAAGTTGCAGTAGATTCAGAATGAAAAGATCTCTGCAATGGGGCTATGTCCAGGAACTTCCTCGGACTTTCATTTTCCTCAGTGAGGAACACTTAGACGTAGGAGTCTATCCAAAATCCATTTTGGATCAATGATATAGAGATCAAAACAAAAACACATAACCAAGGAGGCTCTAAATGGCCTCTACAACAAAAGTAAACTATAGAACATCACTAGTCACCAATATTGCTACTGCTAGAGAAGCCAACATCATCCGCCTCAGACTCTGAATCAGAGTCAGACAGGGAAACCCATGGCTTGTCCTCCTCATCACCATCTCCAACTGCAACTGTAGAAGTAGTAGCACTAGCAGGCGTGGAAGCTACACGCTAAGATAGACGAGATATGCGCTTCCGTCGTGGCTGAGTAGAGGAAGTGCCTGCAACTGGAGGACTTGGGGCTGGGCCTGGTACAAGTGGATCTACATTCAACTGAGCATTATGATCAACTAATGCCTCCATTTGTAAATCCAAATCAAGGCCAATATCCTCATCAGAATCAAACTCTGTTAGATGACTCTCCACTACCCAATATGATGCCGATCAATATCTTCCAACACAATGGGATTTGTATCAGGGCTTTTGTTCAGCAATTGGTTGCATCTTAGTCAGAGGTTGTATTAGACATAGACTAGATCATTTAACCATTTTTGTTCCAAACGGTTTCTCTTCTTCGTGTGAATCCTCTCAAAGACAGACCAATTGCGCTCACACCTAGTAGCACTACAAGTTTGACTCAAAATACGGATTGCAAACTTTTGCAATTGAGGACAATGGCTACCAAAAGCCTCCCACCATTGTGTTGCAAAAAACATAGTTGTGTAATGAATTAGCTCAACAAATTATATCCAACTTTCAAATTATAAACAATTTAACAAAATAAGAATTTGAAAATTGAAATTTTTGTTTACCTGGCTCATCTGCTTCCCTAGCAATCCTTGCTAGGTTCTTGCCAAAAATACATGTGGCTCTTCTGAAACAAGCGATTTGTCGGTGTATCTCCAGCTTATCACTCTCCTAGGGACCATGCTCACCGCAGTCAATCAATCCATCTCTAACCTCCCCAATCAAAGCTTCTGCCTCCAGAGCTTTATAATGATACCTTAGGTTCAAAAAAACCCAACTGCATGTATAGCGATGGAATTGATTGTTCCATCTTTGATCAATGATTTCCCAAATGGGCCCATACTTAGCCACTCTATCCATGTATGTTGCTTTTATTTGCTCCTTTGCTTGATCCATAGCCTCATAAATGAATCCCATAGCCAATCTTTCCCCATCCACCAACCACAACACCTTAACCTGTGGCTAGCAACCTTCACAATCTTTGTTGTCGTTTCAAAAACATTTCTTCATTAACTTTCTTTCTCACATCTTTGCCATCCTATTTGCGAGAACATTGACATTCATTCCATTCACCACTGAAAAAACACCCTTTACAAGTTTCTATGTTGGGAAAGCATAGGTTGCAATGTCAAAAAATGAGTTGCAAATCTAGTGATGGTAGGCCTAATAATACCCCTGCCCCCTATGTGTTTCCTCATCAGGGTCAAAATCCATGAGTGATTGTAGATATATTTTGTTATGCTTTTGGCATGCTCTACAGTGTTCTTGACCCAATCTATTTTGCCAATATCCTCAAGCATAAGGTCTATGCAATATGCAGCACATGGGGTCAAAAAGATGGTTTTGTGTTTTTCCTTTAACATTTTACCAGCAAGAACATAGTTAGAGGCATTATTTGTGATGATTTGAACAACATTAGCCACCCCCACCTCTTCAACAACCTCATCCAAAAGCTGAAACAACAAGTGTGCATCTTTCACCCTATCAGATGCATCAATTGATTTTAGAAACATGGTTCCCTGTGGGCAAAAGATAAGAAAGTTTATGATGGTACGGTTCCTTTGATCAATCCATCCATCTGACATGATGGTACATCCTCTTTTTTCCCATGAGCTTTTGAAATCTTTCAAATATTCATCAATGGAGGGAACTTCTTTTTGCAGAAGATATCCCCTTAACTCATGCATAGTAGGGCCTTTGAAGCCCTTTCCAGCAGCAAATATGGCATCAAACACAGGTTCATAATATGGTGAACGAGAAGCATTGAAGGGAATATCAGCATTATACCACCATCTAGATATGTAATCACAGGTAGTCTCTCTCAATTATTTCTTCCAATGGTCATCTAAAGTGGGTTGCAATTGACCTCTATTAGCTTGAGGACCATGTGCATTATCAGAGGGAGAGGAGGGTGTGAAATGACTTTTGATATCACCCTTCTGTTTCATTTTACCCTTACCCTTTTCTTGAATAGACACCAAAGAGGGAGGAACATAGAGAAAGGGGTTGGATGCATCAGTGCAAGGGATAGATGAAGAGCCCTCATAATCAACATTAAGGTTAGCAGCCATCATTTGTTTTTATACTCCTCTTGCTCCCAATTTCAGCCTCTACTTCTTTTTGCCTAGCTTTTTCTTCCTCAAACTTCTCAAATTTATCTAGCAACTCCTTCCTAATCTCCCCAATTTGTGCTGATGGTGCTTCACATGGATTAATTTGGCCTGTAACACCAACCAAGTGTTGTTTCAACCTATGAATGCTCTCTCCACCCCCCTTAATTTTCCTATGAAAAAATTTGCAATGCATTTGATTACCTTCAACATATGCCCAAGTAGCATCTTTCATTCTAAGAGCCATTTTTTGATATTTGGACTTGGAAATGAAAGGAAAATATCTGAAAATGAAAACAAACAAAAAACAATGCTTCAATGTTCATTTCTTTTACAAAAACTACTCTTTTCAATTTCCAGATTTGCACACAAAAAAAAACAAGCAAAAACAGATTTTAGAAGTGAAAAAAAAAATACCTCTAGGCACAAACCGCCTCCTCAATGTTACTCCAACAAACCAGCTCCTCAATGTTGCTCCAATGGTTGCCCAAGAAGCTCCTCACTGCTACTCCAATGATTGCCCAATACTCCTCACTGCTGCTCCAAAAAAAAACTCCACAACTCTTCACAAACTCCTCACAAATTCTCACACAAATGCAATGAGATAGTTGTGAGCAAATGTGATGGGGTTGGGTAGCTTTTATAGGTCTGGGAGAGGTAGATAGCCTTAAATAAAACCTAAAACCAAATTTGAATTATGTTAGGGGTCCGTTTTTCCCTCCAAAACATTTTGTTGGGCGTCTTTGGGCGTCACTGGCCGGCTCGGCCAGTTTAACTCAGAGTTTGTCGAGTCGGGCGGTTTGTTGCCAAACAGACCTTATCAGTGACCGGATCGGCCGGTTCGGTAACAAACCGACCACCAGACCTGTTTTTCTGCCGAGTCGGACTGGCCAGGGGCATGGCTCAATCAACTCGGCTGAATCCGAGTCGGCTCGGCCATTTTTTAAAACAGTGGATGAGAAACCTCTGACCAATAGGATGTTGAGACCTAGGATCTCCCCTAGTCAGAGTATGCCCCAGTTAGCGTCTTTCCCACTCTATGGTATAACCTCTCCCATCTGGCCAATGGGTTGAGAGACTTGGGATAGAGTGTGATCCCTACCCCTTACAGTAGGTGGATCTCGCCCAAGTTGGTGGATGTGAGTATTCTACCATCTGACTCTTTAGGGTTAAGACGGATGATCAGGGACCACAGGGTAGAGTGTGATCCTTACTTGCGGTAAGTTGATCTCACCTATTGTTAGGGACTTTGGGATAGAGTGTGATCCCTACGCACTGGAGTAGGTTGATCTCGCCCATTATCTTTAGTTCCGAGTGGTAGCTATGGCTCCCCGATGATGATGATGATGATGATTCTGGGTGGTAGCTATGGCTCCCCAATGATGATGACAATTCCAAGTGGTAGCAACATCTCCCCGATGGTGATAGAGTTAGGGTGGTAGGTGGAGCTCCCCTACAGCATTTCTTTTTCTTTAGATTCGAGAATGTTCAGCATGAGATGATCAGAGACAAGCATAGATGGTTCATGATGACAGGATGGCATGATGATCGATGGTCAGATATTGGCAGGTGGAATTCTCCCTAGTTGAGAGGGAGTGTTAAATTGTGCAACAAAGGCCAAATTCCACTTTGGACAACGCAATTGATGGAGATAATCATTGAATTGAATTCCTCTTTTCGAGAGGACCAAAATTGACTTTTAGAGCACTTAATTTAGGTAAGAAAAGTGAATTTTTTAGGTCAAGCCCTCAAATACAAAATTGTCAAGGTCGGCCTTGGGTCAAATGACACATCTCATGGACAAAATGGCACCCGTCAAGTTGCATATAAATACAAGATGAGTCCTCCTCATTTGTCACACATCATCAACACATCATTCTTCTTTTATCTCTTCATTTGTTTGGTTCTTACAAGTCTAAGGCAGCTTATTCTTCTTCACATGTGCAAGGGCTTGAACGCAACTTTGACTTTTCTGCATTGACTTTTTCAACTGGACAGTTTGACAAAGTTGGACTTCGCGTTTTGACCTGCTTTGACTTGCAAAAATCTGATTTCTTGAGGTCGGGTTGATGGGCACAAAAAACAAGGCAATTTGTGTAGTTTGACTGGCATTGACTTTCTAGTTTGACCATAAAAAATTGCAGACTGTGACAGCAAACTTTCTCTCTCCTTTGACAAAATTTGACTGAGGTTTTGAGGGTTGTTTTGGGTTCACTTTGACCAGCACTTGAGGTCGAATTTGACTGACCTTGACCAAGTTGCTAGAGGATTGTTTTGACCCTTGACCATTAACTAGTTAGGGTTGACTTTGTAGTTGTTGGCCAGGACAAATTTGCAGAAGGATCGCATTTGACTATTGTTGACTTCATCTCTCTCCTTTGTCTCTGATTTGGATAGTTGGTTGACATATCATTCTTGGATATTGGATATTGGATATTGGATATTGGATATTGGATATTAGCTAGTCAAAGTTTGACTTTGACTCTTGGATGATGTACTCTCTCTGCTGAACATTTGAAGACAATCTAATAGAAGAAGAATTGCAAAGGGCTTCACCCATAGTTGGGTTTTTCCCTAGTCATTGACCAAATATTGTGTCTCGTCTCTTGGTTGTTTTTCATTATGCATTCGAATAATTGTTCTATCTACTATTGCTCTACAGTCATTAGAAGTGGAAATTGTTAAATTGGGTGTTATTGGATATTGTTGAAGTAATAATTGCAGCATAAAACAATTGATGAAAAATTAACACTTTGGTCTTGAGTTGGATCCCACTGTGATTCACTATGATAACCAAAGTTGTATCAAACTCCTGGAAAACATAGTGTTTCTTGACAAGTCCGTGTATATATAGATCAAATATCACTTCATCAGAGATAGGGTCTAGAGGGGAGTTATGAAGCTTAAGTATATCTCCACAGATGAGCATGTTGATGATATTCTCACCAGGCCCCTTGTGAAGGGGAAATTTGTCTTCTACAACGCTAAGTGGGAGTGTGTTAGTTTTTATAGCATCGGATGGTGTTCTAGTCTCGAAACTTTGTGGAGAGGCTAAAACACAGGAGTTCTCCAAAACACATAAATTGTTTTTGGAAATTCCACCTAGAGATTGCTCAATTAAATTAATTGACCATAATTAAAAAAATTCTTAGTCTAACTTAGGGAAAATGGATAATTAATAGCAATTAACTGAGAAAGGTGAGAATTCTCAAGAAACCCACACGAATCAACTTGGAGATGATCTCAGCCATCGATTAAGTTTTAATCTTGGACGTTGGAGTCCCCACTGGAGATTATAAGAAGAGGTCAATTGGTAAATGGAGAACACACCAATGCAGATACTTAGTGAGTGCAATTTTCCAGTGCAGGTGATTTAACAGGAGAAATCGAGTAGCAAGTGGCAGAGAGGCAGCATAGAAGTGTTTTGGATAAGTTTCCAATTCCAGAGAGTCAAAAAGTGGAGGCCGAAATTATTCTTCAAGAAGCAACGCGGGGACTATACAGTTGCTTCAGCAGAGTAGTTCGATTTCGCTGAAGGCAAGGACATTTTCAGTTCCAGAGGCCGAGAAATTTTCCAGATTGTCGGAGAAACATTTTCCTAGTCAGCAAAAAGTAGGATGACTTGATTGGCAGCACTTTTGCGCTGAGCGTGAGAGGGTTTGCGTAGAGGGTTACGCAAGGCCTACACAGTGTTTGGACGGCTAGCTTTTCAAAGGCAGTCAGGTGTCGGAATTGCTTGGAGAGAGGGTAAAATCCATCGATATATTTTTGCCAATATTTCTCTTGGATAGAATTGCCAGTTTGGCGACATTTTATTGTACTAAAAAATTATGTCACTGCATAATAAAAATCCTCACTGTTGGACTGGTTTTCCCACATTGGGTTTTTCCGGGGCATTTGTCAAAAAATAACAGCATCATAATTTCTGCGTGCTAGCGATTCTCAGTTTCTAGCATTTTTACTTCTGCAGCGTTTATTTTATTTTGTGAAGAAATTGCAGTGTGATTAATTCTATATTAATCAGTAAATTAATAAATTGAATAATCAGTTAGGAGAATTAATTCCAGTTGCTGCATTTCAAGGAATTTTCACATGGTATCATAGCATATTTGACGAATAGGAAGCTCAGGGGCAGAAGAGGAAAATTTTGTTGTTCAGAGGGAGCAGCAGGACAAAATTTTCAGGCGTTGCGCAGTTGCTAGGCAATGGTTCGATTTTCTAGTTGTAATGGCAGGAAAATTCGATATGTCCAGAAAAGAGATTCCAGTAGGCAGAGGGAGCAGCAGCTCAATATTTTCGCTAAGCAGATTTCATATCTAGGCATAGAGGGTTTTGCAGCAGTTTGCAGAGCATAACTAGTGTCAGGTGGAAGAGAAATTGCACACAGAGAGAATTTTCTCAGAAGGTTTCCAGTTTTTAGGAAATATGAAATTTCCAATTGCATAGGCAGAACCAGTAGACAGCACTGCGCATTCCAGAAAGGAGTGTGAATTGCAGAGCAAGTAGCTGAGCAGGAGAGGAGGAGATTCTTGTTTAAATTCCAGTTTTGAGTTTCACAAATTTTGCAGCTTTCGAGAGATGGTCGCACGAGATTAACAGAGGAGGTCGTGCGAGCTATCCAGAATGCAGCTTTGGACAGCAAATCAACTTCTACATGTCAAGGGCAGGTGTCAGAGGAAGTGCAAGTTGCAAACAGAAGCAGTTTCCCAATAAGGGACAAGGCTTGATAAGAGATAGTGGGGCACCAAATCCAAGTGGAGTATGAGACTCCAGTGTGCCAGATAGGTAGGGTCCAGCACAGTTGCAACAACAAGATTAGTCAATTCAGTTCTCGTTTGTTGCAACGGGACCATCACCTTTGCTACAGGAGCCCATATATCATAGTAGCAGGTTCAATGTCAGCAAGCGCAATCATTCATTATGATGACAGTTGCAGAACTAGTTGTAGTCAGTACACGTGAGACAGTTGAAGAACTAGTTGCAGTCAGTGCACGTGAGACAGTTGCAGTGACATGAGCAGTGTGAATTGCCCAGTTGCAGTATGCAAGTGTAATTCTAGCCAAAACAATTCGCTTTGTATGCAGTTATACCTCCAGTTGAGAGGTGGGGAGACATTGAGTTCTAGTACTAGAGTTGCACAGAGAGTTGGGAAGGGTCTAGTGAGGCGAGCATCAAATGGTGTTTCCTCATGGATTATTACTCTTGCTACAGGGGGCCCCAGAATTTAGAAGCAGGAGTATTCGTGTCAGTTGGTGCAGTCAGATTCTAGAGTGACAGTTGCAGACTAGTTGCAATCAGATGTTGAGGAGTGCAACGCAGTGTTGATGGCAGAGCAAGAGACTCAGTAGCAGAATCAACAACATAGATTTCCCAATGGGTAGTGCAGAGGCTAGTAGCAGCCAGAGACTCAAGAGACAGTTGCAGCACAACGACACAGTTGGTTCAGTGTTTTGGATGCTTCTCAATTGCAGTAGCTGCAACAACAGTTGAGAGGGAGTTGAGTTGCAGTGCAAATGCATAGTTGGCAGCACCACAAGTTGTACAATGCAGTGTCAGCGGCAACACAGATACAGCATGGTTCATCTACAGTCAATGGCAGATGAAACAGAGTTAGCGTAGTGGTTGATGGACACTGACTAAGGGAACAGCACAATGGTTGATGGGCAGTGACTGAGGGAGTAGCGCAATCGTTTCCAGTGGAGTTTCCTGTCAAACTTCAGCAACGTGTATGGGAGGATGATGCAAAGACAAGGTGTTGTAGCAGTTCAGCTCTAGAACACCTTTCTCGCTAAGAGGGAGTGTTGGTTTTTGTAGCATCAGATGGTGTTCTAGTCTGGAAACTTTATGGAGAGGCTAAAGCACAGGAGTTCTCCAAAACCCAGAAATCGTTTCTAGAAATTCCACCTAGAGATGGCTCAATTAAATTAATTGACCATAATTAAAAAATTCCAAAGTCTAACTTAGGAAAAATGGTTAATTAATAGCAATTAATTGAGAAAGGTGAGAATTCTCTAGAAACTCACATGGATCAACTTGGAGATGATCTCAGCCATCAATTAAGTTTTAACCTTGGTCATTGGAGTCTCAACTGGAGATTATAATAGGTCGATTGGTAGAGGAGAACACATCAGTGCAGATACTCAGCGATATAGGCAATTTGATTTTCCAGTGTAAGTGATTCAGCAAGAGAATCGAGTCAGAGATTGAGTAGCAGGTGGCAGAGGGGCAACATAGCAGTATTCTGAAGGAGTTTCCAGTTCTAGAGAGTCAAAAAGAGGAGGCTGAAATTATTCTATAGGAAGCAGCATAGGGACTGTGCAGTTGCTTCGACAAAGCAAATCGATTTGGTTGAAGCGAAGGACGTTCTCAGTTCCAAAGGCCAGGAATATTTTCCAGAGTGTCAGAGAGGCATTTTTCCAGTCAACGGCAAGCAAGACAGCGTGATTGGCAGCAATTTCTAAATGAAACTTGAGGTGGCCAAGCTCTTGGAGGGCAACATTTGTAGGGGGGAAACTTATTTGGGGGCCTGTTCAAGATATTGTTCCAATGCATGGGTCATAACAGCTAGGAGAGGAGGGAAAATTGCAAATTGAAGAAGCCAATTTTTCTAGTGCTCGAAATTGTCTAGAGGGCCAAGATTTCCAAGTCCCATTTTCGTTCTATAAATTTTGTATTCCATTGTGGGCCATTTTCCCTATAAGGGAGCCTTTATTTATTTTGAGTAATAGGAGTGAAGAGTATATTGGAGGGTTTGAAATTTTTGTTGTGAGATTGATTTTCTACTTGTGCTTCTACTAAATTTTTATTGTTAAAATACCTATGTATTTTTATTCAACAATTCAGAAAATTAATTTACTGGGTTAAATCATTTTTGCGTATTAAATATTGTTGTGAATAATAAATCAAATTTGGTATTATGGAAATTAACACCTACCCCTTATTGCCATGTATTCTCATACTAGTATATTTGGGAGGATGTTTGGATGATGAACATTAGTAAAGCAGTGAATGAGGAAGGGTTCTAGGTAAAACTCTTCAAGCAAGGTCTCATGGCTATGAATAACCACCTAGCCAACTTGTTCACCATTTAGTTTGCACAAGTTTTCCACAGTCTTAGTCACATCACATTAGTCACCCAATCCACAAATTAGGTTTTAGTACAGATCCCGATAATTACATGATGATGATGGTAGGCCACACATTTTCTAAACTCTATGCTATGGTCCTCCATTTGAAGCTTTCTAGGAAGATTGAGAGGAGGCATCTTAAGGCCATGTTGGATTTCGACCTAAGCACCAAACCATTGATCGCATCCTTACACTTTGGGCCATCATTGAGGAGGCACAACATCACTCTTCGAAAGTTTATTGTTGATTTGTGGAGTTTTGAAAAGCTTTTGATTCTATCCATTGGAAACTTTGTTCAAGGCATTGGTATCTCAAGGACCTCATTGACCACCATCATGTGCCTATAAAAACCAATCCTTGGTCACATTCACATAGCACATGGGATATCAAATTTTATCAAGAGTACCATTGGCGTCAAACAAGATTTACCCTTGTCCTCCACGTTGTTTGAGATATAAATTGACAAGACGGAGTCTTTCTTGTACGAGCACATCCAAGACAAAGATCGGTGCCTTCTCCACCAAGCCATGATGTCGATCCCACTTTTTGCAATTGATGTGATCCTTTTAGCTTCATCCCCTAAAAGGTTGCAAAGATAGCTAGATGCACTAACCCTCTTTTGTGATCTTTGTCAACTACCGATCAATATGGATAAAACCAAAACCATGATCTTCAACTAGTTGAAGCATATCCTCTTTGATCTACATTTATTTTACAAAGGAGAGGATATTGAGATCACGCCATGTATACTAATTTTCGAGTTTTGTTCACAGGACCTCACTTCAGTTTGCAACATGAATTTTAGCCTCGAATCAACAAGGGCAATAGATGCTTGGTCCCTCTTCTAAGGTTGTGTTTCCATAACCATTTTCAAGACATATCATCCAAGATGTCGCTCATGGGCACTATTGTCCAACCCACAATTTTATACAATTCTAAGCTTTAGGGGCTTGGTTTACTAGAGCCCGACTAATCTTCAACAATGTGAGACTAGTTCATCCCCATTCATCACATCACCTACTATTCATCAAATTCCATTACATCAATGGGTTCATTCTCAAAGACCTCCTAACATCTGTTGTTATTACGATGGACCGTCTCCCTTCACTTAGATATTCCCTTAATGCACTCATCCACCTATTATGTACAACCATCAAAGAGCATATCTACGAACAGTTTGTATACGTCACTTGGATATACCCTTGAGGTAGTTTATGTCCAAAGATGGCCTTCTATGTTGAGAACTTCATGGTTATGAGGGATGGTCTCATTGTTTGACCCCACTACACACTTCACCATTGGATTGACACTCTTTGGATCCCCCTTAAGCCATTTTAGAGCTAGCTCTCATAGACTCCAAATTGAGATTGACCAATCAGACATGATCTACCCATTGTGCCATCTCCAGAAGGTTGAGTTTTCATTGCCCAATTAACTACCAGATTCGAGGATGGTTCCACTCTCTTTTCAAAGAGGTAAAGATGCTTGGCAGTTTCTTTAGCTACCTCGACGAGAGATGGCTAGCCCTATACATGCAGGAGTCCCTCCATCTCCAATCTCTTATGCTCTAGCCCCATCAACATCCTAGACCAGCGCCCACCCAATGAATTGCTTCCTTTTTTAAAGTGCTCCCAACTAGGTGCACCAAGTGGCAAATGGATAGACATATCCCCAAACTATTGAGGACACAAGGCACTATTTCTACTTCTATGAGACCCCAGCGGCATGGCCAAAACAAACCTCATTTTAGCATACAGACTAGTTATCAAATGATATCTTCCAAATCACAATGACAATATCTTCCATCTAGGTTGCAACATAGCACTCACCCAAGTTTCTCTTTCAATGTTCTTCCAGACAAACATATATTTTAAGTTTTCTCCCTTCAATGTCAGATGTTAAGGAAAGAGAGTTCTAGTGGACCAAGGTAGCCTTGCACCACTAGTGCCATACATTCTAGATCCACTCACCTTGTACACCTCTCTCCTGGATTGCCTCTCCACCTTTGGAGTTGGATTACTGAAGTAAAAACACTAGCAAATTACAGAGTTAAAATTCAACAATAATGCACACACTAGCTCTAACTGATTTCATTAACAAAACGCATATATTTATACATGAGGAGAGGTCTCTCAAATCTATCATCTCCACAAATATCTCAATCAATCACTCCACAAATATTTCATCAATTAGTCCTCCTTTCTCAATCAACCTTCTTTCTAGAACATCTTCACCTAATGAACTCATCAAGGCCTTGCATTTTTGTGATGTAATCGTGAATGTATTCATTACTTTGCATATGGGCATTTTCAAAATTCCTCCTTAATGTTTGCAATTTAGCTACAGCAACACCTTCATATGTGTTCTTTAAGATATCCCATGCTTCCTAGGATGATACTACACCACTGATTCTTGGAAATATAGATTCTTCAACAGCGCTCCCTATAAGTGAAAGTGTTCCATTATCTTTCTTAAAAGTTCCTTAAGAGATTTCTTATCATCATCACTCCATGCTTTGAGTCCATCAAGAGAAGGCATATTATATCCATCAATTACAAGTTCCCAAAAATCTTTAGTGATGAATATAGGTTGCATGTGTTTGCTCCAATAAAAATAGTTTGTGCCAACAAGTTTAGGCAACACAATAGTACTTGTCACCATGAGAGAATAAGAGAGAATTAGAGAGAAAGTGTGCAATGAACACAATTTGTCCCACTTCGACTCAAGACAAGAACCAATGTGTCCCTAAAATTAGGACCCAACTCACCACCACAAAATATTTTTGACTAAATAAAGAGTACAAGATGGCGCAACTGATGCGCAATTACAACCAATTTCTCCTTAGGTGATTAATACTCCTCGCCTTCCATTGTCAACTCATTTACAAATCCCCTTTTCAAAAATAAATATACAAAATATCCCTTTAAAAAATATTAGAAATGCACTCTCAATTCTTAAACAAAATACAACCTTAATATGAAGACACACTAATCATCTCTCATGCTTCTCCACCAACTCTCCCAAACTCATGAGTCTTGCATTAAAATATTAGCAAAGAATTAAAAAGGGGAATTTCAAATTTGAAAGGTCATGTTTAATGTTTCTTTCTCACTCCCTTCTTCTTGATTTCACGTTTACTCCATGCATGTACCTCTACGCACTGCATACAATTTAATATTTAAAAAAAAAATCATGCAACTTCCAATGTAGGTCTGCTCCACGCAATTTCAACTTGTCTATTTTCAACACAGATATGCACAAGTCCCAACACAATGCTTATTCGCTCCACACATTGACTGCAACATCAATGGTTGATTCTTCTCCAACATAGGATGCTCCACAGTCACTTTTCTTCAACGAAGGTTTGTGCAGATCTTCAACACATGTGCTCCAAAGTTGTCTTCATGCTTCTTGACGCCTGGTTGTGGGATGGCTCCTTCACCTAAGCACACACGCAACACACTTGACACGTTGCAGGTCTACTGCACAACACTCTCACACTGCACAGGTCCACGCAACACAGGTTCACACACTTCCATGCCGCTGCAAGGTTGCTTGGAAGCGGGAGCGAAAGCAAGGAGCGACAATTTTTAGAAGCTTCCCAGTTTAGAGAGAATCGAAAGCGAACTATATATAATATATATTTTTATATATTTTGATGCATATATGTCAACAAAAGCATGTAGAATGATGAATTAGTTATAAAAAACATAAAAACATGGATTAAACCATATAACATCAATCATCTAGTAGTTATAATCTTCATCAACCACAGGTCCACAAATTACACGTTCTCATTTATATAGCATGTAAGGGTGCACGTAAGCAAAATAGCATCGAGTACAATCCATCTCTAAATGGAAAATACATCAACAAACAAGCTCTAGATGGCCTCTAGCATCCAAAAAAATCATGCTACAACAAATATCTATATATCATCAAAATCATTGCCTATCTTGGGATCTTTGTCATTAATATCACCCTCTAAGCATTAACATAAGATAGAAAAAATGTAGCATGTCAAGTCAAGATTTTGTTTTGAGTGATGGGTACATTTTTAGTAGGGTAGTGATAGAGAAGTTTGTTGAAAATGTAGCGAGCAAGGTCTTCTGGCTTGTGCCTTAGCTAGTGAAGACCTCGAGTTTTCCTCATGAGTTAGACTTCAATTAGGATGAGTTATTTCCAGTTTACTGGAATAATCATCAAGTTAACATGCGTAGAGTTGGAGCTTCAGTTTTATAGGAGTCTTCATAAATTTGACTACAGAACAAGGTGGAAGTTAGCAAGTTCCATTAGAGCGAGTTAGTCTCCAGTCTTAATTGAAGGAAGAGCGAGTCAGATATCTAGTGTTGATTGGAGAAAGCACGAGTTAACAACTCCACACTCTCAATTAACTTGCCAAACAACAACTCAAATTCTAAATTTGAACTAGCCCAATTTAGCATGGATTGAATTTATAAAAGGAGGACGAAGGCACAAGGATTATTCAATTGTTTGGTGCACAAGGTAGTGAGATAAAGCAAGCTCATGAGTTAGTGTGAGAGAGCCTTGATTGTGGAGCACAGGAATTGTGTCCTAAAGAATAGGTTGCGCGTGTTAGAATTTAGGAGAATTGGTTGTGCACAGGTTGTGTGGATCTGGGATCTTGGAAAATAGGAGCTTGAGTGCACTGAGAAATAGGGCCAAAAAATGCTAGGAAATAGGAGATCAGCGCAAGGAATAAGGAGGCCAAGTGCGCAAGGAAGGAGGAGCAGAATTGAAGCAAGACAGCAGGGTTTGTAGGGCAAGTCAAGGAGGCAGCAAAGGATCAATTGTGTGCACGAACCGAGATCAAGTAGTGATCGAGGAAGGCCAAGATCAACTGTATCAGTTGAGATTGAGTGTGAGAAGATTCTTTCTCTCAAAGGAGACAAATTGTTTTGTAGTAGATTCAATTGCCTCAAGGGCAATCAATAAAAAAAGCCACACCAAGCAAGCAGGTTTTCCCTGTTGGGTTCCCTAAGAAAAATAAGTGTGTCAATTTGTGTGATGTGTTTTTATCTATGTGTTTTATTTCACTGCTTATAAGTTGTTAAGAGGTTTTGTATCTTCGTGAAAGTTAACTAGTTTCAGTTTTCAATTATTCATCTAAGTAGTTGTAGAGTTTCATGGAAATTGAACAGAGTTCAACAACGGATGTCTCTAACATCAAGGTACATAGAGAGCTTGGTGCTCTTGATTAAATACGAGGTCCATACCCTAGTACATGATAAAATCCAATGGAAACATTGCAATCCCCCCAATCCTAAAATCCTGAAAAACTAATAAGTCTGTTGGATTTTGAGTGAGATCTAAAATTCTACTTTCTCCATATGAAATCTAATGAGGTCAGAACCACTCTCAAATATCCTGAGTCATTTCATGGTAATGTTAAAAATTTAAGTAAACAATGAAAATGAAAAATAAAGGAGAATGTCACTTTTACTTTTAACATGAATTGCATATCAATACTAGGGCCATAAAGTTGAATATTAGGTTGCCCCACTCAAAAATTCTTGTTTCTTTGAAAAAAATTGGGTTTGGAACTAAGTTGCATGAAATGCCAAAACGTCTAGAAGGTTTTGAAATGTGGACGGCCCGAAATGCAACCCCCGGAAAATGGAAACGTGACCAAAACGTCATATATATATATATATATATAATTTTCCAAAAAAAGAAAGAATGAGACATAAATGACATTTTAGAAGGGAATCCAAATTTATATTAACTCCAACAGATGATTAGATGATGCAAATATCCAAAATTAGCCTTTATAGATGAGGCTTTACATCCAAGGCTCCAAAATCAGCCTTTATATGTGAGGCTATATGTGCTAAAATTGAAATAAAGCATGAGCTAAAAACAATTATGGGTAGATTAACATATCATGGCTAATAAAACTCATCCTCATCAACAAAGATAGAATAAGATGCTTGTTCAATAGAAGAGGCAACTCTACTAGTACTTCCAGTTGCACTTGCACCACCACTGGCACAAATATCAAGAGCAGAAAGAGAGAGCTCTAAATCTGGACATTTGGGTGTTAGAAGGGGCCCACACCCTTCTTCACCCCTTGAGCTGGCCGAAAAAAAGTAAAAAAATAAAAAAATCGCCTTTATGCTGCCCGAAGCACGACTTGAAGCGGCTGAAACATCGCCGGTTGTACCGTACAATGTTTCGAAATTGTGAAATGTCGTACAGTACGGCCAACGGCGTTTCGGTCTCGTTTCAAGGATGTTTCGGCATTTTGGGCCATCCCTGGTACCGGTACAACACCTTTTTAAGCGTTTCCTGCAACATAGGTTTGGAATGGCTTTGCGAAGAAAAGCTAGGGAGCAGAAAAAAATTGCAAGAACACACCCCCAGGATCACTCCTTGAGCGCTTCCATCAGGAGCGCGATTCAGGAGCAGGAGCACAGGGGGGAGGGTGCTCCCCCGCAGCCTGTTGCATGCAAATTTGTCCACACATTCTATTCTCCAACAATTAACTCAACAATAACTCAAATTCGGTGGCTTGAACCTCAACAGCTCTCACACAAAAAATCACAGAGCACAATCCAGCAATTAAAATTCACAGCTCCACACACTGGCCTCAATTCACCATGCTACACTGGCCACTCTGGCTCTGATACCAAATGAAGAAAACACACCAGCAAATTACAAAGTAAAAATTCAGCAATAATGCACACACCAGCTCTAACAAATTTCATTAACAAAAGGCATATATTTATACATGAGGAGAGATCTCGAGAATCTGTCATCTCCACAGATCTCTCAATCATTCACTCCACAAATCTCTCATCATCAGTCCACAAACTACTCCATATTTTTCTCACTGAAAATAATAGCTTACAGTAACACTAACAGTTAACAAATGAATCATTATTCCATCAATTTCTAGGGTTTAGTTTAGACTTCCATTCTATTTTACTTCATGCTTCTTGTTTTAATATAGGAATTGCCTTAGCACTCCTGCTTTGTATAAGCATCATTGTACCTAATAGCCCCATTGACCTACTTCATTGGTCATTTATCACACAGTAATACATTTATCTTATCTTATATACATGCACATGAAACACTAATGGGATGGTCTAGACTCTACTCCCAAAGAAAGCTCCCACTTCTCCCTCTAGCAACAATAGAATAAAGGTTCAGAGGAATGCTGGTGTAGAGGACAAAAATGGTAAGGGTTGTTGAAGTATTTAACACTCATTTTTGCAGGTCCTATTTTGAGGAAATTTGATGTGTAGTTTAAAATTAGATGTTTTATGCATGACTAGATCTAATCTGTGCTGAATACTTATCCTAACCTTCATCCAGTTCTAGATCGAATTTAATTGAATTTTCTACTATAAAATATGTTATATGCAATACAAAATCATTAACTTGTGTGCAAGGTTTTCCTTAATTTTTGTATTGTGCATGTGTTGTAGAATCTAAGAAATGATCAAGATCTACTAGATCATCAATCTAACCAATCTTGTGTTAGATCCATACTGTGCTGAAGATCTATCCTTACCTTAATCCAATTCTGGAACAAATTTTGTACTATAAATTATGTTTATACCTCTTATGTCATAAGAAATCATTTTGATTTGTGTGCAAGGTTTTCCTTATGCTTTGTCTCAGGCATATTCGCTCTACAATCTGACAAGATGATCAAGATTCACTTGCAAGCAACTGGGCAGCGACGGAATGTGAGTAACTGTGCCTGCCGGTCATTTATAATACATGCTTGGACATGGATGTCTTGTTCTGGCAGCCAAAAGGCCTTTAATTTTTCTATTTACAATAATTATGCTGATTAAATGGAAGCTCACACATGCCAATATCACCAATGTTGACTTAGATTTGCTTAGGTGGCACATTTTGTTATTTATTTCACCAACTTTGGTGACAGCTATGAAAGCTAGTGGCCAGCCTCTACCAACAGTTTTTAAACTGTAAAATAGCTTTGTGACTATTGCACAGTTTGTTATCAATGGAAGATGCCCTTACTGAAATGTCAAGATAAAAAAAAAAGAGTTAGTTAAACGGAACCTCATCATAGCTGAAGAAGCTAATTGATCCCCTACCCTATCATTCCCCAGGAGGGCTAAGTGTGGACCAAGTGTGGAGTCTGGACCCCTTAAAGAGTACATTTGTTTTCAAATAATCAAGAAAAATTATTTGCCAATGCAACCTTAGAGCTTGACACATGTAATGTGTTTTTTCCACTAAAAATTTAAAGCCATGTAGGTAAACTATATAGTAGGAAAGCTTAATTAAGTGTACATTTCAAGCAAATATAACGCTATTTTATAAAAAGGCATTTTCTGATGCAGAAAGGATGAAACATGCTACTCCAAATAATATATATCATACAAAGAGTGGCAAGATCTTGCCAATAATCACTTGAACACTGGAAGAACTATTGGTTTATCACTCCACTTAAATGAGCTAGTAAATGTTGCCAATCCTGAGTTGTCTTTTTTGCCAGTTCATGCAAATACACGAAGGAAAAATAAGAAAGCATACACAAAAAATGCTTGGGATTTGTAAAAGGGGTTCAATTGTTCAATATGTGTCTTGTCAGTTCATGCATGTACATAACAAACACTCATAGCAATGCCCTTTTGTACAAAAGTCTGCATGACCTGAAATTCATTCGACTAGGGAACAATTCGGACAGAGTTCTTGTAGAAGGACTTTACTCTTCCAAACTGCTCAGATAATGGTTCAAGTAATGAAGCTATAAAGCCCCTCAAGAATTGCTCACATAACCAAACCTGTTAGTGTAATAAAGCTTGTATTGCATAAAAGTCAGCAAGCATTTGTGCTCAGCAAAAGGTACAAAGATCAAATATATATTGTTTCCTTGAAAAGAAAATAGAAGTTTGGGTTTTGTACCATTGTGTTAATCAAATTTTCACATTCATTCAATTAAAAACCTCAAAAGTATGGAAGTGGCAAAGCAAACACGATTTAGAGCATGACATAAGTGATTGGATGCAGAATGAATGGTTAAAGATATAAGTACAATAAGAGTTTCAACTCTGAACCAGAATCTCCAGGTTAAAATTGATGTTGAAAATTTGCTCCTCCAAACCAGACTGATATAATGAGAAATGCAGTCATCTGCATCCTCCAACTTGCTAGAGAATATATTCTGAAAGGATTGATTCTGTTTAATTCTATAGATAAAATCTAGATGACTCTAAAAAAATTAAGAGAACTCCCTTGCGATGCACCTAGATAAAAACATTAATGCTCTGGTATATATGATACAAAATGACACAGAACAAATTGTTAGTAAACTAAGATAGTTTCTGGAAAACTACCAACTGAAAAACTTAATATATATTCAACTAGTCAGTCAAGTAGAGGGTTCACTTGGTGGTTTAAAGTGAAGCAGGAGAAAGGTCAGGTTCTATATGGGACTTTGCATCTGTTCCACACAGAAAGTGCAAGGAAGGGAAAGGATGAGCCCATGCAAAACAAATTCAATTGGGGAGTAGACCTAATTAAGATAGAAATTTCAGTACACTTCATAGTTCTGACAAACCATGTCCATCACAAATGAGCCAAACTTTACAATAGATGGTCGATCTATCGTTCTAGCTGGATGTGAAACTTGTAAGTTGTCCATACTTATGAAGAAGAACCAGGTGAAAAAACTCCATGGAAAAATAGGCAATGGCAGGCAAATAACCTGGTTCTCTGTGAAAGCAAACTCAGCCAATCACACTTGTGAACTACAGAAGAAAGAATGAAGTGAAAGGCACACTTAAGTTCCATTAAAGAATGCATATTTTAAGCATATCAAAAGTGCAACAATCACCATATAAAATCCTTGCATGTAGCACCTGCAAAGAAGAAAGTGCACTGGGGGTAACCTGAATGGTGGGCAGCATCAGAGGATCCGGTTATAGCAGGTGTAAGGCCAACAGACTTCATTGTATACCAATAATGTGTACCTGAATGTTTGTTCTTACATCGTCTAGTACCTACAGGAATGTTTCTCATTGTTCCTCCAACAGTCTAGTATCTCTGGCAAGCTTTGCAGAAATGCATAGGCTGATTCACATTGTAATTATTCTGATAGTAGAACTTGGTGCCTGAACTATCACAACAAGGAAAACGTAATAGCTTGTCAGTTTTTTTGAGCATCCTGTCTTTATTCCCATTTTGCTCAACTTCTTCCTTATTTGTTTCATCTTTTGGCTTCTCCTCCATTGCTGTTATAGGAAGTTTTTTCTCTAGATCTTGCTTAGATGTCTTTTCACCTTCTACACTGCAATCATTAGTACCAGAAGAATTTTTGGGCTCTTTGGACAGGCCCTCATCTTTTGACTTGGGGCTGATCACTTCCTGCAAACCCAGATGAAATCCATACATATCAGAGGAAGAAGATACAGATAGAATTGTCGTTAATTGATGGGAAAACTCTTTAGATTAACATAACCAGCTATGGAAATTCAATCTTGACTACTCATGCAGACCTGTGCAGAGATATGATGTAGGAGAGGTCTGAATTTCTTCTTTGTCTACACAATAAACACTCAAGTGTCCCTTCCTAACACACACAAACATGGCGTAAAGTACTAAAGATAATCATGCAGGAATATGACTTTTTAGCTAACGATGGAAACGGCAAGAGCAATGTCCTAAGTGGAAGTTTGTCATCTTCACTCTCAACTTATTACTTATAGGTTCATCAAGCATATAAGTGCACTACATTGCAATGCAAAGGAGTTTCTGATCCTTACTTTTGTTTATTTAGCCCCAAAGTGGATTAATCTAAAGGAACTGTCTGCATGAATATAAGAGAGGCCCCCCAATCTTCTACCTAAACAAGGACAGAATGGTTGCACCAACCTCCTTTTAGCAGAAGCAAAATGGATGCTGTAATTTTAATGTTACATCAGCAAATAACAATGTATGGCCGCATTTTACCATAGTTGCATGGGAACATGTTCCCACCTCCCAGGGAAACTTAGAATGGTTTGGGAATTTTCCCTTTTGGAAGGGGCAGGCATTCGGAACATGGAAACGTTCCCAGTCAATTCCCTGTCCTAAAAGGGAGTATTCAAGGAACTACCATCATCCATGTTCCCAATCAATTATTTGCCCAAAAGGGTGTGTTCACGGAATTTTCATGGCTTGTTGGGCCCCAACAGATGCAAAAATACTAATAGGCCTGTAACAGACGAATTCTGGCACCAACTCAGCCAAAGTAGGCCCTCATAAAAGCAACGAGGCTAATACACCCAAAAATCAATAAAAGCAACAAAACAAATGATAATTAAACCCCAAAACAAAACCTTAAGACTACAAACGCCCACCCTCCACCCTCAATTTCTCATTTATTGTACATGTTTTGGAGGCAAGAAGAGCTGTAATTGGTCTGCTGAGCTAGCAAACAAACCAGCAATCAATCTGCAGTCATTATTTGGTCTTTGAAGCATCCATGACAACCATTATCAACCTTTGAAAAGTTTTGGATTGAGGATTCAGAGGCCAGCAATGGATAATTGAAATGAACAGCCAGTTTATTGGAGAAAATCTTCACACCAAGGGAATTTCATGTATCATATGATTTATTATTTTGAAGTTATGTTTGCTTTTGCTTTACATTTGTTCTCTTTATAATGTGGGGAGATATGGTTGCAAGCAAACCCTTGCTACGACAGTTGACATTAGTCAACATTGGACTTGTGTGGCTAGATGAGATGGCTATGTAAACTTTGCATCCATCGTTTTAACTTTTAACTTTTAAGAGCACTTGCACCAGCCTATTTCATCATCATTTGGGCAAACCTGGGCATTCATTGATGCCACGCAGCTGTTCACCAGAACAAAAAGCAAATCCTTCAGACATATCTTGAGACAGAAAATCGCAATTAAATTTGGATTGCTAAGCATATATTTTGGGCATTTTCCGCTTGGGAATATAAACTATTTTGGACATTACCACTTTAAACTATCGACCACTTACTTTTATTAAAACAGTTAATATATTAATCTTATATTTTATGATATTTATGGAATGATGAATAGTTTTTGGTATATATCAATGTATGATGCATCATGTTTGGTTTTCAAAATTCCTAGATGGACTTTTCAGGAATTTTGAAAAAAGGTGGACCTTTTTTTAAAATCTTCATTTTTTATAATAATTTTAGTTGAACTATACACTAATTTGGACATTGCCATGTACCCACCCAATTTTATTAAAAAAGTAACCTGATAGCCTCATCATTTTAGTTTTTTACTTTTAATATTGAGAGAATAATCTACAGTTGTTGATATATGCATCACGTTTAGTTTTTAAAATTCTTGGATATTTTTTAAGGAATTCAGTAGATTTATTTGAGATTTGTTGCGAATCTTTTTTTTAAATAGTATTTTTTGTGTTCCCTTTTTGCCGTTTCATGGAAATTTGTTGGGAAGTTTTAGTCATTCTTGAAACCCGTACCCCTGTATTCACATCCCCTTGCACCGGAAACTCATGAAACAAATCATTTTAGCATGAGATTATTTAATACAATCCTATAAGCCATTTCCCTCTTGAGCCATCTCATATACTGATGGAGGAAGAATATGCATAGTACGAGTCATTTTGTCTCACTTTCCAATGAAAGCAAAATTTATAACAGTTTCTAAAGGTCACTACATTGGCAGAAAATTATCCAGGAATAACAATGCATTAGCAGAAAAATCAGATACAACGGTTTCCTCCATTACTCTTGATATCCATTCTGTCTCTTATAGAGTTCAAACAAATACATATTTTACATTGATTGCACATGAACATATGCTCCTCTCAAGAGTATTTCCACCAGTCCTTGGGCAGATGGTTAAGGTGAAAAATCTTCCTGGCAGAATAATGAACATCATGGAAGAGTTCCATGGTAATAGAGCACCCTGGATCTTCGTAATGAAATTATATTGTATCATGCTCCCTAGTATTTGATACCAAGTGCCCGCAATGGCTCTTTGATAGAGTCAAAACAAAAGGCATAGGTTACAACTTACAAATTACAATGTTTGCACATGAACATGTCATATTCAGTAGTTCCACCAATTCTTGGGCACAGATAACTAAGGTGAAAAATCCTCAAGGCAGAAGAGCAAACATGAGGGGACTGATCCATCGTGATATAGAACCCTTGCTGCCTTGTTAAAGAAATTGTATGATGCTCACTAATATTCCCAAGTCATTCATATCTATGCAAATGCTCAAATTTATGTAAATTTCAATATCAGCCCAATGAACGTGCATTGTTGAGGTATTTACTCTTATTAGCTTCTCTTGATAGGCAAGTGAGATGCAAAGAAATAAATAATGATGTTCGTGTAGGTATAACAACTAGCTCAAGATTGACATTAATTGCTTCTATCCATTGCCTTGCAGCAATTGCCACATCAAACATGCCTTGCTTACAACAACAAATAGATTGCATTACAAATGGAAAATGTGGCTACTTAACATGCATTCACTTGTTAAAACTTAAAACCTTTGGGAATAAATTGCATATCTAGAATACGGCTCCCTCTGAATCTAGAATTTTTGCTCATCTTTATTTTTTACTTCATGTGTAATACTGGCATCCATTATGGTGTTGACATCAGATCACAAATTGTTGATTTTGTAGCCTCGGAAGGTCTTCTACACTGACTTGGTGTCCTAGCATGCAGAAGATATTTGATTGTCACTTCAGGTGTTTGCTTGGTGGAGTAAGTGATTTTATGATATTTTTCCTAAGGTTAACTTAGGAAAAGTACAATAGCTAACTTAATTAATTATTGTGGACTATTAAGCCAAGGTTCTAAGCACAAATAATTAAATTATTTAAGTGACTTACATATAATCTCAACAGAGGCTTAGAATTTAATCCTAGCCATTGATCACTTAGGAGTTTGGAGTTAGAGATTTTGGCGTAATGAAATTATAAAATAAGCCTACAGCAGAGCTGAAGACACACATTATGTTGGGGACATGGTTTTCTCAAAAGCAAGAGGCTCAATTAGACTGAAAAGAAGCGAGAAGAATTGCAGCAAGAAATTTTGGGAGAAATTTCAGGAAAGCCAAAGCAAGGAGAGAAAGAGGCCAAGTCAGCAGAAGAGGAGGGATGAAATATCTAGAGGCCAAATTTCTTCAGTAGTGGTGATTTCCTTGAGGTCGATTTTCCCAGTGGGGCCAAGTTAGGCTCCCAACAGTTGTATTTTTCTGTGTATTTGTTGTGGGTCTAGGCACGTATTTTCCTAAGAAATTTAAATAAAGGAAAATTGTGTTGGGCAAAAATTTGCTGTTGTAGTGTGATTGATTTCTTCAATTTACTTCCGCTCCATTTTATTTTCTGAGTTAATATACCAGTCTGTTAATTTTATCCGCAATTTCAGAAACAATTGAGATAAATATTCTCTAGGTTTTAATAAATTGTTGTGAAGTGAAATAAATCATATCTGTTATAAAAGAATTCAACACAAATTTAAACATGTACAAGCTCCAATGCTTTGACTGCTCCAATATCAATATCTTTTGTGTTGCTTTCCTACCGAGCATGTTGTACATCTCCCTTCTGCCTTCTTAAAATCAAGTAGGCAAGCAAGCATCTCAAACCTGCTTAGAAGGTAAAGATGCACGAAACACACATTGCCCATAACTTTGATGCCAACGTACATTCGCATCAGAATCTGTGTCTTCAGCCATTTTAACTCATAAATTACAGTTTTCTACTGTTTTGGTAACACCATTACTCACACAAAAACTCAATCTGCAATAACACCTTTTCAACAATTAATAAATTCCAAAATTTATGCTCTCAAATTCCAATCATGAAAAGATTATTATCTTAGATGGAAAAAAATATACAAACTTGATGTTTGAGCTTAGAATACTTTCAGCCTGAAATACCATTGTAGATTGTACTGATACCTGTGTTATGCTCTCCCCCTCTGTACTTTCACTAAGAGCACTCTTTCAGTCCCATTGACCTCTGGTCATTTGTTGGACAATAACAAAATTATCTTATCTCATCTCCCTTGAATTCATGCAATAAACTACACAATTCTGTTCTTGGAACTATCTTTGCCACTGTTTCTGTTCTCAAAAACGGCTGTTTTGGTGTTTTGTTTTGGGCCTTTAATTCCCTCATGGCATCATATCTCAACCTCCAGCATCCTAACTCCACATTCTAATCCACAGGTTTAGGTTTTCAAGCTCCAAATGGGCCTGTGCAGTTCTGTATGTACTATGAATTACATGCCCAGATGAGGAACCATCTATTCTTGGAATAACCTACAAGGCAAAAACTGGACCAATAGACAACAATGAGATGTGGCCCACTGCCACCGCAGCCACTACCTCCTGCTCTTTTGTGGACTTTCACCACTAGGGAGGCTTCCCTTTAGATAGGTCACCTAAGGATATGTCAAGTTCAAGGATCAAGGTGACAAGAAAGGCTTATAGAGGACAACTCTTTCTAAGAACAAGGCTCAGCAAGTGTAATAGGGCAATTCACATCCTCTAATAAGGCCAAATTAGGGCACAAATGATCTAGGGCTTGAGAGATAGCAAGCCAAATTGATTAACCTAGAGTCAAGAGGCCAAGAAAAGACTTCCAAACAATGAATATTAGCAACCAATGGAACAAGAAACCTTCAACAAGCCCCAAGTTGAAGCCTAGGGCAAACTAGGGTTTGTCTAGGGCAAGATTGACCTAGGGCAAAGAAGTTTGCTTTGAAAATGGATGAATTAGCCACTAAAAGGGGCTGATTTTGAGGCAACCAACACTCCTCTTGATGTTGAATCCTTCCCCTAGTAAACAACTTCAACCCTAGCAAATTTCGTGTCCTAGCCCTAGCTAGCAACTTGACCTTAAAGGGCTGAAAATCAGATTAGGAGAGAGAAAATGAGATTTATGCTAGAATTTGTGGGCACAAGCCTAGTGCCTGGTGCTTGGGATGATGTAGTCTATGGGAGTGAAAATTATGCTAAATCTAGGTAAGGAGTAAGGTAATAATGAAGCCCTAGCTTTCCAAACCCTGGCTATTACTCTTGTGAGGGAACAAAACCACTTGGGAGAGTTAGTGTAAAGACATGCCAAGGGGATTGTCATTCACATTCTACTAGTGAGTAATGCATACAATGCTATCATCTAGATTCCATACATTGATTTACAATAACTAGCACAATAGAAACTCTAGGTAATAAATAATTCCACACATTAGATACAAGAACAAAATTTATCAAATCCAAAGCACACTTACAAGATAAAGTGCATGTACAGTCCTTCATTGCTCCAAAATAACATCTCCAAGACCAAAGAAATAGCTCCAAATAGCGAACTACACCATAGAGTCACATCTCCACAAGAATTCAAGAAGGCCAAAATTCTCCAAGAGGGCCGAAATAGTCACAAGTGATGATGATCCAATACAAATGAACCTGTTGACCATGTACATGTCAACCGTCCAACAAGCAGAGTGCAGAGCAGTGAACAATTTTTTTCAGAGTTCATTATCATCACTCAACATCACTCAGTCATTGTAAACACAAATTATGCTTTTATTATTATAAATTATTCTAGTGTGACTATGAAGCCATGTAACAACACCTAGGTAAGCCTATGATTTGTGTCAAAGGATTTCATCCTAGGGAGTTTTTTAACCTCCCCAAATTATGTGTGTTTGTAAACACGGATAATCGGTAGAGTTTTTCTCCCAGATATACCCCAAAGCTAGGGTGGAATTCATTGACAAGGTCTTAGGTGAGTCCTAGTGTTTATCGAGTCTATGTATTTTTCATACTAGATCATATTGTGTCGCAAAATTGGGTATTGTCATGAGGATCTATGTCTAAATGTATATTTCTCTTTCTAAGGGTTGAATTAAATTGTAATATCTTGTAAAAATATTTTAGTGCATAGTTACTCATAGTTAGACACCATAGCTAAAATATTTGAGGGTGGAAAAAATAATTAAACCCCACTTGAGTCTTCTAATTAATTCTTCTGGCAAAACTAAAAAGAAAATAATCAGCCACAAAATTAATTTATTTTGAGTCAAAAAATAGTTTGAGAGAAATTAAATTCTCTCCAAGTGGAAAATAATCAAAAAATCCATGGGTCAAAAAAGAACTAAATTTTGGCGGTCCTCCACCGAGGGAGAATGGCTTTTTTTAAGAAAATTTGACCCCTTGGACCTTGGTGGTTAAGTCAAAGTGAATTTTTTTAGGATATTAGTCCAAAATATTATTTTTTGGATTAATAAAAAAGGGGTTTTAAGAGAAATTCGAAATTTTCCTCAAAAATAAAAAATCAACAGTGGAGATCAAATTATTTTCAAAAGGAAGATCAACGGATGAGATTATTTTGACGAGGATCAAGCCAACTAGTCGTTATTTCCACTTGGAGGGGTTTTCTTCTCTCATTTTCTATATAAGGAAGCTATCAAGCTCCTCATTTCATCTTTGGATGATGTAATCTGTAACGCATGTACTGAGCCTTGCTCTGCTAGAATTGTATTTCTCATAATAGAAAGACTTTGGGGTTTCAATTCATGGTGTTCTTCTATTTGTTGATCTGTGGTATGTGCTAGTAATTTTTCATGCTCTATATTATATGTGCTTTATAAATTGTTATTTCATTTGTTGCAAGACGAAACATCTATTGGTACAGGTATCTTGCCTTAGGTGTTGGGTTTAGATCTATACCCATAGATCTAGATCCCTCATGATCTAACAATTCATCTTTTAAGTTTGAATAGAGATCTACAGGTACGCTAGCCCTTGGTCTCCAAGTTCACAGACTGTGGAGAAGAATCGACCGTGTTTGAATTCTGAAATTTCATTTTGCAGAAGGGTTTGGACTGGTGATTCATTTATATACATCATTTATTTAAAATCTATCAAAAATCTAATCTCTCTCTCTCGTGTTGTAACAAAATTTACATGCTATTAAGAGCTCATTTACTTTTGTAAATTGTGTAGATATTTGTAAATCATTTTGCAAGAGGGTTTGCGTTGGTGATTCATTTATATACATCATTTATTTTAAAATCTATCAAAAATCTAATCTCTCTCTCGTGTTGTAACAAAATTTACATGCTATTAAGAGCTAATTTACTTTTGTAAATTGTGTAAATATTTGTGAAATATTTCTCCACTAACGCTTATTTTAATTCTAACCCATTTTTAGATTTTGTATAGCATTTGGGGTTTTGGGGTTTTGAATTTGAAATTTTTGTATATATATTGGGTATTCAGCCTCTCCATTTTTTCATTTTGCAGGTGAATGATCAAGCTCTTGAATATAGGAAGGTTGATCTAGGCCCTTGGGGGTAAGATGCAATCTCTCCAAGCCCCAGTTGCTCAACGTTCAACCAACAAAGAAGGACGCAGCCCTTGGAAGAGGGTTTCATCATTTCTGTAAGGGCGTTTCTCTTGTTTGCAAGGGTCCGGACCTCCTAGAGGCTAGCCACAGCCCTCTAGGACATTGTTCCCCCTAGCCACAGGCCATAGTGGCCACCTTTCTTCTTGCAGCAGCGCTCTAAGGGCCTTTGCCTCAGCCACAAGCTTCTTGGAGGCTGGCGACAAGCCGTAAGGGCCTTCCCTTGGCTTGTCATAGGCCTAAACGGTTTCATTTAGGGCAGCCACAGCCCTTATTAGGCATTTTTTCTCCATCACTCTTCATTTTTTGGCCGGTTGTGGGGTTTGGCACTTGATTTTGGACTAATTTTTTGTGGTTGCATGTTTATGGTAAGTTTGTCAAAGGTTTGAATAGGTTTTCATAGCTATTTTTCCATTGAATCATTGAATTTTTGAGCTAACACTAGGTTTTGCAGACTTTCCATCAAGGATTTGAGGGCTTGAAGCCTCCTTCAACCATAGAAGCCCTAGTTTCAGTCACAAGAGCACTGATCCATTATTTTTCAAGGCTAACATTTGTGTTGCAGGTGTTTGGGAGAACTCTAATGCACTTTGGGAAGTCAACTAGCCATCTAGCAAGGCCTCAGGGCCAAGGGTTTGCTATCTAACCTTATTTTTCCCTCACTGTGAGCATAATCAAATCTGAATCACTTTTATAACAATGGCATTTGTCTCATATAATCATATTTGAAGTGCTCTAAAGAGACTTCACATAAGGCTAAGAACATTGCACATTCAACATATAAGGCTAGTCAACTCATGCGTTTGTCTTGTACCTCTGTTAAGTGATTTTGGAAATCTGATATCTCTGATTTAAGATCTACTATAATTATAACAGCAGTCAAATCTCTGAGTCTTGATGCTAAAATCTTGGTCTAAACAGTCCTAACATACTTAAGAAGTCATCATTATAGCTTAAAGACTCAATAAGCTTTGTTTGGCAAAGTGATTTAAGTGGTTTTGCTCTAAGTGATTGGACTAATCATTGTGGAAATATAATTGTTGTCTTGCTGGTCACTCTTGTCATTTTGCATCATTGGCATAATTTTGCATCTCAATATTTGCATATAAGTGTCTTCCAACATCTAATGAAATTGTGTTCTAATAAAATCAACCTCATTGTGAAGAAAATCTAATTGCATATCTTGTTGTGAGGCTTGAATAATTGTTAATGCTCTAAAGATCTATTGATATCGCATAAGTGTATCTTGTCCTCTCTCTTGTTACTTTTAGAGCATCTTGTTTATTGAGGAACATTGTGTCTAATTGCTAGATTGATATAACATTGTTCTTGCTTCTTATCGTTATCATTTAAAGAACATAGAGATTGCTAATTGATAAAATCACTTTACACATATTTTGAGCACTCCACACTTGGTCTCTAATTTACACATCGAATTGGTGCTTCTTGCTAAGTCATTGAATAAATCTTGTGATTGGATAATCAATTGGAAGTTGCTTGTCTCATTGATTCATTGGATAAATTGGTTTTGAAGCACTTTAATTAACAAATCAAGTGGTTCATTGGCACTTTTGCTTTAGTGAGATTTTTTCTTGTAATTTCACTCTAAGTACTTCATTTATGCTCTTGTATTGAACATCATAAGCATCTAATCCTAAATAATTTAATTCGAAGTACTCAAGGGTCACTTAATTATCTCACTTAAAGCTATCACTCGTATCTTGCTTACCATTCTAGGATCAGTTGTGCATTAATAAATTCACCTCCAAGCATAAGCTTGGTTGAATTAAGATAGGACCACCTTTCTCAACCAGCTTGCGAAGTTTAAACCCTGACTTGTGGTTAACACAGTGACTTTGCAATGGTCAAAGGCACAGCCCCTGTAGCACCAGAGGCATTCGAATGGTTAGAACCCCAGGGTAGGTATCGTTAATAAGGCCATAGCCTTCTTCCCCTGGATTTCTCTCCACAACCTACATTTGAGACTAACTTTAAAACAATTGAGAAAAAGGATTCACTTAGAATAGGTATTTAATTTAAAATTAACCAAGAATTCGCATTTCAATTAGTTCTACGTGTTGCATCTCATACAGGATAGTTTTCAAATTTCATCCTAGCAACATCTGTTCATCCGGTAACTTGGAAACTAATCTATATTGTGCAAGTAAATGGACTCCTACGGCAATAGTCTCTTATTAATAACTTCAACAAATCTAACCAAGTTGTGCTAAATAATTAAACTTGCCAATTGTCTTCAACCAAGTTGCTAGACCATTTAGTTGTGTCCCTTGAACTCATTGTTTCATCCATAGAGACTACTCCCCTTATCTTGTTGTAGGGAGACAACTTAAATGGAGAGGGTCAAGATCAGAGTGACAACCCTTGCCCTAAGTGTTGTCGCATTTACATGTACAATTTGAGCGACAACAGAACCTATCCACTATTTATATGAAGATTAGGACTACTAATTAGCCTACAAAGCCGCTAAAAACAAGTTTGATGACAAAATGTTCTTGGATTACAAGCCAACCCACTCATACTAATATGCTCTCAAACATTAAATGAAAGCACTTGATGACAAGCATGATTAATGTCCCTTAAAATGGATGACCCACCCTCACTTGAAAAGCAATCTAGAAGTCACAAAAGCACTAAAAAGGAGCATAGGTGGAGGGCTCTATTTGTAGATCACATAGGGTTGTTGGTTGGAAAAATGCACAGAATGGGAGAAAAGTTTTCTCTTGAGGAGTCACCCACTTGGGTGGGTAACAATTCTTGTTGCCAAAGCAATCCTCCAAGATTGTTAAAGGTTAACTCTTCAGTTCCATTGATGACAGACAAAAACTTGTAAGGAATGCTTCAAATAACTAAGGCAAATGGTGAATCGTGATCAAACCCCTATTATCAATTTCATCACCAACTAAAACTAATTAATCTCTCGAGTCTTTAAGTTTTGATGGGGTGATCAATAATTAATTCACCTTCACCCATCCTCAAGGCATATAATAGATTCCTCAACTAAAGGGCCTTACTCTAGTTGGAGGTTTCATACAAGGACTCCAATTTATTGCAACGATCACTCAACCTTATGCCATAGCGTTCACTAAATTCAAATATTGAGGTTCTAGATTTGTTGAACCTCAAATACTCGAGTTTGTTGTTAAGGCTCCTCAAACCTTATAGTCAAACCTAAACAAACTCAGACCCATACAAACTCAAACCTGAAGGTAAATTTTTTTAGGTTTCTCAGGCTTGTGTTTAAGGTTTTAACTTTTAGTAGTTTAGAAATTTAAAAAAAGGGGTAGCCACATTCCTGAATCCATATTCACTTTGCTTCACACTAAAGCAAACCCTCACTCACTCCACAAACAAGTTCATTCCACCACCAATAGACTTGTCCTTATTCTCCATCTCAAATTTGTCTCGGCCCTTAGGGTTAGCTCAAATCCGACTCAACGTCAGCTTGTTGCACACAAGTCACGAATTCATAGGTGTAACACTCACTCTGCAAATCACTCCATTCCACCACTAGCAACTTCATCAATTTTCAACTCGAATTCGACTCAAGATTAGTCTTGTTGACCACTCTGCGTCAACTACCCTATATCAGTACACTTTTTCGCAAAGGATTTCAATCATCATCGAGCATTCAGATTATCCTGGATTCATCGTCATCATTCATCAGTTTATCAGAGTGATAAACCCATTCTGCAAAATTGCAACGTAAATGATCCTAGTAAGACCATATATGTAACAACATAGGTAATCCTATCATTTTGGCAACGATTTTCATCCTAAGAGGTTTTTTGTCTCACTGATTCATTTCTGTTTCTAAACACAAATGATCGACAAAGTTTTTTCCTCCAACCTCACCCCAAAGCTAGGGTGGAATTTATCATCAAGGTCTTAGATGAGTCCTAGTGTTTTAGTCGAGTCTTTTGTAAAAGTGATTTGGGAATAATTTAAACTAATTGGCCAAATTATTTTATTACAAATCACTTGGTCTACTAAATCATATTGAGTCGCAGAATCGGGTAATAAATTGAGGGTCTATAACAAACAGGTGTTCCCCCTTTGAGGGTTGAAATGTAATTATCTTATGTAAAAATTATTTTAGTGCATGGTCCCTCATACTTAGACACCATGACTAAAATATTAGGGTGGAAAAATAATAAATCCCCTCAAGTCTCAATTAATTAAATTTTCTGGCAAAAAATAAATTAAAATCCTAAGTCAAAAATTTAATTAATTAGAGTCAAAATTAAAATCCTAGAGAAATTAAATTCTCCAAGTGGAAAATTTCGTGGGTATCAAAGAAATTAATTTTTGGAGGTCCCCACCAAGGGAATATTGAAAATTTCAAGAAAAATTGGACCCTCCAACCTTGGTGGTTAAGTCAAAGTCAATTTTTTGAGGAAATTAGCTCACAATAATTATTTTTGAGCTAATAAAAAATGGTTTTTATGAGAAATTCAAAATTCCTCAAAAATAAAGATTTTCGACTGTGGAGATTAAAAGATGATCAAATATTTATCAATGGTCGAGATTATTTTGACGGGGATCAAGCAAACTAGCCGTTGTTTTCCACTTGGAGGATTTATCTATAATTAGAAGTCAATTGCTTCTCAAAAGACAAGAAACATTTGTAAAGAAGCTCTGAGTCAAGCTCTGTTGCTGTAATTTTTTTAGAATAATAAAAAAACTTTGGGGTTTATTTATGGTGGTGTTCCTCTTCTGCTTCTTGTGGTAAATTTTAGATCATGTTCTTAATGCTCTATTGAATAATATTTTATAAGTTATTTTTCTTTAGCCATTGAGTGGATTAACTATTTGCACAGGTATCTTGCATTAGTTATTGGGTTTAGAGAGGCATTATAACTTGATTGATCTAGCAGGTATCTCTAGATCTTGAGGGTTATGGTGTTTATCTAGCCCCTATTGATCTAATAACTTGATCTTAAGTGTGTAGAGATCTCAAGGATTCAGATCTTGGGCGTGAGGGGAAGTCTTCGGTTGGACCAACCAACTCCCAAGACAAGAAAGCTTAAGAGCCCACTTTGTTAAATTTTAGGCCTTATCTGACGATTGGTTTTGCAAAGATCTTGGCCATTGCTCACCCATTTAAATTATTTCACTCATCTATTTTTATCTATTGTGCATTTAACAAATAGATCTGCTTATAAGAGCCATAAATCATTGTGTATATTGTATAATAGAAATTTTGTAAATAATTTAAATTTCTAACCCTTGTATAGATCTGATTTATTTTGTACATATCTTGTATAAATCTAACGTGGGTTGTCTAGATCTAGGATTTAGTAGCTAGGATCTTGTACATAAAGTTCCTTTGCAGGTGATAACCCCACAGATCTGAAGAAATGACGAGCTATTCTGAAAATTTGAATTTCCTCACTCATTCAACTAGGGTTTTGAGGGCTTTTTACAATATTTTGGCCAGCATTTTACCAAGGAAAGGGGTCACAAGGGGTTTTGGCATGCTTGTGCCTTCCTTGAGCCCAGATCTACCATACCCATATGCCAGAGTCTAAACGTTCAGCTTAAGAGGGAAAACACAGGCCCTAGTAATGTAAATTTTGGGCAAAAATTTTGTTATGAATATAATATATACGAAATAATGTAAATGATAATAATTATAAATAATGATTACTTAATTAGTAATTAAGTTGAAGAGGCATGTCTAAATGAGACATGACTCTCCATGAACAGGCACCTGCCTAATATATAAGTAGGCCTCTCACTCTCAATTGTATCATCATTCTTACTTATACATTTTAATATATATATATATATATATATTATGGTATCTCAATGGAGATTTACATATTCCATGTCTTTTGGAGTAGTTAACAGGAACAACAAACTTTGTTCGCTTCATTTGGTATCAGAGCAGTTTGATCCTCTAGCTACTTCACCACTGCACAAAGCCACACTGTCCGATCCAAGCCCTTGGCCATCAAGTTTTCGTCAACATTGTTGCCGTCAAGATTGAAGTGTTTCGCTACACTTTTGGAGTTTCTCTGTCGCTGATTCATCAGAGCCCCTTGGCCATTTAGAAAAAAATAAAAATAAATAAATAAAAACTAAAAAAAAGAGAATAAAAAATATTATAAAAATCATATAAAAAAAGTATTATAAAAAAAGGATTGAATAAAAAATAAATAAAAATATTACAATTTATTAAAAAGAAACATCATATAGAAAAAAATAAAAATACTCGTTACAACCTTCAACGACAGACAACAGCCACCGCCAGCGGGCTAGTCGTCCGCCGATCTGAGATGTTTTGTGCAATCTGACTGATCCGCACTGCTGCACAACATCGTCGTCGTCTACCTCTCCCCTGTAGCATTCTCTAACAACCGCCACACGTTGTTACCCTCACCTTTGCCCATCAACCGCATGCCAACGTCATCGTTGGCCACCATTGCCTGTTGTTGCTGCCCACACGCAACCTCCTCCTTTTTTTCGTCGTCACCCTACTGCATCACATAAGGTTATAATGCTCTTTTCTTTAAAATTTACAATAAATTCGTGGAGATATGTTTTGACAACTTACTCAGTCAGATAACTGTCGGGGTCTAGCTTTTAAGAATCAAACTTAGCAGACTCAAATTCAAAATAGTGGGGCACATGAGAGTCAAAATATTCAGCAAAATAAAGATTACAGACATTATTAATTTGTTTTGTACGGTACTATCTTCGCCATCGGATCTTAAATCGTGACCCTTGATAAGAGAGTCGTGACCATTGATATACGTTGCATTAAAAAGCAAAAAGTGTCTTAAAGAAATTAATATCCATATACATATAATAAAATAGATATTTAAAAAGAAGGTTCAAGTCATAAAATAATTAAAAATATATATAAGTGCAAAGGGGGTATTATTATAGAAGATTACTTAAAAGATTCATATAGATATTATTAAATTTTAAAGCTTATAAAAGTTAAATCTATTAGAATATATTAGAATATTCCTATTTAGCATTTAATGCTCATTCCTTTTAGCTGTTGCTATTTATATTCTTTTAGCAGTTTCATTGATGAAACTGATTGTTTCTATATTCTACATAGAAACCTGATGTTTCTATTATTGTAAATATCTCTGTATTATGATTGAGCTGTTTGCTCATTTGAAATTAATTCATTCAACATTCTTTTATGGTATCAGAGCAAGGTTAAGAGATTTCTTGAACAATAATTCTCTCTGCATCGTAATCTCTTGAGTCCTTTCTAAGGTCGAGCCCTCTGTAAGCCAGGCAGCCTTCACTGAGTCTTAGCCTCGGCTTTGCTCGCTGTGATAAAAGCTTACAGTCGTCCATCTCGATACAGAAATGGATTCTTCCCTTGCATGGTAATTTTTTTAAGGAAATAACTTTGTGGCGGTGACTGTTTTCGTGGGAGCGGGATTTTTTTTGGCTGGCCAGTTTGCTTGGAATCGTGAATCCGGCTATCTTCTTCTTCGCCTGGCGGCTATTCGACCACAACGTGGAATTCCTCAGCAATCGTGATCCAGGTGTTTCCTCTCAAAACTCATTTGTTTGTTTGAAAATCGGAGTCGTGGTTTGAAAAGTCGATCTGCGGGCACCTGTCATTTTTTTTTAACTGCTGTTAAACGCTGTCAAACCCGTGGATATATGTACCCGTGGATATACATTTTGAAACCCGTGATATTCATTTGAAACCCGTGGATATATATGTCAAACCCGTGGATTATGTACCCGTGGATATAAATTTTGAAACCCGTGATATTCATTTGAAACCCGTGGAAACCCGTGGATATATATGTCAAACCCGTGGATCTATATCTGAAACCCGTGGTTCATTGTATTTCACGCGTTATACTTCTGATATATTTCAATCCCGTGTATATTGCAAACACCGATATATCTCAGTCATACGCGTGTTATCAAACTCGTGGATAAATTTCAAAACAGGTATATATATATAAAGCGTATTCACCTGTGGCTTTTATTTATATACACGTATATAAACGTAGCTGAGACGTGACGTGAAGCTTTGATAGCTCACGTGGTTCAATTTCAAGCGTATACACCTGTATATTTCAAGCATATACACCTGTAGCTGAGACGTGGCCTGTAGCTGAGACGTGACGTAACGTGAAGCTTGGATAGCTCACGTGGGCCATTGTTTAGATCTTCGTATTTGTTTTGTGGGCCAATTTGATACCTGAGACGTATATATCAGTGGTGTTTGCCGGCAGAAACGTGAAGCTGAGACAGCACATGTGGGTCCATTTTTCAATATTTGTATTTGTTGTATTTGTGGTTCTGGTTGCCGGCAGTGTGTTACCAATCAGCGGAATTTTTTTTCTTGTGATCCTGACAGCCTTCATTACAAACTCAGACCTGTGACATCTGTTTATTGCATCAGTATACACTTGTGGTAGACCTGCATTCTCTTGTGGGAAACTGTATTCTCAGAACTGTATTCTGTGCTAGCAGTATTACTATTGTTTTAGACTGAAGAGATATTTTTGCTGGGTAAAAATTTTTTTTAGCAGGACAAAGTCTGTTCTTTAATTTACATCAGGATAAACAGGCAGCTACATTGTTCTTGTGTGTCAGACTTCTGTATTTTCTTTGGGAAAATGGCCACACTTACCAATCTGATGTTAGAAGGAAATCAACGCTTTAATGGCAGCAACTATAACATTTGGAAACAAAGAATGTTGACCATTTTTGAGTACAGGCGTCTTGATCAACTCATTTTGGGCAAAGAGCTTCGTCCCGGTACAGCCGGGACCGATCAAGATAAATTTGATGATCGAAATCGAGAGGCTGTTATGCTTCTCAAGCTCTCTATCGCTGATGATCAGTTACCACAGATCCCTTCTGGCAAGACAGCTGCTGAAATCTGGCAACAGTTGAAAGAACTGCATGAGACATCTGATAAAAGCAGAGCTTTTTTTCTCAAAAATCAGTTGTTCTCCATCATGATGGACGAACATATGTCTTTACAGGAACATCTCAACAAAATTAAAGACATTCGAGATCAGCTCGAAGCCATTGGTCGGACCAAGGAGGAGGAAGATATGGTAGTCATTACTTTGAAAAGTCTACCGAAATCTTATGAACACTTCATTGAAACGCTCAACATTACCACCACAAATGTTGATCTGAAGTTTCCAGATTTATGTACCAAACTTCTGCAGCAAGATCGGTGGAAACAGCAGTTTGGTAGTAGTGCTTCATCAGTGTCCTCGAAAAATGCATTTTCTGCAAAATATCAGTCCTCTCAGTCCTTTCAGCAGAAAGGTTCCTCTCAGCCTTTTGATCCTGCTCGGAAGAAAAGTGTGCAATGTAATTACTGTCACAGGTTCGGTCACATGAAGAAAGATTGCCGACAGAGGATTGCTTCTGAACAGAGGAAACAAGGAGGGCCACATCAGACAGCAAATGTTGCAGAACATTCCGAGCAGACAGAGTCTGCCTTTTACGCCTTTATGGCTAAAAGGTCTTCAGATCATGTTCCTTCCTCTGCATGGTACATTGATTCTGGCGCATCACGTCATTTTTCTCACAGGCGTGACTGGTTTATTGACTTCTCACCTTTCAGTGATTCCGTGGTATTTGGCGGAGGTGAAAAGTACACAGTAGCTGGCAGAGGTACAGTTCAAATTCAGTCTGGTGGGCGCACACTTATATTTCTGAATGTATACTATGTTCCTGGTATGGAAATTAATCTGCTATCTGTCAGCCAGATTATGAGGAATTCTCCTCAACTTGATGTAGTGTTCAGTACCCACAAGTGCTCCATTATTGACAGGGAGTCTAGTTTAACAGTTGCTGTTGGCCTAGAAGATCATGGTTTATACAGGCTACTTGACACCGGTGACTCTCCAGAAGTGGCTATAGCAGCACGTATTTCTCCTATCAGCACTCTATGGCATCAGCGATATGGGCATCTCAATATGCAGTATCTCTCTCAGCTCTCTAGGGAGGGACTTGTGTCTGGATTACCTGATATTCAAACTCAGCAGTTGGGGGTATGCAGCACCTGTCAAGCGGGAAAGCAACATCGGTCTTCATTCAAAAATGGAGAATCTTGGCGCGCATCTAAGGTACTTCAGTTACTTCATGCTGATATTTGCGGACCTATGAATACAGCTTCTATCACTGCTTGCAAATATTTTTTACTTATTGTAGATGATTTCAGTAGAAAGATGTGGGTATATTTTTTAAAAAATAAATCTGATGTTCTTAGTACCTTTCAGAAGTTTAAAACTTTAGTGGAGAAAGAATCTGGTTGTAACATAATGACCCTTAGGACAGACAATGGGGGGGAATTTTGTTCTTCAGCGTTTGCCAACTTCTGTGATATCCATGGCATCAAACGTCAATTAACCACTCCTTACACTCCTCAGCAAAACAGTGTTGTCGAGCGTCGCAATCGCACGGTTGTTGAAATGGCTCGTTCCATGCTACAACACAGGAGTGTTCCAAACAAATTCTGGGCTGAAGCAGTATTTACTGCTGTTTATCTTCTTAACAGATCACCCACTCAGGCTGTTACAGGGAAGACTCCTGAAGAGGTTTGGTCTGGCCGAAAGCCTAAGATCAGTCACCTCAAAGTATTTGGCTCAGTTGCATATGTTTGGATTCCAGCTGCTAAGCGATCTAAGTTGGATTCCAAAAGCCAGAAACTCATGATGACAGGGTACAGTGATCATCACAAGGCCTATAGGCTGATAGATATAGCCACTGGTCGTCTTAGCTTCAGTCGGGATGTAGTATTTGATGAAGACAGAGGATTTTTTCAGTCTTCTTCTTCTAAGCAGTGTTCTGAGGATCGGCCTCACAGTGTTCTTCTTCTGGTCGGTCCACCTGATGGGAGGGATGATGTAGCATCAGTATTTGATCATACTCTATCTGAGCTTCCTCCAGAAAATAACCCTCCTCTTGCGGCCCCTATTGCTCTTGAGTCTCCTCCACCTCCTCCTGATATTGGTTCCTCTACTTCTGCTATTACTTCTTCTACTCTTCGACCAAAATAGTGAGCTAAAACCATTGGTGATCTCCGGGATGATGAGCTCCTTGAAGGCAGAACTTCTAGACATAAGAGCAGACAACAGTCTACAGTCAATTTTGCTCTTATGGCTAACCTGCACAGTACTTTTGAGCCTCAAACCTATTCAGAGGCTAAGGGTACATCTGAGTGGGAACAGGCTATGGAAGCCGAATTCCAGAGTCTTCAGAAGAATCACACATGGACACTTTCTGATCTTCCTGCAGACAAAAAGCCCATAGGCTGCAAATGGGTGTATAAAGTGAAATACAAAGCTGATGGAACCATAGACAAGTATAAAGCTCGGCTTGTGGCTCGAGGATTTTCACAGAAGGAAGGCATCGACTATGAGGAGACTTTTGCTCCTACATAAGGCTTGTTCTTGCCCTAGCAGCTCAGTTCAATTGGAAAGTTCATCAGATGGATGTAAAAAGTGCTTTCCTAAATGGTGATCTCCAAGAAGAAGTCTACATGACGCAGCCTCCAAGATTCAAGGTTGTTGGTCAAGAACAGAAAGTGTGTCGGTTAGCTAAAGCAATCTATGGATTGAAACAAGCTCCTCAGGCTTGGTACATGAAAATTGATCAGTACCTGACAAATCAGGGTTTTCAGCGGAGCCCTTCTGATGCAAACATGTACATCAAGCATACTGGTGATGATATCTTGTTTGTGGTTGTCTATGTGGATGATCTTATCATTACTGGCAGCTCTGCACATTTGATCCATGGGATCAAACAAGATTTATGCAGAACTTTTGAGATGACAGACTTGGGGCTTCTTCATTATTGTCTGGGGGTTGAAGTTTGGCAGACTGAAAATCAGATCTTTCTCTCTCAGTCCAAGTATGCCAAAAATCTTGTGGACAGATTCAGAATGCAGGATTGCAAACCGGCCACGACTCCTATGGAACCAGGGCTCAAACTTTCAGCTCAGTCATCCTCTCCCCTTGTGGATGAAACTTTATTCAGGCAATTAGTGGGCAGTCTCATCTATCTTACTGCTACCAGACCTGACATCAGTTTTGCAGTAAGCTACATTTCTCGCTTCATGTCCGCTCCTAAAGCTGATCATTGGCAAGCAGCAAAGCGTGTGCTACGATATGTGCGTGGCACTTCTGATTATGGCCTCCTATACACTCGAAGTTCCAATCCTATTCTCAGTGGTTACACTGATTCTGACTGGGCCGGTTCGGTTGATGACCGTAAATCTACAGTTGGGTATGTGTTTAATCTAGGATCCGGTGTTGTTACTTGGACTAGTAAGAAGCAACAGGCAGTGGCTCTCTCCTCAACAGAAGCCGAGTATCGGGGAGCAGTCAAGGCATCCTGTGAGGCAGTTTGGCTTCGACGTATGTTGGCCGATATGCATGTTTCTCAGACAGGGCCTACTTTTTTGTTTTGTGATAATCAGGGAGTGCTCAAACTTGCCAAGAATCATGTCTTTCATGAACGAACAAAGCATGTGGAAACTCATTGTCACTACATTCGCCAGCTTGTTGAAGACGGCTCAGTTCAGTTGCAATATGTTCCCACAACAGAGCAGCCCGCCGACATCTTCACCAAGCCTCTTGGTCCTGATAAATTTGTAAAATTCAGAGGGTCTATTGGTGTTGTAAATAGATTGAGCATTAAGGGAGGATATTAGAATATATTAGAATATTACTATTTAGCATTTAATGCTCATTCCTTTTAGCTGTTGCTATTTATATTCTTTTAGCAGTTTCTTTGATGAAACTAAGTGTTTCTATATTCTACATAGAAACCTGTAAAGTTTTGTAGATGTTCTATGCTAAGAGCAATTTCACTTTTCTCACAGCAATCATACAAGTAGATAAGCAAAATGCAGATAGAACATATAAGCAGATCTTACAGAAGACAAATCAGAAACAAGAAAAATGTATGTGTTTATTTCGGCGGTCAACAGGATGCTTCAACCAACAAAGTCTCCTTTGGTCAGACAGCCCAGCATGTGTCACAACAACCCTCCAACCAGTAGATGAGTCAACCCAAGTCAGTTCTACAAAAGTCAACGCTGTCCTGAAAAGTCAACGCAGGGGCAGCAAGCTAAAAGTCAACGCAGCAGCAAAACGGTCAACCCTTTGACCTCGATTTTTGTGCCAGGTAGTATGGCCTTCAAAAATCGAACCTCCCACAAGTTTTCAGCTTGTTTGGACCAAGCGTTGACCAAAGTCAACGCTGGTCAAAACTTCTGCAAAACCCTAGCAGCAGAAAAATCCTCTTCGTCCTTCCCACGTGTGGCTGAAATTCGTCCTCCAGGTAGCTCGTACTTTTTAGGATGAGAGAGGAAGATGTGAGTTGTGTTGTGATCAAATTCTCTCCAACTTTTCCTGTATATATATATCCATCAATGAGGGTGTGTGACACATCTGTTGGGCATGTGAGCCTACATTACAAAACTGGCTGACCTTTGCACATATAATTTATTAAGAATAATAAATTCAAAATATAAGTTCTGCTCATCGGATTAAGACTATTTTTATATGGATTTTACACCTCTCAGAAAGAGGAATCCAACAAAAATATTAGCCTCTTAATCTGAGCATCAGAACATGGAGTTTGGACCTAGTTGTCCAAATTTAACACTCCCTCTCAACTAGGGAGAACTCCATCTATTAGTGCAATTAACATCGTGAGTCATCCCGCCGAAACTTGCTTTGCTGGCTTCTTTATTTCAGAACAGAAGTGGGTCAGTCACAAAGACATCATTCCCCGACTGACATAATCAGTCCAGAGGTCCCAGACCTCACAAATCTTGATCCCAGATCAAGTGGTTGGACCATGCCATCCTAGATAGAGAGTACGGCAATCTCTGATGCGTCCATCAGTCTTTGCTAATAGTCTCTAGCTTTTCCACACCTCATTGGCCAAATGAGAGGTACTTCCCATGAGCCCTGAACTCAATGGGTAGGATGCATACGGGGCACAAGATTAAATGAGTGGCGAACCAGCTCAATAATCACAAGGGTGGGGCAGAAGCATTATGAGTGCTTATAGCTCCGAGAAGCTATCCCCAAAGCCCCCCAGAGCTCCCAGAGCTCATCATCCAACAGGACCCACATCATAGCGTCTTTCCACGACACCAAGACTCTCACGAAAGGTTAGGAACTTGACCTTCCCCAGGGGCTTAGTGAGAATATCCGCGACCTGCTCATCAGTTCCTATATGATCGAGCCTTACGGCGCCTCGCTGTACCATATCCCGGATAAAGTGGTACCTGATATCAATATGCTTGGATCGGTCGTGGAACACAGGATTCTCAGTCATACGAATCCCACTCTGATTATCACAAAGTATTACAGTGGTATCTAGCACATGTTGGAACAGCTCACTAAAGAGCTTCCTCAACCAAACTGCTTCACAACAGGCCATACTAGCAGCAATGTATTCGGCCTCCACGGTGCTCAAAGCCACCGACTTCTGCTTCCTGCTCATCCATGAGATCGAAGCAGAACCAAGATTGAAACAGCATCCAGATGTGCTCTTACGATCCACCACACTGCCAGCCCAATCGGCATCAGTATATCCCCGGAGTATCACAGTCCCGGCAGTGTATCTCAGCCCATGGTTTATCGTGCCCCGAAGATATCTTAAAAGTTTCTTGGCACCAACCCAGTGAAAATGATGAGGCTCAACCATCTGTTGACTCAAAGTATTCACTACAAAACATATGTCCGGACGGGTGTTCACTAAGAACATCAAAGCTCCTATGAGTTGACGATACTCAGTAGGATTGGCCAAGATAGGCCCTGCAGCGCTGCCACTCAACTTCTTAAAGTTGAGTTCCATTGGTGTCGACACGGACTTACAGTCCACCATCCCAAATCTTTCCAGAAGCTTCACAATATACTTTCCTTGAGAAAGGAAAATCTCTCCAGGTCTCTGCCAGACCTCCAGGCCTAGGAAATAGTGCATCAGTCCTAGGTCTTTCATCTCGAACTCAGCAGCAATCTCCCTCTTACATTGATGAATGAGAGGGTCATCACCTGTCAGGAAGAGGTCGTCCACATACAGCACTAGAATGAGAGGCTTTCCTTCCTCAACCTTAAAGTAAAGGTTTGGATCAGCATTGCTTCGAGTGAAGCCCAGCTTCATCAAGTAACTATCCATCCTCTCATACCAAGCTCTGGGTGCTTGCTTTAACCCATAGAGGGCTTTCTTCAACCTGCAGACATAAGTGTCTCGATCTTGAACTTCAAATCCCAGAGGTTGTTCTACATACACCTCTTCCTTTATTGCACCATGCAGAAAAGCGGACTTGACATCCATCTGATGAAGACTCCATCCTTGCGTAGCAGCAAGGGCTATGATGGATCGGATGGTGGTATATCGAGCCACAGGTGCAAATATATCGTCATAGTCAATTCCTTCCTTTTGAGAGAAGCCATGGGCAACAAATCTTGCCTTAAACTTTTCAGCACTCCCATCAGATCCATGTTTAATCTTGTAGAGCCATTTAGCGGTGACAACAGATTTGTCCTTCGGTCTCGGGACCACATCCCAGACATCATTTTTCATAATAGCCTCATATTCTTCATGCATAGCATCCTTCCAGACTTGATGCTTGATGGCTTCTTCAAAAGATCCAGGTTCAGATTGTATAATAGTACTCATGGCAGCTAGATACCCTTGGTATCTACACGGCTTCTTGCTTTCTCGGAATGTTCCCCTTGGGGCAGCATGACCCTCAGCATCTTCGAGGGTGTCCCTGAGCCATGATGGCCTCTTTCCTAGAGAAGGGGAAGGATCAATAGGGTCCACTGGCCCTTCAACATCAGGCATTATCTCATCCTGGGGTTCTTCCAGATTTCCAGGTCTTTCTTCATGGTTTTCTTCAGATCTAGGAAGATCTACTACTTTCTTCAGGGAAGCATCTTCGTCAAAAGTGACATCATGGCTTATCTCTACTTCCCTTTGACCAGGTACATAGACTCTATATGCCTTAGAAGTCTCACTGTAGCCCACAAACATTCCTTTCTTCCCAGTAGCATCCAGCTTACTTCTCTTTTCTTTCGGCACATGAAAATAGACAGGACATCCAAAAATTCTAAAATGTGAGACATCAAGTTTCTTACCAGAGAAAACCTCTCCGAGAGTTTTGGAGTCCAAAGCGGAATGAGGGCATCGGTTTTGAATGTACACAGCAGTATTTGCAGCTTCTCCCCACAGAAACTTTGGAAGACCCTGGTCACATAGCATGGCACGGGCAGCTTCCACAATAGTCCTATTCTTGCGTTCAGCAACACCATTCTGCTCAGGAGTATATGCAGTGGTAGTCTCCCTCTTAATGCCAGCTTCTCTGCAAAAGTCTTTGAACTCATTTGACTCATATTCAGTGCCATTGTCAGTCCTCAAAATCTTGATCTTCTTTCCGGTCATATTTTCCACCAAGGCTTTGAAGGTACGAAACCACATGAAAGCCTCATCCTTCTTCTTCAAGAAGTATATCCAGGTTTTGCGAGAGAAGTCATCAGTAAATGTCATATAGTAAGAACATCCCCCCAGGGATGTTACAGGCAACATACCGGAAAGATCAGAATGGACCAGTTGCAATATCTCAGATGTCTTTGTGACACTTGAGGGGAAAGGTCCCCTTGTATGTTTTCCTTCAGCACAGCCCTTACATACACCTTTATGATTATTTCCAAAATCAGGCATCCCTGTCACCACCTTCCTTGCTTCGGGAAGAGCCTTGTAATGAAGGTGTCCAAATCTTCGGGGCCATAGTTCGGTTTGACGGATAGTATCACAAGTCATAGCTCCCAACGGACTCCCTCCAACCTGGTAGAGTGTACCAACTCTAAAACCAATTGAGATAGCTTCCTTGAAGCTCTTCTTCCACATGAGTACCTTTCCATCAGAGAAAGTTACATTGAATCCTTTGTCTTCCATGGCAGATACAGACACAAGGTTCTTCTTCAATTTGGGTACATAGAGTACATCTTGTAGATGGAGGACTTGTCCTTGAGACAAGTGGAGGGTCACAGTCCCGGTCCCTTTCACAGGATAAGTGGCATTATCCCCAAGGATAATTTCTAGATTAGTATCCCTTTCAACCATGTCAGAAAGTGCTTCCTTGAATCCGGTGATGTGTCTTGAGGCACCACTATCGATTAGCCAGACATCCATAGTGTCGGGCGGAGATGCAGCTGAGAGAGCAGATATTAGAATATACTCATTTCTTTTATCAACAACATTAGACTCCTCATACCTGGTATTTCTGGTCCTTTTAGAAGGTGGATGGTTTCCTTCAAAGTGAGCCTTCCTCTTTCCTTTGGATTTGTCATTTCTTTGATTCCCATTCCTTCGGTTGTTGTTGTTGTCGTCACTATCGGGAGAATTCTTCTGGAAGGGGCATTCTCTAGCATAGTGTCCAGTCCTATGGCAGGTGAAACATTTACCCTTCTTCTTTTGAGTCTTAGTCCTTCCTTTGTCCTTGGAACCACCAGAGTTCTTTTTTCAGGAATGAGCAACATAGGCAGCATTTCTTTCATTATCAAATTCCTTCATCCTTGTTTCTTCTTGCATACATCTAGACAGAAGCTCATCAAAGTTAGGGATGGTATTATTGTTGAGAATGGTAGTTGTGAATACTTGCCATTCATATGGAAGTCCTCCAAGTGCGGTGAGAACCATCTCACGATCAGCTATTGTCTCCCCAATAGCTAGCAGATTGTTCCTGGTTTCGGTCAACTTCATAAAGAAAGTTTGAATAGACTCGTCTCGGCCCTTCTTCATATTCTTCAACTTGTTCTTGAGGAATAGCACTTGGTTCACATTGTTTACTCGGAACATAAGTATCAGTTTGTCATACATCTCCTTGGATGTGCCTAGTTCAGATATGTAGGCAACCAGACTCTTATTTATGGATTCCCTGATCAGCAGTTTTGCTCTGATTTCTCCCTTCTTATACTTGTGTTTAACAGCAGCAGAGGCATTTGATGGAGGTTCTTGAATCTTCCCTGTCACATGATCTAGGAGATCATGATCTTCTAATTTGAGATCTAATAACATCTTCCAGGCATGGAAGTCATCACTTCCAGTCAGCTTGTCATTCTCCCTGAATTCAAGCTTAGAGGAATCCATTTCCTTCGATGATGATTGCTATAGATAGAGTTTGTCTTCACCTCAGCTTTGATACCATGTAAAGTTTTGTAGATGTTCTATGCTAAGAGCAATTTCACTTTTCTCACAGCAATCATACAAGTAGATAAGCAAAATGCAGATAGAACATATAAGCAGATCTTACAGAAGACAAATCAGAAACAAGAAAAATGTATGTGTTTGTTTCGGCGGTCAACAGGATGCTTCAACCAGCAAAGTCTCCTGTGGTCAGCCAGCCCAGCATGTGTCACAACAACCCTCCAACCAGTAGTTGAGTCAACCCAAGTCAGTTCTACAAAAGTCAACGCTGCCTGAAAAGTCAACGCAGGGGCAGCAAGCTAAAAGTCAACGCAACAGCAAAACGGTCAACCCTTTGACCTCGATTTTTGTGCCAGGTAGTATGGCCTTCAAAAATCGAACCTCCCACAAGTTTTCAGCTTGTTTGGACCAAGCGTTGACCAAAGTCAACGCTGGTCAAAACTTCTGCGAAACCCTAGCAGCAGAAAAATCCTCTTCGTCCTTCCCACGTGTGGCTGAAATTCGTCCTCCAGGTAGCTCGTACTTTTTAGGATGAGAGAGGAAGATGTGAGTTGTGTTGTGATCAAATTCTCTCCAACTTTTCCTGTATATATATATCCATCAATGAGGGTGTGTGACACATCTGTTGGGCATGTGAGCCTACATTACAAAACTGGCTGACCTTTGCACATATAATTTATTAAGAATAATAAATTCAAAATATAAGTTCTGCTCATCGGATTAAGACTATTTTTATATGGATTTTACACCTCTCAGAAAGAGGAATCCAACAAAAATATTAGCCTCTTAATCTGAGCATCAGAACATGGAGTTTGGACCTAGTTGTCCAAATTTAACAAAACCTGATGTTTCTATTATTGTAAATATCTCTGTATTATGATTGAGCTGTTTGCTCATTTGAAATTAATTCATTCAACATTCTTTTAAAATCTAGAATTATAAAAGGACGTAAGGATATTAAAAGAATTATAATAAATATTAAAAGAATTATATTAACCTTTTCTAAGTGGGAAAAAATATATAATTGTGGAAAATAAAAGAAAGGAATTTATAAAAGTGTTCAAGTCCATCAAATAAAAGGAAACTTATTATATTTTTGAAGAGGTCAATTTCTGAAGAAAAAAATGGAGTCTAGTTCGGAAATTAAGGAAGGAAGATTTCCAGAAACTAAATATAACTATGCCTCAGTGTTATTTAGAATTAAATGGTCTATTGCGGGAAAAGATGTTACTATCGCTATCTCACCAGCGGAAAATAAAAATTATATAAAACCTAAAATCGCAAACCAATTAGTGATTCCTGAGTCAAATATAATTGAAAATTTTGACTATTTTAACAACAAAATATATGACAACCAATTTACAATTAAACGTTGGAGATTATACATTTGTATCACAATTCTCAGTCTATGGAGCGATCAAGATGATATTATTTAGGTTCACCCTGGATAGAAACCCTTGAAGAAGAAGTTTTTGACATTTTCTTACAAAAAGAAAAAATAACACTACAAGATCTTATCGTGAAGCCAAATTCAGTAACACCAGAAGACATTCAAGATATTTCAAAAGTAATTTTTCAAGAAAGTAAAAAAGTATTACAAAATATGCAAAATGAAATCGACAAGATCACTGCTGACAAAAATTAAGAAGCTTAAGAAAGACAAGAAGTCCTTGGAAAATAAGGTGCAATAGTTTATCGAGATGACAAGAGGGAAGCATCGAATGTAGAAGTCCAAGTGGAAGAGAAAGTAATAGATATTGATCCAGTGAATGTCACAACTCAAGAAGAAGACAAGCAAGTTAAAGAAAATACAAACTTAGAAGTTGCAGTTCAGATGATGAACATCCTAAGTGAAGGTTTTGTAATCAGCTCGACGACATCGGAACCTAAAGTAAATCAAAATCTCGCAACACACATGATAAGGGAAACTAAAAGAAGTCTTTGTCTACATCCAAATCACAAGAACAAACATCTCAATCAATCTATGAATTCGTGTCACTCAGAACATAAACAACAAACTTATGTTCTGAAGAATACTGAAGTGCGCACAACTCATTCCAGTGATAACAATTCATCACAAGTTTTTAATCACCGCAAGGTTCCACAAAAGATTGCTCTAAGATGGTCCGACCCATTCTCAGTGCGACAGTTTTGTTTATCACTTAGAGGATCATATCATCTTGCTTCGACGAAGACGACAATTGCAAGACAAGAAGACATCTGAAACAGGAAAAAAAAAAAGAGATCAAGCCTTTCATCAATAAGCTTTGGGGACAAAGCTTTTTGAGGAGGAAGGAAATGTTATGAATAAAATATATAGGAAATAATGTAAATGATAATAATTATAAATAATGATTAGTTAATGGAGTTGTCTTTAGTGCGACTTTTTGAAGTTTCCGATGCCGGCATCCAGCGTAAAAATTTGTGGTGAGATCATGATTTGTGTTATTTAAACTAGTTTTTTGACTCTATATATAGATTTAGCACCCAGAAAAACCCCTAGGGCACTTCTATTGTGCAGGGTTTACCCATCAAACTTGTGATTTCAATGAATTCCTGCTGGATTTTAGAGAAATTAGACCGTAAAAATCCACCGGAAAAGCTTCCAAAAAATCGCACTAAAGACAACTCCTTAGTTAATTAGTAATTAGGTTGAAGAGGCATGTCGAAATGAGACATGACTCTCCATGAAGAGGCACCTACCTAATATATAAATAGGCCTCTCACTCTCAATTGTAACATCATTCTCACTTATACATTTTAATATATATATTCTGGTATCTCAATGGAGATTTACATATTCCAAGTCTTCTGGAGTAGTTAACAGGAAGAACGAACTTTGCTCGCTTCAAATTTTGTGTTTTTTTGAGTTCTTGGGATATTTATCTTTGCATTCTGCAGGTGATCGAAATCATCAGAGGGTCAGACATTTTTTAAGGCCTATTTCTGCCTCCTTTGCCCATACATAGCCCTTGAAGGGCCTTTCTCTCTTGCGGCACCCCTTTTGGGGCTTGATCTATTTAGGGCCTTCTTTTGTGCCTCAGCCCAGATCTGGGCCCTCCTTTCCTCATTGCAAGCCCTCCTGCTCATTTCTTTCCATCCGCTAGCCCTTTTGCTCTTTGCCTCGCCTCCGCTGCCTTTCCTCCTCTCAACGCACCCCCTCCTTTCAGTGCCACTGCCCTCAAGCTCCCTATTTCCCTCTACCGCAAGCCATTCTAACCATTTTTCAAGGCTGCAGGCCACTATTGCCCCAGACGGCAGACCTTAGGGTCTCTCCAACCCTAGCCTTGGGCCTTGCTGCCCTCCTTTTCCCCACTGTTTGGTAGTAAACTAATTTATGGGCTAAAGCTGGTTGAATTTTTGCAGAAATATCAGGGTTATTTTCATGTTCACAGGTGGTCTAAGCTATTGAAGGATTTCTGGGCATCCTCATTAGGCATCTACAAGCCCAAGGGGCTCACTGGTTTGCTCTCCTAACTCACTGTTTCCTTACCACAGCCAAAGAGTAAATAAGTGGCAAAACCTTAATGAACTTGGCATGCATTACAGGCTTGTTTCATCACTGTCATATCCTTTATAGGACTGTTTTAAGGTCTGATCTAAAAAAGTAGCAGTGGTAAAAAATCTCATGATAGTGACCTAGAATAATTCACAAGTTACCTAATATTTTTAACCATTCATTGCATGAATAAGGCATTCAGTATTTATGGAAGTTTGATGACAGTCATGCCTTTTTCTGAGAGCTGATCTTATACAACAGTGATATAAAAGTAATTGTTGGTCACCTTATCTATTTGGGCTTCCATTCCCTTACATGCATTGATGACTGTTTCTCTGGCTGTTGTTAGCACCGGTATCTTTGCTGCCTCATAATCTCTATTGCATCCATACATTGCATACAAAAGTTGATTCACTGCTGTCATTCATTTGTTGATTGCTCATTTGAAAGTAATTGGAACACAGATAGCGTAAGAGTCAAGACTTATATTTTGGGGAAGATCTGCTTCATTGTTTGATGTGCTATTTGGTTAAGTTGAATAAGAGAACTAACGCTTGTGATCTTATAAGTTCCTTAACATACAAATCAATCACTTGCATACATGGGTAATCATTTGTTTAGCTGTTCACTGAAGTATCTAAAGTCTGATTTGCTTGCTGCTTTGAATAACCTCATCTTAAGTGAAAGAAACATGAAAGTTCTGGGCTTGTTTTACCTTATTGTGGTCATAATTTGCTCACTACTGTTATAAAATTTTTACTTTGCTCATGGTAATTGGAATACAAGTCATATAAGGATTCTTGGCATGTGAATAATCTTCTTTTAGCTTACTGCTGCCATAAGTTTGTTTGCTGCTCACTGAAACATAAGTAACTTACAGCTATCATAAAGTTTATTTGTTGCTTCATGCTCCATAATAATTACTCATAGTTGAAAGCTTTGTTTGCATAAGTTTTCTGAGTGATTTGACAAGTGGGTGAGATATCTTATTGCTAATACACTAACACATCATTGTCTTGTATAGTCTCAAAAAGCTGCAATCTTGCACTTAAATAAGTTCATTCTCCAAAAGAACTTTAATCTCAAGTTTGTTACTTTTAGATAACAACGGTATGTTCTATGCTTGCAACAATTACTTCAATGTCCTTTTATTAGCCCAATGATTATTTCAATTGCAATCACATAAACCATTAATCACATTGACAGTAACTGTAGATAGAACATAAATAATTAAATGCAAAAGACAAACCAAGACAAGGGAACACCAATATTTGGCTAATGCCAAGTAAAAACCCCAAGATGGGGAAAACCCTTGATCAATCATCTTACTATAAATATCAAATGTTCAGCAGAGAGAGACAGTACAATAATACAAAGTCAAAGTCAAAATTGATTTGCCAAATCACTGTCCAAAACAGCCCTGTCAAATCTGCAATTCTCCTCTCAGTCAACAGTAGTCAAATCAGACCTAACCAGAAAGTCAACAACAGTCAAAGTTTGGTCAAACTTCTCCAAAACAGCTTGGTCAAAGAACTTGGCCTCTCTTGTTGGTCAAACTTTCACAGCCAGCCCAAAACAGTCAAAATTGGTCAACCTGAAGTCCACCCTGCGGTCAACACAGGTCAAAGTGCCCAAAAATTCTCAGTTTCTATGCCAAATAGTGTGGCCTGCCCAAACAGAAAATCTCTCACAAGAATCAATCAATGGAGATCAAATATAGCCAAGTCAACGTTGGTCAAAGATGCAAACAGCTTCAGATTTTCGGCCTCCTAAAATTCGTCTTACTTTTTGCGACACATGTGAAAAGAACAGCTGCCCAATGAGGTGTACAAACCAATCGGATGAGGAGAGAGAAGAATGTGTTGTGTGATGATGATACCAAATGAAGGTGGAGGCTCCCTTATTTATATGAATCAATGAGGGTCAAAAGAAATGTTTGTTGATTTTCATGAGCCTACATGATGTTGTGGCTGACCTTGACAAATTACACATGTGTGGGCCTCACTTCAAAAACATATTTCCCGTTGTCCAAATTTAGTGATCTTTAGACGATTTTGGTCCTCTCGAAAAGAGGAATTCAATGCAATAATTATCTCTATCAAATGAGCTGTCCAAAGTGGAATTTGGCCCTAGTTTCCAATTTTAACACTCCCTCTCAACTAGGGAAAATTCCACTTTCCAATCCATCCATCATCATGCCATCCTGTAATCATGAACAATCTCTACATCTCATCTCAACTCTGTTGAACACTGATATAGATAATGAAGAAGAATTGGTCGAAACTGAGTCACAAGACCTTGCCACTCTCCACTAACTAAAGTTAGTGCTCATAACCAGGGGTAAAACCCACTCTCCACTGACTAAAGTTAGTCCTCATAACCAGGGGTAAAACCCCAATCAGACTTGAACCTAGATCAAGTTGTTGAACATCATGCATCCTAGACATAGGGAGTACGACAGTACACGATGCGTCCATTTGTAGTGCTAGGGTCCCTGTCCTCTTTTCCTAACTCATTGGCAAGATGAACGGTACTTCCCATGAGTCCCAGACTACATAGGTAGGATGTATGTTAGGGCATCCGCAAGTGAAGGTGAACCACTCACCCTACTCACATATCAACCACCATAGGGGAAGGTGAACCACTCACCCTATGTGACATCTGCCACTAGGGTATTACTCACAGGGGAAGGTGAACCACTCACCCTATATACAGCGTACCTATAGGGGAAGGTGAACCACTCACCCTATGGTCACACATAGCTCCAAGAAGTACCCTAGGCCCCCAAGAGCTCCCAGAACTCAACATCCAACTCAAGCGGGACCCTTATGGGAGGGTCCTTCCAGGGCTCCAAGTCTCTCTCAGAAGGTTAAGAACTTGACCTTCCCCAAGGGCTTTGTGAGGATTTCAGCAACCTCCTCATCAGTCCTGATGTGTTGGAGCCTTATTGCTCCCCGTTGTACCATATCCCGGATAAAGTGGTACCTAATATCAATGTGCTTGGAGCAATCATGGAACACGAGATTCTCTGAAAGGCAAATCCCACTTTGATTGTCGCAATAGATCACAGTGGTATCCAGCACGTGCTCAAATAGCTCACTAAAGAGCTTCCTCAAGCAAACAGCTTCACAACAGGCCATACTAGCTGCAATATATTTGGCCTCGGCAATGCGTAGAGCAATCGATTTCTGCTTCCTGCTCATCCAAGAAATTGAAGCAAATTGCAACGAGAAGCACTATCCTGACGTGCTCTTTCTATCCACCACACTGCTAGCCTAGTCAGCATCAAAATATCCATGTAGCCTTAAAATCCCAGCAATGTATCTCAACCCATAGTTGATAGTACCACGAAGATATCTTAAGAGATTCTTTGCAGCAACCCAATGTATGTGATGAGGCTCAACCATAAATTGACTCAAAGTATTTACAGTGAAGCATATGTTCAGTCGAGAGTTTACCAAGAACATCAGGGCCCCCACAAGTTGTCTGTATTCAGAAGGGTTTGCCAATTCGGGCCCAACAGCACTTCCACATAGCTTCTTGAAGTTTAGTTCCATCAAAGTAGACACAGACTTGCATTCCACCATCTCACATCTCTCTAGCAGGTTCACAACGTATTTTCCTTGAGATAGGAAAATCTCGCCTAGCTTTTGCTAGACCTCAGTGCCTAGGAAGTAATGCATCAGCCCTAAGTCCTTCATCTTGAATTCGGAAACTCCCTCTTACATTGATAAATGAGAGGGTCCGCACCTATTAGAAAGGGATCATCAACATAAAGGACCTAAATGAGAGGCATGTCCTTTTCAACCTTGAAGTATAGGTTTGGATCAGCATAGCTTTGAGTAAATCCCAGCTTAATAAGATAATTGTCAATCCTTTTGTACCAAGCCCTAGGGGCTTTACTTCAACCCATAGAGGGTTTTCTTCAACCTGCATACATGTGTCCTTCGATCTTGTACTTCAAACCCTTGAGGTTGTTCCAAGTAGACTTCCTCCTTAAGTGAGCCATGGAAGAAATCAATTTTGACATCCATCTGATAAAGCCTCTGACCTTGGTTGGTAGCAAGAGTAATAATAGATCGGATAGTGGTATATTGAGCAACCAGTGCAAATATTTTGTCATAGTCCACTCCTTTCTTTTGAGAGAATCCATGAGCAATGAACTTAGCCTTGTATTTTTCAACACTTCCATCAGCCCCATGTTTAATTTTGTAAAGCCATTTTGAGGTGACCATGGACTTTTCCTTAGGTCTAAGCACAACGTCCCAAACATCATCCTTCATTATTTATTCATATTCCTCATTCATTGCATCTTTCCATACTTGGTGCTTTGCGGCTTCTTCGAACGTGCATGGTTTGGCTTGAACAATAGTACTCATGGCAACCAAGTACCCTTGATACCTATTCAGCTTCTTACTTTCGCGAAATGTCCCTCTTGGAGCAGAATGTCTCTCAGCATCTTCGAGAGTATCTTTGAGCCATAGAGGTCTTTTCCTTGAGGTAGAGGGATCACTCGAAGGTGGAACAATAGGATCCATCGGATCATCAACATCGGGCATAGGCTCATTTATTAGAGGTTCATCTTGTTTTTCGAAAACATCATCATTGTCCTCCCTTGGGATAGGGAGATCTCTGGCTTTCCCAAGGGCAGTGTTTTCATCAGAAGTAACATCACGACTTACTTCCACATCTCTTTGACCAGGTACATAGATTCTATATGCCTTTGAATTTTCATTATAGCCGACGAATATACCTTTCTTCCCAGAAGCTTCCAACTTATTCTTTTTCTCTTTAGGCACATGAAAATATACCGGACAACCAAAGATTCTAAAATGAGAAACATCAGGTTTCTTACCAGTGAAGACTTTCTCGGGTGCCTTGAAATCCAAAGCTTGATGTGGGCTCCTATTTTGAACATATACAGCAGTGTTGGCAACTTCTCCCCACGAGATTTTCAGTAGACCTTAATCATACATCATGGCACAGGTGGCTTCCATAATTGTTCGATTCTTCCTTTCAGCAACGCCATTATGCTCAGGAGTGTATGGAATAGTTGTCTCCCTCTTAATGCCAGTCTCTTTGCAAAAGTCATTAAATTCATTTGATTCATATTCAATTCCATTGTCGGTCCTCAACGTCTTAATCTTCTTCCCTATTTGATTTTCCACCAATGCCTTGAAAGAATGAAACCATTTGAACACTTCATCCTTCCTCTTCAAGAAATAGATCCATGTTTTGCGTGAGTAGTCATCCACAAATATTGCATAGTATATGTATCCTCCCAATGATGTTATGGGCAGGGCACCAAATAGGTTAGAATGGACCAATTGAAGAATATCGGTAGTCTTGCTTTCACTAGAAGGGAATGGTCCCTTTGTATGTTTCCCAGTTGCACAACCCTGACAAACTCCTTCATGGTTCATATTAAACTCGGGCATCCCTGTGACCATCTTCCTTACCCCAAGTAAGGCTTTGTAATGTAAGTGGGCAAATCTCCAGTGCCATAATTCACATTGAAGAGAAGTATCACTTGCCAAAGCTCCCAAAGGACTTCCACCAACTTGATAGAGACCATCAACCCTAAATCCAAGAGTAAATGCATCTTTAGGGTTTCTATGCCAAATACGTACATTTCCATCAATGAATGCTACCTTGAAGCCTTTGTCTTCCATCGCAAAAATAGACACCAAGTTCTTCTTCAAATTGGGCACATACAACACTTCTTGAAGATGAATGGTTTGACCTTGATTCAAGTGAAGAGTGACAATACCTATCCCTTTCACGGGATAGGTGGCATTATTTTTAAATTAGTTTTCTTTTCAACCAAATTTGAGAAAGCCTCCTTGTATCTAGCGAAGTGCCTTGAAGCTCCACTATTAATCAACCAATGATCCAAAGTATCCGAAGGAGAGGCAGTAGATAGAGCGGAAATAAGATAAAACTCATTTTGTTTTTCTACAACATTACTGTCATCATACCTAGCATTTCTTGTCCTTTTGGAAGGTCAACCATTTCCATTCCTCTTGTTGAAATTTGGTACCGGAGGACAGGTGGTTCCCTTAGGTTTTGATCTTTGGCCTAGGAAAAGTGTCCAAAAGAATTTAATTTTTCTCCTAAAGTGACTTTATAATTTTATAAAGTTAAATCTAATTTAAAAGTGACTTTAAGTGATAAAGTTATTAAGTCTAATTTTAAAGTGACTTTTATAAAGTCAATGAAAAATTAGAAAGGAAAAGTGACTTTGGAAATAAATGACTAAGTGGGTCTTTATTAAAGTGGGGTGAATTAAAAAATAGAAAGTGAGATTTAAATGAGCATTTAATCTCAACCATTGATCTAAATCTATTTCAGCCATTGGATTTAGAGATCACCCAAAAGTCACTTGGATCACCCAAAAGTCACTTGGAGTTATATTAAAGGAGGAAAAGGTCATTCATTTCTTTCATGAGCAGATTGGGAGAAGGAGAGCAAGAGAGCAAGAGAGATTTCTGAGCAGGGAGGAGAAGGAGACAGCAGCTTGGCACACATTCCAAGGCAGCAGTTGAGCAGATTTGTACAGCTGATTCAGCACATAGTGAAAGGCAGATTTTTGCACAAACATCGAGGAGCAGTTTGCTGATTTTTCTGCACACAAAACGGAGGTCGTACAGCATTTATTGCTGTCCTGTTTGCTGTAATTTCCAGATTGCTATGAGGCACGGGAAAGGAGATAAGTTGTAAATTTGCTCGCTGATTTTTTGCTGAATAATTCTCACTGTAAAAAGGCAATTTTCAGAAATAAAGAAGAGCTCTCAAACTGGTTTGCCCCAAGAGTTGTAGGGGGTTTTTCCAGGGTCAAGTTGACCAAAAATATCAGTGTTTTAATGTGTTTTAATGGTTGTTTTTAGTTGCTGATTTTTAATTCTGCAATTTCCAGCATTCTGAAAAATTTCCAGAATTTGTGTTTTCAGCAATATTTATTTTTTTTCAGTCTGTTAAATGTATGGTTATGGGAATGGGCATTTAACTACATGGGAGAAATAAGGAGAAACTGAAAACCGGGGTGGGAAAACAGAAATTTTTACACCTCTTTCCTTTGTTATTGAACCTATTGTTCCTTTGATTGTCATTGCTTTTGAAATTGTTGTTGTCGTCATCCCTTGGAAGATTCTTCTTGGGAGGACACTCTAGCATAGTGGTTGCACCTGTTGCAATTATAGCACCTTCCTTTTCTTCCTTCTTTGAAGCCCTTCTTAGATCCTTGACCCTGTCTCCTTGGACCAACATTATTCTTCATTTTTGCATGGGCGAACAAGGCAGTAGGTTGATTTCCATCATCCTTAGTTCCTCTTGAGGGCATCTAGCCAATAACTCCATCAAAACTCGGAATCCTGTCATTGTTGAGAATGGTGGTGGTAAATACATCCCATGGTCTTGAAAGACTCCAAGCGCAATGAGAGTGAACTTCTCCAATAGATAGTAGGTCATTCTTGATTTGTGTTATTCTCATGAAGTAGGATTGGATAGACTCCCCTTTATCCATCTTGATATCCTTCAATTTATTCTTGAGAAAGAGAATTTGGCTTGCATTGTTCACTTTGAACATCCCAACCAGCTTATCATATATTTATTTAGAAGTTCCCAAATCATAAATGTAGGCAACCAAATGCTTTTGAATTGAGTCAATCAAAATTTTCTTTGCTTTGACCTCACCTTTTCAATACTTCGTCTTAGCAGCGATCAATGCATTTGAAGGAGGTTCCACCACTTTTCCCTACACATAGTCCAATACTTCATTCTCCTCCAAAGTCATCTTCCATGCATGATACTCAGATTTGTCATTGAGCTTGTCCTCAGTCTTGAAGTAAGATGTAGAGGCCATTGAGACTTGTCCAAAATCTTTGTCTAACAAATCTCTTGATGATTGTTTTTCTCTCTTGCTTGGGTTTTGTCTTCACCTGGCCTCTGATACCATGTTAATTTTAGATAACAATGGTATGTTCTATGCTTGCAACAATTACTTCAATGTCTTTTTATTAGCCCAATGGTAATTTCCACTTAATTTCCAAAAGCAATCACATAAACCATTAATCACATTGACAGTAATTGTATATAGAACATAAACAATAAAATGCAAAAGACAAACCAAGACAAGAGAACACCAATATTTGGCTAATGCCAAGGAAAAACCCCAAGATGGGGAAAACCCTTGATCAATCTTTTTATTATAACTGTCAAATGTTCAGCAAAGAGAGAGTACAATAATACAAAGTCAAAGTGAAAATTGACTTACCAAATCACTATCCAAAACAGCCTTGTCAAATCTGCAATTCTGCTCTCAATCAACAGCAATCAAATCATTCGTAACCAGAAATTCAACAACAGTCAAATCAGTGGTAACCAGAAAGTCAACAACAGTCAAAGTCTAGTCAAACTTCTCCAAAACAACTCGGTCAAAGGACAGAGGAACTCAACCTCTCTTGTTGGTCAAAGTTATCCCAAAACAGTCAACAAATCTGCAGTCAAAGTTGGTCAACCTAAAGTCCACCCTCTTGTCAACACAGGTCAAAGTGCCCAAAATTCTTAGTTTCTATGCCAAATAGTGTGGCCTGCCCAAACAGAAAATCTCCCACAAAAATTGCACCAATATTTGGCTAATGCCAAGGAAAACACCAAGATGGGGAAAACCCTTGATCAATCCTTTTATTATAACTATCAAATGTTCAGCAAAGAGAGAGTACAATAATACAAAGTCAAAGTCAAAATTGACTTACCAAATCACTATCCAAAACAGCCTTGTCAAATCTGCAATTCTTCTCTCAATCAACAGCAGTCAAATCAGTCGTAACCAGAAATTCAACAACAGTCAAATCAGTCATAACCAGAAATTCAACAACAGTCAAATCAGTCGCAACCAGAAAGTCAACAGCAGTCAAAGTTAGTCAAACTTCTCCAAAACAACTTGGTCAAAGGACAGAGGAACTCGACCTCTCTTGTTGGTCAAAGTTAGCCCAAAACAGACAACAAATCTACAGTCAAAGTTGGTCAACCTGAAGTCCACCCTCCTGTCAACGCAAGTCAAAGTGCCCAAAACTCTTAGTTTCTATGCCAAATAGTGTGGCCTGCCCAAACAGAAAATCTCCCACAAAAATTGCAGTCAAAGGAGGTCAAATACATCGAAGTCAACGTTGACCAACGCTGGTCAAAGTTGCAAACAACGTCATACTTTCAGCTCCCTAAAATTCGTCATCCTTTTTGCCACACGTGTGAAAAGAACAATTGCCCAATGAGGTGTATGAGCCAATCAGATGAGGAGAGAGAAGAATGTGGTGTGTGATGATGATACCAAATGAGGGTGGAGGCCTCTCTTATTTATATGAATCAATGAGGGTCAAAAGACATGTCGGTTGGGCTGCATGAGCTTACATGATGTTGTGGCTAACCTTGACAAATTACACGTGTGGGCTTCACTTCAAAAACATATTTCCCCTTGTCCAAATTTAGTGATCTTTAGGTCGATTTTGGTCCTCTCAAAAAGAGGAAATCAATGCAATAATTATCTCCATCAAATGAGCTACCCAAAGTGGAATTTGGCCCTTGTTTCCAATTTTAACAAAGTTGCATTGTGTAATTGTTCTTGGTGGATAAGTGATCTTGTCTCTTTTGCCATCATTGGTTTATGGTTATTGTGAATCTTTGGTATATTGTCAATATTTCTTTTAGAGAATACATCTAGTATCTTGTTGGCACTTGTATCATCGAGCATTTTCTCCTTATGGTTAATATTGTCTTAAAAATATCATTGTCAAAGTACTTGTTTCCTTAACTCAAGATTTCGTTATAACTGGAGTACTAAATCATTAAGCAAATCTTAGCCTAAGACTCACTCCCCATCCTTGCATCGCATCCTAAGCTAATTTGCACTAATAACTTACCTCCAAGCATAAGCTTGGTTGATAGACCTCTAGGGCCACCCTTCTCATCTAGCTTGAGGGGCTTAGCAACTCTTCGGTGGTTAACACGGTGACCTTGCAGTTGTCAAAGCCACAGTCTCTGCAGCGCCAAAGGCATTGGGTGATAGGAGCCTAACAAAAGGTATCGTTAATCAAGCCCTTGCTTGCTTCCTGTTGGCCTCCTTCCCACAACCTACCTTGGAGCCTAGCTTCAAAACAATTAAGGGAAGGTCATACTCAAATTAGGCATTTAATTAAAACTAACCAAGGTCTTTGCATCACACCTAGAATTTAGGATTTGCATTTCATTTAAGTTAGTGAAGCATCAAAGCAGCGGTTATCCATCCAGCACTCGGTCTTAATTTTATAAAGCAAGAGTGTTGACTCCATAAGGCACTGGTCTCAAATATAATTTCAATCTAATCTTTAAAATCTTGCTAATTTAACCAATTGCTAGGTTACTCAATTGTGTCTCTCGGACTCGTTGGTTCCCAACTTGTCCTTCATCATCTCATTTCCACAGGGTCTAGCCCCCATAGCCTGCTGTTGGGAGACAGCTAAAACGGAGGGGTTGGGGATTAGGGTGACAGCCCCCCAACCTGAGTCGTTGTCACAGTCCCTGTACAATCTAAGCGACAACAAGTCCAAGCCTCGAATCCAACTCAAGGTCGACCACTACACACAACTACAAGCCCACAGGTGATAGTGTAAGTTAAGCAACTTCAGTTATTCACTTTTGTCATGGCACCCATGCATTTTTTCTATACTAGCTTAAACATGCTTTTGGCAACTATTATAGTTTATATTGAGCTCGTTTATCAAACACACGTGCACATAAAAGAAGATTCCTCTTGATTCCATGTAATGCTTTGGGAAACCAAACAAAAATCAACAAGAAACTATAAAGGCTTTAAGTTTTATCACAACATGCTTGACCAAACATTCAATGCCCTTCCCTTTTAATTCATTAATATCAAATTCTACTTCCTATGTTGTTTGGTCCTGGAGTGAAAAGCTTGTTGCGCAATATCTTAAAATGGTGCCATGTATTTAGGGCCTTCCCATATGAAAATCCTTACTTGTCACTGTTAACATTGTAAGTGACAGCCTAAAGTCTAGGCTCTACATAGAGTCATTTAATTTTATGTTTATAATCTTCTATCAATACTTGAACAATGACCATAGAATCACAATATGTTACTAGCCGTGAGAGAATTGTAGTAATAAGTTAGTAATAAGAGTCCTTTTTTAGTCCCTCATTGTGGCTAAATGATATCATTGTTGGTTGCTTGTGTCGGGCCAGGCAGTAACTCCTCAAGGCAAAAATGATTCGTATGTTCTATTCCATCAGGTAGGTCTTCATTATATACATGAGGAAGACACTGTTCAGTTCATCTCCCGATGAATGTTCATATTTCTTATTTATCTATTTACATAAATTCACCCAATCACAAGGATTAGGTGTCAACAGCTTGGAACACGATGTGAACAAGTGTTGAAGACTAAAGTCACTCTTTAAGTTTCACTTGTCTTTCCCCTCATGGTCTTTAGAAAATCAACCATTTTGATCCTAAATGAAATCAAAAAGCACAAATAACATCATTTTATCAATGCATTAAGGGACGTCATTTTATTAAATGCATTAAAGGATGCTACAAAATCCTTGGCAAAAAAAATTATATTTGTGCAATTGTCATAGTAATCAAGAAAGCACAGTTACTACACCCCATCACTCGCGTCTGTCACTGCGTCACAGGGTTCACCTAGTCACAAAACAATGTCATTAACTAAGTTTTGTACAATCCTAAATGAATATTTTAGTTTTCATAGTTTTTAAATTGTATTCATTTGAATTTTCTAGTTTCATGGTTTATTTAATCATTACAAGTAGATTAGTATGTAGTGAATCATAATATGCAAACAAACAATGCAGAAACATTTGCCATGGCACCTCCAAAATCAACAGCAAAAGATGGAAACATGTAGAGAAATTAAATGGACCCAATTGTAGAAATTCCTTGAAAATTTTGCAACTACTGTAGTGAACAAATCTGAAACTAATTTATAACACCAAGACACGGAATTTCTCTATTTGTAGCAGAATAGAACAGAATTAAAAACACATTCACACAATACAATAACATAGGATTTTTCTAGGGAACCCAACTGGGAAAACCCTCTGCTAGTTGTAGAATTTTATTGACGAAGTCGAGCAAATAGAATTATTTACCAGCCTAGATCCATCTTAACTTCAGATCTACCCGGCACCAAGAGGGATCAAATCCCTTTTCACTCTAAAAGAAGTCTGGTGGTATATATATATATATATATATATATATACATGGGTTGTTCCCATGGTACTCTTATCTAAGAATATATATTTATATATATATATATATATATATATATATATATATACCATGGGTAAAACTATGGGTTGTCAAAACCTATAACCAAGAAACCATGAATGATAAATTGATTATTTTACCTCTATTTTATTTTAATTATTAATTCTATTTTTATTTTATTTTATTTTTTTATGTAATTTGACCCAGTCAAAATGTTTACAAGGAATGGTAAATTGATTATTTTAACTATATTTTATTTTAAATATTAATTTTATTTTTTATTTCATTTTTTTTATGTAATTTGACTTTGTCAAAATGTTTACAAGACAAGACATTACAACATCTCTACCATACTAGGCTTGTTAAGTTATGGTATGTTCTATGCTTATAACAGTTTACTTCTTTTTCTTATTATATTCCAATCACATGTACATAAAGTAAAGTGCAGATAGAACATTAAACGATCGACAGAAAACAAGCCAAGACAAGAGACACAAGATGTGGCGGCTAGCCAGGGACAAACCCCACAATGTGGGGAAACCCTTTGATCAAATCTTCTTTTACCTTCAATAATTCAGCAGAGAGAAATAGTACAATAAATCTGATTCATATCAGCAGTAGCAAACCCTAGATCAGCGGCATCAACATTAGCGACTTCATCATCAAACTAGGGTAGACGATATCTCACAAACCGTCCATCGGATTGACTTCATTCCACCACCAAAAGTTGCGGCTTCCAGAGGAGGTTCAGATGAACCTACAGCGCAATTCAGATGAGGAGATCTTCTAGTCCATGCAGGTCAATCTTTACTTCTGCAGTTGCAGCTTCAGTTTCAACAGTTTCCGACTTCAAACTAGGGCAGTCGATATCTTGCAAACCATTCGTCAGATTGACTTTATTCCACTACCAAAAGTTGCGGCTTTCAGAGGAGATCCAGATGGACCTACAACGCAGTTCTAAGGAGGAGATATGATGGTCAACATAGGTCAAACTTTGGATCTGCAGTTGCAACTTCAAGTTCAACAGCTTCCGGCTTCACATGTGTGAGAGAGAGACCCTTTTTTGCGCAGTAGAGAAGAGACTCATTTCTGTGCAGTAGAGAGAGAGATGTGATGAGATGAGTGAGTCCAAATGAGGAAAAGTCCTCTTATATTTATACACAACATTGGTGATTGAATAGATGCGACTGTTGGGCTTTTGAGCCTACATGAGTTGTAGGTCGGCTTGATAATATCCATTATCAAAATAAATTCATATCTCCATGAATATTTATCGGAATCGAATGATCTTTATATCAATCCTACACCTCTCGACGAGAGGAATCTAATAAAAATATTATCGGCCATAAATAAGATAACCCACATGAAGTTTTGCCATAGTTGCCAATTTTAACACTCCCTCTCAACTAGGGAGAACTTCATCTGCAATCTGTCTATCGGTCGTTAATATTCATCCATCATATGCATTGCCCTGTACAACCTGTCCCTTGCCCTGCTCTGCTCTATTTTGCCTATTATGCTTTGTCTTGTTCTGCCCTGTACTGATCTGTATTGTTCTGCTCTGTTTTGCTCTGCTCTTGCATTGTTCTGTTCTGCTCTACTTTTGTCCGAATTATGAAGAAGAAGAAATGATCAAGGATGTATCATACTGACTCAAAGTCAGTCTCAAAGTATGTACCACTGGTCCCAGACCAATCTTAACCAACCCGAAGTCAGCGTCATAGTGAGTACAACTCCACTGGTCCCAGATCAATATCATCCTCCACTGACTCAAAGTTAGTCTCAGAGTGCGTACCACTAGTCCCAGACCAATCTCAGCCGACCCGAAGTCAGCGTCATAATATGTACCACTCCTACCACTAGTCCCAGATCAGTCTCAACCGACCCAAAGTCAACATCATAGTATGTACCACTCTCACTGGTCCCAAACCAGTACTGCACTGACACGAAGTCAGTCTCAGAGTATGTACCACTGGTCCCAGACCAGTCTCAACCGACCCGAAGTCAGTGTCATAGTATGGTACAACTCCTACCACTGGTCCCAAACCAGTATCATTGATCCCAGATCAATGGACGTCATCCTAGCGTAGGGAGTACGGTAGATACAACGATGCGTCCATCGGTACTACTATGGTCCCTAGCTTCATTTCCCTGCTCATTGATCAGATGAGAGGTACTTCCCATGAGTGCCAGACTGCATGGGTAGGATGCCTCGACAAGAGAACTAATCAATCATGTCCTCACAGGAGAACACATCAATCCTGCTACAATTGCCATGGAGAACACATCAATCAAGGCCTCACAGGAGAGCACATCAATCCTGCTACAATCGCCATGAGAACACATCAATCCAGGCTCCCATGGAGAACACATCAATCCTACTACAATGTCGCCACGGGGTGTACATGTATACCACCAAGGGATAGTGAATCATCCTGTGGTCATATGCTGCTCCAAGAAGCACCCCGCACCCCCTTGGAGCTCCCAGAGCTCAATGCATCATACATGACCCTCATCGAAGGGTCCTTGAACAACTCCAAGTTGTTCTCGGAAAGTCAGAAATTTTACTTTCTCAAGGGGTTTTGTCAGAATGTCGGCGACGTGTTCATCTATACTGATATGTTGGAGCCTTATAGCTCCCCGCTGCACCATATCTCGAATATAGTGGTATCTAATATCGATATGCTTGGAGCGATCATGAAATACGGGATTCTCTGACAAACGAATCCCACTCTGGTTGTCACAAAGGATCACGGTGGTATCCAATGTAAATCCAAATAGCTCACTGAAGAGCTTTCGCAACCAAACTGCCTCACGGGAAGCCATGCTGGCAGCAATATGCTCTGCTTCGGCGGTGCTCAAGGCCACCGACTTTTGCTTCCTGCTCATCCAAGATATCGAAGCAGATCCCAAGGAGAAACAACACCCAGAAGTGCTCTTATGATCCTCCACATTGCCTGCCCAGTCAGCATCTGTGTATCCAAATAGTCTCATATCTCCGACAGTGTATCTTAATCCATAAGTGATAGTGCCACGAAGATATCTCAACAGATTCTTGGCACCAATCCAATGTATGTGGTGGGGTTCAACCATATGTTGACTCAACGTGTTGACTGCGAAGCATATATCTGGACGAGAGTTCACTAAGAACATTAATCCTCTAACGAGTTGCCGATACTCGGTAGCATTTCGTAAAACAGGTCCAGCAGCACTACTTCTTAACTTCTTGAAGTCAAGCTCCATCGGGTTAGTTACAGGCTTGCAGTCCACCCTACTGAATCTTTCCAATATCTTCACCACATATTTTCCTTGAGATAGGAAAGTTTCTCCTGGCTTCTGCCACACTTCAAGTCTTAGGAAATAGTGCATCAGTCCTAGGTCCTTCATTTCAAATTCAGAAGCCAACTCCCTCTTACATTTAAGAATAAGAGGGTCTGCACCTGTTAGAAAGAGGTCATCCACATACAACACCAGTATGAGAGGTTTATCATCTTCAACCTTAAAGTAAAGGTTAGGATCGGCTTCACTCCTAGTGAATCCCAGCATCATCAAGTAGTTGTCAATCCTCTCATACCATGCTCGAAGTGCTTGGTTCAACCCATAGAGAGCCTTCTTCAACCTGCATACATGAGATTTCCGATCATAAATTTCAAATCCTTCGGGTTGCTTCACGTAGACCTCTTCTTTGATCGAGTCGTGCAAGAACGCAGTCTTGACATCCATCTGATGTAGGTTCCATCCTTGTGAAGCGAAAAGGGCTATGATCGAGCGGATGGTTGTATATCTGGCAATAGGTGCAAATATCTCGTCATAGTATATACCTTCCTTCTGGGAGAAACCACAAGCAACAAAACGAGCCTTATACTTTTCCGTACTTCCATCTGCTGCATGATTTATCTTGTAAAGCCATTTGCAAGTAACAATTGTCTTGTCTTGGGGTCTAGGAACTACTTCCCAGACATCATTCTTCATGATAGACTCATATTCTTCGGTCATAACATCCTTCCATACTTGATGCTTGACGGCATCTGAGAATGATGAAGGCTCATTTTGTATGATCGTGTTCATGATGGTTAGGTATCCCTGATACCTATTAGGTTTCTTACTTTCACGAAAGGTTCCTCGGGGTGCAACATGTCCTTCAGCATCATCAAGTAGCCCCCTAAGCCATGAAGGCCTCTTCCTACAGGAGGAAGGCTCATGTGGAGGAGGATCAATCGGATCCATGGGTTCTTCTACATCAGGCATTGATTCATCATCTTTTTCTTTCGGTTCCCTGGTGTCGGCTTCTTGAGAGCTCCTCAAAGTTGGAAGATTGTTCACCTTGCTGAGAGCCATACTTCATCAAAGGTGACATCATGACTAATTACGACTTCCCTTTGACCGGCTACATAGATTCTATAGCCTTTAGTATTTTCACCATAGCCCACGAAAATTCCCTTCTTTCCAGATGCACCCAATTTATTTCTTTTCTCTTTCGGCACATGAAAATATACAGGGCTTCCAAAAATTCTAAAATGAGAAACATCAGGTTTCTTACCGGTGAACTTTTCTTCAGGAGTCTTGGATCCCAATGCTTGATGAGGACATCGATTTTGTACATATACGGCAGTGTTTATAGCTTCAGCCCATAGAAACTTCGGAAGTCTTTGATCATGTAGCATGGCCTGGACAGCTTCCATAACCGTGTGGTTCTTCCTTTCCGCCACACCATTCTGTTCAGGAGTATATGGTGTAGTAGTCTCCCTCTTGATGCCAGCTTCTTTACAAAAATCATGGAACTCATTAGATTCATATTCAGTCCCATTATCAGTTCTTAAGATCTTGATCTTCTTTTCGGTTTGATTCTCGATCAGGGCTTTGAATGTTGAAACCAAGAAAACACTTCATCCTTCTTTTTCAAGAAGTATATCCAGGTCCTTCGAGAATAGTCATCTGTAAAAGTGGGATAATATGAATATCCTCCCAAGGAGTTCACAAGCATCATATCGGATATGTCTGAGTGAAATAGTTGTAATATATCGGAGGTCTTGCTTTGAATTGAAGGGAATGGTCCCCTTTTGAGCTTTCCTTCGGCACATCCCAAACATACACCTTCTTTCTCTACTTGGAATTTGGGCATCCCTGTTACCATCTGTCTTACATCGAGTAGAGCTTTGTAATGAAGGTGGGCAAACCTCTGATGCCAAAGTTCGGACTGAAGAGTTGTGTCACAAGACATGACACCTAGCAGACTTCCACCAACCTGATATAAAGAATCAACTCGAAACCCAAGAGTGAAAGCATCTTTAACATTATTTTTCCATATACGTACCTTGCCATCGCTGAAGGTTACCTTGTAGCCTTTGTCTTCCATTGCCGAGATGGATACCAGGTTCTTTTTGAGATCAGGTACATATAATACATCTTGTAAGTGAATCATATTACCTTGATTCAATTTGAGAGAAACATTTCCTACACCTTTCACGGGGTATTTCATGTCATCTCCAAGGACAATTTCCAGGTTAGTTTCTTTCTCTACCAGATTATGGAGTACTTCTTTGTAACCAGTGAAGTGTCTTGAGGCACCACTATCAATGAGCCAAATTCCCATTGAGTCCGAAGGAGCAGAGGTAGATAGAGCAGCTGGTAGATAATATTCAGCCTGCTTATTGTCAACAGTGTTAGATTCATACTTAGAATTTCTAGCCTTCTTGAATGGTTGCCCTCTTCCTTGATTCCCAACGTTCATTTTACCTTTGTTGTTGAATTTTCCATTCCTTCGATTACCATGAGAGGAATTTTGATCATCGTCACGATGAAAGTCCTTTCTATCAGGGCATTCCCTTGCATAGTGACCTGCTTTATTGCAAATGAAACATCGTCCTTTTCTTCCACACTTAGATCCAGCCTTTCTTTCTGATTTAGACCCAGAATTATTTCTTTTCTTAGCATGAGAAGAAAAAGCAACAGGAGGACCTTTAGGCAAGGGAATTTCTTGCTCTTCTACCCTTGTTTCTTCTTGAATGCATCTAGCCATTAATTCCTCGAAACCAAGAATTGCAATATTGTTCAGAAGAGTAGTCTTGAACACATACCATTCGGATGGTAATCCTCCAAGAGTTGTGAGTGCCATTTCTCTGTCAGTAGTAGTCTCCCCAATAGATAGGAGATCGTTCTTGATCTCGGTGATTCTTAAGAAGTATGCTTGCATACTCTCATCTTTACCCTTCTTGATTTCCCTCAGCTTATTTCTAAGAAACAAAACTCGATTTGCATCATTAACTTTAAATAAACTCACCAGTCTATCGTAGATTTCCTTGGAGGTGTCTAGATCAGAGATGTAGGCCACCAAGGGCTTGTCGATAGAGTCCCGGATGATCTTCTTCGCTTTAATTTCTTCGTGCTTCCATTTGTTCCTGGCAGCAGGAGGTGCATTTGATGGAGGCTCAACAATATTACCTCTCACATGATCCAACACTCCTTGATCCTCAAGGGTTAGAACGATAGACATCTTCCATCCGTGATAGTCAGCTTTCTCGCGGAGCTTGTCTTCAGTGGGAAAGAGTGTTGAGGACCCCATCATTCTTTTAGGATAGCTTTGCCAATCTTCTCTTCGGTGATTGCTCTTGCTCTTGCTTGGGCTTTGTCTTCACCTCAGCTCTGATACCATGCTATGGTATGTTCTATGCTTATAACAGTTTACTTCATTTTCTTATTATATTCCAATCACATGTACAGAAAGTAAAGTGCAGATAGAACATTAAACGATCGACAGAAAACAAGCCAAGACAAGAAACACAAGATGTGGCGGCTAGCCAGGGACAAACCCCACAATGTGTGGGGAAACCCTTTGATCAAATCTTCTTTTATCTTCAATAATTCAGCAAAGAGAAATAATAGAATAAATCTGATTCATATCAGCAGTATCAAACCCTAGATCAGCAGCATCAGCATTAGCGGCTTCATCATCAAACTAGGGCAGACGATATCTCACAAACCGTCCGTCAGATTGACTTCATTCCACCACCAAAAGTTGTGGCTTCCAGAGGAGGTTCAGATGAACCTACAACGCAGTTCAGATGATGAGATCTTCTAGTCCACGCAGGTCAATCTTTACTTCTGCAGTTGCAGCTTCAGTTTTAGCAGTTTCTGGCTTCAAACTAGGGCAGTCCATATCTTGCAAACCATTCGTCGGATTGACTTCATTCCACCACCAAAAGTTGCGGCTTTCAGAGGAGATCCAGATGGACCTACAGCGCAGTTCTAAGGAGGAGATCTGATGGTCAACGCAGGTCAAACTTTGGATCTGCACTTGCAGCTTCAGGTTCAACAGCTTCCGCCTTCACATGTGCGAGAGAGAGACCCTTTTCTGCGCAGTAGAGAAGAGACTCATTTCTACGCAGTAGAGAGAGAGATGTGATGAGATGAGTGAGTCCAAATGAGGAAAAGTCCTCTTATATTTATACACAACGTTGGTGATTAAATAGATGCGATTGTTGGGCTTCTGAGCCTACATGAGTTGTAGGTCGGCTTGATAATAATTCCATTATCAAAATAAATTCATATCTCCATGAATACTTATCAGAATCGGATGATCTTTATATCAATCCTACACCTCTCGACGAGAGGAATCTAATAAAAATATTATCATCCATGAATAAGATGACCCACATGAAGTTTTGCCCTAGTTGCCAATTTTAACAGGGCTGGAGAATGCCTCTTAGCGCAATAAAATTAAAACAAAATATTTATAAAATATTTTCATTTTGAAATGAGTTATGGTTTTTTTGCATCTGGTATTGATGATAAGCCATGGTATTGACCCATGGTGTCATAACAATGCCTATTTACAAAGCCTATTTATAAGTTAATAATATCCATGGCAAAAGGGGTTGAATATCCATAGTTATGAATCTTGTTATATTGTAAGTTTATTGTAAGTATTAAGTTTTTATGGCTTATTAAATAAATCTATACCTTTTTCCTTTTAGATTTAATTTTAAAAATGTTATTAAAAAATTAAAATAAAATATTTATAAAATATTTTGATTTTGAAATGAGTTATGGTTTTTGGGCATCTAGTATTCATGATAAGCCATGGTATTGACCCATGGTATTGTAACAAAGCCTATTTACAAAGTCTATTTATAAGTTAATAATATCCATGGTTGTGAATCTTGTTATATTACAAGTTTATTGTAATTATTAAGTTTTTATGTGCTTATTAATTAAATTTAAATATATTTACATCATTATTTTACACCAATACATCTCCACCATAACATTTTGCTTATAGATTAAATTTTAAATATGTTATAGAATTAAATTAAAATAAAATATTTTAAACAATGTTGACATACAATCTTTCTTACATTACATCTAACACCTACACATCTCCCCAGGCGCAACAAGGCAAATTGTTTCACAAGAGAATAAGGTTGCTCTCTTTGTTGACACTTAGCTAAAGCCTACTCGCAACAACCCTGTCCTTAGCTCCTAAATCCTTACATTGCCCTGCCCCTATTTCCTTGCACTAGAAGCCTCCTATTTCCTAGCGCAATAGTGGGCCTATCTTCTAGGAATTACTCCTAATTCCTAGCGCACACCAGCAAGGATTTTCTCTGCCAAAACTTTTCGTATAGGCCTCTCCTTCATGCTCTTCCTAGCTCTACTAGCTCACACACAAAACTCGTGCTCTCTATTGTCTTGGCTCACAACCTTGTGCTCACAAAACAATGATCCAATTATGTGCCTTTGTCCTCCTCATAAGCAATTCAACCAACCTAAAACTGGCAAGTTTATTTTTGGAACATGGACTTGTGATTGCTAAGTTAACTAAGTCTATCTAACCCATGTAACTTGTCTTGCCTCAATTTAGAAACTGAGGCTCATTTGCTTGTCCTTTTCCAAAGATAACTCGCACTAGGAGACAACAAATTGAGCCAACACCTCCTGCGCATAAGTCAAACTGCTTCATGAACTTGTCCTAACTTATAGGAACTTGTGCATGCTAAGGAATGACTACTTGTGGTCACTTTGACTAAGGCACAAGTCAAAGAAGACCTTACTCGCTATATTTTCAACACTCCCTCTTAGCGAGGAAGGTGTTTCTGGAAGAAGATTGTCCACCTGGATCTGTCTCCAACACTACCACGTTCTCCGCTATTGCAATTGATCCCTCTAAACTAGAAGACTTCCCTGTTTTCTTCTGCGGAACCTCAATGAAGACCTGTTCTTTCCCAACATGCTCTCCGACTCTATCACTTTAGTCATGACTCATAAGTGCATTGTACCATGTGTACCTCTATGGCTGCTTCCTCTTACTAAAGTTGATATTGGAAGATCCAACTCTCTCTTGATCTCCCTTAAACAAATCCTCTGCCAACTTGGCTCGAACTCTCCATATATTGGGAGTCACTAACAGAGTGGTTGCCTCCACTCGCCCTGGGCTCTGCTCATCATCATCCTGTTGGTCGACTGAACTGCCAACTAGCTTAGACTCAAACTGAGATACTCGCTGAGGCTCCATCTTGAGTAGCTTTGTCTCAAGTACTTTAATCTACTCTTACTCTAAGCACTCCCTCTGAGTTCTGCTCTCCTCAACCATCACTTCTCTGCTTTGTGCACTACCTGCCTTATTGCTCAAGGTTGCACCTGTCTCAACTTGTAGTAAGTACGAATTCTTATTCCTTACACCTATCTGCTTCTTACATCCAAAAGCTAAGTGTTGGAGGTAAGCCTTACCTCTTCTGAAGATGACATCATAACTCTTGTCCTCAAGGGTAGCTATCGAAACAAGATTCTGCTTTAATCCTAGAACATAGAGGACATCTCTGAGATGAAGAGGATTACTTGACTCCCTTTGAGATGAAGAGGATTACTTGACTCCCTTTGAAAGCTGACAGTAACAGCACCTCTAGCTGCATACATGCCATCATCTCTTAGCTCAATCTAAAGCTGCATGTCCTTCTCCTTCACGTGGTTGAAATTCTTCTTGTTCCCGATCATGTGGAAGGATGCTCCTGAATCAATATACCAAATATTGTTGTCTGTTGAGCTTTCCATGCAAGCTATAAATGAGAAATCTTTCTCGAACTGGGCAGAAAATGCATCTGCCTCATGATCCTTACTAGACGACTCCTTTCGCTTAGGACACTTAGTGGCATAGTGTCCAAACTCATGGCAATGGAAGCACTTGATCTTGCTTAGATCCTTCTTCTTGCCCTTCTGACTAGACTCGGTCATTGCTTGGCCTTCCTTTCCCTTGGCCTTACTGCTCTTGCCTACTAGGGCAAAGTTCTCCTTGTCCTCTATTTTCATCGATCTACCATCTTTGGTCCCTCTTTGGATCTCTTCCTGAACGAAGTTAGTCCATAACCTTTCCCAACTGGGAAAACTTTCTCTGCCACTAACAGTGTCTTGGAACCCATACCAAGACTTGTGAAGTCCTATAAGAGAAAAACTCACAAGGCCGTGCTCTGGTACAATCACTCCCACACCACCTAGCTCATCTCGTCCCTGAGTGAACTTTGACAAATATGTGACGATGGCCTCATCCTTGCTCATCCGGATACTCCTTAACTTCTCCTTTAGAGCAAGCTTCCCGGTATCATTGGTATTCTGATATAGATCTAAAATAGTTTTGAACATCTCATAAGCTATCTTCTTCTCATGGATATGAGGAATTATATTATCTCTAACCCCTTCTAGAATAATCCTCCTTGCCTTGATATCATTCTTAGTATGCTAGGTCCACTGTTGGGGATCTTTTGGTGGTGGAATAGCATGCTTCACAAATTCTCCCACCCCATTATCCTCCTAAACTATCATGATCCTCCCTTTCCATGTAATGAAGTTCGATGCTCCCTCTAAACAATGATGTGCTCTCAAACCCTGGTACGCTGCTTCCCCAGAGAGCTTTCCAACACTTGCCCACTAACAGCGCAGTAGTCCTTCACAAGAGGTTGTATTTAGGTCACAATAGGGAAACTTCTAATAGCCCTTCAACCTGTACTTAAACCGCCCACACAAGTGTCCAATAGGACCTCATCCACTTATAAAAACATCAACTTGAGAATAGCATTCAACATACCTTAACCAACAGACTTCTTTTGCTTCTCTAGGTCACGACCCTATGCAATTACCTGAAGTTTTTCGACCCTCTAATAGGGCATCTTGCACCCACGTCAGCCCACAATCTGCTACCTCAAAACATTACAAAACCCTTCTCCACAGATTCCTCCTTTCTGTGTTATCACTTGTCCTCCTATATATTGTTGTTCCAACTCCTTAAGACCACAGACCAGCCCTAAACTAGGCTCGGTCACTCTTGTAACAACACAGAAAAACTTGGCCTATTTTGCAAGGTGTTTGCACCACAAATAGTGCACAGAAACACTGCCCCGAATGCTCCTCTTCCATGTTGCCTGCTTCTGCCTAAAAACAAACCGAAACTAGTCCTCTTCTCCACTTCGCTAGGCTCCTTTAGGTTGTTATTTCAGAGAGATTCTCCTTGTGATGTTGCACTAGGATGTGCAAATCAACTTGTGTTGGTCTTTATTTTGTTCCTACCATGTAGAATTTCCTTGAAAATTTTGCAACCGCTGTAGTGAACAAATATGAAACTAATTTGTAACACCAAGACACAACATTTCTCTACTCTTTTGTAGTAGAATAAAACATAATTGAAGTAATATGTTTAGCAAAGAGGGAAAATGTGGTTCTCGCTCTCGTTAGGTTTTCGCGCCTCTACTTTGCATTGTTTAGCGTCGAAGTCTTGGCACAATCCACTGATGGAGACTATGGAGACCTGGGGCATGTGGGCTCTAAGATTTACAACAAAAGCAAACATGGATGTGGCCATGGATTGGTGTCTCTAGTGGAGACTTGTTCGGAAATATGGCATAATGTTTCTATGGTTTACCTTAAAACAGGGGAACATTTTTATGAGGACGCATTCTGTGTGGAGGACAATCAAAACACTGATATTGACAAACATTATGCTACTCAGACATTCGCGGCCATGGATGAGGATGACTATTATATGACAATGTGGTTAATGTGGGTTGGAGGTGTTTTTTTTGCGAGGGTCTCCAAATGCATGGTGCAATGGGTGCGGGCTAGAGGGAGTGTTTTTGCCATAGGGGTTGGGGGCCCAATATGGGTTTCAAACTTTCGAAGTGGGGGCTTTGTGAATGGTGTTGGAGTTGGGGAGCGAGGCAATAGAATCTCCCTTTTGGCGCAGCCTAGATTACGTTGGAGTCTCAATCTTCATCATCCAGGGGGATATGTACTTTCCCTAGAGTTGTCGTTGCACTGAGGCGGCTATGGTGGCGGATGGTTCCTGGTCAAATGATCGATATGCAAAAAAACCTTTGGGGGCTCCTCGTAAGTACCTGAAATGCCCTCTTTGTTATTATTATATATGCTCTGTCTTGACAGATATGGGAATACTTGACCTGTTGTAAAATGTAACTAGGTTCGGTCTTCATAATGACATGTAATTATGATCTTTGTAAATGATGAAAAGAAGAGAATAAAATTATTTTTGTAATGCCTTGCTTCATGGGTTTCATGAGCAAGAGATTTTATTTGTTAGTGGCTCCCATTGAGAGCCTTAGGATTTATCATTTGAGTCAAAGAGTCAATGTCATGTATGAAGAGATCTTCTTGAGCATGTGTCAAATATATATATATATAAAGCCCTCCAACGACAAGCACAAGTCCTTCTCTTGAAGTCGGCCTCCAAACGAAGTGAAGATTTCATGTCAGCCTTACCTTATGGAGACACATCGGTTCACATGGCTCATGTCGGCTTATTTATGAAGACCAACCACTATATATAGGGTGAAGGCACTTCGCATAAATTACAGACTACAGTTCAAAAGTTTGGATTCTTCTGTAGTTTCGATGGACAATTATAGTGAAAAGTTTGGATGACAAATCACAGTACAAAATTCAGATGGGTAAGGACAGCGAGGAGATTTAGAGACAGAATTCGAACGTCTCTGTGATTTCTAGATGTATATTGGCAAAATGAAGTTCGCATAAGGATACATAGTGAGTTTATGATTCGGTGCCATCACTGCTAGAAGAATTCAGTGCCTCACAAAAGAAAGGTCACAAGTATGTGATAAAAGATCTCAGTGTTGTTACAAGGAAAGAAGGTCTCGTTGGTATCTCAGAAGACAGCGAATATGGTTCAATGATATGTCTTCAGGGTTCGGTGTTACATCTAAAGAAGAGGTTCGGTGTCCTTTGACTAACACAATGACCACAGTTTGGTGTTATCACTTATGGTACAAAGTCTGAAGTAGAAAGAACCCAGAGAGAGCAATCGAGGTGGAAGAGGACTTGTGTCTTGGTCGTGGAGTGGCTAATACGTCAAGGGTCTTGGTCTTGGTATTCGTCAATTGGAATCTCTATAAGAATAATTTGTGCAAGTTTTCCTCTCAAAGAGTGTGAGGTTTTGGCCCTGGCTGATAGCCTATATTCTGTGTCTCTTGTCTATTTATGAAGAAGAACACTAATCATCTAAGACAAAGAAGATTCTAACCTAATGAAGTAAAAAGCATTCACAAGCAGTCACTAATGGAAGAGAAATCACCTAATACTAATGCCCTAGATTTCTCAACATGACTGACTGCCATCATTGCAGTATTCAATGGACACAAAACTTGTTCCCCTTACATTTCGTGGCTATAATCATTGCAACAGAATGAGAGATCGAGCCCTGGATCCATTTTAGATTTGTATTAAAAATTTATCTATGTTGCACGGGTTCCCGAACCCAGGGGTGGGGTTCTCGAACCCGTCCCGAGTTCCCGTCCCCACGTTCCAGGTGCTAGAACGGGTACCTCTGAGAAGAACCCAGTTCTTCTTGAAAGAACCCGAGACTTCGAAATCATAAACCAGGTTCTTTTGATACATCGGAAAAGATTGCAAAGTGTCGATGTAGATGTAATATTCCCAACTCAAATATACTCAATTTTCTCTTAAAATTTCTGAGTTTTTAATTGAGTTTCAATGAGTCTTAATTGAGGTATTTTATCAAATAGTTGAAGGACAACTGCTGTAGATGTTGGTTTTATATTTTCTCTCAAGTGACATGGACAGTGGTCATTGCAGCAATGGGAAAATGCTTCAAATAACTAGAAAACTTATTTATAAACTCAGAATTATACTTTCACTGTTGTTACAACTTAAAATGATGACAATTTCTGAGCATAAACAGCCATGCAATTAACTAGACACCAATAGATGTAGTGAAGGTCAAAACGGTGGAACCTGGTAGCATTACAGCAGTGTATAAATGGAATATCAGCCTTTAAATAATAGATCTTCAGCCATTAAAATCAGTCTTCTACAGCAGAGATGGATCAGCAATAAACATAGCTTGTTCTCTAAAAAATCGTTGTTTAACAAGGCAAAGTCTGATATTGTTTAAGAGCAAATTTCCCAAATTTTACAATGCCATTGCGAAGGACACACCTGGAACATGCTCCATCTGATAAGAACTTAAACTTGTTGATTGTCAGAGCTTCTGCAATTAACTTGATTTCTTGAGTAAGCAAGCTGCTACAGAATTTGGCAAAAATCTTGAAATTTGGAGAGTAAATAAGGATGCATAAATTGGGCTCTATTATCTCTTGAAAGAGGATATTTGATCAGTCTTTAACCTCTGAAATCAGTACGATTAAATCATAAATATTTAAGTTTTCTTGTTTAAAGTTGAAAAATATACAAATTCATATATATTATAATTTATAAAATATAATATTTATTCCTGGCAACATAGAAATTTATCAACCTCTACTTTCTGGGTGAGCAATACTGACACAATAAAAAGTTGAAACAGAATAATTGGAAGATGTGGGGCCTTCCAACCTACTTGCAAAGCCTACAATTTTGCGAGGAGGGTTATGGAAAATTTTGCTCAGATAAAGGACTTTCAGATTCAATAGATGCCACTGTAATAATGAATGTGGGGCTGGGGGGGAGCTCCAGGTTTTAGAACTCAAACAAGAATAGCCTCCTCTAAAGATGTTTTGAAAAACAAACCCACATCTTCTGCTGAAAAAATTCAAAACATTGGGGGGCCATACATCGTAGAACAATTGGAGCAATCTCCTACAGTGGAAGTTGATATCTCAGAGGTAGATTCCATATTTATTACCATGCAATCCAAGGTGAACATTTGTCGTTTTAATGGTTTTTGGCCAAAAACAGAAGCATTGCATCAATGTATCTTTTCCTCGAGGACTGACAGTGGTGACCTTTATTTATGTTCCAAAGGAGTTTTTATTGTTCACTTTGATGCACAGAAGGATTATAATTTTGTTTTAAATGAAGGGCCATGGTTTTGGGGCAATTCGGGGCTATTTATTACCCCATGGTGCCCAGGATTCGATGCTTCAAGCATGGTGGTATCAAAGATGTCGGTTTGGATGAGGGTCCCAAACCATCCCTTTTGGCACCATAAGGTTCTGGAGGACATAGGCAACTTATTGAGAAAACTCATGAAGAGAGACTGTGACAAAACAAATAAAGGCATATTCACCTCAGCCGAGATTTGTGTGGAGATTGATCTAAGCAAAGGTCTTCCAAATCACATTATGCTTAAGCACAAAGAGTTTCAGCGATCTCAACCTCTAGACTATGAGAACACAGTGTTTCGTTGTAGGAATTTTTTCCAAACAGGACACTGGAAGAACACTTGCCCACAAGTAAAAAAGCATCCAAACAAGAAAGTGGCTCATGAGCCATATGGGTGGCAATTTTCACAGTCACCCGCAGTGGATGAAGAAGAAATCAGGGAGAGTACCAAAAATGAGGAAGGGGGCATACAGGAGCACAAGATTATTGACCACAATCAGTGTGGGCCAGATGATGCTTCTAAACAGAATATGACAGATTCTAAAACTCACATGGTGTTAAAACAACAGACTAATGAGATACACACGGCGGATGGATTGGGGACACAAAACATGTCCATGTATCTAAAAGCTCAGACTTGAACAAAGAACATCTCTAGATTTATCAAAATGTTCTCAGGCTTTGGTCCCAGTTGGTACCAACCTGGGGGTTTGGCAGTAGGTCCAAAAAAAGAAAAGAAAGAAGGGGAAGCTTGGTGCTTCTTGATCTTCCAAAATATATTTTTTCTTTTTTGTTGTTTTGTATATATCTTTCTTGGACCTTTTGGCCATAACTGTTATGCTTTATGCATTTTTCCTTTTAGCCTCACATGGCATCGGGGTAGATCCCAGGGAATGCACTTTGGGTGCATATGCATAATGTAATTTTTTTTAGCATATGAATGAAAATACGGGCTCTTTTTTGCGGAAAATTATTAAGAAAGAAAACAATAAATAAAGTATAAACAAACAAACAAAATAGAGTAGAACAGAATTAAAAACACATTCACACAATACAATAACAAAGGATTTTTCTAGGGAACCCAACTGGGAAACCCCTTTGCTAGCTGCAGAATTTTATTGACAAAGTTGAGTAAATAGAATTAATTACAAGGAAAATTGTTTCACTAAAGAACAAGGTTGTTCTCTCTGTTGAGACTTAGCTGAAACCTAAAATAAAATATACCTTAAGTTGTATTCTAGTCCAAGGTCAATGGATTGGCGGTTTAATATATTTATATATATTAAACCGCCAATCCATTGACCTTGGACTAGAATACAATATATATATATATATATATATATATATATTGATTTGAAATACTGTAAGAAGAATATACTTAAAAATGTTACTGGTTTTCTCAATTTGGATTTCAAAGGTAAAATCTCTATGTTAATGTGTGTGTTTTCCATTGCATATTTTTTATTTTATTAAGAAACTATTTGCAGCAATTAATTGTATAGGGTTGGAACTTACATTTGGTATCATAGCAGTTTTGCATTCAAGGGAACACTTTTGTGGCTAAAGGGTTTGGCTCAAGCCTGTGGTAAAACCCTATTAGAGTGGGAGATCTACAAAATCGATTTTTGCGGTGAAAGCAAATGGCAAGTAGTTCAAAAATAAGAGATTGGGAAATTGAATGGGCATAGTTTTAAGGTATGAAAGCTCAAAATGGAAAATTTGTTGGTGGACAAAGATCAGTGGATCATTGTGGATCTGAGCACTCCACCAACATGGATGTCGAAAAAAGACTAGACCAAGTTGGATCTAAAGGCAAAGAGCACAATACGATTGTGTCTCTTGAATTCAATATTATTGAATGTTTCAAGAGAAGGTATAGCAAAGGCATTGTGGAACAAGTTAGGGACTTTGTATCAGTCTAAGTCCCTGGGGTGAACAAATTCTTCCTACATAAAAAAATTGTATAACCTGAGGATGAAGGATGGAGACTCGGTGACAAAGCATCTAAACACCTTGAATATTGTGGTAAGTGTTGAAATTTCTAAGTCTATCTGTTAGAAATTTAATCTGTATTCTTCTAGTTTATTTCTTCTACTTGTTAAATTCGAACAAGTTATTTAAAACATATAAATAACGAAATAAACACAATACAGTCTCAACATCTACAGATCATCAGTTGAAAGAAAACAAACACACAAGTGACACTGTTATTTTTGGACAAATGTCCCCAAAAAAACCCAATGCGGGAAAACCGGTGCAACTATTCTGAGGGTATATTATTATGCAGTATTTCCTTGAGTACAACTAGGTGCCAAACTGGCTCACCCAACAGAGAAAAATAACCGGCAACAATACCTCTCTATTCGGAAACAAGTATTCAGAAAACATGTCCCACAAAACCCTCTCCAGCCTCTCTGAAGCACTGCGCTAGCCCTTCTGGCCTCTGTGTCAGCCCTCTAAGGCATTGCGCAACCTCTGGGACCCTTTGCGTCACTCCAGCTGCTCTCTGCATGGATGATGCAGTCCCTTTGGCCTCTGCACTGTCTTCGCTGGGCTCTACATGTCTTGCTCTGGCTGCTGCTTCCCGCTCTCTGCCTCTGCACAGGTCTCTCAGCACTATCTCTGCCTCTTTGTCCAATACTCACTGCCCCTCGTCATTGATCACTGATTCGACTTTGCTTAGCAACCCCGCTCTAGCAAAATGTATGACTGATCACTCTAGTGTGTTCTCCAACTGACCCTCAAGCCTCTCTTATACTTTTCCTGTTGGTCCTTCAATGGCCGAGATTAAATCTCTAATCAACGGCTAATATTAGATTTGGTTTGATCCATGACTTTTGGAACCTTCTAACCTAGTTTTATATTAATACCCATTAATATTTTATTTTTCCGAAGTTTAGACTTAGGAACTCCATTAAAAATATTAATTATTTTAATATCTCCCAAACCGGGTACAATCTGTCCAAACCATTTCTAGGCCTTGGAAATCTCATGCGCTTTAGCCTCTCCACCAATTTTCATGGCTAAAGCACATTCGATGCTACCCCAAATCAACACTCCTCTTAGCAAGGATTGTGCTCTAGTAATACTCCTCACTGAGCATCACTCTGATTATCTGGCATCGGTACCTGTGCTGATGCTAGGCCTCCCGTCCAAACCATTTCTAGGCCTTGGAAATCTCATGTGCTTTAGCCTCTCCACCAATTTTCATGGCTAAAGCACATTCGATGCTACCCCAAATCAACACTCCTCTTAGCAAGGATTGTGCTCTAGTAATACTCCTCACTGAGCATCACTCTGATTATCTGGCACCGGTACCTGTGCTGATGCTAGGCCTCCCCGCCCACATCCTCTGCACTGCTGCATCCTGTACCGCTGCCCATGGCCCTACCACTGCCACTGTTGCATCCGTGCAGCAACTCCCTCTGCATCTGTGCTACTACAGGTCCATACTCCCAACACTGCATTCCCATCTCATCATGTTGCATCGTGCTACTGCAACTCAGTTACTGAAATAAGTAACTGATCCACCCAACTTCTGACATCCTTATCAGGTTAGAAACACTCCCGATGTTGAAGCTCCCTCTGTCGCTAACAAGTGCTCCCTCTACTGACCTCTGTGTTTCTGCAAAAACTCCCAGCATCTTGCACCGTTGCACACCTCTCTGTGCCACGTTGCACTGGTGCAACACTCTCTGTGCCTCTCGCACTGTTGCAGCCTGCTAGCCTCGTGTTGCCCAAGGACTCCTTCACTATAGCACTCTTTATCGCTTCATCCGCATCCATCTCTACCGACATCCACCAGTCCTGCTACTTTCTCTTCGGAGCTCCCGTAGCAAGGTATAATCCAAGAGTTTGGGTACCTCAAGGATCCTGCCCCTCATCGCCTGTAGTCCTCTTGACTACAGCTCGATGTCTCCCCACCTCTTCTCCGCCTTCGTTGGAGCTGCTTTAGAGTCAAAAGCCTCTCCCTTGTTCTTCTTCCTTGGACACTGGTTCACATAATGGCCCAATTCCCCACTGTGGAAGCATTTGACCTTGGAGAGGTCTTTCTTCTTCCTCTTCTCCTGCTTTCCCGCAGATGCCAGAGCTACATCCTCTTCCTCTTCCTCTTCCTTCTTGATCCGGACTCCTTCGCTGCTACTTCCCACCTTGCTCAACCCCTTGATCTCCTCTTGATGAAGAGCCGCCCACAATTCTTCCCAATCTGGAAGATCTGCCCTGCCCAGTATGCTTTGGACAAATGTCTCCCAATCCTCGGAGACTGCGTTAAGTGCGGTCCTTACCATCATCTCCTCATCCGGCGTGGCCCCTATGGAAGTCAATTGGTCCCGGATCTCCTTCAACCGACCAAGGAAGAGATCTATCTACTCTCCCTTCTGCATCTGGTGTGACCGTAGCTGATTCTCAAGTAACATCTTCCTCTGCACGAAAGTATGTTGGTACAATGTCTTCAAGGTGTCCCACATTTCCTTTACTGTCTCCTTCTCGGCAATATGTTGGACCACATGATCCTTGACCCCATCAAGGATGATGCATTTTGCCTTGGCCATTGCCTCCTCGTACTTCTCATTAGCTACCGGGTCAACTGGGATAGCCATTATTCTCAAGGAAAAGCCCTTGATGCGATGTCTATCTAAAATGGACAAGATCCTGGCCTTCCAGACCACAAAGTTGGACGCCTTGTCCAGCCTGTCTTGATCTCTCAATCCATTCATGACCATCTCTCTGCTCTTTTGTCGACTCCTTCGAGTCTCTCTACTTCCCTCTGGAAATTCTTCTTTCGACTCCTGTTAAGTCTCTCTACTTCCCGCCTGAAGTTCTTTGAGTCCTGATTTCCCTTCTAGAAATCCTCCTGCCAATCATCAGGTTGCACCTCTCCGATCTTTTGTGCACCCCCAACACTAATCCAGATTCCTTGGCTAGAAATCCCCCTTGGTAGCAACTCCCTCTACCTTGGTTTTGCCCTGTTAGGTATTGTTCTGCCCACAATACCCCACCATCTTTGCTCTCGCAAACTGCCCACAGCTTCCTATGCCCCAGCAACTGAAGGACTGAGCCTCTAGGCTCTACGCAATCCCTGGCACTGGCAAAACATCTCCCTCAGCCAACTGCGTCAACCCTCTTGGTCTCTACGTGAGCCTCTTTTTGCCCTCCTTAGCCTCTGCACTGGCCTCTCTCTGGCCCGGACTGATGACGCAGTCCCTCTACGTCAACCATTCTTCTGTCGCATCTGCAAGGATCAGCTTCTATCACTCGGGACAGCTGATTCTACTGCAAATGCTCTGCTTAGCTGATGCCTTCAGCTCTCTTGTGATCTGCAACAATGCTCTGATACCATGTTGAAATTTCAAGTCTATCCATTATAAATTTAATCTGTATTCTTCTAGTTTATTTCTTCTACTTGTTAAATTCGAACAAGTTATTTAAAAGATATAAATAACGAAATAAACACAATACAGTCTCAACATCTACAGATCATTAGCTGAAAGAAAACAAACACACAAGTGACATCATTATTTTTGGACAAATGTCCCTGGAAAAACCCAATGTGGGAAAACTGGTGCAGCTATTCTAAGGGTATATTATTATGCAGTATTTCCTTGAGTACAACCGGGTGCCAAACTGGCTCACCCAACAAAGAAAAATAATCAGCAGCAATACCTCTCTATTCGGAAACAGTTATTCAGAAAACCTGTCCCACAAAACCCTCTCCACCCTCTCTAAAGCACTGCGTTGGCCCTTCTAGCCTCTGCATCAGCCCCAAACCACTCTACGTCAGCCCTCTGAGGCACTGCACAACCTCTGGGACCCTCTGCGTCACTCCAGTTGCTCTCTACGTGGATGATGAAGTCCCTCTGGCCTCTGCGTTGTCTCTGTTGGGCTCTGTGTGGCCTGCTCTGGCTGCTGCTTCTCGCTCTCTACCTCTGCACTGGTCTCTCAACACCATCTCTGCCTCTCTGTCCAATGCTCACTGCCCCTCATTGTTGATCACTGATTCAACTCTGCTTAGCAACCCCGCTCTAGCAAAATGAATGACTGGTCAGTGGTCACTCTAGTGTGTTCTCCCACTGACCCTCAAGCCTCCTCTTATACTTTTCCTTTTGGTCGTTCAATGGCTAAGATTAAATCTCTAATCAACGGCTAATATTAGATTTCGGTTGATCCATGACTTTTGGAACCTTCTAACCCAGTTTTATATTAATACCCATTAATATTTTATTTTTCCCAAGTTTAGACTTAGGAAATCCATCAAAAATATTAATTATTTTAATATCTCTCAAACCGAGTACAATCTGTCCAAATCATTTCTGGGTCTTGGAGATCTCGTATGCTTTAGCCTCTCCACCAATTTTCATGGCTAGAGCACATCCGATGCTACCCCAAATCAACAGTAAGTCAGTTATTGTATGTTGATATTAAGATTTCAAATGAAGATAAGTGTATCAGTTTGTTGTTGTTGAAAAAGGAGACGTTGGGGCAAGAAGCCCAAATTGCGGGTTGCACTTGTAACCCCTCATATTAGAAGAAACCCCATGAGGAATCTATAAATAAGAGAGAGTTAGAATCACTCTAGGATCATCAGATTTGGATTAAATATCTCTATTTTCTTGAACTGAGGTTTTGAGGGTTTTAAGACCCCTTCTTCGCAATTAGCTTCGGTGTAGGTGATCCCACCCTAGTTAATCGCCTGTCTAGTTTCGATGGAGGTGAACCCACCCTAGCTAGACACCGTTTTTTCTGTCTTCTACAGCTTAGTATTCTTGGACAACTGTGGCTTGATCTGGCACATAGGGACATGGTTCGCTGCATGGTAATTTGTTTGGTCAAGACAAGCCTCGACTAAGCACAGCAAATGTCACTTATCAGGTTCGTTTGGCCCTAAGATTCAACTAAAGCAATGAGGAACTGCAGAGGAATCACCTGAGGCACCATAATGATTAGGGCAGCAATATAGTAATTGTGGCAGCATAGATCCTTGAAGGTCTGTCTAGTCAGAGCGTGGATGGAAGCATTTAACTTAGGCAACAGTGCCCATTTATTTAGACCTGTTTTGTGACAGAGTTGGGGTTAAACTTGGCAGTGAAGGTTAATCTGGACAAAGGCATATGTTGTAGCGAAATTGAGGCAGCATCCTCCCTGCCTGCTGCAGATTAGAAGAGTTATTTACGGCTGAGCAAAAAGCATACTTTGTGATGCCCTAACCCATGCTCGCAACAATAAGGTGAATGTCCATCATACCACAAGTATTAACAACGACTAATCAAATCAGCGCGATGGTCTTCACAGACAGAAATTCAAAGCAAGGGTAACAAAACAAATAGACAGTAGTTGGACATTAGTCTAGTAACTGCACTATTAGGCTAGTTACAGTTAGAAGATTGGATTATTGAATCTTGACATCGCACCCAAAGTACACTGGTGGTTTTGAAGGGGGAATGATTGATTGTTTTGTGGGTAGTCAGCCCTAACTTCCGTGGTTTTGTTGTAGAATTATAATACTATCAACACTATAGAACAGAGTTGTCAAAACTATAATGTGCATCATTAGTTGAATCTACCGTTCATTAGGTGCACTAGTTAATTAACGATTGGTTGGAGAATTATATTACTGTTGAAGATCTCTATATTTGTGCATTACATAGATGGATGCCCACTGTTACATGAATGAATAAACGTGTTATGTTGTTGAATTATTGGAAACAATAGACAAGCCGAGAAACCCTAGGAAAAAATATTACCTTGGGACACTACAATTACATAGGGTTTTGTACCTCTAGATCTATTAAGGCGAATTTCTAAAGTCTTCATTCCATAAGGAGCCTTCATCTTGTTGTTGCCAAGCCTATAGATTCAAAGTGCTTGTTGCCCTTCCCCCCCACCCTAAAATGGGGCCAATTATCATCCTCAGGTGGATCACATGACTACCCTACTTTGGAGAAATGATCTACATATAAACTTGATGATGTTGTTTTTTGTTGAAGATGATGATAGTTAAGACATTGTATGCTTGAAGAAGGGTGAAACTCTTGTGTTAATCACTCTTTATGTCAAACCTAATATCTTTGATCATACCGAGGATAAAAAAAGTGCAAAGAAAACTTGGGATACCTTCAATACTGTCTTTGGAAAAATTAATACCACTTAGGTCAAGAAATTGGAGATTGAACTCTCCAATCTCGAGATGGTTGACTTCAACATGATTTAGGAGTATATTGCAAGGTTTAAGAACCTAAATGTCGACATTATTCAAGTTGAGGAAACGACAAAACAATACCAAAAACTTGCAATATTGATCTACACAACCTTTCTCCAACAAACAAATATTTTGCTCTAATATTCTATAGTTCTATTTCTTAAGGATATTATAACCCTACTTTTGAGGAGGTTTTCTCTAATCTCATTCAACATCCAATTACTTTGGTGAATATGGGTGAATTACCCCCCCCCCCAAAGATCAACCCCATCCAAACATTGTCTCAACCCCTCTAAAATCTAAGTCAAATCAAGGTAAAGGAGAATACTCAAAATCCTTCAAGAATAAAAGAGTCATATGTAACCGTTTTCCTAACGAGGGCCATCTTTTCAAGTCTTTCCTTACACGTCTTCAAAAAATTGAAGAGCTTGCAAGATCTATAGTAGGCACAAAATGCCTTTTTGATGACACTGTTGGATCTTCTCATAATGTACATTTGACAACGCACTCTACACTTTGGTCCTATTCTTCTTATAGCAAGAATGCATTTTTAATTCTAAAGCTATTCGACATGTGACCAAACATGACCACCTTCTCTATCATTATAGACAATAGCACACTAGAGAGGAAGTGGTTATTAGTGACAACTCAACCTTACAAGTTTCAAGATGCAATGATGTCAGCATAAATACAACTAAACTTGGAGATGTTCCTCATGTTCCAAGTGTTTGACCAAATATTCCTATTTATCGCAGTAAAATGTGGAATTTTAGTCCAATCAATGAGTTGTAAGGAACATGAAAGATGGTTTCAAGGTCGTTGAATCTGAAAATTGCGACAAATCCAATCATACGTACAATTTGGGGAAGACTCCCTCCTCAAAGAGATAAGGGTGTGATACTATGGTAACCAATGCCAGTGACACCAACATGTTATGGCATCAATGTCTTGATAACCTCAATCATAGATCTTTGTGCCATATCGTCAACTACATATGGTTGATGATTTTCCACAAATTGAATCACCTAGTGATATCTATGAAGGGTATGTAATGCAGAAACATCATTAGGAGACCTTTCCTAAGGACAGAGTGAGGCGAACTTCTCAACAGTAATATTTATGGACCTATGACTACATCTTCTATTGGAAGAGATCACCTTCATTAATAATGTATATCGATTTCTCTAGGTGTACACCATTAAATCTAAAGATCAAGTGTTTGAAAGTTCTAAAAATTCAAATCTCCTGTGGAAAATCAAAGCAACGGGAAGATTAAGTGTCTTAGCATTGATAACATAGGTGAACATATTAGCAATACCTTCTAATCATTTCTCATATCTCAAGGTAGCTCTTAGCAGAGAACTATTCATTACACTCCACGACAATATGTAGTAGAACAAAAGAGTAGGGCTATCATGAAATCACTCCAATAAAATGAAGTTTTCATTATGGGTACAACTAGTTGTTTGTGCAATTGATATAATCAATAGAACACCAACTCGTGCTTTCACAATTATGACTTTTTGACTTCGTGCTATAGCAGCAAATCTTCTATTATGCATTTCATAATCTTTGGATCTAGTGCATGGGCCCATGCTCCTAACAAAGGCCGAAAAACATCAACATCTCCAAACTCCTATTACACTCTAGTTGGCTACAATCACACTTTTCAAGGATATCACCTTTATAATCTAACCACACATATGGTGGTTGAATATAATGAGGTTATTTTTTATGAGGTTCCTACACAATTTGTTGAGATCTCTCCCAATACTTCTTTGAGCAAATTCTTCAAATGTATCTCAACATGGTTACTCTTGTCACCATGTAGTACCTCTTCTAGATGATTATTGTAATGTTTTAATGGACCCTTCCCCTTCATAGGATGATGTTGGTCCTCACTTTGCATCTAAAAGTACTCTTTCTACAATTTCTAGATAGACTTCTATTACTAATAAGGACCCCATAAATGACTAATCTAATCTTCCTACTATAGAGGTCTCTTCACTTATTCAAGATCCTCTTGTCGATGATTCATCCAATGTTCATGCTATAGAGGACGATGCTTTTGTCAATGGCTCAACCAACCCTCATGTTGCAAAGGACTTCTCACCTATTTTGAATGCTCTTAATAATTCAACTTCATTATTTAGTGTTGAAAATGGAGACCTATGCATGATTCGCCTACACCAAATCTTCTTCCTTCAAATAGGTCAAGGCTTATACCTAAGTGAGCTATCTCCATTCTTCTTAATGCAACATATTTTTTATATGATCCATCTACATGAGAAATCTCCTCCACATCTCAAGCCCTTCTTAGTCAAATTGCCAACCATTTTTTACATGAATCTTCTCCAATCAAGTTTCTTTTTGACCCATCAGAGCACTATTGGGAGGCTCCACCATGGGTCATTACTCATTTTTTTCAGTACCTTCCAAACTACATCTCCCACTTAAATCTCTCCAGAGCTCAACGTCAATCTTTCATGATATTGATGGCTTTATGAAGGAGCAATGTGAAGTTTAAGGGTGTGTTGTTCTATCTACTCTCTTGTTGATCCTTGTAACAACAAGTGTCATCCTCTTGCCAAAAATATTATAAACCACAAAGAGATTCCCCCAAGTCCCTAAGTTGATGTGATAGTATTCCCCCTTGGTCCAATACTAACATCATTACTGATATCAATGTGATGCCTCCTACGCCCTAGCTGAAGCATTGTTGTTATCTATTTAATGTACATAATAATTTCACATATTATTACAACAATGGTATGTCCCTATGACAGGATTTCGTTCTACAATAATATCATCCTCCCTATGAATTTGTAAAACAATACCCTACTTTTAAATATAAAAACTACAAGACCTACCTATAATGCATAATACATCTTTAACAAAACTATATAAATCAAAAAGATAAACTTAAAACATATATCGATAGATCAATGATTAACTGGAAAGTTTGGCGTGACAAGAGACAGAGCGACCGAGGTGATTTCTAAGTGAAAATAAACCCTAGCCACTTGGTTTTTTTCTCGATTTCGTCAATGAGGGGGCTCAACAACTAGAACCCTAGCCGTCACAACCCCCTCTTCCTTTGTGCTCTTTGTCGCTCTAGTTTGACAGTGCCACTGTTACATTGTTTGTTTCCGTTTGCCTGATGTTCCCTTCAAAGGGGAAAGGCTTTGCGTCTTTCCATTTTGCAACCTCTTGAAGTTGTGCTCAAGGTTCATCTCTCAAGTTTTAGTGGGCTCGTCGACTTGTATCCTGTGTTTCGTCTCCTGTGGCTGCGTGGGGAGTTGAGGGAGCAAGTTTGTTGGCGGCTTTCACCTCTATGAACCCTAGTTTGTGCCTCCTACAAGCTGAGAAATGTTGATGCAGGTGGGGGGTTTTGGTCATTTTGTGCCTAAACTGTCACTACTGACGAATTTCCTCCGATGTTGTTCCATCTGGGGTTTTGTTGTGCTTTTTGTGGAGCCTCTGCTCACTCTTTGTTATGAAGGTCGGCTTTGGGCATATTATTTGGGGCTATCTGGGTAGCATGTGCCCACAATTTGTTTGGCTCGTTTTTTGAGCCAGTATCTTGTTTTCTAGCATTTTTAGCTTTTCTTTTTGCACCCTTTGGGGTTTTTTTGTGGGCTTACGTGCCCTTTTTTCTAGCCACTATAGGATTTGGGCAAATACTGATGAATGCACCTTCCATGTGCATATACAAAATGTATTTCTCATCATTACTTAATGAAAATACAGTTTTTTTCGAGGAAAAAAATATCAATGATTAACCATGTAAGACAAAAGAACAAAACAAGATTGATTACCCAATTATCATAGTGCAATAATAAAAAGTTGCATTCACCCTTTAATAACTCAAAGAACAAAAATATATGACCACCATGTCTCTTTATCTCTCAAGGAACGACAAAAGTATTCAATTATGATTATGTGTTTGTGAAACTTTAGGCATTATAGTATGTGGATGGTATTTCATTTTTGTTAAATTTAGTTTGTTCTATGCTTAGAGCAGTTTACTTATTTTCTTTAATATTATCCACAGATTAGCAATCACATGTGCATAAAGTAAAGTGCAGATAGAACATTAAACGATCAACAGAAAACAAGCCAAGACAAGAGGCATGAGATGTGGCAGCTAGCCAGGGACAAACCCCAATATGGGGAAACCCTTTGATCAAATCTTCTTTTATCTTCAATAGTTCAGCAGAGAGAAATAGTACAAAATCTGATTTCTGAAATTTTATATCAGCAGTAGCAAACCCTAGATCAACAAAGTCAAACTTAGTCAAGTGAATGGAAATTGACCTCCAATATGCTTGGGCAATTTTCAGTCAACTTGCCATTGAACAGCCTGAAAAAGCAGCCCTAGAATAGCCCCAAAAATTCAGTCAAAGTGCAGATTTCTGAAGTTGACTGCAGCCCTAAACTAGGGCAATCAATACCGGTCAAACCTGAGGTCAGATCACCTCGATTTTTGTGCCAAAAATTGCGGCCTGCCTAGGAGAGGCAACCACACCCGATCTGCACTTCTTAGAAGGTCAACGCTAGTCAAAGATGACTTGTTGTTTTGTTTCTGCGTCCTCTTTGCCCTAGGACGTCTTCCTTTCAGCCACACGTGTGAGAAAGAGAGAGAGACTCTTTCTGCGCAGCAGAGAGAGAGAGAAGTGTGTGATGATGAAGTGTCCAAATGAGGAGAATGCTCCTTGTATTTATATGCAAAACATTGAGGTTGAATAAACATGACTATTGGGCTTCTGACCCTACATAAGTTGCTGGCCGACTTTGACAATTTTTCCATAATCAAAATAAATTCATATCTCCATAAATACTTATCGAAATCGGATATTCTTTAGATCAATCCTACCCCTCTCATTGAGAGGAATCTAAGAAAAATATCAGTGGTCACAAATAAGGTGATCCACATAGAGTTTGGCCCTAGTTGCCAATTTTAACACTCCCTCTCAACTAGGGAGAACTCCATCAACAATCCATCTGATTGTCGCTACTATTCATCCATCAAATGCACAGCCCTATACAGTTTGTCCCTTGCTCTACCCTATTCTGCTTTGCTCTGCTCTGCTTTGCTCTGCTCGGCTCTTGCTCGAACTATGAAGAAGAAGAAATGACCGAGGATGTATCATACCATCCTCCACTGACCCAAAGTTAGTCTCAGAGTGTGTACCACTCTCACTGATCCCAGATCAGTATCATTGATCCCAGATCAATGGAGGTCATCCTAGCATAGGGAGTACGGTAGATACAGCGATGCGTCCATCGATAGTACTACTATGGTCCCTATCCTCATTTCCCTGCTCATTGATCAAATGAGAGGTACTTCCCATGAGTCCCAGACTGCATGGGTAGGATGCCTCGACAGGAGAACGAATCACCCTGTCCACAGGAGAACAAATCATCCTGGCCCACAAGAGAACAAATCATCCTGTTCCACAGTCGCCACAGAGAACGAATCATCCTAGCCCACAAGAGAACGAATCATCCTGTCCACAGTCGCCACGGAGAACGAATCATCATGGCCCATAGGAGAACGAATCATCCTGTCCACAATCACCACGGAGAACGAATCATCCTGGCCCATAGGAGAACGAATCATCCTGTCCACAGTCGCCATGGGGTATCGCAAGGAAAAGGTTGAACCTCTTTACCCTGTACATAGTGTACCACCAAGGGATGGTGAGTCGCCCTGTGGTCACATGTCGCTCCAAGAAGTACCCCGTGCCCCCCTGGAGCTCCCAGAGCTCAATACATCATACTTGACCCTCATAAGAGGGTCTCTGAACGACACCAAGTCATTCTCGGAAAGTCAAGAATTTGACCTTTCCCAGGGGCTTTGTCAAAATGTCAGCGATCTGTTCATCTGTACCGATATGTTGGAGCCTTATAGCTCCCCGCTGCACCATATCTCGAATATAGTGGTACCTGATATCGATATGCTTGGAGCGATCATGGAATACGGGATTCTCTGATAAACGAATCCCACTCTGGTTGTCACACAGGATCACGGTGGTATCCAATGTAAATCCAAACAGCTCACTGAAGAGCTTTCACAACCAGACTGCCTCGCAGGAGGCCATACTGGCAGCAATGTACTCTGCCTCGGCGGTGCTCAAAGCTACCGACTTCTGCTTCCTGCTCATCCAGGATATCGAGGCAGATCCCAAAGAGAAACAGCACCCGGAGGTGCTCTTACGGTCCACCACACTGCCTGCCCAATCAACATTAGTATATCCAAGTAGTCTCACATCTCCGGCAGTGTATCTTAACCCATGAGTAATTGTGCCATGAAGATATCTCAACAGATTCTTGGCACCAATCCAATGTGTGTGGTGAGGTTCAACCATATGTTGACTCAATGTGTTGACTGCAAAGCATATATCCAAACGGGAGTTCACCAAGAACATCAATGCTCCGATGAGTTGACGATACATGGTAGCATTTCGTAACACAGGTCGAGCAGCACTACCACTTAACTTCTTGAAGTCAAGTTCCAACAGGGTAGTTACGGACTTGCAGTCCACCATACCAAATCTTTCCAATATCTTCACCACATATTTTCCTTGAGATAGGAAAATCTCCCCTGGCTTCTGCCAGACTTCCAGTCCTAGGAAGTAGTGCATAAGTCCTAGGTCTTTCATCTCGAACTCAGAAGCCAACTCCCTCTTACATTTGTGAATGAGAGGGTCTGCACCTGTTAGAAAGAGGTCGTCAACATACAGCACTAGTATGAGAGGTTTGTCGTCTTCAACCTTAAAGTAAAGGTTAGGGTCGGCTTCACTCCTAGTGAATCCCAGCTTTATCAAGTAGCTATCGATCCTTTCATACCATGCTCGGGGTGCTTGCTTCAGCCCATAGAGGGCCTTCTTCAACCTGCACACATGAGATTTTCGATCATAAATCTCAAATCCTTCGGGTTGTTCCACGTAGACCTCCTCTTTGATCGAACCATGTAAGAACGCAGTCTTGACATCCATCTGATGTAGGTTCCATCCTTGCGAAGCAGCAAGGGCTATGATCGAGCGGATGGTGGTGTATCAGGCAACAGGTGCAAATATCTCGTCATAGTCTATACCTTCCTTCTGAGAGAAGCCACGAGCAACAAAACGAGCCTTATATTTTTCTGCACTTCCATCAACTGCATGCTTTATCTTGTAAATCCATTTTGAGGTGACAACAGCTTTGTCCAGAGGTCGGGGGACCACATCCCAAACATCGTTTTTCATGATGGACTCATATTCCTCGGTCATAGCATCCTTCCATACTTGATGCTTGACGGCATCTATGAATGATGAAGGCTCATTTTGGATGATCGTGCTCATGATGGTAAGGTATCCTTGATACCTGTTTGGCTCCTTACTTTCACGGAAGGTTCCTCGGGGTGCAATGTGTCCTTCAGCATCATCAAGTGTCCCCCTAAGCTATGAAGGCCTCTTCCTAGAAGAGGAAGGCTCAGGCGGAGGGGGATCAATAGGATTCATAGGTTCTTCCACATTGAGCATCATCTCTTCTTCCTTTTCCTTTGGTTCCCTAGTGTCAGCTTCTTTAGATCCTCTTTGAGTAGGAAGATTATCTACTTTGCTAAGAGCCATATCTTCATCAAAGGTGACGTCATGGCTAATTTCGACTTCCCTTTGACCAGCCACATAAATTCTGTAGCCCTTATTATTTTCGCTATAGCCCACGAAGATTCCTTTCTTTCCAAATGCACCCAATTTATTTCTTTTCTCCTTTAGTACATGAAAATATACAAGGCTTCCAAAAATTCTAAAATGAGATACGTCAAGTTTCTTACCAGTGAACATTTCTTCGGGAGTCTTGGAACCCAATGCTTGATGAGGGCATCGGTTTTGTACATATACGGTGATGTTTGCAACTTCGGCTCATAGAAACTTCGGAAGTATTTGATCATGGAGCATAGCACGAACAGCTTTTACAATTGTGCGATTCTTCCTTTCCGCCACACCATTTTGCTCAGGAGTATATGGTGTAGTGGTCTCCCTCGTAATGCCAACCTCTTTACAAAAGTCATGAAACCCATTGGATTCATATTCAGTCCCATTATCAGTTCTTAAGATCTTGATCTTCTTCTCGATTTGATTTTCGATTAAGGCTTTGAAGTGTCAAAACCAGGAGAACACTTCATCCTTCTTTTTCAAGAAGTATATCCAAGACTTGCGAGAATAATCATCTGTAAAAGTGAGATAATATGAATATCCTCCCAAGGAGTTCACAGGCATCATACCTGATATGTCTGAGTGAATCAACTGCAATATATCGGAGGTCTTACTTTGGCTTGATGGGAATGGTCCCCTTTTGAGCTTTCCTTCGGCACATCCCGGACATACACCTTCTTGCTCTACTCGGAATTCGGGCATCCTTGTCACCATCTTTCTTACATCGAGTAGAGCTTTATAATGAAGGTGAGCAAACCTCTGATGCCATAGTTCGGACTGAAGAGTTGTGTCACAAGACATGACACCTAACGGACTTCCTCCAACCTGATATAATGAATCAACTCGAAACCCAAGAGTGAAAGCATATTTAATATTCTTTTTCCATACACGTACCTTACCATCGCTGAAGATCACCTTGTAGCCTTTGTCTTCCATTGCCGAAATGGACACTAGGTTCCTTTTGAGATCAGGTACATATAACACATCTTGTAGATGAATTGCATTTCCCTGATTCAATTGAAGAGTGACATTTCCAACGCCTTTCACGGGATATTTTGTATTATCTCCAAGAACAATTTCCAGGTTGGTTTCCTTCTCTATCAGATCATAGAGAGCTTCTTTGTAACTAGTGAAGTGCCTTGAGGCACCACTATCAATAAGCCAATTTCCCAGCAAGTCCGAGGGAGCAGTAGTAGATAAAGTTGTTGGTAGATAATATTCATCTTGCTTGTTGTTCGCGGTGTTAGATTCATACCTGAAATTTCTTGCCTCCTTGAATGGTTGTCCTCTTCCTTGATTTCCAGCGCTTCTTTTACCTCTTCCTTTTGTCCTAGCATTCCTTTGATTGCCTTAAGAGGGATTTTGATCATTGTCCCGGTGAGAGTCCCTTTTATCAGAGCACTCCCTTGAATAGTGACCTATTTTATTGCAATTATAACATCGTCCTTTTCTTCCACCCTTTGGTCCATCCTTTCCTTCAAATTTAGCCTCGAAATTGTTTCTTCTTTTAGTATGAGAAGAAAAGGCAGAGGGATGACCCTTAGGTATGGGCATTTCTTGTTCTTCCATCCTTGTTTCTTCTTGAATGCATCTGGCCATTAATTCCTCGAATCCAGGAATTACGTTATTGTTGAGAAGAGTAGTCCTGAATAAATATCATTCGGATGGTAGTCCTCCAAGAGTTGTGAGTGTTATTTCCTTGTCAGGAATTACTTCCCCAGTAAATAGGAGATTGTTCTTGATCTCAGTGATCCTTAAAAAGTATGTTTGCATACTCTCATCTTTGCCTTTCTTAATTTCCTTCAGCTTATTCTAAGAAACAAGACTTGATTTGCATCATTAACTTTAAATAAACTCACCAGTCTATTGTAGATTTCCTTGGAGGTGTTCAGGTCGGAAACATAAGCCACCAAGCACTTGTCGATAGAGTCCCGAATGATCTTCCTTGCTTTGACTTCTCCCTTGGTCCATTTGTTCCTAGCAGCAACGGATGCATTTGATGGAGACTCAACAATTCTGCCTCACATGGTCCAACACTTCCTGTTCTTCTAATGTTAGATCGAAAGACATCTTCCATCCGTGGTAGTCAGACTTCTCACGGTGTTTGTCTTCAACAAGGAAGTGTGTTGAGGACCCCATGGTTTGTTTTAGATAGCCTTGCCAACCTTCTCTTCGGTGATTGCTCTTACTCTTGCTTGGGCTTTCTCTTCACCTCAGCTCCTATACCATGTTAAATTATGGTATGTTCTATGCTTAGAGCAGTTTACTTATTTTCTTGAATATTATCCATAGATTAGCAATCACAAGTGCATAAAGTAAAGTGCAGATAGAACATTAACCAATCAACAGAAAACAAGCCAAGACAAGAGACACAAGATGTGGTAGCTAGCCAGGGACAAACCCCACAATGTGTGGGGAAACCCTTTAATCAAATCTTCTTTTATCTTCAATAATTCAGCAGAGAGAAATAGTACAAAATCTGATTTCTGAAATTTTATATCACCAGCAACAAACCCTAGATCAGCAAAGTCAAACTTAGTCAAATGAGTGGAAATTGACCTCCAATATTCTTGGTCAATTTCCAGTCAACTTGCCCTTCAACAGCCTAAAGAAGCATCCCTAGAACAGCCCCAAAAATTCAGTCAAAGTGCAGATTTTTGAAGTTCACTGTAGCCTTAAACTAGGGTAGTCAATACCAGTCAAACCTGAGGTCAGATCACCTCGATTTTTGTGCCAAAAATTGCGGCCTGCCTAGGAGAGGCAACCACACCCAATCCGCACTTCTTGGAAGGTCAACGCTGGTCAACACTGGTCAAAGATGACTTGTTGTCCTGTTTCTGCGTCCTCTTTGCCCTAGGACGTCGTCCTTTCAGCCACACATGTGAAAAAGAGAGAGAGACTCTTTCTGCACAGGAGAGAGAGAGAGATGTGCGTGATGATGAAGTGTCCAAATGAAGAGAATGCTCCTTGTATTTATATGCAAAACGTTGAGGTTGAATAGACATGACTGTTGGGCTTCTGAGCCTACATAAGTTGCTGGCCGACTTTGACAATTTTTCCATAATCAAAATAAATTCATATCTCCATAAATACTTATCGGAATCGAATGATCTTTAGATCAATCCTACACCTCTCAATGAGAGGAATCTAGGAAAAATATCAGTAGTCACAAATAAGGTGATCCACATGGAGTTTGGCCCTAGTTTTCTTATCAAAGAAATGATTATAGTCAATGAATATGGATAATAAGAATGTTTTAGGAAACATTTTCCATGTCCTCTAAACAAAATCCTTGTCAAATTAATATTTTATTAACTAGTAAAGGATTCAACATTAACAATTCTAATTGCACTACATTATAAAATTCTTACAAAGATAGCTAAAGCGAACTAGAAAACAAATAGACATACACAAGAACCAAAAACAATGCAAAATCCTCTTAGGGTCTCAATGATGATGATCAAGTAGCTTGTTATAGTTACATCCATGACTATAGTAGAAGCAATTGAATTTTACTCTTTCACTTTGTAGGTGGACGAGTGGAAACACCGCCTTAGACAAACAAAGAGATCCATTAGGTGGTTGGGAAAGGGCAAAGCCATCTTCAAGGAAGTATTTTCAAAAGATCCTGATAGTGGTAACCATTTGGCTCAACCCACTTTGAAGAGAGAAAGCAAAACCATATAGGCCCTAGTTTGAAAACAATCGTAAGAATAAAGTAGTCATATTAATGAGGAGGAAAATCACCAACAAGGGATAATATGACTTTGTGATTTTAATAGGTTTGTATTTTAGAAGGCTTTGCAAAGATAATAATTACAAGCAAGGGGACCTATAGAGCACATAGGCACCTCAAACTAATGTTAGTACCAAAGTGAGGGAAGATGCTATCACAACAAATTGGGGACTTGAACACCAAAGTTAGTTTATAGTGCATGTAGTACTTAATATACCACCCATGTCTCACAATTCTTGCCAATGCAGAATTAACTCTGATTACAAACGCAAACTAACACACAAGCATATAGAAGAAGTCATGATGCCATGGAGTCAAAATAACTAAAGCAATTCACTTGTGTAAAACATAGAGTGTCGATGTTTACTATGCAAGGGTTTGGTCAAGTTTACAAATGGAGGCCTCTTCACGATGGTTTTCTTCCTCTTGCGAATCAGCAAAACAAAAGGATCCAGTAGGAGGTGCAACAATTGTGATTGAGATAAATGATGCGTGCAATAAAGGGGTTATTGAGATCAGACACAAAAGGACAACGAACTTTGGATGAGGAGCTAGGGAGATTAGAGCCAAATGAGTAGATCAAGATCATGATGTGGTTCTTCCCTTTAAACATTTATCTTCTTATATTGCAACATTTCACTTTAAGTACATTGAAATCATGTACAACCTTTTGTCCCATATGGCCATTTGGCCATGTGGACAATTTAATAAAAGTTAGATATACATTTATCTATATGTTTTATCGCATTAAAGGGGATAGTCATTCATCCAACTAAACCCATTGTGTGTAGTGAGTAATCTCACATGCATAACCAGTGTAATACTGGCAGTCATTTATAAAGCTTTAAACACACCCAAAGCTTTGCCAATTCATACAGTCACTTTGGGGTCCAATGTCCCAAGTTGATGTAATAGCATAGTCCTTACCAACATCACTAGGGTTTTGGTATAATGCTTTGTAGTTCCTATTTGGTTTGGCAAATGTTTTGCACCATGCATTAAGCCTGTTTTTGAAACATCTTCTACAACCGAAGCCCAAAGTCGGTTGTAGCCCATTGTGTGTAGTGAGTAATCTCACATGCATAACCAGTGTAAAACTGGCAGTCATTTATAAGGCTTTACCCACACCCAAAGCTTTGCCAATTCATACAGCCACTTTGGGGTCCAATGTCCCAAGTTGATGTAATAGCATAGTCCTTACAAACATCACTAGGGTTTTGGTATAATGCTTTGTAGTTCCTATTTGGTTTGGCAAATGTTTTGCACCATGCATTAAGCCAATGATTGGTTTACTAATTTTTTATCCTATCCATTGAATATCACTTTATTCTCGTCCAACGGACAATATATAAAAGCAGTAAACCAATTGCCAATAATTGCGTTACTGCATGGTTCTTCATATTTGCCATTTGATTTTGGTGCCATGCCCTGTGGGCTCCTTTAACTTGAAGTTGTTATCTATGTGATATCCATATAATTGCAAGTCCTACTATGATGGGCAAACAACATGCACAGTGACAACATGTGGGCATGTTTTTGAAACATCTTCTACAACCGAAGCCAAAAGTCGGTTGTAGCCCAAAGTCGAAGAAAAAAATAGGGCAGAAAGATTAACAACAAAAAAACACTCAACACCAGAGAAAAAATGCTGACCTTGAGGCAATCAAAGCGAGCAATGGAACAGTCTGCCCCGCAATTATTACATAAAAGCCCACCCTGCGATTCTGCCCCTTTCTTGTCCTTTCCGTCAATTACCGTACTGTTTGTTGCAATCCCGCCGGACGGACGGTTGCCTTCAGATGCCGCTGAGCCCTTCTGGCCCAAAACCCTGGTCGCCACCCCTTTCTCCCCCACAACACCAGCATTTTCCTCTGCTTTTGTGTGCTGTTTGGAAGAAGCGACCTGGTAATTAATCAAACCCCAATTATCCAGAAAATCAAAAACCCTCCTTACCGAATTAACGTCCCCCACCAGCATTTTTCTGACCTCCGTAAAAGTGATCCTCTTGTGCGGATTTTCCCGGTATCTGTTAATAATGAAGTCCCTATATTCCTTGTATATTTTGGGGGTCTTTGCAGTGGATTTCTCATCGAAGAACTCCGGTAGAAATCTTTGTTCGGTGCTGTGAATTTTGTTCCAGGCAAACCAGCCTGAAAAGACAACCGCAAAACCAGAGTATTTAACACGAATCAAAATAATAAACTTGAAGTCTCTTCTGCTTTTTTAATGCTATGCTTACTTGAATATCTCGGAATTTTGTAGATTTCTCTGTGGCGTGGGGGTGAGCTGCCTTCTTTGAAGTCTGACTGGAGAACGGTGGGAGGATTGGCGGTATCAGCAATAGCAGCGTTGGACGAATCATGGGGACTTCCTGCGTGGTTTGAAGTGGTTTCCGGATTTGGGTCCTTGTTTGTATTACCGCTTGTATTGGTGTTGGAGGGGCTCGCCATCGCTCTGGCTCATGCGGCTCGTTGGAAGGACAGGATTTTATGTGGTGACGCCCAACGAAAACGTCGGTTTTGTATTAAGACCCAATTGAGCATAACCACTTGGTCACATGCGGTCGATTAAAATGGAAATGGAGGCGAAGTAGATGAAATGATATTTACAGTGAGTTTTAGTTTTTTACAATTTAATATTTTGTTATTTAAATTGATGAATTTAATTATTTTAGTTTTTTACAATTTAATATTTTGTTATTTAAATTGATGAATTTAATTATTTTAGTTTTTTACAATTTAATATTTTGTTATTTAAATTGATGAATTTAATTATTTTAGTTTTTTACAATTTAATATTTTGTTATTTAAATTGATGAATTTAATTATTTTTATTAAATTGATGATAAGCTGTTGGTCTCATTTTTAAAAATCTTTCAATATTTTTTTATTCAAATTGATGAATTTAATCATTTTTTTATTAAATTGATGATGAGCTCATTTAATTTTTAAAAATCTTTCTATTAGAATAGCATTATCAAATTGACTAAACATTTTGAGTTTTGATAATACAAATATATTTGATGCATTGGCATTGAATCAACGAGAAATTCAGTATTTTATTTAATATTATTTGTTATTTTATATTTAAAATTATCTTTTCACGAAAGTTAAATAAATAAATTAATAAATAATAATTTAAATAATTAATAATTTATTTATTTATTTTTGGAAAAAATCAATTTTAAATATAAGATAATAAATAATATTAAATAAAATATGGAATTTTTTGTTGAATGTCAATGCACCAAATATATCTTTATTATCAAAATTTAAAATTTTGATAATACAATCTCGTGTATTATCACTCATTGAGTGGTAATCTTTCACTCAGGGAGTAGAAGGCTGAAATGGCGAACGCCAAATCCTCGATGAAGTGAGAAATCATGTAGTATGTCACATTGTTAGCAAAGGGACTATCAAGAAGATGTGGGATGCTTTGGCTATGTTGTATTAGGGATCTTCCGAGTAGCGGAAGATGTACTTGGAGGAGAAACTGAGAACCGCAATGATGCAGAAGCGGGGCACATTGATCCGTTCCTATCGAAACTTTAGGGGGTCCGAGATCATTTGGCATGTAGGATCATCACCTCAACCTATAGAGATGGTGAGGTTGGCCCTGAATTCAGTCTCAAAAGAATGGCAAGTATTTGTCCAGAGCATCCTAGGCAGAGAGAAATTGTCAGATTGGGAAGGGATGTGGGTCGCTCTTTAGCAAGAAGAGATGAGGCGAGACTTAGCCAAGTGCAAACTTGATAGCAGCAACAGCAGTGGGACGAAGCCCAAGGAGGAGGAAGAGAATGTAGCCCTTGCATCGAAGGGGCAGCAGGAGCAACGGAGATGGAAGAAGAATGTCTCAAAGATCAAATTTTTCAGTGTGGTGAATTTGGTCACTGCGCTACGCAGTGTCCTCTCAAGAAGGACAAGGACGAGAAACATGATCTGTAGGCTACAACTGCAAATATCGAGGAGGACAGGTTTGCCATGATTGCCCATATATCTCTAGGGGAGTGGTGGGGTGATCCAGTAATATAGTTCAAAAGAAATACAAATGGGGAGGATCCATTGAGGAGTCCACCTCATGGATCAATACCTTGCTACAGGAACCCATATCAGAAGTAGCAGGATGGACCAATGTCAGTTGGTGCAAAGGAGTGTCGGAGTGACAATTGCAGTGGCTAGGAGGGCCAGAGACTAAGCAGTGTAGAGCAAAGTTGGCAATAGTGTAGTTGGCACAGTGCAGATCATTCATTATTCCTCAAAGGTAAGTAAATAATTAATAATTATTTAAACAACAGCAACTGCTTATTTGTATACATGATTCATGTGCGTGTAGTTTTTAGTTCATTTAGTTATGATGTTACATTTGAAGGAGAAGATGAACTTATAGCTCTAGTTCATATATACAATGAATGTTTAGACCTAAGTAATTGCTAAAAAAATAAGGCGAAGTATTTTGAAACTAAAACCAATTTATTCCATTTTAGTTTGTGATCTCAAAGTATTGAATATCATTTTTTTAACTCGTTCTATTTTTATTGATATTTATTTACGTGGAATGAGAAAACAATTTGTTTTGCAATAATTACTTTTAGTTATCTTTTTGCAAAATGACATTTGTGTTGTTGTTTTTTTGTTTTAATTGTGCACTAATATTTACATTTACACAACAGTTTGACATTTGACATTTTCCAATTTGCTAAAACAAATAAGTAATCAACTACAACAGTTTGACATTTGCTTCACTTTGCTTAATATAAGCAAACAAGAATAGACATTAGAAAAGGATATTTGTTAGTTATTAATTTTCAGAAGTTTTATTGTCTATGTCATAGTCTCGCCAAAGGTTCTAGTATGAGTTGCACTATAAAAAGAATGTGCATATGTTGTAGTATTTGGAAGAACAAAACAAAGAGGTGAGTGAGTTTGAGGACATGGATTGTAGAGCTAAGAATGGAAAATTGCCGGTAGGGATGATACAGTTTATTGTTCAAAGAAGAAACTTGGACTTGACGATAGGCATTAAAGGCTTAGTGCTCCATGAAGTAAAAGAGATGGTTCGTGAAATTAAATGGCCTTGGGAAAATATCCATGCTCGTGCTTGTCTGAAATAATACAAGGAGCAAAAGGTAACAAGATTTATGTATTGATTGCAAGACCAATGATGTAGTTGTAAGGGAGGGACAAGAAACTTGCTCCAAAATAAAAACAAACATTTGGAAGAGACAATGTTGATAGAGGGCAAGATTCAGTTTTACTGCAAATAAAAAAGATAAATATTGTATGATTATAATTTGCAATTAATGGATTATGTTGCATTGTCATTGTGATAGATATAGATAAATGGCAATTAGAATGTATTGTTAAATATATCTGCAATGCAATTGTGAACCAATATTTTCCTAATTTGTATATTGATTGTGGTTATGATTATGCATGGGCACATGTGTCCTATGCTTTCATGAAAAATTAAATAAGTTAATATAGTAAACAATAGTAATTGCAGAGTGTCTGAAGTTTAGATTGAAGAAGAATCCCATAACAATTTTTCGTAAATGCTTAATGATATCATAAAAATTTCAATAAATGAAGTTAAGGACCTCAACGATCTATTCAAATTGCAAAACAAGTTCAGTTAGAACAATTGGGTTCTGATATTCTTTGTATTAATGTACAAATCTATGCCAGAGACGCTTTGTTTGATATACGGTCAATGTGTATGTTAAGATATTTGTTTACAAAACATTGTTGTGAAAGATCAAACAAATGTACTTGAGTCGATTATGTCTTGTTGTAGTGCTTCTACAGGCTTTAGCATTTATTGTGCACGAGCCTCCATTCCCACCTTAGGGAGCTTGGAAATGGGGATCACAAGTCCTTGCGAATAGCCAAATGCCCTAGTAACTCATGAGCAGTGTCGAGGAGCTGCTGAAAGAGTTCGTGAGCATTCTAGAATAGTTGGTGTGTGGCAGGTGAGATGGAAGCTCGATGTAAGGTGGCTCCAAGCTTCTGTCAGATAAGAATTGCAGAAGCGCCTGTGCCACCATGTGAGGAATTCATTATCCGAAGGCAAAGAAGCGCCACTAGATAGTAATCCTTCAATGTAGCTATCACCCAAGCTCAGAAGGGGTAACACCATGGAACGTCTTAGTATGGCTTTGACAGAGTGGCGAGGTGCTCATTTAAATCTACAAGCATAATGAATTCCTAAGAGCAGCCCACAATCGAGAACATTAGCTGGAGGTAGTTCATGCAACAACAAACTTGGTCTTCGAGGACAGTGCAGAAACATCGACTAAAGACTATGCATGATGCAAAACCAAAGGGTTATGGCACAATCATTCTTGAAAAATAAGAAAATATGTTCAGTGTGGAGCAAAGGGGAAAAATGTTGAATTTATAGAAAGAATTGGATAAGGCTTATCCTGTTGCAGTTAGGACCGTGGGCAGGAAAACTTATGATTGGTCCAACACGATTCTCATGTTGTAAGATTTCACATTGCACATGGATTATCTACACTGTTCAAGCAACAAGGTGGGTAACAAAGAGTTAGCAGGATAGAATAATAATTGCATAACAGCATAATAAAAGTAGTACCGAAAGCCATTTAGTTCAAGGTTGGGAGGTCGAGTCATATTCGTTTGTAGTCACTTTGAGTTGGTAGTTGCGTGGTCGGGAGGTCCAGTGGTCGAGAGGATATATTTTTTCAAAATATTTTTAGATTTGATGTTCGACTTAGTATTGGGTCGATTGCATGGTTAGGAGGTCGGACAATCGATTGTTTTTTGTTTTATGACACTTATTCTATCGTGAGCTTGACTATACCATACTCGGGTAATTTCATTAGGTCGGGTAGTTTAATAGTCGGAAAACGTTGAGGTCGGAAAGTCCTGTAGCTTGATAGTCGGGCAATGTTAAGGTCTGGAGGTTGGGTAGTTTGACAATTGAGCAATGCTGAGGGCGGGAGTTCGAGCGATTATTTATAAAAATCACAGTCACTCGGTGTTCTAAGTCAATTGGTCAGAAGGTCAGGTCATTTGATAGGTCGGTGGTATCATTAGGTCGATAGTTTCACAATCGGGCATTGCTCAAGTCGGGAAGTAGGGTAGTTTGAGAGTTGGCAATGTTGAAGTCGGAGGTCTAACTAATTATTTATAATAAAAAAATCATAGTCACTCTGTGTTGGTAGTTAGGTGATCAGAAGGTTGGTAGTCAGAAGGTCGTCTTTCTTTTCTACAAAATATTTCTGGATCAAACTTTTGACTTAATATATATATATATATAAGGCTTTTGTTTTATGCATTTTGTGATGAACAAAAGAAAAAATTGCAGAACAAACAAATAAAGGAGACTTGACTTTTAGTAACTATCTTTGAAAGTACGAAAAGTTTAAGATTACTATTGGGATTGCCACGAGTTTCTTTTTCGTGAGTTGAATGTACAGTCGGGAGGGCCGACAGTCAGGCATTCTTTATTATTTTATGATTCGTTTATTCTATTGTTACGTGGAGTAGACCATTGCCGGGTGAACTCGTCTGGTTGGGTAGTTTCACAGTCCAGAAATACGGAGGTCAGTAGGTCGACCCGATTATTTATTAAAAAAATTATGGTCAGTTTGAGTTCCTAATCGTGTGGTCGGAAGATCAGGTGGTTAGGGGCTTGTATTTATTTATTTATTTATTTCCTGTATGTTTGTGTTTACATTTATATCTAGTTACAATTGTATTCAAACCAAAACACTTGAGATAATTGAATACAAGGACATAGTGTAGCAAGGAAGCACATATGCTCAATCTATTTTAGATGCCTATTGTGCAACAACATATTACAACTCTTATATGATAAACATGGATCGCTCCAGTACAACCGCATTTAAAAAAATTGGGCTAAAAATCGTACTTCTTTTCGAGACAACAAAATTGAAGCTATTCATAGACTTGGAAACACATTGCTAAGTATACAACAAATGTCAAGTGGACAAGCAATGAACATTGTTTTGAGTTTGTCTTTGTATTCAGCTGCTAGAAGAACAATTTTCATGAACACTAATTGAGTTGGAGAAATAATATATGTTCTAAAAAGTACTACTTTGTTAGAACAACAATCTGATAACTCTGAGTTCTCTAGTTGCAATTGTATTCAGTGCTAAATACTTGACACAAATGAATACAAGAACATAGTAATTGATAGAGAAGTTTTTGACAAAATGTGCAAGTATTTGGCCAACTCCTTATGCTAGCTTTGTGTATAATAAATTTTTAGCTTGGACCATGGGCATACTCAGTGTGCAACCGAGGTTCAACATAGAATCCTTTGTCACATTGTGCTTCATCTTATAGGCATATCAGTTTTCATGGACATAATGACACACATACATAACAAGAGACAACAATGCAACGAAAACTAGTACAATGTATCTTGTTGAGAAAACCTGTACAACAGTGCTCAAAAGAATAGTAAGTTTAATGTGCCATATACAATGATAAATATTTTAACAAGAAATAGATGAGTCTGCTATATTATATGTATTATGAATGTGAATAGGGATCAAGGCACAATTATGACTGCAACAATTGATTTCCATGCATTCAATTTAAATAAGCAATTGTTGACAGGTGGCAAAAAATCCTCTTGGAACAAGTCAGTATGTGTTCGATCAAGGTTCCAATTTATTTATTTATTTTCATATGGATTTATAGCACTTGTAACAAAGGTCTTGTTGTTTATCTAAAACTAAAATTAAACTAAGATCTATAGTTCAATCTAGCCATTGATGGCCATGAATATAATATTTTGCAAGATAATCAAAATTTTGTATCTGGAAAATTTGGGCCACTTCTGTTACATAGCACAATAGATATTCTAGCTTCAATAATTGAAGCAACTGGCCCATGCAAATGTGCATACCAATTCTCACTTGGACACTTTGACATATTGTTCCAAAGTCCTGTGCATTATGCATGTACCAATATCAATTACAAATGCTCATTTAACCAATGATTTAATCAATCTAAATACCAACAATTAAAGGGTTTAAATGAGCATAACACTACGCATAATATCATGAAATTTAAATTCCTAATTGGAATTGAATTCACAAGATTGAACAGATAAGTTTTGGTTGAACATTTAAATAAAAACTTCAAAAATATTTTTCAGATTTTGATACTACCCAGCCAATTTTTTTAATATTTTCTGGGATATTTACACATGCATAATTTAAAGTAAATCAATAACAATTTTTATGTCATAGAGAATAGCAAATTTGCTTACATTTGACTACTGTATTACAATTATCAACTAGGAATAAGCGAATCTACAATTTTTTAATTTCTGATTATAAAAAAATGTAAATTGCAAAATTTTCACAAGGAATCTTAAACACAATTATCAAATGTTCTCTCATAATCAAACAACACAAGTCATAGAGTAAAATCAGGGGCATTTATTAAGTAATTAAAATCATGTATTAACATAAATGTCATAATTCATTAAACATTAACACTAAAAATGGTATTGAAAAAAGTTGGCATTTCTAAATTGATTAAAAACATGCAAGTTTGCAGTCTTCACTAATTCTGGACCCTTTGCACCAATGCATAAAGGTCTATAAATACTAAAATATAATAAAATAAAATAGGTCTTAGAATGTCAAAACCAACAGTTTTTGTGAAACTAAAGACTGAATTCTAAAATGTTGTATGTTCAATTGAAATCTGGCAGGCAAGCAGGGATTTTCTCCTCATCTTCAGAGTCTTCATAATTGATACTAAGTAGTAGGTCAGATGCATGTACTTTGATATATGCTACCCATTGTGAATATAAGTCATACAATGCAAAGAAATAAATGGGAGGAAACTGATTGATATTGATATGACAGATGACAATTAATCCTTGTGCCTCCTTCTTCTTCCTCTGATATTTGACCTCAAACTTGGCAATAAACCTAATTTGCTCAAAAGGCGGTTGCAATTTTTTTTGGAAACTTTGTTGTGTCCAAACTGTAATGTTTTAATTCTCCTAGAACTGCTTCCTTTAATGACTTGCACCCTGATAGGTCAAATTCTTCTATAAAGTATGTTCATTTTTCCCAAATTGATAAACATTGTTCATATGTCATTTGTATGCATGCTCTAATTTCTTTTTGCTCTCTCTCCCTGCAACTTAGCAAAGCAAGCATCAATCTTTTGTCTCTCTTAGAAACTCTTGGAATTTCAGTAGATTTAAATTCGTTTTCCCAGTCAAGTATAGAGAGAAACTTGCTTTTAATTTATTTGTCTTCTTGTACCAATGAATCAATTTTTTCCTAAAATCTTTAATTTCTTCATAAACCATTGAGATTTTATCCATTTTTTTATAGAACTTTGATTGATTCTTCTTTAAAATTAGACAAATTTGCAAACCTTGATCTTTGAAAATATTGAGACTTTGTGTTGCTTGTTGATTCTCATTCACTTGATATTCAAGAGATTCAATCTCCTATTGCAAAGTTGTGACAATATTAGCAAATTTGTTTTCTGCGTCTTTCTTCCAGATACCGATTTGATCTTCATGTAATTTTCTCAATTCTTGAATTTCTTGTCCATGTTTTGCATTCACTTGTTCCAATTGTTTCTGAAAATATTTCTACAAGTTTTATTTTTCTACAGTAAATCCTTGAATTAAATTAGTAGAATGTCGATGCAAATTTTCTTCACTGAACAATTCATTTTTCTTCAACTTTTCCTCCAAAACTTTAATTTTTTGTAAACTGTTGTCATATGAAGTTGCGAGCTCATTCAGATGATATTGATTGTAATTGACAAAAGCTCCTAAAGCTTGGTAAGATTCCCAAGCTTTTTCCTTTACGTCACCCTCAACATTCTAGCTGAATTTAGATACAGTTTCCAGAGTATCATGTTTTATTTTCTTTGTTCTTCGGACAATTGATTTTGTTTGACTATTAAAATAATAATTTGTCAAAGATGGAATAGTATCTACAATTGGCTCTAATTCAGAAACCAGTTTAAACAAGAATGATTCCCAAGGAATCTTAGTATAAACTAGTGTTACTAATGCCTGAGGAGACACAATAGATATAGTATCCAGATTGTTATATGATTCCATTTTTTGCTTATTTTCGTTGGTACTGGTTTCAGTAGATACTTTTTTTTCTTTCTCCTTAGGTACTTCCAGTTTTTTTACTTCTGCACTTTCTCGTTTCTCTTGCTTTGGTTTCTTAGGAGACTTAATAACAATAATCTCTTGTCCAGTTGTTTCTTCTTCTTCAGGAGTCTTTGCTCTTCATGTAGTTTCCTTTTCCTCTTTCAAATTTTATATTGATGTAGATTTAGCTTTTTAACCTGTGACAACAAAACCTTCTAATTTTTCAATTTCTAATATTTATCCTTTATGAGAAACAATAGAAGTCTCTAAAGTGAGTTCATTGAAATTAAATTACAAAAATTCAATAGACCTTAAGTCTTCGAATGAAATGTTGAAGTGTAGGGACTTTTCCTTTAGAAAAATTCCGTACAGTTCCTCTCTAAATTCTTGCAATTGTTGTCTTGATTCATTATGTAGGACTTTTCTTTTTTGGACAACTTGCTGAAAATCATCAATGCATATAAAAACCTCATCAAAAGGTGGTTCCCGGTGAATAATTGTTTTAATATAGCTAATTATTATATAATGATTGTCAATGAAACCTTGAGGATCATAGTTATAATGGGGCAAAGTAACTAACCAAATTTCCTCAAGCTCTTTGGCTTTTATGATTTTGTGCCCTTTTTCTCAGATATTTAATGTCACCAAACTTTATTGGGAAATCATGTCAAAGTTCCTTTTGCAACATACTCAACTTTTTGGCTTTCCCATACAAAACAACTTGATCAACCACTTCTCTCAAAGCAAGTCTTTCCGGAATATATCGGGGCAGAATATGGGGACCAAATTCGCTGCCAAAAACTTTGATATAGGAAAATAATTCTTCAACAAACCATCGACCTATTGATTCTAGGACTTATTTCATATTATCACTTATTCTAGGAGGTATTGTTCCAAACATGAATTGATGCAAAGGAATCAAAACATAGTGGCAAATACCATAAAAATGGTATTTAAATTAGATTCCCATAGAATAGGAGTATAATTTTGAATCGGTAGTTGCTGGTCAGACAGGTAATTCCATTTCATGATGGGAAAAGGGACCAAGGCAATAACAACATCTAACAAAAAATCAAACATACAAAAAATATAATTGAACTCGGGACAAGATGACATTGACAGCTTCACTGAATCTGTGATATTGTGTGACAACAGGTTAGCCCAGTTTAGGTGTTTCTCGTCATTCAAAATGCTATGGATTATTGGGATCCATTTAAGATTACAATGCTCTAGATGTTGTTCCCCATATAATCTGCTTAGCATATTAATAAGAAATCTAACATGCCTCTTAAAAATAGTTATTGGATAATCCTTTTTTCCTTTGAGCTTGAAACATTTTGCTTCTCTCAATCATCCTGCAATTACTATATCATAATTCTCTTGACATTTATTCAAGACGATACTTCAAAACTTTTGAAGGAACTCAAAATTGAGTGCGATTTGCGGGGGATTGAGCTTATATATAGTCGATAACACTTTAGATTTCTAGGACGCTATCTCAATTTCTTGATGGTTAGATATTTTTTCGGGTTTTAATATCAGCGCGAGAGAGAATCCACGAAATCATGTCATAATCTCCCTATTTTCTATTTTATGTAACTTTGTTGCTCTGATTGCTTCAAACTGTTTGTTCTTTGTTTCAGTAGCTCTTGGGTTATTTAACCATTCTCTTTGCTCAGAGAATTCAAATATCTCCTGCGCTGTCATCGTACCTTGTTTTTGCATCTTGTAGGTTGAATCTGACATGAGTAATGTGCCAAAGCTCACTTGTTGTGCTGGTCCAACATCTATGGTCTTAATATTTTCTTTAATTTTCTCTATTTGTTTCTTTGTCGCTGTAGATTTTCCCTTTTCCGATTATATAACCTGTAAACAGTAACAAAGGATCTATAACTTTTTCTTATTTGAAATTTGAAATTGAATTCATGAATTTGTAAAAGAAACAATCTTATGCTTACACATTTTTTTTTTGAAATTGGTACTGTGTTTCCTTAATTTAGTGATTCTTGCAACAAGACTTAACAAACGAGCATGCAACTAGAACACCCTAACATCTTAAATTTGCAGTTGGAGACTTTGCATTTTTGGCATTTTAAGAGTTATAAACATTAAGAAAGCATATATAAGTTTTGATTATTCAAAAATTGGAATTGAATTCAACAATTTGTAAAAAAAAATAACATTATACTTGCACATAATTTTTTGAAAATGGCATTATGTTGTCTCAATTCAATACTTCTTCGAACAAGAGTTAATAGAACAACATTCAGGCAAAATACCTTAAAATCTTAAATTGACTGCTAGAAAATTTCAATTTTTTGGCATTTTATGACCTGTAAATGCCAATACAGTATACATAAAATTTGCAAATTTGAAATTTGAAATTGCACATAGAAATCTCTAAAACAAATGAGGTTATGCTTATAGAAAGTTTTTTGGAATTGGTACTTGGTTCACTTAACTCAAATTTTCTTTGAGAAATATTTCAAAAGAGAGCATGTAGGCACAATAGCCTAAAATTTTAAAATTCTGTCTAGAAAAATGTAAAAAATGCAAATGAATGTCTACATAAATTCCTTGTAAACAAGTCAACTGTTTTTGTTTCTCGGAATCGACAAAGCGTTAAAAAAATTATTATTGATTTAACAAATAATGAATTCAACATGGAACATGAAATTTCAAAATCTTTATTAAAAAGCACACTGCACACAAATCAACAAAAATGGTATTTTATTAGCATGATCAAGTAGATCAGAGGTTGGGCGATCAGCTAGTCAGACATTTATTTATTTTATGATTAATTTGTTATATTTGGATTTCGACTATACTACAGTCAACTTTTGTCTTTATTGTGTCGTTCATACAATTGGGAGGTTGGACAGTCACACGTTTTGTTTGTTTGTTTGTGATTCACCTATTGTATCCCTACCCCGACTATAACATACTTGAGTGGTTTCATTAGGCTATATAGTTTGGAGGTCGGGCAATGTTAGGGTCTGGAGGTCGCTCGGATTATTTATAATAAAATTCCTAGTCATCCTGACTTTCTAGTCGCATGGTTGGAAGGTCAAGTAGTCCAGAGGTTATTTTTTTTAGCAAAATGTTTCTCAATCGATTCTGCGACTTAAGTCTTCAAAAAAAAAAATTGTTTAATGCTTTTTTGTTTTGTTTGTGATGCACAAAAGAAAAAAGGTTTCTTGTAAACCTGATAACAGGAATGCAAATGATTGCCTGAATTTTTAAATTATATCTTTCGTATCAAAAAATTACAGAACATGTATCATGGAATGAGTGAGTATTGTTTTTTGATTTCGAATCACAAAGAACATTAGCAGTAATACAAAGGGTTTTTATTCCTCTTGTGTTCAATTAATTTATGCTCATGTGTTAACTACAATTGAGAATGAAAAATGACTGACATATGCAATTCTACCTTTAGTTCTTGTGTGTTATTTACTTAATATTAGCAATAAAGACTCAATTAGTAAATGTCTAAATAAATTTTTGGATTCTAGTTACTTGAAACTAGCGATTAAGACTAGATTCGGTAATTTCTAAATAATTGTTTACATGTGTCATAGTTAAAGTTACTAATGTAGATTGTGTTTGATAACCATGAAGCAAACTGTTCAAGCAGCCGAAAGCATTTTATATACTTGCTATACATAGAACTATTCCTTCAACTAAAATACAAGGTTGTTTTGATTTTTTTTCCAAAGCATTCAAAAATATTTTTGCGACAAAATGCTTTGAAGACACTTGTATCATGTGTAGCGATATTGCAGTGAAAGCAATGAATAAGAACAATATCAAAATAACAGGGACAAATGAGTAACAAAGTTTTTGGATTCTAAATGTCTGAACAAAGGAAAGTATATCTAAGATCACCACAGATATCATAGCTATCATGTTTTTCACTGGTTTCATCTCTGATGACATAGATTTTTTATTATCTTGCATAATGCATAACTGCAAAATCAACAAGAAAAAATCTATGAACATTGATCAGGGACATGAAAGGTAATAACACTGATAACATTTGTCTTTATTTCAATTAGAATCCTAGAAAAGGAGCAGGAAAATGGAATATTGCTCAATGATTGGAAGATATATGTTGTGTCCTTTGTTAACAAAAATCTATTAATTAGCAGTTTGATCAAAGTTACATAGAGATGCTTTGCATGTCCAAGGATCCTTATATTGACTTAATGTTAATCAATGTTTTATTATTATTCATAGCTCACTCATGAAATACCATTTCTATACCTCTAGTTAAATTCGATGAAAAAATACAAAGAGAGATATGAAAAACAAGGCAAACCTACAAATTTTGTTATGCTAACAACGAGGACAATAGAAGAGTATCCAGAACACATGGTGGTTCTAGTGTTCGAGAACCATGAAATTTCCTACAAGGTTGGCAACGGAGACAACATAAGCACAAATCAAACATAACCATGTATAGATTGGTTAATATGTGACAAAGAGAAGTTTTTCCCTTGTACATGAAAGCATGTTTTCTTTTTGTTGTTGTATTACAACAACAATAGTTAGATTTCACTAGATATCAATATCAAGCCGAAGCACATAGGGAGACCTTGTAGAGGCCTAGTGCAAAAATCAATATATCATAATTCGTCTTGTGAAAAAAAGGCCTTAGTATCAATGTAAAGCAAAAAAATTCAAAAAGGACAAGAGTAAAACATGTTATTTATGACTTCCTGGTTTACCTAGAAATCAATTTCACATTATTGTTGTTTTTTCTAGTTTTTGGATTCAATGAGCTAGTGTAGCAACTTGTACCATTATGCAAACAAAAGAACAATATAATACAAAACCCATAACAAAAGGCAACAAAATGAATTATTTGCAAAACCACATGATAAAACAAATACTAAGATTGAAAAGCACAAAATTATAGGGAAAATTATGCATTGTGAGATTAATTATAATATTAACATTAAAATATTAAAATGTGCAATACATGCAGACTAGTTTCAGTTCCAGAAATGAGTGCATTATTAATTGTATCATGATTATGTGGATGCATAATATTGCTATACTGAGTACATCAAATGGAAGATAAGTGTACTCAAAGAGTATTTCATAAAACTTTCCAACAATATTAAATAATAGGTAATAAGTGCTTAAAAAACACATACCTCTTTATCCATAAATTTATGCTTTTCTGCCCCCTCAGTCACTGCACCATTTTAAGTGTGTGGCACGTGTTTTGGATTGTCATTGACCTTAGTTCATTGACAATATTGATACAATAAAAACAGGTAGTTGGAGAGCAATTGTAGACACATTTTCTATTATACTCCGTAATTCTGTTTTAAAATGCCCATCTGACATATGTTTTTTATTACTGTATTGATGCAAATAATAGTTTCTGCCTCCAATTCAAGGCTAAATGAAACTGAATTAACATTGAACATAGTTCTACTATGCTCAATGAATACAAGGATAAAATCACTTGATTCAATGATTGAACACTTTTCGACATTTTGGAACTAGGTGTGTCCAAACATACAAGTTTAGCAATATTTTTATCAATCATAATGAATTCCATATTGTTATAGTGAAAGCACAAACTCCAGAGTGACATGAGACATCGAAAATAAGAAATTAAGTTACCAATGATTCATATATTATTTTACAAATTTCTCAATATCTTGTTTACAATATATCTAGAATGCTAAATTGTATATGTTAAATAATAAATACACCAAATACCTAAGACAATATCGTTACAAAAAACACTATGGTAGACAGAAACTAAAATCTGTCATAATCTCTAAGTAAGATTGATTACATAGGTCAATGAAAAATATATCATAAGAGCCCACAGTTCAAAATAACTAATATATTTATTATTCATAGCAATGGCAATGTGCTACAAAAAAGGGATCATTGATTTCAAATAGTACATATATCGTTCACCATCTATCAAATAATCATTATTACAATATAAACATTGGAAGCTATTAACATGTGCTATGGTAAACAATAAATTGTTAGCTTGAAATGGAAAAACAAGTGGCTACAAAAACGATGCATGCATGTGACCATGTATCACTGATGACCAAGAGCCAAAAAAATTATTCGACATTACTGTTATTGCACCTAGCATTAGAAGAATCACATGTTCCTTATACTACAACTAAATTTGTACTCTTTTGCAAGCTGATGCGCATTACAAGAAGAAACAAAGAACAATAGAAAAACATAAACACTACCACACCAAGGGCACTTTTAAGACAAGAAATATTTTGTCCTAAAAAGTCGTTTTTTTATTTTAATTATTTTACATTAAAATTTAATATCAATTGAATTGTCTTAAATATAAAATTTAAGACAAAAACAATTTGAGACAAAAATGTATATTTAAGACAAAATTTTAAATTTAAGACAAAAACAGTTTAAGACAAAAATATTTTAAGACAAAACTTTATATTTAGGACAAAAACAGTTTAAGGCAAAAATATTTTAAAACAAAACTTTATATTTAAGACAAAAAAATTTTAAGAAAAAAAGAGTATGAGACAAAATTATTTTAAGACAAAAAGAGACAAAAATATTTTAGGACAACTTTATATTTGAGACAATGGCCACTTAAGACAAAACCCATTTAAGACAATTAACAATTAAGACAAAAACATATCAATTTAAGAAAATATTATCTAACAACTACAAAATTGACTCTAACAGTGCACCCTAAGTTTGTCATCTTGCGGGCTACTACTGTATCACGCCTATACCAACGCTACTATTTCACTTTCCAGTCATGTTATCTTATATAAAGACAACGACTTGTTGGGCTCTTCATTTTGTGGGGGTAGCCGACTCTGAAGAACATGAAAACTTTCCCTGGCAAGATTTCCCATACATTAATTACTCTTTTGTCCCTTCAATCTCTATTGATACAATTAGAGACAACTTGTATGTATTTACATTCGACACTACTACACGGAGGGGAATTTTATAAGAGAAAATAAATCTTTTGTCTTAAAATTTTCAATATGAGGTGCTAGTAGAAAAGGTAAAGGATTAGGGGTTAGTCTTTACGCTATTAATGGGTTCTTCGAGAAGTAGAGCGATGGAGGTTGAGAACAACTAATGGGATTTAGGTCGATGGAGGCTAACAACAGAGGTGTACATTGTGAAAGGAGCAATGGAGGCACTTTCGATGAATGTGGGTAGGTGGTAACATAGTTGGAGTACTTTTCAGGGTCTCCATCGATTGTGTTTTGATATGCATTTTTTGACTGTTTTATTTATTTTGAACACTACTTATATCCATTGGTTGTTGTTATTAGCACATTGTTGTGCCAGATTGGCAACATGGATTAGATTCACCTAAATGATTGTTGAAAAGTGCAGCAAGAAATTCCTAATTTGATTTTGCCTTGATTAAATTGAGAAAAAATAAATTTCCACATCAGTAGACAACTTGGATGCAATTAGCTTGTATGACATGGCTTGTGTCACCCATTTTACTCAATAAATTTGAGTTGGAGGAGTTATTGTTCATTTAAGGATGTATGATTGCTAATTTGTAGCAATCAAAGTCAATTATCTGAGGTTGTTTTCAATTAAACTAGTTCTAAGTGTTGAAGGAACTAGTGGAAGGCTAGTTGTGCAGTGGGACTTCAGTCAAATGCAGTGATCATCTAGTTAACTGATCAATCAACCCAAAATAGCTAGTGCATGGAAATAATTCGAGTTCCCAGCTATGGTGGAGATTCCAAGGCAGTGTAACATTAGTTGTAGACTAGTCTTCAGCATACAGGTGTTGCATGTAGTCACATGATCACCATTAGGGATTGCGCAATCCATTTTGGAAAAAAACCAAAATAATAGGGGCCTAATTTCTGAAGGAATTGCACAAAGAAATAAGGGCTCAACCAGAGGTAGAAATTGACAAAGTTTGGGTTTGATATTCTTAGTGCGCAAAGAGATAGGTTATTCACTTACAGGTTGTGCACAGTTGAGTAAAGCAATTGTAATACATCTATATTCATCAAATTGATGCAAAAAGGCATTGTATTTTTTAGCAGATTGCTTTCCCCAGGAAAAATATCTGTGCATGTGTTTTATTTCGTATTTCATGTCTTAAGTTTTTGTTCTAAATTGTGAATTAACTTCTGTAGAGCAGTAGAGTAGGTTTGTGTCTTATTATTTTGAAAAAAATTCATGAGAAGTTGCAAATCTACACCATAATTTCTACTTCATATCTTAGAAGGATTCACATTAGAGTAGGAATTTCGAATTTGTTTCTCAAGAGGTTCGAATTTACAGTTTAGTGTAGGAATATCTCTTAAGAGATGAGAAGATGACCTTCAACGGGCTGAGTCTAGAGTATGCCTTGGCAGGTAGATCTAATTTCCTTGATGGGAAGGATCGCATGGAGGAGGTATTCGATGACAATGGATTGCTAGAATACATCAAGAGAGATGTTACAAAACCAACATAATTTGATGCCCAAAACCTTGCTCAGTGGAAGAAAGTTGTAGCTAAGGTGTGGAGAATAATATTGGAGGGAGTATGGGACCACATTGTCAGCAATCTCCATGGGAAAGAAAATCCTTATGCAATGTGGTAGGCATTGACAAATCTGTTCTAGAATAGTAGTGACCACAAAAAGTTGGTGCTCAAGGATAAACTTTGAAATATCAAGATGTAGAAGAATGACTTTATCCTGCAATATTTGCGGAGGTTCACACAAGTTTGTGATGATCTTGCAGGAGTTGGTGTTATTGTTTCAAAGGATGACTTGGTAAGAATAGCCCTTCTAGGCCTTCCCAAGAGTTGGCATAGCTATCAAGATTAAGTGAACAAGAGGGAGAAACTACCGAATAGGGAACACTTATGGTACGATTTGGTACATTAGGAAATAAGGTAGAATACCAGATATGGGACTTCATCCAAGGGCAAGGATGAAGAAAAAATTGCATTGGTTGGAAAGGAAAGAAGGGAAAAGGGAAGAAATCTCAAACCAAACTAGAATCCAGCCAAGGGGCAAAGAAGAAAGGTTTGTGAAAAATTAAATGCTTCCATTGTCATGAATACGGGCACTATGCCACGAAGTGCCCACAGAAAAAGGCAAGCAAGAAGACCTTAAGAGGAGAAATGGGTGAAGCCTTGGCTTCATAGTTTGACCTTGAATTTACCCTTATCGCATGCATGTCCAACACAGTGATGGGGAGTGTGTGGTACTTGGACTCAGATGCATTGTTCCACATGACAGGGTCTAGAGATTTTTTCAGTGACTTGGAGGAGAAAGATCTCCAGATGTACATCAAGCTCAGGGATGACAGAAGGTACAACACAACCGATATTGGTATAGTCACCTTTCAGAGGGAGTCAGGCTCCCCTCTCAGGCTCAAGAATGTCATGTTTGTTCTAGGCCTAAAGAAAAATATCATCTCTGTTGCAGTTTTGGAAGACCGTGGTTATGACGTGATCTTCAACAAAGGAAAAACATTCCTGAGACACATAGCCACGGGATAGGTGAATAATATCGAGGTTTGTGTGAAGAATCTATATAATTTAGATGTGGAAGATTGTGTTGCATTAAGCACTAAGGAAGAGAAAGTGTAGGGCCATGATGTAGGTGAACTTTAGCACATAAGACTTGGCCATTTGCATCATGGCACCTTGAATATTATACAACAAATAACCACTAGCCTCCCTAAAGGAGCACTTGAGCAACATTTTATATGCAAAGGATGTACCTTGGGGAAGTACATAAAAACTGCATTCCATGATCGGGACAACAAAGTGCATGTAGTCCAAGAAAGGATCCACTTTGATGTCTGTGGACCTTTCTCGATAACCTCCACTACCAGACACAAATATTTTGTCCTTTTTATTTACGACTTCTCACATAAGTGTTGGATCTCTTCATGCGGAAGAAAGATGAGACATTCTCCAAATTCATAGAATTCAAGCCAGTGGTTGAGAAAGAAACCAACAAGAAGGTGAAGGCTCTCAGGAGAAATAATGGAGGTGAGTATGTGTTGAATGAATTTAAAAATTTATGTGCGAAAGAAGGAATTCGATGAGAGTTGACAACACCCCACAACCCACATCAGAATGGGGTGGGTGAGAGAAAGAACCGTAGCATTTTGGGAGCAACAAGGGTGATGTTGCATGACCAAGGCCTACCTCTGCATTTGTGGGTTGAGGCATGCAATACAACACTCTGTTTGCATAACTGAATTCCTCATTGGATTCTTGGCATGATTACATCGGAGGAGGCTTTCTCAGGAAGAAAGCTGGATGTGTCGCACTTCAAGATTTTTGGAGCCTCTGTTTACTACCATGTCTCCAAAGAATCAAGGAATAAGCTTTAGTCGACTGCAAAATTGGGGGTATTTGTGGGTTACACAGAAACTCCCCACAACTAACATGTGTACTTTCCATCACTCATAATTATAGTTGTGCGAAGGGATGTAAATTTGATGAGGAGAAATCTATGTGGCGCTCTCTTGAGAGAGAGCTTTAGATCCCACCAAAAGATGACATTTTAGCTCCAAAAGAGGAACCCGAGGAAGTTGTAGAGAAATCACAAATTTTGGATCAAAGAGTGTAGACATTCACTAAAGTAAAACCTATAGAGAAGGCAGAAAAAGAACTAAGGAATTTGATTGACTTGTGTAGGATGCGAAGGAGAATGTGGGATATCCTTTAAATTTGTGTAAGCAAAGGAGGTCATCTGAGAGGTACACTGGCTACATGGCTCTTATGACTGAGCTTATAGAGATTTAGGCATCCTATTTTGAGGAAGAAATAGAGCAACTTGTATGGGTTGATGCAATTTGGAGGAATATGAATCCATTGCAAAGAATAGTGTTTTGGAAAATGTCCCAAGACTAACATATAAATCAATAGTGGGTTTGAGATGGATCTTCAAGGTGAAACAGGAAACAGACGGAAACATAGAGAAGTATAAGGCCAAATTTGTGGCCAAGGGGTACTCTCAAGTTGAGGGAATTGACTATGAGGAGACCTTTTCTCTTGTAGCAAGGTACTCATCCATTAGATCAATTCTTGGTTTGGCTACGTAGATGGGGTGGAATATCCACCAGATGGGTGTAAAATTAACATTTCTCAATGGGGTTATTAAGGAGGAGGTGTACATAGAGTAACAAAAATGTTTTGAGACATTTGATCAAGAGTCTCATGTGTGCAGACTCAAGTGAGCGTTGTACGATCTCAAACAAGCACCTCGTGCTTGGTACACCAAGATCGATATTTATCTCATTGGTTTGGGCTTCACCATAAGTGAACCGGATGTAAACCTTATCATATCCGGATAGAAGGTAAATTGCTTATTATTGCCTTATGTGTTGATAATTTTATTTTAAATAGTGATGAGTAGTTGATAATATCTTCCAAGGAGGACCTTTCAAGGGAATTTGAAATGAAGGACATGGGTCTCGTGCACTACTTTCTCAGGTTGGAAGTATGGCAAGGTGATGGGGAATTTTTTATCTCTCAATGCAAGTATGCAAATGAGATATTGCATAGATTCTACATGGAGAGTTGTAAACCCATGGAAACACCTCTAACGAACAACTAGAGGAAGGAGGATGCCACTTCAAGTGAAATGGATACTACCATTTATCGGCAGTTAGTGGTCCGCTCATGTATCTTGTGAACACATGACCATATATGTGTTGTGCAGTCAACCAGATAAGCCAAGCTATGGTTAGGTAAACCAAACTATTTTGGAAGGAAACTAAGCATGTTTTATGGTACCTCAGAGGCACTACCCAGTTTGGACTATGGTACAAACGAGCAGAGGGAGTGAAGTTGTGTGGCTTCACAGATGCATATTGGGCATGAAGTCCATCAGACCAAAAGAGTACATCAATTGGAATTTTCAGTGTTGGGTCCACAGTTGTTTCTTGGTACGACAGGAAGCAAAGATATGTGGTGCTCAACTAGACAGAAGCATAATACATGGCTGCAAGTCAAGCAACACGTGAGGTGATATGGATGAGAAAGATACTTGTTGGACTATTTGGTCAGATGATGGATCCAATTGTGATAATAAGAGTTGCATCAATCTCTTTGAGAATAATGTATTTCATGATCGATCCAAGCATATAGATATCCAATATCACCATTTACGGGACTATGTCTAGAGGCAGATGATGTTGCTACACTCCATTCTAACAGAGGAGCAAGATGTTGACATTTTGACAAAAGATTTTTCAAGAGGGAAGTTCGAGTTCCGTAGGTGCAAGATAGGGGTGGTTGATAATCCCTTTCTTGCAGAGAGGGAGTCTTCAAAAATGCAGTAAGAAATTCTCAATTTGATTTTTCCTTGATTAAATTGAGAAAATATGAATTTCCACATCAACGGACAACTTGGATGCAGTTAAATTATGTGACATGGCTTGTGTCACTCGGTTGACTCAGTAAATTCGAGTTGGAGGAGTTAGAGTTCAGTTAAGAATGTATGATTGCTAATTTCTAGCAATCAAAGTCAGTTATCTCAAGTTGTTTTCAGTTAAATTAGTTCCAACTACTTGAGGAACTAGTGGAAGGCCAATTGTGTAGTGGGACTTCAATCAAACTTAGTGATCATCCAATTAACTGATCAATCAACGCAAAATATCTAGTGCATGGAGAATTTGAGTTCCCCAGCTGTGGTGGAGATTCCAAGGCAGTGTAACATCAATTGTAGACTAGTCTTGAGTGTACAATTGTTGCATGCATTCAGATGATCAACCTTGGGAATTGTACAAACCATTTTGTAAAAAATCCTAAATAATAGGGGCCTAATTTATCAAGGAATTATGCAAGGAAATATGGGCTCAAAAAGAGGTAGAAATTTACTAGGTATGGGTCAGAGCTTCTCAGTGAGTAGAGAGACATGTTATTCACTTGCACGTTGTGCTCAGTTGAGAAAAGCAATTGTAATACATTTCTATTCATCGTATTAATGCAAGCAAACATTGGGGTTTTTAGCATATTACTTTCCCTAGGAAAATTTTTGTGTGCATGTGTGTTATTTCTTATTGCATGTATGATTTTTTTTTTTCTAAATTGTGAATTAACTTCCGCATATGATGCATTGGTATTGGAGATTATCATATTTTTGGTGTTATCTGCACTGCATTGGATGCAGATTTTAAATATCTTAGATTTATGCTCCAACCTAATTGTTATGGAATTAAGGATTGTAGTTAACTTATAGAGAAAATCCACTGTAAACTTTTATCATGGGCACACAGGTGGCTCTCCCTAGGAGGCAAGTTGACTCTAGTTCGAGCAGTCCTTCAGAGCATCTCTGTATATTGGCTTCATATTTTCGCTCTGCCTAAGAATATCATTAAATGTATCTTTCCAGCTTCATCTTGGCATGGGACAATTTGTGTCGTAAAGGACAGAGTGGGCCTGGTTGTTGTTTACTCTATATGGAGGCGATGGATGACCAAACTCATCTATTTCTTTGATTCTCCTTAGCAAAATCAATTTGGAATGGTGTATTTAATATGTTGCATTTACAAGCAGATTAGAACTACTATTTTGTGGTTGATTGTATTCGGTACTGGATTATTGAATATAAAACATTTGGACCACTTCCAATATACATTGGGGTTTCGACCCAAAGAATGCATTACTATCCCAAGCTCCTTTGTTGTGATATATCCACCTCCATCCTTCTCAAACAAGCTAAAAGATTCCCTGAACTTAGACATAATGTCCATCCCATATTCCTTTAGTAGATAAAACCCTTCTCTCATTTTCTGACCATGCCAATCTACCCTCCATCCCATATTCTCTCATGAGCCCTGTGTAAACCACCATTTCATTCAAGGATGGGGATTTTGATGCGTACTCTAACCATATTTGTTAGATACTTTCCCCCTTTTCTTGCTTATGGTTTCTTGAGTTGGCCTCCTCTAAATATGCCCTACTCTCCTTAAATTATTTGGAAGGTAGCCTTTGGTTGCTAACCCCATTTTACTCATCCAAAAGAAGCAAGAAAGAAGTTGTTAACATCATCAAGAAGTCAAGGTGATCTCCCTCTAAGACAAGGATCACTATTTGAAGGAATACATCTTCTTCAAGAAGAAATATTCTATTATCATATCATCATCAAAAGAAAGAAGGAAGCAGATTGAAGATATTTTCGTCAAGGAGTATCTTCACAAGAAATTATCTTTATGCCCACATATGAATCTATCAAAATGTATTTTTGAAAGGAGAGCAATAAGTTGGTTGGGTCATCAAACTTTCTTGCATGGAAGAAGAGGACAGATTTAATCCTCATATAAAATGAAGTTGTGGAACATGTTAAGGGCTCAATCACAAAACCTCTAAAGGAAGAATCTCAATCTCTTAAAATGTACATGAAAGGGGAAGTAAGGGCTCAAAGGATTCTCATAGAATCCATCAAGGATCCCCTCATTCCCTATGTATCAAAACTAGAAACATCAAAAGAAATATATGAAAAACTTGTAGAATTATTCTCTGTAAGCACTGCAGGAGAAGTGATCTCGCTAAGGCAAGAACTCTACAAGATGAAGATATCAAAAGAAGAAGGAATGGCCTATACTTTATGAGGGTGTTAGAAATAAGATACCAACTCCATGAGTTGGGAGAAATAATGTCTATCAAGGAAATGACTATCGTAGTGCTCAATGCACTACTAGAGGAATGGAGCAATTTCACATCAAGAATCTATGGGAAGAAGGAAGCTACTCCATTCAATGAGCTATGGTCATTATGCAAAATCGAAGAAACTAGGTTGAAGGAAAAAAACGATGTAGGATCAAGTGAGCAAGCTCAAGCATTTGCTGCCATGGATAGAAGAAAAGGGAAGCTTGGTCCTTAGAAAAAGAAGAAGAACATGTCGATGGTTCAATGCTATGGATGTCATGAATATGGGAACTACAAGAGATATTGTCCAAAGCTCAAGAAGGATAACAACAAAAGAGGAAGGGAAGAAGCCTGTATCACTAAAGAAGTGGAAGAAGCTGAAAAGAAGAAGTCCAAGAAGGAAGAAGTAAAGGATCTCTACTATGATTGAGATGATCTTCTTCACCTAGTTCTTGTCAAGTCTTTGTTCTTTAGTTCTTGTATATCTATCATGGTAGGAAACATTAGAGGCATGATAAGATGCATCATGTTAGGAGATGACATCATAAGAAGCATATGATATAAAGAAAGAGCTCGGGACATCATAAGAAGCTTGCAAAAGAGTTGAAGTAGAAGTCTATGGTAGTCACCTATAGTGGAAACGAGCTCTTGGTAACCTCATTGGAAGCATAAGTAGTGCTTATGGATAGAAGAAATTCATCTAGTACATAACTCATCATACATCATTCAAAAGAAGCATTTGCAGGATAAGGATAATGAAGATCCTCTATTGGAATCTTCATTGGAAGATTCACCCATTGGAAAAGGCAAAGGTCTCACCAAGAATTCCACCTTGTGAGGGATTCATGGGATGATGATATGATGACAAGAGATTAAAGCAAGTCAATATGATTGAAAAACTTTCAATCTAGGAAGCTACCGAAGGAAGTCTAGATGATCAAAAGGAAGAAATGAGGTATGTATGCAAGGATAAATGCTCTACCTTATAAGCATGATCAAGAGAAAGGGATATCCTCATTTGGAAGGATGCATGAAGGTATGGTTCACAAATCAACATAATATGTCCTCATATGGAATATGAGGTGGTTGATAATAAAGGAGGAACTAAGGATGAAAGTTCATGGGGGTTAATATGTGAAGAATGGAAGAAGAGATCGTCAAAAATGAAAATATGGCCACATGGAAAAGGAAATCAACATTCAATGACTAGAAGAATTGGCCATGACATATCCATGGAAAAGATATGAAGAGTCTGATGAAGTCTGGAAAATAAGGAGACCCTTGAAATTTAATATATTTTTGGAGACAGATCTGTGGTGAAGTAAAATTATGAGTGCGGACACAAACAATTCCTCTATCCCGATAGCGGGTCTAGCCACAACCGATACATTCTATGGAATATTTCCTTAGGTTAGAACCAATTAATAGGGCCTACCTCTTAGTAATCTTATCCCACTTGGTGATGACCTTGCTTGCTCACTTCAGCTATCTCCCGTTTCCTTCTTCGAACCCCTGAAACAAGTAAACAACAACAAACAACAACTGTGATAATAGACAAATTGTAATTCAACCTATTTAACAAGTCAAGAAAAATTAAGCCATAAACATGTGAGATGACACATTATGTAGGAAATCAATCGATAGTTGCATATATATTAAATCAAGAAGAGATTACAACCATTGTCTTGACGTTGTTGTTCTCCTCCAACAAAACCAGGTTCCCACACACTTCCATTAGCATTCCATGATGGCCTCAACAATGATAGTTTTAAGGCTCTTCCCTTTAGGCTTCACACTAAACCAAATTCACACTTTTCCCTCACACACAACTAGAGAGCTACAACTATGAATAGCTTGTTTTTTACTCCAAAATTAATTAGCACTAGCACACCAACAATAACACTAGCTTGTGCTTGGGAAAAATGGAGGTTTATATAGCATGAATAGATGGGAGATGGTTCCTCTTCTCATGGGAGAAGGTATTATCTCTTGATGTATTTCCATCCTTATAGGGGAAAGGAGCCCAAACTGACATCCTTGACTCCATCCGACTCAACCATTTACCAAACTTATGTTACAAAGCTTCTAGAGCTGGAAGCTTCGACTCCTTATTTAAAAAACTTTCCAAAAGAGGATCGACGCAACTGAAACAAAGCTCATTCGCTCTGATCAGCACTAGGGATAGTGTTGATCTTTGTATATCGGCATGAAGAGGACAAAGGTCATTAGCGACGGTCTTGTAAACTGGGAAAAGAAGAAGATTTTTGGGAAATGGTGCAAAAGGGAATTGTTCTGTTTATGAAGAGGGACACAATGGGAGTTTATTCATGAAGGGAAAATAGGGTTCAATGTAGAGGTCCTCTAGGATCATGGAATGAGGATTACAGGGACAGTGACAAAATGTTGTGTAATAGATGCCCCCTAAAGCGTGAAGGCCGAACTAGAGTGAGGGATGAAATGCTTTATGAATCAGTGCGGGGAACCAGATTATGTCATCAGAAAACCTGCAAGCAAGTACAAATACATATACATAACTGAAAACTCTGTCAAATGATACATGAATCGTGGTATGGACACAACCATCCAGAGAATGATCATGTAAATGGATCCAAGCATGGGCGCAGCCATCCGATAAAGAGGATCATATCGAAACCAAGGTATGGTCGTAGCCATCCAATAATAAGAAGGATCACATATGATAACTCATGGTATGGTCACAACCATCCATTTGAAAGAGACATGGATATCAACATAATCATGTCACATCGCTTTGGAACATGGACTTTTGTGATCTGAGCCCAGGGTCTTGCACTCCAACACGACCCGATCAAAGTACAAATTCTAACATGTGAATAGATATGTTGACGTTGAACATGCTACAAAATCGCTTGATTACCAGCCGATGATGTAAATTGTTAACAAGTGTGAGAGAAACCACCAATAATGACAATGGTCCTCAAGGTACTATCAACACAATTCACGGAATGTGAATAGAGGGGTTGTAGTCGAACACCCGTGAAATCACTTGATCGAAAGCAATTATGTGAACTTGTCGTCGAGTGTGAAGAACTTGCCATTAGGACATGCAAGCTCTAAGGTATCGGAAGGGAGTCTCTTGGTCAACTTCCTGGATAATGAGCTGAAGTCCACAGGAAGCGACCGTGTCGAAGGAGGGCCATAATATATCCCACATCATCGACACGAGACAAAGGGATGTAAAATGATTTTGGATGATACAGAGAATTAGGGGTAAGTGTAACTGTAGAAAGACGACTCTTGAACATATCGACAACACGACTGGAAGTTTGGCAGCTTTTGGATCCATAGGATCGTTGGTCATGATGATGTGGGAGAGATAAAATGGAAGGCAAAAATGAACAGCACAACCCAAGAAGGTCAACAATAAAAAGGAGGATATCCCATACCGACACGAAGAAGAAAGTGTCATGTTTAAGAGTGAGTTGCGAACACAACTGATTAGATTTCCAAATTTTCCCCCACCATTCCTGGCAAGTACCCCAATTATTTTTTAGTTGCAAGCTTGAAAGGGATAACATATGCTTGCACTGTAAGTTCATCCTTTAGACGAATCCGACCTAGTAAGTTTAACGATCCCTAGGAAGGAGAAGCTCATGTTCGTCATGGTGACGAATATGATGTCGTTTAACATTTTAACGAGTTCGACAAAGGTGCAAATCGGTATCTTTTTCATGTTTAAAGAGTTTGAAAAAGACACGGAAAATAAAACTCCACATGGTCCCTTTTCGTACACTTGTGTCTCTCGAGCCCGAAAAGGTAGAAAATGATACTTGAGAGAATCGCTTAACCATTTTAGTCAAGGAGTACCTTTCTCGTAAATAGTGCATCCCAACCCGAAAAAGGGGTAAACGTATATTAGGCGCACGACGTTTCACATCCGTTAACGAGTTCAAAATGACAAGGGATTGACTGTAATTTTGTGTTTAAAGGGTCAGAAAAGAGATTAAAGCAGACCTCCTATTTTTATTCTTCTTTAACGAGTCAATAAGGGAAAAATACTCGGCGATCTTTAATTTTTACAAGTCAGAAAAGAGCTTAAAGGTGACTCGTCCTGGAGGAACGAGTGGTATAAAGGGTAGCAACTGGTTCCGGTAATGATGGAACTCCTCAAAACATGTAATGGTCAAGAGGCTGGCTAACAAAACCACTCATCGATGCGGTTCCTTAGGAAAGGAAAAAAAACTAAGTGAAAGCATATGATCGGCCAAAGAGATGGTGGTGATGGAATAAAACAACCAAGGCTCATCTAGCAGAAATTAGCTGATTAAAACAACAATCACGAGATGTAATTTGGGCATGGGTTCATTTTTACACAAACTTGAACCATGGAGAACTTTGCTTGGATTCGGTTTCATGTTTACACAAGCTTGAAACGAAAAACTATGCTTGCTATAAGTTTGCATGCCCCCCAGCATAATGACTCAAATCAAGGTACATGCCCCCAAGTTGCATTTCATTCAACTAGGTGTATGGAATGAAGGTTCACTTTTGAGGTCTAGGAAAGACTCGACTGGGATTTTACGAGATCTTAATCAAAGAAAAGGGAGTTGTTTCATTTTTTAACGAGGTTGACACAGTAAAAGAACTATCCTCATAACTCCTTGTTTCATTTTGTAAGGAGTTTGACACAAGACCAGGAACCATGCTCCGACATCTGTTCATGAACCATACGAGAACATGGCTCCCAAGAGGTCTTCACTAGATGGAAGAACCACGCTTTGGGAGGAATACATGTCATATGGTACCAAATACAGATCGGGTGCCAATGCCCCTAGTACATAATGTATTATACCATCTTTCTGATCATCAGCAGAGGTGGAGATGGAACGGGTAGCACATAATTGACCTGTGGCGGGGAAGGTACTGCTTGCAAGCAAGAGCTGATAGGGGACGATGGTTGTAGAGGGGGCGCTTGGTGACCAATGAACGACAATTGATCAATAGTCACATTTCTCCCTTCGTGCAGAAAACAAACCACACGGAAAAGTGAAGAAACAAGAGCTCCCATGACATAAACATAGTCACGTCCAAGGAGAATATTGAAATCTAAAGGACCTTGGACTACCATCACATCTATATAGATGGTCTTCCCTTCCAAAGTAATAGGGAACTTTTGAAGGACCCCCAATGGTTGACTGGTTCCTCTGTTGAAAGCCAATAGATTTTGAGTGACAGGTATAAGCTGTGGGGAGCCCAAAGCTTGCCAAGTAGTTGAAGACATGATGCTAACAGACGCACCTTCATATAATATAGTGCCATGTACTACCATATTATAGGCTTGTACTGTGATCTGGAAAGGCACATAAGATGGGAGGTAGAAAGCAGTCAATGGACCCCAATCGAAAGAGATGACAAAACTAATTGGTGGGGGTATCATATGATTGCCCCCATGCTGTACAGGAATAGGAGAAGGACTCTCCTAAAAAACCGGGACCGGAGGGTCACTCTTCGATTCATGGGAATCTAAGGAGACGAGAAGAACATGAGCAATATGATCACCACTCTTTTTGGCAACAGAGTGAACAACTAAAGGTGGAGCCAAGTCGACACTCTTTTTGACCAATGGATGGTCGGGAACAGACACAAGAGAGTCTTGCTCAGGAAGAGCTGGACGGACAAGAGATGAATCCAAGTCAATCTCTTTACCAACCGGGAGAGGGTTAGAAGAAAGCCTTTGATAACCAATAGGAAGTTGGGGTTGAGGAGTTGTAAGGATTTCCAAAACTTTGGAAGCTTATCCATAAGAGGACAAAGGTGAAGAAGATGCTCTCCTTCACATAACCTATATGGGAATCTAATCTTCCCTTTCCTCTTACCATTGCTAACCGAAGGTGCAACATCGACATGATATCTAGAGGTTGATGGGGATGGTCGATCCAGATGTTGAGACCATACCTTTAAGACTCTGGGAATGCCAAGACAATCTCGAAGGATATGGTCACCCTTACACAACTTGCAAGGGAATTTAACCTTCCATGGAGGATCAAAAGGTTTGTCTACAAGAGGTGCATTTGGGATAGTAGATGCACGGTTGGCCTCTCACTTATCTGACTTATTCTTCTTTGTCTTCTACTTCTTCTTCTTAGCCTCCTAGTTACTAGACTTGAAACTTTCACCATGCGAAGTAGAAGAGGAGGGTGAAGAAATAGGGGAAGAAGGTAAGGGGTCAACCTTAGAATCATCGTGACGTGATTCAAATGAATGAGATGTTTGGACAAGAGTCGGGACACTCGGGACCACCGAGGTCGAAAATAACGAGACAGGTAAACCAATGGTTAACCTTGGAAGGGACAACGTTGCCATATAAGGAGCACCAACATTTCCAAAAGAAGGAAAAGGACCAGGATTCCCATCCGAGGGGAACCCTTGACTGGTGGACTCTAGAAATGTTGCCATTGGAATCAACCCTAAAGAATTACTAAGGAAGATAACTTTTACCAGGAATATTTCGTGGGAAGTTAATTTTAGAACACTGAAACAAAACTTTACCTTTTCATGTTTTAAGAGTTGAGAAAAGGACGAAAGATGACTCTAGTCGCTTTCAGAGTTAATGAGCTTGAAAGGACAAGAACTTGATGATCTTTTCAAATTTAAAGAGTCAATAAAGATAAAAAATGACTACTCAGGGTACTCTAGGCATGAAGGATTACCAGGTAATCGTGAACTGCAGGATACCTCCCGGTGAACCGATAAGTATGGGCAGGCAATCTCCCCGAATGTTGTGTTCGGTGTATCACATTTACAAGGCAGCAAACTCGGATTCCAACGATAAAGGATTGCAAACCTAGTGGGGTCTCCCTTTATATACGCGACGATATGAGGAGCACAAGTCCGTACTAACGCTGTCTAATGCTGAAGCTAACGACAACTGCTAGGTTTAAAGACGCCGGAACACGTCTCTAGCCTAGACCACTAAATGTGAATGTTAAGTTTCAATGCTTCCTTAGGTTAATTCAATAAATTTTAACAGTTGATCTTGAATTAGGTTTCAATTTCAAGGCCCTACCGCTGTCATTTGAAAACTCCTATATGCAGCTATATGAGAAAAGAAATCTTTCTTCGATGAAAGTTAACACTAATTGAGGGATAGAAAGCACATAATCAAATGCAAACAACCAAGCAACTGAAATAAAAATGATTTTTCACTACTTCACTTTTCGAGAAAATAAACTAATGAAAAATACATTCCAATTCCTAATTTCCTAACAAGTACACCCTAACAATCCTTTTCAAAAGCAAAGAGAATTCTTTTTCTTTTCAAGTGCCAATACAATCCTAGCCTTCAATGATGCTAACTACCGTAACATATTGATGCAACAAACTAGAGTTTTGTACTTTTCATGAAATGACAAAATGAATTTCTCATAAAACACTTTAATGATTTTTTTTTTGAGACAATCGTCTCTCAAGAAAATGAAAAACACGAAAAGAGAATCTCTTTCAAACCAATGACACAACGACTTTACCAAAAACAAGACAAGCAATGTGATCTATGCTGGAAAAGAGACGTTTAGACAAGAAATGAAAACTTTTCAAACTTGTGTATTAGAGGTCAAAGCCGTAGAAGGACCATAAACGAAATGTAAGGAGTAAATTCACCAACAACTTGATTCATTGAGTTCACAATTAGTTGAATGGATGAAAATCAGATGCCTTAGTGCCACTAACCATCTAATGACCCAAAAAATCAAGCGAAAATATGACAAATCAACAAGCAAACAAACCAGATGAAAAGAATCTTTCTAGTAAGGGAGAAGACGGTCTAAAAAGCTTATAGGGTAGAAATCATGAGAGCAAAACACACTCGCCAAGATCTGGGGTAAACCCTAATCTTCACTTATAGGCATCGGCGTGACCGCCTAACTAACAACAAGCACCAGAAGGGGATCGGCGTGACTGTTTCTCAGCATATCGTGTTGATCGGCGTGACTGTCAACAACTTAAGCACATTGAGCGAGGATGCAAAGAAAAAATTAAAATTTTTCAAAAGTTGGGACCAGACTTGCTACTATGAATTTCAAACCCAGAGCAGGAAGCAAAGGAAAACAACCAGAACTAAAGGGAAATAGGGAAAGTAGAAAAGTTCACACAAAACCATGAAATTCCAAGCAAACAAACAAAAGGATTGGTGTCCCAAGTGGAGTCACCAATTTGTGGTGAAGTAAAATTATGAGTGCGGACATAAACAATTCCTCTAGCCCGATAGCAGGTCTAGCCACAACCAATACATTTTATGGAAGATTTCCTTAGGTTAGAGCCAATTAAGAGGGCCTACCTCTTAGTACGCTTATCCCGTTTGGTGATGACCTTGCTTGCTCGCTTCAACTATCTCCCGTTTCCTTCTTCGAACACCTGAAACAAGTAAACAACAACAAACAACAACCATGATAATAGACAAATTGTAATTCAACCTATTTAACAAGTCAAGAAAAATTAAGCCATAAACATGTGAGATGACACATTATGTAGGAAATCAATCGATAGTTGCATATATATTAAATCAAGAAGAGATTACAACCATTGTCTTGACGTTGTTCTCCTCCTCTGACAAAACCAGGTTCCCACACACTTCCATTAGCATTCCATTATGGCCTCAACAATGATAGTTTTAAGGATCTTCCCTTTAGGCTTCACACTAAACCAAATTCACACTTTTCCCTCACACACAACTAGAGAGCTACAACTATGAATAGCTTGTTGTTTACTCCAAAATTAATTAGCACTAGCACACCAACAATAACACTAGCTTGTGCTTGGGAAAAATGGAGGTTTATATAGCATGAATAGATGGGAGATGGTTCCTCTTCTCATGGGAAGGTATTATCTCTTGATGTATTTCCATCCTTATAGGGGAAAGGAGCCCAAACTGACATCCTCGACTCCATCCGGCTCAACCATTTACCAAAATTCTGTTACAAAGCTTCTAGAGCTGGAATCTTTGACTCCTTATTTAAAAAACTTTCCAAAAGAGGATCGACGCGACTGAAACAAAGCTCATTCGCTCTGATCAACACTAGGGACAATGTTGATCCTTGTATATTGGCGCGAAGAGGACAAAGGTCATTAGCGACAATCTTGTAAACTAGGAAAAACAGAAGAATTTTGGGAAATGTTGCAAAAGCGAATTGTTATGCTCATGAAGAGGGACACAATGGGAGTTTCTTCATGAAGAGAAAGCATGTAGGGTTCACTATAGAGGTCCTCCAGGATCATGGAATGGGGAATATAGGGACAATAACAAAATGTTGTGTAACAAGATCCCAAACCCTATCTAAAATGTGTGATTTCAATAGTGGCGGTGATTCTAACCGCAAAACCCGAAGTATTGAAAACATTAATTTAAGACGAAATAATAATTTTGTATTAAAATTATCATTTTTTTCTTAAAATTTTATTTTATCTTAAGCCTTTTTTTCAAAGCCCTTTTTCTTAAATTTTTATCATTTTGTCCTATCCTGGCTCTGCTTGTCTTTGGTGCACCTGTGCAAGTTCGAGCCTTCTATTCTGTGTGGTCTAGGGTCTTGAGAAGTTTCAGGTTCCTCTTCTCTATCCTCTGTGTGGTCTAGGGTCCTGAGGTGCCGCGAAAAGAGGAAGATCTGCATCAAGCTACCCCTGAACACCCTGCAATGAAATACCCCACATCGAGCCACCCCTAAGCACTATGATGCAGCAGCCGAGAGGCGCCGCGGTAAGAGCACTCTGCAATCAAAATGCTCCACATCGAGCCACCCTTGAGCACTCTGATGCAACATCCAAGAGGTGCGGGGCAAGAGGAATCTCTGCCTTGAGCCACCCCTGAGCACTCTGCAACGTAACCACACCCCAAGTGGTTCTACTACCCGGGTATGTTCAATGCCCTCTTCAGATTGGGGGAATTTAGTAGGAGATAAACTTCATATCCCTGGTGCCCTTGTGGGAATCCTTTATTTTTTAAACAAAAAATTCAAGGTATTGATTTTTACAACTCTTTAGGCTGCAGACATGTACTGAATGTGTCTTCCCTGGGTGGTCAAGCTCCAAAGTACCCTTAATAAGAAGCATGATGTAGAGAGCAGAAAGAATCCATGGAGAAATTTGTATCAAGGATCGTGGATTGGTTACGCCTCAACACACTGGTTGGGATTAATAAGTGAGGAAACTGCTACTTCACGAGAACAATGAAAGTGGATAGACCTTGTAAGTACTATTTTCTTGCTTTTCATATTAATTCTTAGCTGTAAGAATCTTGTTCATATGAAATTCATGTATATTGGGTTCAGAAACAAAACAATATTGTATGGAAATAATGAGAGACTAAAGTTTGAACACATGGTTTGCAAAATTAATATTTGTTGGATTATTTTAAATAGGAAAAAAGCTGCCACAAGCTGAATATCATTGTTGAATTTGAACTTTCATGGTTTCACCCTAGTTCTTGGATCCAAAAAGGAATTTTATCGATGTACATTGAACATGCAACTAAAATAGGGTTTTGTTATATTTCCTTGGGAGCAACTTAGCGTCCTAAAATTGTACCCTGATATCTGCCTATTCAAGGGAAAGTACCAAATTTTCTGATTAGTTGTCAAAGGTTAAGGCTTAAACTTGACTCCATGTGTTCAACTTACCATGGCATAGGAGTCCCTCTACCGAAATATTTCTTCCACTCCTACTGCTAAAACAAATGAAAATTATCATCACGTGGCCAGTAGCAGAGACAGATCATGCAAATGGGCTGTTGGTGGATAATTCTTCCGAGATTCACATGGAAAAACATCGGTTAGGGTTGAAACTTTCCGTTCTACAAGGAAGTTTTTCAACCCGACAGAGCATCATGCTAAGATCAAGTGAAAGTCTAAAACTGATAAGGATTCCAGGAAGCCCAAGCAGACAATCTCTCCTGGCAAAAAGCTCACAAAATTTCTAAGTTCTATCTTTATGGTTGGTAGTACCAAGAAGGAAAAGTGTTCATCATCTCCTTCTATAAGAGACTCCAATTCATATGATTCTTCTGCAATAAAACCCTCCTTAGTTTATTCATACTATTCTTCAGTCCAATCCATGCCATGTTTGAGTAAAACATCAAAAGGGTACTCAAACAAATAGAGTGGATGGGTCAAAATTCCATCATATTCTGCCCAAAAAGCACAAATGTGGACTGGGAATTTCACCCATATGGGGATAAGTTTCTCCACAGAATGGAATGGTTTGATAAGATGGAGAAGATGTAATTAAGCCATTATTCATGTGTCATAATTACTGTGAAGGAAAATTTTAGAATATGCAAGAATACACAAGAAATGAAAAAAAATGCATAGCATAGGATGTGTTGTTAAGGAATGACAGTGATATCAAGAATGAAAGATCAATAATGATGTATTCACCAGATAGTCAAGTTCCCAAGGCCTTGATGGCACAATGAATCATGAGACAACAACAAAGTGGACAAAACGCTGAAACCGTGAGGTCACATGGTTGATTTTCATTATGCATTAATATTCCCTATGAAAAAATCCTCTTATTAGTGCTTTGGGATTAATAATCAGGTTAAAGAGAGTCTTTTTGTAGCTTATCTCTTGCTCAAGGGTTCTCAAATGATCATGTAATCGTGGATAGAGAAATACACTATCGAGATAAAGAGTAGAGGGTGGGAGACTATGAAATTAGTTAAGTTTGGAACTCGTCCCTCTGTGCCACCAACTTTTGCAGCGGTATCATGAATATGAAACAATTTACAAGGAATAATAAGAGGAGAGATCAGAAAGATGACATTGCTTTCTAGAAACTTATGTGAATTCTGCCCAAATATCTACCTCAGATTCACAATGAAGTGAAAGTTGCAATCATTTGTTTAATCACTTTATGATACAAGTCCTAATGCTAGTACTAGCATGGAGAGAAGTTCTCCTAACAAGCTATCAAAAATAGATGATGTGAAGTAGGACATGCAAAACCATGAATCTAAAACATGCTCACAAATAATACCATCTCTAGACGTCATATAATAGAATTTGAGTTTCCACGTCAGGAAGAGGAAAATTGCTCAAGTAATTAATAAGTAACCCAAGAGTGGAAGCAAAAGTCTTTCTTTGTGGGAGCCCAGGCTATTAAAAGATGGCAATCTTTTCTCTTTAGAGGATTCATAGGAAGAGTTCTATGATGTGGAGTGATCCAATCTAGGATGCATCCACAAATGATAGCATAGTGGGTGATTCTGCAGCAAATTCTGCTCAGGGCTCATATGCAGAGTCATGTGCTTGGAAAGAAGAATAAGAGAGCCTTGTTTGTGGAGGTGTCCCCATGGCTCTTAGAAAAGAGCCTTGGCAAGATTTTGTTGGAAATCGAACACAAAGGATAGAGAAATATTATAAAAAGTTACTTATTCTAGGAGGTGATCAAGGGTTTCAGAGAACAAAAGCTGGTGGTATTCTAAGCAGTACCACCATGAATGCTATTTTTGAAACATGTGTTGCTAAGAAATGGAAAAGATAGATTGAGAAGGATTTTCCTCGAACCTTTCCAGGTCATCTGACATTGGGCGAAGATGGTAAAAATTCTTTGAGATGACTGTTGAATGAATATGCAGGCCATAATATACCAATAAGATGGTGGAAGCTTAGGTGGACGAACTTGTTATTTTAAAAGGAATAATAGATGAATATGTGACAAACGTTGTAAGAAGAAATATATGTTTACGTTTATGGATAAATATCAAGAGGACCCAAGAAAGGTTTCTACAATTGAAGTTGACTTGAACTATATTATATTGGATGGAGAAATAGGATTCTTGATTAATGATCTGAAGTTGGCAATGGTTTTCATGGATATCATAGAGTTACATGATGGAACTCTATGGCATTTTCTAATAAGACAAAAATATTGAAATCTGAACCATAAATTTGATAGTGGCATATAGTATGATGAAGATGATAGAAATTTAGAGGAGTGGGATATTGCACAACTGAGGGATGTCAATAGATGGAATTTTGTCCTTTTATTGTGCATTATTATTTATCATGAGCACTGAAACTTGTATGTTTGTGGGTCACAATGCAAATTTATTTTTAGGCAGTCTTGATTAACTTGATATCATCAACTATAATATTTTGTTATTAATTTTCCATGTATTTTTTCAATCAGATGATTGAATAGTATATTTAAATATTATCTTGTTGTGTATGAAGTGATAAGCCTCAGTAACAGTTTCCAGGGAACCTTTCCTAGCTTTGAATACTTGCAATAAACAAATGTTTCTCTTTAGATTGAATTAAACATTTTAGCTCATTATAATTGATCATGTTAGAATTTCACAATTCTATTTATGGTCATACCTTTGACAACTTCTTGGAAGTAGTAGTGGCTTTCAAGTTGCATCCACACGTCGACCATGTACAAAGGGCCTTTAGATGTGGATTGCTCCACTGAAGAGGATTGCTCTAGATGGAACCGAGTACAATATCTTACTTGTTGACAACAAAGTCATTGATGCATATGGTCAAACTATAATCATTAACCCTAGAGATCCATAGAGATGACCTAATCAGACTTAGTCAATAGTTACCTTATGCAGGGCACACAAGTTCATGGTCAACTTGTAATAGTTGTGGAGAAGGTTGTAGATTTAAAGCGAGTGAACATGGCACTAAATGGATTCCTAGCTTCATGGGAACCATTCATCAAAGGTGTTTATGATCATGAGAACCTTCCTCACATTGAAAAGATGCATGATGATTGTATCCAAGAGGAAGACTTGGATGGAGTTGAAAGCTAGCAAGAAGGGCGTTGATGAGAACATTGTTCTATTTGGTTAGACAAATAAGGGAAAAGGTAAAGGACCTAGCAAGGGTAAGGGAAAAAGTGAGGAGTCAACCTCATAGTTAGTAAAGGACTCGAGTAAAAATAAGTGCTTCATTCCTCATAAGCATGGTCATTATGCATCACAATGTCTAGAATCTAGATTAGAAGAAGGGTAAGTGGAAGCAACAAAAAAAGTAGGTAGTAGCATCTATAGAAACTTAGTTGGATAAGTTTGTTTCCAAGTTTGAGAAGGATTTCTCGATGGTATCTTGCCTATCTATCAACACAATTCTTAGGAATGTGTGGTATGTGAATATGGGGCTTCTCATCATATGGCACCAACCTGACAATTATTCTCTAGTTTAACAAAGCAAGACTAAGTAGTATAACATGATCTTGGTGATGCCAAATACCTAGTAGCAAGAGTAGGTATTATTCTCTTCCACCTTGAGCTAGGTTTTAGATGTTGATGATGTTTTTCTTCACCATTAGTGCAAAAGGAGCCACCAAAAATAAAGGATCATCATGCCTATATTAGGGATTTTTACTTTGCTGCCTTGAACCTTTGTGTCGAGGGTAGGCAAGTATTGTATACAAGGCATCCTCTATGACATTTAGCTAGTGCTTCACTTTCTACTGTGTTTCTAGGTCAAATGATAAATAAAACATTTTGATCATTATATGTTTATGATATGTATGGATTGTAAAATGAATGAGTGGACATGTCTTTGTACAATGCATTAGCATGAAGTATTTCATAGCAACATTCTTGCTAGTTTCATCTTAAACTTGCCCCATCTCCCTCAATAAACATTACCTGGATGCATGCTCAAGAGTACACACAGTTAAGATTATGTTGCCATTGTCCGAGACCTTTTGCATACTTCTTGACATGAGACCAAATCATGTAATCCATAAGTACTAATATAAAATACTAGCCTTTTTTGTACCAGTGATTTCAACTTACCATACAAGTTAGAGAGTATGGGTCTGATCTACGTGAGGTCTGCATTCAGTCTTTGATCCTGGAACTGATCTAGCTTGGCCCAAATTGTTGGTTTTGGTACCATAACCTGCCCTTCAAACTCGCTCTTGTATTTTGTCAGTGCATTAGATTGCAATTCTAACTCTAACTCAAACTCAATAATTAGAAACCTTATTATTTCCTAAAAGACAAGTGAAGAATTATATTTATTTTCTTATTTTCTATTATTTGTTATGTTCGAGGAGTTTCCAGAATCCCAGTACTAAATTTTTTCTAGTTAATGAAAAAACTATCCTGCACTTGTTGCAGGTGATTGTTTATATTTTTTTAAATTGTGTCCATGTGCAATCTCTCCTGTGATGTATTTTAAATTTTTCCTGTGAGACAGGTATTGAAGAACTGTGTGTACCCTGTAGGTTATGCTTTGATTCGTTGCAATTGAGTATCTATGTTGGTAAAAAATGAGAAGCATAGTTTTTATCTGTCAAATTTTGAATTTTTTAGACATTGAATCTTCTATAGAAATCTGAACTATGTCTTTTTTCATAATTTTTTTTGAATTTTCCGCTAAAAATGATATTTTGTGCTTTACATAAATTAGGGGTAAAAGTAGCGTTCGTGTAATTTGTTTTAATCTTAGGTTCATGATAGAGTAAGTAAATCTTAGGATCATGAAAGAGTAATTTTGTCTTGAATGTTTTAGATTTTTAATTGTTGGATCAATCAAAAGCCTCCAACATTACAGTTTATACAATGTAATTTTAACTACATATAGGTCTATGTTAAGATCCATTCTCTAGATTAAGGTACCTACCTACGTATTAGTGAAGATATTAGGATTGAAGAGTAAAGTATAAGCCAGTTCTAATGGACTACTTGCACAAGTGGCGTGCCTATTTTTGGTTGGATTTTGAGATCGCGAAACTAATGGTTCACTTTGTGCATCTTAGGTCCTCATCATTTACTATGGGTTGGGAGGTCCATGCTTGCAACATACAAATCTTTGATATCATGGTTTGTTTGCCTTTGATTTTGCTCATAATTGTCCTGGTGACCTGGGGTGCTCCAAAAAGGATGCAACAAAGTTGTAGGAGAGAGGGGTCTTCCTACCCAATCATCTATTTCTTACCTGAGGTAGAAGGTAAGATTATCCCAACCCTCCTAATGGCATTCTTGGTCAACCAAACACTCTAGAAGGAAGAAACGAAGTTGTAGGAAAAAGGGTTATCACTGCGTGCTTGTATGAAAGGTCTTAACTGAGTTAGAGGGTAACAATATGCCAAACCTTGTAATGAAGGTAAGATACCTCATGTGATTGTTTTTGAACAAGTCTTGTCAACTTGTCCTCAAAGGTCAACCTTCTAAACATAAGGTAAGTAAAATCTCCTTGATCTCTTAACTGAGCATAACAATCTGTTTGTCTTATTTTGTGTTAATGTCGGTTCTGATCGATAAACTATTTTTGGAGAATCATTATGAAAGGATTTTTCTATAACCGTTGTGTTTTGCTGATTGATATCAGTTTTGTGATGCTTGTCTCTATTTTAATGACCCAACTATGTTTGGGCAAACATTCTGACAGAACTCTCAATTTGACAAACCTGGTATTTGCTGCTAGATTTTTATCTAGGAATATTAATATTTTAAAACTTTTCCTTGTTTGCAGGCATATACTGTTGAGTTGGAAGCTGAAGTAACATAACTCAAAGAAGAGAACAAGGAATTACAAAAAAACAGGTATTGTGGACAAACCTATAATTGATATAAAGATCCACAGGATGTACTTCTTTCTTTAGGCAATTGGTTGTTTTATTATCATAAAATCTATGTACTAATCATTAATGGATCTTTTTTGTCTTAAAAAATGGCAGAAATGGCTGAATTGCTAAAAAACAGGTATAAAAACCTAGAAATCCCGGTTTGCCATCTACACGGATGAATATATATCTATGCACACCATTTGAATGTGGGGATTAATATTATTGTCATATCATGTTACAATAATCTAGATAGCAGTTTTGAGGGGGTGTAACATGGCCTTGAACTTTTGTTGTTTACCCATGAACCCATTCATCACCATTTTTCCTTAATTTCAATTAGTTTTTATATATTCCACTAAGATGTTTGGAGAGGAAAGAAGCTTTAGCACTATGTTTGTTAAATGTGATTGGTATATGTTGATTTGATTCTTTTAATTCTTCGTTGGTTCATATATTTTAATTTTAATTTATTATTATTCACATTCACATCTAAAAACCTATTTGTGAGGGTTGAAGACACAAATAATTCATCTTGAGGATATTGGATTTGCAGGTGTGGGTGAGTTCACTTCTTCTAGGGTGAATATATGTGTGTGTGTGTGTTTTATCTAGCAAAAGATACACCGAAATTATGAGATTTAAAATCTCTCAAAATTGCAAAGTTATTGGCATATTTGTGTTGCAAGGGATTTTATTGTTTTGTTATTTTGGGTCCGACTTTAATGTAAATCTAGCTATTGTGTTTTCAACCATTCCATTCAAAAGTATCATTTTCAATTTACTAAGATTTGTGACTGCTTTGTAAAGTGCTTTTTTAAAATTTATTTTGAGAGTGATTTTGATATAATTTCAGTTGTGATTTTAATTTGGATGTATTTTTATTTTAACTATTTAATTCAAAATTGTATTGTAATTATAAATGAACTAAAATTAATCAAAATTGCCAGTTATTGATATTTTATTTTCATTAGCAGAAATTTGATTTTAAAAACTTAACATTGAATTTCCATGTCATAATATGTAATCCAATCAAAATCTTTTAAAATTAAAAAGAGATGCAGGTACCTTATATGACATAGCAAATTTTAATTATCCAATTTGGGTATAGGTGATTTTTTTTAATAATATGGTTTACCTACCTTAAACATGAATCGTGCTCAAATGATAGAAAGCTATATTAAATATTAAAAATAAAATTAATATTTAAGGAAGAGTAAATCATGGATTGATTATCAATTAGAGAAAAAAATCAAAATTTCTAACTCATCTAATATTAATAAAATATTTTTCTATGCACAAACATTTAGAAACATAATTCAAAAAATTAGAAATATTTTAAATATTATATTTTTCACGTTTAAGAAAACTACCACTTTCCATTTCCATTTATTGAGATTTTACATTTAATTTTGATACTCTTTCTATTAATATTTTATATAATATTAATAATATATTTTTCTATCCACAAATATTTAAAAACATAATTCATAAAATTAGTAATATTTTTAAAATTTTAAATATTTATCAGATAAAATTAATGTTTAAGGAAGGGTAAATCATGTGTTGATTATTTTTTTTCTAAGTAAAACTAATCTATTAATAAAAACATAATGTACAAAGAGGCACCGGCCTCTGCGGTACTAGGTCAGCTATATGACCATTTTAAACAGCAAGCCTTGACATCGCAACTGCCCCAGTTGGGGAAACCAGTCCGAGAATGAAATAAGAAGAGTTCATTTTACCCACACAGGGGCTACAGTTCCAGAATTCAAAATTTTTAACCAAAAGACTGTAAAATTCAGTAAGACAGCCATAGTAAAACCCACAGTATAGTTCAAAATTCACCACAGTGAAACAACTCATGGGAACTAAAACTCGGAACTCGAGCTGGACGCGAGATTCAAAATTGACCATAGTAAAACAAAAATAAATAGAACCGAACTCAGGACCCGACACGTGACCTGGCATGCAACAACTAGGTGGCTTATGTTGGTGGCTTCTCCTCCATGATCGGACACCAGCCATATTCTTCTGAACCAGTTTCCGCTGATTGCCCGCCACCTGCAGTGTCCTCCACTTGAATTCCTTTGTCTTTATAGGTGGCGTTGCCTCCCAAAGTCTGCTGTCGGCTGCTGGATGAATGGTCCATGTCTCTCGGTGGGTGGCTGGAGCTCGGCTCCCCCTGAAAGTTGCCTAGCAGTGGAGGAGCCTGGTTCATTTCCGGGCTGAGCTCTGGTTCGGGGCATGAGTCAGTTACCTCTCTGAAATCCACCGTGACGGTGGCAATGATGACCGACCTATCCATGGAGCAGCGAAACCGGAATTGTGCTTGCTGGGAAGAAGCATTGGAAGTGGTATGCTGGGCGATTCCACCTGAACGCCGAACCTCGTTGGTGCCCATTCTACCTCGACCGTTGTGGGTGTCCGGGTATCTGCCAAGGAAGTGGGAAGTGGAAGAGCTTGGGGGAGGGGAGGCGGACGGGGAGGTGGAGACAGAAGGGGGCAGAGATGAAGGGCGAGTGGCGCCACCCCGACTACCACCTCGCCTGCACCTCATTCTATGGCGTTGGCACATGTTTCTCCGACTAGAGAGCTGCAGTGAGTGGTGAATTGCAGGGTCAGGAGGCGGGGAAAGAACGGCGGAGGGGATGCTGAGAGGAACAGGGGAATTCAAATTCGGGCCGGAGAGAGGGGCCTGGACCTCAAAATGCAAGTTGCAGAGAAAGGATTGAGAAAAACGATGACCATTGCCCATGTCAACGCAACAAAGGAGTCTGCAATGTCTTCCCGTAGCGGTGCAGAGGCTCGACTCTACTGCAGCGGGGTGGCAAGAGCAATTGAGAGACCAAATGGGTGAATGTAGGGGGCTTTGCTCCATATTTCTGAAATTACAGAGAATTTCTCGGTTTTCCAAACTGGTTAATGGCGCTGGCCGAGGAGCCAGGACCTGCCTTAATTTCCCACAGGGGAAGGCGCAAGTTGCCATAAGGATTAGCCACCTGCTTGTCTGGCGGCCAATGTGCATTAATGGCTCATCTAACACCCGCATCCAGGGGTGCTGCATCCATTTGCACTAGCTTGGTGTATTCCTGTTGGTGTGTGTCATCTTTTATAATTTCAAGCGAACCTGTATATAGAGTTCGATCACTTATCACCCTGATTGGCATTTTCGGAGCTTTTCGTGGCCCGTAGCGCAGGGTTCACCAAAGGGGGAGGCTCCAGGTCCTCCCCCATCGGGGAAGCCATTGAGGGGGAGCTATGAGCTGACGTGCGTGGCTGTCAGGAGTTGCAGGGTCGGTGGAATAGGGGCGTCGTGCTCTGAGTGGTGCTTCATCGCTGAGAAAGTTTAAAACCCTAGGTCGCCATGTTCTTGCTCCCAGTCGCTTACTATCGATATGTGTTGATTATTAATTACAGAAAAATATTTAAAATTTCTAACTCATCTAGTATTAATAATATATTTTCCTATGAACAAACATTTAGAAACATAATTCGTAAAATTAGAAATATTATATATATATATATATTATTTTTATACTGTTTTTTAAGATTTCAAAATTTATTATGCTTCTCTCAATTTATAATTTTCAAAGTACACATGATTCTACGACACTTGGCTATATTCTATGACACTTCGCTATTTTGGATTCTACACGGAGGAAGCAAAGAAATTTGAACCAGAATCAGAGGAATATGAGATTTTTTTAAAGAGATTTACCACTTTTCATTTTAAGATATTTTTTTTCAAGATTTACCGCTTTTCAAGGAATTTTGAACCAGAATCGGAGGAATATGAGAAACTTTCAAAGGGACTCTCTAGCAGGCAATGGAAATTAGGATCGAATTATTATTAATTTAGATAAGTATTATTATTTGTAAAACTTAATTGTTGTTTTAATCATGTAAACTTATTCTCAATAATAATAATAATTGAAAATTATATATATATATATGATATAAATATATATTAATATAAATGGTTATATAATGTAAGAGACCCTCATATTGCACCACAAAAGGAATCTCAATTAGCCTCATTACATATGGCAAAAACTGGGGAGAGGGTTTGTGATGACTATCTTAAAAAAAAATTAACTTGTTTATTAGCTATTAGTTAAAAAAATGTGAAAAGACAAGCAATTTTTTATAATAAAATATTTTCAATTCAAATATTTGGAAAATTTAATTTGATGATATTATTTTTTGTGCTTTTTTTTTTTTTTAAAAAAAGAAATATTGTTAAAACAAATGTTACTAATTTTAATCATTTTTTATCAATGACTAAATTCATTCCTTATATTTAGGAATTTATATGATAGATTTGTCCCTTATATTTAGGAATTTATATAATAAATTTGAAACAATATATTAAATTTTGAATTACCAAATTTTATTAAATCTTGTGTTAATAAATTAATTTAAATATAAAATATATATAGAGTTATTTTGATAAAAGTGACATTTATTTGGGTAATTTTGGTAAAAGTAAAATAATAAAAATGAAATATTAAAAAATTGTCTACATGACATTATTTTATTAATTTCTTAATTTTTTCTTAGGTGGTTATTTTTGAGTTGAATTTTCCTCTAAGTGAATTTTAATTGTATTACTATTTTGTTTAACCAAATTGTTTTTAATAGCTATTATTTTTATTGTGAATCTTTAAAGGATGCTAGCTCAATGGAAGAGTATCTGCTTTATAAGGTTGGTGGTTCGATTCTACTGTTTCCTAATATGAATCAATCAATGATATTGTAGTTTATTTTTAATTAAATACTTTTAATGTTGGTTTATTTCAATGGTGAAATGTTTTTCTAGATTCATAATTTTATATTGTCTCTAAAGAGACAAAAGTGATGTTGGTATTGTCTTTGAATGTAATTTTTTATTGACAATATTTCTTTAATCCCAACTATTGTCTTTAGAGAGACAAAAAGGTTTGTGTTATATATTGTCTTTATAGAGACAATATTTTAAGACAATTTAATTTGAGACACCCACTTAAAGACAATATTTGAGACAATACACAAGTTTTCTTTTGTCTCAAGTTAAGACAATTTACTCAAAAATTGTCTTAAAACCCCCTTTGTGTTGTAGTGAAATAAGATGCACATTTTGTTAATTAATTAGAAAATAAACTCACAATTATATGTAATTGCAATGCAACACAATAAATCTTAGGAAATAAAAAAACCCCGTGCAACAAAGTCAATTAACAAAAGCACACAACATGTGGAAAAACACTTGTGCAAATATAAAAAAAATAAAATTTCTGGAAGATTTGATATATGTGAAAAAAATAAAAAACACAAATGTCTGAATGCCCTTGTAGTGGCCTCCTTTTTTTCTATTGACACTGAACATTTAATTGAACATGTACATAAATCAAACAATTGAGATACTTGCAAGTTTTTTTTTTTAGAAGAAGAGACAAAAAAGATTTTAAGTAAAAACTAGAAAAGAGAAACGAGATACAAAATCTCTTTATTCATTGCACAATAAAGTTGCAATTGTATATAATTGCATCCCAACACTATATAGCCTAGAAAACAACAACAACAACAAAATTATGAAATGAACAGTACATGAAAAAACAACTATGCAAATAGGAAAATAAGGACGATTTGATCTATGAAAAAATAAGACGAAACCACAACTATCTCAATTCTCTTGTGCTACCTTCTTTTAACATAGAGCATTCAATTGTGCATATATAGAAATGAACACATTGATACACATGCAACTGTTTTGTTTCATTTTTTTTTCTTTTTTCTTTTTCCCTAACAGAAAACAATTCCAGAATTTACAGTAAATGATAAATCAAGCCAATATTTTAATAGTGCAGATCAAAACATTGACATATATGTAATATGACATACTAAATATTATGGAGTTACTCTATGTTAATGTGGAACTAATATCTAATGTTCTTATTAGCGAAAAACAAGACTATAGTCTCATAGAAATTTTGATAAAACTGAAACATCATATTGCATAGTGTGCATTTTGCTCTTTGTTTTCATCTGCAACAAGAAAACGTACAGGAAAGAGAGAAACAAGAACTAGTTATAAAAAAAAACAAAAGAAAGTATTCTCGATTGAGATATTTTAGCACATATCCAGAAAGCACTCGAATAATTGTTTTTTGTTTTGTAATTATGTAATATGCAATAAAATCAAAAGTATATATTAGTATTTCTGCAAGTATTTTTGAATTATGAATTGGTGCCATACAGAAAATAAAATATGAAAAGAGCAACAATAACTTAACTGTCAAAATGTATAAACTTGATGTACAAAAGAAGATTTTTGTCTACTGGTCATAACTCTTTTATCTCAACAATAATGTTGTTAACTGTTAAAGTAAAAAGACCTTGAATATAAAGTTTTCTTAAATTGAAAATTGTACATGATATGCTTTGCACATATTCCTGAGAGCTTATCTTAGCAATAACTGGGCAATGTTCTTTTAAATATGGCATCTACAACATATAATCAATTTTGCAATTCTTCTCTTCTAACGTGCATTCAACACTGTGCTCATAGTTAAATGATGTGCCATCTTTACAAATTGTGCACACATATGTGGTTGAATGAACGAGTTGTTTGCATTTATTGCAAATTCATTGAAAAGGAGCAAAGAAAACATGTTTGATTTTCAACACTCCCTCGATTTGTGTTTTTTTTGCCCCAAGGAAAATTTAATTGTTAGATCCAATATGTATTATCAAAATCCAGGATTTTGTACGTCAAACTAAAACTATTGTTACTTGAACAAAAAAGTTATTGGTAAATATAACTGTGTTCTTAACATTACAAAAGACAATAAATGCGTTTTTTCCGAATATATCATTCAATGGAAAATTGAATTGTTAGATCCAATATGTATTATCAAAATCCAAGATTTTTCATATCAAACTAAAACTGTTGTTACTTGAACAAAAAAACTATTGGTAAATATACCCCTGTTGTTGACATTACAAAAGACAATAAATGCACTTTTGCAAATTCATCATTGAATGGCTCAAGAAAAGTTGTTGATCGAGAGCATAACTATTGACTCCCTTTCACATCAATTCTGAAATTTTTTCTGAACAAATAGAGCGGAATCATCTTTGGTGCCAATTTAACCTGTATTTTGAAAAAATGCTCTCTATGACTATCGTTCAATAACAACTGTAGTCAATCAGGCAACACATTTTTAGTTAAGCAAACTATGCAGAAAATAATGAGGATTGCTACTTTGATAACAATGTAAAACAAAGATACAATAACACAGTTTCAAAGAAACTATTAGTTTTTTGTTCAGAATGTAAGTATAATTACTTTAGCAACAGACTTACAATTGCATTGTCCTTTGCAACTTTACCATCCTTTATATTCAGTTCTAGTTGCTTGTTATTTTGGTGGCAACCTATTACTATTGTTCCTATTGAACCAAATGAATATGCATCACTTGAGAGAACAAAACTATGTATTGTTGTATTTGGATCCATTCTACGTTTTTAGCAAATCTGTGCAATTGATTCAACCGTGGTTTTGTCCTGTAACACTATGCAACATTTTGCGTCTCCTCGTTCATAAATACCCTTGTTTCTTATTGCAAAATTTGTAATTCGAACACTATTTCCAACAATAAACATGTTTTCAAAACACTCTATAAGATTATTACCCATGTTCATTGTGATAGTCAGTTGGTCATGGCTATCAAACAAATCAACGTGGAACAATCGCACCTTTGTCGAAGAGTTAGTACTTTTAGTTTGTCCTGACCCATAAATAACCAATATATCACCTTCAAAATTTTTTGCATATGCTCCTGAGCATATTTCAATGATTGACAAGGATGTTGGTTCCATTGTTTTTGCTCTGCTTATATGCAAAGTCAAAACAAAACAACATGCTTCAAAAAACACTGACATTGATTTAATGCAGACATGTCATTTGACTATACAAACATTCAGTGCAACACAAACCTAACCTTTTTGGATTCTCATTTTCCACCATTTGTTCTTCCAATATTTGTTTGCTAGAGCTAGATGTTTCCATGATATTGTTCCAAATGACTGGACCAATCCTTGCCAGAAAACGAAAATGCAAGCCATCAAATAAGAGACAAGTGTATAAAGAACATTTAAAATAATGTATACTCTATAATGATAAATTATATATACATGAATTCTATTTTTATGGTACTATTAGCCATTGTTGGTGGCTATGTAGTAACCGTGCATAAGGTAGAAAGAAAATGTTTTATAGATTTCATTGACAAATATAGATATTGTTCACTTTTGGAAATGTGCCATTAAGAATTATGATGGGCACCTCTTTTTTTAATCAAAAGGAGGTGCTTAAGAAATAATGAAATATGAACTACAAGTTAAAGCAAATAATATTGTTAGATCTTAGGCAGATAATGTAGGAATTTACAGGGTAAGTTCCTCAGAAAGAACACCAAAAGGACACCGCTCACAACCAGATCTCAAATCAATACACCAGTATTTTTGACGTGGTTAAAACCCTCAAAGAGGGAAACAATCCACGGCCTGAGCCAACGTGGCCACTTCAGGCAATTTATTATTCAAATAATGAAAATTTACATAAGCTTTCTCTCATCGACGGATTACCCGAACAATGACCCTCCATGCGCTTTAAATAGAACTCATGGACCAATCGGGTGTCAAGCCACGGATCAAGTGTCGGTAATACCGAGGAGAGAGTGAACCGTCGGATCACTACATATCGTGACCATCGGATTGTAAGTTACAAAATGTACAACGGTAAAGAAACACACTTTACCTAACTCTATACCTAACTCTATACTAGACCAAGTTGAACTTAACTATTTCCTATGTGTCGGAATATCCTAACATCCCCCCTTAAGAACAACTTGGGATAGGATTGAAGGATTTACAAATATGACACAATAGGAGAAGGAAGGAGGCACTAGAGCCTATCCCCCCTTAGTGACAACTTCCTGAACTCCAAGCATATATCGAAGTTTAGTGAACTTCGCCTCTGTGAGAGCCTTTGTGAAGATGTCTGCAACCTGATCATCTGTTGAACAATATTGCACTTCAAGAACATGGTCATGAATGAGCTTTCTGATGAAGTGCATGTGTAGTTCAATGTGTTTGCTGCGCTGATGTTGGACTGGATCTTTGCATAGCTGAATGGCACTTTGATTATCACACCAAAGTGTGGTTGGATGCTGCTGCTCAAAGCCAAACTCTGATAGGATCTGACGAAGCCACAAGGCTTCCTTACTAGCTTCCACGGCACCACGATACTCTGCTTCTGCTGACGAAAGAGAAATGGCAACCTGTTTCTTACAAGCCCATGTAATAGGTCCTGAACCAAGAGTGAAGACATAACCGGCAGTAGACTTCCGATCATCAGGGTCACCAGCCCAATCAGAATCAGTGAAACCAACTAATAGAGGAGCTGCTTTGGCACTGTAATGAATCCCAAACTGTACTGTACCTCGAACATAACGAAGTATTCTTTTAGCTGCTTTCCAATGACTTTCACGGGGGTTTTGCATAAAACGAGCAACAAGGCCAACAACAAAGGAAAGGTCAGGACGAGTATGGGTTAAATACAAGAGTTTTCCTACAAGTTGACGGTATAAGGTAGCATCAACTTCAGGAGAAGTACAAGAGACTGAAAGGGAGAAGGGGCTGGCTTACAGTCTTCCATGTGAAAATGACGAAGAATATCACAAGCATACTTGGACTGGGAAAGGGAAATACCCTCCTTGGATTGCAAGACTTGAAGACCGAGAAAATAGTGTAAGTGTCCTAAGTCTGTCATTTCAAATTTCTTTTTAAGGCTGGACTTCACATGGTTTATAAGGTTGGGATCACTACCAGTAAGAATAAGATCATCAACATAAAGAACAAGGATGATAAGAGAGTTGCCCACTTTCTTGGTGTAGACAGTATTGTCAGAATAACACCTAGAAAAGCCAGATTCTAAAAGAAAGCTATCCATTTTGGCATACCAAGCCCGAGGAGCTTGCTTGAGACCATAAAGAGATTTCTTAAGTCGACATACAAGGCTGGAGTCTGTTTGGATGAAGCCAATGGGTTGTTCCATATAGATTTCTTCATGCAAGTCCCCATGCAAGAAGGCAGATTTAACATCCATCTGATGGACTTCCCATTTTAAAGAGGCAGCAAGGGAAAGAACAAGGCGGATAGAGTTCATTTTGGCAACAGGGGAGAAGGTTTCAGTGTAGTCAATGCCTTCAACCTGTGAAAAGCCCTTAGCAACAAGACGAGCTTTATGTTTATCAACTTTCCCATCTGGTCCATACTTGGTTCTGTAAACCCATTTACATCTAACAAGTTTGCGTCCCTTTGGTAGAGGAACAAGATCCCATGTATCATTTGCCAACAATGAATGATATTCTTCATTCATAGCTGCTTCCCAATGTGGATGGCCTGAAGCTTCTGCAAAAGTGTCAGGATCATGATTTACTGGAGCTTGAGCCAGTAAAGAAGAGGCTCTTTCAAACTGAGAACGTGTACGTCGCTGATCTGTAGGATCACCGGCAAGATCACCTGCTGCATCCCGAGTAGCACGGACCCATCTTGGAAGTTGAGGATCCTGAGAAGGTGGGGGAGGATTGTCATCCTCACTTTCATCATCTGAAGAAGAAATGTTTTCAAAAGTAGAAGAGATAGGAAGAGGTGGCACATCCGCCGGACTAGGCTCGCAGGCCGATTTATTTTCATCAAATTTTACATCTCTTCTAATGATAACATTTTTGGACTTAAATGGAATAAGTCTATAACCTTTTACATCTTCAGAATATCCAACAAAAGTACATTTCTCACTCTTAGGTTCTAAAGCTTTATGCTTTTCATCTGGAATATGGGCCCATGCTTCACTTCCAAAAACACGAAAGTGACTTACATCTGGTTTAATGGAACTCCAAGCTTCTTCTGGAGTGATATTCTTTAGAACCTTAGTAGGAGTGCGATTTATTATATAATTTGCACAATTAATTGCTTCGGCCCAAAAACTAAGACTGAGTCCTTTAGATTGCAGCATACAATTAGCCATTTCCTTTAAGGTGCGATTTTTCCTTTCAGCTACACCATTTTGTTGTGGAGTGTATGGAACAGTATGTTGCATTTGAATTCCATTTTCGGTGCAAAAGTTGATGAATGTGTTTTTAACATATTCTCCACCATTATCAGTTCTTAGCTTAAGAATTTGATGTCCAGATTGTTTTTCAACAAAGGCTTTGAAGGCCAAAAATGTGTTAAATACTTCGCTCTTGAGTTTTAAGAAGTATACCCAAGTGCGTCTGGAGAAATCATCAATGAAAGTTAAGAAATACTTGCAGCCAGAGAATGAAGCAACAGGAAGTGGACCACATAAATCACTGTGCACAAGCTGTAAAGGGGCTGAGGCGTGCCAAGAGGCACGTTTTTCAAAACTGTCCCGATGATGTTTTCCGAGTACACATCCGGAACAAACACCATCTCTGCAAGATACCATAGGAAGACCTGTCACCATATTTTCTTTACATAGATGCTGAAGGGAGCGATAGTTTAAGTGACCAAATCGCTCATGCCAAAGTTTGCTCACTTCATCATTATGAGCAACAAATACTGAGGGAAGATTTGATGACCCAAAGTTGTGAAACTTATACAACCTTGTGGAATCATCAGCAATACCAGTAGCTAGAATCTGTTTAGGATCTCTTAGATCCTTGATTACAACATCATGAGGTGAAAATTCAACAATTTTACCTTCACCTGAATGAGTTATCTGATATACAGATAGAAGGTTGCAGGATAAGGTTGGAACACATAATACATCATTAAACTGACCATTGTCTAGATGAACAGTTCCAGTCCCTACAACATTAAGAGATCTATCATCACCAACATATATATTTTTGGTGTTACAATCATTTAAAGAAGAAAACATGGCTTTGTTTTTGGCCATGTGATAAGAGGCTCCAGAATCAATGAGCCACTCATGAGAATGAGAAGAAGAAGATACATTTAATGCATAACCAGACTGAGATGATTGACAACGACATGCAAAAAGTGCCATTCCTGAAGATGAAGTTGAAGTTGAAGTTGAAGAATGCTCCACATGGATGTTATGTTTCTTCATTGCGGCTTCCAAGGCTTCCATCTTCTTAAAGCATTTAGATTCTAAGTGGCCATCTCGATTACAAAAGTTACAATGTCTATCAGTCTTCTTCCATTTGTTTTTATTGGTCTTATCATTTTGCTGAAATGATCTTTCATTTTGAGGCTGAGTTTGCTTAGGACCCTTGTTTGGTTTAGGACCATTCTTTTTAGGATATGACTTCTTAGGATTCTTTGAATTTGGTTGCTGCTGGGCGGCTAACGCTTTCTTGGAAGAGTTTCCAAGATTAAGAAGACCAAGGTGTAAGAGTTTTTCTTGTTCTCTTATTAAAGAATCACAAAAAGAGTCAAAGGAAGGGGCCTTGTAGTCTTTTCCTTGACAAATGAAAGCTTCCCTTGTAGAATGGAAGGTGGAAACAAATACAGAGTAGGCTGGTCCCAACTTAGTAAGGATGGAATAAATAAGGTTACTATCTTCTTTCTTAACCTTAACACCTTCCAAGAGATATCTAAGGGTCTTGAATTTGGACAAGAAATCTTCAATGCAAGAAAAATTATTAGGATCCAATGTAAGCAACTCATTTTCAAGTTGATGGGCTCTAATTTCATTTTTAATCCCAAAAACTTTAGTGATTTGTTCAAATGCTTCATGAGGAGTATCAAGTTCTGCAATATGGAATCTAAGATCAGGAGAAATAGACATTCCTATCAAACCACGTGCTTGATCTTGTCTATTTTCCCATTTTGCAGCCTTGTCTTCATCTTTTGGTTTCTTCTCTTGGCCTGTGGCTATTCTGTAGAGACCTTTACTTCTAAGTAAATCTTCCATGTAGGCTATCCATTGGAAGTAGTTAGTGCTGTCAAGAATGACTTGGCATGGACTTTCCATTTTTAAAAAAAATTGAAGCTGAAGATGCTGAAAGTAAGTGTTCCAATGGATAGATCTCGAAAAATTAGGCTGTTTTAAAAAAAACGGCTCTGAAAAAGGCTTCCGGATGAAGAAGTTATGGCTTTTTGAAAAAAAATTGTTGAAGTTGCGGGCAAAGTGCGCGAATGAAAAAAAACGCCCCCACAAAATGGAGATTTGAACCCAAGACCTCTACTCTCTTAAAATAGCTTTGAACTAATTGAGCTATACAAAAAATTTTAGAGAGAGAGAGAGAGAGAGAGAGGGGGGGGAGGGGCTTGGGTTGCGTGCTTGCCTTGAGAAAGCTCTTTTTTCCTACAAAACAAAAACACAAAACCCAACACGAATATGCAAAGAAAAACGAACCTTACGGCTCGAAGTTAGCTTTAGCCGGAAACTAAATATTTTTCTCAATGTTTCTGATTTACCAAGATCAAACTAAGGTGCAGGGAAAAGAGCATACACATGAGAAAAAAAACTTCCTTTCTGTTTCTGATTTGCCCAGATCGCACAGAGTCGCAGGGCAAAGAGCATACGCAGAAGTGAAAGGTATAGATCCGGTAATTAAAAAAAAAGCTAAATAAACAGAAACCGAAATAACCAGAGAGAAAATAACAGTAAACTGCAGATAAACACTGTATACCTCCAGATCTTAAAAAATGACGCAGATAGGGCTACCGGAAACCTTTTCGCGTGAAACGAAAGGGGTTCCTCACTGGAACAGATGCTCCGAACACAACAGAGCAGTCCTCTCAGCCCGAAAGCAGTCAGAAATAGTAGATCTAGGAAAATACAGCCGCATGCAGTTCTACCGGCTTCAGATTTGGATCACCAACGGACGCGGCCCTCAAATAGCTCCGATACCATGTAGGAATTTACAGGGTAAGTTCCTCAGAAAGAACACCAAAAGGACACCGCTCACAACCAGATCTCAAATCAATACACCAGTATTTTTGACGTGGTTAAAACCCTAAAAGAGGGAAACAGTCCATGGCCTGAGCCAACGTGGCCACTTCAGGCAATTTATTAATCAAAGAATGAAAATTTACATAAGCTTTCTCTCATCGACGGATTACCCGAACAATGACCCTCCATGCGCTTTAAATAGAACTCATGGACCAATCGGTTGTCAAGCCACGGATCAAGTGTCGGTAATACCGAGGAGACAGTGAACCGTCAGATCACTACATATCGTGACCGTCAGATTGTAAGTTACAAAATGTACAACGGTAAAGAAACACACTTTACCTAACTCTATACTAGACCAAGTTGAACTTAACTATTTCCTATGTGTCGGAATATCCTAACAGATAATACTATTCGGTATATGGAGCAAAATGCACCAAAGTGAGAAAGAAAATGTGTAAATTGCATGCCAAGCATGGCATAAAATTTTATAGCTATATAATACAAATACAAAGAAATTATGTTCATGGTTCAAAGCCTTACTGAAATTTTATATTTGCATGTTTTTGTCGTTTTCTTGTTTTTTGTTGTGCATAATTTCTTTGTTTTTGAATGTTTGCAAATCAAGGCATATGTCAAAGGTGCACATTTGCAAATGTGACAAATATTGTGACAAGTCAACAATGAAATTGTAGAATACAAACATTGGAAAAATGACTCAAGGTGACAACAAAGATATGGCAAGACAAATTATATGATGATCTGTCCAATAAGCATCAAAGACATGGAAAGAAATAGTACTAGCTGAAAGATTTGTCCAAAAGTGATCTAACATTGAGCTATAGTTAGTTGTTGGTTTTTTTGTATGAAAATCATTATTTTGCATAAATGAAAGTAGTTTTTTTGTTGATGGCTAGTTTGCAACATGTCCAAATTGAAATCACCAACAAGAACAATTGGGTAGTTGTTACATGTGTGCTCTAAAATGAATTTGATGAAATTAATTATTTCTTCAATGTTTGCATTTGGTGCAATATATACATTTGCAACTATAATGGTTTTTTTCCAACATGGAATGTTGCATTTCTTGATTCAATTCGGTCTTTTGTATAACTGAAATGATTCTCAACCACAATATTTTTTCTACAGTATGTGAAAATTCCATGTAAATGGTATAAATATATGTAGTCATATTTGCTAGACAATAATGGATTATATGGAGGTGATTTTGCTTTTGTTTCTTGGAAACAAAGAATGGCAACACTCATTATATCATAGTTAGAAATGTTATCTTTGAAATGCAAGGACAAACTACGAGTGTTCAATGAACATATTCTCAAATCGTCAATTGTATTATTTTGATATATGCTATATTCAAGCTCATAGGAGGCATTTTATCTAAGTCTATTTAGCTCAATAGCAACTTTGTCATTGATAGAAAAGTTAATATGTTCCAATTTGTTTAATAAATACAAGGACTTAATATATTTGACACGAGAAAGTGCAATATAAACAAGTCCATGTTGCCTAACCCCTTTTGGGTCAAAAGCCAATTTGTCCATTGTTAATCCTTATGATTGATGTATAGTTCGTGCACGTGCCAGTTGAATAAGAAATTGTTCTCTTATAAGACTAATTCTGTTGTTTGATTCATTATTCCTACACACTCTAATAACATGTGTCCACGTAGACATTATTCCATCTTTGTACAAATGCGCCATTTCCCCCTGTTGAATAGTGCAAACAACTGCATTAGCAAATTTGATCCAAATTGCACCATTTTCAAATGTTGTTGATGCTTTAAAAATTCCTTCAACACCATTCACCAGGCCATCCTGAATATTGTAAGTTCTACCAATTAGTTCAACAAACATATTTTCTTTCAATACAATTGAAGATGACAACTACAAATTGATATGTTTCTTGCAACTTATATTCATCGAGTCAATTGTTCTATCATATGCATTTAATATAATTGCTTCTTTGTCAATTAGAGACAACATTATTTCATTATGTTCATGTACATTATTGTTTAAATAAAACAGGTATGGAAAAGTTGGATCATTTGGTGCCTATCTATAACAATGTTTGTTCAAGAATGCAAGATCATCATTAGTATGTGAACATGTCCTGATTCTGTTTAAGATGGATACAAATTATTTATTGTCTTGTCACATTACCTGTTTTAGTTCATAAGTTTTCACATTTTCTTTCCAAAAATTGTAAGGAGCACTAGTTCCTTTAAGATGCGGTTGTTCAAATATCCAACAATCACATACAGGCTATGCTTGACATAGGTCACCACAAAATATTATGTCAAGTTTCCCAAATGAGGAAGTTGGAGTATGCATAATTTCACGGAGTCACTTGTCAATGCTATAAAGCAATCAAGACCCAATTAATGAAGCCTCATCTATCAACATAAATTTAAGTTGTTTGTATTCTTTGCTCAATACATCGAGTGTGTTAGAAGCCAATGGCACCATACATGGTGAAAGTGGCAGATGAAAAGTTGAATGGACTGTAAAACCATGTGCAATATATGCAACTTTACCAGTAAATGCAAGTATTAGACCTTTTTTTTCAAAAGGTCACTTTGTAAATCTTTGTTATAAATCCGTACGAAAACATGGTAAAGCGCTTGCATAATCAATGTTTTTCCTGCACCTGCACCTTCAGTGATAAAAAAATAGAAACACTTACTGGGATTATTATTTTTCCATAGAACTATTTGTTTGATTATTGATTGTTGCTTTTGATTTAATCTTCCCATAATTTCATAGTATGCCAATTTGTCCAAAACAAAGGGATGCTTAATCAATTCATTGTTTTTTGTATACTTAGTTTGAGTGTTTTTGAATTAAATCGTTTCTTGCAAATCTGGTTGAATGTCATATTTTTCATTAGAACGAGCCTTCTTCTCAGTTTCTAATGGAAAATGAAACATAAATATCTCATCATTGTATTGCCCCCTCCTCCCAGGTCCACCCAAGCAACCGACCAGCCAGGGTAAACATGCGACGAGAGAGGTCATTATAAGGGATTCAACTTCCTTGGTGACCTTAAGGAAATTGAAACAACGGAACAAATCAAACAAACCCATCCACATCAGTGACAACGCCCTCAGGAGACATGTCAGCCACTCAGACATCTTGTCCCTGAATTCAACTGATGTTTTAAGCCTTTTAACCCCTGGTCGCTCTCATGCTATAGGCATGAAAACGTCCAAAAGCCAAAGTTGCTCTCACAGGCCTATGTGTCAGCATCCCTGGAATCTTTTCAGTAGACCTGTGTCAGCGCCCCCGATATTTGAGCCACTTTTCTAGCCTAGAATCTCGACCTCTGCAGAGAACTTGTTACAACCTCCATAATCCATCAAAGACATGATGAAAATATAAACCAATCAAAATTAAACCTCAGTACTAGGTCTGAGCATCGCCAATCGGGATTGACATTATGTCAAAAACTTGACATCAATGTAACCTATAGGTCTACGATACAAGACAGAGCATGAATGACTGACAGAACTTATGAAACATAACCAGAAGGATCACCACCTTCCCCATTGAATTGTTATAACATCAATTAGGTCTTGCATCCATTCGTAAAACAATTACAAGTAAATACATGAAGCGACCATGACATGAACTAGTCATATAACCATGCTTATAACCAACATTAAACCATGTAAATATCATAGATATGGCAAAAATTAAGTACATATATAAACAAGTTCAAAAGTAAGAGAAACTAGGTTTCATATAACCATGCTTATAACCAACATTAAACCATGTAAATATCATAGATATGACAACAATTAAATACATATATAAACAAGTTCAAAAGTAAGAGAAATTAGGTTTTATTTAAACATAGGAAAATCCGACCAAGTTCAAGACTTCCACGTACCACCCGACCATAGACATGGCTGAACCAAATATCTCTTTCAGCCAGTCACCCCCGTGCCATATTCCAAGCATGAATGTGGGATCTCATAGAAAAACCAATTTAAGAACAATCAAGGGAATCTAGAGGTTAAACCACCTCCACCCTCATCAATCGTGATCACACCAAAACTAGTGCTCCGATCACAAACGAACCAAACTTAGAATGCCATCCCGAATTCATCACTATCCTTAAGGAATTTTCCGTCTCCTTGTCTCTTAGGCTTTACCACAATCCAATCCCATATCACTAAGCCCTAAAATGACATCATTCTCTCAGGATTTACTGCAATCCAAACTTGGATCACTAGGCTCTAAACCGAGACTCCTCCCTTAGGCTTTACCGTGTATTCCGCCAAACTTGGTCAAGGGATTCGTAGGTATCTGGGAATGAATCTTGAGACCACCTCCGCCCCGGATTCTGAAATCCATCCAGCAAACCAAAGCTCAAAACCAAGATAAACATTCCAACATATCATGGCATCCAGAAAAAGGCAAGGATAGGCTGAAAACCATTGTTATAAGCCGACAAAAACATGCCACCTACGACAAGAGAACCATACAACAACATGGAAATCCATGAATGTACGAACCAGCTAGGAAATCACACGTGAAATATGTTACCTGCTAGTATTCCTTGCTGAAGTTGCTTGATCCTACTTTTCCTTCCTTGATCCTTGCTTTCCTTCCTTTCCCTTTACTTTCTTTTCCTTCCTTGCTCCAAAGCTAGAGTGCCCCAAGAAAACTCTAAGTAACCAAGAGTGATAGAGAGAGAGAATAATGAGAGAGATCCAAACTTGAGTTGACCAAGAGCTTAACACTGACTAAGCTTAAGCTAAGAGATTACATTGACTAAGAGCTTGCTCACTAATCCCCATAAGATTTTTTATCATTGAGGGCTCTAATTTCTTTATTTTCCATTATTTTCCTTCAATTTCCTCCTCACGTGCAACATGTGACCTTTCACCTTACTTTTCTCCCAATTTCCTTTATTTTCATAAATAAATGTGCCAAAAATGCCTTTTTGCCTTTGTCATTGCCTTTTCCATTTTTCCTTAGCCAAAACACACATCCAGTGATGCCCACTTGGATATCTTTGCCCAACATTCAACTTGGAATACGTGTTCCTTATGTGTGGTCTTATTTTTCCTTTATTAACTTTTATTACATGAACTTTTCACCAAGGCTGTTACAAAACCCTCCCCCTTGGGGAACACCGTCCTTGGTGTTAAACCACACCAAGACCTTAGCAATATCGCTGAAAATCAAACATACTACCCATGGAGCTTTATAACTTAGCTCGTTGCAATATTTACAATGAATGACCTACTCAAAAGTAAAACATCATGACAACATGACAACATACCGCATACTAGAGCTTTATAACACAACTCATTATGGTATAACCACATATACACATACGCATTTTCTTAAGCCAACAAATAACCATATTGTCTATGGAGATTTATAAATCCAGCTCGATACAATATTTACAACGATATACACATATATACATATGCACATATACACATTTTCTCAACCATAAAATAAAAAGATACGATGTCTGCATCCACAACAAGGGAATCCAGAGGCTCAAACTTCCACCCTCAAAGTAATACCAGGATTCACCTCTTTCCCAGGAAGTCCAGAATCCACTGCCACAGTCAAACTGCATCCAATGTTCGACGCTATAATTTGCGCCACTTGTCCTCTCAGTGAACAATTACCAACTTATTGTTCTAGGGTGCACTCCCAATGTGCATCTGATTCCATCTGGCAACACTAATGACCAAAACCAATATATCTGTGACCTTTCCTTCTCTGATACATAGTCCCTCGGGAAATCTAGTCACCCCATTCTGTGCAATAACTCACCTTCCAAGTTCCCCGGAATACCCTATCCCGGGTTATCCATCCCTTGGCAAGGTATCCTCACATCGAAAGATCAAACAACCAAGGCATATACCTACCTCAAAACCATCATACTGGTCATAAAATGCTCATGGAAATCAATGGACACTATTGGGTACCAGTGTCCCACAATGGCCTTGCTCCTAAAGTGCTTTACCAACATACTGCTCCCTGTTCCAATTTCTTTCACTGTTGTTGCTAATTCTTGTAGTCGATTTCGGCCACTCAACCAGGCATGTTCATGCATTCCTGTTCCAAGCACATAATTTCCAATAGATTCAAATAAATTAATTTAAATAACCTCAAGTCATACCTTATTAGTAGCTCGTCAGTAAGGTATACTTGCAATCCTGTTCGCTTCCTATCACAACAAGTCAAACTAATTGTTTGATCAAAACATCATGTATTAACATATCACATCTAGTTAGCTCAAAACATAACCATCATAAATCAAAATCATACATCATATGTAACCATCATAAACCTGAATCATAGATCACATGTAATCATCATAGACTAGAATCATAAATCACATGCACAATAAAATTGGAATAAAATATTGATACTTATCCTTTAATCAATCCTTAGCTTCTACCTTTGTCTTTATTCCGTACGCATTCTAGATCAGTTTCCACACCTGACAAATGCCTAGTGCCTTCTCCTCAACCATATGCACATACACATAGTACCGCATGCCCGTAACACATCATGTATGACATGCACATAATACCACATGTACATCGGTGTCATATGTACAAAATGTACACAATACCACTTGTACAACACACCACCTGTACAACGTGTGCACATCATCACATGTACACGGTACCACCTGCACAACGTGTACATAATGCCATATGTACATTGCACCATCGTACAATGTGTACACAATACCACATGTACATAGTACCACGTGCATGATAGGTACACGACACCACATGTACACAACACCACCTACACACAACGCCACTTGTACAACATGTACACAACACCATATGCACACAACACCACTTGTACAATTATGCACACAACACCATACATACATAACACCACATGTACAACATGCATGCAACACCACATGTACATAGCATTGCATATCCAACATGTACATAGCATCATTTGTACATAGCACCGCATATCCAACATGCACAAAACACCATATGTATACAACGTCGCATATACATCATGTGCACAATACAATATGTACATAGCACCGCATATCCACACCATCTATACCCAACACTGCATATGCAATATCCGCACAACACTACATGCACATAACATCACATATGCAACATGTGCACAACAATAGTACCACACATCCAAAACCACATTGTCTTTACCAAGCAACCTTTCTTCCAATGTCTTATCCATGCTTGTCCCAGCATGTGACATACCATACTGCTTTCATTTCGCTATTGTATCCCTCGGTATAACTTGTCCATAACATAGACATAATATAATCACATAATATCAACTCATAACCATATGATACTGATCTTATATATTTGTCATGACTACTCTTCTCAATTGATTCCTTGTAAGACTAAGAACCTCTTCATGCCATTTGCCTGCGTAAGAAATCATTCCTCCATGAGGACGATTTCTGATGACCCTGTCAGACAGTGACATAGATAGATAGATAGATACATATATAATCATTAGCATAAAACAATCCTCATTTTGTAAGACAACGACATACATACATGTATACATATATAAACATTAACATAATCATGATCATAACATAATTACCAAATAACATAAGGTCTAGGTTAAGAGAACTTCCTTTATTCATGCACAACATTGAGAACAATCGTTCCCAACAGAACCAAGGCATCCAACACCTAAAATCCATTTACTTTACCTTTTTTTGGTTACCTTTCTCATGTATGTCTTGTCATCGTCCACTTACCACAATGGACCCAGGTCTAACTGACTGTCATAGTCTTACCTTTCGTTGCGCTTACTCATGCACCGAACTTCATTTGAGTCTTACATCACTTGTCGGGTACCACACAACTTTCCCCGACCTCCATCAACTCTTCCTCTTCCCCAAACCAATTCCCAAGACTCAAACATAAAATTCAAGCCAAGAACAAACAAGAAGAAAACCATGAAAACCAATAACGATACAACACCACAAACAAAGTGGCATAGCTATGAACCAAACGCACTCAAAATCACAAATCGAGCGCAACCATTGCAAAATACCAAAGCACAAGATTAACAACAAACACCATGACTCAATCCCCCTGGTTCCTAAGGGAAGCTCAACCTGAGCCTTCTTCAAGATTTCATGGCAGTCTCTTTGCCATGCAACCCCCTACATCATACTGTCATACACACATAACTATCAGTGCATAAATAAACATAAAAATACACCAGTTACCTTACCTTGTTGTGCCAAGCACATTGCTTGCAACTGAACACATCCACACCATCTCTCAGGGGACTCCAATCCCCTTTACAAATCTATCTGTAGCTAGAGACTAGCTAATATAACTGTCAAGCACATGTCCATGAACATAACACATATCCACATAATTTCAGACAAATTAGGGTTAAGGAGACTTCTTGTATGCAAGGCAATCATTTGTTTGGAATTAGAGTTTCCAAACATATCCAAAAGAATTCTTGCCCACTTCCTTTCTTTTACCCTTTTAGCTTATTGCAATTGAGGCTTACTGTGTACTATCACATTACCCAACTGTTAGTTATATAAACACATAAACCATTACCTTGTCCGACTAATACCAAGCATGTTACCCTGTAGCTGCTCACACATGTCAACCACATGTTCCAATCATCAAGACAATAATATCTATCAATTTGAAATTAACCTTTACCAAGACTAACAATCATGTCATAATCCATAGTTAACTCAGAGTCATTAGACCTAATGCTACGACTGTCACCTACTACATTCAAGTACATATCAACTGTCTCAACACATATATGTTAGTACAATAACCTTAAAACAAAATCATTTGAACACCTACTCATATTATACAATTCATCAAACATCCAACCAACTTGCAACATACCATGTTAAATAAATTAACTAGATGACATAATCAAATAGTCAAGCACCAAATACACGACATAATCAAATAGTCAAGCAGCAAATACACAACATATTCAAATAGTCAAGCACCAAATACACGACATAAGCAAACTCGTACCTTACAGTGTCTCAGGGGAGGCTATCTTGTCTACATAATCAAGCTAGTTAACACGATATAACTTCTCAACACATTAGCTTAAACATAAATAAGATCATGCTATCCATAACAATCACTAACTAACATGTTCACATCCTAACTCATAAAAAATTATCATTTATGCATAGCAATCACATATGTACAATCGGTCTAGATTAGTACCACACAATGCAACACAATAAGTCGACTCATACTTAAATGTCATAACCCTAACCATCTGCATAGGCCAATCCAATTTAACATGATACATATGACGTCAAGATCTTAATGAAATAACCCTAATAATCAAGCTAACTATCATTTAACAACAACAAGTTAACCTATAAGATACTTCATCAATAACATATAACAAAATCATCAGGTTATCTAATATAAAACAACAATAGCAATGCATACAACTACAAGTTACTATCATTCTTAACTATTCGACACATGTGCATATAACTACACTAATCAACTAACATCCATCATGAGTGTAACCATAGCATCAAAAGACATGTACGTAAGCCTAATGTATATAAGCATAATGCATATAACAATCCTTGACCTACATACCTGCATGCCAAACATACAATACCTATATGGTGATCTGCTCTTACCCCAAAGTCCAATGTTTCAACCTCATTATGATGATTTGCATCTCCTGCTCTATCTTAGCCAACACATTAGCATCACAACATACCAATATCACCTTGATGACCTAAATTTCATACCATGACTTCACAAGGCATGTTTGACCTACTATTCATGCATAACTATAACCAAAACCATTCATGCATGACAACTGTATATATACATATAACACATGAGCACCAAAACATATACACATCATTCTATCTAGAGTCCAATCATCAATGCATGTCCATATCAACTACACAAACCATGACCTCATGAATGACAACAACCATTACTCCATTGTACACATTGCCACATGCAACCATCGATATGCATAAGCAATGCTTAATCAACTACACATACGTATGAACGCATGTAGTCAAGCTATCAATTATTGTAACCAACCTATAAGGCTGATACATGTAATCAAACATACAAGAATGTAACCTAACATACAAGGATGTAATCAAGCTACATATAATCATGTAACTAGTCATATACTCCTGACGATGCATCCAACAAAATTAACATCAATTTCCTCACGATAACCTTACTACAATCACGATCAACATGATGCAATGCAACAAGCACATGGAATGCAAGTGTAAGAGACACATGTAACTGACATGCATGCATGACCAACACATTCACACAAGGAGAGCGTAACCACGCTCTGATACCAATGTGTAACACCCCCTCCTCCCAGGTCCACCAAAGCAGCCGACCAGCCGGGGTAAACATGTGACGAGAGTGGTCACTATAAGGGATTCAAATTCCTTGGTGACCTTAAGGAAATGGAATCAATGGAACATATCAAACAAACCCATCCACATCAGCAACAACACCCTCTGGAGACATGTTAATCACTCAAACATCCTGTCCCTGAGTCCCACTGATCTTTTAAGCCTTTTAACCCCTGGTCACTCTCATGATATAGGCATGACAACGTCTAGAAGCAAAATTCGCTCTCACAGGCCTATGTGCTAGTGTCCCTGGACTCTTTTAGTAGACCTGTGCTAGTGTCCCCGAGATTTTAGCCACTTTTGTAGCCCAGAATCCCAACCTTTGCCCAGAACTTGTTACAACCTCCATAATCCATCAAATACATGATGCCAATATAAATCAAGCAAAATTCAACCTTAGGACTAGGCCTGAGCATCCCCAACCAGGTCTGACATTCTTTCAAACACTTGACATCAATACAACCTACAAGTCTAGGATACAAGACAGATCATGAATGACTGAAAGAACTTATGAAACATAACCAGAAGGATAACCAGAAGTTGAATCCCTTATAGTGACCTCTCTTGTCGCATGTTTACCCTGGATGGTCGGTTGCTTGGGTGGACTTGGGAGGAGGGGGGTGTTACATATTGGTATCAAAGCTAGGTTTGGGACTTCCATGTACCACCCGACCATAGACATGGCTGAACCAAATATCTCTTTCAAACAGCCACCCTCGTGCCATATTCCAAGCATGAATGTGGGATCTCATAGAACAACCAATTCAAGAACAATCAAGGGAATCCAGAGGTTAAACCACCTCCATCCTCATCAACCGTGATCACACTAAAACCGGTGCTTCGATCATAACCGAACATAACTTGGAATGCCATCCGGAATCCATCACTATCCTTGAGGAATTTTCTGTCTCCTTGTCTCTTAGGCTTTATCACAATCCAATACCGGATCACTAGGCCCTAAACCGAGACCAGTCTCTCAGGCTTTACCATAATCCAAACCCAAATAACGAGGCTCGAAACTGAGACTCCTCCCTTAGGATTTACGTGTATCCCACCAAAATCGGTCATTAGATTCCTAAGCCTTTGGGAATGAAACTCGAGACCACCTCCACCCCAGATTCTGAAATCCATCCAGAAATCCAAAGCTCAAAACCAAGATAAACATCCCAAAATACCATGGCATCCCGAAAAAGGCGAGGCTAGGCTGAAAACCACTGTCATAACCTGACAAAACCATGCCACAGACAACAAGAGAACCATACAACAACATGCAAAGCCATGCATTTTTGAACCAGTTAGGAAATCACACATGCAATATGTTACCTACAAGTATTCCTTGCTGAAGCTGCTTGATCCTACTTTTCCTTCCTTGATCCTTGCTTTCCTTCCTTTCCCTTTGCTTTCTTTTCCTTCCTTGCTCCAAAGCTAGAGTGCTCCAAGAAAACCCTAAGTGGCCAAGAGTGAGAGAGAGAGAGAATAATGAGAGAGCTCCAAACTTGAACTGACCAAGAGCTTAACACTGACTAAGCTTGAGCCAATACCTTACATTGACTAAGAGCTTGCCCACTAATCCTCAGAAGCCTTTTTTCAATGAGGCCTCTAATTTCTTCATTTTCCATTATTTTCCTTCAATTTCGTCGTCACATGCAACCTGTTACCTTTCACCTTACTTTTCTCCTAATATCCTTTATTTTCATAACTAAATGTGCTAAAAATTCCTTTTTTTCCTTTTAATGCCTTTTCCATTACCTCTGCCAATTTCCCTTAGCCAAAACACACATCCAGTGATGTCCACTAGGATATCTTTTCCCAACATTCAACTTGGAATATGTATCCCTTACCCGTGGTCTTATTTTTCCTTTGTTAACTTTTATTACATGAAATTTTCACCAAGGTTGTTACAGAACCCTCCCCCTTGGGGAACACCATCCTCGGTGTTAAACCACACCAAGACCACTGAAAAGAAAACATACTGCCCATGGGGCTTTATAACTTAGCTCGTTGTAATATTTACAATGAATGACCTGCTCAAAAGAAAAACATCAATGGGACTCAAGGGCAGGTTGTATGAGTGGTTGACATGCCTCCTAAGGGTGTTGTTGTTGATGTGGATGTGTTGTCTAAGGTGTTCCGTTGATTCCATTTCCTTAAGGTCACCAAGGAGGTTGAATCCCTTATAGTGACCTCTCTCGTTGCATGTTTACCCTGACTAGTCGGTTGCTTGGGTAGACTTTGGAGGAGGGGGTGTTACCGTCACTTTGGGATGCAATTGTAGTGGAAGCAGTTTCAATATCACCCCATGGTGCAACTAAACGAAGATTTTGTTTTCCTGTGACATCGATAATGTGATTATGAGGAAAGTATGCTTGAGCCCATGTTTCTTCATTTTTCTTTAATGTGTATTGAGACTCCTTATATGGGATGTACAACATCATTTTTTCTCTATAATGGTTTTCTGGGTCCACGTGTTCATTGTATCGAATGAATATTACAACACATGGACGTTTTTCTTGTTTTGTTTTGTTTTCGTGATTGAATAAGGAGAAACATATTCTGCCAAGCAAACTGCTCAAGGGCAATGAGATGTGCAACATATCTATCATTAGTTTTCATGCAAACAATATATTCAGAATTATCGGGTTCTTATTTTAACAAAATAGGTCTTTTTGGAACATATGTTTGTTTTCCAGCTGGAGCAGTGTTAATGAAAATTGTTTTTCTAGAAGTTAAATACAAAGGCAATGATAAAGCAATGTGGACTGCTTGTTGACTTGACATTTGTTGCATATTTAGCAATGTAATTCCAAGCTTACGAATAGTTTCGATTTTGTTGTTTCCACATGATACACAATTTTCTCGAATTTATTTGAATGCAGTTGTAATGGAGCGATCAATTTTTGTCATATAAGAGTTGCAATATGCTGTTGTAGCATAGGCACCTACAATAAATTTAGCATCTGTGTTTGCTTGCCACAACGAAGGGAATTTTTTGCAAATGCATTTATCCACACTTCGTAAGGATTTCTTTTGAGCAATACAACTGGACGAGTAATACAAAATCGTAAGAGCGCGATGTATTCTTGTTTTGTAATTCCAAGATCAGCTAAAAACATGGTAAATGTTATGTTCTTTGAATAGGATTTGTCTTGTAGAATAAATGAAAGTTTCTTTTGCATTGTTTGTATATCATTGTTTTCATTGCACAAAGGGTGCAGGATAAAAGTTTCATCAATTGGTGGGATAGGGAAACCAAATCTACAACTATAATTTTTATGTTTTTTACAAGTTTTTGGGTGGTGATGAATTTGAAATTGAATCATTTGATTCGACAAAATTGTTGAATCACAAGTCAAATACTGATCAATGAAACCTATGACATCGACATCAGGGGATTGTTGATATATTGGTACATTTTGAATCCAAATCAATCCATGTTCATGCTCTGTTCCTCTACTTTGGAATTCTGTAATAAAAAAAATAATCTTGCACTTGACCAAATAAAACATTGTTTTTGTTATCAAGGAACGTAGTGACAATATTCTATGCCTATAATATCGACTACATATGATCAGCTTACATTTGATCAATGTGTCAATGCATTCATCATCGAAGTTCTTTGCCTCATTTGTTATGGAGTCAGTACTTTGTATTTTTAATGCATTTATCAATGGTTCCCAAAGATGCTCAACACTAGTGAATGTCACAAAGAAAGTCGGTGGACCAAGCTGTCGTATCATTGCAAATATATATTTTTGTAAATGTTCAAAATAGTCAGGCGATGTGTGGATGCTTCTTAAACATTGATATGCAATTGGTGACTTTAATAATTTTTGAAGATTGCTTTTATTTTTAACGTTTTTAGCCATTGGTTTTTGTCCTTTTAACTCTCATCTGCGAATAGAAATCCAAGTTGAATTAGAAACCTGGTTTATCAAAATATGAATAGCTTTAAAAAATATGTTTGTAATATGTGTTGAAAAGTCACCAGACTTGTACAACAATTCCCACTGTGCAATTTTTTGATACAAAAATCAATTGATAACATCAGTAGGGCGACTTGATCCAAAGAATAGAGTCAGGAAGTTCAGTTCTTCAGAGAATTTGTCTTGAAAAATTCCTAGGGGATGAAACCCTTCAAAAGGTGCAATCTGTATTATTCTTGTATCAAGATCATGGATAAGGTGGGCCTCTGAATAATCATGTACAAGTGTTTCAGTTTCTTGCTCTAGATCATTATCTGCATTTGGTGAATCTAGTTCCTTCATTTTTGGACTATCGTTCTGATGATCTTACCTACTTCAATCAATTATTATTATTATTATTATTTTTCATAGTTAATTACTAATTGTTCACTCTTGTATAGAGATGTGCTGCACAAGTAATGTAATGCACACATCACTTTCTTGGGTCGAATATTTCTAGACAAATAGGCATTCTTGTATTCCAATTTTCTTTTTAGCATAATTCCCACTGTCATATTGTCATCAATATCTCTAGGCAATGCTCTTGAATTCTATCTAGACTAGAAGGAACATTTATGATTGTTCCTATTAAGCCAATTTGTGATCTTTTTAGCCAAGTTGTCTTGTTTGTGCAAAAGCCATCCTTGGTACCACTAACCTCTCTTCCAAATATGTCAATTGTGCAACGAACATCAATTTTTCATTTCATCTAATATAAAGAGGTGATGCAAATGCAGGGACTTTTTCATTGAGTATTGCATTGTTACAAGATTTGCATATTGAGTTTAATGGGTTTGAACACTAAAGCAGGCATTAGATACAAAATAGTAGATAACATGTCATTGTTAATTTTTTGCATGTCCTTTCCAAAGGAAAATCTATCACAAATGCAACATGCATATGTAGACGTGTCTTGGATTGATTGCAAGTATGCCTCAATTGATTTATTTGACTTTAAATGTTTCTTTTGTGCTTCTTGTATTATAACACCTTGTGCTCGTATCGCAGATTTCAATTGATGTAAGTGAGTGTACCGCTTACTATAGGCATTGGAAAAAGAAGTATAGACTTTTTGTTATTTTGTGTCTCCATTGAAAAAGTATTATTGTCCTCATTTGATGATGTGGAATCCTCTGACACTATATATATATATATATATATATATATATAATGTTTTCAATTGAAAAATGCTTTAATTGAGTAGAACATCTAGTAAACTTAGATTCTTTGCTAACAAGATATCTACAAGGCACACTTGAAGTCAACTTGCAGTTATCTCTTTTCGAGATTCCTTAGAGCATTTGTGGTGAATTGTCAATGTCACTAATATTCTCAACATTATAAATTTCTAGAATTGCATGGAAATGTGCATGCGTTGTAGATATTGGTATATGCATAAGGCACATGACTTTGGAGCAAGTTTTGATGAATAAAATCTCAAAAAAATGTATTTTGTTTCTATATTCCAGATATATATGTTAACATCAAGCAGTTCGCATATCCATTGTATTGCAAAACCTTTTCCCTCTATATGTCCATATGCATATGACATTGATAAATTTATAATATAAGCTTGCGAGTCATTAATACATTGCTCTTGTTCAATGTTTTTAGCACTCAAGTATTGTTGCAAGCAATTGATAGCTCTATCATCATTGCAAATGAAACAATTGTAAAACGTTTGTGCACTTGTTTTTATGATATTAGACATATCAAACCATGGTGAAAGTGTGCAAATAGACTCAAACAAAGAGTCATGACAATCATTGAAATTTTGTCGACAGATCATGAAACCTTGTTCAAATAAGATTTGCTCAATTGACAATATGTCAAATTGTCCATGTGAGAATTGGTATGGGAAAATGCATGGGCCAATCGTTCTATTTATTGAAGCTACACTATCTATTATGCTATGTAGCAATAATGGTTCAAAATGTCCACATGCAGGATTTTGATTATGTAGAAAAATATTATATTGATAACCATGAATGTCTGAATTGAATCGTAGATATGCTTGGCCATTTGTAAATAGCCAAACATTGACTGGAACTAACAACCACTTGGAGAACCATTTGATACAAAATGCACCCCCCATAAGCTAATTGTAGTTTAAGCACAAATAGAAGAAGGTGTAGACAATACTTTCAAGTACATTTCAAGATCATTAACATGATGAAGATCCTGAAGGTATTAAGGAGTCAATTATGTATGCAATGAATGCAAAGAAACATCATGTCCATGAGACAGACAATGTCAAAAGTGGTTTACAATCCCATGTCGTATTTCAACTGAACTATAGCGAAAGTGAAGAAGAACAACAAATGAGTCAAATAAATAGTCACTAGGATAATAGAAGAAATGCTCTAATATATGTAGATTGAATCTAGATAACTTGTGATCAATTTCTTGCAATTTTGATCCTTTCAACACAAAACTATTTTTCATTGCCATGAAGTATATTGAGACAAACTGACAAATTTTCCAAATGTGACAATGATTTATAGCATTAAGAGCATGGATTGCATTGAATGTCCAATCAACACATATGATACTAAGAAATGTTTAGACCTCATATATTATCTAGTCTATATTGTCTTTGTGACTATCTTCTCTTCCTGTTTTTTTGTTGCACAATACTCCGAAAATGAGTACCTAGCACTATGAGAAAAGAGTAAAGACCTTGTAGATTGCATTGTTTTTGCAATTGAAACATAATTTAGAACTAAAGACATCTATGCAATTTAAAATAATAGCAACCAAAGCATTATTATCATTTTAACAAATTTCAAAACACAATATTTAATTTCCAAAATTCCGTAAAAAAATATTTGACAATTACTGTAAATCCATTTCAAAATGTATAAATCAAATAGAATCCAATTATTAGCTTCAAAAACAAATTACAATATAGCTTTCTATAATAAACAACTCTAATTTAAGATAAAAAGCATAAAATTACTTGAAAAAATTACATAGTCATAAGCCTATTGAAATAATAAACATATTCAAATGCTTATTACTATAAATCTATCAATTGCACCATGCCTAAGCTACTAACCTATCGCTGCATTACAAAGACATTATGCTATGAAATAACATGTAAAGTATTTAACTTCCTAACATAATGCAATATTTGTTTTTTAAAATTTGGTGCAAATGGATATAGCTCCAATTGTTTGAGCATACCTATGGCCAACACATGAACATCGTAGTTTTTTTGACATATCCACACCATAGAAACTAGACAAAGTCCTAGAGCTAATGCGTACATATGGAAGAATGAAACCTAGACATAATTGGTAGACCAAAAAACAATGCATGGAGCTCATGGAAAAGCTGAAAAACTAGAAAAACTAATAATGGATATTTCTATGTAGCAAGAAGCACCAAAGAAAAATTGTAAGCATTTTGATCAATAAAATACGCCACACATTCTTGTTTTTTCAACAAATACCTATGCAACTTTTTTTTGTTGCAATAAAAAATCTAGTATTTTTGTTATACATATGATTTTAGAATTATTTTATCTTAATTGTCTCTCTATGATTTATGAGACAATAAAATTAATTACATCAGTTCTATATACTTTGTGTTCATGCATAGTCTATACATGGTTCAAATGTATTTGTGATCACACACTAATCATTGAGAGATTGACATATCTAGAATGAGACTACATGAGAATCACCAACAATGTATGCAAGGCACAACAATATTAAAAGCACCATAACCATGAATTTATGCAAGCTATGCACAAAGACAAATTAACAATGCATTCAACGCTACCAGAGTAATATATATATATAGGAAAAAATCGTAATTTCCATTATATAGAAATATTGAAAATTACATGTTGTAGTTTATGCATATATATCATATGCCAAAATTGTGGCCTATATGCCACTATACAAAAAAAAACTGATATATCCTGTCACATAGAGGAGTGCTTTAAAGCACTGTAACATAAATAGATCACCTGTCCAAAAACTAAGTAAAAAGAAATTCAGTCAATAGAAAGCATGTAAATCATGTAGCTTCATCCACCAACTGTTGTTGTTCTATAAATGGCCTGTGGTAGTACTGATAATATGTTTGTCCCTGTTGTTCCTGAATTATCCAATGACCACGAGGTTGTTGTGCTGCCTCCTTGGATAGGCTGTTAGAAATCTGGTTCATTTCCCTATATATATGATGACATGAAATAAAGTCAAAATGTTCTTTAAGAGTCATAATTTCATCCAAACAACTTCTGAGTGTGTGCATGTGACATTGAGCCTGTAGATTGAACCAATTAATAACAATTTTGGAATCTCCAAATATCTGAAGTTGTCTACATCCTTTCTCAAGGGAGAATATGAGAAGAAGCCCGAGGGGATTTAATTATGAGTAATTGTTGGTGCCTCTGCCTAAGCCCATTTTCATTTTGAAAAAATGATCTTCTGCTAAGTACAAGATAACTCCCCCTCCACATCCATTCTCTTGAGCAGATCCATCAAAATATGCCCCAAGCTTCGATTTGTCAATAGTTTTAGGTTGGATGATACGATGATGAAGGTTTTGTTCTTCATCTGGGATCAAGGAGAATAAAGCCTCAATATGAGAACATGCAGATGTCTAATCAAGCCTCTTATCATGAAAGATGTACCGATTCCTAGCTATCCAAATGCCCCAATAGACCAATATGGGAAGATTGCAAAGCTTAATTGGTTGGGAATTATTCCACCAAGATACCCATGCAGATTGAAAAGATTCCCTTGCCACCTAATGTTGACTGATAAAGATTGATAAATCTAGTTCCAGATGTGCTGAATTGATGGACACCGCAGGAAAATATGGTCAATAGATTCAGTGCTATTTTTACATAAAATGCACCAAGTAGGGCCATCGAAGGATATATGCTGAAGTTTGTCCTCGGTCGGAACAATATTGTGCAAGAGACACTGTTAGAGTCGGTCTTTACAGCCCTCCGTCAGAGATCTTTTTGCTTTTGCATATTATTTTTAGGTGTCTCGCTTGTTCCACTTCGTTGCATTTCGCTAGGGGCATGCCATTGACTGACGAGAGGGTCTGGTTGTCTTGTGTTTCCTCATGATTGTACCTGCAAGGTTAGTCCAAATTCCTAGAACAATGGTCAAAGTTCATCGTCATAAATAATTGGTTTCGTTAAAGAAGAGTCTTAGTCTTAGAGTCTAGGGTTTTCAGTCCTTTGCATATATGTAATAGAAGCCTGCAGGTCATGAGGTTTTTTCAAAGATTTTCATTTTATATTCTTTCTCAAAAAAAAGCATTTAAGGGCATTTTTAGTCCAAAACTCTGTTTTGGAACTAAAAATTGTCAAACTTTATTTTTGTAATATTTGTATTTGTTTCATCATAAGAAGATTCAGATGCAAGCCTCTGATCTTTTCCAAAGCCAAATGCCATATCCCTGCAAAAAATCAACAAAAATGATCAGTCTAACCTCAGAAAAGCATGAAAAAAATAAATCAAAAAGCAGTGTTGTATGGAAAGACCAAAAGTGAAAAGGCCAAACCTTACAAAGTGGGTTTTGAAATCAAATTAAATCAAATGAGATATTTTGTTTACTTATAAAAGGGGAAAACAAGTTCATTTACTCACAAAATCCCAAAGCAACATCGGGTCTAAGTGTTCGAAAGCCAAATCCGTGAGTTGCATACTTGTAAACTGTTTTGGAGGGCGCGCTACGCATCGAGACAGTGCGCTACGCACCGGACAGTGCGCTACGCATTGGGTTAGCGCGGCCAGTTTGAAAATACACGGGCGCTACGCATCGGACCGTGCGCTACGCGTTGAGATGGTGCGATACGCACTCAATCCAGCAAGTAATTTCTCTATGTTCATGCGCCCAGATCGTGTCTAATTGCCTCCAAATCTGCAAGTAGGTGTTCTATGTCCGGCTTAATCAATTTCATATGGTTTATAATGGGTTTGAAGAGAAATATGATGTGATCAATGTAAAAAAAAAAATTTGAAACCCTAAGGCCTCACCAAAATCTGCCTTAAGGGTATTTATGGATGATTGGTGAAGATTTTTCTGCCTTCCCTTGGTGAAACATAGTCTCATATCCATGTGTAAGCTTTGAGCCAAACAATACTTCATATTTTGGTTCCTTTGTCAAACTGTCCTTATGACTGTTTTATGCCCAATACACTAAAATAGAATGTCCATTATGGCATGAGTCTTATGCTGTTTAGGTTGGCTTTTGAGTATATGTTAAACTTGTGATTTCACCATAGCTACAACATACATCCTACATATTGCAGACCTCCTATATATTGCAGTCATTGTGTTTTCAAAGTCATGTCAGATACAGATTCAGCTTATGAGCAGGGGAATGACAGTGATTCTACAACCGAGGGTAATGTGCCTCGGAGGTCTCGGAAAGGTGGCAAAGGTGGAAATCATCTCAGAGAAGAGCCCACTTCTTTAACTCAATTGCAAGCTTGCCCGCTTGCAATGGATTGTTTTCGCCATCAGTCATGCTATCACTATTGTGAGCTAATTTCACAAATTCACCATCATCGTGAATTAGCTCGCCTGTTTGTTCTACATTTACATGATGCTCATGTAAACCTTGCTGGAGTTAATTTCATTTTGTCACCAGAGACTATTGCAGAAGCCACCGGGATACCAAATATTGGAGAGCAATGGAATAAACGTCAGCAACTAGAGAAATCCTATTATGAGCCATACATCAAACCTGCGTATATGAGGCACTTGAGTAGAGTTTTTCCTTTCCAGTACCTGAATGATCAATTTGCACCTTTGATGAAGCTCATCATTCGGTATTTCAGTTGTGAGGGCAGATTCTCCCGTCTTTATGCGTACCATGTCCGTTTGTTGATGCATTTTACACGGGTACGTCTCATGAACATTCCATACTTCATGTTCCGCAACATAGAGAGGATGGTTGTATTAGTACAAAGGAAGACCCCAGCACAACAACACAGGAGTATTTATCATTATGCGCTGATCAAGATCGTAGTGGTTCATCAGTTGACACAACAGGGTATTACTTGGGAGGATTTCATTTCTCGCGACCTTTTCACAGAGCCACAGCCACCTCCCGAGATTGTTCATGATGAGGGAGGGCCTTCACATCAGTTTGACATTCCTGAGACCGAGCATGTCAGTGCTCCATCATCTGTGACATATCAGCGAGGCCACAGGGCCTTATTTGCAGCTACACGGCGAGTATTATCTCCACATGGTGTGGAAGGGGTCTCGCCTTCTTCTTCAGTACAGGTACAGGTTCAGGATAGAGGGAAGGAGCCAATTTACGAAGAGGGCCATTCAGGTGATCATGATATTGATGTTGCATTAAGTGATGTGGATAGGAGCTCTCCTAGATCGAAACAAAAGAACGAGTTGGATAGATTGAATGAGAAGTTGCTGAAGGCAGAATGTCAGATCAAATACTTGGAGCAGCGCAATAAACAGTTAGAGGACGAGCACACACTTATAGAGCTGCAACGAATCCGTGAAGACCGTAGGTTAGCCCGTAAAAGACTGGGTGATTTGACACCTGTTGCACGACAATTTGTGCTTGAGAAGGTCAACCGACATTTGGAGGGTTGTTGGCAAAGGCCAATAGAGACAAAGACTTGCTTCGTCACATGAAGAATCATTACTGGGCTCGCATGCATGTTTGTAAAGTAAAATGAAAATTTTGCAAAGGAGGTTGAGCAAAGCACTAAAATGGTGAAAGAGGCTAGATCCGCTTCGAGTTTTGGCCGAGGCTTCGCTGGCTAAGCATGACACTTGATGGAGGGTCTTCGCTCCGAATCTGAGCAAATTCGGAGAAAATTTTGTCATTTCAAAATGTTTGGTCTCAAAAAATAGTTTTTTCCGCTCGATGGGTAGCGCGCCCGCTTTTGATTGGGGCACTTGCTGGAGAAAAACCTTATGTTTTTGGGTTTGTCATGATGAAATATACATTCTCAGTTATTTCCAAGGAATTTCATCAAGTTCTGGATGATCAAAAGGCCTAAAAACACCATGAAAACCACCTTGCTGCCACCTTTTGCAACAACAGGAAGTACTTATGGGAGAATGCAGTTTTGGAGTGGAAAATCAGCTCCAAATTGGAAAATTCCACTTGGGTTGGAAATTAGACTTCCGGAGCTTTCCAACGAGCTATCATGAGCTCAATTTGGATATCGGGAAGTGCCCCAAAAACAGGTTGAAAGGTGCGCTACGCATTGGGATCAGGGCGCTACGCATTGGGGTTTTTGGTCTAGTTTTCGTCCTCCAGCTCAGGAATTCAGCCAGTTTTCACCAGTTTCACTCCTTGATGTGATTTTTGACCCAACGTGATGTAATTTGATGTATTTAAGGTAACATGGCACCTATCTACCTTCTTCTAGATGATTCATTCACAAATTAGCAAACAATTAATGTAATGAATCAGTTTCCTTCTTTTTAGAGGCAGGTTGTTTTGGTCACCTAGATTCCTGCTCCATGTTTAGAATTTGTTGAAACTGCTCTTAGAAGGAGGAGATCGACCCCTAGAGGGTAGGGAATGAGGTTAGCTTGATCTATATATGTAAATTTTCATTCAGTAGCACAGGTTGGACTCTTGGGAAGATTTTGGACATTATTGTACATATTTTTTCACATTTGGGCTAAGGAAAGATCAGAGATTTTGCAGCACCTGTTGGGATCCTTGTGGCTTTGTGTGTTGATGGTGTGTTTCTTTCAGTGAATGTAAGTTGTTAATGTGTATCACTTTCCTTCTTTTATCTTCTGTAATTGAAAAAATGAAGTGTTAAGGTAGAATCCATAGATTGTTATGCTCTGCCTTTAAGTTTGTTTGATTTTCTATGTTTTCGTGAATTTGAAGAGGATCCAAATTCTCTTTGCCCTCTTCAATTCCTTGTCAATCTAATCTGTCCATACACATGATCAAAAGACATCAAGACTATTGCCTACCTCGCCCCAACTCGATCTATGCAAAAATCTGACCTCAATCCCCGCACCCAAAGTTGGTTTTCCCATTTCTCCAACAAAAACCTCAAAACTCTAAATAAAAACCTTCCTATCTCTTTACTAGCCTAAAATCAGTATAAATTTGAGTCATCTCAGCCCCTTTGAAGACCTTTTGCCGAGATAGACCCGAAGAGAGCCCTCTCTTGTCCTCGTAGGGCTAGCTACGAGGCTGAGCGTGGTTTGATGTGGCCTCGAGTTTTGCCTTCCTCAGCCTGAGGCAGATTCGAGCGTTAACATATTGGCGACCATACTGGGGAGATTAGAATGGTGTGCCCGTTGATGTCATTTCTCTCATAAGCTACAGACGAAGCCTGAATATTAGCCAGGTAGCCTTCGAAACGCTTTTGCTTTGCATTAGCGCAAGTAGATCAAAGCTACTTCAGTCAATCTCCGGTTTAGCTTTTGACCGTGACATTTGAAACACCCCAGTACATTTGCAAACTCTAAGCTTTTGGATGATAAGTTGAGAGTTTTCACAGGCTGACTAGCAGTTTTGTTCCTTGATATTTTGAAAATAACAAGCTAGCTTCAGATCCTAGTCTCATATTTAAGTCTCATTCATGTCCGGCTATCTTTAAGTATTTTGAAGAAATTGATTTTGACGAGAGGTTTGAACTATCACTGTTTAAAACTAAGTCTGAAAGTGCACTTGATTCTCTAGTTCCCAATCCTGATTTTGCTGCTGCCCTCGAAATTGAAAGAAACAATAAAGTGGTTGAAAATTTTATTCTACGACAACTTCAGACAGATATTCAAGCTGCAAATCTGGTTGATTTTCTAGAAGTTGCATCTGCCACAATTGGATCTACTATCACGGCTTCTGCCTCGCACGAGCAGACCGAACCCCCTTTCATCTCCATTTCTCCCATAATTACATATCCAGAATCTACAATTAATTCCCCTTCTTCATCCCACGTGGTTTCTCCTCCACATACACCCCTACATACCACACATACTTCAGCTACACCCACTCCTCCAACTACCCCTAGACCAAATCCTCCAAAAGCAATGGCAGCTTGGTTTGCACCCCTCGCTTTGCCTCAAGTTTTGAATGACATGCCTGCAGATTATCAAAGTAAAATTCCTTTGTTTGATGGCACACCTCAAAATATCACAGCTCAACAACATGTGGACAAGATGGCGGATTTCTTTGATCTTCATGAAATCGATGAAGAAAATGTGACTATGAGGCTATTCGTGCAGACTTTTAGTGGAGAAGTAAGGAAATGGTTTAGAAATCTGCCAGCCAGAAGTGTTCCTACATTAGATGATCTCAAAAGACAATTTCTAGAACGCTGGGAAGTGAAGAAAGATCCGCTGCAAATCAATGCTGAATATACTAAGCTTAAAAGGAATGCTGGAGAGTCCGTTCAAGACTATTGTATCAGATTCAATACCGTATACAACGCAATTCCGGATGATTTAAAACCAACCAAAAAATCAGCGCTGCTCAAGTTCCCCGATGGTTTTGATCCAGATATGGCATATCAACTAAGGGAGAGAGATCCGGCTACCTTAGAGGAGATGCAGAAAATTGCAGTTAGTGTTGAAGCAAATTTGAATGATAAGAGAGCTAGAATGAAAGCTGAAAGGAAGGTTACTATAAAGGAAGAAGCTTCTACATCAGACCAAGTTCTTCGCAAGGTAGAAAAGATGATTGAAAGGTTAGCTATTGACAAGCCCGAAACGCAGATTCAGAGTCCTAATTTTCGTGGTCAGCAACAGCCACAATTTAGGATCAAACAGCGTGAGCAACGAACACAAGACACACCATCACAACAGCAGCAAGTGAAGACACCTCTCCAGCAGAATTTTGTTGGTCCTGAGTCAGATGATGATGATCAGGTAGTTGGAGAAGAAAATCATTTTTTTACTCCTGACGATATGCCCACATTTATCACTGAAGATGATGAAAAGACAGCAAGATCAACAGTTCAAAATGATGCAGATTTTATCTTAGCAAATGAGATCGCTTTGGAGGAAGAGTCAGATGAGTATCAGAGAGGTTATATGCATGCATTGTCTGCTCAGCAGCGCCAATTATCACTCAGAGGGAGAAATGTTCCCATAAATCCCATCCAAAAAAGAAAAGAAGTTCCAGCATCTAAGGAAGAAACATCAGCAGCATCAAAGAAGGGTAAAGAGAGTGCTGACCCTATGACCAGCAAGTCTATTCCAGCAAATGAGATCCCAGCAGATGAAAAGGTAAATCAAATCAACATATCAAAGGATAACCCTGAAAAGAAAACTGTTCCAGCCAAAGAGGTGGACAAGACTTCTTCTTTTAATTTGGAGAATGAAATTTCTAAATTGAAGGTGTCTATTCCATTAACTGAACTCATGAAGAACAACAGCTATAGAGGACAAGTCTCCAAAATTCTGAATTTTGATCCAATGTCTGATATGGTCAGTGTTGAGGATGATCAGCCGGAATTGATATTTGGACCAGCATTAAGTGGTGAGTCGGAAGTCCCTCCTTTTTATATAAGTTTAAGGCTGCATGAGTTTGTATTGCATAATGCCATGTTTGACACTGGTGCTTCCCACAATCTCATGCCGAAGGCCATCATGGAAAAGTTGGGTTTGGATATCACTAGGAAATATCATGATCTCTACTCCTTTGATTCCAGCAGGGTGAGATGTATTGGGTTGATTAAAGATTTGGTTGTAAGTTTGGATCAGATCCCTGCAAAGAATGTCTTGATGGATGTTGTCGTGGCCGACATTCCTCCTCGCTTTGGTATGCTCCTTTCTCGATCTTGGGGGGAAAAATTGCAAGGAACAATACAACTTGATTTCTCTTATGCAACGATTCCCGTGTTTGGACAAATGAGAAAGTTGTACCGGGAACAGAAAATGAAATATATGATCACCAGCAAGGAGAAACCAATCAATCATCCTGTAAATTATGTACATACAGCTTTGGAGTCGTTTGTTTTGTTTGCTGATAGTTTTAATGAGATAGATAGTCAATTAGTTCAGGCAGAAGATATACCAGAAATCACTGAGAATTTTAGAGAAGTTCTGCAGAAAGAAAGAAGTGAAAAGCAGGCTATTACGGAGCAAACAACTGAAGATAATGGGCAGCAAACAGAAAAAACAGAGATAAAACATTTTCAGCATTTGGAGGAGGATGAAGATGGTCTTTGGACCATGGATTTTGATGGCGCCGTAGGAAGTGATGGTGCTGGAATCAGTGTGTGGATTCGAAGTCCATTTTCTGCTCAAGATAAGGTTCCAAGCAAGGTGAGAGTATGTTCCTACAAACTAGCATTTGATTGTTCTAATAATGAAGCGGAATATGAGGCTCTCATTGCTGGCCTTAAGATTCTTCGAAAGCTGAAAGCAAAAAGAATTGCAGTGTACGGTGATTCTGAGTTGGTGATAAAGCAGGTAAAAGGTGAGTTTCAAGCTAAGCATCCTCGCATGAGAGCATATCGAAATGTAGTTTTAGATATTTTGAAACTCTTTTCTGATCATACATTGACATGCGTGCCTCGCATACAAAATGGTGTTGCTGATGCACTGGCTAAGGCAGCAAGTAATTTAAAAATTCCAATGAATTCCAACAACAAATTCGAGATTCATGTGAAACACCGCCCCACAGTTCCAGATAATCAGCGATGCTGGCAAGTCTTTCAGGATGATGAAGAGATTAATGATTTTCTGCAGAATAAGGGTAAGTTTAAAGATACCTCCATAGATACGGAACATGATGATGATACTATTGATATACAAGTAAATCAAATGGATGTGCTGCAACTTAAAGATAACATTATTCCTAAGGGATTAATTCCTTTGGAAGAGCTGTTCGATCAAGACGATGTGGCCCGCAAACCGACATTGAGACCGACTGAAAAAGGTGTTGAGGAGGTAAATATTGGGACAGCTGAGAATCCCAAGATGGTAAAGCTATCGAAGTCATTGTCACCAAAGGTAAAAGAAGAGTATGTTAGATTGCTGTCTTCATTTTCTAAAGTTTTTGCATGGGATTACTCAGATTTGAAAACATATGACACTAATATCATTCAGCATACTATCCCTATAAAACCAAATCAGAAGCCTTTTCGTCAAAAGTTGAGGAGAATCAATCCTAAGCTGCTGCCTTTGATAGAAAAAGAAGTGAACAGGTTGTATAAGTCAGGTATCATTGTGCCTATCAGATTTTCCGATTGGATATCAAATTTGGTACCCGTGAGAAAGAAAACCGGTGAGATCCGTTTATGTATTGACTTCAGAAATTTGAATAAGGTGTCCTTAAAGGACAATTATCCGCTGCCCAAAATGGACCATATATTGCAGCGAGTAGTTGGAGCATCAAGGATGTCACTACTCGACGGCTATTCAGGATACAATCAGATTTTAGTGCATGAAGATGATCGTGACAAGACTGCGTTCACCACTCCATGGGGAACGTTTCATTATGCAAAGATGCCATTTGGTTTGAAAAATGCAGGTGCCACTTTTCAGCGTGCGATGGATATGGCTTTCGCCAACGAAAAGGATATATTTTTGGTTGTTTATCTTGATGATTTAACCGTGATTTCAAATTCTGATGAGGAGCATTTATATCATTTGAAAATTGTTTTCCAAAAGTGCAGCAAATATGGCATTTCGCTGAATCCAAAAAAGAGCCTTTTCGCCATGGATGAAGGCAAGCTCCTTGGCCACATCATATCAAAGGACGACATTCATGTGGACCCTGCACGTGTTGAGGCCATCCAGCAGATTGAACAGCCCCGGAATAAGAAAGAAATACAGTCATTTAATGGCAAACTGAATTTTCTGCGTCGTTTTATTCCAAATCTTGCCGAGCATCTTAGAGAAATCACGAACATGCTGAAAAAGGACAGTCAATTAAAGTGGACAGAAGAGGCAGTGAAATCATTTAATTTGGTAAAGTTAGCTCTTTCTTCAGCCCCTACTTTGATTAGTCCGGATTACACACAGGACTTCATTTTGTTTTCATTTGCTTCTGAGCACACTTTGGCAGCTGTACTAATGCAAAAAAGGGATGGAGTTGAGAAGCCTATCGCCTTTTTCAGTCACATTATAAGGGATGGAGCATTGAAATACAACATCATTGAAAAACAAGCACTTGCGCTTGTAAAAGCCTTGAAATATTTCCGTGTGTATGTATTGCATTCTCACATCATAGCATATGTTCCCAGCGCAGCGGTGAAAGATGTTTTGGTGCAGGCAGATCCAGAAGGAAGGCGGGGTAAGTGGATTGCTGCGTTGTTAGAGTATGATGTGGAAATTAAACCAACCAAGCTGATCAAAGGTCAAGGACTTGCCAAATTGATGGCTCAAACAAATCTGCATGTTCTAGATATAAATTTGATTGCTGCTATGTCCGATGAAGATGAGGAGAGTCTGGCAAATCAGGTATCTGATATATTTGTTTCTTCTCCTTGGTACACTGATATTATATACGTACTTCAAAATTTGTCTTCACCTCCCGGGATGCCTAGAAATAGGAGTAGAACATTGAAATTGAAAGCTGCCAAATTTTGCATCCTCAATTCTGCATTATATTGGAAGGACCCCGGTGGAATGTTGCTGAATTGTTTGGTAGAGGAGGAAGCCAAACGAGTTGTGGAGGATTTTCATAGAGGTGACTGCGGGGGTCATTTGTTTTGGAAAACTACAGCGAATAAGATTCTAAGAGTAGGTTTTTATTGGCCTTCATTATTTTCAGATGTGTATAAAGCTGTTAAGAATTGTCACGAATGCCAAATTTTTCAAGGAAAGCAGAAATTACAGCCATTGCCTCTCAAACCAATTGAAGTTAGTGCACCATTTCAGCAGTGGGGCTTGGATTTCATCGGGGAAATTCATCCGGCATCGTCAGGACAACACAGATGGATATTGACAGCTACAGACTACTTCACAAAATGGATTGAAGCGATTCCCACCCACCAGGCCACGGATGCGGTAATTATTTCTTTTCTTGAAAATAATATACTGTCACGTTTTGGGTGTCCTAGTAAGCTAATCACAGATAATGCAGCGGCATTCAAGTCGAAGAGAATGGTCGAATTTTGCTATAAGTACAATATCAGCTTGGGGCATTCAACCGCTTACCATCCGCAAGGAAATGGGTTGGCGGAATCGTCAAATAAGTCCTTGGTAAATATTATTAAAAAGTTGCTGGAAATCAATAAGAAGGGCTGGCACAAGAAATTAGTGAATGCACTGTGGGCTGATAGGGTAAGTCAGAAAAAGTCTATTGGCATGTCTCCTTTCAAGCTGGTGTACGGGACAGACACGGTTTTTCCTACTTCACTAACTATTACGGTAGTCAAATTGCTTCAAGAAGCTGATGGTGAGGAAGATCCCATGCAGCGGCGGATTAATCAGATGATTCATTTACAGCAGACACGGGAGGAAGTATTTCAAAATACTATTAAATTGCAGGAGCGCATAAAGAAGATTTATGATAGGAAGGCAAAAACAGATAAATTTCAGCTGGATGAGGTAGTTTTGAGATGGGATGCCCGTAATGAAGATAAAGGAAAACACGGCAAATTTGACAATTTATGGAAGGGTCCTTATAAAATTGCAGCATATCATGGTCAAAACGCTTTTCTTCTCAAAGAAATGAATGGAGATGATTGTTTTGGAGGGCCGGTCAATGGTCGGTTGTTGAAGCGATACCATTTCTGATGTATTTTCTGCTCATTCCATCATCATTGTATATACCGTTTTACTTCAGTTTTATTGCATGTGTGTACTGATCTCTCATCTTCAGTCTGGGGCCCGCAGCGAAGGCTATAATTCTGGAGATGGAGGTTAGTTGGTTTGAGATTTGTCAAGTTGTTTATATCAGTCCTTTCAGTTTTCAGTTTTCAGGTTAGTCGGTAAAATCGAGTCAGTATAGGTCAGCCTTGTATTCAGTTTTCAGTCAAATCAGCGGTCAATAATTGTGTCAAAGTTTGAAATAATGACTCCATCGCCCAATGGATGAAAGCACTGGTCTTCTCCCCAGAGATCTGCCGTTCTTGGCGTCTCCAAGGAGCCACCATCCCCATTGGAGCCAATGTTAGAGTCGGTCCTTACAGCCCTCCGTCAGAGATCTTTTCGCTTTTGCATATTATTTTTAGGTGTCTCGCTTGTTCCACTTCGTTGCATTTCGCTAGGGGCATGCCATTGACTGACGAGAGGGTCTGGTTGTCTTGTGTTTCCTCATGATTGTACCTGCAAGGTTAGTCCAAATTCCTAGAACAATGGTCAAAGTTCATCGTCATAAATAATTGGTTTCGTTAAAGAAGAGTCTTAGTCTTAGAGTCTAGGGTTTTCAGTCCTTTGCATATATGTAATAGAAGCCTGCAGGTCATGAGGTTTTTCAAAGATTTTCATTTTATATTCTTTCTCAAAAAAGCATTTAAGGGCATTTTTAGTCCAAAACTCTGTTTTGGAACTAAAAATTGTCAAACTTTATTTTTGTAATATTTGTATTTGTTTCATCATAAGAAGATTCAGATGCAAGCCTCTGATCTTTTCCAAAGCCAAATGCCATATCCCTGCAAAAAATCAACAAAAATGATTAGTCTAACCTTAGAAAAGCATGAAAAAAAAATCAAAAAGCAGTGTTGTATTGAAAGACCAAAAGTGAAAAGGCCAAACCTTACAAAGTGGGTTTTGAAATCAAATTAAATCAAATGAGATATTTTGTTTACTTATAAAAGGGGAAAACAAGTTCATTTACTCACAAAATCCCAAAGCAACATCGGGTCTAAGTGTTCGAAGGCCAAATCCGTGAGTTGCATACTTGTAGACTGTTTTGGAGGGCGCGCTACGCATCGAGACAGTGCGCTACGCACCGGGCAGTGCGCTACGCATTGGGTTAGCGCGGCCAGTGTGAAAATACACGGGCGCTACGCATCGGACCGTGCGCTACGCGTTGAGATGGTGCGCTACGCACTCAGTCCAACAAGTAATTTCTCTATGTTCATGCGCCCAGATCGTGTCTAATTGCCTCCAAATCTGCAAGTAGGTGTTCTATGTCCGGTTTAATCAATTTCATATGGTTTATAATGGGTTTGAAGAGAAATATGATGTGATGAATGTAAAAAAAAAAATTGAAACCCTAGGCCTCACCAAAATCTGCCTTAAGGGTATTTATGGATGATTGGTGAAGATTTTTCTGCCTTCCCTTGGTGAAACATAGTCTCATATCCATGTGTAAGCTTTGAGCCAAACAATACTTCATATTTTGGTTCCTTTGTCAAACTGTCCTTATGACTATTTTATGCCCAATACACTAAAACATAATGTCCATTATGGCATGAGTCTTATGCTGTTTAGGTTGGCTTTTGAGTATATGTTAAATTTGTGATTTCACCACAGCTACAACATACATCCTACATATTGCAGACCTCCTATATATTGCAGTCATTGTGTTTTCAAAGTCATGTCAGATACAGATTCAGCTTATGAGCAGGGGAATGACAGTGATTCTACAACCGAGGGTAATGTGCCTTGGAGGTCTCGCAGAGGTGGCAAAGGTGGAAAGCATCTCAGAGAAGAGCCCACTTCTTTAGCTCAATTGCAAGCTTGCCCGCTTGCAATGGATTGTTTTCGCCATCAGTCATGCTATCACTATTGTGAGCTAATTTCACAAATTCACCATCATCGTGAATTAGCTCGCCTGTTTGTTCTACATTTACATGATGGTCATGTAAACCTTGCTGGAGTTAATTTCATTTTGTCACCAGAGACTATTGCAGAAGCCACCGGGATACCAAATATTGGAGAGCAATGGAATAAACGTCAGCAACTAGAGAAATCCTATTATGAGCCATACATCAAACCTGGGTATATGAGGCACTTGAGTAGAGTTTTTCCTTTCCAGTACCTAAATGATCAGTTTGCACCTTTGATGAAGCTCATCATTCGGTATTTCAGTTGTGAGGGCAGATTCTCCCGTCTTTATGCATACCATGTCCGTTTGTTGATGCATTTTACACGGGTACGTCTCATGGACATTCCATACTTCATGTTCCGCAACATAGAGAGGATGGTTGTATTAGTACAAAGGAAGACCCCATCACAGCAACACATGAGTACTTATCATTATGCGCTGATCAAGATCGTAGTGGTTCATCAGTTGACACAACAGGGTATTACTTGGGAGTATTTCATTTCTCGCGACCTTTTCACAGAGCCACAGCCACCTCCCGAGATTTTTCATGATGAGGGAGGGCCTTCACATCAGTTTGAAATTCCTAAGACCGAGCATGTCAGCGCTCCAGCATCTGTGACATATCAGCGAGGCCACAGGGCCTTATTTGCAGCTACACGGCGAGTATTATCTTCACATGGTGTGGAAGGGGTCTCGCCTTCTTCTTCAGTACAGGTACAGGTTTAGGACAGAGGGAAGGAGCCAATTTAAGAAGAGGGCCATTCAGGTGGTCATGATATTGATGTTGCATTGAGTGATGTGGATAGGAGCTCTCCTAGCTCGAAACAAAATACCGAGTTGGATAGATTGAATGAGAAGTTGCTGAATGAAGAATGTCAGATCAAATACTTGGAGCAGCGCAATAAACAGTTAGAGGACGAGCACACACTTATAGAGCTGCAACGAATCCATGAAGACCGTAGGTTGGCCCGTAAAAGACCGGGTGATTTGACACCTGTTGCGCGGAAATTTGTGCTTGAGAAGGTCAACCGAAATTTGGAGGGGTTGTTGGCAAAGTCCAATAGAGACAAAGACTTGCTTTGTCACATGAAGAATCATTACTGGGCTCGCATGCATATTTGTAAAGTAAAAATGAAAATTTTGCAAAGGAGGTTGAGCAAAGCACTAAAACGGTGAAAGAGGCTAGATCCGCTTCGAGTTTTGGACGAGGCTTCGCTGGCTAAGCATGACACTTGATGGAGGGTCTTCGCTCCGAATTTGAGCAAATTCGGAGAAAATTTTGTCATTTCGAAATGTTTGGTCTCAAAAAACAATTTTTTCTACTCAATGGGTAGCGCGCTCGCGCGCTCGCTTTTGATTGGGGCACTTGCTGGAGAAAAACCTTATATTTTTGGGTTTTTCATGATGAAATATACATGCTCAGTTATTGCCAAGGCATTTCATCAAGTTATGGATGATCAAAAGGCCTAAAAACACCATGAAAACCACCGTGCTGCCACCTTTTGCAACAACAGGAAGTACTTATGGGAGAATGAAGTTTTGGAGGGGCAAATCAGCTCCAAATCGGAAAATTCCACTTGGGTTGGAAAGTAGACATCCAGGGCTTTCCAACGAGCTATCATGAGCTCAATGTTGATATCGGGAAGTGCCCCAAAAATAGGCTGAAAGGTGCGCTACACATTGGGATCAGGCGCTACGCATTGGGGTTTTTGGTCCAGTTTTCATCCTCCAGCTCAGGAATTCGGCCAGTTTTCACCAGTTTCACTCCTTGATGTGATTTTTGACCCAACATGATGTAATTTGATGTATGTAAGGTAACATGGCACCTATCTACCTTCTTCTAGACTATTCATTCACAAATTAGCAAACAATTAATGTAATGAATCAGTTTCATTCTTTTTAGAGGCAGGTTGTTTTGGTCACCTAGATTCCTGCTCCATGTTTAGAATTTGTTGAAACTGCTCTTAGAAGGAGGAGCTCGACCCCTAGAGGGTAGGGAATGAGGTTAGCTTGATCTATATATGGAAATTTTCATTCAGTAGCACAGGTTCGACTCTTGGGAAGATTTTGGACATTATTGTACATATTTTTTCACATTTGGGCTAAGGAAATATCAGAGATTTTGCAGCACCCGTTGGGATCCTTGTGGCTTTGTGTGTTGATGGTGTGTTTCTTTCAGTGAATGTAAGTTGTTAATGTGTATCACTTTCCTTCTTTTATCTTCTGTAATTGAACAAATGAAGTGTTAAGGTAGAATCCATAGATTGTTATGCTCTGCCTTTAAGTTTGTTTGATTTTCTATGTTTTCGTCAATTTGAAGAGGATCCAAATTCTCTTTGCCCTCTTCAATTCCTTGTCAATCTAATCTGTCCATACACCTGATCAAAAGACATCAAGACTATTGCCTACCTCACCCCAACTCGATCTCTACAAAAATCTGACCTCAATCCCCGCACCCAAAGTTGGTTTTCCCATTTATCCAACAAAAACCTCAAAACTCTAAATCAAAACCTTCCTATCTCTTTACTAGCCTAAAATCAGTATAAATTTGAGTCATCTCAGCCCCTTTGAAGACCTTTTGCCGAGATAGACCCAGAGAGAACCCTCTCCTGTCCTTATAGGGCTAGCTACGAGGCTGAGCGTGGTTTGATGTGGCCTCGAGTTTTGCCTTCCTCAGCTTGAGGCAGATTCGAGCGTTAACAGACACCACATAATTTTTTTTCCTTTTGCAGGGCCTTTTAACTTCCATAGCGATCACCACCACCATTCTTTTTGTTTAGGTTCATGGTTTGCATAGATGTATAGGTAGCCTTCCTTTGGAGTATATTTACCTTGAGTTTATATGGCCCATATAAGTTCATCATCTTGATCGCTTATCCTAACATGTGATTCCGACAGGGCATTGATGTAATTGGTCCATTCCTGTCTCCAATGTGCAAGGATCAACAATTCCTGAGCAGTTCTCCACTTTTGGCCATAGATGGTCGAGTTATCAGGATCTGCAACCTGATGAAGGTGATTGATACTTGCCTCCTCCAAATACTGAATAAGACCGTGAGGCAGAATATGAGCATTTCCACACCCTGACCAAGCATCCATACCAATTCGAACATTTGTACCAGCCCCAATTCTCCAAGCCAATCCAGATCTAATGATACCAATGGAACTAAGTACCGCTTTCCAAATGGTAGATACATTCGTCCTGCTTCTAGTAGTTCTCCGGATCCATTCCAAAATTGGGATCACGGAAATATATTTTCTATAAACTACATCAATCCATAGACTATTGGAGGTGAGAAGCTACCAACCTAATTTGGAAGCAAGGGCCTTAGAAAAACATCCATATCTTTCAAACCCCAACCACCCCATTTTTTTGGTCTAGCAATCAAGTCCCATCTTACCCATGCAAATACCCTTCCTTCCTTCACTCCTCTCCAGAGAAATTTGCAACATATTTGTTGGATTATGTTGATGATACCTTTGGGAATCCATGAGAAAGCCATCCAGTATACAGGAATAGCCTCCAAAACTGATTTGATGAGAATTAATCGCCCAGCTCTGGATAACCAACGGTGATCCCAGATGTTAATCCTAGCTTCAATCTTGGCCACCAGCCACGACCAATCCACAATAAAATATTTGTTGGGTTTAAGTCAAAAACCCAAGTACTTGAGGCCTTCTTCTAGGGTCATATGCCTATATGAGAATTTTTTATGAGCATATACAAGCTCATGCTGTGTACAATTTGAGGAGGATAAGGTGGATTTGCTTTGATTAGTTTCCATCCCAGTCTCCTTCCAAAATAAGAATAATATGTTCTGAAATATAGTTGAATCACTGATGGAGCCATTTAAGAAGATAAGCACATCATCTACAAAAAGGAGATGTGACAAGGTAATATTGTCTGCCAATTTGATACCTTTGATTCTGCCAGAGTTCTTCTCATGAGTAATAAGCCTGTTAAGACCTTCCATGATCAACAGGAATAATAAAGGTGATAAAGGACAACCCTGTCGGAGACCCCTCTCAGCGTGAAAGAAATTTGATGCCGAACCATTAATCAGAATACTATATGAAACCGATGTAATGATCATGCAACACATAATCCAATTGATGAAAGAATGAGGGAATCCTAAATGAGTCAACAACATTCTAATGTATAACCAACTGGATCTATCATATGCTTTTGAAAGATCAATTTTCAGGATTATACCTTTCAGATTCTTGACTTTGATGGTATGTAAACCTTCCTGGGCAATGCCAATAGCCTCGTGTATCTGTCTATGATTTAGAAAACAAATTTCTCCTTTGATATATGTTGGGGTAGAATGGGTTTGATGCGATTTGCTATAATTTTAGCAATAATATTGTATATGTAATTACACAGGGATATAGGCCTAAAATCATTGAAATACAGGGGCTTGTCAATTTTGGGGATCAGGGCAATAAAGGTTGAATTGAAGGCATCATACATTCTGCCATTTATCCTACATTCTTCAATAACCTTAAGGAGGTCCTGCCCCATCAGCTCAAAAAAGGTCAGGTAGAATTCAATAGGCCATCCATCTAGACCTGGGCTTTTTTCCTTCTTGAACCATTTTAGGACCGCCTCTAACTGCCCGATAGATACATGTCTATTTATCTCCTCATGTGCGTCCTAGTTCACAAACTAGGGGAATAGCTTGACAATTCTAAAGATCTCAACAAGAGATGTTTCACGGGGTGCTTTAAATAACTGGCCAAAATGACAAGGGCCCATGTCTACTAACCCATTGAAAGAGAAAATCATGCCACCACCATCATTGTTCAAGGACCAAATCGTGTTAATGGCCTTCCCACCTCTGGCACACTGTTGGAAAAATTTGATATTATTGTCACCTACTTGAAGCCAAATGGCTCTGCTTTTAAGATTCTAGGCTTACTCCTTCTTTCTTAATAGCTTGACCCTTTCTTCTTCCAACTTGGTAAGCTGGAGTTTTGATTCATTGGAAATAAATCCCCCATTATTAGGATCTTCGAGTCTGGCCATCTCAATCTCAATATTGCACAATTTTTCTTCATCCTTCTTTTTCTTAACCTTTACCCATTCCACTGTTTTATGTTTAAGACAAATCAATTTATTTGCAAAAACAACAGCCAACGATCTATCTTGAGACTGTGACCCATCCAACCATGTCTCCTTAACCATACGATGAAATGCCTCCTCCTTTAGCCAAGATGAATTAAATTTGAACGGAGCCCTCGGTTTAGGGGATGGACTAGTTATTTCAAGAAAAATGGGCGAATGATCTAATATACCTCCTGATCCCACCCATTGTTTGATTCTGTCAATACTATCCAGTAGAGGGGCCTTTATAAGAAATTGGTCAAGATGCCTGGCCAACATGGCATCTTCTATCCTTCTATTTCTCCAGGTCAGTTGAATCCGAGCTACTTCAATATCAAGGAGATTATGATGATCCAAGATCTGTTGAAAAAAAATAGTAAGTGGGTCTACCTGGGCGTGGTTTCCCCAAGATTCAGCATAAACCAAAGAAAAGTTTAGATCCCCACCCAGGATAATGTTGTCACTTCGCATCACAGATGAACCTAGTAAATCTTCCCAAAAATCCACCCTATTGTGACACGGGCCATAAATATTAACATATCTAATTACTATCCCAACTCTTCCGAAAAGATCTCCATTGCTAAGACACCTTCCCTTCCCCATACATTGTCTATTCTCATCGTATTGTTCTTTATTCTGATCACAATTCCCCCTGATCTTCCATGAGCATCTAAAACATGATAAGTCCATCCTCGGTTGAGGGATGATAAAAACTCAGATATACGAGAATTGTCACCTAGAGTCTCCTGTAGACATATAATATCCAGCTTCTCCATCTCAATTAACCTTCTAAGGGCTAGTTTTTTCGTAGGGCTAATCATACCCCTGCAGTTAAATGAAAGGACCTTCATCGGGAAACCGTTACAAGGTTGCTCTTTTCTCTAAGAACCCAATCAATAGGAATTTTCCTACCTATCGTGACATCTACCCCAACCCTATGGATGGCTTTGGATATATAGGAGTGCCTCTCACGACCTGGCTTGGGACCCTTTGGGGGTGAGGATGAGCCCAAGCCACATTCCGATACCGAGGCCTGTTTGACAAGGGATCTCAGATTGTATCTGTGGTTGGAACTACTGTCAGATTCATCCACAACTAACAATGACCAAAAATGGGTAATGTGATTATGTATCATATTTTTTACTAATGTTTGAAAGCATTACCTACTATGGCATAAGCAATAAAAAACATTCTAGTGACACATGACTAAATAAAGCACAAATAAAAAATCATTGCTCAATCGTAATCATAGCACTATAACTACATTAAATTGCAAACCAATGTCGACAAGCTAACTTTGTATCATATTGTTTGCTAGACATTGAAAGCATTATCTACTATGCCATAAATAACAAATAACATTCTAGCCACACATCACTTTAGTAATTGCAAATAAAAACCATTTCTCAATATTAACCATAGTTCTGTAACTACATTAAATTGCACATGTACTTTAGTAAATGTGTCAATTTGAGCAAAACATATTGCACCAAAATTGTCTAGAAATTCAATAATTTAAGCTTCCATAGCCACTCATCTTAGAATACAAATTCCAAGTAGATAGACACAACAAAAAATTATTATGAGATTTAAGCGTGCATTTAATATCTATTGATTTTAGGATTACAATCTGTGAAAATTTTTTCTCACTTGAGACATAGTGAATCAACAAATTTAACATCTAAATCACACAAAAAAAATGTTGCATGTTGGCCTTTGACAGTCATACATTGTTCTCTGGATTTGAACAAATATATTGCATGCAACAACACAAACATTTGCACCAATTAAAACTGCAACCAATCCACCTGCCATGGAAATTGCATTCAATTTGCTCATTTTTTTCCTCGTATATGATTTATTTGCATAATGCAATTTCTTATTATCAGTCTCCTCCTCTTTTATAAGTTGTTGCAACGATTTTGACAATTCCACAACTACACATTCCATGACTCCAAACCATTCACAATTGCATAACACTGTTCTATAATAGTTTCCACCCAAACTAGTAGATATCACGTGAATCCAATATATCATCAAGTCAAATAATGATTATACAATGTACATAATACTATGCTTTAAAGGCATGTTAGTATTAACTACAATAAACAATATTACGAAGAAGTGTTCTAAAAACTAATTTCATTAATCAAAGATGTTCAATTGTAAGTAGATTAGACATTGTACTTCAAATCATACCAAATGTCAATTGGCCAAAAAAGTAAAATCTAAGTATCTAAAAGTATTTGAAAACCCTTATAATTGTCTTTAAGTGTTTTTTGAGGATAGTTTTCGGCGAAAATCACATCAAAATTCATTTGTCGACGCGTTTCGAACCAGCAAGTGTGGTTCATCGTCAAGACAAGATGAAGAACCAGATCATGGCTATAAGTTAAATAGAGAGAGCAAATCAATCAACGGCTAGAAAAAAACAACTACTATTGACCAAGGACATGGACTGGGCAACAACTATAATTGACTTGACCAAGAGAAAGGGATAGGAGAAATTAATTGTCTAATTAAATAATTAATTAATTAGTTAGTTGTTAGAACTATTAATTTCTATAAACCTAATCACTTAATATACTCTATATTATTTAAACCTATATAAACTAAATGATTAATAATTAGATAACTAAGTTAGTTATATAGATGACTAATAAAATAAGTTTATCTCGCGTTTATCTATATAACCATATAAGTAACTAAATATAGAGAATAAAAATGAAATGAAATTATGTAGCTATTTTTATTTTATTAAGAAAATTCAATTAATAATTATATATATATATATATATATTAGTGGGATTAATGGGGATTAAAACTAACTAATGTTTAATAATCAATCAAACAATTATTTGATATGTTTATAATTATTTTAGTCAAGTTTAGTTTTAATATTATTTATAACAAGTCCAATAAAGTCAAGTAAGGGGGATTAAATAATGTCTTTAAGTGTTTAGACATTATATATATATATTTTACAAGAACGGTTATAGGATTTCATTAACTGCTTGGCTAAAGGCCACACATTCGGTTACAAAGGAAGGAGCAATTTTCGGTATGCCTTTCTACCAAGTGGGAAATGGCTCCTGCTCTTATCAGCTTCCTCTTTTTACAATTGTTAAAGTACTCTTCTGCTGCTAATTGTCCAAGCTGAAAGATACAAACGAATTGATGTAAAAGAAAGCAGTAAAACATGGCTCTTTACGGGATGGATGCCCACAGAATTTCCTTATTTTTAAGAATAGTTCCAGCCTCTAAGTGTACTGCCTTGTTTGCCTCGATGTCTGCTGCTTTATTATTTGATCTCAGCACATGGAAATAATTTAGGTGTAGGGAATTTGACATGTTTTTGATCCTTGTAATTAACCGTGCTAGCTGCAGATCTGCTGGGTTGGAGTTGGTTGCTACTGCTCTTATGATTACTTGGGAGTCTCCAAAGACATTTGCTTCCCGAATTCCCAGCTCTTTGAGGAAGCTTACACCTTGTAAGAGGGACAACGCCTCGGCTTGGATGCTAGATGAATGGCCTAGTCCCCAAGCAAAATTGTGTGGAGCTATGTTGTCTGGCATAATAATGTGTCCTCCAGCATCGGCCTTTCCCTTTTGCTGCCCCATCAAAGAATAGGGAGGGGATTGGTTGATTGGACAACCATTCCTGAAAATCTTCTTCCTTTTTCCTAATTTGCCAGTCTTCTAGAGTTGGAGGAGAGTTTCTTGACTTGTGAAAATTAAACTTAAGGACAGCTCCCAAGTCTCTATCTTGCTGGTTGAGATTTGAGTCGTCCCCTTTCTCTTCCAACCACTCGATTATCTGGCATTTCACTGAGTTGGCTACTATTCTATGATCCCGATCCTTTCTCCGGAATATCCTCCTGTTCCTTTCCAACCACACCTGCCAACATATGAATTTTGGCAATGAACTCCAAGCTATCCTGATCGTTTTGTTTTTTGGTTGTGTGCCTGGATATCTGGCCATCCAGTCCGCGAACAAATCTTGAATAGAAGTAGGAAAAATGAAATCATAATTCCAAGGATCCAACAGCTTCTGCCAAATAGATATTGTAAATTTGCATTCAATCATGAGGCGGAGGGCAGTTTCTGAGTTTGCCTTGCAAAGAATGCATCTGGAAGGCCCATTGAAGCCTCTTTTCCGGAGTCTGTCCTCAGTGATAATTTTTTGGTGACAGAGAATCCAACAAAAATGATCTATTTTGGGAATTGAGGGGAAATTCCATATGCCTACCCAAGGGGCAGGGTTGGGAGGAACGTGGGGTCGCTCAAGACACTTAGAGTATCCCTGCGAGACTGTATAACCTGCTCGATTTTTCCCCCAGCCTCTCACGTCCAGCCTGCGTGCGTGGATAGGGGCTAGCCCGTGCAAAAGAATTCTGAGCGATGCCAACTCAGGTTGCAAGGCGATGGGCACAGGGAGGTGTTTCCAACCCGCCCAGGTATCCTCCGTCCACAGCGATATGTCCCACAGAGTGTGGACGTTTGCTGCAGCAAGCCAATTTTTTAACTCTGTAAAATCTCCCAATTCTTCCAATGGAGGTCGATCCAGGATTCTGTCACTCCACAGCTGAATTCGTTTGCCATTTCCAGGAATCCAGTGAGAGTAATTTTTTATCATCAGACCAATTCTATTAATAAACGTGCTGAAGTGAGTTCTGAGAATGTTTTTAGGCTGGTCCAAACATTTGAGCCTCATTCCTCTGAAGTATTTTTTCCACAATGAAATCTGTGCCAATTTGGATTAGGAGCAATGCTTTTCCAAATTAATTTGGCACCCATGGCTAGATTTTGAGCTCTGAGATCTTTAAAATTCAATCCTCCTTCAAAAATTGGTTTAGTGACTGTTTCCCAATTGATTAGGGAAAATCTCTTATCATTTTGTTTGCCTCCTTTCCAGAAGAATTGCCTGATTAATTCCTCCATCTTTCTGATGATTCCCACAGGTGCTAGGAGGACAGAGAATTTGAAAATCGGAAGACTGCTGAGGACTGCCTTGATGAGCATTGTTTTGCCGACGATGTTGAGCCAAGAGGATCCCCAGGCTTGCATCTTTGCTTTAAATTTGTCTAGCTGAGGAGACCAGTCTTTGCTTGATGCCTTCTTATTGAAGATTGGCAAACCAAGATATTTGAATGAGGACCAAGTAGAGGAGGCTACAAAACCAAGGCATTTGGCTATGGACTTTGCAGTAGAAGCAGGAATGTTCCAACAATATATCTGACATTTACCCTTATTTAACACGCTGCCTGAGATCTTACAGAAGTCATCCAAAACTGCTTTGAATTTAATAGCTGAATGCGGTGAAGCAGCTCCCAGCAGTAGGGTATCATTAGCAAAGAGGGCATGATTGATGCGTTTCACCCCTCTTGCAATGCACAGTCCAGCAATGTCTTGTTCTTGCTGCTTTTTATTCAGATAGAAACTGAGAACATAAGCTTGAATGATGAATAGGAGAGGTGAGAGAGGACACCCCTCCCTCAGCCCTCTAGTGGCTTTGAAGAATTCAGTGGCCCTTCCATTCACCATAGAGGCAATCCAAGGCTCCGATATGCAAGCTTTTATCCACTTTATGAGGCTTTGCCCGAATCCCAATTTATACATTATATCAAACAAAAACCTATGTCTAACACGGTCAAAGGCATTAGCTAGATCTAATTTAACAACCATACCTTTTTCCTTTCGGTGTTGGCTGGAATGGATTGCCTCTTGCACCAACACAAAGTTTTCCACCAGCTGCCTACCCTGAATGAATCCCCCTTGATTGTCCAGGATGATTTTAGGGAGAAATCTTTTCAACCTGTTTGCTATCACTTTGGTGATCACTTTATACCCAATATTACATAGTGAAATTAGACGAAATATGTTGAAAGAGTTTGCACCTTTTTCCTTGGGGATGAGGGTGAGAAATGCCGAATTTGTGCAGCCCCCAATCTTCTGACAGTCCTGGGATTTCAGAATCATTTTGAGGAATTCCTTCTCAATAATCTGCCAACATGTTTGTAAAAATCTCGGTGTGAAACCGTCCAGTCTCAGGGCTTTATCGAGATCCATAGCAAAGAGGGCCTCCTTGGTTTCCTTGTGTGTGATTTTGCTTTCTAGGACCTGATTCATCTTGGAGGTGATGAGTTTAGGGACAACGTCCAGAAGTCTATCATTCTGCTTAGCTCCTATTTCTTCCCTGTACAACTTCTCAAAATTCTCTGAAGCTGTGTTTTTTATGCTTGCAAAGTCCTTTAGAACGTTGTTTTCTTCTTTTATTTCAATGATGGAGTTCCATCCTTTCCTAGCTTGTGCTTGTTTGGGAAAGAAAGAGGAGTTTTTGTCGCCAGATTTGAGCCAAAGACTTCTAGACTTGATCCTCCAGTACTCCTCTTCTGCCAGGCATGCCTTATGGAAGTTTCGCTGAAGCTTGGCCTCCTTTTCCAATTCCTCGTTGGTGATTTCATCCATTTCAAGATGAAGATGATGGTTTTCTAGTTCTATTTGAAATTTTTTCCTTTCTACAGCTGGGTTGGGCAGGGTCTTGGCCCAATTTTTTAGCATGGCTTTAACTCTTCTGAGTTTTTCCTCCCACACAAAGAAGGAAGAACCCTTGACCGGGTCTTTCCAGCAATCTCTGACCTTGTCCATAAAGTCTGCCTCTTTGATCCAGAGAGAGCTGAACCTGAATGGAATAGGCCCCAAGTCCTTGGGGGTCAGCAGTTCCAAGCTAATAGGCTTGTGATCTGATATGCTGCTGTGAAGGATGTGCGATCTAGCTTCTAATCCTAGAAGCAGGAAGGAACTTTGCACCAAAAATCTGTCCAGTCTTGCAGCTATGTGTCCCGGGCCAACCCTCTTGTTTGACCACGTGTACTTGCCAGCAATCGGCTTAATGTCTATCAGATCCCAATCCTGCATGAGATCTTCCACTGATTCTCTTGTCGGATCTCTGACAATACTACCTCCTCTTTTTTCTGACGAGAGGAGGGTGAGATTGAGGTCTCCGGCTATGATAATGTTTTCCAAATTTTCCAGATCTGCCAAGTTTTTGATGGAGTCCCAGCATATTTTCTTTTCACCTGCATTGTTAGGAGCATATACATTGACCAGACTAATAATTTCCTTAGATTCTAAGTGCTGCAATTTTAACAAAATCCAATGAGTGTTTAGGGACTCAGAGATTAGAGAGAACCTATTTGGATTCCAGAGCGACCCAAGTCCTCCTGATGCTCCCCGGGTAGAGGTTGTATGCGCTCCGCCTTTTTTCCAAAACTTTCTGCTTGCTTGGAGGAAGGCTAAATCCTCCAGTTTAGTCTCCTGGATGAGAAGAATGTCTGGGGCTTCTAGTCTTATTAGACTATTCATTGCTTCTTCCTTGGCTTTGGAGCCCATTCCCCTACAATTCCAGGAGACTATCTTCATCATTTACTTTTGCTGTGATGAGCTCCTTTGGAGCTTTGGGTTTGGATCCTCTTCGTCTTCGAGGTTTTTGCTAGGAGTTTCTCTAGCGTTGGTTGGCTGCCCTGAAGTTTGTCTTTGTATGTTTCTTGATCTCTTTTTTCCTTTGTTGACATTCGACCTCTTGTAGATCTTCTGGGGGTAGACTGTGAATCCCCTATTTCCCCTTCTTCCTCCGATTCCTCGGACTCTTGGGTTTCCTCCTCCTATTCTGACATCTTCCCTTTGGATCCCTCTGGTACGCTTTTAGATTTAGGTGGAGAGACTTTGCGTATTCATGATTTCAGATCCAAGGATCTCAAATTTGTTCCCTTGGCTTTCCATGGGAGGATGTTGAGCAGGGCCCGTTTGGGGGGCTCTGGCATTAACATTTGCAGTCTTCGTAAAAGAAGTTTTGGGTATTTTTTTCATGATTCCATCCTTCTTCCTTCCCTTTTTCCTCTACGCCTTTAGACGGGCAATCTCTAGCGAAGTGCCCGTAGACTTGACACTTCCGGCATTTGAACGACAGCTGTTCATAGTCCAACTTCTGAACATGTGTCCATGGACCTACCCTTATTTTGATGGCTTCTGGTAATCCGACCTCCAGATCTACCTCCACACAAATTCTGGTGCAGTCGTACTGATGCTTGCTGTTGGCCTTGTCTATGAATTTCCCAAGAGCGTTTCCGATGTGTTTCAAAGAGTCCCAGTTCCAACAGTGAATCGGGAGATTGGGGAGCCTTACCCATACCAGGACCGTAGAAGGCACATCCACCGTCGGATCGAAGTCTGGCGTCCATTTATTCAGATACAACCCTTGAGGACCCATGAAGTAGGGGCCATTTCTGAAAATGAGATCCTTGTCCTCTTTTTCTGAGAATTCAAATAGGAAGTATCCTCTTCCTAGGAAGTAAGATGTTACCTTGTTCTTGATCAGCGGAGCCCAGTTTCTAGCAACCCAATTCTCTGTTGATTTCGGGGAGGGCCAGAGACCTGTAAACTGACCGACTAGAGCACGATCCGCCAGAGATAAAGCTACTTGAATCGGACCTTCAGGAGGAAGTGCGATTTCGCGGATGTCTTCTAGCCTTTTCACGAACTTGGCAGTTTCCACAGCTTTCTTCTTGGGCAGAGAGGCTAGCAAGGATCTGAAGGCCTCAACGGCGGAAGGCAGAGAAGGGGAGGAAGACCCCTGGGGGGGGAGCCGGATCCTCCATGGTGAGCCAGCAGGTCAAACCCTAGTCGACCATAGCCAGAAGCTAGGGCCTTCGACGGACAAACCCTAGCCGACCGTAGTCAGAAGCTAGAGCCCTCGACGGACCCGCTCGCAGGGATCAGAGTATGCAAGAGCAGGCGCGCGCGCAGTCTTCAAGTTCCGCAGGTTGCGGATCTCGCTGGTTGCAGGGCCGAGCGAGCGCGCGTAGCAGTTTAGATATTAAATATTATTAAACACCAAAATTGCAAATAACAAAGGTTATAACATTCTTTAATGCCTTGTAGTTCCCATTTGTCTTTTTATTGCTTTCCACTTGTTTAAAAAAAAACACATAGTTGCTACATAAAACATTTATATTATTCCATAATTCAAAAATTATTTAAAAGTTTAACTTGCAATCTAGCCATAAATAACATGTAATTTAATCCAAAATTAATGCACAAAATAAAGTTCATTTAAATTTCTAAAAAATCTGTCAAGTTTTAGATATTGCCATGTCTAGATAAGAATATTCAACACTTTAAAACTTAGAGAATATTCAAAATTGCACAAATGTATAGAACATCCTAAGCATTACAATCCCATACCTATAAAATTAAAAACACATGCAGAGTCAAATATTTCTTAGCTAATTTGACAATTACCTTATTTAATCTTAAAAATATATATTTCAAAGGTCCATTATAAACAATATGAAGCATTAAACAAATGCATGATCTATATACATAAAACAACTAGGTAGAATAATTTATATTAGCAATTTGCATCCATGACTATATTTTTTTTGTTCAAATCAATTTTTTTCAATAACATATGTTCATTGAATACCAAACAATGCATCACAATTCACAAAAACCACTAATAAAAATAATAACATGTTTCTAACTATACATCACTAAATAATAATAATTACAATACAAGACAATGTATTTATTAACTATAAAATTATTGCAATTTTCATGTTTATTTACATTTCTTTAAATTCAATATAAATGATAACCTCACAATAATGTCCAAGAATACTAAATGAATGAATAATTCTAGCATCAATGGAATTTAAAATAAGCAAATACAAAATGACTGAATATAATAACTTAATACTCTATTTATTTATATATAAAAACAATAAAATTTGATAATAAAGCATTTTAGCATTATGTAAACAATTAAAATAGTACAAAATTATTGAAATATATATATAAAATGAACATAAATATAATTAATTTTAAATTTAATTAATTACTTGTTCGCTTCAGGTTGCTCAATTGGTAATGGTCGTGGAAATGAAGTCTCACCAAACCAGAAGTCTTGGGTTCAAATATTGTGTTATCCCCCTCATCGAGGTGAGAAGTTGGACATGATGAAGATGTAGTCCTACCAAGCTTACAAAAAAATAAATTTAATTGATTACTTAATATTCCAAATACTTAATTTACAAAACATATGAATAAAAATTAAATTGAAATTGAAATAAAATTTAAATTCACATTGACATCACTTTAAACAAAGTCCCTTTTTCTTTTATAAAGTTTAGTCAAAATAATCAAAACACTCACTAAAACTTCAATTCATTTTGCAACCATCCACAATTTTAAGTAAAACCAATAAAACTTAATAATTTAGTCACCCGTCACAATTAAAAATAATTAGAACCCAAAAATTTATAACATATTAACTCATAATTCATAACATATAAACTCATGATAAACTTCATCATAGACCTCATTTAAGTGGTTTATAATGACAACAATGAACCTATATTCTGAGTTGAATCGACCAAGAGTGTCAGTAGACGGGATTGTCTAGAGAGACCCTTCAAACAACATTGCCAACCTCCGATCTCATAGTGGGGGACGACCTTCGACTTGCTTTCCGTGGGGGGCGACCTCCGACTTGCTTTTAGTAGGGGCCACAAAAGAAATATATGTGTATAGTTACGCATGTTTACAACAACCACCTTCGACCTCATAGTCATCCTGAGTCCTGACCTCTGACTTGATTATACGAAGGTCCACAAAACAAACATAGGTGTCTATAATTTTTTTTAATTAATTAATTAATTATTATTATTATTTTTTTCACATAACATATTATTTAATAAATGTAATTTAAAATACCTTATTCTTTTATCAACAAACAAATAAATTCAAAAAATTATTTTTATAAGACATTTAAGATTTAATTTATAACATATCAACTCATGATAAACTTTATCATAGACCTCATTTAAGTCATTTATAACAAATAATAATAATAACAACAATGAACCTAGATTCTGAGTCATATTGGTCAGGGAGTGTGAGTAGTCAGGAATGTCTAGAGAGACCATTCAAACTACAATGTCGACCTTCGATCTCATAGTCGGGGCCAACCTCCGACTTGCTTTCAGTAGGAGCCACAAAATAAATATATGCTTATAGTTACGCCTGTTTACAACAACCACCTCCGACCTCATACTCAACCCGACCTCCGACTTGCTTCTACGAAGGCCCACAAAACAAAAATATGTGTCTATAGTTTATTATTTTGTTTTTGCATATAACATATTATTTAATATAATTTAAAATACCTTATCATTTTATCAACAAAGAAATAAATTCGAAAATTTATTTTTATAGGACATTTATTGAAAGCAATTTTATAGAAAGATTATTTTTCTTTCTATCTAATAGTCTAAGATAACAAATCCAAAAACTACATACAAATTAAAACAAAATTAGGATTAAAATGCTTAAAAGATATGAATCCGTCAACCCTTGTCTAAAGAATAAAACAATTTGAATATGGTTCATAAATTACAAAAGCCGAAAACAACAAACTTAAATGTCATTTGTAACTTCAAGACTACCCAAACCTTTGCCTTTTCCAAGATGGCTTGCAGCTCAGCGTTTTCCTTATGATTCTTCTCCAAACAGACTCCAACTCTCTGACCACGATGTCGGTCTTGACCTCAACTTCGGGTTTCCTCCAACTCCAAACAAATTGAAAAAATTGAAATGGAGATAGATGCCCCTATTCTAAATTTGATTTTTTTTTAAAACGTGCTCTCACAACCATGGCTCAAACATGTTCATCTATGCATAAAATTTACGAAGAACGTACATTACAACATCCCACCCTTGGAAACACAAAATACTGGTAACATTGGACTCAAAATTTCTCCAATACTTGAAACTTGAATTTTACTGTTGATTATTTTATGTTTTTGTTTTTATAGTTTATATCTAATGTAATCTCCCATCGCATAAATTATAACTTTTATACGAATAAATTTAGTACTTTGATTTAAAAAATAAAAATAAAACCTATGTGCCCTATGATAATCGACTGAACATAAAAGGAATAGAAAAACTCGCATACACGAGTATGCTAAAATGCAAACATGCATCAACTTCTGACATCGCAATGCGTCGCGCCCGACTGAGGTCAAATTTATCTTCTTCCCAATCTAGTTGTTTATGTCAATAGAACTTCAACCCCTCGACTATCTAAAACAACACGATGTGTAGTTGGAGCCGCCACCTTGCTCATGAGGCTTCTAAAAATGCATTATCCCTATACTTCTGACTTCACACGTTTTAGAGTAAATTTTGGGAAATATTCATCGTAATTGCTACAAAAAAACATGGAATCAGACAGACAGACAATTTAAAACTAGAACATATGGAATCAGGGTCAACAACTTGCCCACAAGACTTCTGCAAATGCAAAGATGGGCTGACCTCTGACCTAGATTTGGTCAGTGAATATTGGTTTATTCCTACAACATTGCATCCAAACCATCGAAACTTGAGCCGATAATGTATTTATCAATTATGACCCATTAAACTAGTGTTTGCTGATAGAGAGAACTCAAAAAATTGCTAGGTTTTTGCCGCTAGAATCTAGTAATCCGCTTACTCGAACAACTCTTATGCTCTAAATTCTAAAGCCTCACTCTCAAATTCTGCGAAACAACGAACCATTAGAACTCCAAATTATGCACCACAACCATTAAACCAGAAAATAATGTTCATACATTTACTTGTCAAATCATCGTCGAGGAGGTTGGCAAAGTTGCATCTTGCCTCATAGCCAAACAACTTCAGCATTCCGCACAAATAACTTACAACACGCACCCATCGAAGCAAACAAAAAAACTGACCTGGTAACAAGGAAAACCTAACAACGAGAAGTAAAGCCGCATAGAAAACACAAGCACATAAATAGGAAATCCAACCTCAATTAGTGCCACAATACCAAGAAAAAGATAAAATAGCCACTTTGAATAGAAAAAATAGCTAAATCCGCTTCCCGATGATCCATCAACCATAATAATAAATTATCCACCAAAACTCTTAAAATGAAATTAATACCACTAGAGCTCAAAGTAGCCCAAGTTAACTTCCAACTATATGAAGGATCGCCCTTCCGTGTACCTACACTGTTAAATTAGATCTACCATGCATGGCAGGATGATGCCAACCCTCGAATTCTGGAGCCGGAGATGTGGTGACACACTGGCATCACACAAATATTTTAGGCAAAAGCGTAATGTTAACTACGGAGATTTGAAAAATTGCGCAAAGTACAAACAAACTAATAGCTTTGAACCGATCATAGATGTCAATGCGTAAGCAGTGATATATTAATTTATTTGTTGTTGAAAGAAATAAATTAAAAATGTAATAAGTTAAAATATAAAATACTATGTGGAACTAAATATTATTATTAGTGTAATATTATAAATTAAATGGTTTATATATATCAATCTTTTATAAATGTTAAAATATTTATTTCTTCAACAAGTTTACTTTATTAAAATTAGGCAGTGGTATAAAAACCAAAACACTTACTTCATCATATATCTCACTTTCTAAAATTTAAAAAATCATAAAAGCTAACTAAATTGGGACCCATTTTACCATGGACATTCATAATTTATAATTAGAATTTGTTACAATGCCATGGCTTATCAATACCATAAACTCCAAAAATCACAACTCACTTCATATGACATTGGTTTATAACACATTTTTCTAATTAATCAATTTGATTAAAAGCACAAAAGGGGCATAACTACTTTGGAGATAAATTTGAACCTTTGATTTGTGTATATTACTAATAATATTCTAGAATATTATGTGGAGGGTAAATTCCCACCATCCACCTAATAATTATTGATAAATAAATTAAAATTCTATAAGTCCTATTCCAAAATAGACACGAATGAGTGTAATTCAAAAATTTGTACACTAACTAAATTATAACTTTTATTATTATTATTATTATTATTATTATTATTACTATATAAGTTAAACAATCATACATTTAAAAAGGCATTGAACAAAATTCTTAACTATAGAGATTTACTCCCACTTGACCATGGAGATTCTTAATCTGTAAATAAACTTTGTTACAATACCATGATTTATCAGTACAACTTATTAATAAAATTCACTTCATATGACACTTGTTCATATGATATATATTTTTTAATTAATCAATTTAATTAAAAGGGCAAAAAGAGCATAATTACTTTGGAGATAGATCTCAATATCTCATTTCTGTATATGTGGAGGTTAAATGCCTACCATCCACCTAATAATCATTGATATTCAAATTAAAATGCTATAAGCCCTATTCCAAAACACATAAATAAAATTTATAAGTTGGAAAAGTAGCATAAACGTCCGATTAGAAGTGTCGATGCAATTTATAAATGCATGTTTTATGTGTGTAATGGTACACTATTATGGTTTACGTTACCATCCAACAATGTAGGAGAAAAATGTTTTGTTTCTCAATATGAGCCATGCTAGTTTGTGCCTTAAGCCTCACATCAAAAGACATGGATGTAAACAATTGTTTTCATGTTCTTTGGTTTGCCATGGTAGCATTAGTGTTCAATATTAATTTCAACCAATGATCCAACTAGATATAAAAACCTTACAAATCTTAGGATTAACATTTAAAACTACTAAGAATGAAATTTTGTTGAAAATTGAGGTAAGAGCATTAGGGTCAAGTTTCTCAAGGGAAAACAACACATTTTATATTCTACAACATAAGCAATAACAAGGCAAAGTCTATAGGATGACATCTCTCTTAAACACTACATTTCTATATACATTCACTTGAAAATATCATTACATCGGGCATCCATTTTCATATGAATGACTTCTGGCTCTCTCAAAAACACCAAAGGCCATGGACGCCATGTACAATTATATTGCAATCACATCACATGTTTGCAATATATCAACCTTTTCTTTTAAATGGTCACATAAACAAGCATGTCAATAATCTCGATGTTGTAGTGGGTGTTATCCTATTCTTTTTTTTACTTAGCAATATGCATTCTTGCCTAAATTCAAGGACTTCTTGTCCATTTCCCCTTGATATTTACAAATATATCCATTGTGTGTTAATTCTACACCATTTTAGTTTTCTACCATTAGTGAGTAACTTCTTTCAAAGATTGGATTTTTCACAATAACTCCACTATATAATAAACCATTGGGGTTCTATGGTAGTTAACATGGTATGGTTTTTTCACTTTTCATCATGATGACTAATTCTATGTTACTATAAAATTCACCACTGAGATCCAAAACAATCATAGTTATGAAGGTGGATTCTTAAATTATGAAAATGATTCACTAATCTAAACAATTTCTTGATGTTGACTCATGAACTTGGTGCAGTTTCAACCTAGGCTGATGCATAAACTACAATGAACATGCTTGAACGTGTGTTGCATTTTTAGCCACATATCGAGCCTCTTACTATGCATTATCCCCTCACTATCCTTCACCACATTAATTAGTTTTTGATAGTCTCTGGTTTAATTAACGTGTGCCATTGATTATTGATAATGAGTTGATGAGTTATATAGCTCACAAGGACCATTTTGTGAATTCTTTATGTACCTCAAGGCCAACTACACTTACAATAATGTTCTATAAAGTTCATAAAGTAGCCACAATTTGAAATTGGGATTATATTTGGTGGATACATGTTATATAACATTTTGGATAACAGAGAGACCAAGGGGTTGCAAATATTAGGATTCCTCTCACTACCTTCATGAAAGAATATTTCTATCCTTCTTGACGTGTGTTAGCGCTTGAGATTTCACCCTAGGCTGAGGAAGGTAAACCTTCAAGGCAACATCAAACCATTTCACCTCGTAGCTAGCCCTACGGGGTATGAGAAGGCTCTCTCCGGTCAATCTCAGTAAAATATTCAATGGACAGAGATGACCAATACAGTGACACTGATATTAGGCTAGTAAACTGATAAGGAGGGTTGATTTAAAGTTTTTGGGGTTTTTGGTGGCAATTGGAGGGAGTGCAATTCAGGGTGTGGGGATTGAGCTCAGTTTTTGCAGGTGGGTCTTTGGGGCAAGGTAGGAGTCTGTTCTGATGCCTTAAGCTGAGATGGATGATCAAGGAAGAAAGAGAGGGAGCTAAAGAGGGCAAACAATGACTTTGAATCCTCTTTAGACAGTGGAAAACATAAATATTAAACAAATTTGAAAGCTGAGCATGGCAAGCATGAATTCAAACTTTATCACTTCATTTGTTTAATAAGCTGCAGTAAAGAAAGAGATGGAACACATAAACACATTTACAATTAAAATAAGAGAACACACCATCAACACAAGAGTCCACAAGAATCCCAATGATGTCTGCAAAACCCTGGCCTTCCTTTTCCTCAAATTGCAGAGATACAAGTAAAATATACAATAGGAGCTTCTCCCTCAAGAGTCCAACCATGAAAATGAGCAAGAGAAGGCATAATATAGATCATCTAACTCCTTTCCCCACCTCTAGGGGTCGAGCTCAGCTTCCTAGGAGCAGTTTGAACTAATTCTAAACTGAGCACTAGATAATAGGCAGTCAAAACAACTTGCCTCTAAAACTTAGGTAACCCATCCATGCATTTAATATTCACTATTTACATCAAGGAAACTTCTAGAAGTGTTAAAGGAGAGTAAATGTATCCATGTGCCATGAAAATTACCCAACAATCCATCATTTACATACATCAAAAGTCAACAAAAGTAAAAACAGTGTTTTGCAGGCCGAAATAGTCAAAATGGTGAAATTTCCCTGAGTGGTCGCGCCCCTCCCTTGGAGTGGTCGCGCACATTGAGAGGCCTGTTTGGGGGGCCTTCCTGGTGTCCAAATCAGGTGCAAGATAGCTCATTGGAAAGGTCTGTGAGTCTACTTTCCAACTCCACTGGAATTTCTGAATTTGGAGTTGATTTGACCCCTCAAAAGTCATTTCTCCCAAGGCAGCTTTCTGCAACTCAAAAAAGGGGCAGAAAGTCAAAATTTGCATGTATTTTGAGCTTTTGGAAGCCCAAATCTCCATAAAATTTGAAGTCCATCCATAGGCAAGTGTATTTTTGCATGAAAATTCCAAAAATGTAGAGTTTTCCCCGTTTTGAGCTATCCCCACGAGTGGTCGCGCGCGGGGTGAGACCACTCCAATGGCCAAAACCTGTAAAATTCTCAAAAATGCCAAAAATGCCTCAAAACTCTCAAAATTTCTTGAGTTTGCTGCCAGGAGGAGGCTAATGAGTATCATGGTGAGTGAGAGAGGCCTCAGCCAAGATACGGAGTGGGTTGGTCTTCTTTTTCCGTTTTTGTGCCTTGGCCAAACTCCTTGGATCCGACGACTGTAATTTTGGCATTTCTATAAAAAAAATGACACCTGTGAAAAAAGTGAAGGAGGTTTTTCTTCTTTGGCATGTTATGGACAAAAACCTCTCTCAGTTTTCCAAAATTCATCTTTTATTGCTCTGAAACATCATTTGAGTGCAACTTGTCCCGATGTGTGAAACAAGGAATTTTGTCGAAATGGAGCGAAATGAAGGGGATAGGGGGCTTCTAAATTCTTGGGGAAATTTTTGGAAGTAGGGAGGGATGTTAGGAAGCAGGGGAAAGTGGAATCTCAGAGATTGAGTGAGGGGAAGGGGTCCAAAAGGGCAAAACACAGGCCCAACCTAGAAAATTGCCAGGTTGTAGCTAGAAACTAGGGTTTGTGCAAAAATGAGGAATTTGGGGGATCTGAGTGATGGGAAGCATTTGATAAGGTACTTTAAGGATAGGGGAAGGTGTATGAACATCTGGATACAAGTTTTGCCGGTGATTTGACCATCCAAGAAAAATTAGCTTTCAAAACCCTAGGAGAGGGAAATGAGCTTGCCAAGGCACAACTGAAGCATGAACAAGATGTAAAATGACCCATTAGATACTGACATGACGATGAAAACCCTCTGAATGATGATACACTCAGCTGAATGATGACATAGACTGACATTTGGGCAAACCCTAGGCCTAATGCCTAGTGACCAAATTTTGCTTGAAGACTCACTGAAATGACAAAATTTGACCTTGACACTTCAAAATCACTTTGTAAGAGCACATTTGATCACTGTAGGAAGGCTGGAAATACTGACACTAACATTGGCTCCAATGGGGATGGTAGCTCCTTGGAGGTGCCAAGAACCTTAGACCTCTCGGAGAGCAGACCAATGCCTTATTTATTGGGCAATGGAGTCATTATTTACCCCTTTGACACAAAACTTTGACACATTTATTGAATGAAAACTTGACTGAAAACTGACTGAAACTTAACTGAAACTTGACTCAAACCGACTCGATGGCAAACTGAAATAACTTGAAAAAACTCACTCAACAAACCAAACACAAATGACTCATGACTGACTTAACTAAAACAAGAGAAGGGCAGCAGTCCATCAAGATGTGAAATCATGATGACAACCACCGGTGTTTCTTACAAGACTATATACATCAAACTATATCAAAATGCGAATGCAACCAATCAAGCAGATGCCTTCTTGATTGATTCTTCTGATCAGATCTTCTGGTCAACAATACAAACCTATAACTGAGCATCCAAAAACATAGCTGACCATGATCTCCTTCATCATTGAACACTGCCATAAACACTATCACTGCTGGCTGCAGCAAACTTGCTAGAGGATCGTGAAAAACATGAAGATTTGCCATTGCCACCTCCTGCTGAAAGAACAAGGTTTCCTTTGCTTCAAATTCTGATCTACCTTCATCATGTGCTTCAGTAAAAGTATGCTCATGGGCTTCAAAAATCTCTGAGCAAGTAGATAAGCAGATCTCCTCTTGAAACAACATTTCAAAACATGAGACATATGAAGAATCTGAATGGAAATCCTGAATGCTATGATCTTCTATGGTGTGAATGTGCTGTAGGTCATCTTCATATGATATCACAACCAAATTATCAAGTTCCTTATTACATTCTTCAATCATAAGGAAAGAAACTTCAGCTGATTCTTGAAGTGCACCAATGACATTTCTATCATCTACCATAAATTCATCCAAAGGAACTGTTTCACTTACTTGAATGAAGATGTCATCTTGCTTTTCATGAACTGACTGAATTGCCTCCTCATGCAGGCTCTGTTCTACTGGCATGAGAACATTTGGATAAAAAACTGTCTATGGTCTCAACAACAAAACCCTCCTTTTCAGGATTCAGCACAAGGTATGCTTGGTCATCACAATCTGAATCTAGAACTGAAGTAGCTGTCGTGTCTTCTTCAATCTGCCTGCTGTCTTCTTCTGTGGGCAGATCTGAAATAAGATTTTCTCTTTCATCACTTTCAGCCATATGGAAATCTTTAGCTTGCTGATCTTGACAAGTATCCTCTAAGATTTCTGTGTGCTGCTGAAATGGATTTTCATACAGGGCTTCCATGATCTCTTCATCCATGAAATTATCATCTTCATAAAACTTCTCAAGACTTTCAATAAAACTATAGGCATGCTTGCAACAGTCTTGAACTAAATTCAATGATTGATAAGAGTCCTTATATCTTTCAATGAACATAGCATGAAAATCCTTTAAAGAATAAATACAAGCAGGTGGCAAACTTTCATACCATGATTGAGCTGCACCTTCCAGAGTGGCCAAGAATATCTTCATCAAGCAATCTTCAGGAAAATCGACCTTCAACTTGCGAATATGCATGTGAAATCTAACTAGATGTAAAGCAGCATCCTTCTTACCATCATCATTAAATATAGGCAAATTCCTTGACCAATCTACCTTTGGAATTTTATTTGGAAAACCAGGGATGTGATCTCGGCTCAAGGGAGCATATCTTCTTGCAATCTGATCCATCTTGAAAATCTCAAAGCTACTGATCTCTCTGCAGTGAAGTCACCATGAAGCATTGATCTCTGGAGTTTTCAGTGAAGGAGTCGCCAGTGAATGATTTCAGCCTTTCAAGTGTCTGATCGTTGTCCACTATCAACAATCAGATCTGAACTTGATACATGTACTGGGGTAAAATGCAAATGAAGTGATGTATTCACAAGCTCACGGAGATGGACTGAAGCAGCGTTTATCTACTAACGCTGATGTAAAACAAGAGCGTTTTCGAAGGCTACCTGGCGTAACTTCAGGCTCCGTCTAAGACTTATGAAACAAACACATCAACCCACAAACAAGTTTGTTCTCCCCAGTATGGTCGCCACTATGTTAGCGCTTGAGATTTCACCCTAGGCTGAGGAAGGTAAACCTTCAAGGCAACATCAAACCATTTCACCTCGTAGCTAGCCCTACGGGGTATGAGAAGGCTCTCTCCGGTCAATCTCAGTAAAATATTCAATGGACAGAGATGACCAATACAGTGACACTGATATTAGGCTAGTAAACTGATAAGGAGGGTTGATTTAAAGTTTTGGGGTTTTTGGTGGCAATTGGAGGGAGTGCAATTCAGGGTGTGGGGATTGAGCTCAGTTTTTGCAGGTGGGTCTTTGGGGCAAGGTAGGAGTCTGTTCTGATGCCTTAAGCTGAGATGGATGATCAAGGAAGAAAGAGAGGGAGCTAAAGAGGGCAAACAATGACTTTGAATCCTCTTTAGACAGTGGAAAACATAAATATTAAACAAATTTGAAAGCTGAGCATGGCAAGCATGAATTCAAACTTTATCACTTCATTTGTTTAATAAGCTGCAGTAAAGAAAGAGATGGAACACATAAACACATTTACAATTACAATAAGAGAACACACCATCAACACAAGAGTCCACAAGAATCCCAATGATGTCTGCAAAACCCTGGCCTTCCTTTTCCTCAAATTGCAGAGATACAAGTAAAATATACAATAGGAGCTTCTCCCTCAAGAGTCCAACCATGAAAATGAGCAAGAGAAGGCATAATATAGATCATCTAACTCCTTTCCCCACCTCTAGGGGTCGAGCTCAGCTTCCTAGGAGCAGTTTGAACTAATTCTAAACTGAGCACTAGATAATAGGCAGTCAAAACAACTTGCCTCTAAAACTTAGGTAACCCATCCATGCATTTAATATTCACTATTTACATCAAGGAAACTTCTAGAAGTGTTAAAGGAGAGTAAATGTATCCATGTGCCATGAAAATTACCCAACAATCCATCATTTACATACATCAAAAGTCAACCAAAGTAAAAACAGTGTTTTGCAGGCCGAAATAGTCAAAATGGTGAAATTTCCCTGAGTGGTCGCGCCCCTCCCTTGGAGTGGTCGCGCACATTGAGAGGCCTATTTGGGGGGTCTTCCTGGTGTCCAAATCAGGTGCAAGATAGCTCATTGGAAAGGTCTGTGAGTCTACTTTCCAACCCCACTGGAATTTCTGAATTTGGAGTTGATTTGACCCCTCAAAAGTCATTTCTCCCAAGGCAGCTTTCTGCAACTCAAAAAAGGGGCAGAAAGTCAAAATTTGCATGTATTTTGAGCTTTTGGAAGCCCAAATCTCCATAAAATTTGAAGTCCATCCATAGGCAAGTGTATTTTTGCATGAAAATTCCAAAAATGTAGAGTTTTCCCCGTTTTGAGCTATCCCCACGAGTGGTCGCGCGCGGGGTGAGACCACTCCAATGGCCAAAACCTGTAAAATTCTCAAAAATGCCAAAAATGCCTCAAAACTCTCAAAATTTCTTGAGTTTGCTGCCAGGATTAGGCTAATGAGTATCATGGTGAGTGAGAGAGGCCTCAGCCAAGATACGGAGTGGGTTGGTCTTCTTTTTCCGTTTTTGTGCCTTGGCCAAACTCCTTGGATCCGGCGACTGTAATTTTGGCATTTCTCTAAAACCATGACACCTGTACAAAAAGTGAAGGAGGTTTTTCTTCTTTGGCATGTTATAGACAAAAACCTCTCTCAATTTTCCACAATTCATCTTTTATTGCTCTGAAACATCATTTGAGTGCAACTTGTCCCGATGTGTGAAACAAGGAATTTTGTCGAAATGGAGCGAAATGAAGGGGATAGGGGGCTTCTAAATTCTTGGGGAAATTTTTGGAAGTAGGGAGGGATGTTAGGAAGCAGGGGAAAGTGGAATCTCAGAGATTGAGTGAGGGGAACGGGTCCAAAAGGGCAAAACACAGGCCCAACCTAGAAAATTGCCAGGTTGTAGCTAGAAACTAGGGTTTGTGCAAAAATGAGGAATTTGGGGGATCTGAGTGATGGGAAGCATTTGATAAGGTACTTTAAGGATAGGGGAAGGTTTATGAACATCTGGATACAAGTTTTGCCAGTGATTTGACCATCCAAGAAAAATTAGCTTTCAAAACCCTAGGAGAGGGAAATGAGCTTGCCAAGGCACAACTGAAGCATGAACAAGATGTAAAATGACCCATTAGATACTGACATGATGATGACAACCCTCTGAATGATGATACACTCAGCTGAATGATGACATAGACTGACATTTGGGCAAACCCTAGGCCTAATGCCTAGTGACCAAATTTTGCTTGAAGACTCACTGAAATGACAAAATTTGACCTTGACACTTCAAAATCACTTTGTAAGAGCACATTTGATCACTGTAGGAAGGCTGGAAAGACTGACACTAACAACGTGTTTGTCTATCTTTCTAGTGATAATACATGTGGAGATTGTGAATATTAATGAAGTAGAATACAAGATTAATGATGCGAAGGATCCCATACCAAACAACCAATACTCATAACTCCATATATTGTTGATTTTGTTAACAAAAATTAATATTGTATATTATTGAAATTGTTACAGTTGTATTGTTTAACAAACTAGTAAATAACATGTTCATGTTGTTTTAAATAAGTATGGTCTAATTCAAAATTTGTGACTTACCGTCCATGGCATTATATCTAGGTCCAAAGTAATGTTCATGACTTCCCCTATAAGGATATATTATAACATAAACTCCTACTCAAACAAAAACTTTGAAATACATTAAAAATTAAGGAAATGCGTGATCAATATAGCTTGAGCTATGTATTGACCAAGTTCTATTCCTTAGTTTCCACTTCCATTATTGCTAGTTAATACTACTCCATTTCTCCTCCATTTTTACATGAAGAACCCATAGAAAGATATGCCATAGAATAAGTCATGTTTTGACGACTGACTATATCATTAATAGTATGCCTAAGCATGGCACATTCTACCTTCAACTCAACAATTTTGTACTTCCGATGCTACATTATCTCCATAAGCAATGATATTTCCCTCCTGCTGGAAAAGTAACTAGGTTTAATCTTCATAATAATCTTTGTACTCGTATCAAAAGAAAAAAGAAGAAAAATAAAGTTATATTATTATTTCTTTAGTCAAGCATGTTCTTCATGCTTCTAGGTTTTGTTGAGTCAAAGTCCATTTGGACTCTTTGTAAGAAAAGGAAAATATTTTTTGTCAAGTCAAAAAGAGTCAAATTTACCTCCATAAGACCAAGTTGACCTTCTAGATGGTCATGTCAGCCTACTCAACAAATGTGACCCTTCATATTGGCAAACAACTATATATTGGCGTGAATCCTCCACCAAAAGAAAAGTAGTTCATTCATGTTCTGAAGAGATATGCAAGTTTCTATGGAAAAGGACATGTGAGTTTCGTTAAAGGCATATATGTGGTAAAAGGATACGAAAAGAATGCGAGTTGTTTGTGATAAGAGACCTGGAAAGAATGTGAATCCCTGAAGAGATATGTGAGTTGTTCCTGTGACGACATCAAAACTACAAAAGGAGTGTTATAACTGTGTTATGCAAGCTATGGAAGGATCATGAGGTTTGTAGACTACAATATATAGGGAGGATGAATTCCTTTATGAAGACAAAGCATCTAAAGGTAAAATTAGTGACAAATCAAGGATAAAACATGACAGTAAATGGAGGGCTAACTAGGGGATCTTATGGAGGCAGTTGTCTTGGTCTTGGTCTTGGATATCTTATTTGATCTTATTCTATAAGAATATGATTGTTTTAGTTTCCCCAATTGTGGGGTTTTGCGCTAGCTTGGAGCTTATATCATATGTTCTTTGTGTTCTTGTGATCTTCATGCATTTTATGTTTTGGTAATTACTTGATGAAGAATAAATAATAAAGTAACAAATCTCACAAGTAGTTATCAAGTATGGAGAATCAACCTTAATCTACAATTTCGTTGATTTTCGAGCATGGTTTTAGAGCTAATGTTAGAAGGATTAAAATCAAGTTACTCCTTGTGGAATGGGTGCAAGACAATGATTTCATGAAATTTGTAATGAGGAAGTCCAAAATTCTTGATTGTGCTACACCTTGACTATGCTACACCTGTACAATGATCCGAGTTACCGTACGATATGAAGGTCTTTTGTCATATAATGCAAATATGGGTTTTTGGTATTTTTCTACTATCTGAAAGAGATCAGAAATAAGGTTGACAAACAATGATGCAAAGAAGTAAGCTATTCCAGTTACAATAGCTATGCAAGTTCCCCTCCTAGCCATGACTGTATTGTAAGTTTATGATCCAAGTTTCTCCAACATTCGATGATGTGAATTAATTCCTAAGGTATGACAATAATATAAGTTACTCCTTCTCGGCTATGCGAGTCTCTCCTCTAAGATATAATGCAAGGTATGACTGAAATCCAAGTTGCTTTCTATGAGGTATGATGGAGAGTTATAACAGTGATATGTGTTGTCTCTTCTGAAGGCATAGCATGATAGTAGTACGAGCTAAAATTCTCTCATATAATGCAAGAAATTTGACCTCAATATATGACAATGAATCTTGACATATTTAACCTTGATCTGTGGGTTACCTTCCTTGACATAATAGCGATATGCATGAAACAAGCTACACCAATGATGTGTGTCATCTCCTCCAAGGTTTGGCAGTGATACAAGTTCTTTATGAGATTCTCAAGGAGTTCGAGAAGATGTAAGAGAGAAGTCGAGATGTAGTCCATGTGAAGGCTGAACTTGAAGGTCAAGATGGACTGCTAAGGAGGTTCTAATAGATACATTCTAATGCAAATTTTCTATAAGACTTTAGCTAAGAAAGATCGAGTTCTCAAGGAGTTAGTTAGGGTTTGTATTTTGAGATCTAGTCATGCTCATGGAGGACTTGCTCTTGCAATGAAGAAACCAAGTTTGAAAGAAGAATGTCTCTGTGGTTAACAACTGAGTTCTCATTTGATAAGAGGCCAAGAACATGCCTAATTTATCTTTGTTCTTAGCAATCATAATGGCTGAGATATCCCAATTGTAATAGAAGTACCAAAGGTCCTAGTTGAATGCTACAGGAGGGCCAAGAGGCAGTTATGGTTGCGGATTGGAGGCCTGATAAGCCTCAGGAAACAATGAAAGGTAAGAGGGTTTGTTCACCATGGATGAGGGTTTCTACAAGTTTAGGCTAGGGCTACCACAGGCCTACAATATGGCTGAAGTTTGAAAGAAAGCCAAGGCATAAAAGGGTTTATGGTATGACTATGAATAAATTGTCTTGTGGATAAAGGTTGCTAAGTGGAGGATCTGTCTTGAAGGATTTGAGATAGAGTTTTAGATGAGGACAACGTACTAGCATATACAGTCCATCATATGTGCCCCTATGACTATGTTAGATCTGTGTAAAAGAAAAATGAGTCGTGACCCTTAGAAAAAAGGTTATCCCTAAAATATAGGCCACAAATCCTAAGATGGGTTGCAGAAGTATTTATGGGGATAACAGATTCAAAGGAAGGTAGAAATTGAGTAGTATATTAATAAAAAAGAAAGCTGTCATATAAAGTATGGACTGACATAAAGAGGATTTTTTTCAGTTCTTAGAACAACAGTTTGATTGGTTCCTAGATTTCTGCAATTTGAAGAGTTAAATTGTAGAACATAGGGAAGATATTTGGTGCTCTAGAGCAGTCAAGATTACGACTTAAGGTGGGCAGTTTTGAAAATGCTATGAAGAGTGACAAAAGCAGTGATTTGTCACAGAGTTAGGTAGTTTTGGTAGCTCTAGGAGAAAAATTCTAAAGTCAAATAAGAATGACATGTGGGCATATTCAAATGATGGGAGCACTGTTCACAAATAGATTTGTAAATAGTGGTTTTTCAAAGTGCAGGATGTAGTAGATGAAGACCTTAAGTGTAGGATCATGAAAGAGTGAATCATGATTTGTTAGGAGGAAGATTTGGAGCCTTAGTTCAGGACTTGTAGATGAACAAACTCAATGATAAGAGGGTTTCTTGAGGAAGTTACAACAGATCTCCACAAACTAACAAGTAGTTGATGCTAGGGAAGTATGAGTACTTCTGACACAAGTTGAGGCTAGTTGATGCACTCTCCTTGTTTGAGAGGGAGTGAACATGGATTTCTCCTCTCAGGTAGAGAGGGAGTGAGGTTTTACACATGGTTCTCCTTGTGTCAGGTACTGTGAAAGATTAGGATTAATACCTAATTCAAGTACATGGAAATGGATAAGAAGAATGGTGGATTGGATAAGAATCTTGGTTAGACAATCTTGAGTCATGTAGTGTGACGGATTAGGATTGACATTCTAAGTCAAGTACATGAACTTGGATAAAGAATGCCGTGGTGGACAAACATTTCCTTGAGGGAAATGGTCCGGTGGAGGACATACTCCGAGTATTCTAGGTGGAACATGAGCCTCAAAGAGGCAGTGTGGTGTTTGATGGAATGCCTCCCAACATTGTGCTTTGATCTTGTGGAGAAATAGTGTGTACTTGTCAAGGCCTTAGTAATATGATAATGTTGGCTATGATATTACCATCATTGATGTGTATCAATCCGAATCCCTTCTTACATGAATATTTCAACTTGAGATAGACCCGTTGAGTCATTATGAATACCTCCCTAGTTAAGAGGGAGTGTTGGAAAAGTAACTAGGTTTGGTCTTCATAATTATATTTGTACTTGTACCAATATCAAAAAGAAGAAAAATAAATTTACATTATTATTATTTCTTTAGTCAAGAATGTTCTTTACTCTTCTAGGTTTTGTTGAGTTAGAGAATTAAATTTGAGTCAAATTCCATTTGGACCCTTTGTAAGAAAAGGAAAATATTTTTTGTCAAGTAAAAAAGATCAAATTTACCTCCATAAGACCAAGTCGACCCTCTAGATGGTCATTTTTGTCTGCTCAACAAATGTGGTCCTTCATATTGGAAAACAACTATATATTGACGTGAATCCTCCACCAAAATAAAAGCAATTCATTCATGTTCTGAAGAGATATGCGAGTTTCTATGGCAAAGTATATGTGAGTTTCTCTAAAAGCATATATGTGGTAAAAGGATATGACAAAAAAGTGAGTTGTATATGATAAGAGACTTGAAAGAATGTGAATCCCTGAAGAGATATGTGATTTGTTCCTGTGATGACATGTGAACTCCAGAAGGACTATTATAACTTTGTTATGCAAGCTATGGAAGGATCATGAGGTATGTATACTACAATCTACAGGGAGGACGAATTTATTTGTGAAGACAAGGCATCTAAAGGGAATATTAGTGACATATCAAGGATAAAACATGACAGTAAAGGAGGGCCGACTTGGGGATCTTATGGAGGCATTTGTCTTGGTCTTGGATATCTCATTTGATCTGATTCTATAAGAAGAGGTTTGTTCATGTTTTTACGAATTGTGGGGTTTTGCCCTGGCTTGGAGCCTATATCCCGTGTTCTTATGATCTTCATGCATTTTATGTTTTGGTAATTGATTGATGAAGAATAAATAATAAAGTAATAAAAGGCCAACAAATCTCACAAGTAATTATTAAGTAAAGAGAATCAACCTTAATCTACAACTTCCTTTATTTTCCAACACCTCCCCCCCTTGCTTTTTGTGTTTGAATTCATTTCATAGGCTTTAAGATCACTAATTTGTTACTACTGATATTGGCTTCTTGAGTCCCAAGAATTCTTTCAATGTCATATGTCTCATAGACAGTGATGAGACATGGCAACACCCTATATTGTTATGACCTAGTCTTCTTTAATTGCACACCCTGATTTCTATTTAACAAATAGCCAATTCCCTCCTAACCCAACTCAATATTGGAATTTAATATAAAAGGAATTCTCACCCCTTTCCCACTCTGCCACTTGATTCCCTGGAAGTGACCAATTGCACTCAAGGTTCTAATTGATATAACTCCATACCAATTGCACTTTTGGAAGATTAATGACATAAAATGGAAGTTTCCCAAGAGACAATCACCGTATATTCTTCCAACCCTTCAAAAGACCTATACACCAATTTTTTTTAGAGAGTTGAAATAGGTTCTAGAATCAAATTGCCACAAATTCATTGATATAGAGCTCTCCCTTCAAACAAAACCTACCTATTTTTGTAGTGAAAATCATCCATAATTCCACTTGCAAGAATATTTATTACAATGTGTGGTTGAATTACCACATCCATTGAGTTCCATATGTGTGATGTTCAATCCACACTTTCTAACATTGGATGAAGGTGTTGGCTTATTGCATGCAATTTGACATACCCATGGGTTAGTACTTATATCAGACTTCTATCATAAATTCCATAATTTTAATCACACATTTAACCACAATCTTAAAGAATTGGGAATCATGTCTGAGCATGATAGAGTTCTACCTTCTCAAACCTTTTTATTTCAATATTAATCTTGTGAAATATTCGTGATAAAGCACTCTAGCTTTACCCTGTAACTTTACACAAATTTGGTTATCAATTCCATAACTTCGATGATAGTGAATTTCCTATGTTGGCTTTCATAAATAACTGTGAGACCCTAGAACAAGGCAAGTGCACCCACTTGATTATTACATGCTTTCCCCAAACCCCATACCTAGGAATTTTCCTCTCTTCTTTCGAGATTGAATATGATCCCTCCCATTCCCACTAGAAAAGAAACATAAGAAGAGCATTGGGCTTGGGGGACCCCTTGCCTTCCTAGTGACCCCAATAATAGAGCTCAACCTCCTCCTCATAAAAATAAGAATGATGATATGGATATTTTAGACAGTCTTTTCGTTCTTGAAACTGAGACCGACATTATTGATGATCCCATGGAACCTATGGATCCCTTAGATCCTTCTCCAAGTAATCCTCCTGCCAGGAAGAGGACACTTTGGCTCCGTGACACATAATAAGATGATGAGAGACATGTTCCCGTTCGAAGATCATTTAGAGAAAAAAAGAAGCCATGCAGATACCAGGGATATGTTGCAGCCATGAGCACTATGATTCAAGCCGAACCTCCCACCTTTGAAGAAGTTGTGAAATAACAAGTTTGGAAGGATGTTATGGCCGAAGAATATGAATCAATCATGAAAAATGATGTATGGTATGTTGTGCAGAGACTGAAGGGGAAATCGTTGTTGACTTCAAAGTGGCTATTCAAGATTAAACATAGAGTTGATGGTAGAATTGAGAAATATAAAGCAAGGTTCATGGCTTGAGGATTCTCCCAGAAAGAGGGAGAAGATTATGATGATATATTTGCACCTGTAGCTCGATATAAAACCATTCGTTCTATAGTTTCTCTTGCCGAAAGTTAAGGATGAACCCTACATCATATGGACGTGAAGAAAACATTCCTCCATGGCATGTTACAGGAAGAAGTGTACGTTGAGAAAACGCGGGGATTTGAAGTAGAGGATCAAAAGATACATGTTTGTAGGTTGAAGAAGGCGTTATATGGTTTGAAGCAAGCCTCCAAAGCATGGTATGTCCGCATATATAATTATTTGGTGAAGCTGGGATTCAAAAGAAGCAATGTCGATCCCAACCTCTACTTCAAGGTAGTCCAAGGTATGCCATTGATTTTAGTTTTGTAGGTTGATGATATATTCTTGACAAGCAGTGAGCCCCTGATGATCGAGTGTAAGAGGGAGTTAGCCTTTGAATTCAAGATGAAGGATTGGACTCATGCATTACTTTCTAGGCCTTGAGGTGTGGCAAAGGCCGAGTGAGATTTTCCTTTCACAAGGAAAATATGTCGTGAAGCTGTTGGAGAGATTTGGAATGATAAAATGCAAGTCCTTTCCCACACCGATGGAAATGAATTTCAAGAAGTTATTTGGAGAAGCTGTAGGACCCAATTTGGAAAATCCATCTGAGTATAGACAGTTGATTAGGGCTTCGATGTTGTTAGTGAACATCTGTTATGTATTGAACACATTGAGTCAATTCATGATTGAGCCTCTCCATGCACATTGGATCACTTCCAAACACATTTTGAGATATTTTCATGGGACGATCACCCTTGGTTTGAGATATTCTGTCGGAGATGTTTGACTTCATGGATATACTAATGTTGACTGGGCAGGAAACATTGTTGAAAGGAAGAGTATGTATGAATGTTGTTTTAGTCTTGGATCTGCCATGATAACTTGGATGACCAGGAAGCATAAGTCCATAACATTGAGTACCGGTGAGGCAGAATACATTGCCGCAAGCATGGCTAACTGCGAATCAATTTGGTTCAGGAAGCTCTTTTGAGAGCTATTTGAGCAGGTCCTAGACACTACAGTGATATATTGTAACAACAAGAGTGGGATCCATCTAGCAGAGAATCTCGTATTTCATGACAAGTCCAAGCACATTAAGATTCAATATCATTACATTCAAGACATGGTGCAAAGAGGAGTCGTTAGACTCCATTATATATCGATAAATGAGAAAATTTGCAGATATTATCACCAAGGCTTTACCGAAAGGGAAGTTCTTGGTCTTCAAAGAGTAGCTTGGACTAATGGATATGACCCCTCTTGATAAGGGGCATTGTTGATCGAGAACACTGAGCTGACTTTTCCTTTGTGTCTGTTCTCCCAGGGTGAGGAATTGAGATGGAGGGCTCATGGGGTTGAGGGATCTCTGGAAAATAGGATTGTAGATGTTGCTCCCCTATCTATTACCCATAGGGTTGGAGATGTTGCTCCCCTATCTTGGTCTTTACAAAGTATACCCTAGTTGACATCATACCCACAAGCTAGGCTTGTTGGGATTACCGCTCCTCGTTTGGCCAACAAGTTGACATTGTACATAAGGGCGTACAACCCAAGATGATTATGATGTAGGTGTTCTACCACATGATAATTGAGGTTCATTATTGGGAATATCAATGGTAAATATGATGGGTTGAGATGTGCTCCCCTACATCACCTATTGCTCGATATGGTGTTGAAGATGTTTTTCTCCCCCATGAGATTCCCGGTTGAGATGTGCTCCCCGATGTAGATTCAGGTTGAGACGTGCTCCCCGATATTGTTTTTGGATTGAGATGTGCTCTCCAATGTTATAGAGGATGGTAGCTAATGCTCCCCGATTCTTCTTCTTTAGATTCGAGAATGTTTTAGTAGATAGAGTTGAGAAAAGATGGGACACACCATTATGACATGACACATATGACATGATGCAGTTCAAATTTATCCCTAGTTGAGAAGGAGTGTTAATTTCGAATTTTAGTGACAAATTCCAACCATGGGACTAGATTCCTATTTTCGAGAGGACCGATTTTGACTATTGAAGAGTTTAATTTGGACAAGGGAAAGTGTACTTATGAAGAAAAGCCCACATATGCACATTTGGACAAGTCAGCCCTAACAGGAAATTAGTCACCCGTGGAAGCCTAAAAATACAAGTGATCTCAAGCTCATTTGGACATCACCAAGCATCTTCTTATTCTCTTCTTCATTGTTTGGTTTGCATATGTTTGAGGCAGGGTCGAGGAAAGTGGTTCGCATAAGTATGAAATTACAGGGTTTGAAGCTCACATGTGTTCTAGGGTTTTCGGTCTCAACCACAAGCTCGTCAAAGGCGACTTTCGAATATAACTGTAGGCTAGCAGGCTCAAGGGCACGGTTGGAAGGCATTAGCCGCATGCACAACTCTTCCTCCATGCAGTTGGGCCCTAGGGATAAATTTGACATCTGACAATAGTTGATCGCAGACAAGAAAAGTTGTGTATGATATATATTGATGCTGGGAACATATTTATAAATGTTGTTGGGTTAATTTTGCTGGATGATTTTGTATTGGGCTCATTGTACTCTCTGCTGAACATTTTATGACAATCTAATAGAAGAAGAATTTTCAAAGGGTTTTCCCCCTTGTGGGGTTTTTCCCTGGTCTTTGACCAAATCTAGTGTCTCTTATTGATGTGTTGATTGTCTCCTTTATCATTTCATTTACTGTTCTATCTTCAATTACTGTTGATGATTGGAAAGATTAATTTTTATTGAAAATATTGCTAATTAAAGAAGTGAATTGGGCTAAAAGTAATTGAAACAACATAAAGTAATGTGAAAAATAACATGGTTGTGAGGTCAAGGCAGTGGAGTGCAAGTGTTATGTTGTTAGAGTTATCTAAGGGTAAATAAGTAAATCTAATAAGTTTTTAGAGGTATTTGAAAGAGAAAATAAGTAAATCTAATAAGTTGTTAGAGGTGTTTGAAGAGAAAATAAGTAAATTAGGGACGAGTTGTGAGGTAAAGATAGCAGGGTGCGAGTGTTAGGGGTAGGTGTCGAAAAATCTCAATGTTCAAGTGCAACAAGATGAAGATGACTTTCATGGTGGAAAAGGAGCAGTGCATATGGGCATTGTCGACATTTGAGGTGTCGATTTGATTCTTAGTCAACACCATGGGACAAAATTGCAACGCTGAACTTAACTTAATTACAAATTCCAAAAATATTTCAAAACCTTATTAAGAAAAGACATCAACCACCAAAAGTCCAAACAACCACTAGTATTTTCCCCATCTCATGGTTGCTTTTATATTACCATTGTTTAGCTCTAAATTGGAGATCTAGGAAGCTCGACGATTAGGGGCCTTGTAAAAAATCGAAACAATGGAGGAAAATTTTGGTATTGCACTTGATAATAGATTATTTCTTACATCTAGCTTCTTTAAATTCGACGAGTGGGTAAGCTCGACGGGAATCGAACTCGTGACCTTATTTCCGTTGAGTATGACCTGCATGAGTGACATGTGGCTCGATAGTTGGTTTATGACATTGTTGTTTGAGCGTGCTTACATTTCCCTCGATGCAAGTCACATAAAACCACTTGGCACATAGAGTGTTGTCCATCTAGGTCTTGGTGAGACACGACTACACAAGAGTCTTTGTGAAGGTCAAAAGGGCATTTATTTTGGTATTACATGGGGTCTTGGAAATCAACGTGTATAAATTGTTGCCAATTATGTCCAGCTAAGCTTTGTATTAGAAATTCGAGTAAGGCCCTTGTAATTCGTTTTTGTTCAGGATGATGTTTAGTGAGGTGAGGGAGAGCAACGAGCCAGACACATGATCTTACAAGCAAGTTTTCCTAGAACTACAAGTTGAATAGAGCCACCGACTTCCGAAAAGAAAATACATATTCTTAAGTATTATATCTATATAAATAGAGAAAGAGAGAGCTCATAGTTTGAAGTGGTTTTTAGATTTGGGTCTATGTTGGCGTTACTGTTTATATTGTGTTAGAGGGGCTTGCCATTGTTTTGACTCTTCTCACTTTTAATAATGGAAGAAGGGTTTTTATCCAAAGACACCTAAGGAAAACATGGGTTCTCTATTAAGGTCATGTGAAGCATAAGTCCTAGGTCAAATGAGGTGTTTAAGTTTCTTGACTAGAAAGAAAGTTTTGGGGGATGGAGAAGAGTATTATCAAATTGATTGGAAACGTAGAGTTTGATTATATAGATAGTTTCCTTTTTGGAGGTAGCCTTGGCAATGTTGACAAGGAAAATTGTTTTTTCTCCAAATACTGTCCAGCCTAAAATCGTTTTTTAATCTTGGAATAATACTTAGACTAATTCTAGTTGGCTAAGAGTTCGCATCCCTAGATATAAAGAAGTGTGTTAATGTTCTAAGACCTAGAGGCATTTGTAAAGAATGAAGGTCCGCCCTCTTACAGACCACAATGGGTTATTTCAAGTGGCATGATTTTCCTTAAACAATAGTGATCAATCAACGTACATTTATGATTAACAACCAATGATGGTTATCCTCACTACCAATTAACTACTAAGTTATAATATAATTTTCCACTTTAATTTTTTTTTTTTTTTTTTTTCATTTTTCATTTTTCTATAATCTAATAAGATGTTTACAAAAAAATTCCTTTCTTCTTCAATTTCATTATTTAGTTTAAAGAAACATATATATCATATTCTTTTGACTTTAATAAAAAAAACATATATTCCTAACTATTAAATCCATTATATAAAAAATATATAAAATTTAAAATAAGTAAAAATAATTATATAACACATATGTCAAAATAAAAATATAAATTATATAAAAGACAAAAAAGACAAACTATATTCTATATTTTATATCAAGGATGTCAAGAATTACTCTGACACATTTTCTATCATTGTAATTTCTTTTGTGAGGTTTGCCACACAATGAATTGCTCAAGTATAAGTTTATCCTTGAGTATCGATGGAAGAGGTGCGATGGAAGAGTTGTTATTGTAGTAGTTTCATGACAAAATCATAGTAATGAAAAATTTATCTCTTTAATTTTAAGTTATGTGGTCAATATTGATTGACAATAATATAGGTTAGATCTAAGACTTTTGTGATCCATAATGTAGAAGAAAGTATTTCAGATTAATCACATAGTTAAGAAATCAATAATAAATAATATAGGTTATTTATTATTTAAAATTTCATTATTAATTTAATTTTTTTCTTATTAAAAAAAAGTAATATATCATTTTATTATGTTGGTGAATTTAATTTAATGTTATGTGCTCAATATTGATTAACAATAATACAGCTTATTTATTATTTAGAACTTCATTATTGATTTAATTTCTTCTTGTTTCAAAAAAACTAATATATCATTCTATTATCTCGGTAAATGTGTTTTCTCAGGATTAAAAGTAAAAGGAAAGATTATTTAATGACCTAAATTATTATAAGTAAATCATATATGAGAATAAAGGTCTCAAAACATTTTCGAAATAAAATACAAACGAAATGGTGACCTTTGCATGCTCTTCGAATGAGAGGATAGGAGAGACCAATCTCTATGTTTTGTGTTAATGGCATCAAAGATCAATGTTACATATGTTTCTTCTATTGTCATTCATTTGGAAGATTTGGAAACAGAATCAAGAGGGTTTAGCATAAGTTTACGATGAAGTGTATCAATGGAAAACATAAGTCATTTTTTGTGAGTGGGTCTAATGGTTAAGAGCATGTGTTTTTTTTAAAAGGTTATAGGTTCAAACCCAGAGGAGTAGAGTATGCTTGCCTTTGTAGACTTAGCAAGCAAATCATGAACATCTATCTCAGTCAAAAACACCATGCATTAAAGTGATGGTCTTTGAATTCTTTCACAGTAGCTAATCGCACAAATTGATTTCCATTTTTTTTTTTTTTAGCATTCTTATAGATAGTTAAATTCGGATGCTCAATTGACTAACTATTTAGTTTTTTCTTCTCTCCTTTTTGGGATACGATCTCATCAAACACACTGAAAACTTATCTATCAGTGGAGTGATTGTAAATATTACTGCAAAGATTCCCAACTGCTCTACATCAATCGAAACTGATGGAGTACATTTTTTTGGAAATATTAGATGACAACACAGTCGTAGGCCAATGAATCGTTTAGGTCGAAAAACCACTCATGATCCTAACATTGTTGTTAGATGAACAAACCAGCAAGCGTGATGTATCAAAATAACAGGTGTTCATTTTTGTGGGCTGAGAATTGTTACTATATTAAGTCAAAATGACCTTCACAAGGGCGTTGAAGGTGGAAAATCTTTAAAGATAATTTGAAGACAAATTACAACTAGTATTTTGGTGATAGAGACGAATCATGACCGTACAATGAATTCCATGAGCGGTTTGGCTTTAAAGATTTTTTATTGCTCTCAATGACAACGAGAGGTCATAATTTTTAGCTCTTTGTTATTTGTGGGACATGCATTGAGGTAAATATTCTATTTTTGCATCCATGTGTAGTTTTGTCTCATCCATGTTTTCTTTCTTTTACTCATGCCTTCATTGAAGATAACATTAGGCCATCTACCTATTCCCATTTTCTCAATTCTTTTTAGATATCTTATGAGCTGCACCATAGCAATTGCTTCAATGAGGGTTGCTCTTGTTTCAGTCAACATTATCTGATAAGGTACCGAACTTTTTATTTTGAACTTGCTCATGATCAAACATTTTTGGATTTTCTCAATTTGTTTCCATTTTGAGACAGAGGTGCTACTAGCCCACAATTCACACCCATATAGCATCACTGGACAAACTAGGAGTCCAAGAAACACTTTAATCATTTTCCAATCCCATAACGCTGCCTCTCTACATTTGTTTTGAAGAGAATAAAATGTTTTCCACCCTCCTAAAATTCTCTTATTTCTGCAGTCCTCCCAATTAAGTTTGTTGTTGAAATTAATCTCAAGATACTTGAGCTCATTTAATTTTTCAAGAATGTTGCCTTCAAAGAAGAATGTATGCTGGCTCTGCTTCCTTTCATTAGAGAAATGCATTATCATGGTCTTGCTAGTATTGACTTGCATCCCCACTGCTCTACAAAAATGCTCAAGGGCATGTAGGTGCATCTGCAATCCATGGGTCAATTTAGCAATCAATACAAGATCATCAACATATAAAAGAAGCTATATCACAAACTCCCCCAATTGAACACTATCTCCACCTCTCAGATTTAGCCACTCTTCCAATTTATCAATATATAAACCAAAAAGAGTAGGGGATAGAGGGAAACCTTTCTTGACTGGAATGTCACTTCTAAAGCCTTTTGAATACCCATTGAGGTTCTAATTTTTACTTTCACCTCTTCATAAAGTCTATGGACAATGGCTCTATAATGTAAAGGAATTTCAAGTTCTTTCATTCTATGCCACAACTTATCTCTAGGGATTGTGTTAAATGCCTTTTTGAAGTCAACAAAGTAGCAAAATACTTCTTCTTTGTCCCCACAAACCTTTTCAATAATGTGTGTCAGTGTGATACCATGATCCACTGTAGAATGCTTCGGCCTAAAACCCGCTTGTCCCTCTTTTCTTTTACTTCTGCCCTCTTACTAATTCTATTTTCTACCAAGCTACCAAAAAGCTTTGCAAACAAAGAATTGATCATAATGGCTCTATAATTGGAAGGATTATTAATGTTTCCACTTTTAAAAATGGGTATTGCTAGGCTAGTTGTCGAGTCTCTTGGGAATCCTTGCTGAATGATGTTGTTGAATATTTCCATGATGTTTGGTGCAAGAGTGTTCATTCCCCATTTTAGATACTCTATTTGAAGTTCAACCAAATCCTTTACCTTTCTTGTTTTTAACTTCTTAATTTCAATCTCCACCTCCTGTAACGCGAAGCACTTTGTAGTTGTGTTGATCATGGGGAAGGCTCACCCTCTGATTCTTTTTCATAAAATTGTCTTACATATTAAAACCATTCATCCATCAAATTACATATTCTCATAAAATAGAATCAATCAAATTACCCGACAAAAAAATAAATTTAAATATTATTAAATAACAATAAAATTTAATCAATAATATTAAACTATGGAGTAGTTTCAAGTTTTTTAGTCAAACAAAAATAATCTGTTATCAAAAGCAAAAGCAAATGCCAAATAACATGACTGCAACAAGTATAATCACATCATATTTCAGAATTTAAGTAGTTCACATCATCAAATCTTGTTTAGACTCAAAGTTCCTTTGCTAAGAAGGAAGCTAATAACAAAATGACAAACATATACCATTGTGAATAAGGAGGCTAATAACGAAATGACAAACGTATAACATTGTGAATACTTTAGTGAGATTATGAGTTTCTTTGATGGTTTGGTTTTTTTTTTACTAAAGAGAGAGTGAAAAGAAATTATAATTTTTTTATTTTTTTTAATTTAATATTAAATTAAATTAAATTTGAATTTATTTTCTTTTATTTTTTTATAAGGTAGAAATTAAAATTATTAATAAAATTCATTTAAATATATGGAAAATTTAAATTTGTAATATTTGGATTCAACAATGCAAAGTACAAGAAGTAAGTTTGTTTTAAATATAAAATAAAATTTGAAAAACTTTATCATATTAATTTTTTAACAAGTTTACCAATTATGGTTGTTTGCTAATGTTTTTAACTTGTGTTTGAAATATATCTTATGAAGTTTCAATACACTATTTTTTCTAATAATTGTTCATTAGAGTGTTTTTTTGGGAATAAAATTTTATATTGCTTTTTAAACAAGAAATTACATAAAGATATTGAAAATTTTAAATTTATTGGTTATTAGGAAAAGTTGATCATATCCAAAACTCACTCTCCTTAGAGAGATAAGTTAAAACTATTGCTAAAGTTCTTTTAAATATATGGAAATTTTAAATTTGTAACATTTAGATTGAACAATGCAAAACACAAGAATTAAGCTTGCTTTAAATATAAAATAATTTTTGAAAAACATTATCATATTTGAATATTTTAACAAAGCTTATCAATCATGGTTGTTGGCTAATGTTTTTGGCTTATGTTTGAAACATATCTAATGAGGTTTCAATACACTACCCTTTCCAATAATTGTTCGATAAAGTGTTTTTTTTTGGAATAAATTTTGTATTGCCTTCTAAACAAGAAATTACATGAAAATTTTAAATCTATTGGTCATTAGGAAAACCCGATCATATCCAAAATTCACTTTCTTTAAATTAAAATTATTAGTAAAATTATTTTAAATATATGGAAATTTTAAATTTGTAACATCTAGATTGAACAATGCAAAGCACACGAATTAAGCTCGCTTTAAATATAAAATAAATTTTGAAAAATGTTATCATATTTGAAATTTTTAACAAAGCTTACTAATCATGGTTGTTGACTAATGTTTTTGACTTATGTTTGAACCATATATGATGAAGTTTCAATACACTAACCTTTCCAATAATTGTTCAATAGAGTGTGTTTTTTTTGGAATAAAATTTTGTATTGCATTCTAAACAAGAAATTACATGAAAATATTGAAAATTTTAAATTTATTGGCCATTAGGAAAACTAGATCATATCCAAAATTCACTCTCCTTAGAGAGGTAAACGATATCAAGGTGTCTAGAAGTTCAAAATTTACCACACAAAAACTAAAATATAGGTCTTTGAGGCCATGAAAGCAAACTGAGTAAATAAGAAATTTAGAAGCTAGAGACATGACAAGAGACGAAGTATAAGGATTTGAATTGGCAGTTGCAACCTGGATAGGATCCTTGTTGCCACTTGGTGTGCCTCCAGCTAGGGGAGGGATGCCAAGGTGTTGCTTAATGCACTTTAGCCATTAATGCAAGTCCTTCATGTGTTGGTGTAGATGTTCCATGGAGTGGAGAAGATCTCATCGATGCTCATACAAGTCCAAGATAACCATCTCCTAAGATGATTTTCATATGCCAATACAAGTCCATCATGTGCATGTACTAGTTGAAGCACCCACATGTATGCCCAATGTCCGAAAACCAATCAGCTAGCTTAGTTAGAACCTCAATATTCGAGAGGTAATGCCCTTGGGAGGTCTCCTCTCTCTCAGCATGGGTGAGCTCATCCTAAATGGGGCATGGAGTAATCTCTCCAAACCAAGCAACTATTTCCTCCAATTGATGATGAGTACATTTACTACCTCGATTGGATTGTTCCCAGTAATATGTCACTCCCCTATGGGTCTGGGCTCGTTGACGAGGCATGATGGATGCATAGGGAAGGAGAAAAGGCCAAAGAATGGGATGAGTGTTAGGAAGTGGAGAAAGGCCCATGGTTGGGAGAGCCAGGCTAACAAGACAAAATCCTAAATGTGGTCCACACAAATTAGTGAGGTTAGAGATAAGCTAGAGAGATGGGAGAAGAGCCAATGCAGAAAAGTGCTAGCTTAGGGATGTGCTATAAGAGAAAGAGATCCACGGGGGAGTGAGGAGCCCGATGAAGCAATGAACATAGAGTCAACAAAAAAAACAATAGTAAAAGACCACGAGGGTTGGCGTATCAAATAATAACACCATGAGTAGAAAACCAAATAAAGAACCAAGGAGGGAGAGGGATGGTCATTCTTGAGAGAGAAGCCACCTAATAGGTATAAAGCTATTTCACGGTGGTGGGATGCTCGTTCCAACATCGAGAGTTACCATAAACTTTCACGTAGAGAGTTTTGTGCTTGAGAAAAATGGAGAGCCCAACGAGCTTTGAGGGAAAGATAATAGCTCTGTGGAGTAAATCTCTTGAGAAAATTGGCAATGCTTCTCTTCATAATCACTTTACAAATTAGAAGTGGGAGAACTCCCCACGCTGGACTCACAAGAATGAACTATAAGGCTCTTTTTCCAGTTTTTTTGGTTCTAATATTCCTTTTTCATCTTTAACTCCAAAATTATAGCCAATTGGAGTCAAATTGATCACTTATTCTCTAATTGAAATGGAGAATTACTTTATAAAGGGAACCCATTTAAGCCGATTCAGCTCATTCGAGATGAACCTCGTCCACCTCACAAGTCAACTACAACCATCTCTATGAAATGTGCATCAACCCACAACCCAAAGACAAACCATTCAAATGCACTAAGAAAAATAATCTCCATAGAACCTAAGCCTAATTATGCAACCTACTTAGCAATTCTCCATCCAATCCAAATTAAAGTGATGAAAAATGCTCAAGAATGAAAAGGGCATAGAGAGGGAGGTGAATTTATTGCATCGATGCTTCTTAATCCATTTAGAATGCCACTTGTCCATGAAATGCCTTTACATGTTATTTCTATAATATAAATTCACACGATTAAATGGATAATAAGGTCATCCCCATTTTTTACTAACAAACCTTTCCCCAATTTAACCACCATGTTTCCCATGGTGTTTGATTGAGTATTGTAGATCACCTAAAGGAAATTAAGTAACTCAATGGATTCGAAAAAGGAAGCTGTCCTTTTGATTCAACAATAATTACGGAGATAAGAGAGATGTTTCTAGCATGTATCTTTCTCATTTGATCAGTGACCAAGGATGAGTTACCAAAGATCAAATCATTCTTAATTTCTAGTGGCGGAAAAATGAGCATTCCTTGATATGAGGCAATAATTTCTTCTTGGTTGTTTGACGTCCTTCCTATTTCCTTCATGAATTATTTTCTCGAAGGAATTTCTCATTTTCCTTCGAGGTTGAAAATAATCCCCATGCCACCCCTATATTTGGAATAGAACTTAGAATTATCTTTTGCATTTTATTAAAAGGTAATGAATCATATTGTTTTGATTATTACACGTGTGAGGAAGAAAATGCACGACCTTTAGCGTAATTTTTTCGTTAAACCTTTAAAAATGTTTTGACATTTTTTTATTAGGAAAATAAAATAAGAATACACAAAAATTATAACAAATGTGGCAAAAATTTAAAGTATTATATTAAATGGCGAAAAACATCAAAGGATGACTACTCTCAATAAATGTATTTAACTTTTATATACACTACTTTCTTCGTAGGCATCAAGTCTTATTACATGATAATAGTTTGATTATAACTAGCTAATGACTAATTACCTATATCACTAATAGTCAATCATGCTTTGAATGATTATAAATAAGAGGTATGAAAAATGTCACTATATTGCATGTTGTGTCATAATCTTCTAGTACCTGGATAATTGATGGACATAAGGTCCCTCAATTGATCATAGATAACCTTGGTCAAGAAAACCAATTCAATTTTTTAAACTATCCTTGCAAAGATGTCCCCAATATCCCGTTTCGATGTGTCATTGCTTGAAAAAAGGTTTTTTAGCCATAATTTTTTTTTAGTATCTTTAAAGGTAAGAAAGAAGGATTTTCCTTGGTCATAATCAACACTCTTAATCTACTTTCCTCTTTAACTATTTTAGTTCAAAGAACAAGTCATTGATATTTCATGATGTCTTTCAACATATTTAGCAAGGTGTTGTATACAAACCACATATTTAGCTATAAGTAGATAGACTTGAGGACTAAGAGATGAAGTTAATTATGTAAGGATCTACATCCACTTCTGTAAATGAGCTAATATGGTCATTTATTTGATCAAACATCTAGCATAACCTTATACAATTCACCACCTAATATCTTCCAAAACAATAATTCTTGCTTCACCCTCAAAGCATATTATAACATTATAGGTATAATTAGCATCCAAACATTTTTTCCATAAACTTTTTGTCATGGACCCGTTACCTCCATTTTTACTCGAGTTTGAGAAAATACTTCAAATGCTTATGTATATTAAGCAAAGCCTTTCGGTAGAAATCACATAAGAGAAATTTTTGGCCGACGCATTTTGAACCAACAAGTGTGGTTCGTCATTAGGCCCAGATGAAGAGGCATACCATGGAAAAGGCTTAAATAGAGAGCAATGTAGAGACATAATTTCAATTAATGGCTATATTTGTCAATATTGTCAATAAGAACAAGTTCAAGTTAAGCAAAGGAGGGAGTACCAATATCAAAGATGAAGATTAAATAGTTGTTGGTAGATACACATGACTAATGAACGTAAGTGCGAAGAAAAAATATGTATTACATATGCACTTCCTAAAATCTAGGTAAGTTGTTCATACAATTATACATGTGTCAGATTTTTAAGTTTGAGTGCCTTGAATTATTTGAAGAGAGCAATTTTTTTTAAGTGTATTGTCATATTTGATGATTTATAAATTTGAGGCTCATCAACTCGTTCTTTGCAATATAAATGGTTTCACTAATCTATTTTCTAGTTCAAAGACTTTTATACATTCATTGGATAAGTGGATTTGTCCAACTATTTCATTCATTGAGGATAACACTTGACATTATTCTACATACAGGTAATTTAACTAATTAATTGCAATGTGTTATAAATAATATAATATTATCATGGTTCATTTATTGATAAACACATAATGCTAAATTGTAAAAAGAGAAAACGATCCTTAACAAAATTGGTCATAATTGTAAGTGTGTGCATTCATTATCTTTAAGCATGTTTTAGTCCAAGAGAATAAAAGGAATATTAAAATTACAATAACAAGTATGACATCACATGGATGCATTGAATTGTTGTGAGAAACCCTAGTATGGGTAGAAAAAATTACTTTGAAATAAGTCTTGAGTGTCTCAACAATATCTTTAACGTCCTTGCTGAAATACATATTCTTGTCCTTGACTAGTCAATCAATCTTGTAATCATTCTCCTGGATGGATGAAAACACTCTTGTCCCCCACATGTGGGCGAGTCAACAACCCCAATTTCAATGAGTGGATCTTTTCATGCATGGTATTTTTATTTTCCATCTGAACACTTGTCTTATTTGACCCTAATTATCCCTTGTAGATTCTTCTTTGAGGAAATCCTCTAAATATGAGCATTAGGTCCCCATTTCAAAAACTTGGTTTTAGAGCATCCGAGGCCTCTTCTCAACTAATAATGATTAACCCTTTTAGGTTCCAACACATAGCTTTGTATGTTACTCAAACTTTATCCTTTGTACCATTAAAAGGTCAACTACAACAATTGTCCATATTCCTTAACATTCTCTTAAAGGCAATTGCTTAATATGCACTATTTACATGACACGATTACAAAATATAATGGATTCACTAATTTTATAGGAAAACTGCAAACAATATCTATCCAAATACTAAATGCTTAATAGGCTCTTAGCTACATTTTTGTGACCTATTTTCATAAAAAAATCTTCAATTACATTTCCTTTTCCAATTTCACACCTACGGAAGTAATTTTAAATTATGCATTTTTCTTTTCTCTATATCATATACAACAAAGTTCATCATCTATTATAATTGTGTACTTATTTTGCTTTGCCTTATATTGAACCCTCGACACATCCCTACTGGAGTATGCGTCACCCTTGGATTTTGGGCTTTAGGATTGAAATACTTTAGATGTTAGATGTCTTATGCCTAAGAATTTGGCAATTTTATTTTACTTGGCACCTTCAAAAGAATAATCGTAGATTAGTCTAACCATTTGTTGGAGAATCAAGCATTACCTTTTGCCTTTTGATAATTTGATAGAGTCTTATGGTTCATAAGATTTTGCTCTTTGTAGGTTTTTCAAGGCGTAACACATTTTCACTGGCGAACTTGTTTTTGAAAAAACCCGAAAAATTGATCACTAGACTTTACAGGTTTGTGTCCTAAATCATAATTAGTGGTAGACTTCATGTTGTTTTTAAGTGATATGAGAACAACATGAACCCTACTTGGATTTCCTCTAAAGTTTTTTTCTTTATTTCTTTAGTTTCAAGTGGTGAAGCAAAACCATCACTTAGTGTTGTACCTTGATTATTAGATAGACCCAACCTTTAATATTGATAGAACAAGAGTATTATATAATTAATATTGAAACCTTTAATTCCTCTAAATGTCGAGTTGAACATTTGTCCCAATGCTATAATTCTCATAGAAGATTGTTAACCCATTTAAAAATTATTTAATTGAATAAATCTACAAGCAAAACATGTAATGCTTTCTGTCATTATGGTAGGTCTTAGATGCTCCTAGGAAGAGGAAGGAAAGGAAATGCCAAGGAATAGCCTTGATTGGAAAATTACAATCTATTTTTTTGTTACTTATATAGATACACCTTACCATATTGGCTTAGCCTATGATAAAAATTACCATCAACATTATCATGCATATACAAAAGCTCCTCACTTCCAACAAGTTCAAGGCATGCCTATCAAAATGTTTGGTGGTAGTCATATAAACCATATGATCAAACAATCCATTCTTTAGAGTATTAGTACTTTATCTGAAATCATGAGTCACACAAATGTCCTATAATGGCTAATAGAGAGAGACAATGTAGATAAAAAACATATATGAGGATAATGCACATATATAATTATATATGCATATATGTTTATATGTATTCAAAATTTATTTCGTATTTGGTTAATTTCTGGTTGAAAAATATATATAATTTTATTCATAACTAAAGTGGGGCTTTAGTAATTAGTACCATAAATTGGAGGTATATATATGTATTCAAAATTTATTTCGTATTTGGTTAATTTCTGGTTGAAAAATATATATAATTTTATTCATAACTAAAGTGGGGCTTTAGTAATTAGTACCATAAATTGGAGGTTTTACCAACAAGAAGAGGGAACCCTGTTTTGAAGGGTTTTGTTATGTTGATTAGGGTTAAAATATCTTATCAACACCTTCTTTTTTGGTCATCACTACTTTTCATTGGAACTCTTTTTTTAATCATATTCTTTTTGTACCCTCGATTAATTGGTGTATTTCTATGTCTACTTTCTTGTCTCATTGCATTTCTCTTTATTATTGCCATGTCTTTTGCTTAGTCGTCATTTATTTATTTGCCTTCTACATTTTACGGTTTGTGCATTGGTCTTATATAATTTCTTTATCATTGAATTCATTCTCAAGGTCCTTTGTGATGTCAAAATCGTTTCCTTCCTCAAGCTTTTCTTCCTTTATTTGTTTTACCTTATGTGAATCTTCTCTTGCATTAGAATGTTACGTCCCCTTTTCTCTATCCATCCTTCTTGCTTCTTAGAGTATGTTTTTTTTTTTTTCCCTTTTTTCCTTATTTAGATATTCCCTATCCTTGACATCCTTGGTCTCTTCAACTCTTCCTCCCATCTCGAATTTTGTTTATACTTGTACTCTTTTTCTATGTTTGTTTAAACTAGTGATGTTTGTCATTTGCTTGTTTTGAATTTTGATGTCAATTCATCATATCCATCCAATGTCTTAGGTTGAACTTGCTCGAACCAATCTTCAAATTTTGTAACTAGTGGTTTGAGAGGGAGATTTTTGTACTTCTTCTAAATGATTAAAAAATAATGTTTCTCATGATTTAATAAATGCTTTAATTAGTGGTTACGTGTTTTTTTTCACACAATAAATCCTTATATACCTATCTATATATGACTAATATCTCTTCTTTTCCACACTCAATCTTATTCTTGCTTTTTCAATATTTGGCAATTCAAAAATTGGCTTTTAGACATATTTTTTTCTTTAATAGTTTTGTCATCATTCACTAACATCCACTGCATCATTGAAATTGTTGTTTGCACTTTTAAGACTTGTCAATTTCTCCATATGCTATTAATCTACAATATTTCCATCATTTTTTTTTGGTTGATAAGTGGGTGAATCCTGAAAATCACGCTTACCCTGTGGCTGAGAGGCCACGACTCAGGGGCATCTAAGCCGTCAAAGTCACCTGGGGATCGCACACGGCCTGAGCCGCACCAGCGGAAACCATGCTGGATTTTTGGTATCGACGAGACTAGAACCGATGACCTTTGCTTACGGAGCGCCTTAATAGCGCGCTCCTTCACCAAATGTTCTAAAACTCTTTGATAACAATATTTCCATCTTTACTCTAATAATGAGATCCCCATTCTTTCCTAGATTTTGGCTAAATCTAGCATGGGCTCACATGCCAATGTCCTAGTTTTTTATTATCTTTTACAATTATTGTTGGCTTTGTTATCCCTTCTTGAAACTTCTTTTTTAGCTTGTGACAAATGTCCCTTCATTGTGATTATGGGGTTCATAATGATTTAGAATCATGTTTATTTATTTGATAGTGAACGTGGATTTTTCCACTTTCACCCTTGTAAACAGAGATTCTATCCTTAGGTCATGCAAAAATTGATTGCAAGCTTCTACCTTTTATGTTCATGCAAAAATATGATTTCTTTGCTCTGTAGTAAGTTCAAGTCCTTTGTATCCTTTTCTCCTCACATGTTTGAGTATTCTATTTGAGGGGATGCACTTGTCATAATTTCCTTCTTATCTATCCAATTTCTTTAAAGATGGAGATTCCTTCAAGGATAAAAGCATTGGGAATCATGCTATTAAATATGTCTTAAATTCATATTAATTATGCATGAAAAAACTCTATATGTCTATGCTTTTCTTTGATCTAATACTTCATATGTGCATTACTCTTCATGACCACTAGAAGATAGGCAAGCACAATGAGACACAAATTTTTTATCAAAGACAAAGGAAAAACCCCACAAGGGGGAAAACACTTTAATCAATTATTCTTCTTCTATTAGTCAATAAATGTTCAACATGAGATACATAGTCCAAATAGTACATCCAATAACCAGTCAAAGTCAAGCTTCAACTCTCCAAGTTAATCAATCCAAAATCAATAGATAAAGATAGATAAATTCAAATATGATCAAATAGATCAGCTTGCAATATTTCGACCTGTGGAGGAATAGTCCAAATGGAAAAATTCATGGGTCTTGAAATAATCAATTTTTAAAGGTCCTCCACCAAGAGAATATTGTATTTTTCAAGAAAATTTGGACCCTTGGACTTTGGTGGTTAAATCAAAGTCAATTTTTTTAGGAAATTAACTCTAAATAATTAATTTTGAGCTAATTAAAATGTAATTAAATGATAAATTCGAAAATTCCTCAAAAATAAGAAATCAAGGGCCAAGATTAAAATATCTTGAAGTATTTATCAATGGACGAGATTATTTTGACAAGGATAAAAGAAACTAGCTGTTATTTTTCCATTTGGAGGATTTATCAATAAATTAGAGAGTCATTCGATTCTCTAGTTAGAAAATTTCTGCTGAAGTGGCTTTATAACTATTGTCCCACTGGGAATTATTTTTTCAATTGTAATAAAGACTATGGAATGAAATTCAAAGTGTTCTTGCTTATTAATTTGTGGTATGTGCTCACTACGTGCATCTCTATGTTGTGCTGAAAATTGGTAAAATTTGTTTTTTCATTAGATGGAGATAGAACCATACTATTTGTAAGCACAAGCTGTATGATTTTTTTTATAAAGAATAATACAATAAACTAAGAATACAACCATGAGTAGATAGCACTGGGAATTCAAAAATATTAAGCACTTACATAAAACATCCATGAATTTCACTGCATTACACATATCATCTATTTTACATGTTGTTAACTATAGTCACAATGAATTAATATAAAAGAACATTTTAAATAACATAGGTACCGTTCACTAGGAGAGGAGATTCAATCTTGACTTGCCGCTACTTGCACTCCCTTATTGTCATTCGCCTCCAAGTGTGAACATTAACGTGGTTAATCCTATTGTAGTGACCCACTGGTTGACCTCCCAACCTACTCCTTGGGTACTCTCCTTCCTTGCAGACCCCCGAGTTGCAATGGGGTTGTACAATGGAGGAAATGTGCTAGCTGATAGAGGTGAGCACTTCTTAGCTCAAGAGTCCCCTCTCTAAAATCCTCTACCTCACCAAACTCAACTATTGCTAGTAGTCACTAGTCTGACATAGTCTCATCCATCCAACAATAGGGTAAAAAAAAGTCCCTTCTCCCATAGCTTGCCCCTTCTTTTATAGGAGGCTTCATAGATGACACTTGGCATCATGCATAATTAATATTTTTATTAATCCAAAAGTTTGATTATTCACCCACTCATGTGTCACTCTCTCACCAAGGATATCCAAACCTTTTTTACTTAAATTTTAATTTAAAAATAATATTTTTCCTCACCCCATCAAGACTTCTTATTTCTTCTCCTAGTCGTCTCTTGATCCTCCTTTTCTATTCCTTAATCTATGTTCATTACTAAAGTCAATTGATAAGTCTCAGATTTGGTCCCCTAACTACTTCCTAATTTAACTCAATTTGCCTCTTAGATGGATATTCTTATGATGACTCTTGCCACATGGAGGTTCTCTAAATTTCTCTAAAAATTAATTTATTAATCTTATTTTAATTCACCACCCTCTTCTCTTAATGAAGTTTTAACTATTTTAGGATTAATCTTTATACTTACATATATGTCCCTTATGTACATTATGTACCTAATATTTTCCAACATGGGAAGGGTAGAGTTCTCAAGGTAAAATATTTTATTTCTTCCTATTCTCCCCTTACCCCAAGTTTTATTCTTGATTTAATTGCCTTGGTTATAACATCATTTACCACTTGATGTGAATTTGTAGGATTTTCATATATTGATTATATTTATTAGTTTCTTTTTAATGATGCCAAGGATGCCAAGTTGGTCGTGCCCTTCAAGAACTTCCCTTGAAGTTCCAAGGGTGCCACACTTAACAATTTATTTGTGATGCCAAGGGTGCCAAGTCAGTTTTTGTCATTCAAGTTCCAAGGGTGCCATGCCACTTTCCCTTCAAGCATTTAATGACTACGAGGGGAAGTCTAGGTGCAATGATAGAGACTGCTATCATCTCTTATGTTGCCTACTATAGTGAGACTAATGGTGTCGGGGATCAAGGAATCCACCTTGATGCACGCCCCCCAGTAAAATCCTCATGAGCGACCCAAATTTGGGACATGCCCCCATGGCATCGTGATGTTCAAGGCGAAGGTGTTTCGACGTTTCCATCCCAAGTCAAAATGGTAGTGCTAGTAGGTGAGATCAGGGACGTTGTCCCACCCCTCCCATGCAGTTCCATCCAATTGTACAAACCCATCACCCATATGTGAGTCATTCGGCCAAACAACTAACCTATGCCTGCAACCATTAACATATCATCAGAATATATATATATATACATATATAGCAGGTTTCAAAATTGACTTAGAATTTCAAAGACAAAATATTAATTTCCATCAAACTAGGTGTCGTCAACTCATCATATACGAGTGCCTCTAGTGGTTTCTTTTCATACTCAATAATCATCAGTAACAAAGTTTCTTAGTGTTAGTTATTTCCTAATAGCATCATCAACATGACCTATTCATTCACAATATTATTCATTGTGAACCAGAACTAATGTAACTAGCTAACATAAGGGACACATCCATCATGGCTATCATCATCATAACATCAATTGAAACATACATATCCATCAAAGCTATCATTATCATGATATCAATAGAGAGAATACATATCCTTTACTTCTGTCATCATCATAATATCAATAGAGAACATACATAACGATTAATGTTACAATCATCACAATATCAATAGACCATTAATGATACAATCATCACAATATCATTAAACCATGAATGATACAATCATCATAATATCAATATAATACATACATAACCATTAATGCTACAATCATCATAATATCAATAGAGAACATACATAGCCATTATTTCTACAATCATCATAATATCAATAGCCCATTAATGATATAATCTGTTGGGTTGTGTTATATTCTTTCCACGACTAGCCCACCTAGTTAACTGGGGGGTTAGAGGGGGGGCGGAGCCCCACTTCGTTGCGCAGTGGTGGGGGGGGGGGTGTGTGGGTCGAAATCCCCCCTTGTCCAGGGGGTTTGAGGGGGGCGGGTAGCCCCCTCTACAGGGTCTAGGGTAGCGCCCCGAGAAATTTTCTTTTAGACCCTATATTAGGTTGGGCGAACCTACCTATGATTTTGTTCATGGTTTTCGCACATGGTTTTGGACACGATGGTTTTCGGTCCATGGTATTGGATGCTTCAGCATGTATGTATATGTATTGTAACATATGAAAGGAATAAAATGAAAAATCAATATGGTATTCCCGGTTTTGGGATCTAGGGGAAAATCTCTGTGTATATGTGTTTTATGTGTTATGCTCTCGCATTGTTTATTTTCTATTATTTTGGAATTCGTATGCAGGTAATTTTTGTATGGGGTTAAAACCTACATTTGGTATCAGAGTTGTTTTGGCTTTAAGGGGACGCCTTTGTTGCTGAGGCTTTTCACTCAGGCCCGTGGTAGACCCTGTTCAGTGGGAGATCCGCGAGATCAATTCTGGTGGTGAAAGAAGATGGCGATCAGTGGAAAGATAGAGATAGAGAAATTTAATGGTTAGAGTTTTTAGTTATGGAATCTCAAGATGGAGGATCTATTGGTAGATAAAGATTAGTGGATCGCGGTAGATCCGGGTACTAAACCAACGGGAGTGTCCAATGAAGAATGGAAGAAGTTGGATCAGAAGGCAAAGGGCACAATAAGATTGTGAGTCTTAGATTCAATATTGTTGAATGTATCAGGGGAAGCTACGACTAAGGATTTGTGGGTCAAGTTAGGGACTTTGTACCAATCTAAGTCTTTGGTGAATAAACTATTCCTACAGAAAAGCTGTATAACCTGAGGATGAAAGATGGAGACTTGGTGACAGAGCATCTGAACACATTTAATACTGTGGTAAGTCAGTTATTATCTGTTGATATTAAAATTTCAGATGAAGATAAGTGCATCAATTTGTTATGTTCTCTGCCAGATTCGTGGGATAGTCTGGTTATTGCAATAGGTAGCAATGCAACTGCCTTGCAGTTTGATGAAATAGTCTCATCCTTGCTGACGAAGGAGATGTGATGGAAAAATATGGAGATCCAGAATGGTGATGCCTTGTCTATATGAGAACAACGCCAAAATAGAAACAAAAATAAGTCATCGAGTGGGAGAATAAAACTAGAGGGAGATCTAAATCTCCAGGAAAATGTTATGAAACCAGCTCAAGAAAAGATAGAAAAGATAGATCAACGCCTTAGAGTTCAGCCTCTTCGAGGGGGCAACCTCCTTTACATTACATAAATGAACAATTCTTCGATGATACAAATGAAAAGACCTCCTTTCTATATATAGGAGTCTAAGGGGTCATAACATAATCAGAGCCGACATAACAATAATAATGTAAGGGCACAATAATAACAATAGTGGGCTTCTATGGGGCACAATAGTAACAATATGGGCACTACATGGGTACATCAATATAATAAGTGGGTTATACTAATAACAATAAGGGGTTACACTAGTAGTATAGGGGCCTAACATGCCCCTCCACTTCAAAAATCGTTGTCCTCAACACTTGAGTAGTTCTTGATGCTTCTGTATAAAATTCTTGTCCTCCCATGTGGAATCTTCAGCGGGTAAGTTCTTCTACTTGATGAGATACTCTGAAATTGATCTTGAGAGCTATGAGGAAATCTCGAGATAATGTTGTGATGCATATTGAGGTATAAGGCTCTTTTTCCTCAAGCTTTTCTTCCTTTATTTGTTTTATCTTATGTGAATCTTCTCTTGCATTAGAATGTTACGTCCCCTTTTCTCTATCCATCCTTCTTGCTTCTTAGAGTATGTTTTTTTGTCCTTTCTTCCTTATTTAGATATTCCCTATCCTTGACATCCTTGGTCTCTTCAACTCTTTCTCCCATCTCAAATTTTGTTTATATTTGGACTCTTTTTCTATGTTTGTTTAAACTAGTGATGTTTGTCATTTGCTTGTTTTGAATTTTGATGTCAATTCATCATATCCATCCAATGTCTTAGGTTGAACTTGCTCGAACCAATCTTCAAATTCTGTAACTAGTGGTTTGAGAATGGGAGATTTTTGTACTTATTCTAAATGATTAAAAAATAATGTTTCTCATGATTTAATAAATGCTTTAATTAGTGGTTACGTGTATTTTTTCACACAATAAATCCTTATATACCTATCTATATATGACTAATATCTCTTCTTTACCACACTCAATCTTATTCTTGCTTTTTCAATATTTGACAATTCCAAAATTGGCTTTTAGACATATTTTGTTCTTTAATAGTTTTGTCATCATTCACTAACGTCCACTGCATCATTGAAATTGTTGCTTGCACTTTTAATGACTTGTCAATTTCTCCATATGCTATTAATCTACAATATTTCCATCATTTTTTTTTTGGTTGATAAGTGGGTGAATCCTGAAAATCACACTTACCCTGTGGCTGAGAGGCCACAACTCAGGGGCATCTAAGCCGTCAAATTCACTCGGGGATCGCACCCGGCCTGAGCCGCACCAGTGGAAACCATGCTGGATTTTTGGTATCGACAAGACTATAACCGATGAACTTTGCTTACGGAGCGCCTTAATAGCGTGCTCCTTCACCGACTGTTCTAAATCTCTTTGATAACAATATTTCCATCTTTACTCTAATAATGAGATCCCCATTCTTTCCTAGATTTTGGATAAAGCTAGCATGGGCTCACATCGCAATGTCCTAGTTTTTTATTATCTTTTACAATTATTGTTGGCTTTGTTATCCCTTCTTGAAACTTCTTTTTTAGCTTGTGACAAATGTCCCTTCATTGTGATTATGGGGTTCATAATGATTTAGAACCATGTTTATTTATTTGATAGTGAACATGGATTTTTCCACTTTCACCCTTGTAAACAGAGATTCTATCCTTAGGTCATGCAAAAATTGATTGAAAGCTTCTACCTTTTATGTTCATGCAAAAATATGATTTCTTTGCTCGGTAGTATATTCAAGTCCTTTGTATCCTTTTCTCCTCACATGTTTGAGTATTCTATTTGAGGGGATGCACTTGTCATAATTTCCTTCTTATCTATCCAATTTATTTAAAGATGGAGATTCCTTCAAGGATAAAAGCATTGGGAATCATGCTATTAAATATGTCTTAAATTCATATTAATTATGCATGAAAAAACTCTATATGTTTATGCTTTTCTTTGATCTAATACTTCATATGTGCATTACTCTTCATGACCACTAGAAGAGCTACACTGTGCAATTCTAATGCTTTTGTTTTTTAAGAGTGCATCTTGACTCAAATAAAGTGACAATATTCCAAAATTACGTTGGATTTTGCTTTGTTCATTATATTGTCAACATAAGCATCAAAACTTATCTCATTACCTGATTAATTAAACAACTCATGGATGTTTGGTATATCTCCTTACTATTGCTTTTGTTAATTTTCACAGTGTTCAATGTTGTTATAATCACTTTAAACAAATTTCTTGCAACTTCAATCACCCAAATAACATATAAGAAACTATAGATAGAACAATAAACAATAAAGGCATAATAGAAGATAGGCAAGCACAATGAGACACAAATTTTTTATCAAAGACAAAGGAAAAACCCCACAAGGGGGAAAACACTTTAATCAATTATTCTTCTTCTATTACTCAATCAATGTTCAACATGAGATACATAGTCCAAATAGTACATCCAATAACCAGTCAAAGTCAAGCTTCAACTCTCCAAGTTAATGAATCCAAAATCAATAGATAAAGATAGATAAATTCAAATATGGTCAAATAGATCAGCTTGCAATATTTCGACCTGTGGAGGAATAGTCCAAATGGAAAAATTCATGGGTCTTGAAATAATCAATTTTTAAAGGTCCTCCACCAAGAGAATATTGTATTTTTCAAGAAAATTTGGACCCTTGGACTTTGGTGGTTAAATCAAAGTCAATTTTTCTAGGAAATTAACTCTAAATAATTAATTTTGAGCTAATTAAAATGGAATTAAATGATAAATTCGAAAATTCCTCAAAAATAAGAAACAAGGGCCAAGATTAAAAGATCTTGAAGTATTTATCAATGGACGAGATTATTTTGACAAGGATCAAAGAAACTAGCTGTTATTTTTCCATTTGGAGGATTTATCAATAAATTAGAGAGTCATTCGATTCTCTAGTCATATTGATCTCTAGTTAGAAAATTTCTGCTGAAGTGGCTTTATAACTATTGTCCCACTGGGAATTATTTTTTCAATCGTAATAAAGACTTTGGAATGAAATTCAAAGTGTTCTTGCTTATTAATTTGTGGTATGTGCTGACTACGTGCATCTCTATGTTTTGCTGAAAATTGGTAAGATTTGTTTTTTCATTAGATGGAGATAGAACCATACTATTTGTAAACACAAACTGTATGATTTTTTTTTAAAAGAATAATACAATAAACTAAGAATACAACCATGAGTAAATAGCACTGGGAATTCAAAAATATTAAGCACTTATATAAAACATCCATGAATTTCACTGCATTACACATATCATCTATTTTACATGTTGTTAACTATAGTCACAATGAAGTAATATAAAAGAAAATTTTAAATAACATAGGTACCGTTCACTAGGAGAGGAGATTCAATCTTGACTTGCCACTACTTGCACTCCCTTATTGTCATTCGCCTCCAACTGTGAACATTAACGTGGTGAATCCGATTGTAGTGACCCATTAGTTGACCTCCCAACCTACTCCTTGGGTACTCTCCTTCCTCGCAGACCCCCGAGTTGCAATGGGGTTGTACAATGGAGGAAATGTGCTAGCTGATAGAGGTGAGCACTTCTTAGCTCAAGAGTCCCCTCTCTAAAATCCTCTACCTCACCAAACTCAACTATTGCTAGTAGTCACTACTCTGACATAGTCTCATCCATCCAACAATAGGGTAAAAAAAAGTCCCTTCTCCCATAGCTTTCCCCTTCTTTTATAGGAGGCTTCATAGATGACACTTGGCATCATGCATAATTAATATTTTTATTAATCCAAAAGTTTGATTACTCACCCACTCATGTGTCACTCTCTCACCAAGGATATCCAAACTTTTTTTACTTAAATTTTAATTTAAAAATAATATTTTTCCACACCTTATCAAGACTTCCTATTTCTTCTCCTAGTTGTCTCTTGATCCTCCTTTTATATTCCTTAATCTATGTTCATTACTAAAGTCAATTGATAAGTCTCAGATTTGGTCCCCTAACTACTTCCTAATTTAACTCAATTTTCCTCTTAGATGGATATTCTTACGATGACTCTTGCCACATGGAGGTTCTCTAAATTTCTCTAAAAATTATTTTATTAATCTTATTTTAATTCACCACCCTCTTCTCTTAATGAAGTTTTAACTATTTTAGGACTAATCTTTATACTTACACATATGTCCCTTATGTACATTATGTACCTAATATTTTCCAACATGGGAAGGGTAGAGTTCTCAAAGTAAAATATTTTATTTCTTCCTTTTCTCCCCTTACCCCAAGTTTTATTCTTGATTTAATTGCCTTGGTTATAACATCATTTACCAGTTGACGTGAATTTGTAGGATTTTCATATATTGATTAGTTTCTTTTTAATGATGCCAAGGATGCCAAGTTGGTTGTGCCCTTCAAGAACTTCCCTTGAAGTTCCAAGGGTGCCACACTTAACAATTTATTTGTGATGCCAAGGGTGTCAAGTTAGTTTGTTTGTGCCATTCAAGTTCCAAGGGTGCTAAGTCAGTTTGTGCCATTCAAGTTCCAAGGGTGCCATGCCACTTGCCCTTCAAGTATTTAGTGACTACGAGGGGAAAGTCTAGGTGCAATGACGGAGACCCCTATCATCTCTTATGTTGCCTACTATAGTGAGATTAATGGTGTCAGGGATCAAGGAATCCACCTTGGTGCACGCCCCCCAGTAAAATCCTCATGAGCGACCCAAATTTGGGACATGCCCCCATGGCATCGTGATGTTCAAGGCGAAGGTGTTTCAACCTCTCCATCCCAAGTCAAAATGGGAGTGATAGCAGGTGAGATCAGGGACGCTGTCCCACCCCTCCCATGCAGCTCCATCCAATTGTACAAACCCATCACCCATATGTGAGTCATTCGGCCAAACAACTAACCTATGCCTGCAACCATTAACATATCATCAGAATATATATATACATATATAGCAGGTTTCAAAATTGACTTAGAATTTCAAAGACAAAATATTAATTTCCTTCAAACCAGGTGTCGTCAACTCATCATATACGAGTGCCTCTGGTGGTTTCTTGTCATACTCAATAATCATCAGTAACAAAGTTTCTTAGTGTTAGTCATTTCCTAATAGCATCATCAACATGACTTAGTCATTCACATGATTATTCATTGTGAACCAGAACTAATGTAACTAGCTAACATAAGGGACACATCCATCATGGCTATCATCATCATAGCATCAATGGAAACGTACATATCCATCAAAGCTATCATTATCATGATATCAATAGAGAGAATACATATCCTTTACTTCTGTCATCATCATAATATCAATAGAGAACATACATAACGATTAATGTTACAATCATCACAATATCAATAGACCATTAATGATACAATCATCATAATATCAATAGAGAACATACATAACCATTAATGCTACAATCATCATAATATCAATAGCCCATTAATGATATAATTTGTTGGGTTGTGTTATATTCTTTCCACGACTAGCCCACCTAGTTAACTGGGGGGTTAGAGGGGGGGCGGATCCCCCCTTCATTGCGTAGTGGTGGGGGTGGGTGTGTGGGGGTCGAAAGCCCCCCCTGTCTAGGGGGTTTGAGGGGGGCGGGTAGCCCCCTCTATAGGGTCTGGGGTAGCGCCCCGGGGAATTTTCTTTTGGACCCTATATTAGGTTGGGCGAACCTACCTATGGTTTTGTGCATGGTTTTCACACATGGTTTTCGATGCGATGGTTTTCGGTCCATGGTATTAGATGCTTCAGCATATATATATATATATATATATATATATATATATATATATATATATATGTATTGTAACATATGAAAGGAATAAAATGAAAAATCAATATGGTATTCCCGGTTTTGGGATCCAGGGGAAAATCTCTGTGTATATGTGTTTTATGTGTTATGCTCTCGCATTGTTTATTTTCTGTTCTTTTGGAATTCGTATGTAGGTAATTTTTGTACGGGGTTAAAACCTACATTTGGTATCAGAGTTTTTTTGGCTTCAAGGGGACGCCATTGTTATTGAGGCTTTTCACTCGGGCCCGTGGTAGACCTTGTTCAGTGGGAGATTTGCAGGATCAATTCTCGTGGTGAAAGAAGATGGTGATCAATGGAAAGATAGAGATCGAGAAATTTAATGGTTAGAGTTTTTAGTTATGGAATCTCAAGATGGAGGATCTATTGGTAGATAAAGATTAGTGGATTGCGGTAGATCCGGGTACTAAACCAACGGGAGTGTCCAATGAAGAATGGAAGAAGTTGGATCAGAAGGCAAAGGGAACAATAAGATTATGTGTCTTAGATTCAATATTGTTGAATGTATCAGGGGAAGCTACGACTAAGGCTTTGTGGGTCAAGTTAGGGACTTTAAGTATTTGGTGAATAAACTATTCCTACGGGAAAAATTGTATAACCTGAGGATGAAAGATGGAGACTTGGTGACAGAGCATCTAAACACATTTAATACTGTGGTAAGTCAGTTATTATCTGTTGATATTAAAATTTCAGATGAAGATAAGTGCATCAGTTTGTTGTGTTCTCTGCCAGATTCGTGGGATAGTCTGGTTATTGCAATAGGTAGCAATGCAACTGCCTTGCAGTTTGATGAAATAGTCTCATCCTTGCTGACGAAGGAGATGAGACGGAAAAATATGGAGATCCATAATGGTGATGCCTTGTCTGTATGAGAACAGTCCAAAACAGAAACAAAAATAAGTTATCGAGTGGGAGAATAAAACTAGAGGGAGATCTAAATCTCCAGGAAAACTTGTAAAGGTGTGCCAGAAATGTGGAAAGGAAGGGCACTACAAAAGGGATTGTAAATCTAAAGGTCCTGACAAAGGAAAGGGATCTGATGATGCTCCTTCTGCAGAGGCGAAAACCACCTTAGATGAAGGTGGGGGTGTGTACTTGGCTTCTTCAAGTACACATGTAGATCATGAGGCATGGTTGATTGACTCAGGTGCATCCTTTCACTTCACTCCCCATAGAGAGTGGTTCTGCGAGTATGAGAAATATGATGGTGGTGATGTCCTCTTGGGGGATGACAGGAAGGCTAGAATCGTTGGCCGTGGAAAAATCATGTTGAAGTTGCAAGGTGGAAGGGTTAGAACACTTCTAGGTGTTCTGCATATTCCTACATTAGCCAGAAATCTGATTTCTATAAGCAAGCTCGATGATGCAGGTGTAAAATTAGTGTTCGAGAAAGATACATGCAAGATGGTTCGGGGAGCACTGATATTGATGTGGGGATTTTGGATTGGAACTCTGTACAAGCTGCAAGGTAGCACTGTTGTTGATGGGTGCAACAGCTTTGTGGTTCTTGAAAGTGGAGCATAAAATCTAGTGGTCTCTGGAGAAAATACCATGCTATGGCATCAAAGGCTTGGACATATTGGAGAGAAGGGCCTTCGAATACTTCATGGTAAAGGTATGGTAGAAGGTATGACTCATGGCTCTCTGGATTTTGATTTTTGTGAAAATTGTGTATATGGGAAGCAAAATTGGGCGAGTTTCCCCTGTGGTGGTAAGAGGGCGAAACATATATTAGAGCTTGTGCACAGTGATGTGTTTGGACCTATGAAGGTTCCATCACTGGGTAAGTCTGTGTACTATGTATCATTTATAGATGAATTCTCAAGGAATACATGGATATATTTCCTCAATAAGAAATATGAAGTCTTTGACATGTTTACATAATTTAAGGCTCTGGTGGAAAACCAGACAGAGAAGAAGATAAAGGTGTTGAGGACAGATAACGGTGGAGAGTTTTGAAGCAAGGAATTTGAATAATTCTGTAAGAAGTGGGGTATAGCATGACAAAATAATACTCCATACACACCTGAGCAAATTGGAGTTGCAGAAAGAATGAATAAGACATTGATGGAAAGGTCAAGAAACATGTTCAGTGGTGCTTGGTTAGGACAGGAATTCTAGGCAGAGGCGGTGGAGACATCATGTTACCTGGTCAACAGATCACCTTCATCAACTTTGGAGGATAAGACTCCACAAGAGGTATGGACTGGTAAGAAACCCTCTCTTTCACATCTGAGGGTATTTGGATGTGATGCATATGTACATGTTCCAAAGGAGAAAAGAACAAAGTTGGATAGTAAATCTGAAAAGTGCGTATTTATTGGGTATAAGGATGGTTTAAAGGGTTATAAGCTTTGGAACCCAGTAATAAGGAAGGTTGTGTACAACCGAGATTCAGTTTTCACAAAGGTGAAAAATATTATTAAACATGAAGTTCCATTAAAGGAACCTGAGAAGATAGAGTTTGAGCTAAAGGAGGAAGAATCAGACTCTACAACATAAGAGGAATCAGAAGAAGAAGAGCCACAAACTTCGATTGTGAGAATATTAGTTCGAGAAAGAAGACAACCAGAAAGGTATAGTCCATCTGCTTTCTGTTCAATTTTTTCTTTACCTATTACTGGTGATGATCCCAGAACTGTGAAGGAAGCAGTATATTCAGAGGATGGAAAACTCTGGAAAGAGGCTTGGGATCTGGTGGAGTTACCGACTGGAAGGAAACCCATTGGCAACAAATGGGTGTTCAAGAAGAAGACAAATGCAGAAGGAAAGGTGGAGAAATACAAAGCTCGGTTGGTAGCAAAAGGTTATTCCCAGGTGTCAGGAATTGATTTTGGTGATATTTTTTCTCCTGTTGCAAAGGTAGCTTCTATTAGATTACTTTTATCTGTTGCTGCTACTTTTTATTTTGAGGTAGAATAGATGGATGTGAAGACAACTTTCTCCACGGGGATCTGGAAGAGGAGATCTACATGAAGCAACCTGAAGGCTTTGCTGTGAAGGGTAAGAAAGAACTGGTATGCAAGTTAAATAAGTCTCTGTATGGGCTAAAACAACCACCAAGGATGTGGTATCAGAAATTTGATACATTTATACAGGGACTTGGCTTCACTAGAAGTAAAGCAGATCACCTTGTGTATTTTAAATTAATTGGTGATCGTGTTATTTATCTAGTCTTGTATGTGGATGACATGTTGCTGGTTGGAAGTGACAAAGAAATTATCCAGGATTTGAAGACCTAATTGTCCTCCAAATTCGACATGAAAGATCTTGGTGTTGCAAACTATATTTTGGGCATGGTAATTAAAAGAGATCGGGAAAAGAGAAAGCTTTGGTTAAACTAGAGGAAGTATGTTGAGACAATATTGCAGAAGTTTAATATGCAAGATAGTAAACTGGTGAAGGTTCCTGTTCCTATAGGTGTAAAGTTATCTGCTGAACAGTGTCCCAAGACACAAGAAGAGGAAAATGACACGTTCTGTGTTCCATATGCAAGTGCAGGCGGTAGCCTGATGTATTCGATGGTTTGTACTAGACCAAACATTGCACATGCAATGGGAGTATTGAGCAGGTTTATTTCAAAACCAGGGAAGGAGCATTGGACAACAATGAAGTGGGTTTTCAGGTATTTGTGTGGCACTAGTGATTGTGGTTTGTGCTACCAAGGAAGATCAGGATTGGACAAAGTTTTGGATATTCGGGGCTTTGTTGATACAGAATGGGCTGGAGATTTGGATCAGAGAAGATCTACAAGTGGGTATGTGTTTAGCCTATTTGGAGGTGCAGTGAGTTGGATGAGTAAGAAACAATCTGTAGTGGCACTATCAACTACAGAGGCAGAATACATGGCACCCACTCATGCAAGCAAGGAAGCAATTTGGTTGCAGGGATCGTGTTCAAGTCTGGGGTTTGTACAGGGAGCTATAAGGATAGAATGTGACAGCCAAAGTGCAATTTTCCTGGCAAACAACCCTTCTTACCATTCAAAGACAAAGCACATTGATGTCCAGTATCACTTTGTGAGGGATATGATAGAACACAAAAAGGTGTTGCTGGTAAAGGTGGACACTTTGAAGAATACTGCAGATGCATTGGCAAAATCTGTGAGCTTTGAGAAGTTCTCCTAGTATATAGAAATAATGGGTGTTGCAGGACTGGATAAATGACTAAACTCTCATGTGGAAAGAAAACAACAAGTGGGAGAATGTTGGGTTGTGTTATATTCTTTCCATGACTAGCCCACCTAGTTAACCTCCGCCCCCCCTTCGTTGCCTCAATTGTGCAGCGGGGGGGGGGGGGCCACAGGGGGTTTGAGGGGGGCGGGTAGGCCCCATCTACGGGGTCTAGGGTAGTGCCTCGGGGAATTTTTTTTTGGACCCTATATTAGGTTGGGCAGACCTACCTATGGTTTTGTGCATGGTTTTCGCACATGGTTTTGGACGCGATGGTTTTCGGTCCATGGTATTGGATGCTTCCATATGTATATATATGTATTGCAACAAATGAAAGGAATAAAATGAAAAATCAATCTGGTAGTCCTAGTTTTGGGATCTAGGGGAAAATATTTGTGTATATGTGTTTTATGTGTTATGCTCTTGCATTGTTTATTTTTTGTTCTTTTAGAATTCGTATGCATGTAATTTCTGTACGGGGTTAAAACCTACACAATCATCATAATATCAATAGAGAACATACATAACCATTAATGCTATAGAGAACATACATAACCATCACATCCATTAATCATAGAGTCATGTGTTTGGATCCTCAACCTGAGGTCCTCAAAGAATAAAGTGCAGGCCTTAGGGCTAAATAAATGTTAATGTCATTTCACTGTCAGTCAACTAGAGTGGGGCACTACACTATTGATAGTTTTGGGCTAATATTAGGTGGTTTGATTCCCCATGTGATATAACAAATTATTTTGAGATCAATTCATAGTGCTTGCAGGTACTTTAGTCCTTAACCTCCAAGTTCATAAACTCGAGCAAGAATCATTGTTGCTTGGATTCCAAATATTTATATGGTGGATTAAATCTTCGCTAAGGCTATAGTATACTTTGGAGTTTCTAAAGTATATCTAACCATTCTTCAAAGGAGAAAACTCCATAATTTTTTTTTCTCAAATATTTAAAATTTTTAAAACCCTTGTATATTTGTAGATCTAACTTGTAAATAATTTTTTCTAACTTGAGTTTTGGGAATTTTTAGTATTTTGTATATATTTTGGGTTTGGGTGTTTTTATTTTCATTTTTGCATGTTGGATCAAGGAATCAAGTGAGAGAAGAGCTAGATCTAGGCCCTTGAGGGTAAGATCTAGTATCTAGACAATTTTGCAAGGACATTTACTGAAGATTTGACGACAAAATTTAGATCCGGAAATTTTCGAGACACATGATTTCAGTTTTTGGCCTCTTCTTGCCATTTCAGTCCCGATCTACCATTCCAGCCCATTTATCCTTGCAAATTTCCTTCCCTTAGCTTTATTCTCCAATTGTTGACCTTTTTTGCCCTAAAATTGACCCAAAACCCTAAGCTGAATTTTTAAAGCTAAATACTTGGCAGTTTTGCAGGATTAAGGTCTCAAAATTCTTAATTTTCAAGTGGCAAAGTGATCACAAAGTTTCATTGATTTTCAACGGTGGGATCTTCAAGGCCTTGGGCCTAAGGTTTGACCTCTAAACCCTTATTTTCTGCAGTTTTATTACAACAAACAAATTACTAATAATTAGGCCTTAAAATCACAAACTGAATGATCAAAGTCATTTAAAATTGCAAAAATTTCATTTTCACAAATTTTGACCTCTTGGGTATTTGATTTTTGGCCTAGATCTAACATTTAAGCTTGTTGGATTTTCTTGCATAATTGAAATTTTGTGCAGGTTCGAAATTTTTGAATCAAATTCTTAATAAGGGCCAAAAACTGAAATTTTCAATTTCCAGATTTTTTTTTTCTATTTTTGGAAATATTGGGCATCTATTTTTGGCTTGATTAGTTTGTTGATCTGTGGTTAACTCACTGCTGTAACAAACATATCAATTTTGAAAATCTCTGAGTCAAACTCTCTAAAAGCCCTAAAATTGAATTTTTCAAGATCTGGTGCGTTTTACTATTTTTGGGCATATATGCCATCTATTTTTGGCAGTATTATCTTATTGATTTGTCTTTATTTAGTGTTTCAAATCAAGAAATCAGATCTAAAATTTTACTGAATACATCCTCTTCAAGTGATCGAAACAAGCCAATTCACATTGCTGGTCAAATTGGATATTTTATGTTTCATGGGTTGGGCAAGTTTCATCATTTGAAGTAGTTTATGCATTGTTGTTACAACATTGATAAGATCTGAATTTTCTGAAGTAGTATTGCTGGTATATACTGTTATAAATCTGTGATCAACATCTTGATTGACTATTTTAAGCATTTGACATCCTGGTTACTTGGTATCTTGTGGAATATTGTTGAAGTTTACACTTGTATCTCTAAGCATTTTATCTTGTCTAAGATTGCAATTCATTATTGTTAAGTACTCTTAAAAAGATTCTAATTAAGTACTTAAACAACTTAAGAAAATCTTAACTCAAGATAAATCTCACTCATAATCTCTTGCATAAGCATACTAGATCTAGATTTGCATTAAAATTTTTACCTCCTAGCATAAGCTAGGTTGATAGAGACATAGGACAACCCTTCTTATCTAGCTTGAGGGGCCTCGACAACTCTTTGATGGTTAACACGGTGACCTTGCAGTCGTCAGAGCCACAGTCTCTGCAGCGCCGAAGGCATCGGGTGATAGGAGCCTAACAAAAGGTATCGTTAATCAGGCCCTAGCCTGCTTCCTGTTGGCCTCCTTCCCACAACCTACCTTGGAGCCCAACTTCAAAATAGTTAAGGGAAGGTCACACTTAGACTAGGAATTTAACTAAAATTTACCAAGATCAATGCATCTCACATAGGTTCTAGGATTTTCATATCATATAGGTTAGTCTATCATTCAAGCAACGAGTGTTCATCCTATCATTTGGTTCCAATTTATAAGAAGCAAGAATTTGTGACTCCATCAAGGCACTGGTATCATAATCGAAAATCTAATCTAATCAATATATCTTGCTTAATTTCAACCAAGTGGCTAGGCCACTCATCTGTGTCTCCCAAGTAAGTTGGAAGTTGGTTCTCAATTTTCTTTCCTTCACTTCATTCCATAGGGACTACCCCCCATATCTTGTTGTTTGGAGATAATTAAAACTAAGTGGGCGACCGTCCTGAGCATTGTCGCAGTGTTTGTACAATCCAGGTGACAACATTTTTTGGTGCTGTTGCTGGGGACCAATTTATTGGACCTTTGTGTTGATGACATTCTCATTAACCTTTGTAATCATCTCATCTATTTTCATTTTCATGACAGCACACTCACTAATCTCCTTATCTCCTTATTCACTCTTCTATTTGCACGTTAGCACATGGACATTTGGGTCAGTTGCCTATTTGCATGGCGACTCCACTGTTTCATCCATTCACAAAGGCTTACATTAGAAAGAATCATGGTAGCTTGCTTAACCCTGCTCTTAGAGATCGGTTAAACAAATTACATTCTTGTAAGCATTCATTTTTCTCAGATATGAAGCCTTCCTTGATATCCACCTGCTTTTCCCTAACTAACGTTTTGGTTTTTTTTACCCTCTGGATTTTGGAGACAGATTCATGTTCAAGTGGCGACTCCAATTCTTTCATTTTTTGCAAGAATTTCTGCTAAAGGCTCGCTTCTTGTGGATCTCTTGATTTTCTTGAACAAGGATCTCTCTCTCTGACATCCATTAGCTTCCCTTTCCCCTTAAGCAAGTCATCATGGAAGACTTGTCCATTCCTTTTCATTGTACTAACACTCAAGGTTATCCTCATGACCCTCCAAAAGAAGAAGATGAGGTTAAATAATTAATAGATATCATTAAAAGTATGCAAGTTAAGAGGAATAATCAATTTGCTGATATGAAGAATCTCATAAAGAAGATACAAGAGAATCAATTACACCATGTTAGTGATCAAGAAGCACCATATTGCTGATATTGTAATCATTGTCATGATGAATCCACTTGTGCCATAGCAAGAAGAATCCTTGATAGTGGAAAGGCAACAACTAGTAGACAAATTAATCATTTTGACGATAGAAAAGAAAATGATAAGCATCTTGTTGAGGAATTAACTCAGATGATCAAAGACATGCAATCTAGTCAAGCAAAATTAATAGCAGATCACGCCAAAGAAATGACTTCCATGGGAAACAAGTTACAGGCAATGGAAGTTGCTCAATATAATCAAAGGATCAACTTTCAGAACATGGTGGATACCATAGAAGAGGAACATGTTGAGGAGCTAAATTCCATAAAAGCAAATCTTAAGAAAGAAATGAATTCTATTCAAGAAGATCATAATAGAATGATAAAGGACATGGAAGCTAATCAAATATCTCTTTAGAAATAGGTTATTAGCTAGAGAATAAAAGCATATCGAGGGGCTAAAAATCATGGAAACTAATCATTATAATCAGATGAACACCATGCAAAACCATTTGATCACCATGGAGGAAATCATGCTAAGGAAATTAGTGCTATTAAGGATAAGCATTCCAATCAAATGAATGCCATTGAGGATAGGTTGCAGAGTATGATTAAGCCCATGGAGGAAGATCACATATAACAAATGAAAATTATGGAATCGGTACATGCTGCCTAAATAAATGCCATAAGAATTGAACAAATCACTCTTCAAAGTAAGCTACAAATTTTGGAAAAATCACAACTCCAACCAAGACTGAAGGATCCAGCACATGAACCTCCCAACCTGCTAAAACAACCTTCATCTTATTATGAAGAAGTCATTGATTCCATTGAGAAATGGCTAAACAAGGATGATCCAGGCAGGAAGGAAACTGAAGAAAATTAGATCGATGATTGCAACATTGATCCAATGGCTTTGACAGAACAGGGTCACGAAAATAAGGAAGAGCAAGTCACAAAAATCAGTGGCATTCCAAAATTTCCAGATAAACATTATTCGAATTAGATAGAAAGTTGCATGTCGATCACGTCAACATCAACATCACATCCTACTGAGAGCAAGCGTAAAAGGCAAAAGAGAATAAGGAATAAGTTTGATGCATACGATGCTTGGGAGTAGCTCGATATTCAGATAAGACAAAGTCCTAGCATTGTCAGAATTTAGCATGGCACATCCGAGAAGCAGCCCACAGACTTGCCGAAAAGTCGGCAGGTGCTTAGTATGCACTATGTTGAGGGAATTTGATGCCATGGGCATCGTTTTGTATAGTATTTGTAATCCTATTCCATTTTATCAACTGTCATTAGATAGTTTATTTCACACATTTATATTATGACTTTTATATTTTAGTTTAATAGAATATATTTTTCCTATCCTAGCGATACTTTCTATATATGCATGATGATTTCGATGTTGAATGGATATCTATTTGATGAACTTATGTTTTCTTCGATGCAGGAATCTGGGGTTCGCCTGTTACTTCATGGAAGCAACATGTCCCCATATGGAGCCAGATGTTGCACTCAAATTGTCAAAGTTCTAGGGAAGCAGAAGTACCAACTTTTTCAACAAGGATTAGATCACATATCAGCAGTCCATGTGTCATGGTCATCCCATTCTGCAAGTTATATGTTGTAAATGATCTTAGTAAAACCTTGAGTATATGTAACAACCTAGGTAAGCCTATAATTTGATGATGAATTCCATTCTAGGAAGTTTTTTAACCTCACTGATTACTTGTGTTTCTTGACACCCCTCAAAGCTAGGGTGAAATTTATTGTCAGATTATTTGGTGAGTCCTAGTGTTTTAGTCGAGTATGATGTAAAAGTGGTTTCAAAATAATTTAAGCTAACTGGCTTAATTATTTTATTACAAATAAATTAGTTTACTAGATCATATTGAGTCGCAGATGGGTTATGTGTCTTGAGGGTTTAAGACGAATGTGTATTTTCTCTTTGAGTCTTATAAATGAAAGATCATATGCATTAAAGGGTTGGAAAAATATATAATGCCCTCATGTGTAAATTAACTAATTTTTCTAGCAAAATAAAATTAAATCCTAAGCCAGAAAATTAATTAATTAGAGTCAAAATTAAATTGTCTAGGAAAATAAATTATCCAAATGGAAAAATTCATCGGTCTTGAAATAATCAATTTTTAAAGGCCGTCCATTAAGGGAATATTGTTTTTTTCAAGAAAATTTGGACCCATGGACCTTGGTGGTGAAGTCAGGGTCAAAATTTTGAGGAAATTAGCTCTAAATAATTAATTTTGAGCTAATTAAAATGGAATTAAATGATAAATTCGAAAATTCCACAAAACTAAAAAATCAAGGGCCAATATTAAAAGATCTGAAGTATTTATAAACGACCGAGATTATTTTGACAAGGATCAAAGAAACTAGACATTAATTTTCCATTTGGAGGATTTATCTATAAATTAGAGAGTCATTTGAGTCTCTAGTCATCTTGATCTCTGACAAGAAAATTTCTGCTGAAACAACTTTGTAACTATTGTCTCACTGGGAACTATTTTTTCAATCATAATAAAGACTTTGGGGTGCAATTCAAGGTGTTCTTATTTATTGATTTGTGGCATGTGTTGATCTAACAAATTATTTTGATATAAATTCATACTGCTTGCAGGTACTTTAGTCCTAGGCCTCCAAGTTCATAAACTTGGGCAAGAATCATTGTCGCTTGGATTCCAAATATTTATATGGCGGATTAGATCTTCGCTAAAGCTGTAGTATACATTTGGGTTTCTAAAGTATTTCTAGTCATTCTTCAAAGGAGAAAACTCCATAAAAAATATTTTTCTCAAAGATTAATTTTTTTTTAAACCCTTGTATATTTGTAGATCTAACTTGTAAATTATTTTTTCTAACTTGGGTTTTGGGGATTTTTAGTATTTTATATATATTTTGGGTTTGAGTGTTTTTATTTTCATGTTTGCAGGTTGGATCAAGGCATCAAGTGAGATAAGAGCTAGATTTAGGTCCTTGAGGGTAAGATCTAGTCTCTAGACAATTTTGTAGGGACATTTACTGAAGATTTGATGAAAAAATTTAGATTCGAAAATTTTCGAGACACAGGTTTTTAGTTTTTGGCCGCCTCTTGCCATTCAACCCATTTATCCCCACAATTTTGCTTCCCTTAGCATTGTTCTCTAATTCTTGGCCTCTTTTGCCCCAAAAATGACCCAAAACCCTAAGCTGAAGTTTTAAAACTAAATACTTGGTGCTTTTACAGGATTAAGGTCTCAAAATTCTTAATTTTTCAAGCGGCAAAGTGATCCCAAAGTTTCAATGATTTTTAATAGTGGAATCTTCAAGGCCTTGGGCCTAGGGTTTGATCTCTAATTCCTTTTTTTCTGCAATTTTATTACAACAAACAAATTACTAATAATTAGGCCTTAAAATCACAAAGTGATTGGCCAAAGTTATTTAAAACTGCAAAATCTTCATTTTAACAAATTTTGGCCTCTTGGGTATTTGAGTTTTGGCCTAGATCTAACATTTAAGCTTGCTGGATTTTTTTGCATAACTGAAGTTTACTGTAGGTCCGAAATTTTTGAATCCATTTCTTAATAAGGGCAAAAACTGAAATTTTCAATTTCCGGATTTTTTTTCTTTTATTTTTGGAAATATTGAGCATCTATTTTTGGCTTGATTAGTTTGCTACTCTGAGGTTCACTCACTATTGTAACAAACATACCAGTTCTGAAAATTGCTGAGTCAAACTCTCTAATGTTGAAGAATCTAGGGAAAATTAGGTGTAGTGTGATTCTTTTTCACTTGATAACAATTTGTGGAGTCTTTTTACTTTTCTTGTTAGCTTAATCTTTTTCTTCTTCTTAATAATGAATGTGTGTACTTCATCAAATTTTACCAAAACATAAGAACAAGAACACAAGATGTTGGCTCTCTGCCAGGGCCAAAACCTCTCTTCTCTTGAGAGGAAAATTCTTTAGTGAATTTCTCTTATTGAAGCTTCTATTGATCAATGCCAAACCCTAGACCCTTAACTACAATATCTTCCAAGCACAAGTCAAGCCCTTTCTCCTTTCTACACTTTGTTCCCTGGCACATAGGCTTCCTTCTTCTGAAACTTTGTTCCCCGACACTTCGTCCTCCTCCTTCCGACACTTCGTTCTTCTTTCAACTTGTTAGTAAACCTTATTTCACTTGCTCTAGAGGAGATACCTTTGATGAGACCCTTTTCCTATGATGATTCCTTTCTTGTCTTCACCAATCAATGAATTTGTATGACTGTACAATAGGGACAACCTCTTTACCTTCGCACGTGTGACTGTTTTCTTTGTGATTTAGACCTGTTACTTCTTCGCTTGAGAGTGTCCTTCTACGCTTGAGTGAGGGGCCTTATAGGTCTGCTTAGATTTCCCAACCAATGATGTTATGTGATTGTGATGATAGTGATGCAATGACCCTAGGAAGAGGCTCTGTTTCTCGCACGTGCGACTGTTTTCTACCCTAGAAAACAATCATCTCAACTTCGGCCTAGACTCCTCCTTGTACGTTGCACTAGAGGCTCCTTTTCTTGTCACTTGATCACCCTTTTTCTTCCTCGTTTTTTGTGCTAATTTCAAAGCTATGAATGTGTTCTATTTGAGTGGTGTAATGACCCTAATATATAGGTGTTTGCTCCTTCTTTTAGGCCGACTTGAGGCCGACTAGATAACTTGAGGCCAACTTGACTTTTATGCTTCAGATTTCTTGTTTTTAGGATGTCGTTGCTTGGAGGATGCTTGTAACTTTGCTTGGAGGTATTCTCTTGATCATAATACATACACATACAAGTTGTAACATGCTATTAAGGCCTTCAACATTTCCTTTTGACTATTTGACTCACCTATAACAATTTAACTAGTTTTAGACCTATTTCAATGAGCAAGAAACTCATTGACATATATTATAAAAATAATATTTCTTTTCTTGAATAAGTACAAATATCAAAAGTAGCCCCAAGGGATAGCTCAAATGGTCGAGTTCCCATTGCTAAAGCAATTTCCTAGTTTGGGAGGTCACGGGGTCAAATCTCCTCGACGCCCTCGGGGTTAGGCCTGTTAAGATTGGTCGACGGGCAGATCCCTTCGGGTGGATCTGCCCCGATATTTTCCCATGGATGTAGCGGCCACTCAGTGACCGTGAACCATAGCTTCAAAAAAAGTACAAATATCAAAAGTACATTTATGAAGACTGAACCTAGTTACATTTCCTTCAACATCTAAAAGACCTAAAATCAAAATTTTCAAGTTTTGGTGCATTTTACTATTTTTGGGCATATAGGCCATTTATTTTTGACAGTTTTATCCTGCTAATTTGTCTTTATTTACTGCTGCAAATCAAGAAATCAGATCTAAAATTTTACTGAATACATCCTCTTAAAGTGATCTAAACAAGGCAATTCACATTGCTGGTCAAACTGGAGATTTTATGTTTCATGTGTTAGGCAAGTTTCATCATTTGAAGTGGTTTATGCACCGTTATTACAAAATTGATAAGATATAAATTTTCTGAAGTAGTATTGCTGGTATAAACTGTCATAAATCTGTGATCAACATCTTGATTGACTATTTTAAGCATTTGACATCTTGGTTACTTGGTATCTTGTGGAATATTGTTGAAGTTTACACTTGTATCTCTAAGCATTTTATCTTGTTTAAGATTGTAATTCATTATTGTTAAGCACTCTTAAAAGGATTCAAATTAAATATTTAAACAATTTAAGAAAATCTTAACACAAGATAAATCTCACTTGTAATGTCTTGCATAAGCATACTAGATCTAGATTTGCACTAAAAAATTTACCTCCTAGCATAAGCTAGGTTAATAGAGACATAAGACAACCCTTCTTATCTAGGTTGAGGGGCCTCGACAACTCTTCGGTGGTTAACACAGTGACCTTGTAGTCATCAGAGCCACAATCTCTACAGTGCTAGAGGCATCGGGTGATAGGAGCCTAACATAAGGTATCGTTAATCATGCCCTATCTTGCTTCCTGTTGGCCTCCTTCCCACAACCTACCTTGGAGCCCAACTTCAAAATAATTAAGGGAAGATCAAATTTACACTAGGCATTTAACTAAAATTTACCAAGATCACTGCATCTCACATAGGTCCTAGGATTTTCATATCATATAGGTTAGTCAATCATTCAAGCAGTGGGTGTCCATCCAGTCATTTGGTTCCAATTTATAAGAACCAAGAATTTGTGAATCCATTAAGGCACTGGTCTCATAATCGAAAATCTAATCTAATCAATAAATCTTGCTTAATTTCAACCAAGTGGCTAGGCCACTCATCCGTGTCTCCCAAGTAAGTTGGTTCTCAACATGCTTTCCTTCACTTCATTCCATAGGGACTACCCCCATAGCCGGTTGTTGGGAGACAACTAGAACGAAGTGGGCGGGGATTAGAGTGACAACCCTTGTCCTGAGCATTGTCGCGGTGTTGGTACAATCAGGGTGACAACAGTTGCTAGTGGACATATGTGGACCCTGATGGGAATAGAGATGAATGGGGCTAAAATGAGAGGGAGGGGGTGATGTATATGGTGTTGGGAAGCGGGACCACACAACCGAAATCGTTGTTTTCCATGTAATGTCAATCCTAAAGCTAATGGCTAGTAAAGGAAATCCTATGGGAATAAGAGACAAGGGTAACCATGAAATCAGGCAGTGGAGACAAGAGTGAAAACCTAACCCACTCTTCCATGCCTAAAGTGCCCATGGAAAGCAAGGAAAATTACTGAATTATACCAATGAAAAGCTGCACATTTGGGGTCAAGAGGCCCACCTTCAAACACACGATCATGACAAGTGGTCGAGGGACCACATGGTTGGCTCAAGTGGTGGAGACAATGGCACATCGAGTTATCTAGATTCTAGTGGATGCCGGTTGTCGGCTGAGGACCATATAGAAGAAAAATTTTCTGCTATATACACTACCCAGAGGTGGTGGGTAACTGGTATACCTTGGTTTTATTTCCAACATCATCTCCACTCTCATTATCCTCCTCCTCCTCTTCCTCTTAGTACTCCTCTTCTCAAGGGTTTCCTAATCCACCACTACCCACTTCATCATTATCATCACTTCATCTTCTTCTACTCCCCAACACCATCATATCAAAACAAGGAACCAATAAGAGAATGTCAAGCCATATACCCATCATGTTTTGTGGAGTTATAGTTTCTTTCTTGCAATAAAATATAGGAGGAATGAGAATTGGGAAAGAGTAGGAGAAGACATCATCTTTCATTCAACATATCAAAAACACAAATGCTACATGGAAAAAAAAAAGAATGGGATTAGACCCTACCTCATTGGCTCTCCAATGGTGATGCCTTCAATATCCCAAGCTCTCTCAAATGTAAACTTTCAATCTCCCTTCCAAGCTCCTTAAATCTCAATCTTCCATTCTCTCAAACTCCTCAAGCCCTCTCAATCTCTCTCATTTTCATGAATATGATACATTGTGGGAGGGGAGAAGGCCTTTTATTATTTTGTCTCCTCCCTTCCCTCCAAAAAAACCTGTGCACCTCTTTCATTTCCACGAGATTGATTTTTTTCATGCGGGATCAATCGCTTCCACATCGCTCCTTGACTTTAAAATTTTCTCCTGGAACGATTTTTTTCGTGTAGGAGCAATCATTGCCACTATCACTCACTACAAGGTAGGGATCATAATTTGTTTTAGGAAGCGCGCTTCAAGGGGGGGGGGCACGCTCCCCCGCAACCTTACCTATTAATTCATAAAGCAATTAAAACTCACATAGTCCTTAAAATATTGGAATGGAAAACTCACCGACTAAGATTCCAAAAGAGGAAGTCTAACTGGACATTTGATGTTGTAGTCGCTTGGATTTGTTCAAGATCAAAACATAAGAGCACAAATTGTTATTCTTAGATAAATTCAATAGAGAATCTCTTTGCAATATGAGGTTCAATTGCTTTAGTTAGTTTGTCTCATGTTTAAACCTTGGGATGAAGTTTCCTAAAGGGGGGTCATATGTGATGCCCACAATTTTTGTCTATGTTGACCAACCTAGTTATTTGTAAGGGAGTAGATATTATTCATATCAGGGATAAAAGTCTTGAAAGGATGTAATAATTGTGTTAATTATTTTGCAAGATATGTATGCAATTGTATGTTTTACACTCACAATTTTAGGTAAGGATAAACCATAATAGTTTATAGGAATTTTCACCGTTTCTTGGACATAGGACCTTGCTTGGATTGCCAAATTTTGTGAGAGTGGGACACCACTAGAATGAAAAAATAACAATTTCCAAATGAACGTATGTGATTGTGTGATGACAAACCAAGATGACACTCTAGTAAAGTGGGTAAGGTATTTAAGAAACGATCTATTGAAGCAATTAAATCGTTATTGAAAAATGTGAACAACCACAAATCCTAGTTAAGATGTGATTTGAAATGTATAAAAATAGTTTTATATAACCTAGATGTTAAACCTAGCCTATAAATTAATTCACCTAAGAACACCACCCCCCATGTCAACAAAAATAGATAAAGTTCTAAGGATACCTAATTGCAATTGATTGAGGAGAATTAATGCTAGTGTAATGAAAAATTACAATTATAAATATGGGGGAGTTATCCCCCAAGAGGTAACTACCTTAAGATACCCTGAAAAGGATGTATTGTCGCTAATTCCATGGCCCTTCTTGTTCAAATTTTCCAAACTTATACAATTCTCTCATTTTCTCCTTTCAATACAACATTGCGCTAGCTTAGCTATGGTACATCAAATTCTTTATTTGTTAGTTTTTTGTAGCATCAGAAGTGATCTATCCTTGAAAATTGGTGGAGAGACTAAGGCACATGAGTTCTAAAGAACCCAGAAATCGTTTGGTGAAATTCCACTCGAATTGTATTTTATTAAAATAATTAATATTTTTAATGGGGTTCCTAAGTCTAAACTTAGTAAAATTAAAATATTAATGGGTATTAATCAAAATATGGGTGAGAATGATCTAGAAAGTGGATAAAGTAATGTTTTAATATTAGCCGTTGATTACAGACTTAATTTCGGACGTTGAAGACTCAACATGAAAAGTATAAAATGGAGGCTTGGGGTTCATTTGAAAATACACATAGAGAGATTGAGGAAATTGATTTTTTGAGGTGAGAAGTTCTCAAGAGGAAAATCGATTGGGGAGATCTTGCAGTAGAGGGGCAGTGAGAATCCAGAAGAAGGAATTTCTTGAGAATACTGACAGAGAGGCAGACAGATCTTGCAGAGAGGCAGTGCAATAGCTAGGAAAGGCTGACGCTAGGCCAGTCTGGGCCCACGTAGTCCTGACACAGAGCCAGAAGGGCCAGCGCAGAGCAAAAAATCTGTTTGTCACGCAAAATCCAAAATTGCCAGAATAATCGGGAGAGTTAACGCAAAGGGTAGAGAAGGTGACGCAGGGATGACATAGAGCCAACGCAAAAATAGTTGGAGTTAGCTAGTCTTGTGCCAGATCAACCGTAATTCTGCCGAGTGAAGTGAGGTAAAACTCACTCAGATTTTCCGCCAATGTTTTCACTGTAAAGAATTTCTAGATGAGAATCATAGATTTGTATTCAGATATTTCTCCTGCATAATGATAAACCCTCAGAGCTGCTGCACCAATTTTCCTGCATTGGGTTTTTCCGGGGAGTATTGTGTCCAAAAATAAGTGTGTCCTATGTATCTTGTTCTTTGCTCCGTTTTCTATTTCATGAGATCAAATATTTAATTAATGTAGGCTGCATAAGTAATTTGCTTCAATATTCAGAAGAATAACTTGATAATGTAATTTAAAAATCAAGTAGGTGAAATAGATCCAAATTTGCTGCAGTAGGGGTTCCTTCAGAGTGTATAAATTTTCACATTATCATCACCTCTTACATTTATAGATGCACTTATGGATGGTATGGTTTTGGTAACAACACTTTCTATATTCCATGCATGGATATTCTTACTTGGATGTGGTGCTATAACTTTTGGATCTTGCCATGAAGTGATAAAATCTAAAGGAATCTAATGACTCTTCCTAACCTTACAAATTTATTATTTGCCACGTTGTACCATGAGGGACATGGTTTTCCTTTGTCATTTCTCAGGTTAGTTTGTACTCCTATGAAACCAGTTAAGGTAGCATCTTCCACATCCCAAACATACACTTTTTGTGTTCCCCTTTAACTCATACCATCTATAAAAAACTATCACCTTTCACTTTTGACTTATCAAAGACCACCACAAAGGTCTAAATGAATACAAGCCTAAGCCATTAAAACAAAAGGCTAAGAGGTGGAGCGCTAAAGTTAAATTTCGATAAAATGTAAACTTGGGTATATGCCAACTCACGATGAGGCCATTTCCCCTAGTCCTATGGTTGTCTATGAATTGTTGAAAATTGGTAGCTTCAGTCGGTATTTTCATGGTCAAAATTGAGGAAGAAGATTATTATTTTCCAGTTGTCCAAGTTGGCTTCATTTGAACAAGTTGGCCCCACCACTTGAAGGGGTTTGACCCTAAGGTCAAAACCCACCTCTTGACTCACACATATATTGGGAACTAGTTACCTCTTTTGGCATCATCAACTCACTCATTCATTCGACTAATCAAGGAGATATGTTCACACGTGCGTAGGGAATGTTTTAGGGGCTAACATTTGCAAGTGGGCTAATTTTCCATGTTTTTTCCAAAAAAAAAGATTTGTCAATTTCCATTTTTTCTAAAAATGATTCGCCCACATTTTATAGAATAAAATTATTTTACCTTAAAAATCACCAATTTTTTTATATAGACTATTATAAAATCATTAGAAATATAAATATTTTTACAAAAATATTTCCAAACATTTTACAATTTGCATATTAGGGACTAGTAAGATTCGCCAAGGTTTCTAAAATTTAAGATAAACTTCCATCCTTAAAATTTTCCTTGCACGTGCGTGGAGAAAGAAGGAGAATTGACTTTCGTGTTGACCAGCTCATTTGGCTTATATTGACCAACATTGACTTGATTCGTTTCTCTCTTGTTTGACTGAGTTTTGAATGAAGTTTGGAGGCCGATTTTTTAGTGGTTTGTTGTCTGTCTTTGACCGAAGTTTTGTCTAGTTTCTGGGCTATTGACCAGAGTTGACCGCATGTCAACTTTTAAAGTTTGAACGAAATCTTGATTGTAGAATTGCAGGCCGAATTTTGGCCCCTTTGACCAACAACCTTAGGACGAAATTCAACCTTCTTGTGCAAATTTTGATTGTGAGAAAGCATTGGATTTCTCTCTCTCATTTGACTGGTTTTTACTTGGAAATTATTGAAGACAAAGGTTGGGGATTTGACTGGAATATTCTGATGTACATTTTAATGAATTGAACTCTCTCTCATAAGGAAAGAGTACCAAGTTTCCCCCCTTGTGGGTTTTTTTCCAAAGAAATTTTGGTGTCTCTTGATTTATTGTTTTCTATGATCTTTATAGATCTTTGAAGTTTATGGTTGAAATTTTCAAGTATAATTGCTTAATGATTGAAATGCTCTAAAGAAGTCAATTTGTATCATTAGAAGTAGTTATCAGTTTGAAAATTATTCTAGTCTTGTTTTCAATGAAAATCAACATGAATATCTAAGGAACAAGGGACTTGTTCGATGAAATGATCACTTGACGAAAAATACAAAAGGGTAGTAACTAACAATGTCGAGGAATGAAAACTCAATACTAAGCTCCTTGTTTAAAGGTTTCTATACATAAAATGCCTACCTCATGAAAATTAGATGACCAAAAGTATAACACTATTGCACTTGGCTTTGAGAGTCATCACATGAAGTATTTACTTTCCCCTTTCATAAATTTTCATCACTTCACCTATCTTTTATTTGGGAACTTGGAAAATACACTTTATCCTAGGACTTGACACATGTATAAGGGTTAATGCCCCCCCATGGTAAAACTTAGTCAAGTTTTAAAACTAACCTTTGTTATGTCATGTTGGAAAGGTATACCACCTAATGGCACATCAAGAAGTTGGACCCACCACTACAAGTGGGCATCATGCCATTTTCTTAGGATCTATGTATTTTATTGCAAACTTGTCATTGCATTAGGATCCATGATAGTGCCTTGGGTGATGATGGGGATACCACATCATCACATTTGACACATGGACCACTAAAAGATCACCCTTTGCCCAATTAGATGCCTTATTCTCACACATGCATAATTTTGCCTCCTTGGAACACATGTGGGAGTTTGTTGAGACATTTGAGGACTTAGAGGAAGTGGTTACATAAGGTCGCATGTTGTTAGAAAAGTTACAGACGACATGTCAACTGTCCACTTTATTTTGCTTGAGGAACACCTTATTTGAGGAGCCACATGTGCCAACCCACATTAAATTATTTCTTAGATGTCCCACATGTGGGGTGATGTCATGCATTTGAAGGATTTTATTTCTTATTTATTCACTTCCTCACTCTTGGGAGCTTGCTGGAGGGGCACCCTAACCTTCAAGCCCTTGGTTGACCACTTGTTCACCTTTTTTATGGATGTTGGGTACATTTGAGGAAGGTGCCCTTGATTTAGCCTCCTTATGCTCACATGTGTGACCTTTGGTTAAATAGCCACATTTTGAGGGCATGCTCATGTATTGGAGTTTTTTTAGGGCCATTTGTGCCCACTTTTTGTATTTTGCCCATTGTTTTGACTCAGGTAAGAGGTTTTTGCCCATTGTTTGAGCCAAGAAAATTTTATTACACCTTATGTTGAGGAGGCTCCTTAAATATATAAGGATACCTCTCTCATTTTCATTTGTTAGAGACTAATGAGAAAACTTGCCTAAAGGGTTCTTATGCATCTATCTTTTTCTTAGCGTTTGTTTAAACATTTTTCAAGGGTTAGACTAACATATTTTTCATGTTTTTTCGACCAGATAACAACTAGAAGGCCAAATAAGGGCACCTTGCTCCATTTGGAAGGGTAAATCAAGGTACATGCTTCTTTCCTCCCCCTTTAACCACTAAAGAATTGTTCCATTGTAATGAGCTAGGATGACCTAGGACTCTTCCCTCTTGCCTTAGCTATTGAAGAATGTAACTAGTGACGATATTCATAATTGTATTTGAGTCATGATGTAATATATTTGTCAAAAGAAAGAAAAGAAAAATTGTAAGAGAAATTGACATATTAAAGCATGGGTTTCATGCTTGGGTCAATGGTTTTTAGGTCAAAGCCTCCATTGTAGGATTCTAGGGTTTATGTTAAGTGTCCTTGTCCATGTCATAATGTAATAAACCCTTCTTGGGATTTATCAATCAATCAAGAAATTTATTTTTATGTAAAATAGGTCATTTAGGCCTCCTCCACCAAGTCGGCCTCAACCTAGACAAGTCAGCCTAATTAGGGAGGCATAGTCCACTATAAAAGGACATCAACTCGACTCATTTGGAGCACAACCACAACAAGTTCTATTTGCAGTTGTTGGGGAAGAAAAAAGGTGTGGAATTCAAGGGAGGAAGAGGAAACCCTAGCAAGGAAATTTGAATACCATTTTCTCTCTCTTTTGACTCACACATGCAAAATTCTGAATTTGCTAGGAGGCTGAAATTTTAGATCTGCAGTAGGGTAGAAATTCTGGAAGCTTGGGGTCAAAATTTTGGAATGTTGTTGGGTTGAAGCTATTGAACAAGAAGAGACTACTGAAGTTTTTTGAACCATATTGAAAGGCTAACTTGGTGGAGAAGGAAGTTCTTTGGGTCTTAGGTATTGGTCTATCTCAATTTGATTAGTGGAAGAGTTTGACTGGGTTTTCCCCTAGAGAGGGGTTCTAGCCCTGGCCAAGTGCCTAAATCTAGTGTCCTTGATCTTCATGTATTGATTTGATTATATCTTGATGAAACAAAGATTAAAGAAGAATATAAAGAGAAGATAATAAGACTACAAGAATATTACAAGTAATTACCAATATAAGAAAATCTTTTTGCGTTTCTGGTTTTCTAAAATGGTATCAGAGCTAAGGTGAAGTGGGAAGGAAAATGGAGCTTGAAGGTCTATTGAAAGTAGGGTTAAGGAGGAAGGAACAAAATAAGGCCATTAGGGAAATGATAATATAATAAAAGGAATATTACTATATATAGAGACTATGTCAACCTCAATGAAGACAAAAAACAAGTTAGAAGGAGCCTCCAGCTACAGGGCATGGAAGAAGAGGATATATATTATTTTCGCTAAGCATAAATTTTTAGATCTTATTCAAGGAAAAGTTAAGAAACCTACAAATGATGTAGGAAAGGAGAAGTTCAAGGAAACCGACATCTTGGCCATGAATCTAATAGTAAACAGAGTGAAGGACAATCTAATCCCATACATATCAAGTATGGATTCCGCTCAAGAAATGTATGAAGCCTTCTACAAGTTATTTACCCTTAAGAACATTGGTCAAATAACTAGTCTCAAGAATGAACTAAGGACAATAAAGATGACAAAAGATGATATTGTGTCATCATATTTTTTAAATATATCTAGAATAAGAGATGAACTCCAAGTGATTGATAAACTTGTACCAAAAAAAGAACTCATGATTTCTACACTACTAGGTCGACCAAAATCTTGGAGCTCTTTTGCATAAAATAATAGCAATTGGAAAGATACTCCAACCTTTTAACAAATGTGGAATGCAGGTAGTCAAGAAGAAGCCCACATCTCGTTAGAAAGTGACAAAAAGGAGGATGAAGAAAACAATACTTCTAATGCCTACTCTGTTAATCACAAGAATAAGGGAACATTTAAGAAGTTCAAAGGACCAAAGAAGAAGGTTGATCTATCTAAGATTGAGTGCTACATTTGTCACAAAATGGGACACTACAAAAGTCAATGTCCTGAGAATCCAAGGAATAAAAAGAGAGATAGGGAACATGAAAATGTTTATGATGAAGCTCCACCTAAGAAGAATAAGGTTGAAGAATTTGAAGTCAAAGACTTATACTATTAAGTCTCCTCTTACATATCCTTCTTAGTCTACTATTTTAAGTTTTGTAATATGTTTTGATTTCTAGAGTTTGTAGATCTAATATATCTTTTAGAAATTTTTGAATTGTTTTGATAAGCTGTAGGTATCCCTCAGAAAGATTGGATTAAGAGGGAGCCTTCACCATTTTACCAAAAGATAAGTATCTTGTTCCTTGTTTCCTCTTTTATGTTTGGTTTCCTCCTCACATCGAGATTTGTTTGTATTGTATACTAATAACCTTTTCTTTATAATTTTCTTTGGTAGGAAAGCTTGCAGAATACATAAATGGTATGGAGGAGATTTCAAAGGAAATACTGAATCATGAAAGAAGTTTTGTTGCAAAGGAATCCCTTCAAAAGCTAAAGTCCTACAAGGTTTGTTAAAGAACAACTTAAGGTATGTCTTACACTACAAGTTTTGTTACAATGTTCTATTCATACATAAGGTATGATCATTCTTTTTTTGAAATGTGCCTTACATTACTAACATCTTTATATCTAGGGTTTTGAATCATAAATATTCTTGTTAGGGTGACTAATCATTAGATTGAATCTACCATCATTATACTATCTCTTGTTGTTTGATTGTTTTGGTAAAACCCTGACCTTTAGGGTTCACTGTAAAACCCTGACCTTTAGGGTTCACTGTAAAACCCTAACCTTTCAATGTTAAGGGTATGTCAATGTTAATATTGAAACCCTAGTCTACTTAGGGGTTGTTGATAAAGTCTAGAACATATAGTGAAATCCTATTCTTGTGAAGTTTAGGGTTTTTGATAATATCATGGTAAAAACCCTAGTCCTTTAGGGTTTGTTTAGGTTATATAATGAAACCCTAGATCTTTAAGGTTTGGTGAATTAGGGTTTATGAACAAAACCCTTGTAATAGTTAAAGTAAGATTCTAGGAATGAAACCCTAGGTGTCTATTTGTCTGTATGATCAAAACCCTAGTCTGGTCAAAATTGTTGTATGTCTAACTTCGATGTATTGATGTTTGTATCTTAGGTTTACCTAGTAGATATTGATATGAGATGTTAGTGCATGATAATGAAATCAAAGCTATGTATGTGAAAGTATACTAACTTGATTGTTGATTAATGAAATCTAGGGTTTGTAACAAAATCCTAGTAGAATCTATTATGAATTCTAGGACATAATACTGAATTCCTAGATGTATAGTTCTATGATTGGATTGATATTGAATTGCTTTAAGATTTGATTATGGAGTCCAGAGTTTGCGACAAAACCCTAGCAATTTGTTGAAGTATAAAATATATAAAAGATGTGACCCTTGCTGATTATGAACCTAACTAGGTTTAGGTATTTGATGTCTAAAGCTTGAATGTATTGATGCTTCCATTGAAATGATATGATTTTGATAGAGTTAACTTCATGCATCGATTTGTATTTGGTTGGCCCTTGTACTTGCTATTAAATTTTTGCAGGTACATAATCTCCAAGATGTTGAAGATGTTTGTAATTAAAAAGGATGATGAACATGATAAAGGAAGTTATAAGAATGATGACGATCAAGAGGACCTTGATGCTGTTGATTTCTGGTAGCATTGGATGTGCTCTAAGCCTCAAAATTTGCAGGGAGGCTTGGACACATGTATTCCACAATACCGAGAGATTGTTTTGAGAAATTCCAACCAAAGACAATTTTATTAAAACAATTAATTATTTTTAATGGGTGCCTAAGTATAAACTTAGGAAATTAAAATAATTAAAGGGTATTAATCAAAATGTGGGTGAAACTTCTAGAAGAAGACGAGGATCAATCCAAAATGATCTAAGCCATTGATTAGAATCTAATTTGGGCCGTTGGTTGTCAACTGAAGGATTATAAGAGGAGGCTTGATGGGAATTTGGAAAACACATCGGTGAGAGATTAAGAGATCGAATTTCTTAGAGAGGGCAACACAATAGTTGCTAGAGAGAAGATCGAAGTGATTTCTTGTAGTTAGGGGCAGGGATAGTTCTAGTTGGAGAGTTTCATGATCTAGGAATACATCACAGAGGAGGCAGAGAGAGATCCAAAAGAGCAATGCAGAGGCTACAGTGGGTAGCATAGGCTGACACAAAACCAACATAGAGTTTGAGAGGAGATCCGTATTTTGCTAGAGAGGTCGAGTTCTGGAGCTAGAGCACGGGGTGTGAGACCGGGAGGGTAGAAGGCGAAGCCTCAGAGGCAAATCGATTTGCAGAAGGAGTGACGCAGTCCCCAGAAGCTGTGACGCAGGGCCTATGTAGTTACTATGTAGAGGCAGCAAGGGACTAGCCATTCTGTGGCTGGATTAGTCAAGATCACCAGTGATAGTGTGAGGTATATCTCACTCATCTCTCATTCAATCGTATTCTCTATATTGGATAGCCAACAAGGAATCCAACGATTGTATTCAAAAAACTACTGCTTAATAATACAAACCCTCAGCTACTGCACCGATTTTACCGCATTGGGTTTTTCCGGGGACATTTGTCCAAAAACAATGATGTCATTTGTGTTGTGTATTTCTTTCTTGCTCAATTCTTGTTTTCACATATAATTTTAATTGGTGAAGGCTGCAATGTATTAGTTTCATATTTGTTGTAGGATGCAGTAAATAATTTGTTTAGTAATTTAACAAATAGAACAAACTTAATCAGTTTATGCAATAGAAATTTGGGTCTTCCAAATTTTCACTTGGTATCAGAGCTGCAGGTGAAGCAAGAAAGCAGAGCCAGAAGAGCCCAACGCTGAAGAAAAGGAGGGTTGAAGTGTTGCATACGAACCAAATTGAATCCCCAAAGGGATTGCACAGTCCATGCCAGGAGGGAAAATTTTTCGAGGAAGGTCTCTCTTTGAGTGAGTCGACAAAGAGATAAGACTTCTAGATTGAAGTTTGCCAGAGTTAGAGGGAGCAATGTAGAAGCTTTAGCAAAGAGGAGGTTTCTGGTGTGACACAATTTTCTATAGCAGCTGTTGGGGCAGAAAGACATTAAAAGGAAGAAGAGAGACACTGTTGAGGGAATTCTTCCTTTGAGGACTTCCAACCAAGAAGTCTGAATTCTCATTTTTTGAGCAGCAACATGGAGTAGTAGATCTACTAAATCTAGTAGGGAATGCGTAGGCCAGCCCAACAACAACACAAAGGAGAGATGAGGTAGTTTGACATTTCATTGGCAGAGATGGCAGCTAATGAGTTGCGAGATCAAGATTGGTTGGAGGGTGCATCCAACTACGTGATCTAGAAGGCAAGGATCTCACGCCTTCTGGATGATCACGATCTCAAAATCTATGTCGACAGTGTGGTAGTTGTACCCATGGATCCAGATTTGCTCAAGAAGTATAAGGATGAAATGGCGAAGGCCAAACGATTAATCCTCGACAGAGTGAGAGATCACGTAGTGTGTCACATTGTCGGCAAGGGTACTGCCCGACAAATGTGGGAAGCATTGGCCACACTATACGAAGGATCTTCCGAGCATCAAAAGATGTACTTGGAGCAGAAGATGAGATCCACGCAGATGTAGAAGGGGGAAGACATTGATCCGTTCCTAATGAAGCTTCAGGAAATCCAAGACTTTTTGGTAGCTGTGGGGTCAACACCTCAACCTACTGAGATGGTGAGGTTGTGTTATAGATCTAACTCAAAAATATATGATAATATAAATAAACCCAATAAATAACAAGATCTGAATAGATAGAATAAAATTTTCTTAACTTTATTAATCAGAACCCTTAAGGTAGGGAAATACCATACATTCACTCCTTAAGGAAGGAGAACACTCCACAAGCCATATGCTTGTTCATACAATATTCCTTGACATCTCTCAAAGGGTAGTCTCTAGCCTCTATATAGGCCTCATACATACAATACCATGGGTCATTACCATGGTTCTTGGTGGGCTCCAGTATTGTAGCAATAATGCTACAACTCCTGGAGCTTCCTTCTCCAATTTTATCAACCCGGTAGTTCGTAACAAACTTGGAAGTGACGGTGCTGTATGCACAAGTACTAGCTCTTGTCGCAGCTGTCACTTGGTCAGCTGGCACAAGTCCGCTAGGGCTCAAGCCAACTTCTATATGTTCTCAGAAGAAGCTTTCTAAATGATGAACGAAGGCTCTCTCAAAGGAAATTGACCTATTTTGCAAGAATGAATTGAAAGCCAACAAAGCATGGAAACCCTAGTAAACCCTAATCTGACTAGCTTAACCCTTATGATGCAATGGTGGGAATGCAACTTCTAAAACTGATGCCATTACTTCTAGTGATATGAGATGCATGAGTTTAAATTACTTCCATTGAAGAGAATGCGTTTTGTATTTTTTCTCAAGTGGGTGGAGTTATTATGATTGTGCTTCTTACTGGGTCTTGACTGTGCAGGGGTAGTTCAAAGGGGAGGAAGACTTGGGAAAGGTCAGGAGGACTCTGAGAGGTTCCAGGGGATCCTTCACATCATTCCACAGAAGTTCCCAACGTTCAGGTGCTTGGCAACCGTGTTTGCAGGCTTCTACAGGATGTCTGCAGGGGATCCTACAGGAAGCTCGAGATTTCTACAGGAAGTCTGCTAACTTCTACAGGATGTTCTGCAGTCGGAATTTTGGGTGATGGAGGAGTGAAGGAGCTGTATGGGTGGATAGGTAAGATGAAAGAGGAGCTTGTGATGGCCTATGGACAGAGAGATGAGATGGGGAGAGAGTGGATAGAGCTGGTTGGTCGATAGAAGGGTAGAGTAGTGGAAGGTCAAAAAGATTGAGCAACGTGGACAGTAGAAGGGTTGGAAGGAAAATGAGCTGAGCAGAGGATGAGTAGGTGGCTTAGGCATGGTTCAGAAGGATAAGAACATGATGAAGTGGTGCTGCGCAGTGTAAAAGAAACAAATCACCCTTATCTTGCATGTAATACGAAAGTTCACCAACCTAGTCTAACTGTTTTATTAGGAATCAAAGAACAACAATGTAAGTTGAAGGGAAACCATGCATGTTGCTGAACCAAAGAGTCATTACTCAAGATATAATTGTATGGACAATTCTTCAACTGAAAACATTACATCAATACTTGCATGCATATGTTAAAACAATGTTTTTGGTAGTTGGCACGGTCTACACTTCCGGTCCCCAAACAGAGGTGAAAGTGAGCATGCATTAAACCGTTTTTTTGAACTCAACGTAACTTCAATCTCTCTACGCTAATTCTGAACTACTGAAACAAATGCATTCATGAAACTAACCTACATAACCAAACCGAAACAGTCAACTCAACAAACTGTGTTTTCCAAGTGCATGTAAAGGAAAGAAATGCAATGATAAAAGAAAGACAAGTAACAATACAAAGAAAAGGAGGTCTATTGCTCTCAGGTTGGGCCCTAACTTGAGAGCTATAGCTCCTCTAAGAACTCAGAATTGAATCCAAATCTGCCTGCCTTTTATTAAAAGATCATAATCATGAGTCTAACAACATGCCAAAATTGGCTTACAAAGAGCAAAAACAGAGCTACAACTCATGATTCAAAATCTACACCAAAGGTTCAAGAGTCTCATCGAAGGCTACAGCCTCAATATTTATACATGATGAGGGCCAAGCTGGCCTCCTCAATTAGTGGGGTTTGGCTGTCCAACTAAAAGTAAACTGCTGTTCCTGTAGAATCCTTTGGTTGCCTTCTAGCTCGGTGGTGATAGCTGTTGGAGCTCGGAGTTGGGGTGGAGATCACGAGGAAGGTCATTCAAGGCTATGGACAACCTCCCTATAAACCCGCAATGCCACCTTGGCTGTCTCCTTGTCTTCATTTGCGTGGTCTTTGCTCCATTTAATGTCAAAAAACCTGAAATCATCATGTATTAGCCGCATAGGCATAATGACTACCCTTCTTCCTACAAATAACACGAATATACTAAGAAATGATGCATAAGTGATAAAAAATGAAGGGTTGAGCAAGGTAAGTAGGCCAAATGATCCCAAATTGTTACCAAAAATTGGGGCTCATCATCACCCCCCAACTAAAATATTTGCTCATCCTTGAGCAACTAGTCCAACTCTTCATCCTTCATTGCCTTTACTGCTACCCTTACATCCCAAGCCTCTGTAGTAGTGTCCTCCTTGCTGATATGAAACCCAACCCTTCTGTTTACCTCTTCCCACTGTTCATTATCATCTGTCTCTGTGCTGCCTTCCATCAATCCTAACTGCAGTGGTGGGCTGAGTTTAAGGCCAATCCAGCTGGCCTGGAGGTTTTTCATGGATTTCTTATAGAGGCCTACCCGTACCAGAGCTTCCCTCATCCGAGTTGGGGTATGGTACTCTCGGATTTTCAGACTGTGTGCCAATGTATTCCATCTGCGTGTGCATGCTTGGACATCGTTGTCTCCTAACAGTCTCTCCATGTCCTCAAAATGAGCTATGGCTTGGGCCTGTTGATCCATATATCTTAATGAAGCTTGAGGGTCAGTGGACAAATGTTGGTGTGCCGAGATTAGTGCAACTGGATCCCCTGGTTCTGGTATGATGAGCAATGGCTCGTTCAGCTCTCGGTTCATGATTGCTTTGGCTTCTGTTGCTCTTTTGTCCTCATGGTTCAGCCATGAGGCAAATGCCAATAATTTCATATCTCCCAAGGCCGTATTGGGATCCCATGAAACTACATTAGGCAGGGCCAGATTATGGAGGTAGAACTCCACTAATTTGGCCCTATCCTCTGATGAGCTAGTACTGCAAACTTCAGTGAATTGCTGCGGGTCTTGGAGCTGAGAGATACCTCTTTGCGCCAAGGTATTGATTTGGAATTGCAGCGATTGGTCTTTCAAGTACAAGCCATAAGATTTGGCTGGCTGTCTGCATTGGATAGCATCCATGGCCCAGCTGGCCATGCAGGCCAATTGTGCATCTTTCTGCTGCAGCTGTTCTCTGAGAGCTTGCACCTCAATTTGTGCTTGTTGTTCTGCTTCCTGTAGAAGTGTGGTTGGCTCCCCAAGACCGGTGTTCAGTTCCTTTTTTCCTTGCTGTTCCTCTGTGGTGTCCTTGGAGGATGTACCTGTCCCTGCCCTTAGCGCCTGTAGCTGAAATCTCAGCTTCTGGTTTTCTTCCTGTAGGAACACGCGTTGGAAATTTGCCACGTGTTTGGCCATGGATAATTCACTTCTGACCTCCTTGAGTTGCTCCTGTAAGGGACCTATGTCCGCCACACCTTTTGACTTGGTTATTTTCATCCACGTGTGTGTACGGACTCTTTCTTCCTCTAATGCAAAAAACAGTGGCACAGTAAATTTCTGAGGTATAATTTTGCCAGCCTCTAAAAAGTTGTAATATGAACTCAGACTTGGCTGAGGGCTGGGCTATGGTATATTCTCTTTCTCCACTTCCTTTGGTGGCTCTACTTCACCCTCCCTTGGTGGTGATAAGGGTGCTTCTCCTTCCATTCTCTCAGTTTGTTTAAGCCTGGCTAAGGTTTCCTGTAGAGCATTTTCAACATCCTGTAGCCGAGCTTTTTCAGTCAATTGGTCTAACTTTCCTTGCCACATAGTTTTCTTCAGGCTTCCCCTCTCATAGGTGACTGATATCCTCGAGGGGGACCTTTCCTTGGGCGAAGTAGGGGCATCTTCAATGATGATCGGGCTGCTGGACGGAGGCTGTGGCTTGCCCGTCTTTATTCTCACACTTCTTCGAGCTTTAAAATATAGAGGGGTCTCCCTCTTTCTCTTCTCCTTTGGCTTAGGAGGTGTGCTGAGGGCGGCCATCACAGCTGCTGCCTCCCTTTCACGAATGTCAGCTTTCTTCTCCTTGGGTTTCACTTTTTCGGGGCTTCCTATAGAAGACCTTGTTTTAGTCAATTTCGGGCTTCCTGTAGAAGACCCTTTTTCAGTTAATTTCGGGCTTCCTATAGAAGCTGATTTTGGCTTTCCTGTAGAAACAGGTGTCACTGCCTTGGTTTGCTTTGCTGCATGAGTTTTGCTTTTTGACTTGGTTGCGGTCGCTGTCGAGGCACTCTTGCTAATGTGGACCTTCTCAACCTTGTCCACTCAGCCTTGCAACCTTTTCTCTCTTGCTGTCAAGATGGGTGTGTCATCTTTCTCCTTGTCACCCTTTTTCTCTTGTTTCTTTTCTTGCTTTTTCTTCTGCTCTGTGGTCGGGGTCTTTTGACCTTTTTCTTTCTTCACTGCGGGCACTGACTCTTTCTCCTCACTGCTAGATGAACTGAGCTCTTCGGTCAGCATCTTCATATCACCATCCTTTGTCAAATTTCTGAAGGCTTCCCATGAGAGAGGAACCTTGTATGTGTGGAGCGCATCCTCCACGAGGAGTTTGATCAGTCCATGGTGGGCTACCTGGTCTGGTGTGCCTTCTTTCAACTTGGTTGCACACTCAATCAGAGACTGTAGTAGAAAGTAAGGGAGACTGAGTTTGTTTTCTACAGGCAGATCCATCTGGTGCCGTAATTCATTGAGTAACCGAAAATGATACCCATATACAATGCTAAAACGGCCTTCGCAGGTGATGTACTTCATACTTTGCAGGCTAACTTCATTCCATGGTGGCAGTAAACTGGTTCTACGAACCCCATTTTTGTCTTCTGAGAATTCCTCCTCTGGTGGAAAGAATTCTTTCTTAGCTTGTTGGCCCAATTTCCTTTCTTCTTTGTCCCATGGTAATCCCATTGGGAGCTCCGTAACTCGGCTGATGAATTGTGGGGTGAGTTTGAGGCTTAAACCCTTGAAGTTAACGGTGGCCAACGTTTTAGATTTCGGCCTCAGCGCTTGCAAAAACTCTTCTGCCACTTCGTCGTCATAGCCCTGCAATTTGTCACAGAAGGATATCCATTGCGCTCGTGTGAAGAGCTCCACCACCTCAGGATTTTCTCTTAACTTCGTTGAATCAGTGGGTTCCCTTCTGATGAACCCACCCGTCATGGTGAAAAACTGTTGCGTTAGCTGGAGGTGGCAAATGCGGAAGAAATTTGGTCTACTGGGACAGAGCGTAGGATTACGCCTCTGTCATGCACATAATTCACAATGCTTGTCCCCTGAGAACCTTAACACAACTAATTACACTGACATCCTGTAGGATGACAGTTCATGCACGACAGACAACATTTGCAACAATTTTCTACGACTAGACTGTAGACGACGATTCTGCCACCTTCAAAAATCAATTGCATGGAGAGTTCAGGCTTACCTTTTTAATCCGCCACCTTTTGACGTGAGGAACCCAACTTCCTGTAGAAACAACTTTCCTGTAGGAGCAGCGCGCGATTTCCGAGGGATACTGCAGTGGGTTTGCGCTCTTGGTGTTGCTTCACAAGCGTTCTGATGGCCAAAGACTCAGAGTATCGAGTTGCAGAGGGATCCGGATGATCACTCGAGTCTCAAACGGTGAATGATAAATGCATGGGGTGGCAATCTAGCCGATTAGATTTGAATCGGTGGAATTCGTGGCACGGGGGTGAGCTGTCCCTGCCGGACCGTTGGACGACGTCATCCCATCATTTGCATGCGAGTTCCCTTACTGCCACATCATTCCCCGCAGATCCGCCGCCGTCTCTTCTGTTAAACTCGTTTTTTTCGACGGGATTGCTCTCACGTGTGTACTGCCCGTTTCTTTTGCCACGACCGCCACCCAAACATACGATTAGACCATTAACTGATTGACGTGGCCAGTCGAATGGCCATACAAGCGCTCAACCCATTCACTTCACACTTGCAAACATTTTCAAAGTAAAATTCATGCGATTCGACGGAAGAAAGGGTCGAGACACTTACGTGTGCGGCCGCAACGCGATTTTTCGGTTCTTGGACGATGATGAGTGGATTTATTTGCTGCTGGTGGATTTGCACAGGCCCGGAGGTTCATATTCATAGGCCACTGATGATGGATTTGATGCTTCCGCTGCATGCGCCCGCGTTTTCATTGTATATGGCAAGCGCTGTGAATGGTGTGCACTCTAGCGGGCTTAACTGTTACGGGACTCCTGCAGGATGTCCTGTAACAGTTTTTTCCTCCTCGGGTGCATGTTGCACGACAAAGGCAATGGCCCCACGATCACGCTCACAGAGCTCATGGATGGCTGGGATGGATATGGTATGATATCTCAGCGTTTTTTCATCTCAAGAATTGCTTTTCTCTTGATAACTCAATAATCTGCTTTGATGGTGCAGGTAACTTCATTGCATGTCGACAGGGATTGTAGAAAGAGGTGACAACAGTGTATAAGGGTGCCAACAGTAGCTTGCATGCGTCCAAACCGACCCTTGGTTGTTAGATCTCCTCATAAAATGAATTCTGGGTCGTCCCGAACTTCTACAGGAAGTTTCCTGTAGAAATACAGAACTTCCTGTAGAAAGGTTGCGTTTCCTGTAGAAAGTCTGCATCTTCCTGTAGAAGACCCAAGCCATGATGAAATTGTGCACATACCTTGGAGAAAGTGAGTATTCTTGGAGGAGGTGCTGGTGAGGTCTCCTAGCAGCATGATAAGGATCTTTGGCTTTGTGTTAAAAGACCTCCTCTCCTTCATAGAACACCTGTAACCTGCATGCATTTTCACATTATAAACTTGCTGTCCCTATCTTTTGCTTATTGTCTTCTTTTCTCTTTTTTTTTTCCTTTTTTTTTTTTTTTTGAAAAATAGCAGGGGCGCCTCAATGAGGTTTTCACCCTTGCCATCTGCCTTAAGCGCCTCAGAGAGGTTTTCACTCAAGGATCTTTTTCAAATCTCTTTTTTTTTTTGAAAGACAATAGGGGCGCCTCGATGAGGTTTTCACCCCTACCACCTGCCTTGGGAGCCTCAGAAAGGTTTTCACCCAAGGATCTTTATTATTTATTATTATTGTTATTATTATTTTTTTTTTTTTAGATCTTTCAGGGTATGCCCAAAGCAGAGGCAGAACCCTTCTCTATGACCAACACTGATTTCTCCATAGTTTTGATGAACTCTTGTCTTGAGAGAGGTTTCCTGTAGATCTTCAATCGATGCCCATTGACAAGCATGGGGAGGGCTTCCTCATCAATGGTTCGAATAAGAACAGATCCATTGTCATGGCATTTTTCCACTGCATATGGTCCTAGCCATCTGGTTCTCAGCTTCACCTTGAAATCTTTGTACCTGGAGTCATACAACAAGGTCCAATCTCCCGGCTGGAATTGCTTGTCATGGAGGTGTTGGTCATGCCACACCTTTCTCTGAAGTTGAACCACTTCTGAGTGAAGGAGGGCCTGCATCCGGTGCTCGTCCAGTCCATTCAGCTGCAATAACCTTTCTTGTTGTGCATGGCTGAGATCTATATCTAGCTGAGCTGCCATCCTCAAAGTGTTGTATTCAAACTCCATGGACAACAAAGCTTTCTTCCCATAGACCAGCTCATAAGGTGTGAAGTCGGTGGTGGTCTTCCAGGTGGTGTTGTAAGCCCATGTGGCCTCAACCAGGTGATCTGCCCAATCTTTCCTACTGCTGCTCACCACCTTAGTCAAAATCCCTTCCAATGCTCTGTTGGTGACTTCCACTTGCCCATTTGCCTGTGGATGATAGGGGGTGGAAGTCCTATGCTTGATTTTGTGGTGAGCTAGCAGGTCTTCAATCAAGTTGGATGTGAAATGGCTCCCTTGATCGGTGACCAACTCTCTTGGGTAGCCAAATTTGTAGAAGATGTTTTCTCTTAAGAACTCGGCCACCTTCTCTTCTGTTGCTGCCTTGATTGCTTTATTCTCTGCCCATTTTGTCAGGTAGTCAGTGCACACAATGATGTAAGACCTTTGACTCGAAGGAGGGTTGATTGGACCCACAAAATCCATACCCCACTTCTCAAATGGCTCAAGAGTCACTTGAGGTTGGAGAGGCATCTCATCCCTTGGAGTCGGTTTCCCCATTCTTTGACATCAGTCACATTGGCTGATATATCTTCTGACATCTTGATGAAGTGTGGGCCAATAGTAGTCTGCCTGTAGGATTTTTAAGGCAGTCCTCTTGGGTGCAAAATGTCCTCCACAAGGCCCATCATGACAGGTGAGGAGGACGTCAAAGACTTCCTCCTCCCTTACACAACGCCTTAAGATCTGATCAGGGCCAAGTTTGAACAGATTGCCCCCGATCCAAGTAAATGAGGCACTTTTTTCTGATGATTCTGCTCTTCTCTCTTGAAGATAGGTGCGGAGGGAACTGTGCTGAAACAAGGTAGTTTGCTATATCAGCAAACCATGGAGAGAGTACTGAGATAGCAAACAGATGTTCATCGGGCATCTGGTCATCCACTGTTCCATCCTCATCTGCAGACAAATCCAATCTAGATAAAAAGTCAGCAACAACATTTTCTTTACCTGGTTTGTCAACAATGGTCAAATCAAACTGCTGCAACAAAAGTAACCATCTAATAATACGAGCATTCACATCTGGTTTATTCATTAAATATCTAATTGCAGCATGATCCGTATGTACAAAGGTTTGATAGCCAGTAATATAATGTCGGAACTTGTTCAATGCATGGACCACAGCCAAGAATTCTTTCTTGGTTACAGTGTAATTCAGTTCGGCTTTGGACAAGTTTTTGCTAACAAAGTAAATGGAATATGGAAGTTTTTGTTCAACTTGTCCTAAAGCTGCCCCTATGGATTTGTTTGAGGCATCAGTGTGGATGTGGAAAGGTAGGGCCCAGTTTTGACCTCTCAAGATTGGGGCTGACACCAAGTTGTCCTTTAATTCATTCAAAGCCCTCTGACAATCGTCAGTCCATTCAAACTCCATATCTTTTGCCAACAGGCCAAACAATGGCGAGGCTAGCTTGCTGAAGTCTTTAATGAATCTCCGGTAATACCCTGCTAGCCCTAAGAAACTCCGGACATCCCTTACCTTTTGGGGAGGTGGAACCTTCTTGATGAGAGCAATTTTGTTAGGATCCACTTGTAACCCTTGGCAAGAAATGGTATGGCCTAGCACGGTCCCTTCAGTCATCAGGAATTTAGATTTTTCAGGACTAAGGGACAGGTTCATCTCAATGCATTTGGTTAGGTCCTTTCCCAGATTGGACAATGCTTCCTAGAAGTTGGACCCATAAGGAGTGAAGTCATCCATATAGATTTCCACCGCATCATGGGCCAGCTCCGAGAAGATGCTCAAGACAGCTCTCTGGTAGGTAGCAGGAGCATTGCATAGCCCAAAGGGGAGAACTCGGTAGGCAAAGGTACCCCAAGGACAAGTGAAGGTGGTCTTATCTTGGTCTTCCGGGCTGATTTGGATTTGGTTGTACCCGCTAAACCCATTCAGGAAAGAGAAGAACTTCTTTCCTGCCAGTCCATCCAACACTTGATCTATGAAAGGTAGGGGGAAATGGTCTTTCTTGGTAGCTTTGTTCAGTTCTCGGTAGTCCACACAGATTCTCCACTTCCCATTTTTCTTGGGAACCAACACCAGAGGGGACACCCATTCACTATCTGAGATGGGGTAAATGAATCCGACATCCAACAATTTTTGCAATTCTTCCTTGACAATGTCCTTAAGGGCTGGATTCATTCTCCTCTGAGGTTGCCTAACCGGTTTACAACCCTATTTGATGTATATGTGATGGGTACAGACCGAAGGATGGACTCCTTTCATCTCCTTATAGCTCTAAGCAAAATCATCTAGATGACTGGTCAACAGGCTACACAGCTCCTTTTCCTGGGAAGGAGATAGGGAGGAGCTGATCTTTAACGTTCTCTCAGGGCCGAACTCCACATTCTTGACTCTGGGAGTGACAGGGTTGGTGGCACAAAGGTCCCCTAAGGTGCTGGCTTGGGCGTCCTCCACCAATTTCTCTAAGGATAGTGCACTGGAAGGTGGATTTTGGATCAAAGTCTCAATCAAGTCATCCTCGGTTGGGGGGTCTCTTCTAGTGGTATCTAGGGTGCACAAAGGTGCTGAGTACACCTCATCCTCTTCTCCTTCCTCCAACCACAGTGATAAGTCATGCTCTAAGGAGGGTTGGGCAGGAGGGTATAAGACTAGCTGCTTGGACATAGGACCGTTTTTGATGGTCATGTTTCCTGCACGACAACTTATGTAAGCATCTGCAGTGGCTAACCAAGGCCTTCCCAAAATAAGAGGATATCCAGTAAGCTTTGCCTTGGGTTGCAGAACCAAGAAATCTGCAGGGTATTCCCAAGAGTCGACAGAGACCAAGACATCCTCCACAATCCCTTTGGGAGTCACAGTGGAGCGATCTGCTAGTTGCAGTACTGTCGAGGTGTTCCTCAAGGAACCCTGAAGATTGAGTTTGAGCATGGTATCCCTGGTCATCACATTAATGGCAGCCCCCAAATCAATCAAGGTGTGAGGTATGATGGTGCCATTGATGTGGACATCTACTACAGGACTCCTAGGATCTAGGTACTTTGGGCAGATGACTTGTCCTAACATAAGGTCAGACAGTTGTCCTAAGACATTGATGGTTGAAGCATCTCTTTTTCGCCTGCCTGGGTGTTTAAAACACTTTTCCTTAACCAGTTTGTTTTATATTGGCACATCCTGGATGGCTTGGAGAAGTGGTATTTTCACACACAACTGCTTGAGCTCTCCCAGAAGCTCATCCTCCTCTGGGTTGGGTTGTGTGGTGGCTGTTAGTCTCTCAGGAAAGGGTGGAATAGCCTTTGGTTCACTTTCTTGTTTGTCCTCCTCGTCCTCTGGGGGAGGAGATTGGCGATCCGGAAGAGTCTTTCCAGATCGAAGATTGATCTCCTGGATCTCCACAACATAGGTAGGACATGATGTTTCCCCAGTGTATACCTGCTGGGCCTGTCTATTGTTGGGGTTTGGGTTCGGTTGAGCAGGCATTTGAGGTTGCCTTGGAGGAGCAGGAGGTAATGGTTGAGGTTGAATTGGTGGTGGAGGCAAAATGGCGGGAGGAGTGTTGTACTGGGGCCTCCACCCCGACTGAGGTGCATTCCACTGAGGCTGTGGCTGGGCATGTGAATGATATGAATGAGTAATGGGTTGAGTAGGGTACTGAGGTGGATAAGACCATGGAGGAGGCATAGACCAGGAAGGATGAGCAGGGGGGCCCCAGGAAGGCATAGGAGTCGATTGGTTGGGGCTGTAGTAAGCTTGGGGTGCCCCTTGCATCCCCTGCTGGTAAGGTCTAGGTCCTTGTGGCCTCCTTTGGTTGAGGAAATAGAGAGGTTCAGTGGGAGCTTCTGTCCCTTGGTATATAGCTTTAAGCCCAGGTAAGGTTGGACATTGATTTGTGGGATGGTCCTCCTCACAAACGAAGCACACTTCGACCGAATGCAATGGGCATTCATTCTTAGGGTGTCTCCTTGTACATCTAGGGCAGAAGATAGCCAAGGCCCTCTCAGCTTCTTCTTTATTCTGCTGGATCCTGAATGTGTCTAGTTGCATGGAGATGGCCTGTCTCACCTCACTCTTAAGATCTTCTAATTGATTTGAAAACTCATGCTTGGAGAAAGGAATACCAGCTGAGAGAAGGTTTCCTCTACCTCGTTTCCGAGCTGCCCTACAGTGGTTTCTGAACACAGTCTTGATGTCCTCATAAGGCAGCTGGTAAATATCTCCCCCAGCTAACATGTGAAGGGTATCTAAAAGGTCTTCAGGGACTCCTCGGAGCAGGACCAACTTGAGGGATTCAGGGTCAAGTGTGCACCTGGCCCGCTTATAGCTAAGTTGGAACCTTTCCTCATAATCCTCTAAGGACTCATCATTTCCCATGGTCATCCGGAAGATTTCTCCCTTGGTTTCCTTGGACCTACAGTAGTCCCGGTACTTGGTATTGAAAGCTTGCTACATTTGAGCCCAAGTGGTGATACTATTCCCAGGTAAGTCCATGAACCAACATAATGCTGCATCCTTAAGAGTTGAAGGGAAGAGTTTCAGCTTCTGCTCATATTCGGTATAGTCATAGGTTCTACAAAGGACAACAAACTCAAACAGGAAGGTATCAGGATCTTCATTAGTCAGTCCATGGAAGTGAGGCAGAGTGGAGGGGCTAATGTTTTTCATTTTCATGTCTCCATTGGTTTCTCGGATGGGGAAGGCACCTTATATTCTCTCATCTTCTCCTCTATTGTCAGCCATAGCTTCAGATGGGATGGTCTCTAATTCTTCTTCTGCTATAGGATCTTCGTATATCTCAGGAGGTTCACCTATAGGTTCTTCTGGATCACTGTCACCGAAGAAGAGAGAAGGGTGACTCAGTGATGTGGTGGGGGTGTTGGGTAGGAATTTGCTTGTTTTATCTCGATTCCTACGAGGCATGAAATGGAAAGACTTTTTGATTGCTTTTGTTTTTTCTTTGGTACCTGCAAAACTAAAACAGATTGATCTACAACTAACTATCTTGCTGAAATACAAATGTAGAATTGAAATGAAAGCAGGAAAGGACTAATATACTTTGCTCAAATGGAATTGCAGGAATGGAAATGCTAGTCTACGCTTGCAGAATTGAAATGCTAATCTATGCTTGCAAAATTGAAATTGCGGAATTGAAATGCTAATCTATGAAAGCAGGAAATGTCTATGCTACTTTTGCAGAATGGAAATGAAATAAACTACTTGGCAGAAGGCGAGAGTAAGAAAACAGAAGAAAAGCAACAATTACTAATACTCTGACGCTTCCCCGGCAACGGCGCTAAAAAGATGGCGGGCTCCAGTATTGTAGCAATAATGCTACAACTCCTGGAGCTTCCTTCTCCAATTTTATCAACCCGGTAGTTCGTAACAAACTTGGAAGCGACGGTGCTGTATGCACAAGTACTAGCTCTTGTCGCAGCTGTCACTTGGTCAGCTGGCACAAGTCCGCTAGGGCTCAAGCCAACTTCTATATGTTCTCAGGAGAAGCTTTCTAAATGATGAATGAAGGCTCTCTCAAAGGAAATTGACCTATTTTGCAAGAATGAACTGAAAGCCAACAAAGCATGGAAACCCTAGTAAACCTAATCTGACTAGCTTACCCCTTATGATGCAATGGTGGGAATGCAACTTCTAAAAATGATGCCATTACTTCTAGTGATATGAGATGCATGAGTTTAAACTACTTCCATTGAAGAGAATGCGTTTTGTATTTTTTCTCAAGTGGGTGGAGTTATTATGATTGTGCTTCTTACTAGGTCTTGACTGTGCAGGGGTAGTTCAAAGGGGAGGAAGACTTGGGAAAGGTCAGGAGGACTCTGAGAGGTTCCAGGGGATCCTTCACATCATTCCACAGAAGTTCCCAACGTTCAGGTGCTTGGCAACCGTGTTCGAAGGCTTCTACAGGATGTCTACAGGGGATCCTATAGGAAGCTCGGGATTTCTACAGGAAGTCTGCTAACTTCTACAGGATGTTCTGCAGTCGGAGTTTTGGGTGATGGAGGAGTGAAGGAGCTGTATGGGTGGATAGGTAAGATGAAAGAGGAGCTTGTGATGGCCTATGGACAGAGAGATGAGATGGGGAGAGAGTGGATAGAGCTGGTTGGTCGATAGAAGGGTAGAGTAGTGGAAGGTAAAAAAGATTGAGCAACGTGGACAGTAGAAGGGTTGGAAGGCAAATGAGCTGAGCAGAGGATGAGTAGGTGGCTTAGGCGCGGTTCAGAAGGATAAGAACACGATGAAGTGGTGCTGCGCAGTGTAAATGAAACAAATCACCCTTATCTTGCATGTAATACAAAAGTTCACCAACCTAGTCTAACTGTTTTATTAGGAATCAAAGAACAACAATGTAAGTTGAAGGGAAACCGTGCATGTTGCTGAACCAAAGAGTCATTACTCAAGATATAATCGTATGGACCATTATTAAACCGAAAACATTACATCAATACTTGCATGCATATGTTAAAACAATGTTTTTGGCAGTTGGCACGGTCTACACTTCCGGTCCCCAAACAGAGGTGAAAGTGAGCATGCATTCAACCCTTTTTTTGAACTCAACGTAACTTCAATCTCCCTACGCTAATTCTGAACTACTGAAACAACTGCATTCATGAAACTAACCTACATAGCCAAACCGAAACAGTCAACTCAGCAAACCGTGTTTTCCAAGTGCATGTAAAGGAAAGAAATGCAATGATAAAAGAAAGACAAGTAACAATACAAAGAAAAGGAGGTCTATTGCTCTCAGGTTGGGCCCTAAACTGAGAGCTATAGCTCCTCTAAGAACTCAGAATTGAATCCAAATCTGCCTGCCTTTTATTAAAAGATCATAATAATGAGTCTAACAACATGCCAAAATTGGCTTACAAAGAGCAAAAACAGAGCTACAGCTCGTGATTCAAAATCTACAACAAAGGTTCAAGAGTCTCATCAAAGGCTACAGCCTCAATATTTATACATGATGAGGGCCAAGCTGGCCTCCTCAATTAGTGGGGTTTGGCTGTCCAACTAAAAGTAAACTGCTGTTCCTGTAGAATCCGTTGGCTGCCTTTTAGCTCGGTGGTGATAGCTGTTGGAGCTTGGAGTTGGGGTGGAGATCACGAGGAAGGTCATTCAAGGCTGTGGACAACCTCCCTATAAACCTGCAATGCCACCTTGGCTCTCTCCTTGTCTTCATTTGCGTGGTCTTTGCTCCATTTAATGTCAAAAAACCTGAAATCATCATGTATTAGCCGCATAGGCATAATGACTGCCCTTCTTCCTACAAATAACACTAATATACTAAGAAATGATGCATAAGTGATAAACAATGAAGGGTTGAGCAAGGTAAGTAGGCCAAATGAGCCCAAATTGTTACCAAAAATTGGGGCTCATCAGTTCTCTCAATACCATCTATCTAATACCATGGGCTTATTGCTAACTACTTGTGGTCCCTTACATGATACAGGTTAACCACCTTATTTATTACTATGGCCCATCCCATTATTACATTAATCCCTTGGGTACCTGCCTTTGTACCCCATATTATCCCTCCTAGGTATACTACATTCCACCCCCCTTAACATGTTTCGTCCCTGAAACATGGGAAGAACACAAATAATAAGATCTACTCAAAAGAGTAGTCCATTGGTACCATGCACGTGCATCTAGCGATCCAAGAGAAAGGTGAACTCTCGATCTAGCTGGTGCCTCGCTCGCTTGAGATGAAAGTTGATCCTCGTAGCTCTTCTGTGTTGATGTATAGTAGGTGGATCATCGCCCCTCTCTATATGCCATGCGGGGGCTGTTGTCCTTGTAGCTAATTTGTTGCCACCTTGTTGGTTGTTTTCTTGCTGGGTGATGTGGGTGGTGATACGCTGAAGTTTTAACCAACAATGTATCTTTATTTAATTCACCACATAATGGAGCCTGATTGGTAGTTGATACATGTTGTGTGGCATGCTATTGTTTCTTATCTTTCAATATTACCTCAACCACTAAGTCCTCATCCGATGTAACATTTTCTGCTTCAGCCTCCTTGGACTCTACCTGTTTTTCTGGTACTTGGTTTGATGTTTGTGTTTGGTTGTCTACCATCAATGGCTCATCATCTGATATGTCAGTCGCTGGAACATCTTCTGCTTTAGCCTCCTTGGACTCTACCTGTTTATTGATGGAAATATCTTGTAATGTAATTTTCTTCTTTTTATACCAGAGCTTTAGGAATTTCTTCTGCACATTAATATTTATAGTACCCACCGATTCCATCCAAGGGTATCCCAAAACAACATCCTCATTAGCCATATCTGAAGCATAAAAATCAGAATGCAATACATACTTGTCCATAGAAATCTTCAAATATTTATAAACTTGAACATCCTCATTATCAACTTGTATGTTTTCAATCTGTTTTGCTGGAACTTGCAATTTTTTTGCCAAATTAACATTGATAAAATTATGCTGACAACTAGGATTTATAGACACAATGATTTTCTCCTTCTGAATGAATCCATGAACCTGCAATAAGGAAATACCAATAGAAAATAACCCCTTACATGTCCCATTCTCCTGTTTTCTAGTATGAGACCATTTGTCTAAAAGGACTCTTTCAAATTCTTCATCTGAAAGTTTGGACAACTACTGGCGGTCAAGTGAGAACCACCATCTGCTAGCCTCATCTTTCATACTAAGCAACACTGAAATCTTCCAAAATGTCCCATATGTGGACTTGTGTCCCTGTATGAATTCTTCAATAGTAGGGCTATCATCTTTCCCTGTAAAATTAAGATCCGCCATGAAGAGGGTTTGGGAAAAATTCACTTACTTGGCAAAAATTTGAAATGGCCACAATTCAGTCAATATTGCTCAGAATCCTTATTATGACCTGTTTTTGGAAATGGAACAACCATTATGCATCTGCCCATGTGATATAAATCTCTATCTAGGCACTGGAATTTCCCAACCGCGTTGCAACTGTCCCGCCGCCACAAAAAATTTATGAAAAAAGCAATGATTTTAAATCAGCGATAGCTCCCTCATCCGGACTCTGATTTGACTAATTTGTTTTTTTTTTAAACTTGGGTATTTTTTCACAAACAATCTAGATCTACAATTAGATTCTGCAGATTTTTGACCAGGATGTCCAGATCTGCGCCGCAAAATCGCCCCGAAAAAATGTCTGCACCCCAACTGATTTTTAAATCAGTAATATCCCTCATCCGGACTCCAATTCGGCCGATTTTTTTTTTTGAACTTGGGTATTTTTCCAAAAAGAATCTAGATCTGCAATTGTATTTTATAGGTTTTGCCCCAAATCATATAGATCTGATCTGCAAATTTGTTGCACCGAAAAATGTCTGCAACACCACTAATTTTTAGATCAGCGATATTTCCTTCATCCAGACTCCGATTCGGCCAATTTTTTTTGTTTGAAATTGGGTATTTTTTCACAAAGAATCTAGATCTACAATTAGATTTTGTAGATTTTACCCCAAAACATACAAATCTGATCTGCAAACTCGCCTCCCTAGAAAGTTCTTGCAAAAAAATAAAAAAAAAATTCTCCACTTTTGCCCAAGAAAGTGCTCCGATACCACTTGTTATAGATCTAACTCAAAAGTATATTATAATATAAATAAACCCAATAAATAACAAGATCTGAATAGATAGAATAGAAATTGCTTCACTTTATTAATAAAAACCCTTAAGGTAGGGCAACACCATACATTCACTCCTTAAGCAAGGAGAACACTCCACAAGCCATATGCTTGTTCATACAATATTCCTTGACATCTCTCAAAGGGGAGTCTCTAGCCTCTATATAGGCCCCATACATACAATACGATGGGTCATTACCATGGTTCCCTCAATTCCATCTATCTAATACCATGGGCTTATTGCTAACTACTTATGGTCCCTTACATGATACGGGTTAACCACCTTATTTATTACTATGGCTCATTCCATTATTACATTAATCCCTAGGGTACCTCCCTTTGTACCCCATATTATCCCCCCTAGGTATACTACAGGTTGGCCTTGAATTCAGTCTCAGAAGAGTGGCAAGTGTTTGTCCAAAGTATCTTGGGCAGAGAAATATTGCCGAATTGGGAAGGAATGTGGGCCGCTCTTTAGCAGGAAGAGATGAGGAGATATTTAGTCAAGTGAAAATTGATAGTAGAAACAACAACAGTGGGATGAAGCCAAAGGAGGACGAAGAGAATGCAAACCTTGCATCTAAGGGGCAAAAGGAGCAACGAAAGAAGAAGAAGGACGTCTCGAAGATCAAGTGCTTCCGGTGTGATGAATTTGGTCACTACGCTACACATTGTCCTCTCAAGAAGAAGGACAAGGACAAGAAGCATGATCCGAAGGCTGCATCTGCAAAGATTGATGAGGAGGAGTTTGCCATGATTGCCCAAATACCTCTAGGGGAGAGGTGGGGTGATCTAGTATTGTAGTTCGAAATAACTACAAATGGACACGATCCTTAAGATTCCACTTCTTGGATCAAAACCTTGATATAGGAGCCCAGATCAGCAATAACAGGATGGACCTATGTCAGTTGATGTACAAGAGTTTCAGAGTGACAATTGTAGTGGCTAGGAGCGCCAGAAACTGAGCAGCGAAAGGTAGAGTTGGCAGCAATGTAGAGTCGGTAGCAAACCCAGAGGCTTCAGAGGGTCAGCGCAGAGACTAGCAACAGTCAGAACTCCAACAACTAATGCATCATGATGAACACCTGTTCAGTAATTTTGGATGCTTTTCCGATGCTGATGCAATAACAACAACAATTGGAGAAGGGGTCAGTGTAGATGTAGTGTTGGCAATGGCAGTGGCAGCAGCAACACATGTGCAGAACTTATGAGGGTTGCAGTATAGATGCAGTGTTGGTAGTGGCAGTGTCAACATTGGTATAGATGCAACATTTACGCAGTGGTTGGTGGGCAGTGATGTTAGACATCAACAACGCAGAGGGAGATGTTACAGAGAAGGGTGATGCTTCAGCAGATTGCATTAATAGAGAACATTCATCGCTAAGAGGGAATGTTGAATTATGGTAGCATCGAATGTTCTCTAAGCCTCAAAATTTGCAGGGAGGCTTGGACACATGTATTCCACACTACCCAAAAATCGTTTTGGGAAATTCCACCCGGAGACAGTTTTATTCAAATAATTAATTATTTTTAATGGGTGCATAAGTCTAAACATATGATCCAAGTGGATGTTGGTGGCCACCCACCTATCCCACTTGGACCCCCACAACTGTCTCTTTCAATTTTTCAGTTTCCTTAATTGCAACACAATTTACTATTTTTGGCAATTTTTTGGGTCCTAAACTTTCAGAGCTGTTTTGAGGCCCTAAACGATGTTTTTTGGGAAAACAAGGAGAAACTAGGATAATATAAAAATGTTGTGCACTCAAAAGTTGTAGTCGTCGAATAGATCTTTCTAGTGAGATATTGTTTGCGTCAAACAAAGATCGTATGGCAAAGTTACGACCCCGGGAAGTTGATGTACCAATTTACCCAAATCGGGCCCTTAGTTTGGCGTTTCATCTCCTAGGGTTATGTTTTTGGATGTTTAGGGTTTTCCATTGTTTCTCAACAATAAATAGGCCTTCGAGATTCATTGTAATATAGTTTAGAGGCATGGAGACGCCACATCTCTCCTCAGAGATAAGCTACCATTGCCCGAGCTAGTTTATGTCCATTTATGTTCGTAAGCATTTTTCAGTATTTTTACATTAATGAAATGAAGTATTATTTCTGTTGCATCTCTGTATTTATGGTTATCTTTGTAATTTGTTGTGTTCCTGTTTAAATCCATATCAGTGGTATCAGAGGGGTAAGCTCTTTCTCTGTTTTTCTTTGCATGTCCCCAACGAGGTTGGGATATAAGGAGTTAGGGCTTGAACTGGTCGAACCCTTGCAAGACTAGTCTCACAAATCTCGATGGCCTCCCATAGCGGATGAAAAGAAAGACGAGGGGGCAGGAGATTCTATCAAAATCTTGCTCGAAGAAGCCCTCAAGCGACAAAGGAACGCGATGATGGAAAACTTTTCCCAGATCCTTCAACGACTACCCAGGGGCGACGCATCGGCTTCCAACGGCTACTCTGGAAACACCACACCCTTTAAGGTACAAGTTAACTTTGAAATCCCCATATTCGAGGGTCATATAGACGCAGATGCCATAGATAAATGGTTAAATCTATCATATGGTTATTTTTCTGTTCATGATTTTTCCAGTCGGGAAAAGATCACTTTTGCACTTCTCAAAGCAGGCCCCCATGTCAAGGACTGGTGGGAAACCTACTATGAGCAAAAGGATGAAAGTACGGGCTCAATATTTTCAGCCGCACCCACTTGGAATTCATTCTAGGATGCCATTAAGGAGCAGTACTACCCTGTCAAAAGCTATGAGGATAAATACATAAAGTGGACTACGCTGCGACAGGGAAGGGACCAAGATGTGTCAGAGTTCACAAATATTTTTCATACCCTTCGCACAAAGTTGGGTATCAAGGATTCTGAGCTGCATTTAGTACTCAAATACCGCGACTGCCTACATAGGTACATCTAGGACGAGATGGAGTTCTTGAACATCTCCTCGCTCGACACGACATACCAATACGTTGTCAAGATCGAGCATAAGTTTAAACAAAAGAAGCGAGACTTTGGATCTGTGAATCTGAAGAACAAAGGACAAAGCCAAGGCGGGGTGACCCAAGACAACCCATTGAAGCCACAAGATAAGAAAAACACTACAAAGTCAAAGAAGGACACAGGAAAGTGGTGTGAGTTCCATAAGAGCCCCACTCATAACACAAGTGAGTGTCAGATCAAGCAGTCGTTGGTGGCCGGGTTGAAGGCTTCAGAATCATATGCATGTTACGACCCTGAGTCAGAACTCGATAAGGGGAATGAAAAAGGGAAGAAAATCATTGATGCGGAGCCTAGCACCACTGTTGCCACGACCAAGGTCCAGAAGAATGAGCCCAAAGATCGAGAGGAGGGGGAGCGTCTTTTCCACTCACAGATGTGGGTGAAGGGTTTGCCGCTGCAATTCATTGTTGACAGTGGAAGCCAAAAGAACCTCATTTCATCAGAGGTTGTGAAGAAGCTGGGCTTACCGACCACACCACACCCACAGTCGTACAACATTGGGTGGCTTCACCAAGGATGAGATCTTCGAGTCTGCCAGCAGTGCCGCCTTCCTTACAACATCAAGCCATTCACATATGAGGTATTGTGTGATGTTGCACCGCTTGATGTTTGTAATGTATTATTAGGCCAACCACACTTGTGGAAGCGACATGCTGTGTATTATTCAAGGCCTTGCGCTATTATTATTTCTTTGTGTAATACATTATACAGGATACTAGAGGTAGCCCCACCTACCACTACTTCTTTGATCTCTACTAAGAAAGGCAGTAAGATCATCTCCCAGACTAGAAAATTTATTTTCTGTCTGGTTCACCCTCAAAGTAAGGGGAAGATCATAGCCACATCCATGGCCCCTAGGAAGGGTTCCTCCATGCAGCAGAAGCAGGTGGATACGGTCATGAGAGAAGACAGGGACATCTTCTCGTCACCCACAGGGGTACCGTTGCATTGTTAGGTCAAGCATTCGTCCGATTTGACTTCCAGAGCACCTCTACCTAACAGGCCGTTCTATCGCCACTCCGTTATGGAAAATCCCAAGTACAAGCAGTGACATGATCAACATTGGGGGCCACACAAGTTTCAGGTGGGCAACAAAGTCCGGTTGCATTTGAAAAAAGAAAGCCTTACTGGAGCCCACAAGAAGCTTAGACCACTTCGATATGGTCCTTACACCATTACCAAGGTTGTGGGAAACAATGCTTTGGAGCACAACATTCCCCCATTCCTTGGCTTGTACCAAGTGTTCAATGTGGACCGCCCTTGACCATGCTTCCCACTATTACTGGACACGTCAAAGATCATTGGAGAACAGCACACCAGGGACCAAGTTCAGCAGAAGTTTCCTCATCTCATGGAGGCACTCAACGAAATGGGGAACATTGCTTCCTAAGGGGGGAGGAATGATCCAGGTGGATGTTGGTGTCCACCCACCTATCCCACTTGGACCCCAAAAATTGTCTCTTTCAGTTTTTCAGTTTCTTTAATTGTAGCAAAATTTACTATTTTTGACAGTTTTCCGGGTCTTGAACTTCTGGAGCCATTTTGAGGCCCTAAACGATGTTTTTTCAGAAAATAGGGAGTAACATGGGTCATGGACCCATGTTTCTCACTCAAAAGTTGTAGTCCTCGGATAGATCCTTCTAGCGAGGTATTTTGCATGTCAAACGAAGATCGTATGCCAAAGTTACGACCCCGGGAAGTTGATGTACCAATTTACCCAAACAGGGCCCATAGTTTGGTGTTTCATCTCCTAGGGTTAGGTTTTTGGATTTAGGGTTTTCCATTGTTTCTCAACAATAAATAGTCCTTCTAGCCTCATTGTAACATAGTTCATAGGCATGGAGCTGCCACATCTCTCCTAAGAGATAAGCTACCATTGCCTGAACTAGTTTATTTCCATTTATGTTTGTAAGCATTTTTCAGTATTTTTACATTAATGAAATGAAGTATTATTTCTGCTGCATCTCTGTATTTATGGTTATCTCTGTAATTTGTTGCATTCTTGTTTAAATCCGGATCAACTTAGGAAATTAAAATAATTAAAGGGCATTGATCAAACTGTGGGTGAAACTTCTAGAAGAAGACTAGGATCAAGCCAAAATGATCTAAGCCATTGATTAAAATCTAATCCATGCCGTTGGTTCTCAATTGAAGGATTATAAGAGGAGGCTTGATGGGAATTTGAAAAACACACTAGTGAGAGATCAAGAGATCAAATTTCTCAGAGAGGGAAGCACAATAGTTTCTAGAGAGAAGATAGAAGTGATTTCTTGCAGTGAGGGGCAGGGATAGTTCCGGTTGGAGAGTTTCCTGATCGGGGAATACATCGTAGATGAGGTAGAGAGAGATCTAAAAGAGGCAGCACAGAGGCTACACTGGGCAGCGTAGGTTGACGTAGAAGCAATGCATAGCCTAAGAGGAGATTTGTATTTTGTTGGAGAGGTCGAGTTTTAGAGCCAAAAGCTAGCGTGTGAGACTGGGAGGGAAAAAGTCGAAGTCTCATAGGAAAATTGATCTACAAAATGAGTGATGCAGTCCCCAGAAGCTGCGATGTAGGGCCTATGTAGTGACTGTGCAGAGGCAACAAGGGACTAGCCATTCTGTGGTTGGATCAGTCAGGATCACTAGTGATAATGTGAGGTATATCTCACTCATCTCTCTGTCAGTGATATTCTCTGTATTGGATATCCAGCAAGGCATCCAAAGATTATATTCTGAAAACTATTGCTTAATAATACAAACCCTCAGCTACTGCATCGGTTTTCTCACATTGGGTCTTTTTGGGGACATTTGTAAAAAAAAAACGATGTCACTTGTGCTGAGTATTTCTTTCTTTCTTATTTCTTGTTTCCGCATATAATTTTAATTGGGGAAGGCTGCAGTGTATTACTTTTGGTATTTGCTGTAGGATGTAGTAAATAATTTGTTCAGTAATTTAACAAATAGAAGAAACTTAATCAGTTGCTGTAGTAGAAATTTGGGTCTTCAAAACTTTTACAGATGCCATAAGAAAGAATGAAGCCTTGAAAGGTTGAATTTTCTCAGATGTTATAAAAGAAGGAAGTTGTTGATCTCCCTAAGTTGAGAGGGAGCTTGGATAGAAGAAAGGGTATATCTCCCCGGTTGAGAGGGAGGGCATATTATGACAGCCATAGTAAATACCTTGAAGAAAGAATGAAACCGAAGAATGAATGAAAGTACTACAGATGGATTTGCAAATAAAATACTTGTGAAGTATTGAGGTTGTATTTGGTGCTACTGAAGAAGTGAAAGAAGAAAGCTTCCGACAAAGTTGTATTTGAATAGCTTGATGTTGATATGACTAGCATTATAATGATTGAGGACCTGAAGGTTTGTGTTTACTTGTATATATATTTGAAGGTTTATTACTAATTAGGGTTGTGATTGTGCAAGATCTCTCCATAAAAAGATTGAACGTTTGAAGCATGCTTGGAGTGGTGGATATATATCTGATTTAGTTGAAAAGGAGAGATGAAGCATCTTGTGGCAACAAGATGCTTGGGAGGACATCTAGCTGGCCTATGTGTTGATGTCTAGATCCCGAAGTAGGGAGGGTGGCGTTGGTCATGGAGCTCTAACCTTGGATACACACATAGATCCGTGGGTTGGTGTTAGCGCTTAAAAGCTTGATGGTACCTAGAATGGCTAAAGCTTGAGTACACCTTAGTCCCACCTATTGATTTATGCTAGCATCGGATGTGCTCTAAGCCTTAAAATTTGCAGGGAGGCTTGAAAACATGTATTCCACAATACCCAGAAATTGTTTTGGAAATTCCACGTGGAGATAATTTTATTAAAATAATTTTAGTAAAATAATTAATTATTTTTAATGGGTGCTAAAGTATAAACTTAGGAAATTAAAATAATTAAAGGGTATTAATCTAAATGTGGGTGAAACTTCTAGAAGAAGACGAGGATCAAGCCAAAATGATCTAAGCCATTGATTAGGATCTAATCTCGGTCGTTGGTTCTCAACAAAAACATTATAAGAGGAGGCTTGAGGGGCATTTGGAAGACACATCGAGTAGATATTAGAAGATCAAATTTCTAAAGCACAACAGTTTCTGAGAGATAAAGTTGAAGTGATATTTTGTAGTGAGGGGTAGAGATAGTATCCGGAGGGAATTTTTTTGTGGGTTGGAGAGTACAAGGTAGAGAGGGCAGAACGAAGTCCAAAGAGGCTGACACTAGGCCACAAAAAGCTGACGTAGTGGTAGCGCAGAGCCTAAAGGGAAATCAAATTCTTGCTGAGGAAATCGAGTTTCAGAAGCTAAGAGCCGAGCTGTGAGACTGGGAAGCTAAGAGCTAAAGTTTCCAGCTAGCAAAGAGTCAGAAGGAAGAGGAGCACAGTCCCCAGAAGAGGTGACGTAGAGACTGCATGGGGTTGATGCAGTTCTGTGCAAAGGTTGACGCAGAAGGGACACAAAGGCTCACTTCCAGCAAATCAGAGCCGAATCTTCCAGTGACAGGGTGAGATCCTCTGACTATTTCATTTTGTCCAGGTTCTCTATGTATCAGATAGCTAGTTGGGAATCCAACAAATTATACTCAAAATTACTACTGCATAATAATAAAACCCTCAGCTACTGCACCGGTTTTCCCTCATTGGGTTTTTCAGGGGACATTTGTCCAAAAATAGTTGAGTAGATGTGTGTGATGTTTATTTCTCTCCTGTGTTGTATTTAGTTTCCGCAGTTTTATTTTGGTGTAGGCTGCAGTGTATGTATTTTAGTATTTGCCATAGAAAATTGCAAGTAACTTGTTCAACTAATTTAACAAGTAGGTGAAATATAACCAGTTTGCTGGAGTAGGAATTGGGTACTTGATTTTTCACATGGTATCAGAGCATAGATCGTGAGCAGAAGAGATCAAAAGCAGAAAGGAAGAGGAGTTCGAAATAACTGCAGAGGCAGCGATTTGAAACCACAGAGGCAACACAGTTCGTGGGTCAAGGAAGTCAAATTTTTGAGGAGAATGCGATTTCTCTGAGTGAGTCGATAGAGAAATTCGATCTCCAAATCAAAGCTTTCAAGTGGAAAAAGTGAGAAGTGTATTTTGTCTTGCAGATCAGATCTTTAGTTGGGACACAAATATTTTATAGCAGTTGCTGGAAGAATAGTGTTAGTGGTATAGAGAGATACACTTGAGGGAATTTCTTCCTCAGAGAATTCCTAGCCAGGGAATTCAAATTCTCATTTGCTGAGTAGCAGCAAGGGGCAGTAGATCTACTAACTCCAACAGGGAGTACGTAGGCTAGCCCAACAACAACACAGAGGAGAGAGTAGATCATTTGACTTTTTCCATTAGTAGAGATGGAAGTTAGTGGATTGAGAGATCAAGATCGATTGTATGGTGCATCCAACTATGTGATTTGGAATGCGAGGATGTCATGCCTTCTGGATGAAAATTTTATCAAGATCTACGTCGACAGTGTGGTAGTCGAGCCCACGGATCCAAATCTTCTCAAGAAGTATAAGGGAGAAATAACGGAGGCCAAGCGGATGATCCTTGATGGAGGGAAGGATCATGTAGTATGTCACATCTTAGCTAAAGGGACTGCCAAGGAGATGTGGGATGCCTTGTCCACGCTATATCAGGGATCTTCCGAGCAGCGAAAGATGTACTTGGAGAAGAAGATGAGATCCATGCAGATGCAGAAGGGGGAACACATTGATCCGTTCCTTGCAAAGCTTCAAGAGACCCGTGACGAGTTGGAAGCTGCGGGGTCAACACCTCAACCTACCAAGATGGTGAGGCTGACTCTAAATTCAATCTCAGAAGAGTGGAAAGTATTTGTCCAGAGCATCCTAGGCAGGGAGAAATTGCCAGACTAGGAAGGAATGTGGGTCGCTCTTCAGCAAGAAGAGATGAGGAGGGAATTGGTGAAGTGTAAAATTGATGGAAACAATAGCAATGGGTCGAAGCCCAAGGAATAGGATGAGAATGCAACCCTCACACCTAAGGGGCAACATGTGTTGGGAAAAATGTTGAGAAGGGAGGGGTGAATCAATATTTTAACTTTCACTATTATGATTTTCTTTTTCAAACAATATACGCTACTTTATTGAAACCAACCAGCATATGTCCGCGACTATAAAGAATGAAACCAACATATATGTAATAAACACATAATTCATTGTCTTGAATAAGTGTGTGATGCATTAAGTAGTAAACAGATGTAGTAAGAATAGAATAAATCAACAAGCATAAGCAACACATATGAACACCATGATTTTTCAGGTGGAAACCCAATGTGGGAAAAAACCACCGCTGCTGTCGTCTCAGTCTTTAATCTTCTTATAATAAAAAGTGTTTACAAATTTTGTACTCATGTAGACTTTTCCAGTACATAGGCATATACCTGCTTAAGGCTACAACCTTCTCTTGTTTTCCAGCTTCTGCTGGAAGGGAGCTCCAACCCCCTAGCTCTTGCACTGACTAATATGTTTACTAGTATGTAGGCTCCAACCTACAGAAGGCTACTACCTTCACTCTTCCTCCACGGACCACATTTCATAAATTTTCAGACTAGACCCATCAGTAACATTGAAGCTCAAAATTAATCACCAATGCAATAATTGCATCTACCAATAATCAGTCAGATCACTGTCACCAGAACACGGAGCTAAATCCATAACACTGCATCAACAATCAGAACCAACTGTAACCTCAAAATCATATGTCAGAATTACTACTTCAATGAAGCCAACCTGCGTGTATACGCTACTTCCTTTAACCAAACCTATGTATACCTCCAAAAATACTGAATCATAAAAACCTCTGAATCAAAATTGTACCAACCAGAATATTCTGAAGATCTACTGTCAAATTACAGAATACAGATAGAAGAAAAGATCACCCTTCTTACTCAATCAATCAATCAATCAGACTCAATCTCCTTATACAGTCAGTTCTACTTTCAGATCTAATGAAGACATCATTGAAAGACAACAATAAAACAACAACACTGATCAGATAGATCAATCATCTCTGAACAACAAGATTTTCTTCTGCATACACTACTTGGAGGTGTAAAACCAACGTGTATATGCGCCTTCACCAAGGCGAACTAGCATATAGATCTGTAAATACTAACTTAAAACTTCACAACTATTCCATACTTTAGTCATGCCCATACCAAAACATTTACAGGATGAAACATGCGTTAGAATTCAGTTCTAGCCCAACAATTATTAGATCATACAATGATAAGTCATTTTAGGTCTCATGATCATGATCCAACATTGTATCAAAAGGTGCACAAGATATTTTAGATCATATCATAACCATAGCCCTTACAACATAAGATATACTTCAGATAGAAGCATTCATGAAAAACCCTTTCGCTTGCACACTTAGCCCTTTGATCTTCTCCTCCTTATATAGTTTTAGCCTTTCTCAATACCTCAGATCAAAACAACACTTAGAACCTGTGGTATTCTTGGATGGGATCAAATAACCATTACTTTGCTAAATATTGTGGGCAAATACCATGGTATTTTTTTAACCTTAATTTTCCATCCCATACACGCTTTTCCTTCTGTGAAAGTGCGTGCATACATATATGCTCTTTTTGTTCTGTGAACCCACTTGTATACGCTATTTCTACTAGGTGAACCCATGTATACAACTTAAAATAACTTAAAACATTCTTTTTCCTCAATTGCTTGATTATGATTTATAGTCCTTTTGTCCCATCATCCTGTTCTTCTATACCATTACCCTGTTAACTTTGAATTGACCTGTTACAATGTGAATATCCCTTTATCAAATCTAAACTGACCTGTGAGAGGGTTTCCATCAAGGATAACACCTCTACCATAATGCCAATAGTAGGAGCAACAAAAGAAGAAGAAAGATGTTTCAAAGATCAAGTGATTCCGGTGTGGTGAACTTGGTCGCTACGCTACACAATGTCCTCTCAAGAAGAATGACAAGGATGAGAAGCATGATCCGAAGGCTGCATTTGCATAGATCGAGGAGGGGGAGTTTTCCATGATACCCCAAATGTGGCGTGATATAAAATTGTAGTTTGAAAGAACTACAGATGGGCAAGATCCTTGAGGAATCCACCTCTTGGATCAATAACTTGCTACGAAAGCCCAAAACATGCAGTAGTAGGATGGATCAGTGTCAATCAGAGTGATAGTGCAGTGGCTAGGAGCGCCAAAGGCTGAGCTGCGTAGAGCTAGAGTTGGCAGAAGTGTAATTGACATAAAGTGGAGGTCAGTAGCACCGTAGAGGCTTCAGAGGGTCAGCGCAGAGAATAGCAGCAACCAAAATTCCAGTAACAAGATGCATCATGTTGAACACTATTTCAATAATTTTGGATGTTTTTCCATTGATAATGTAGTAGCAACAACGATTGGGGAAGGTTGTAGTGCAGATGCAGTGCTGGCAGTGGCAGTGCCATCGACAACACAAATGCATATTTTGAGAGGGAGTTGTAGTACAAATGCAGTGTTGGAAGTGGTAGTATCAACCACAGTACAAATGCAACATTTGCATAGTAGTTGGTGGGAATGATGTCAGACATCAACAACGTAGAGGGAGATGTTACAGAGAAGGGTGATGCTTCAACAAGTTGCATTACTAGAGCACATTCCTCGCTAAGAGGGAGTGCTGATTTCTGGTATCATCAGATGTGCTCTAAGCCTAAAAATTTGAAGGGAGGCTTGGACACATGTATTCGAAAATACCCATAAACCGTTTTGGGAAATTCCACCCGAAGAGAGTTTTATTAAATAATTAATTATTTTTAATGGGCGCATAATACTAAACTTAGGAAATTAAAATAATTAAAGGGTATTAATCTAACTGTGGGTGAAACTTCTAGAAGAAGACGAGGATCAAGCCAAAATGATCTAAGCCATTGATTATTATCTAATCTGGGTTGTTAGTTCTCAACAAAAATATTATAAGAGAAGGCTTGAGGGGCATTTGGAAGACAAGTTGAGTAGAGATCAAAATATCGAATTTCTGAAGCACAATAGTTGCCAGGAGAGAAATTCAAAGTGATCTTTTGTAGTGAGGGGCATAGATAGTATATGGAGGGAAGTTTTTCCTGGGATGAAGAGTATAAGGAAGAGAGGTAAGAATGACGTCCATAGAGGCTGATGTTGGGCTACATAGACCTGACGCAGTGGCAACATAGAGCCTGAAGGGAGATTGAATTCCTGTTGAGGAAATCGAGTTTTAGAAGCTGCGAGCCGAGGTGTGAGATTGGGAGGCTGAGAGATGAAGTTTTTAGCTAGCAGAGGGTTAGAAGGAAGAGAAATGCAACCCCCAACATAGGTGACATAGAGACTGGGTAGGGTTGATGCAGTTCTGTGCAGAGGCTGACGTAGAAGGGATAAAGAGGCTCACTTCCAGCAGATCATAGCCAGATCTTCTAGTGACAGGGTGAGATCATCTCACTATTTCATTTTGTCCAGTTTCTCTCTATATTGGATAACCAGTTGGGCATCCAACGAATTGTACTCAGAATTACTACTGCATAATAATAAAACCCTCAGCTGCTACACCGATTTTCCCGCATGGGTTTTTCCGGGGAAATTTGTCCAAAAATAATTGTGTAGATGTGTGTGATGTTTATTTCTCTCCTATGTTGTATTTAGTTTCCACAATTTTATTTTGGTGTAGGCTGCAGTGTATGTATTTTAGTATTTGCTGTAGAAAACTGCAAGTAACTTGTTCAACTAATTTAACAAGTAGGTGTATATAATTGGTTTGCTGTAGTAGGAATTGGGTAACCAATATTTCACACCACCCAATAAGAGTACCTTGGTCAGGTATCTAATCTATTGCACTATGTGTGTTGTGACTCTTCATACAGTATATCATTTTGAGATCTTCCATGTACCTTTGTATATATGTAATTATGAATACCTCCCTAGTTAAGAGGGAGTGTTGAAGAATGTAACTAGTGTTGGTCTTCATAATTATATCTGAGTCATGATGTAATATATTTGTCAAAAGAAAGAAAGAAAAATTGTAAGAGAAATTTACCTATTAAAGCACAAGATTCATGCTTGGATCAATGGTTTTTAGGTCAAAGCCTCCATTGTAGGCTTCTAGGGTTTATGTCAAGTGTCCTTGTCCATGCCATAATGTAATAAACCCTTCTTGGGCTTTACCAATCAATCAAGAAATTTATTTTTATGTAAAATAGTTCATTTAGGCCTCCTCCACCAAGTCGGCCTCAACTTGGACAACTCGGCCTAATTAGGGAGGCAAAATCCACTATAAAAGGGCAACAACTCGACTCATTTGGAGCACAACCCTAACAAGTTCGATCTGCAACTGTTGCTAGGGAAGGAAAAAGGTGTGAAATTCAAGGGAGGAAGAGGAAACCCTAGCAAGGAAGTTTGAAGGCCATTTTATCTCTCTTTTGACTCACACTTGCGAAAATTTGAAGCTGTTGGGGAGGCTAAAATTTTATAACTGTAGTAGGGGTGAAAGTCTGGAAGCTAGGGGTTGAAATTTTGGATGTTGCTGGGTTGAAGCTGCTGGACAATAAGAGACTATTGAATTTTGTTGAATCATATTGAAAGGTTAGATTGGTGGAGGAGGAAGGTATTTTGGGTCTAAGGTCTTGGTCTATCTCAATTTTATTAGTAGAATAGTTTGAATAGGTTTTCCCCTAGAGAGGGGTTTTAGCCATGGTCGAGTGCCTACATATGGTGTCGTTGATCTTCATGTCTTGATTTGATGATTGCTTGATGAAACAAAGATTAAAGAAGAATATAAAAAGAAGATAATGAGACTACAAGAATATCACAAGAAATTATCAATATAAGAAAATCTTTCTGCTTTTCTGATTTCTAACATTGGCCAACCTTTGCGACCACCTTTATAGTACATGGAGAGGATTCCTAGAGGACCATGTTGGAAAATGTAACTAGGTTCGGTCTTCATTAATGTATTTGAGTCATCATGTAATGTACTTGTCAAAAGAATAAAGAAAAGAATTTTTATTATTATTGAATTGACTTGTTAAAGCATGGGTTTCATGCTTGGGTCAACTGTCATAGGTCAAGTCTCCATTCTAGGCTTTAGGATTATTTATTTGGATCAAATTCAATTTCTTTATTCGTCAAATACTCCTCCATCAAGTCTCCTCTTGTCGGCTTCAAATAGATAATCATTATGTCGACTTCATTCAAGTGAAATCATGTCGACCTAGTCTCAAATAAAGACACAATTGTTCATGAAATCATGTTAACCTATTTCAAGAAGGAACAATTATATATACAACACTAGAACCTCACATTCCACATAGAACACAAGCTTGGATTTCAGAGAAGATTGTGGTCATCTCTGAGATGAAGTTTCGGTGATCTTAGAAACAAGCTCGGACAAGGAATTTCTGAGTCAAATGTTTCGGTGGTGTTGGCCACTCCGTGTCAACGACCCCATAGCAGTACATCCCATTTTTTTTCAAAAGGGATATCGCCTGATCGATGTGTCTGTGCCATCCAGTTATCAACATCAGCCTGATCATCATGTTATAATGTAAACCCTTTATGCATGTATATGATGTAAATAATCTTAGTAGAACCGTGTCATGTATGTAACAACCTAGGTAAACCTACCTTTCTAGTGACGATCTCCATCATGGATGGTTTTTCGTCTCACCGATTCATTTTTGAATAATCGATGGATTTTTTCCCTCCAGTCTTACCCCAAAGTTGGAATGAATTTTGTCTCTAGGATCCTAGGCAAGTACTAGTGTTCTAGATCGAGTTTATGTAAAAATAATTTGGGAATAATCCTAACTATTTGGTTAGATTATTTTATTACAAATTACTTGGTCTGCTGGATTATATTTGTGTTGCAGAAGTGGGAAGTCTGTGAGGGTCTTTTACAAATGGATTTTCCCTCTTATGATATAAAAAATATGAAAATCATGATGTAAAGTGTCTTGAGGGTCGAAAAATAGTTTATCCCCTCATAGGTTAATTAATTAAAATTTCTGGCCAAAAATTAATTAAAATCCTAAGCCAAAAATTTAATTAATTCTAGGTCCTAAGTAAATTTAAATTCTCCAAAGGAAAAATTCGTTGGTCCTAAAAAAAACAAATTTTAAAAGGTCTCGGGACTAAGGTAAATTAATTATTTTGATAAATTTTAAACCTTTTATCCCTGGGGGTTAAGTCAACACCAAAATATTGGGGAAATTAACTCAAAAATTCTATTTTTGAGTTAATTAAAATGCATTAAATAAAAATTTCGAATTTCCTCAATATTTAAATATTTCGACGGATGAGATTAATTTTTTTTTAATCTTCATCAACGGCCGAGATTGCTTTGACGAGGATCACTCAAACAAGCCATTGGAGGATTTATCTTTAAATATGAAGTCATTTCCCAGTTGATTTATCTGACCTTTGAGTCGTGTGCTTAACAAGAAGCTCTCGTGTAATTTTTTTATTTTTTATTATATATATATATATATATATATATATATAATTTTAATTTTTTTTTATAATAAAGAAAGACTTTGGGGTTTAATTTTGCTGTTATTACTCTTGATGGAACACTGTAAGATGTTTTATTTTCATGCATGATTTTTTCAAAAGCCATTGATGATAGCTTATGAAGAGCGATTTGAGTACATGTATCTTGCTCAGTCACTGGGGTTTGAATAATAATCTAAATTTTGAACGTAATAGCAGGCATCTCTATTTGTCTAAATATTATTATTATTTTCTCACTCTATATTTTAATGGTTGGATTGATTTTTGTAGGGAAATATTGATTTAGATTTTCAGGTGTTAGGGGAAGTTTTCAGTTGGGCAAACCAACTCCCTATATGTGTTTCCTGAAGAACCCAACTAAATTAATCCCAAAATTATCATAACATTTTTGTTTTACTGATGCATAAGGGTTTCGAGTTAGCACCTCCTTTTTTTTTTTAATTTCTATGTGGCATAATGATAGATCTGACTACTTAGAGCCTTTAACTTGTAATTACTGTAATTATTTAAATGGGTTTTGGGGTGTTTAATTTCATCATTGTATATATCGTTTCTGGGTGTTTTGTTTTTGTCATTAAAGGTACATATTTAAAGGAGAAATTTTGTTTGAAGCCAGATCTAGGCCCTGGAGGGTATGATGCCTCAATGTCATCTTGCAGGAACATTTTTTAAAGAAAATTTTATAGTCCGAGGGTTTTAAAATTCAAATTTGGAGATTTTATGAGTGTTTCAAGGATAAATCTGAAGCAAAAGAATATCACTTTAATCACAAATTTCTGAGAATTTTTTTAAGGGTTTGAAATACCAGCTTTTGGCTACATTTTTCTTTGTTTGGAAAATTTCAATTTTTTTTTTACTGCCTGGGGTTTTCGATCTGCTACAAATTTCAAAATTTTATTATAAAAAACCCCTCTATTCCTCCATCCTCTATCTTATGCACTTGCAAATCGACTTCCAAATGCTCCCTGCTCTCCCCATGGTCTTCTAACACTGCCTTTGCTCTGTCCCCTATAAAATTCGCAACCCTTTCTGTGCCCTTTCTCTTGCAAACCGACGTTCAAACCTGAGTTTCCCATCTCCCTTCTCCTCATCACTGCAAACTCGCGGCCTTGAAGCTTCTCATCGAGTTTTTATTTTTTGTCTACTGCCTTTTGCTTATGCCCGTGTCCTCATCCCTGTGCCTCTCCTTGCTGACAAAACACTGCCTTTCAATATGCTCTTTTCCCTCTGTTGCTGCCCTCATCCTCTCCCTTCCTTCCAACTCTTCTCCATTTCCGTGGATTCTAAAATCCCTCCATCGCTGCTCGTGAAACTCTATACTCACGGCTCCTTCCTCCCTATCCAATTGCAGTTTTCCTCCCTCGACCATTGCTGTCACCCCTTCTGCCCATCAAGCTCCTCTCTGCCGTCGTCTCAACCTGCACAACACACTAAAAAAACATTTGATTTTTTTTTTGTTTCATTTTGTATGTATGTTAGGTTTGGTTTTTGGTTTCAGATTAAATCAATTGTATTTGTTTTACTTTTTTCGATTTATTTTATTTTATTTTATTTTGTTTTACATTTTTTATTTTAACTTAGGATTTTGATTTGTGTTTTGATTTTTTATTTGGTTGTTATTTTGATTTTGTTTTTAAAAACATTTATAAGTATTTAATAAAAAAAAATTAAAAATTAAAAATTAAAAAATGATTTTTATTATATATATATATATATATATATATATATATATATATATATATATATATATATATATATATATATATATATATATATTGTTTTTGTTCTGTGACTTTGGAATTGCGAATGAAATAAATCAAAAAGGAGAATTTAAGCTTTCACATTTTTTTTTTTTTACATTAAAAAATTCATTTGCCCCATTAAACTTTGCTTGATAAGCTTAACACATTAAAAATTTACTCAAGGGATAATTAAATTCTAATCTAAAGGTCCTTGGTGTCTTTTTGTGTGTAAGTGTAAAATTTTAAATTTTGTGGTATTGATTTCTCTGTTGTCAATCGTTATTAATGTTTTAGAATCATCTCTAAAGATTGAATATAGGAGAAAGGTAATTTTTTCTAGATTTGGGTTATTGAAGAAAATCATTTTAATTCTAGAGTCATATATTTCTTTGGCATTTAAGTTTCATAGATCTTAATGGTATTTAATTACTAGAATATCCTGCATTGTAAAGTTTTGGGTATTTACATGTAATCGTTCATGATCGTCACTTTCATCACATTTATAAATTGCTCTGGATAACTTGTTTTTATCTAGTTTATGGTTAACTTAAATATTAAGGCACTGGTCTAAAATCATTTCTAACTTGTGGTTGTATTTGTCTTAATTGTTTGATCTATCCATCTCGGTTAGCCAAGACTTGTTTTACATTCATCAAGTTGTTCAACCTTAAGTCTCCTAGAGCCTGTGTTCCATAGGCTATGTTCATTCATTCACCTTAGGGACTACCCCCTTTGACTTGTCTAGGAGAGAGTCTAAACAGAGTGAGTAAGTATTAGAGTGACAACCCTTACTCTGAGCATTATCGCGGTGCTTGGACACTTTCTGCGAAAACATTTTTTAGCACCGTTTCCAGGGAAAAAGTTTTTTTGTCCGTGGTCTCGCAATCTCTTCTCATCATTTGAGCCTTTCATCTTCACCCTTTCGTATTCATCTCATTTTCATCATATCATCTTCTATGTCTAAGTTAGATTTCTGTACGAGTGGCAACTCCACTTCCTTCATCTTCTACAAGGGCGTGTACTGGGAGGAACCCAAGTAACTTGGATAATCCTGCTCCAGATCCTGAAAGGGATCTCAGAGCTAGATTACACAAGCTCTCTTCTCATACACTCGACAATCTTGGCCAGGAATCTCTTTGTGACATCCATTCACTCTTCTTGAATCTTCCCGTTCCAGACATCATGGATATCTATGAGCCTCTTAACTTTGTTAACATCCAGGGTTATCCCCATAACCTTCCTAATATTGGTATAGATAATTTGCCTGCTTTCCGAGGAAATAATGCAATCACTGTTTAACATTATTTATATGCTTTTCATACTTGTTGGGCTAAATTTGCTCATGCTCAGAATTATGAGGATGTGCAAATGAAATGCTTGGTCTTGACACTTGAGAAGGACGCTATAGATTGGTTTAGGGATAGGCATGATCATAGCATTGATTTATTTAATTCCCTCCTTAATGCTTTTAGAGAGAAATTTGGTGATAAGAAAGAAGATCGATTTCTAGCAAAAGCCGTTAGCGTCATTAAAAAGAAAGAAAATGAGATGTGTGAATAATTTAATAAAAGGTTTAATGGTATGCTTAAAGAGATATGTACTAATTACAAACTAGCTGAGAAAATGCTTCGAGAATATTATCTCAATGATTTCAATCCTGTCACTAATTATGAGCTAAGGAGGTCCAAGCCTGGTGACTACAAGGCTTGTCAAATCACAACCGTAGAGATGGAAAAATATAAGAAGGGTTTTGGTAAATCTGAGATTCCTGGGTTTGATGGATTTGCTGTTAAATTAAAATAACCTAAAGGAAAATAAAAAGAATCTGAAGAAGAAACTATGCAAATAGTGCTTAAGAAGTTAGAAAATATGGATTTAAATCAAGCTAGGATGACTACTGATCATGCTAAAGAAATAACTACATTACAGTCTAGGTTGATTCAAGTGGAAAGAGCTCAAATGAAAAATCATCAACCTATGGGTCTGAATAATAATAACAATCAAAATAATTGGCAGAATAAAGGTCAGTCTAGTGAGAAAATGCCTCCTCACCCTCTTGAAACAAATAATCTTATGGAGGAGACCCCGACTTATTGTAGAGCATGTGATGAGCTTCAAGAAGAAGCCACTTGTCATGTTATCAAGAGAATCATGCATCATGAGATGTTTGGGACAAATAATCAGATACACATGTGATCCGAATTTAAACAGGAACACAACAGATTACAGAGATAACCATATACACAAAGATGCAATGGAAATAATACTTCATTTCATTAATGGAAAATACTGAAATATGCTTACAACCAGAAATGGAAATAAACCAGCTAGGGCGATGGTAGCTTATCTCTGAGAAGAGATGTGGTGGCTACATGCCTATGAACTGTGTTATAATGAGGCTCGAAGGCCTATTTATTGTTGAGAAACAATGGAAAACCCATAACATTCCAAAACCTAACCCTAGAAGATGAAACGCCAAACTGTGGGCCCCGTTTGGGTAAATTGGTACACCAACTTCCCAGGGTCGTAACTTTCACATACGATCTCTGTTTGACGCGTACAATAGCTCGTTAGAAAGATCTATCTGAGCACTGCCACTTTGAGAGGCAACATGGGGTCCATGGACCCATGTTGTCTCATATTTCCCAAAAAACGTCGTTTAGGGCCTCAAAACGGCTCCAGAAGTTCTGGACCCGAAAAACTGCTAAAAATAGTAAGTTGTGCTACAATTAAGGAAACTGAAAATGCTGAGAGAAACAATGGTGGGGGTCCAGGTGGACTTGGCAGGTGGCCACCAATATCCACCTGGATCATTCCTCTCCCCTTAGGAAGCAATGGTCCCCATTGCGTTGAGTTCCTCCATGAGATGAGGAAACTTTTGCTGAACTTGTTCCTTGGTGAGCCACTTGCCCTGCTGAAGGAGTTGGCCTGCTTTGACAACTCGATACAGTTGGATATTCTGTTGGCGAGTGTTCTTGATCTGTGTGTCCATGATCCGAACAGTTGTAGCTTGTTCCATGCAATCTGGATTTAATTCTATGGGTGTGAGCTGTTCTGCAATGTCGGACGTGTCTAGCAATGGTGGAAAGTATGGCCGAAGGCGGTCCACATTGAACACTGGGTGCAGGCCAAGGAATGGGGGAATGCTGAGCTCAATGCATTGTCTCCCATAGCCTTAGCAATGATGTAAGGACCATATCGGAGTGGTCTCAGTTTCCGATAGGCTCCAGTAAGGCGTTCCTTTTGCAAATGCAACCAGACTTTGTCACCCACCTGAAACTTGTGTGGCACCCGATGTTGATCATGTCACTGCTTGTACTTGGTATTTGATTTCTCCAGAATGTCATGGACCTGCTGGCGAATATGTTGGATGTGCTCAATAAAGCTGGTGGCCTTATCTGTTTCAGACTGGACATGAGCTGAATTTATGTGATTAGCTGCAAGCGGCATGGCCACATCAATGGGGCATAGTGGCTGGAATCCCAAACCCACCTGAAAAGGGCTATGGCCAGTGGAGTTGTGAAGAGCTCGGTTGTAGCTGTGTTGAACATAGGGGAGGCTCTCGTCCCATGTGCGTGGATGATTTGAGTTATACATGCGCAGAATGTGCACAATCATCCTATTGACAACCTCTGTCTGGCCATCAGTTTGAGGATGGAAGGCTGTGGACTTCGTGAGTTTGGTGTCCAGCATTGACCAGAGACTGGACCAAAATGTGCTGAGAAACCGACTGTCCCAATCTGAGATGATAGACTGTGGGATCCCAAAGTGCACCCACACTCGTTCAAAGAAGAGTTTAGTAGTGGCTTCTGCTGTGATATTCTTCTTGCAGGCCGCCATAATGGCAATCTTTGAGAACCTGTCGACGACCACAAAAACACAGTCATTTCCATGCTTAGTGGAAGGAAGGCCTGACATGTAATCCATGGAGATGGATTCCCAAGGTCGACTAGGGGTAGGCAACGGGGTATAGAGGCCGTGCTTCTTGATGGTCAGTTTGGTAATGGCACAGGAAGTACATGATCTGATGTACTTCCCAACATCCTGTCGAAGCTTCGGCCAATAGAAATAATTTTGCAGTACTACCATTGTTTTCTCGACCCCGAAATGCCCAGCAGCCCGACTGTAGTGTGCTTCCCAAATCATCTCGTCACGCTCACTTGAAGGAACACAAAGGTGACCCAGGTGGCATAACAGGGCATCCTGGAGGTGAAAATCTGGAACATGCCGATCCTCCAAGAGTGTCTGGTCTGTGTGGCCGAATTCTGGGTCGCTTTTGTAGAGAAGTGGCCAATCAGAAGTCTCGTGCCCACAAGAGTTGAGCACAGTGGTTAACGCCATGATCGGTGGTTGACTGAGGCAATCTGCAACATTATTGGTGCTGCCCTTCTTATACTTGATATTCAAGTGGAATTGTTGCAGGTATGTAGACCACTTCTGATGACGATCATTCTACAATTTCCCTTGGGTCTGTATGAACTGCAGGGTTCGGTGGTCTGTGTGGATGACCGTTTCCTTCCCCAAAATGTAATGCTTCCATTGTCGGCAGGCTTGTACAATGGAATACATCTCTTTATCATAAGTGGGGTACTTCTGGACTGTGTCTGAAAGTGTTTCACTGTGATATGCCACTGGATGTCCATGTTGAGTAAGGACTGCCCCAATAGCATAGTCAGAGGCATCTGTCTCGACCTCAAATGGTTGTTGTAAATCTGGTAACGCGAGCACTGGTGCCGTGCAGAGGCGATCCTTCAACTCCATGAATGCCTTCTGTTGAGATTCAGACCAAAAGAATTTTGCTTTCGCCCCTCCCTTGGTGACATGACTCAAGGGCCAAGTAATATGAGAAAACCCCAACACGAACCTGCGGTAAAAGTTGGCAAGACCTAGAAAGTTGCGGAGCTCTGTTAGAGTGGTTGGAGATGGCAAATCCCGAATGACTTGGATCTTGGCTGGATCGACATGCACCCCCTGTTCATCAATGATGTATCCAAGATACTGAACCTGGGTCATGCCAAAAGTGCATTTCTCCAAATTGGCACATAGCTTATGTTGCCGCAGTGTTTGGAGAACCTGTCGGATGTGGTGGCGGTGCTCTTCCCAACTCTCGCTGAAGATCAGAATGTCATCCAAGTATACTACTACAAAGGAGTTGGTGAATGGCCGCAAGATGTCATCCATTAGCCTCATGAAGGTTGCAGGAGCATTCGTCAATCCGAAAGGCATAACCAACCATTCGAAAAGGCCCTCCTTGGATTTGAAGGCAGTCTTCCACACATTAGAGGGTTCGATTGGTACCTGGTGATATCCTGACTTCAGATCGATCTTGCTGAAATATTTCGCCCCCTTTAGTTGGTCCAAGAGGTCATCAATCTGCGGGATCGGGTACCTATTACAGACAATGATCTTGTTCAACGCCCGATAGTCAATACAGAGTCTCCACGTCCCATCCTTCTTCTGTACCAACACGATCGGGCTCCCACAAGGCGATGAACTCGGACGGATGTGACCTTTTTGCAGGAGCTCCTGAATCTGCCTCTTGATTTCATTGTTCTCCAGAACAGAGCGCCGATAAATTGGTCCATTGGGTAGCGGCGCACCTGGGGTCAGATCGATGGAGTGCTTGACCTGACAGTGCAGAGGAAGCCCTGCAAGGGAGGTTAAGATGTCCTCGTACTCCTCCACAACCTTGTCCATCTGTAGTTGTCATGCAGAGGGACCCCGTCTGGAGGCCACGACCACCGTCTTCTTCTTTCCTTGAGGGCGTATCATCAGGAAAACAAATTTCCTGTTTTTAGAAATGATCTTACTGCATTGTTTTGCAGTAATCAAAGAGATGGCGGTAGGTGGTGCTACCTCTGGTATCCGGTACAACTTATTTCCCAATGTAATAATAACAGCACGGGGCCTTGATTCATACACAACATGTCGCTTCCATAAGTATGGCTGTCCTAATAATACATCACAAACTTCAAGGGGAGCAATGTCACACAATACCTCATCTGTGAAGGGCTTGATGTTGTATGGAAGGTGACACTGCTGGCTCACGCGAAGATCTCGTCCTTGGTGAAGCCACCCAGTGGTGTATGGTTGTGGATGTGCTGTGGTCGGTAAGCCCAACCGCTTCACGACCTCTGCCGAAATGAGGTTCTTTTGACTCCCGCTATCAACAATGAACTGTATCGGGGAGCCCTTTACCCACATCTGGGAGTGGAAGAGATGCTCCTCCTCCTCTGGATCTTCGGGTTCATTTTTTTGGATCTTGGCGGTAGCAACAGTGGCATTGGGATCCGCATCAATGATCTGCTTCCCTTTGTCATTCCCCTTATCAGATTCTGACTCAGAGTCGGAACATGCATATGATTCTGAAACCTTTAGCTCAGCCACCAGTGACTACTTGGCCCGACACTCACTTGTGTTGCGGGTGGAGCTCTTATGGAACTCACACCATTTTCCTGTGTCCTTTTTCGGCTTCGCGGCACTGTTCTTTTCTTGCAGCTTCGGCGGGTTGTCTTGGGCTGTCCCGCCTTGGATTTGTCCTTTGTTCTGTGGTTTAGGGGCACCTTTCCCCTGCTTTGGATTCGCAGATCCAAAGTCTCGCTTCTTTTGTTTAAACTTCTGCTCGACCTTCACGGCATATCGGTATGCTGCGCCGAGCGAGGAGATGTTCAGGAATTGTATTTCTTCCTGGATGTACTTGTGCAGGCAGCCACGATATTTGAGTATCAAATGTTGCTCCGAATCCTTGATACCCAACTTTGTGCGAAGGGTATGGAAAAGATTGGTGAACTCCGGCACGTCTTGGTCCCTTCCCTGCCGCAGCGTGGTCCACTTTATGTATTCATCCTCATAGCTTCCGATAGGGTAGTACTACTCCTTGATGGCATCCCAGAATGAATTCCAGGTGGGTGCGGCTGAAAATAGTGAGCCAGTACTTTCATCCTTCTGCTCGCAGTAGGTTTCCCACCAATCCTTGACGTGGGGGGCTGCTTTGAGAAGAGCGAAAACAATCTTTTCCCGACTCGAAAATTCATGAACAGAAAAATAACCCTCTAGCAGATTTAACCATTTATCTACGGCATCTGTGTCTATCTGACCCTCGAATATGGGGATTTCAAAATTAACTTGTACCTTAAAGGGCGTGGCATTTCCAGAGTAGCTGCTAGAAGCCGATGCGTCGCTTCTGGGTAGCCGCTGAAGGATCTGGGCAAAGTTGTCCATCATCGCGTTCCGTTGTCGCTCGAGGGCTTCTTCGAGCAAGATTTTGATGGGATCTCCTGCCTCCTCGTCTTTCTTCTCATCCGCCATGGGAGGCCGTCGTGATTTCTAAGGCTGGTCTTGCAAAGGTTCGACCAGTTCAAGCCCTAACTCCTTATATCCTGACCTTGTTGGGGACATGCAAAGAAAAACAGAGAAAAAGTAGACCGCTCTGATACCACTGATCCGAATTTAAACAAGAACGCAACAGATTACAGAGATAACCATATACACAAAGATGCAGCGGAAATAATACTTCATTTCATTAATGGAAAATACTGAAATATGCTTACAACCAAAAATGAAAATAAACCAGCTAGGGCGATGGTAGCTTATCTCTGAGAAGAGATGTGGTGGCTACATGCCTCTGAACTGTGTTACAATGAGGCTCGAAGGCCTATTTATTGTTGAGAAACAATGGAAAACCCATAACATTCCAAAACGTGACCCTAGAAGATGAAACGCCAAACTGTGGGCCCCGTTTCGGTAAATTGGTACACCAACTTCCCAGGGTCGTAACTTTGGAAAACGATCTCCGTTTGACGCGTACAATAGCTCTTTAGAAAGATCTATCCGAGCACTGCCACTTTGGAGGCAACATGGACCCATGTTGCCCCAGATTTCCCAAAAAACGTCGTTTAGGGCCTCAAAACGGCTCTGGAAGTTCAGGACCCGAAAAACTGCTAAAAATAGTAAGTTGTGCTACAATTAAGGAAACTGAAAATGCTGAGAGAAACAATGGTGGGGGTCCAGGTGGACTTGGCAGGTGGCCACCAATATCCACCTGGATCAACATGGTTGGTAAACAATATCATCTATCGTAAGATAATTGGGAAGAGGTCAAGGGAAATAGTCAACCCGTTAGACCTTTAACATCTTCATATAGCATTAATAATTTTGGTCAAGAAACAAATGTCTTGGTTAAACTTTTTAGTGAGAAGCTTCCTCCTAAGCAAGTTCTTGAAATTGCTAAGGACAAGGGGTTAACCTATCAGAGAAGGAGTCAAAATGATAATCAAGTTAATTCTCGAAGTCTTAACCTTGGATCAGCTTTTGGTATGAATATTTATTTAAGAGGTTGGTTTAATAGCTCTAAAGTTTTTGTTCCTGTCAGCGAAATAGTGAAGATCCCCTCCCAGAAGGCCAAGTTACTAAGTGCTATTGGCAGTACCCAAGTGAATGCAACTCAGCAGGAAACTCCTGAGGCTTTCTACCAGGATGCTCCTGTGTATTTGCAAAGTATGGAATTCGATAACAGACAACATTCTCCTTTTTTCATTACTTTGCTTGTTAATAATTATTGGTTATATAACTGCATGCTTGACTCTGGTGCTTCTGCTTGTGTGATGACTAAGAGAGTCATGGAACAACATAATTTAAGGATATCTAGGCCTTACTACAACATATGTGCCATGAATTTGAAGAAAATTAAAGTTCATGGGTTAATTAAAGACTTGTAAGTCCATCTGCCTGTGTACCTTGATATCATGATTGTCATGGATATAGTTGTGGTTGATGTGCCTGATGCTTGGGGTATGTTGTTGCCTAGGAAATGGGCTTCTGATTTAGGAGGAAACATACAAATGAACTAGTCATATGCTACGATTCCTTCCCCTAATCTTCAAGGATTTCTTAAATTAAACAGAGAGCCCAAAAGGAGATTCCATGTCGAATATTCTAAAAGTCCCCATAATAAGATAGTATGTGAACATCCTAAGCTTGGGGATCATGCTATTTTATCTAATTCAATCATTCCCGTAGAGGTCAAGGTTGATAAAAAAGAGGGTGACTTAAAAAATAAAGTTTGGCATTTGTACTTTGATGGTGCAACATATAGACATGGTAAAGGTGCGGGAATTGTCTAGAAATCTCCCCTTGATCATATTTTCAAATTTGCCTATCGATTAGAATTTGAAGTAACTAGCAATGTGGCTGAATATGAAGCCTTGTTGCTGGGTACTAAAATGGAAAAAAAAATTGAAATTCAAATTGCTGAGTATCAAGGGTGATTCTAATTTAGTTATCATGCAAATAAAAAATATTTCTACATGTAAAAATCAAAGACTAAGAAATTATAGAAATGTTGTGTGGGATACCATGGAGTATTTTGATGCCATCAATAATGAAGTTATCCCAAGAGAGAAAAATTGCTTAGCTTATGAGCTAGCTATTGCTGCTTCTACCATGTAGTTGCCAGATAAATTAATTGAAGATTAAACTAAGATGGATATAATTTTTAAACCTTCTATCCCAGATAAATCTGAACATGGGCGGGCCTTTGATAATGAAACATATGTTATTCATTTTCTAAATAATTTGGATAAGTTTCAGGGTTTTCAGGTAAATTCTGTGGAAGACAGATCCGAATGGCTTAATTTTCAGAGAGAGAAGAGTCCTACCATATGCACGATTGAACATGGTACATCGGCAAAGCAGCGAACAAATTTTCCTAAAAGCATGCAAATTATTAGCATTCACTACATTGAACGCATATGATGCCATGGGGCATCCTTTGTATTGTACCCACAACCCTACATCCTTTTATTTCAATATTTTATTTTGTAGGTATATTTATGTTTTTCATGTTACTAGGATAATTAATAAATGAAGAGCTAATATCTTTCATGTGATTAATATTATATGATGTTTTTTGGATGGATGCTACTTAAGTTATCTTATGTGTTGCGTGGATGTAGATTCTAGATTCTCACATTCCTTCGGTGCGACAACATGTCCCCAAGTAGAGCCAAATATTTACCACTCCGTGTCAACGACCCCATAGAAGTACACCCCTTCTTTTTGCAAAAGGGATATCGCCTGATCGATGTTTCTGTGTCGTCCAGTGATCATCATCAGCCTGATCATCATGTTATAATGTAAACCCATCTTGCATGTATATGACGTAAATAATTTCAAAAAAATTGTGTCATGTATGTAACAACCTATGTAAACCTACATTTCTAGTGACAACCTCCATTCTGGGAGGTTTTTCGTCTCACCGATTCATTTTCGAATAATCGGCATATTTTTTCCCTCCAATCTTACCCCAAAGCTGGAATGGATTTTGTCGCTAGGATCTTAGGCGAGTCTTAGTTTTCTAGGTCGAGTCTATGTAAAAGTAATTTGGGAATAATCGTAACTATTTGGGTAGATTATTTTATTATAGATTACATGGTCTGCTGGATTATATTTGTGTCACAGAAGTGGGTAGTCTGTGGGGGTCTTTTACAAATGGGCTTTCCCCCTTATGATGTAAAAAATATGAAAATCGTGATGTAAAGTGTCTTGAGGGTTGAAAAATAATCTATCCCCTCATAGGTTAATTAATTAAATTTTCTGGCAAAAAAATAATTAAAATCCTAAGCCAAAAATTTAATTAATTCTAGGTCCTATGTAAATTTAAATTCTCCAAAGACAAAATTCGTCAGTCCTAAAAAATTAAATTTTAAAAGGTCCCGTACTACGGTAAATTAATTATTTTGATAAATTTTAAACCTTTAATCCCCGAGGGTTAAGTCAAATTCTGAGTTTGTTCTTAACAAGAAGCTCTAGTGTAGTTTTTTTCTGGATAACAAAGAAAGACTTTGGGGTTAAATTCTACTGGTGTTACTCCTCATGGGAATACTGTAAGATGTTTTATTTTCATGCATGATTATTTCTGAAGCCATTGATGATAGCTTCCGAAGAGTGATTTGAGTATAGGTATCTTGCTTAGTTGCTGGGGTTTGAATAATAATATAAATTTTGAACATAATAGTAGATATCTCTATTTGTCTAAATTTTATTATTATATTCTCGCTCTATATTTTAATGGTTGGATTGAGTTTTGCAGGGAAATCTTGATTTAGATCCTCGGGCGTTAGGGGAAGATTTCAGTTGGACCAACCAACTCCCGATATGTGTTTCTCGAAGAACCCAACTAAATTACTCCTGGGTTTATCATAAGATTTTTGTTTTACTGATGCTTTAATTAATTAATTTATTTTTATTTTTATTTATTTATTTTTTGTGTGTGGCATAATGATAGATCTGGCTACTTAGAGCCTTCAACTTGTAATTACTATAATTATTTAATTGGGTTTTTGGGGTTTTTAATTTCATAGTTGTATATATCATTTCTAGGCGTTTCGTTTTTGTCATTGCAAGTAAAAATCTGAAGGAGAAATTTTGTTTGAACCTAGATCTAGGATCTGGAGGGTAAGATCTGGCCTCAATGTCATCTTGCAGGGACATTTTTTAGAAAATTTTATAGCCCGAGGGTTTTAAAATTCAAATCTAGAGATTTTATGTTTTTCAAGGATAAATCTGAAGCAGAAGAATATCACTTTAATCACAAGTTTTTGAGAAATTTTTTAAGGGTTTGAACTATCAACTTTTGGCTGCGTTTTTCAATGTTTGGAAAATTTCGATTTTTTTTTATTGCCTGGGGTTTTCGATCTGCTACAAATTTTGAATTAAAAAAAAACCCTTTATTCCTCCATCCTTTGCCATCCTCTATCTGCTGTACTTGCAAATCGACTTCCAAACGCTCCCTCCTATCCCCATGGTATTCTAACGCTGCCTTTGCTTTGTCCCCTGTAAAATCCACAACCCTTTCTCCTACAAACCAACATTCAAACTCGAGTTTCCCATCTCCCTTCTCCTCACTGCTGCAAACCTGCGACCTTGAAGCTTCTCGTCGAGTTTTTATTTTTTGGCTGCTACCTTTCGATTTCCATAGATTCTGAAATCCATCCATCGCTGCTTGTGAAACTCTATACCTGCGGCTCCTTCCTCCCTATCCAAGTGCAATTTTCCTCCCTCGACCATTGCCATCGCCCCTTCTACCCATCAAGCTCCTCCCTGCCACCATCTCGACCTGCACAACACACTCAAAAAACATTCGATTTTATTTTGTTTCATTTTGTATGTATGTTAGGTTAGGTTTTTGGCTTCAAATTGAATCAATTGTATTTGTTTTACTTTTATCGATTTTTTTTTTGTTTAACATTTTTTTATTTTAACTTAGGATTTTCATTTTGTTTAAAAAAGCATTTAAAAAAGACTAAAAATGTAAAAGAATATATATATATATATATTTGGTGATTTTGGAATTGCGAATGAAATAAATCAAAAGGAGAATTTAAGCTTTCATATTTAAAACATTTAAATTTAATTAAGTTCTTTTGATTTTAATTTTTGGTCACATTAAAAATTCATTTACCACATTAAACTTTGCTTCATAAGCTTAGCATATTAAAAATTTACCTAAGGGATGATTAAATTCTAATCTAAAGTTCCTTGGTGTCTTTTGGTGTGTTAAATGTAAACTTTTAAATTTTGTGGTATTGATTTCTCTATTGTCAAGTGCAATTAATGTTTTAGAATCATCTCTAAAGATTGACTATAGATCTAGGTTATTGAAGAAAATCATTTTAATTCTAGAGTCATATATTGCTTTGGCATTTAAGTTTCATAGCTCTTCATGGTATTTAATTTCTAGAATATCTTGCATGGTAAAGTTTTGGACATTTACATTTAATCGTTCATGATTGTCACTTTTATCACATTTATAAATTGCTCTAGATATCTTGTTTTTATCTAGTTGATGTTTAACCGAAATATTAAGGCACTGGTCTAAAATCATTTCTAACTTGTGGTTGTATTTGTCTTAATTTTTTGATCTATCGATCTTGGTTAACTAGGAATTATTTTACATTCATCAAGTTGTTCATCCTCAAGTTTCCTAGAGCCCGTCTTCCACAGACTATCCTCATTCATTAACCTTAGGGATTACCCCGTTTGACTTGTCTAGGAGGGAGTCTAAACGGAGGGAGTAAGGATTAGAGTGAACCGTTACGCTTAGCATTGTCGCGGCGCCTAGACAATTTCTACGACAACATTTTTGGGCGTCATTTCCGGGGACAAAGCTTTTCTATCCTTGGTCCGCTTAATCACTTCTCATCATTTGAGCCTTTCATCTTCACTCTTTCATATTCATCTGATTTTCATCATATCATCTTCCGTGTCTAAGTTAGATTTCTGTCTGAGTGGCGATTCGACTTCTTTCATCTTCTACAGGGGTGTGTACTAGGAGGAACCCAAGCAGCTTAGCTAATCCTGCTTCGGATCTTGAAAGGGCTCTCAGAGCTAGATTACACAAGCTCTCTTCTCTTACACTCCTTGACAATCTCGGTCATGAATATCTTTGTGACAACCATTCACTCTTCTTGAATCCTCCCGTTCCAGACATCATGGATATCTATGAGCCTCTTAACTTTGTTAACATCTAGAGTTATCCCCATAAGATTCCTAATATTGATATAGACAAGTTGCCTGCTTTCCAAGGAAATAATGCAATCAATGATAAAAATCATTTATATGCTTTTCATACTTGGTGGGCTAAATTCACTCATGCTCATAATTATGAGGATGTGCAAATGAAATGTTCCATCTTGAAACTTGCGTAGGATGATATGGATTGGTTTAGGGATAAGCTTGATCATAGCATTAATTCATTTAATTCCCTCCTTAATGCTTTTAGAGAGAAATTTGGTGAAAAGAAAGAAGATCGATTTCTAGCAAAAGCCATTAGCGTCATTAAAAAGAAAGAAAATGAGACGAGTGAAGATTTAATAAAAGGTTTAATGGTATGTTTAAAGAGATATCTACTGATTACAAACCAATTGAGAAAATGCTTCTAGAATATTATCTTAATGCTTTCAATCCTGACACTTCTTATGAGCTAAGGAGGTCCAAGCCTGATGACTACAAGGCTTGTAAAATCACAGCTGAAGAGTTGGAAAAAGATAAGAAGGCCTCTGGTAAATCTGAGATTCCTGGGTTTCATGGATCCACTATTAAATCAAAAGAACCTAACGGAAAAGAAAAGGAATATGAAGAAGAACCTATGCAAAAATTTCTTAAGAAGTTAGAAAATATGGAGTTAAATCAAGCTAGGATGATTGCTGATCATGCTAAAGAAATAACTACATTAAAGTCTAGGTTGATTCAAATGGAAATAGCTCAAATGAAGAATCATCAACCTATGGGTTAGAATAATAATAATAATCGAAATAATTGCAGAAGAAAGGTTAGTCTAGTGAGCAGATGCTTCCTCACCCTCTTGAAACAAATAATCTTGTGGAGGAGACCCTACCTTATTGTATAGCATGTAATGAGCTTCAAGAAGAAGTCACTTGTCCTGTTATCAAGAGAATCATGCATCATGAGAAGTTTGGGACAAATAAACAGATACACATGGTTGGTAAAGGATATCATCTATCGCAAGAGAATTGGGAAGAGGTAAAGGGAAATAGTCAACCCATTAGACCTTTCACATCTTCATATAGCATTAATAATTTTGGTCAAGAAACTGATGTCTTGGTTAAACGTTTTAGTGAGGAGCCTACTCCTGAGAAAGTTCTTGAAATTGCTAAGGATAAGGGGCTAACCTACCAGAGAAGGGTTCAAAATTATAATCAAGTTAATTCTCGAAGTCTTAACCTTAGATCAACTTATCGTATGAATATTGATTTAGGAGTTTGGTTTAATAACTCTAAAGTTTTTGTTCTTGTCACTGAAATAGTGAAGATCCCCTCCCAGAAGGCCAAGTTACTAAGTGCTATTGGTAGTACCCAGGTGAATGCAACTCAGGAGGAAACTCTCGAGGATTTCTACCAAGATGCTCCCGTGTATTTGGAAAGTATGGAATCTGATAAAAAACGACATTCTCCTTTTTCATTACTTTTCTTGTTAATAATTATCGGTTATATAACTGCATGCTTGAATCTGGTGCTTTTGCTTGTGTGATGACTAAGAGAGTCATGGAACAACTTAATTTAAGGATATCTAGGCCTTACTACAACATATGTGCGATGGATTAGAAGAAAATTAAAGTTCAGGGGTTAATGAAAGACTTGCAAGTCCATCTTTTTGTGTACTCTGATATCATGATTGTCATGGACATAGTTGTGGTTGATGTGCCTGATGCTTGTGGTATGCTATTGTCTAGGAAATGGGCCTCTGATTTAGGAGGAAACATACAAATGAACTGGTCATATGCTACGATTCCTTCCCCTAATGGTCAAGGATTTCTTAAATTAAACAGAGAGCCCGAAAGGAGATTTCATGTCGAAGATCCTAAAAGTCCCTATAATGAGATAATATGTGAACAAAATAACCTTGGGAATCATGCTATTTTATCTAAATCAATCATTCCTGTAGAGGTCAAGGTTGATAAAAAAGAGGGTGACTTAAAAAATAAGTTTGGCATTTTTACTTTGATGGTGCAACACCTAGGCATGGTAAAGGTGCGAGAATTGTCTTGAAATCCTCCCTTGGTCATATTTCAAATTTCCCTATCGATTAGAATTTGAAGCAACCATCAATGTGGCTGAATATGAAGACTTGTTGTTGGGTATTGAAATTGAAAAAACTTTGAAAGTCAAATTGCTGAGTATCAAGGGTGATTCAGATTTAGTTATCATGCAAATAAAAAATAAATTTACATGTAAAAATCAAAGACTAAGAAATTGTAGAAATGTTGTGTGGAATAGCATGGAGTATTTTGATGCCATCAATCTTGAAGTTATCCCAAGAGAAAAAATTGCTTTTCTTATGAGTTAGCTATTGCTGCTTCTACCATGCAGTTGTCTGATAAATTTATTGAAGATAAAACTAAGACGGATATCATTTTTAAACCTTCTATCCCAAATAATTCTGAACATGGGTTGGCCTTTGATAATGAAACAAATGTTATTCACTTTCTAAATAATTTGGATAAGTTTCAGGGTTTTCAGGTAAATTCTGCGGAAGGCGGATATGAACGGCTTAATTTTCAGAGAGGGAAGAGTCCTACCATATGCATGATTGAACATAGTACATCTGAAAAGCAGCCTACAGATTGCTTGAAAGGAAGCAAATGCTCAACATGCACTAAATTGAACACATATGATGCCATGGGGCATCCTTTGTATTCTATTCCTAACCTTACATCCTTTTATTTCAATATTTTATTTTGTAGGTAGATTTATGTTTTTCATGTTATTAGGATAGTTAATAAATGAAGAGCTTATATCTTTCGTGTGCTTAATATTATATGATGATTTTTGGATGGATGCTAATTATGTTATCTTGTGTGTTGTGTGGATGCAAATTTTGGATTGTCACATTCCTTTGGTGCAACAACGTGTCCCCAAGTAGATCCAGATGTTGACCACTCCGTGTCAACGATCCCATAGAAGTAAATCCCCTTTTTTTGCAAAAGGGATATCCCCTGATCGATGTGTCTGTGCCATCCAATTATCATCATTAGCCTGATCATCATGTTATAATGGAAACCCATTCTGCATGTATATGATGTAAATAATCTCAACAGAACTGTGTTATGTATGTAACAACCTAGGTAAACCTACATTTCTAGTGACGATATCCATTATGTGAGATTTTTCGTCTCACCGATTCATTTTCGAATAATCGACAGAGTTTTTCCCTCCAATCTTACCCCAAAGTTGGAATGGATTTTGTCACCAGAATCTTAGGTGAGTCCTAGTGTTCTAGATTGAGTCTATGTAAAAGTAATTTGGAAATAATCCTAACTATTTGGTTAAATTATTTTATTGCAGATTACTTGTTCTGCTAGATTATATTTGTGTCGCAGAAGTGGAAGTCTGTGAGAGTCTTTTACAAATGAGTTTTCCCCTTATGATGTAAAAAATATGAAAATCATGAAGTAAAGTGTCTTGAGGGTTGAAAAACAATTTATCCCCTCATAGGTTAATTAATTATTTTTTTCTAGCAAAAAATTAATTAAAATCGTAAGCCAAAAATTTAATTAATTCTAGGCCCTAGGTAAATTTAGATTATCCAAAGGAAAAATTCGTTGGTCTTAAAAATTAAATTTTAAAAAGTCCCGAGATTAAGGTAAATTAATTATTTTGATAAATTTTAAACCTTTGATCCCTGGGGGTTAAGTCAAAGTCAAAATTTTGGAGAAATTAACTCAAAAATTTTATTTTTGAGTTAATTAAAATGCATTTAAATAAAACTTTTGAATTTCCTCAATATTTAAATATCTCGACGGATGAGATTAAAAGAAATTTTAATCTTCATCAACGTCGAGATTGCTTTGATGAGGATCACTCGAACTAGCCATTGGAGGATTTATCTTTAAATAGGAAGTCATTTGTCAGTCGATCTATCCGATCTCTTAGTCGTGTGCTTAACAAAAAGCTTTGGTGTATTTTTTTTTTGGATAATAAACAAAGACTTCGGGGTTAAATTCTATTGGTATTACTCTTCATGGGAATACTGTAAGATGTTTTATTTTCATGCATGATTTTTTCTAAAGCCATTGATGATAGCTTCTGAAGAGTGATTTGTGTACAAGTATCTTGCTCAGTCATTAGGACTTGGATAATAATCTAAATTTTGAACGTAATAGCAGGTATCTCCAGTTGTCTAAATTTTATTATTATTTTCTCGGACTATATTTTAATCGTTGGATTGAGTTTTGCAGGGAAATCTTGAATTAGATCCTCGGATGTTAGGGGAAGTTTTCAGTTGGACCAGCCAAATCCCGATATTTGTTTCCTAAAGAACCCAACTAAATTAATCCAGGGCTTATCATAAGATTTTTGTTTTACTAATGCATGAGGGTTTCGAGTTAGCACCTCTTTTAATTTTTTCATTTTTTAATTTCTGTGTGGGATAATAATAGATCTGGCTACTTAGAGCCTTCAACTTGTAATTACTGTAATTATTTAACTGGGGTTTTGGGGTTTTTAATTTCATCGTTGTATATATCTTTTCTGGGTGTTTTTTTTTTGTCATTGTAGGTACAGATATGAAGGATAAATTTTGCTTGAAGCCAGATTTAAGCCCTGGAGGGTAAGATCTTGCCTCAATGTCATTTTGCAGGGACATTTTTTTTAGAAAATTTTATAGTCCGAGGGTTTTAAAATTCAAATTTGGAGATTTTATGAATGTTTCAAGGATAAATCTGAAGTAGAAGAATATCCATTTAATCACAAATTTATGAGAATTTTTTTAAGGATTTGAGCTACCAGCTTTTGCTTGCGTTTTTCTTTGTCTAGAAAATTTTGATTTTTTTTTGCTACCTGGGGTTTTCGATCTGCTACAAATTTTGATTTAAAAAAAAAACGTCTATTCCTTCATCCTCTGCCATCCTCTATCTGCTGTAGCTGCAAATCAAATTCCAAACGCTCCCTGCTATCCCCGCAGTCTTCTAGAGCTGGATTTGCTTTATCCCCTGTAAAATCTGCAACCCTTTCTCCTGCAAAGCGACTTTCAAACCCGAGTTTCCCATCTCCCTTCTCATCATTACAAACCCGTGGCCCTGAAGCTTCTCGTCGAGTTTTTATTTTTTGGCTGCTTCCTTTCACTTTTCCCGCGTCCTCATCCTCGTGCCTTTCCTTACCTGCAAAACACTGCCTTTCGATATGCTCTTTTCCCTCCGTTGCTGCCCGCGTCCTCTCCCTTTCTTCCAACTATTCTCCATTTCTACAGATTTTGAAATCCCTCCATCGCTGCTCGTGAAACTATATACCTGTGGCTCTTTCCTCCCTATGCAGCTGCGGTTTTCCTCCCTCGACCATTGTCGTGGCCCCTTCTGCCCATCGAGCTCCTCTTCGCTGTCGTCTCGACCTCCACAACACACAAAAAAACATTCATTTTTTTTTTGTTGTTGTTTCATTTTGTATGTATGTTAGGTTAGGTTTTTGGCTTCAAATTAAATCAATTGTATTTGTTTTACTTTTTTTGGATTTGTTTGTTTTTTTTTACATTTTTTATTTTAACTTAGGATTTTGATTTGTGTTTTGATATTTTTTTGGTTGTTATTTCGATTTAAAAAAAAAAACATTTAAAAGCATTTAAATAAAATTAAAAATTTAAAAAATCTAAAAAATTTAAACAATTTTTTTGTGACTTTGGAATTGCGAATGAAATAAATTAAAATGAGAATTTAAGCTTTCACATTTCATTAATTAATTAATTAATTTTATTTATTTATTTATTTTTTTTATGTCGCCTACGACAGATAAAAAATTTAAATTTAATTAAGTTCTTTTCTTTTTTATTTTTGGTTACATTAAAAAATTCATTTGCCGCATTAAACTTTGCTTCATAAGCTCAACATATTAAAAATTTACCTAAGGGATAATTAAATTCTAATATAAAGTTCCTTGGTGTCTTTTTGTGTGTTAAGTGTAAACTTTTAAATTTTGTGGTATTGATTTCTCTATTGTCAAGTGCGATTAACGTTTTAGAATCATCTCTAAAGATTGGCTATATGAGAAAGATAATTTTTTCTAGATTTGGGTTATTGAAGAAAATCATTTTAATTCTAGAGTCATATATTGCTTTGGCATTTAAGTTTCATAGCTCTTCATGGTATTTAATTGCTAGAATATCCTTCATGGTAAAGTTTTGGACATTTACATTTAATCGTTCATGACCGTCACTTTCAGCACATCTATAAAATGCTTTGGATAGCTTGTTTTTATCTAGTTTATGGTTAACTGAAATATTAAGGCACTAGTCTAAAATCATTTCTAACTTGTGGTTGTATTTGTCTTAATTGTTTGATCTATCCATCTCGGTTAACCAAGACATGTTTTACATTCATCAAGTTGTTCATGCTTAAGTCTCATAGAGCTTATTCGTTCACCTTAGGGACTACCCCCTTTGACTTGTCTAGGAGAGAGTCTAAATGGAGTGAGTAAGGATTAGAGTGACAACCCTTACTTTGAGCGTTGTCGCGGTGCCTTGACACTTTCTATGACAACATGTGGCATTATAGGGATGAGCTCAGATGATTTTAGTGTAACCACAGTTCGATGCTATGCTAACCACAGTTTGGTGATACAACAGATTCAACGTTACCACAGTTCGGTGCTTCCACAGTAACCACAAATTTAGTGATATGTCATAGTGACTCGGTGCTATTTCAATCTCACAGTTTGGGTGCCATTTCAGTTCAATGTTATTACAGTTCGGAGCTGTCACAATGACTTTAGTTCGGTGTTATCACAATGACTTTAGTTATAAGGTCTTAGTGCCATTAGAGTGATAAGGTCTCGGTGGTATTACAATGATGATGTCTCAGTGCAAACAAAGTTTGGTGCTAACACAATGATAAGTGAAAGGAAGATCAAACAAGGATGACTTGATGGAGGAAGTCTCTAGTCTAGTTTGTAAGGGTCTTGGTCATCTCATCTTGAATCTAATGAAGGAAGAATTTTAACTGAGTTTTCCCCTAGAGTGGGGTTTTCCCTTGGCAGCTTTCCTCCTACATCTTGTGTTATGTTTTAGTTGTTTGGCATTAGTCTTGATGATAAGAAAAGATAATTCAAAATAACAAATAATAATAATGAAAAACGTCACAAGATAATGTCATAATATGAGAAATTGTTTAATTGCCACACTTTAGATTTCTCAACATGGTATCGGAGCTATGGTCAAGGTCAAAGGCAGTTTGAAGACCACTTATACATCTTTGAAGCATCCTCAGTGAAAGATTTTGTTTGCATTTGTCTTGAAGAACATGTCAGTTAGATCAAAATCAAAATGGGCATTTCTGAACTAATGGAACTAAGATTACAGTGAGCTAGTTCAAGACACTTTGAAGAAGAAGGAGAAGGTTCGAATGTCTTAATGATGGGTTCCAATATGTCACAGTAAAGAAGCTTGGTCAATCTCAGAAATGAGAGTAGTGAAAGTTCAGTGCAAAATCTCAGAAGGAAATTTAGATGTCACAGTAATATATCTCGGTATACCTTAGTAAGATAAGTTTGTATATTTTCAGAGAATAAGGATTGGTGAAACCTAAGTCTAGAAGAGATGTAACTTCACTCCAATCACAAAGAATTTTTTCAGTGGAATCAAGTCACAATCACATTCATGACTTCGCTATAGATTTCAGAAAAATTCGGGCTCAGTGAATTGTTGAAGCACTAAGTGTTGAAGCAATGATAAGGCCAAAGTAGTAAAGAAGTACATTAAAATCATTGAAGAAAGGGAACTTGGTACAAATGCATGTGGAGATCTATCAAGTACAAGCACAAGGTACCAGCTCAAGAAAATCAAGTATGTATTCAACAAGATGCACTTGCAACAAATCTAATGAGCTATTAAATCAAAGGTACGTAAACACAAGGTATATTTATGAGCTTTTAAATTTTTATTATCTCTAATAATCCTTGTTTATAACTAGTCTAGGATAAACATTGTACTCTCTAGATAACATATTATAACATTAATCCTTATCTTCTAGGGTTTACTAGTAATCTAGGATTTCAAGCAAAAGTCCTCAATTGAAAGAAGGAATAACCTTTCATAGGATTCCATCCTCCATGGTTATGTAGGAGATCTAACTTAAAAAATCAAATCATGTTCTTGGTATCACATGTTTTGCTTGAGAGTATGTATTACAGGTATAAAATATCATGATTGAATACAAGGAGAACACTTCAAGGAATCCTTACAAGGTTTGAACATCTTCAAGTATGTCTTAGACTATGCATCTTATAAAATTCTCTTAATTTAAAAAGATAAGTTCATCTTATTTTGAAATTTGCATTACATTACTAACATCGTTATGTCTAGGTGTCTTGAATCATATAGATTCTTGTTTAGGGTGATTCATCCTTTGATAAATCTACCCTCATATTCTTGATTGATTTTATAGAACCCTAGACAGGTTCTCTGGAAAACTCTAACCTAAGGGTATGCTAATGTTAATGTTTGAAACCCTAAGACTGCTTAGGTTATTGGGAAATGTTATTTGAAGTTTTTTTGATGATGTCATGTTTGGAATTTCGGTATGATCGTGAAAATGTAACTTGTTAGGGTTGAATGATGTTGTCTGAAATCTCGAACCTTTGAAATTTTGGTATAGTAGGGTTTGGTTTGCTATGTTGTGTAACCCTAGATATTTAGGGTTTGGTTGGGAATATAAGCAAAACCCTTGTTATGTCCTTAGTATAAATGAAACCCTAGGTATGTGTCCATTTGGTCGAAACCCTAGATTGGTCTAGGTCGATATATGTCTAATGTATTAATATTGCGTGACATATGACGACTTATGATATTTTTATGAATTCCTAGATATATGTGTTGATCTAAGTGTTAATGATTATGAGTCCTAGTGTTTGGACACAAGCCCTAGTCAAAGTTTGATGTTTTAGGATAACGTTGTTTGGTAAATCTAGGGTTTTGCAACTAAACCCTAGTAGTACTTAAATTCTCTAATATGTGGGATATGAAAATAGGGAAGCTATGAATCTATATAGTGATTGCTAAGAATTTATAGATGGAAATATAGGGTTTACATCAAACCCTAGTAAATATGTTGATTAAGCTGTGATTGGTTTTGATTATTGAAGCTCATGTATGAAATCCTAGTGAGGAGTCTGTTAGCGCTTGAAATTTCACCTCAGGCTGAGAAAGGTAAACCTCAAGGCAACATCAAACCACTTAGCCTCGTAGCTAGCCCTACGGGGCAGGAGAGGGCTCTCTCCGGTCTATCTCGATAAAGATCTTCAATGGGCGAGATAACCGATAGGGTAACACTGATTTTAGGCTAGTAAACTGATCAAAAGGGTTGATTTGGGATTTTTAGGGCTTTTGGTGGAAAATTGGGGAAATGGCAATTTTAGGTGCGGGGATTGGACACAGTTTTCGCAGGGGGTTCTTTGGGGCGAGGTAGGAAACAATATTGATGCCTTTAATAGAGATGGATGGATGAGAATGACCGGTGAGGAGTTAAAGAGAGCAAGCAATAACCTTGAATTCCCTTTAAACAGTCGAAAACATTGATATTAAGCAAACTTAAAAGCAGAGCATGACAGTCATGAGTTCTACTTTAACACTTCATTTGCCTAATGTAGAGAAGGAAAAGTAAGGAAATGATTCACATAACACACTTACAAGTATAAAGAGAAACACACCATCAATACATGTGACCACAAGAATCCCAAAAAGGACTGCAAAACCCTGGTCTTCCTTTGCCAAAAATTGCAGAGATACAGTGAGTTAATACAACAAGAGCTTCTCCCTCAAGAGTCCAACCATGAAAATGAGCAAGAAAGTACATCATATAGATCATCTAACATCTTTCCTTGCCTCTAGGGGTCGAGCTCACTATCCTAGGAGCTGTTTCAACCACTTCTAAACTAAGCACTAAAAACTAGGCAGTCAAAACAACTTGCCTCTATAAGCTAGGAAACCAATTCATTCATTTAATTTTCACCTATTTCATGAATGAATCTTCTAGAAGAGATACATAAGTGTAAAAGTGTCATAAAATTACATTATTTACATCAAGGAGGATGACAATCCACTCCAAAAAGTCAAACATAGTCAAAACTGCGTTTTGCTGAGCTGTAGGCTGAAATCTTGAGCAATTTGCCTGACGGGTCGCGCGCCAAATCTTGATGGGTCGCGCACCTTTGAGAGCACTTTTGGGGCACTTCCAGGTGTCCAAATGAGGAAAGAGTAGGTTTGTTGGAAAGGTCAGTGAGTCTACTTTACAACCCAACTGGAATTTCTGAATTTGGTTGTCATTTGCCCCTCAAAAATTGTAATCTCCCAAGACTTCTTTCTGTGTGTCAAAAATGTGGCAGAAAGTCATTTTTTGCTTGTTTTTTGACTTTCAGGAGGCCCAAAACTTCATAAAATCTCTTGGCAATGGGTGAGCATGTGTAACTTTTCATGCCAAATCCAGAAATGCTGAGTTTTTTGAAAATAGAGTTGCCAAGTGAAAGGGTCGCGCGGGGGGTGAGACCCGTTGAGAGGGCAAAACCTGTAAATTGCCTGAAAAAACCAAAATTGACCCAAAATGTTCAAAATTTCTTGGTATTTGTGCTGTGGCTGAGCTATTTAGTGCCTTGCTCCTTCAAGGAAGCCTCGACCAAGATGTGAAGGGGATCGGGCCTTTTTCTCCTTTTTTGTGCCTTGGCCAACCGCCTTTGGAGCACCTTCATCTTCGCCTTGCACACGTGCATCCACACCCAATAATGGTTCTTCATATTTCTCAACAATTTCTTATCTTGGTTGGCCTTAGCCAACAACCTCTCTAAATGAGCATTGAGCCGGATAAGCGTAGCCTCTCGCTCAACTGGCACTAAACCACCGGGTCTTCTTCGATTCAAGTTGCGGTCACTACGAATCCTCCACAACTCATCAGGAGTTTGCTCATCCTCCAACTGCTTGTTGCGCTGTTCTAGATATGAGATTGTCCATTGTGCCCCTTATAATCTCTTCTACAATGCATCATTTTCAACTCTAAGGTGCTGAATGATCTCCTTTGACTCTAGGCTAGGAGAACTAACATCAAGATCAACAAGCTCTATATCTGGAACACCTGATGGCCCCTCATCAATCCTGGGCTGTTTGCCCCTCTCTGATACCTGTGCTGCTGTCGGAGACGAGGCCCCTTCCACCTGGTGTGGAGATAACACTCGTGGTGCTGATGAAGAAGGCGAGACCCCTTCCACTTGGTGTGGAGAAAATACTCGCCTAGCTGCTGCAAATAAGGCCCTGTGGCCTCTCTGATAAGTGACCAATGGAGAAGAGCTGACATGGCTAGTCCCAGGGATATCATGCTGCTGTGATGGTCCTCCCTCCTCATGAACAATCTCTGGATGTGGTGGTGGTGCTGTAAAGAACTCACGAGAGATGAACTCCTCCCATGTGATGCCCTGCTGAGCCAACTGATGTCTGACCACAAGCTGAATCAAACCGTAATGATAGAGGCTCCTATACTGCTGTGCTGGGCTCTTCCTCTGCATCAAGGGCACCATCCTCTCAATGTTCTGGCACATGAAAACAGGGATATTCATCATTCGTACCCGTGTGAAATGCATCATCAGGCGAATATGGTACGAATATATCTGTGAAAATCTGCCCTCACAGGTGAAAAAGAGCATGATAAGCCTCATCATGGGAGCATACTCACTCCTCAAAAATCTGAAGGGAAATACACCCGTCAAATGTCTCATGAATGCAGGTCTAATGAAAGGCTCAAACTGAACACTGTCCAACACCTTGCGCTTATTCCATACCTCTCCGACATTAGGTATCCCTGTGGCCTGTGCAATCACCTCGGGTGTCAATGTAAAATCCACCCCGGCAAGGTTGACATGTCCATCACGCAAATGTAAAACAAATAGGCGAGCCAACTCCCTGTGATGCTGAATCTGAGAGATCCTCTCGCAAAACTCATAGCAAGACATATAACAGAAACATGAGACTGCCATAGGACAAGCCTGTAAATCTGCCAAAGAGGTGGGCTCCTCTCTTCTATGATGTCCACCCTTTCCACCCTTATGAGGCCTCCTCTGTACCTCAATCTCTGAAGCTGATGCATGGTCATCACTTTGCTCATAATTGGTTTCGGTTTCTGACATTGTTTTAAGAGCAAAGTGGCTGAAATATACTGCTGTTTCTGCTTTGTAAAATGCTGATTAAAATGTTGTTTCAAGGGGACAAGGAGCACGAGGGGAATGTTAGGGGAGGGATACTTTAAAGGGAAAATGGGAATAATAATATATAAAACAGGGATTTTAGGGAAAAATCATAGCAAAATCATTGCATATGCATCATTATATAAATTTATTTACATGGATATTATGAGAGGTAGAGTTAGGGTTTGATTTTTATTTCTTAGGGAAGAGGGGTAGGGTTTAGGGCTTTTCACCAATTTTTCAAGGGAAATTTACATAGAAAGACAAGGAAAAAGAAATGGGAAATGGGGAAAAAATGATAACAAGGGGATACAAAAATGATAACAAGGGGATACCTTAAAACAGCATATAAACCCTAGCCATTTTTACAATTTTAAACCAAAGCAAAGTGGAGCTTTTCATTTGCAAATGGAGACCTTTGAAAATGCACTCATGATTTCCTTTAACCATAACAAGCAACAAATTTTTGAGTTGGAGGGCCCACCTCACAAAATTCGGCGATTTTGTGGCTCCTTGGTGAATTTACAGGCAATTTTTACAATGAAGGCGCTGACGGGTCGCGCGCCTCACCCAACAGGTCGCGTGCCTCACCCAACGGGTCGCGCACCTCTCCCAACGGGTCGCGCGCCTCTGACGGGTCGCGCCCGTTACAATTTTGCACTGTCGGAGGGCGCTCAACGGGTCGCGCGCCTCTGACGGGTCGCGCGCCTCTGCAACTCACAACTTCGGCTCGAACTCACTTGCAATCACTTGCTCAATGACTTGGATGCACAATGAGGCTCGATGGAGGGAGATTGGGGTTTTTATAACTTTATTTGAATTAATTTCATATCATAACCCACTTTATAATGTTTTTCTTTGACACTTTATAAACTTGACTTTTTGGTTTCCTTTTGTCCTGAAACTGATTGATTTGATGCTTTTCTTTGATAATTTTTGCAGGGATAGCATCTGAGGGATCTTGGCAAGGGAGCCAGGGTTACATGCTGTCCTTTGAAGCCTTGTGAATTTTTACCATTTTTTACAAAATTTTGAAAAATGACCTTGGCTTTAAAAACAGGGTTTTTAAATCCAAGGTGAAAATTAACTGTACAAGATAGAATCTTTCGAAGAAACACTTTGAAAATCATCCCTCTGGCTTGCTGGGCACTTATTGACCTTCAGAGACATGAACTTGAAGACAAACTTGACCAAAAACCCTAGACCTAAAAATTTGATCTCAAGACAATAGACAAGTAACCTTGACAAAGTTTAATGACTGAAACAAGCTGATCCAGCAGTGCCCAGAGGGAGACAAAGACACCAGCTCTTCCATCAGGGTTATGGCATGCCTAACGGAATGCAAAAAAATGACACTGATGAGACACCTACCTATGCAAATGCAAAGAGCTTTGATCGCTGATGGAGGGCTACTAGACCGACTCTAACAGAGTCTAACATATCAATTCTAATAATTGTTAGACATATTACTTGTTTGAATTGTTTCTAAGGGATTGCTATATGAAAGAACTTGTCATGTCATTAAAAGAATATTAAAACCCTAGATATAATTAGTTTTATATCTTGATGAGCTGTGGATGTGATTTAGGGTTTCTAACAAAACTTGGGCAAGAAGTTGAAGTATTAAAGTATAGTCTCTTGCTGATTATGTTTGTAAAGTCTAACGCTTTTGTTATTGTAAGATTTTGATATGGCTAACTTCATGCTTCTATAGTTTTGGTTGTACTTGCTATCTAAATTGTGCGGGTACACAATCTTCAAGATGGTGAAGGTGATCAAAAGAAAGTTGATGTGATAAGTATGATGTGAATGGTAAGGATAACTCTGATGAGAAGGATGGAAGCCACAAAATATTCTCTGATGTCGAAAAGAAGACGTTGATCTCCCTGGGTTAAGAGGGAGCCCAGATAAAAGAGAGCTCCCTGAGATTAAGAGGGAGCCTCGATAGAGGAAAGCTTCTTGGTTGAGAGGAAGGGGATAGCATAGTTTTGATTGGAGAATGCATTTTGAAGGATAAGTTGCTAAGGAAAATGTATGATTGAAGAATATTCTGGAAACGTTTCAGTTGATAGCCCTATTATGTTGAAAAGCAACATCAAGACCCCGGAGCTTTGTATTTGACTATGTACATTTGAAAGTATATTATTGATTGGGGTTGTGTTTGTACAAGTGAATCTCTCAAAGGTTTTGATAGCATGTCGGTTACCAATCAATTTGATTGGGAGATATTTATTGTCCTTGTTCTGCTGGATCAAGGAGTGTTGAGGCTTTGTGAGTGAAGAGTTTACAGGGAGGACATCTGGACAACACTTTGTGTTCATTTCTAGGTCCCAAAGTTGGTAGGGTGGCGTTTGTCATTGAGCTTTGACATACACCTACATCCTTGGGTTGATGGTTAACAAGTAAGCCTGTTGGTACCTAGAGAGGCTGAAAGCTTGAGTCCATCTTGTTGAAGAAAGTGTAACTAGGTTTGGTCTTCATGAAATTGTAATTATGATTTTTGTAAACAAGAAAATGAATTTATTATTATGCCTTGCTGCATGGGTTTCATGAGCAAGAGGTTTATTTGTTAGTGGCTCCCAATGAAAGCCTTAGGATGTATTATTGAGTCAAAGAGTCAATGTCATATGAAGAAGCTCTTCTTAAGCATACAAAAAATGTATATGTGTCTATGTTTATGTCTAAAATAGCCCCCCAAAAGACAAGCACAAGTCCTCTCTTAAAGTCGGCCTGCAAACTGTATGAAACATTCATGTCGGCTCACCTCAAACAAACACATCTCTTCGTTGGATCATGTTAGTTTATTATGGAGGATGAATTACTATAAATACGTGGCATGATCTTCACAAAAGGGCAGTGCATAGAACTCAGATACCTATGAAATTTCATTGGTAATTACAGTCATAGTACCTCGCAATTTCTCAGATTTCAGTAAAGTATCACACTCATCATGTTCGGGTTATTTTAGTGAAGGATACAGTAATCGGATCCTTGTATTGGAGGATGTGTTTCAAGGTATCATGTTACACTATACAATTTTGATTTTTCTTCTTAAAGTTTGATGATAAGATATGAAGGAAAGTTCAATGATATCTCTGTGTTTTGTGTGGAAAAGAGATCAACATCAAAGCAATGACATAGTAAGAGAGCTTAGATTCAAATGGAGAAAAATTATGAGCTCAAACCTTTAGCACAGTCATTCAAATCCCTAGTTTTGGTATCATCGCAATAGGCAACTCAGAAGTCTCTCTAAGGTCTCATAAAACCAATAAGTATGAAGATTTTGTGGTGCCATGATGAAAGGAGATTTTGGGGTTAAACCAATTTCCCCTTTCTTTATAAACTTTCGACCCTGAGGCCTGTGGGTTATGGCCCACAAACCTATCGAAAGCATTCTTGAGAGGCTTTAAGCCTTTAAACACCCGAGCATGGAAAATTTTAGGGGCTAATCTTCGCCCAGTGGGCTAATTTTCCATGATTTTTCCACAAAATGATTCGCCAATTTCCAATTTTTATAAAAGATAATTCGCCCAGATTTTAGAATATAAAATTATTTTACCTTAAAAATCGCCAACATTATATAGAGGCTACATATATAATCATTATAAATTTGAATAATTTTACAAATATATCAATAAACATTTTATAGTTTGCATATTAGGGATTAGTGAGATTCGCCAATGTTTGAAACTTCAAGAAAATTTTCCATCCTTAAAATTTTCCTTGCACCCGAGCAACACATAAAATCAGGACCACTCACTCTATTGGAATACATGGGAATACACAGAAACAAGCGCCCGAACACATAAGGCCAGACTTCAAAATGTATAAGCCCGCATCTATAATTATTGTCAGGTCCGCTCATCCTTCACTTTTCAGTTGCGCTCCTCCTCCGATCGGCCCGATCTCCGATCGCTGATCGACGCTTATCGCTATCGACATATCGACATTCCATTACATCGTTCGCTAGCATTTCAACTCTGCGATATGCGATTAGATTTTGACCGTCCATTGTATCCTTTGATCCAATGGTTTACGTTACACTCGATCAACGAAACTAATCGCTGATCCTCCACCGTCGATTAACTCGCGACAAATTTGACGGTTCACAAAGATTTTGGGTAGACAACAAGCACGAGGATTAACCGCACGAAAAGTGGTTTCTTCTCTCCTCCTCGCTGCTATGTGTCGCTTGATGAGTGAAATCGAGTGCTCACCCTTCAATACCACTTATGGGTTTGAGGCTGCTCGAAATACCACTTCCATTGTTTAAAACCCGCTCTTCGTCGATTATCTTCCGTGCTCTTTCACCATGTGATGATCGTCGATCTGAACGATCGATGGTTCTCATTCTTTGTTGCCTATGCCATTGATCTTCTGCTATTTGATGGATTCTATGTTAAAACACCGGTTTCTGCCATACTCTGTTAACACACAACATTCATATAATCATTGGATCGCCATCAATCCATACAGTGATCGACGGTCGATCAACGCTCCAACACACAGAATAACTTAGAAAGACATAAATACACAAATACGTGGAAATCCACAGAACACACATTTTCTATTATATATGATATGAATACAGATCTAAGGCATTTCAACCTTTGGAACAAACTCCCTCTCAACTACATTTTGACCACTCTGGTTTACACAAGTTCTATTATTTGCTCTCTGTCACACACACACATACTCTATTTTTATAATAGATTATAACAGTCATGGATCATTTAAGATGCACGATTTCCTTCCACAAATCACTCAAAAAACCCCTAAACTCTCTATACGCATACATGCATATGGCAGATTACATTTAATTAAGTCTTCGAGAGACTTTATCCATTCCATCATTTACTCTGTTTTAAACAGAATTTGTCCCCTGTTTTGCTCCGATGGTCCACATCCTCCTTGCTCCGCTTTGGATTCCTTCTTTTAATGATGAGTGCTGGATGCTCCTGCATCAAACTCCCGAGGCACAAAAACTATGATCTCCTGGTCATATGCTTCTCCTTGTCCTTAGAAATTCTACCCACTTCTTAGTGGAACTTCCTTCATGATCTTTTGTGAGCTGCAACCAATCTCTACAGTAGCAGTCTTCTCTGCTACATGACACCTCACCAAGCTTTCTCCTCTGAGCTTAGTATTTTGGCATCCTTTTGGTTCTCTCCTCTGGAACCTATTGAGCACTCCTTGCTCTAGGTTGCTGCAAGTCTTCTCACCTTCCGCTGTCATTTGCTGCACGACAGTAAAGACCATAACTCTCCAGTCTCCAACACAATTGTACCTCTTCTCCTTTTGCTTGCACTCTTCTTCCTTTTCGTAGGGAATCCTTAACCTTAACTTTTCCCTGCTCTGATACCAAATGATGAAAGGAGATTTTGGGGGTAAACCAATTTCCCCTTTCTTTATAAACTTTCGATCCTGAGGCCTGTGGGTTATGGCCCACAAACCTATCGGAAGTGTTCTTGAGAGGCTTTAAGCCTTTAAACACCCGAGCAACACATAAAATCGGCACCACTCACTCTATCAGAATACACGGGAATACACAGAAAAAAGCGCCCGAACACATAAGGTCGAACTTCAAAATCTATAAGCCCGCATCTATAATTATTGTTGGGTCCACTCATCCTTCACTTTTCAGCTGTGCTCCTCCTTCGATCGGCTCGATATCCAATTGAAAATCGACGCTTATCGCTATCGGCATATTGGCATTCCATTACATCATTCACTGGCCCTTCAACTCTGCGATATGCGATTAGATCTTGATCCTCCATTGTATCCTTCGATCTAATGGTTGACGTTACACCTGATCAACGAAACTAATCGCTAATCCTCCGCAGTCTATTAACTCGTGATAGATCTGACGGTTCACAAAGATTTCAGGTATACAACAAGCACGAGGATTAACCGCCCGAAAAGCAGTTTCCGCTGTCCTCCTCACTGCTACGTGTCGCTTGATGAGTGAAATCGTGTGCTCACCCTTCAATACCACTTATGGGTTTGAGGCCGCCCGAAATACTACTTCCACTGTTTAAACCCGCTCTTTGTCGATTATCTTTCGTGCTCTTTCACCATGCGATGATCGTCGATCTGAACGATCGATGGTTCTCGTTCTTTGTCACCTATGCCATTGATCTTATGCTATTTGATGGATTTTGTGTTAAAACACTGGTTTCTGCCATACTCTGTTAACACACAACATTCATATAATCATTGGATCACCATCGATCCATACAGTGATCAATGGTCGATCAACACTCCAACACACAAAATAACTTAGAAAGACATAAATACACAGATATGCGGAAATCCACAGAACACACACTTTTCTATTATATATGATATGAATACAGATTTAAGGCATTTCAGCCTTAGGAACAAACTCCCTCTCGACTACATTTTGACCACTCTGGTTTACACAAGTTCTATTATTTTCTCTCTGTCTCTCCTTTGAACACACACAAACTCTATTTTTATAAGAGAATACAACAGTCGTGGATCATTTAAGATGCACAATTTTCTTCCACAAATCACTCAACAAACCCCTAAACTCTCTATACACATACATCCATATGGAAAATTACATTTAATTAAGTCTTCGAGAGACTTTATCCATTCCATCATTTACTCTGTTTTAAATAGAATTTGTCCCTTGTTTTGCTCCGATGGTCCATGTCCTCCTTGCTCCGCTTTGGATTCCTTCTTTTAATGATGAGTGTTGGATGATCCCGCATCAGAGTCCCGAGGCACAAAAATTTATGACCTCTTGGTCATATTCTTCTCCTTGTCCTTAGAAATTTTGCCAACTTCTCAGTCGAATTGCCTTCATGATCTTCTGTGAGCTGCAACCAACCTCTGCAGTAGTAGTCTTCTCTGCTACACGATACCTCACCAAGATTTCTCCTCCGAGCTTAGTCTTTTGGCATCCTTTTGGTTCTCTCCTTTGGAACCTATTGAGCACTCCTTGCTCTAGGTTGCTGCAAGTCTTCTCACCTTCCACTACCATTTTCTGCATGACAGTAAAGACCATAACTCTCTAGTCTCCAACACAATTGTACCTCTTCTCCTTTTGCTTGCACTGTTCTTCCTTTTCGTAGGAAATCCTTAACCTTAACTTTTCCTTGCTCTGATACCAAATGACGAAAGGAGATTTTGGGGGTAAACCAATTTCCCATTTCTTTATAAACTTTCGATCCTGAGGCCTGTGGGTTATGGCCCAAAAACCTATTGGAAGCATTCTTGAGAGGCTTTAAGCCTTTAAACACCCGGGCAACACGTAAAATCAGGACCACTCACTCTATCAGAATACACAGGAATACACAGAAACAAGCACCTGAACACATAAGGCCGAACTTCAAAATCTATAAGCCCGCATCTATAATTATTATCAGGTCCACTCATCCTTCATTTTTCAGCTGCGCTCCTCCTCCGATCGTTGATTGGCGCTTATCGCTATCATCATGTCGGCATTCCATTACATCATCCGCTAGCCCTTCAACTCTGCGATATGCGATTAGATCTTGACCATCCATTGTATCCTTTGATCCAACGGTTGACGTTACACCTGATCAACGAAACTAATCGCTGATCCTTCGTCGTCGATTAACTCGCGACTGATCTGACGGTTCACAAAGATTTCAGGTAGACAACAAGCACGAGGATTAACCGCCCGAAAAGCGGTTTCCTCTCTCCTCCTCACTGCTACGTGTCACTTGATGAGTGAAATCGGGTGCTTACTCTTCAATACCACTTATGGGTTTGAGGCCGCCCGAAATACCACTTCCACTATTTAAAACCTACTCTTCGTCGATTATCTTCAACGCTCTTTCACCATGCAATGATCGTCGATTTGAATGATCGATGGTTTTCGTTCTTTATCGCCTACGCCGTTGATCTTCTGCTATTTGATAGATTCTATGTTAAAACACTGGTTTCTACCATACTCTGTTAACACACAACATTCATATAATCATTGGATCGCCATCGATCCATACAGTGATCGATGGTCAATCAACACTCCAACACACATAATAACTCAGAAAGACATAAATACACATATACACAGAAATCCACAGAACACACACTTTTCTATTATATACGATATGAATACAGATCTAAGGCATTTCAGCCTTAGGAAAAAACTCCCTCTCGACTAGATTTTGACCACTCTGGTTTACACAAGTTCTAATATTTTCTCTCTATCTCTCCTTTGAACACACATGGAATCTATTTTTATAAGAGAATACAACAGTCGTGGATCATTTAAGATGCACGATTTCCTTCCAAAAATCACTCAACAAACCCTTAAACTCTCTATACGCTTACATGCATATGGAAAATTACATTTAATTAAGTCTTCGAGAGACTTTATCCATTCCATCATTTACTCTGTTTTAAATAGAATTTGTCCCCTGTTTTTCTTCGATGGTCCACGTCCTCTTTGCTCTGCTTTTGGGTTCCTTCTTTTAATGATGAGTGTTGGATGCTCCTACATCAGATTCCCGAGGCACAAAAATTTATGACCTCCTGGTCATATGCTTCTCCTTTTCCTTAGCAATTCTACCCACTTCTCAATGGAATTTCCTTCATGATCTTCTATGAGCTACAACCAACCTCTGCAGTAGTAGTCTTCTCTGCTACACGATACCTCACCAAGATTTCTCCTCTGATCTTAGTCTTTTAGCATCCTTCTGGTTCTCCCCTCTCAAACCTATTGAGCACTCCTTGCTCTAGGTTGCTGCAAGTCTTCTCACCTTCCGCTGCCGTCTGCTGCATGACAGTAAAGACCATAACTCTCCAGTCTTCAACACAATTGTACCTCTTCTCCTTTTGCTTGCACTCTTCTTCCTTTTCGCAGGAAATCCTTAACCTTAACTTTTCCCTGCTTTGATACCAAATTATGAAAGGAGATTTTGGGGGTAAACCAATTTCCCCTTTCTTTATAAACTTTCGATCCTGAGGCCTGTGGGTTATGGCCCAAAAACCTATCGGAAGCGTTCTTGAGAGGCTTTAAGCCTTTAAACACCCAGGAAACACATAAAATTGAGACCACTCACTCTATTAGAATACACGTGAATACACAGAAACAAGCGCCCGAACACATAAGGCCAGACTTCAAAATCTATAAGCATGCATCTATAATTATTATCGGGTCTGCTCATCCTTCACTTTTTAGCTATGCTCCTCCTCCTCCTCCTCCGATCGCCGATCGACGCTTATCACTATCGGCATATCGACATTCCATTACATCGTCTGCTAGCCCTTAAACTCTGCGATATGTGATTAGATCTTGACCATCCATTGTATCCTCCGATCCAACGGTTGACGTTACCCCCGATCAACGAAACTAATTGCTGATCCTCCGCCATCAATTAACTCGCGACAGATCTGACGGTTCACAAAGATTTCGGGTAGACAACAAGCACCAGGATTAACCACCCGAAAAGTGGTTTCCTCTCTCCTCCTTGCTGCTATGTGTCGCTTGATGAGTGGAATCAGGTTCTCACCCTTCAATACCACTTATGGGTTTGAGGACACCCGAAATACCACTTCCACTGTTTGAAACCCGCTCTTCGCCGATTATCTTCAGTGCTTTTCCACCATGTGATGGTAGTCGATCTGAACGATCGATGGTTCTCGTTCTTTGTCGCCTATGCCGTTGATATTCTGCTATTTGATGGATTCTGTGTTAAAACACTAGTTTCTGCGATACTCTATTAACATATGGCATTCATATAATCATTGGATCGCCATCAATCCATACAGTGATCGATAATCGATCAACACTCCAACACGCATAATAACTCAGAAAGATATAAATACACAGATATGCGGAAATCCACAGAACACACACTTTTCTACTATATACGATATGAATACAGATCTAAGGCATTTCAGCCTTAGGAACAAACTCCCTCTCGACTACATTTTGACCACTCTGGTTTACACAAGTTCTATTATTAGCTCTCTGTCTCTCCTTTGAACACACACATAGACTCTCTTTTTATAAGAGATTACAACAGTCGTGGATCATTTAAGATGCATGATTTCCTTCCACAGATAACTCAACAAACCCCTAAACTATCTATACGTATACATGCATATGGCATATTACATTTAATTAAGTCTTCAAGCGACTTTATCCATTCCATCATTTACTCTGTTTTAAACAAAATTTGTCCCCTGTTTTGCTCCGATGGTCCATGTCCTCCTTGCTCCGCTTTGGATTCCTTCTTTTAATGATGAGTGTTGGATGATATTGCATCAGAAATTAAGTCTTCTAGAGACTTTATCCATTCCATCATTTACTATGTTTTAAACAGAATTTGTCCCCTGTTTTGCTCCAATGGTGCACGTCCTCCTTGCTCTACTTTGGGTTCCTTCTTTTAATGATGAGTGCTAGATGCTCCTGCATCTTGCCACCTCTATTAGAGTCTCGATAACAAAACAATGAAATATACCTCTGTCTTGGTGCAGTAAGATAACAATTCGTTGAAATTACAATTTGTTGTACCAATGTGGTGAAGAGTTCAGTGTTAGGGCAACAATAATGATCTCATTGTTATGATGAATATCTCAGTGAAGGTGCACTAATGATGTCCTCGGTAAAACAACAATGATGATGATGATCTCAGCATGGCAACGAAGAGGATAGGTGTCTTGGTCTTGGAGTGGCTTATTAGGTCAAAGGTCATGGTCTTGGTATTCGTAAAATGGAATCTCTATAAGAATAATTTTGTGCAGGTTTTCCTCTCAAAGAGTGAGAGGTTTTGGCCCTGGCAGAAAGCCAACATCTTATGTTCTTGTCTCTTTTCTTTTGGTAACTATTTGATGAATTAAGAAGACACTCTAATAATAACAAGTGAAGATTGTGATAATAATAAAAATCAAAATACCTAACAAATAGTTATCATGGCAAGAAGAATCTCATTAACCTCATTTGCCCTAGGTTCTTCAACATGGTATTAGAGCTTAGGTGTTGAAGTCAAAGGAAGGGAAATAAAGAGACATTCAAGTATCAAAGAAGAAATCTACAACAACAAGATCTTTTGTCTCCATAGTCATCATCAAAAGGCCACCAAGACCCTCATCAAGTTGTCTACAAAGAAAGGTAGCTCGAAGGACCTCAAAAACGAAAATCACATCATCTTGGAAAAAGGTTGAAACCATAGAAGAAATCCTGATATACACTACAAAAGAAGGAAAAGCACATTGAAGGCGAGAAGGCATTTTCATATTCAAGGTTATAAAAACAAGCAAGGATCATCTCCTTGCCCTAGAAGAAGATCATCTGAAGAAGCAACAAATCATCCTCATCAAAAGGAGCAACATTTTCTATTGAAGAAAGGATTTTTCATCTAAAAGAAGATCATCCAAGAGGAAGCTCTAATACATCTTCTTCAACCATCATCAAAGTGATCAAGTAGAAGAATTCATCTTCACTTGTCAAGTAAGTATCTTTCATTCTATAATCAAGTTTGGTTAAATGACTTCATGATTGCAAGGAGATCTATAGGTTGGATGGGTCATCAAAGGTCCTTGCATGGAATAAGAAGGATTGTCATAATCCTCATAGATAAGAAGAAGTCAGTGAACATATCAAGGAAAAATGTTTCCTTTGAATTCATGGGAGGGAACTCTTAAGGTCCTCTCATCGCTATGTATCAAGAAAGGAGACATAAAAGAGATATATGAAATGTTAGAAGATATGCTCTCTGAAATGAAGTGAAGAAGGTCATATCACTTAGACCTGATTGAAGGTATCAAAAAATGAAGAAATATCTTCATGAGATCTCAATTGGGAGATATGGGAAATATGAAAAGAAGATAATCATGATTAATCTAACTGATAAGCAAGGTAATAAATGTCCATGAAAAAGAAGGTTAACTCATTCAACAACTTGTGGTTTCTATGTTAGATAGAAAAAGACAAGTTGAGGGCAAAAGTGTTGAAGGTTAAATGACTCAAACATTTGCATAAACGAAAGGGAAGCTTGGTCCTCAAACAAGACAAAACAGTGCGATGGAAAGATTATGAAAATAAAGCTCATATCACCAGAAAGATAGAGGAAACTGAAGAGAAGATCCAAGGAAAGAGGGAGTAACATATCTCTACTATGATTAAGATGGTATCCCTCACAAAGGGTCCTATCATAACCTCCTAAATCTTTTAGATATGACCATGATAATAAGATGCATCGTGGCATCATGGAAGCATGAAAAACAAGAGCTTGTGACATCACCATGGGAATCATGAAGGACAAAATCCATGGCAGTCAAACATGAAGGATATAGCTCTTGGGAACCTCATTGGACATTGTAGGAAAGGAAGAATTCATCCAGGACAAGGCTCATCATACATCAAGTCAAAAAGGAAACATTTTCTAGATGGGGATATGCAAGATCCTCAAGATTCTCTAAAGGAATCCTCATCGAAGGGCTCACTAATCTAGAGAAGAAGAAAGTGTTTCATCAAGAACTCCAACTTATGGAATTCATGGGATGATGGTGTGATGACATGAGAAATGAAGCAGATCAAGGGATTGAAGATATTTTCAATCAAGGAAGCTACTGGAAGAAGCCTAGATGACCTAAAGGTAAAATGAGGTATGTATGCTTGTGTTTAATATTATAATGTCATGTCATATGGTTGCAGGTAACATGGATCATTACTTCTATCTTAAGAAGCATGATCAAGAGAAAAATGATCTCCTCCTCTAAAAGGATGCAGGAAGGCATAAAGTCACACTAGATGAAATCAACATAATATGTCCTCATATGAAGTATGAGGAGGTTGAAAACAATTAAGATACTCTGATTAAAAGCTCCTGGGAATGGAATGTGTGAGGAAGGATGAGATTGTGAGATATGCAACCATGATGAAGGCGATTAACATCCAAAAGACCAAGAAGATTTGACTAGGAAATCTCCCGGAAGGATATGAAGACTTTGATAAAAGTCTGAAAAGATGAAGACCCTTGACAATGGATATCTTTGGGAGATGTGTCAACATGTATGCAGGATGTTGATACCTACAAGAAGATGTCATGATGAAGAGCCATCTCGAAAGGTACAATTTGATTTAATGTTATGTTTTTATTTCTTGAATAATATCTGGATGAGTTCATGCAGGGCTACTGGAACAAGAATTGTAAGTACAAATACAACTAGCATTCATGTGGTGGATGGAAACTTCTGAAAGAAACATGGTGAGGAAGAAGTAGCCACATGACGAAGGTTCTAGATATGTATCAAGAAGGAAAGAAGGCCAATTTCCATAAAGAAAAGAATGACACGAGAAACCAAGAGGGAAAGTGATCGATGGTTGATGCCCTAAAAGGAAGAATCTCAACTGAATTTCATGACATCAAGAAAAGAAGTTGATCAAGCAGCTGAAGGAACCATGAAGAAGAAGCTGCTGATGAAAAGGAGAGTCCCTTGTTAAGAGGGAGCTCTGACAGGTCGCTGATCAAGAGGGACCTTGGATTGGGTCACCCCTGATTAAAAAGGAGTGACAATTGTGTTTTTCTATTTCATGTGTCATGCACTAGATCAGGACTAAAAACCGTAAGTCTTAGTGAAGGCCATGAAGAGAAACATAAACACATGATGGATGTATGCTCTGTTTATTTTTGGGTAGCATCGGATGTGCTCTAGCTCCAAAATTTTGTGGAGGGGCTAGAACGCATGAGATCTCCAAGACCCAAAATCCTTTGGTGAAATTCCACCCAGATTGTATTTTATTAAAATAATTAATATTTTAATGGGGTTCCTAAATCTAAAGTTAGGAAAATTAAAATATTAATGGGTATAAATGAAAATATGGGTGAGAAGCTTCTAAGAGACGAGGATCAAGTCTAATTTAATCTTAGCCATTGATTAGAGACTTAATCTCAGCCGTTGATTTCTCAATAGGAAAATTATAAATGGAGGCTTGGGGTTAGTGCGAGAGGACACACAGAGAGATTGAGGAAATCGATTTTCTGAGATGAGAAATTGTTGGGAGGGAAATCGATTGGGGATATCTTGCAGCTTAGGGGTAGTGATAGTTCGGGAATATAGACAAAGAGGCAGAGAGAAGCTTGTGGAGGCAACGTAGTAGCCAAGAGAGCTGGCGCTAGGCCAGTCTGGGCCCACACAACCTTGGCGCAAAGCTAGAAGGGCCATCACAGAGGGAGAGAGTTGCCTTCCACGCAGAATGATGGAACTGTTAGGACAACCAGGGAAAGCTGACGTGGTGGGCAGAAGAGAAGACGCAGAGCCTCAGAGAGATCCACGCAATTATTACGAAGGGAAACCGCAGTTGTCGCCGAGGCAAGCCAGTTTTGCTGCTGGATCAGCCGAAATTTGCCGTGTGAAGTGAGGTAAAACTCACTCAGGTTTTCCACCATTGTATTTCTCTATCACTGGTTTTCCTAGAGGGTAACCAACATTTATATTTAGAACTTCCAGCGCAGAGCTAGGAGTAGCCATTGCCGCACAACACTGGGGACAACGTTGTCGCTTGTGGGGTTTGTTCATCTAGTTGCTGGATCCGCCAAAATATCTATCTCCGGATAGAGGTACTTTTGCCCGGTTTATTATTTGTTGGATGAGCCGGATTTGGCACCCTAGTTGTAATAAAAAATTTGCTTAATAAAAAAACCCTCATATCTACTGCACCGGTTTTCCCACTTTAGGTTTTTTCGGGGACGTTTAGTCCAAAAATAAGTGTGTCCTTTGCGTGGTTATCTCATTTATTTTTCGGTACTTGATTTGTATATTGATGTAGGTTGCACTTTATTTGCTTTAATATTTTTCTGAATAATTCTGAAAATAACTTGTTAAACTGAAGAACACAAGTAGATAATGCAAATAAGTTTACTGCAGTAGGATTTCTGGATTGTTAGATTCAAAAATATTCACATGGTATCAGAGCCATTGAAGATTAAGGAGGGCCAGAGCCATTAGTGAAAGGATAGAGGAAAATAAGTGTGTGCAGACAATTTTCCTAGGAGACAATGCAATTTCTGTCCGAAAGGGAAAAGGAAGGGTGGCGCAGTCACCAAGGGAGGCTCACATAGAGCCTACGTCAGCCTGATTGGGTGACATTGTTGCTTTAAATTGCAGCACAATGGTTATTGGGCCAACGCAAAGGCTGTTGAGTCTCATTTTTCCAGTTGTCATGGCTAGAGGTGCAGTGCAAATTTCGTCTGGAGTTGCTAGTGGGGTGTTGATTCTGTTGGTGCAGAACAATACCTAGTGGGGCAGAAGCAAAGTAGAGGGAATCAATTCCTCAGAAGATTTCTTGCCAAGAAATATTGATCCAATGCTAAGCAACAACAAAGAGAGATCATAGGGGTGGTTCGACAGTGGTTGGTAGAAGGATTTCCATGAAGGAAATTGAAATTCAGAGGGAGCTTGTTCCTTAGAGGATTTCTAGCGCCAAAGAAATCTAGATCTGAGTTTTGCTGGGGCAGCAACAAAAGAGGGAGAAGAGAACCAGTTCGACATTCAATTGAGCAGAGATGGAAATTAACAGACTGAGAGATCAAGACAGGTTGGATGGAGCATCCAACTTCGTCATCTGGAAGGCCAGGATCCTAACAGTTTTGGATAAAAATCGCATCAAGGATTATGCCTTGAAGATGGTTGTTGTTCCGGTTGATGTTGATCCTCTCAAGAAATACGAGGAGGGTTAGGCTAAAGCAAAGTGCATGATCTTGGATGGAGTCAAGGATCATGTGATCCCACATATTGTTGAGAAGGACACACCAAGGGAAATGTGGGAGGCTTTGACGACCTTATACGAGGGAACTTCTATTCAGCGGAAGATGTTGCTTGAGAGTCAACTGAGACAGTTTCATATGCATAAGGGAGAAGAAATCGATCCCTTCCTTCTCAGGTTGCAAGGGATCCGTGACCAGCTAACTTTCGTAGAGGCTACACCAAACCCTAAATTTTATTGTTAGGACCACCGTGAATGCAGTCACTGAAGACTGGGAAACCTTTTTCCAAGGCATCTTGGGTAGGGCTTCTCTTCCTAGTTGGGAGGAGATGTGGGGAATCCTTTGACAGAAAGAGATTAGATGGTTGACCAAGGCGATAAGCAGCAATAAAGGGATCAGAGTCAAGGAGGAAGAGGAGGATGCAACTCTCACATCAGCAAGATAGCAAGGGCAACATAAGAGAAAGAAAAAGGACATATCCAAAGTCAGATGCTTCAGATGTGGAGAAATGGGTCATTTCGCCAAACAGTGCCCTCCAAAGAAGGGAAAGGAAGAAAAGTCTAACTCAAAATATGATCCAACGAAAGCTAACAAAGAGGATGCTGATGAGGATTGCACCATGAGTGCTCATGCACCTCTAGAGAAGAGGTGGGGCGATATTGATCTGTAGTCAAGAGGACTACACAAAAGGGCAGGATCCTTGAGGTGCCCAAACTCTGGGATCATATACGACTATGGGAGCCCTTAATGACAGTAGAAAAATGACGGGAGTCAGTTGGTGTGAGGGATGATGGAGCAAAGGTGGCAGAGCTAGAGTGCCACAGTCCGAAGCAACACAATAGAGTGTTGTAGCAGTGCGGGAGGCACAAAGCAGATACAACAACAGTAGAGCAACATCAGATTGTCAACAAAGATTAACAACATAGGTAGTTTCAGCATCACGGGGCATCTAGACTGACCAACATGTCAACTTTTGGTTGACTTTTTTAGTTGCTTACTTCTCAGCAATTAAGTTGCTGTGCAACAGTTAACAGTGGCAGTGCTATGGGCAACATGATGCAACATATGAGAGGGAGTTGCAATATAGATGCAACAATGACAGTGGCAATGTCATGGGCAGAAATACATATTATAGCAGCGCAGTGGATGAGGGGTAGCAGGCCGAGCATCAGCAGTGCAGAGGACCGATGCCATGGATTAGTGTGATACTTCTATTGGGAAGTATTGCTATAACACATTCCTCGCTAAGATGGAGTGTTAATTTTTGGGTAGCAACGAATGTGCTCTAGCTCCAAAATTTTGTGGAGGGGATAGAACACATGAGATCTCCAAGACCCAGAAATCGTTTGGTGAAATTCCACATGGATTGTATTTTATTAAAATAATTAATATTTTTAATGGGGTTCGCTAAGTCTAAACTTAGGAAAATTAAAATATTAATGGGTATTAATGAAAATATGGGTGAAAAGATTCTAAGAGATGAGGATCAAGTCTAATTTAATCTTAGCTGTTGATTAGAGACTTAATCTCAACCATTGATTTCTCAACAGGAAAATTATAAATGGAGGCTTAGGGTCATTTGGAGAGGACACACAGAGAGATTAGGGAAATCAATTTTTTGAGGTGAGAAAGTTCTCAGGAGAGAAATTGAATGGGGAGATCTTGCAGCTGAGGGGCAGTGATAGTTCGGGAATACAGACAAAGATGTGGAGAGAAGCTTGTGGAGGCAACACAATAGCCAAGAGAGTTGACGCTGGGCCAGTTTGGGCCCACGCAACCTTGATGCAGAGCTAGAAGTGCCAACGTAGAGGGAGAGAGTTGCCTTCCACGTAGAGTGTCCGAACTGCGAGAACAATTAGGGAAATTTTATGCAGTGGGAAGAAGAGCAGACGAAAAACTGACATAGAGCCTTAGAGAGCTCGATGCAGGCCCAAGCAATTGCTGCGAAGGGGCAGTGCAATTGTAGCTGGGGCCAGCCAGTTTATCTATCAGATCAACCTGAATCTACCGGGTGAAGTGAGGTAAAACTCACTCAAGTTTTCCGCCAATGTATTTCTTTTTCACTGGTTTGTCGGGAGGGAAACCAACATTTTTATTTAGAACTTCTTCTTAATAATAGAAGAATCTTAGATATGTTGCAGCGGTTTTCCTACATTGGGTTTTTCAAGGGACGTTTAGTCCAAAAATAAGTGTGTCCTTCGTATTGTCATCTCATTTATTTTTCAGTACTTGATTTGTATATTGGTGTAGGCCGCGGTGTACTTGCATTAATATTTTCCAAATATTTCTGGAAATAACTTGTTAAATGAAGAACACAAGTAGGTAATGCAAATCAGTTTACTGCAGTAGGATTTCTGACTTGTTCGATTCAGAAATTTTCACATCCTCGCTAATTGAGAGGGAAATATATACACAACATTCTTGTATTCACTTGAGAATAAAGAATGGAGGATTGGGTAATCATCTAGCATCCGATGCTCTTTGAGGATGTGTAGGGAATCCAAGATAAGAGTAGGCAAGAGGATAGATATTCTTTGGTGGTTGGGAACCCAAGATAAGAATAGTCCTAGAAGGTCATACTCAGTGAACACCTGAGTGGGTATGTACCTTGAGAGACAATGATGAAGGTGTCTAGAGTCATTGGTATTGCCAACATTGTGCTCTGATCTGATGAGAGATAGAGCTGCCAGTTAAGGCCTTTCTGTGGAAACAATGTTGGTTACTATGATGCTATACATATGGGATTACCAATCCGATTCTTCTTATGAGAAATTTTTCAAATTGAGAATGACCAAGTACCATTATGAACACCTCCCTAGTTAAGAGGGAGCGTTGAAGAAAGTGTAGCTAGGTTCAATCTTAATGACATTGTAATTATGATTTTTGTAAACAAAAAAATGAATTTATTAATATGACTTGCTGCATGGGTTTCAAGAGCAAGAGGTTTATTTGTTAGTGGCTCCCATTGAGAGCCTTGGGATGTATTATTGAGTCAAAGAGTCAATGTCATATGAAGAAGCTCTTCTTAATCATATAAAAAATGTATATGTGTCTATGTCTATGTCTAAAAGAGCCCTCCAAAAGACAAGCACAAGTCCTCTCTTGAAGTTGGCCTGCAAACTGTATGAAACATTCATGTCGGCTCACCTCAAACAAACACATATCTTCATTGGATCATGTCGGCTAATTATGAAGGACGAATTACTATAAATACGTGTCCATGATCTTTGTAAAAGGGTAGTGCAGAGAACTCAGATACCTCTGAAATTTCGGTGGTAATTATAGTGGTAATCGTTGATTTCTGGTAGCATCGAATGTGCTCTAAGTCTCAAATTTTGCAAGGAGGATTAGGCACATGTATTCCAAAGAACCCTAAAAGAATTTTGGGAAATTCCACCCAGAAACAGTTTTATTAAAAAAAAAATTATTTTTAGAGGGACCCTAAGTCTAAACTTAGGAAAATAAAATAATTAAAGGGTATTAATATAAACTATGGGTGTAACTTCTAGAAGAAGATGTGGATCAAATAGAAATGATATTAGCCATTGATTAGCGTCTAATTTGGGCCATTGAATTTCAACTTGGATATTATTTAAGGAGGCTTGAGGGTCACTTGGAAAAACACACAGAGTGAGTTCAAAAGTTCAATTTTATGAAGTAGAGCAGTCTCTTGGAGAATTTCGATAGTGAGCTTTTGCAGTGAGGGGCAGGGATAATTTGGTTGGAGAGTCTTCTCCTGAGCTAGGATACGCAACAAAGAGGCAGAGAGACAAAAAAAGGAGGCATCGCAGTACCCATGAGGGGTTGATGCTGAGCTAGAAGGGCTCACATAGAGGAAGCGTAGTCCTCCCAACAGAAGTCCGAAAATTTGTTGGGGTTTGATGTCTGAATCGAGAGGGTTGACGTAAGAGAAAATCTACCCAATGCAAAGCCGAGACAGAGCCTTAGAGGCAGACGCAAAGCCCATGCAGGGGAAACATAGAAATAGCCATGGACACGTTGGTTCAGCTGCTGAATTAGTCGAGACTTGCTGGGTAGAGTGAGGTAATCTCACAAATTTCTTCTGTCAGTTGTATTTCTCTGTATATGGATTGCCGGGAGGGAATCCAAAGTTGTATTCAGAAAATTATTGCATAATAATAAAAACTCTCAGCGCTGTTGCACCGATTTTCTCGTATTGGGTTTTTCTGGGGACATTTGTCCAGAAAATATTGTGTCCTTTGTATTGTATCTTTGTTTATTGTTCTGTTCTTGTTTTGGGCATATTATTTAATTGGTGTAGGTTGCAGTGTATTAGCTTCGATATTTGTTGTAGGAAGCAGTAAATAATTTGTTTGAGTAATTAACAAATAGGAGAAGTTTAATCAGTTGCTGCAGTAGGGATTTCAGTTCTCAGAATTTTCACATGGTATCAGAGCTAGTGCAGGTAAAGCAAGAAGAATAGTAATAGAGAATCCAACGCTAAGAAAAAGAGGGAGATCGAAAAAGTTGTAGGAGGCAACAGTTTGAAACCCAGAGGGTTTGCGCAGTCCTAGCTGGAGGGCTGATTTTCAAGGCAGTCTCTCTCTAAGTGAGTCGACAAAGAGGAAGGACTCCTCGTTCAAAAGTTATCTGGGGCAAAGGGAGCAATGCTGAAGCCTCAGCTTGAGGAGAAGCTGGTGGGCTACAGTCCTTTATGCAGGTTGTTTTGCTGGGCAAAAAGACATCAGAAGAGAAGGAGGAAGCACAAAGAGTGAATTTTTAAATAGAAGACTTCCTGCAAGAAGTCTGTTTCCTCATTGGCTGAGCAACAACAGTGAGAATTAGAGAGGATATTTTCAACATTTGTGGCAGAGATGGCAACCAGTGATTTGAGGGATTAGGATAGGTTGGACAGAGCATCCAACTATATCATTTGGAAGGCTAGAATGTCATTCCTTCTAGATGAGCATGCCCTCAAGACATATGTCGACAACGTGGTGGCTGCACTTGCAAATGCAGATCCGTTGAAGAAGTACCAAGCTGAAATGGCAAAGGAAAAAAGAATGATCCTCGACAGAGTGAAGGATCACGTTGTCTGTCACATTGCTAATAGAGGGACTGCTAAGGAGATGTGGGATGCGTTGTCTACGCTATATCAGGGATCTTCCGAGCAGCGGAAGATGTACTTGGAGAAAAAACTAAGATCTGCTCAAATGCAGAAGGGGGAGCGTGTGGATCCATTCCTCACGAAGCTTTAGGAGACCCGTGATGAGTTATCTGCTGTGGGGTCAACACCTCAAGACTTAGAGTTGGTTAGAATGGCCCTCAATTCAGTCTCAAATGAGTGGCAAGTCTTTGTCTAGAGTATCTTGGGCAGGGCGACTTTGCCGAATTGGGATGAGATGTGGGTATCTCTCAAGCAAGAGGAGTTGAGGAGAGACTTGGTCAAGTGTAAGCTTAAAAGAAGCAGCAACAGTGGGTCGAAGCCCAAGGAGGAGGAGGATAATGCAACCCTTGCATCGAAGGGACAACATGAGCAAAAAAGACATAAGAAGGACGTCTCAAAGACAAAGTGCTTCAGGTGTGGTGAGATGGGTCACTACAAAATAGAGTGTCTTCTCAGAAAGAAGGACAAAGATGAGAAGCATGATCTGAAGGCTTCACCTGCGAAGATCGAGGAGGAGGAGTTTTCTATGACAACTAAGATACCTCCAGGAGGGAGGTGGACTGATTTGGAGCTGGAGTTCGAAATAGCTACAAATGGGCATGATCCTTGAGGAGCCCACCTCTTGGATCAATTCCTTGCTACGGGAGCCAAGATCAGAAATAGCAGGATGGACTAGTGTCAAATGGTGTCGAGGAGTGTCATAGAGACAATTGCAGTGGTCAGGAGTGCCAAATATTGAGCAAAACAGAGCAAAGTTGGTAGCAGTGCAGATGGCACAGAGCAATAGTCAGCATCAATGCAGTAGATTCAGAGGATCAACACAAAGAATAACATCAATTAGGCTCCAACATTCACATGGTATCATATTAAACACAGTTAGTTCAGTAATTTGGGATGTTTTTCCGTTGTTGAAGAAGTAGTAGCAACAATTTGCAGTGCAGTGGCAGTGCCAACATCAACATGGATGTATAATTTCAAAAGGAGTTGCAGTACGGATGCAACGTTGACAATGACAGGGTTAGCAGAAGTACAGATGCAACATTTGTGTAGTGGTGTCATGATTTCTAAATCTACACATCAGAAATCCTACTGCAATCACTAGTTTATCATCTCCTACTTGTTTTTACATTCAACAAGTTATTTAATTATTTAAATAGAGATGAAAACACTATCGCAGACTACACATACATACAAATCATGAAATAAAATAGAATGAGACAAATACACAAGGGACATCGTTATTTTTGGACAATTGTCCCCAGAAAACCCAATACGGGAAAACTGGTGCATCATATAGAGGGTTTGTATTATTAAGCAAGCAAAATCTGAGTACAACATGTTGCCTCTCACACTGACTAACCTTTCAGAAATGTTACGGCAACAAGAAATACATACGAGGGTTTATGTCGTTCTCCAAGTCTCAACCGATCCATTGAATGGCTGACTCCGACAAGCACTACGAAAATCCCAGCATAATTTGCTCTGTGTGGGCCAACGTCTTGCCTCTAGGAGATTACTTCACTTCTCTACTGGATCAATTTGCCCTTAAAAGCTTTGACTTCAGCCCTCCCAGCTCAGAGCATCGAACTCCCAACAAAATCTCAAACTTCCCTCTATTATCTCGCACTGCCACTGAAAAAACCCTCTTGGCCTGCGTTAGCTCTGCGTGAGCCCCTTCCGGTGCTGCATATGCCTCTGTGCTGCCTCTCTAATGCTATTGCTGCCACTCTGCCTGGTAGTCGTTGGATCGGAACTCCCTTCCGATCTAACTCTCTACTACTACCCCTCTCACTGCAATAGATCACTTGTCCGATTTTCTCAGCAAACTACGCCCCAGAAAAATCGAATTGACTGATCCCTCAAGTGTATCTCCAACTGACCCTCAAGCCTCCTCTTATACTCTTCTTGTTGATAAATCAACCACTAAGATTAAAACAGACTCGATCCTTTTCACTTAGAATTTTCTAACCCATATTCTTATTAATACCCATTAATCTTTTTATTTTCCTAAGTTTAGACTTAGGAACCCATTAAAAATATTAATTATTTTAATAACTCCTCATCCTGGTGGAATTTCTCCAAACGATTTCTGGGTTCTGGAGATTTCATGTGTTCTAGCCCCTCCACAAAATTTTGGAGCTATAGCACATCCGATCCTACCAAAAATAAATAGTTGGTGAACAACATGTCAAACATTAGCAGTGCAGAGGGAGATGTTACAAAACATAGTGATGCTCTAGCAAGGTGCATTGCTAGAGCACATTCCTCGCTAAGAGGGAGTGTTGATTTCTGGTAGCATCAGATGTGCTATAAGTCTCAAATTTTGTAGGGAGGCAGAGGAACATGTATTCCAAAGAACCCATAAAGCGTTTTGGGAAATTCCACCAAGAAACAATTTTATTAAAATAATTAATTATTTTTAAAGGGACGCTAAGTCTAAACTTAGGAAAATAAAATAATTAAAGGGTATTAATATAAACTGTGGGTGTAACTTCTAGAAGAAGACGAGGATCAAGCAGAAACGATCTTAGCCATTGATTAGCTTCTAATCTAGGCCATTGAATGTCAACGAGGAGATTATTTAAGGAGGCTTGAGGGTCACTTGGAAAAATACATAGATTGAGTTCAGAAGTTTGAATTTTTGAAGCAGAGCAGCTGCCGGGAGAATTTCGATAGATGAGCTTTTGCAGTGAGGGGTAGGGATAATTTGGTTGGAGAGACTTCTCCTGAGCCAAGATACACAACAGAGAGGTAGAGAGACACCATAAGGAGGAAACACAGTACCTAGGAGGGGTTGAGGCTGAGCTAGAAGGGCTCACGTAGAGGAAACGCAATCCTCCCAGCAGAAGTTCGAAAATTTGTTGGGGTTTGACGTATGAGCCGGGAGGGTTGACGTCAAAGCTCTGGGAGAGGAAATCGACCCAACGCAGAGTTGATGCAAAACCTTGGAAGTTGATGCAGGGCCCACACAGGGGCAACATAGAAATAGTCGGGGACATGTTGGTTTAGCTGCTCGATCAGTTGGGACTTGCCAGGTAGAGTGAGGTAATTTGAAAAATTTATTTTGCCAGTTGTATTTCTTTGTAACTGGATTGCCGGGAGAACATCCAGAGTTATATTCAGAAAATTACTGCATAATAATAAAAACCCTCAGAGCTACTGCACCTATTTTCCCGCATTAGGTTTTTCCAGGGACATTTGTCCAAAAAATACAGTGTCCTTTGTGTTGTATCTTTCTCTATTGTTCTGTTCTTCCTTTGGGCATATTATTTAATTGGTATAGGCTGCAGCGTACTAGCTTCGATATTTGTTGTAGGAAGCAATAAAAATTTGTTTCAGTAATTAACAAATAGGAGAAGTTTAATCAGTTGTTGCAGTAGGGATTTCGGTTCTCGGAATTTTCACAGTAATAACAGTCATAGTACCTCGCAATTTCTAAGATATCAGTAAAGTATCACAGTCGTCATGTTCGGGTTATTTCAGTGAAGGATACAATAATCGAATCTCTGTATTGGAGGATGTGTTTCAGGGTATCATGTTACACTATACAATTCAAATTTTTCTTCTTAAATTTCAATGATAAGATACGAAGGAAAGTTCAGTGATATCTCTATGTTTTGTGTGGAAAGGAGATCAACATCAGAGCAATGACATAATAAGAGAGCTCGAATTCGAATGGAGAACAATTATGAACTCAAACCTTTAGCACAATCATTCAGATCCCTAGTTGTGGTATCATCGTAGTAAGAAACTCGAAAGTCTCTTTGAGGTCTCCTAAAACCAATAAATATGAAGATTATGTGGTGCCACCTCTATTACAGTCTCGATAATGGAACAATGAAATATATCTCTGTCTTGGTGCAGTAAGATAACAATTCATTGCAATTACAATTTGTAGTATTGATGTGGTGAAGAGTTCAGTGTCAGTGCAACAGTAATGATCTCGTTGTTATGATGAATATCTCAGTGAAGGTGCACTAATGATGTCCTTGATAAAGCAACAGTGATGATGATGATCTCAACATGGCAAAGAAGATGATTGGTGTCTTGGTCTTGGAGTGGCTTATTAGGTCAAGGGTCATGGTCTTGGTATTTTTCAATTAGAATCTCTATAAGAAGAATTTTGTGAGGGTTTTCCTCTCAAAGAGTGGGAGGTCTTGGCCCTAGAAGAAAGCCAACATCTTGTGTTCTTGTCTTTTTTTTTTTATAACTGTTTGATGAATTGAGAAGACACACTCTAGGTTTTAGGATTATTTATTTGGGTCAAAGTCAATTTTTTTTATTGGTCAAAGACTCCTCCATCAAGTATCTGTGAAAATTCCTAGATCTAACAATATCAGGAATCCTACTGCAACCAGCTGAATCTACTTTACTTAGATTAAATTACATTACAAACTTATTTCAGATTTCTTTTTGAAATATTGAAGCAAATTACTGAAGCAACCTACACCAAATTAAATATGATTATGAAACATAGAAACTAAGTAAGGAAATACAAACACATATGACACCATTATTTTTGGACAAATGTCCCCAAAAAAACCCAATGCGGAAAAACGGTACAGTATCTCTGACGGTTTATTGTTATTAAGCAGTAGAAATTTGAATACATCCCTGAATACCTCTCTGATTATTCAGTTACAAAGAGAGAAATACTGGCAAAAGCTTTGTGAGATTACCTCACACAATCACTGAGAAAAAGTCTTGACTGATCCGGTCACTGGATGAGGTGCCCCTGGTAGGCCATGCGCTGCCTCTACACTATCCCAGTGTCAACTCTCCTAGGCACTGCGTCACCCAACTGGGGAATCGATCTGCAACCCAAAATCACTACAATCAACCTCCTGGTCTCACACTCCGGCTTGCGGCTACTGAAACTGACTTTGCTGCTAGATTTTCGACTTTCTTTCTCACCCTCTGTGCTGCCTCTCTGTGGCCCTGCTGGTCCTGCGTTAGCCTTTGCGTTTGGGCTGGATCACCTTCTACCTCTCTCTGCTGATGATTATTTAGTTGAGAAAATATCTCTTTCTCTGGAAGCTATCGCTGCCCCTCAACTGCAAGAAATCTTCTCAATCGAATTTTCCTCCTGAGAACTTCTCACTTTAGAAAATCGATTTCTTGATATCTCTTAGTGTGTTTTCCAAATGACCCTCAAGCCCCTTCTTATATCTTCATGTTGGACAACCAACTGTTTAGATTACCTCTTAATCAAAGGCTCAAATCATTTTGACTTGATCTCCGTCTTTTTCTAGAAGTTACACCCACAATTAGATTAATACCCATTAATATTTTATTTTTCCTAAGTTTAGACTTAGGAACTCCATTAAAAATATTAATTATTTTAATATAATCGTCTCTAGGTGGAATTTCCCAAAACAATTTCTAGGCTATTTAGAATGCATGTGCCTAAGCCTCCCTGCAAAATTTGAGGCCTAGAGCACATCCGATGCTACCCCAAATCAACACTTCCTCTTAGCAAGGAATGTGCTCTAGCAATATACTGCTGCTACATACTGCTCTGACTTTGAAGCATCGTCCTCTGCGCTGCTGTTATAACTATACTGCTGCCTTTGACACTGCCACTGCCAATGCTACATCTGTACTACAGTTCCTTCTAAAATGCTACATCTGCTATGTTGTTAACATTGCCACTGTAACATTGCATCCATTCTGCAACTCAGTTGCTGAGAGAAGCAACTGAAAAACATCCAAAATTACTGAAATAACTGTGTTCATTATGATACCACATGAATTCTTGAACTAACTGTTGCTAGTCTCTGCGCTGACCCTCTGAATCTATTACACTCCTACTGACCTTTGCTCTGTGCCAACTGCACTGCTACCAACTTTGCTCTGCATAACTACTGACCTCTGCTCTGTGCCAACTGCACTGCTGCCAACTCTGCTCTGCGCTGCTCAGACTCTAGCGCTCCTAGACATTGCAACTGTCTCTCTGACACTCCTCGACACCATTCGACATTAGTCCATCCTCCTACTTCTGATCTGGGCTCCCTTAGCAAGGTATTGATCCAAGAGGTGGAATCCTCAAGGTTCCTGCTGTTGGGTCCCTATAATACTAGGATTACCCCATTACTATTGTAATTGTACCCCTTATTAATATTGTTGTGCCCCTATTATCCCCATATTGTTATTACTGTGCCCCATAGAATCCCTCTATTATTATATTTGTGGCTTTATATTATTATTGTTAGGTCGGCTGGGTTATATTGTGACTCCTATATATAGAAAGGAGGTTTTGTCATTTGTATCATCGAAGAATTGTTCATTTATGTAATGTAAAGGAGGTTGCCCCCTCGAAGAGGCTAAATTTTAAGGCGTTGATCTATCTTTTCTATCTTTTTCTTGAGCTAGTTTCATAACATTTGGTATCAAAGCTTTGGATTCTAGGGTTTCGCTGCTCCAAACAGGTCATCGTGGCATTTTCGCTATAACTTTTTTTTGTGACGTTTCAGAAGCAAAAAAAAACCATTTAAGACATCACGCTGAAGCTCGGGTCTGAATTTCAGAGCTTTTTGCACTATATTTGCGAAGATATGATCTGAGGAAGTTGGTCTTTTTGCAGACTCCTGAATTACATTCCAAATAGGTGACCTGGGGAAAATCATCATAACTTTCTCTCTGAGCATCGGATTGAAATTTCGTAAGAAGGTATAGAAAGAGGATGGACTGTAGTTTTGTGTATATATTTTCAGAGCCAAAGGTCGAAACAGTGACTCGTGGCACGTCGTACAAGTTTGCTCTACTGAACTAGTCTATAATCAAGTCACTGTGGGAGATTTCGCATAACTCTTCCTTGGAGAATCCAATTTGGATCAGACTGGTGACATTGGAAAGAGGACAAAGAGAGCTACTGCAGGTCAAAATTTTAGAACTGGATGATTTGAATGTACAGAGATACATCAGAGGCAATATCGAGCTCTTACAAAGTGAAAAAGGTGTGTAGATTCTTTTAAATTTTTGCTTAAGATTGGCTTGAAATTTATTTTGAAGGAATTCAAAGGGCATAGTAGAGCATTATTATCGGTAACTGATGCCCTGAGGAAAGAAAATGCAAACACCTAGTAAGGAACCTGAAAGCTCTAGCATGACTCATGAAGAAGAGGAAGAAATGCAACATGATATATCAAAATTACAAGACCAAGTGCAACAACTATGCCTTGCACAAAAAGGAACAAAATCTAAGATGGATGGTTTAAAAAAAGATGTAGAAGCTAAGATGGATGGTTTAAAGAAAGGTGTAGAAGCTAAGATGGATTGTTTAAAGAAAGGCGTAGAAGCTAAGATGATTGAAGTGGAAGCTAAGATGGATGATTTGAAGATAGATTTGAAGACAAACATGGAAGATTTCAAGACAGGCATGGAAGATTTGAAGACAGATTTAACAAAGTTTCTATAAGAAATGCTTACTAATGGTGAAAGGGTAGTAAAGGAAACTCATGATGAGACAAAAGAAATGTTAATCATGATTTCATAGACTCTAATGTTGGATCGAAGACCCACCATATTCCAAAAATCGATATGAGGAAGTTTGATGGCAAGGATCCCGCAACATGGATATTACAGATGGAGCAATTTTTCGATCTCAATAATGTGCAAAACACACAAAAGGTACGTATTGCAACTTTATATTTGGAACCAAATCAGTTTGTATGGTATCAATGGCTTTGCTCTCGTAAACAATTTATCACTTGGGCAATTTTTACGGAAGAATTGATAGCACATTATGAGGATACAAAAAGCAACACTTTTTTTAGCCAATTGATAAGTCTCAAACAAAAGGGTTCAATAATGGAGCACATTGAGGAGTTCCAAAAATTGAACATAAGGGTAAAAAATATTCCAGAGGAGCATAGGATTGATGTGTTCATAGGGTCTTTAAAGGATAATATCCAACATGATGTTCGCCTTTGGGAACCTGATTCATTAGAGAAGGCATTCAGGTTAGCAAGAAAAATGGAAAGCAAAATTATGGCAACCAGGAAGCATACCACTCACAACTATAAAGACGGAAGTGTTGTTGCCCCTAGTCTTCCACAACCTATAAGGTTGACACCACAACAATTGGAAGAAAAAAGAGCAAAAGGGCTTTGTTACAGTTGTGATAGCAAATACACTAAAGGTCATAAGTGTGCTGAGAAGAAATTATTCTACATAGATTGTGAAGAGGAAGAAGAAAAGGAGCAAGAAAGGTCAAAAGAAGAGGATATACTCCAAGAACAAAGCCTAGATAAAGAAGAAATGAATCCGACCATATCTTGTAATGCATTGGCGGGAATTACCACTCCTCAAACCATCAAGATAGAAGGACAAATCAAGAAGAAAAAGGTAATAGTGTTGATTGATTCAGGAAGTACCCACAATTTTATTCATTGTAAGGTAGCAAAAGAATTGAATTGCTTCTTATATCCAGCACCAGAGTGTCAAGTGATGGTTGCAAATGGAGGAACAATAAATTTCTCTGGAAAGTGCCATAATATCAAGCTATCCATGGGAGAATATGTATTGACTAGCCCAATGCTTTCCATTCCAATGGGAGGTGTTGATGTTGTACTAGGAGTCCAATGGCTACAATCCTTGGGTACAATAGCTTTTAATTTTCAAGAACTTTTCATCAAATTTTCTACGGAAGGAAAGGAAGTTGAATTAAGGGGTATTGCAGGGAAACCAGGAAAGATAATCAGCTCTAATGGTATGACAAAGCTTCTAAAAAAGGAACAAAGAGGTGTAATTGCACAATTATGTTCGCTAGATGTTTCCACATCGAAATCATCTATTTCTCCAGATCTCCAAAAAGTCCTGGACAATCATTCCAAGGTATTTGAGACTCCCAAAGGTCTCCCACCTATGCGTGATCATGATCATGCTATTCATCTGATTCCAGGAAGTGTTCCTCCAAACATCAGGCCGTACAGATATCCCTATGCCCAAAAGAGTGAAATTGAACGTATGGTTGCAGAAATGCTAGAGGCTGGTATAATTCAACCGAGTCAAAGTTCTTTCTCTGCTCCAGTAGTATTGGTGCACAAGAAGGATGGATCATGGCGCATGTGTCCGGATTATAGGGAGCTCAACAAGCTCACTATTAAAGATAAGTTTCCCATTCCTGTCATTGATGAATTACTGGATGAATTGCATGGATCAATTTACTTCACCAAGTTGGATCTTCGTTCAGGATATCATCAAATCAGAATGAAGATTGAAGACATTCCGAAAACAACATTTAGAACTCATGAGGGTCATTATGAATTTTTGGTCATGCCTTTTGGCCTTACCAATGCACCTTCAACATTTCAAGGTTTGATGAATTCAATTTTCAAACCATTCCTTAGAAAATTTGTGTTAGTATTTTTTGATGATATACTAATCTACAGCAAGTCTTGGAAGGATCATGTTGAACATGTTGACAGGGTGCTACAACTATTGGAGGAGAAACAATTATATGCAAAAAGATCCAAATGTTTCTTTGGAGTCCAAGAGGTGGAATATCTGGGTCATATTGTATCTCATGAAGGAGTTAAGGTAGACCCTAGCAAAATTAAAGCCATTAAGGAATGGAAAATCCCCACATCCATAAAGCATCTGCGAGGATTTCTCAGGTTGACAGGGTATTATCGCAAGTTTGTTAAGAATTATGGGAGAATAGCAGCACCTCTAACAACATTATTGAAGAAAGATGCATTTTCATGGACTCCAGAAGCAACAAAGGCCTTTGAACATCTTAAAGAGGCAATGTGCCAAGCACCGGTCTTAGCTACACCGGACTTCACAAAAACCTTTATTGTGGAATGTGATGCTTCAGGAAATGGAATTGGTGCTGTTCTAATGCAAGATGAAAGACCCATTGCTTTTGAAAGTCGTCCAATCAAGGGAAAGTTTTTACAAAAAGCTATTTATGAGAAGGAAATGTTGGCAATACTCCATGCACTTAAGAAATGGCGACCCTACCTAATGGGAAGACACTTCAAGGTAAAAACGGATCATGATAGCCTTAAATACTTTTTAGAACAAAGATTATCCTCTGAAGAGCAACAAAAGTGGGTCACAAAGATGTTGGGTTATGACTTTGAAATCATCTACAAAAAAGGGAAGCAAAATGTGGTGGCAGATGCACTCTCAAGAAAGGATGAGGATGTGGAAGCATTGTTGTGCGCCATTTCTATTATCCAACCAGATTGGATAAACGAAGCAAGGGAGGAATGGAAGAATGACGAAGAAGTGTGGGCACTTATTCGAAAGTTACAACAAGATTCCAGTACGTCTGATACATTTAGCTGGCAAAATGATTCGTTATGGTACAAAGATCGCTTATACCTCTGTAAGAATTCCCAGCTAAAACAAAAGATTCTTATGGAATTGCACACTTCTCCCTTAGGAGGGCACTCAGGATTTTTAAAAACTTACCACAGGGTTAAGAAGGAATTTTTTTGGGATGGCCTTAAATCAGATATTCAAAAGTTTGTGGCGGAATGTTTGGTTTGCCAAAAAAATAAAGTTGAAACAATTAAGACATCGGGTCTATTACAACCTTTATCCATTCCAAGCCAACGTTGGGAGGAGGTTTCAATGGATTTTATCACAGGTTTACCCAAGTCTGAGGGAAAGAGTGTCATCATGGTGGTAGTTGACAGACTTACCAAGTATGCACACTTTTGTGCATTATCACATCCATTTAAAGCCAGTACAGTTTCTACTGCATTTATGGAAACAATTCAAAAGCTACATGGAAACCCAAAGATTATTGTAAGTGACAGAGATCCCATTTTCACTGGAAATTTTTGGACAGAATTATTTTCTTGTCTTGGTACTCAGTTAGCTCATAGCTCATCTTATCATCCTCAATCTGATGGGCAAACTGAGATAGTAAACAAATGTTTGGAAGGATATCTTCGTTGCTTTGTATCTGATAAACAGACACAATGGGTCAAATGGTTGCCTCTGGCTGAATGGTGGTATAACACTTCCTTCCATACAACAACAAAAATGACCCCATTTATGGCACTTTATGGGTATCAACCACCATCCATCACATCATATTTAAGAGAAAATTCTAAGGTTCAGGCAGTGGAACATCACATCGAACATCAACAACAAGTCCTCCAACTCTTAAAGGATAACCTCGTGTTGGCACAAAATAGAATGAAACAACAGGCAGATCAACATCGCAGTGAAAGAAGTTTTGATGTAGGTGATTGGGTATTCCTACGGCTACAACCATATAAGCAAATGTCCCTCAAGCAAGCTAAGAAGGATAATAAATTATCACCAAAGTATTATGGTCCATACAAGGTGTTGCAAAAGATTGGTACTATGGCATACAAATTGGAGCTTCCTGCAGCTTCTCGATTGCACCCAGTTTTCCATGTTTCATGTTTAAAGAAGGTTATAGGCGACAAGCTCCCAGTTCAAACAATATTGCCAGAACTTGATGAGGAAGGAAAAATTATATTGGAACCAGAAGCAGTCACAGAAACAAGAACTCGACAGCTACGAAATCGATCAATTTCGGAGTATCTTATCAAGTGGAAGAACTTATCCGCTGAAGATTCCACATGGGAGGATGAGAATTTTATGCAGAAGTATCCAGAACTACTCAAGCGTTGAGGACAACACTTTTTTGAAGGAGAGGGGCATGTTGGGTCCCTATAATACTAGGATTACCCCATTACTATTGTAATTGTACCCCTTATTAATATTGTTGTGCCCCTATTATCCCCATATTGTTATTACTGTGCCCCATAGAATCCCTCTATTATTATTTTTGTGGCTTTATATTATTATTGTTAGGTCGGCTGGGTTATATTGTGACTCCTTAGACTCCTATATATAGAAAGGAGGTTTTGTCATTTGTATCATCGAAGAATTTTTCATTTATTTAATGTAAAGGAGGTTGCCCCCTCGAAGAGGCTGAATTTTAAGGCGTTGATCTATCTTTTTCTTGAGCTAGTTTCATAACACCTGCCCACCTATAAATCTTTCGAACTATAACTCCAAATCAGCCCACCTCCCTCTTGGAGGTATCTCGGCTATCATGGAAAACTCCTCCTAGTCGATCTTCGCGACTACAACCTTAGGATAATGCTTCTCATCCTTGTCCTTTTTCTTCAAAGGACACTAAGATGCATAGTGGCCCATCTCGCAACATCTGAAACACTTTACCTTGTAGATGTCTTTCTTTCATCTCTGTTGCCCTTGTCGCCCCTTCGATGCAAGGGCTACATTATCCTCCTCCTCCTTGGGCTTCGACCCACTACTGCTGCTACTTCTGTCAAGTTTGACCTTGACGAGGTCTCTCCTCAGCTCCTCTTGTTTTAGAGCTTCCAACATCTCATCCAAATTAGGAAATGCTGCTCTGCCTAGGATACTCTGGACAAAGACTTGCCACTCATCTAGGACAAAATTGATGGCCAGTCTAACAACCTCTAAATCTTGCAGTGTATGCCCCATAGCAGATAACTCATCACGAGTTTCCTTAAGATTCATGAGGAATGGATCCATACGCCCTCCCTTTTGCATCTAAGAAGATCTCAGCTTCTTCTCTAAGTACATCTTCCGCTGCTCAGAAGATCCTTGATATAATGTGGCCAAGGCATCCCACATCTCCTTAGCAGTCGTTCTGCTAGCAAGGTGGCACACCACGTGATTCTTGACTCCATCCAGGATCATCCTCTTGGCCTTTGCCATCTCAACTTTGTACTTTTTCAGCGGATTTGCATCTGCAGGTTTAGCCACCACGCTGTCAACATACGTCTTGAGGGCATTCTCATCTAGAAGGAAAGACATTCTAGCCTTCCAGATGATGATCCCTCAAGCCACTGGTTGCCATCTCCTTCGAAAATGTCGAACAAATCCCTCTTTCTCCCTACTGCATAGCTTATAGGCTGGCTTATGTACTCCCTGATGGCACTGGTAAGTCTGCTGCTCCTCTGCTGCCAAAAAAATGAGAAATACTTATTTCCTAGGCAAGAAACCATTGAGGAAGTACTCCCTCACTATGCGATCTGCTTCCTTCTTCTGACGAATTTTCTGCCCAAAACTTATCTTGTAGAAAACTACGTCCCTCTAGCTCCGCGTTGAGGCTCTGTGTGGCTCCCTCTACCTTGGAAAATTATCGATCTGACAATCTTACCTCTCTGTCGACTCACTCAGAGAGAGACAACCTCGAAAATATAGCCCTCCTGGCTAGAATTGTGCAATCCCTTAGGGCATTTGAACTGCTGCTTGTTGCAACAATTTGGCCCTTGCTTCAGTGCTGAGTCTACTCTTCCCGTTTCACATCAAACCCTCTAATACCATGTGAAAATTCCTAGATCTAACAATCTAAGGAATCTTGCAACAACCAACTGAATCTACTTCACCTAGATTGTAAATTACATTATAAACTTATTTCAAATTTCTTATTGAAGAAAATTACTGAAGCAACCTACACCAAATTAAATATGATTATGAAACATAGAAACCAAGCAAGGAAATACAAACAAATAGGACACCGTTATTTTTGGACAAATGTCCCCAGAAAAACTGGTGCAGTAGCTTAGAGGGTTTATTATTATTAAGCAGTAGCAAATTCTGAATACATCTCAGAATACCTCTCAGGTTATTTAGTTACAGAGAGAGAAATACTAGCAGAAGCTTTGTGAGATTACCTCAAACAATCACTAAGAAAAAGTCTCGACTGATTCGGTCACTAGATGAGGTGCCCCTAGTAGGCCCTACGTTGCCTCTACGCTGTCCCAACATCAAATCTCCTAGGCACTGCATCACCCAGCTAGGGAATCGATCTGCAACCCAAAATCGCTGCTCTCAGCCTCCCAGTGTCACACCCCAGCTTCCGGCTACTGAAACTGACTCTGCTGCTAGATTTTTGACTTTCTCTTTGACCCTCTACGTGGCCCTGCGTCAACCTCTGCATCTGGGCTACTGGATCACCCTTTTCCTTTTTTTGTTAATGATTCTCCGGCTGAGAAAATCTCTCTCTCTGGAAGTTATCCCTGCCCCTCAACTGCAAGAATTCTCCTCAATCGAATTTTCCTCCCGAGAAATTCTCACTTCATAAAATCGATTTCTTAATCTCTCTTGGTGTGTTTTCCAAATGACCCTCAAGCCCCTTCTTATATCTTCATGTTGGGCAACCAATTTCCTATATTAACTCCTAATTAAAGGCTTAGATCATTTTGACTTGATCTCTTTGTTTTTCTAGAAGTTACACCCACAATTAGATTAATATCCATTAGTATTTTAATTTTCCTAAGTTTAGACTTAGGAACTCCATTAAAAATATTAATTATTTTAATATAATCGTCTTTGTGTGGAATTTCCCGAAACGGTTTCTAGGCTCTTTGGAATGCATGTGCCCAAGCCTCCCTGCAAAATTTGAGGCATAGAGCACATTGGATTCTACCCCAAATCAACAGTCTCCTCCTGTCGGCTTCAAATAGATCATCATTATGTCAACTTCGTTCAAGTGAAATCATGTCGGCCTAATCTTAAATAAATACACCATTGTTCATGAAATCATGTCGGCCTATTTCAAGAAGGAACAACTATATATACAAGCCTAGAATCTCACATTCCATATAGAACACAAGCTCGGATTTCAAAGAAGATTGTGGTGAGATCTGAGATGAAGTTTCAGTGATCTCAGTGGAGAATTTCGGTGATCTCAGGGACAAAACTTCGGTGATCTCAGAGACAAGTTCGGACAAGGCATTTGAGATTCAAATGTTTCGGTGGCATTACAGGGATGAGCTCAGATGATTTCGGTGTAACCACAATTTGGTGTTATGCTAACCACAATTTGGCGCTGCAAAAGATTTGGTGTTACCACAATTCGGCGCTTCCACTGTAACCATAATTTTGGTGATATGTCATAGTGACTCGGTGCTATTTCAATCTCACAAGTTGGGTGCCATTTCAGTTCAGCGTTATTACAGTTCAGAGCTATCACAATGAATTTAGTTTGGTGGTATCATAGTGATTTCAGCGATAAGGTCTCAATGCCATTATAGTGATAAGGTCTTGGTGGTATAACAATGATGATGTCTTGGTGCAAACAAAGTTTGGTACTAACAAAATGATAAATGAAAGGAAGATCAAGAAAGGATGACTTGATGGAGGAAGTCTCTAGTCTAGTTTGTAAGGGTCTTGGTCGTCTCGTCTTGAATCTACTGAAGGAAGAATTTTGACTGGGTTTTCCCCTAGAGTGGGGTTTTTCCCTAGCAGTGTGCCTACATCTTATGTTCTCTTTTATTCGTTTGGCATTATTCTTGATGATAAGAAAAGGTAATTCAAAAGGACAAATAATAATAATGAAAAATGTCACAAGATAATGTCATAATATTAGAAATCGTTTAACTACCACACTTTGGATTTCTCAATAGACTAATCCCCCGTTCATCCTTGAAGAAAACCTGGTGGCCCTAGCCAATGGTTGAGAGGAAATCCTCCTTGGTGCCGTCAACATTCTCTCATACTAAACCCTAAGCTTCACTTAGAAATTCTGTGGTGACCCCATAGCCCTCTTAAGGTACTAGCATACCATATTTTTCAACTAAAAACCCAAAAAATCTTCAATATTTTTCCTTTCTCTTTGTTTGTTTTTGCAACCTAAGGTTTCTTGTTTAATCACTTCATTTAGGAAGCTTGATCCAAGTTTGTTCTCATTATATCTTTTATGTTGGTTTGTGTTTCAAGGTTTATCTTTACATTAGCATAATCTAGGGTATATATGCTTCGTTGCATTCATTATTTGTTGGGATTTAACCCTGAGTGGCTATCAACTCAACTGCAATGAGTTTATAATGCTTGGAAACACATATTAAACGCTAAATTTGCTATTGCTTCATGATATATATGTTTGGGAGGGGAAAGTCAATTTCAAGTCAAGGCAAACAATCAAGTATCATTGCAGCTTGACCTACAAGGTTAAAAGCTTATGTTTTTTCAGATTCAAGTTGGTTGATGATGGGTATTGCATGTCCAATGACACAATAACTTATTTGGTATTCATCTGAAAACTTAAATGCATGGAATTCCTATCTTTTATGTCACTTTGATGATGCTAATGACAAGGGTTTTGAATAGGTTTGCTGAAAAGTAAACTGGGTTTCATTATTCCATCCATATTGCAACGTTTCTATTCATTGCTAGTCTAGAATACCTTCTTAAGAAAAACGATGCAATAAATGATGAAACATTGTGGTATTGAAGTGGAACATCACACTTGTTACAGGTCTTTCCTAGAGATTTAACGCTGACATCATCAAAGAATTAAAGTCTTTATCATAATCTGAATGGTACACTTAATAAAAATTCACATCTAATCCTTGGACATATTATAAATTTGTGGCAGCATCTCTTTGAATGATGTCTTTCAATGGTTATTATGAGACATTGTCTCCTATGCTGTCACACTTTTACATAGTCATCTTAATGCTCCTACAAGCACCAAAAATTGTGCATATAAAACTGGGCACCATTACATTACTTGACTCCTTTCTAAATATAAAGTTTGAATGGTAAATGTTTGCATTGAGAACAATGTAACTTTTATTAAAGGTGTTGGAGTTAGTGGTTATGTGATGATGGTTCCTCATTATCTGAGCTTCATAAATAACATAACCATATGTCGCATATCTTGGTGGCATGGTGTGACTGCTATAACAGACCCACAAATGGATTAAGGTGCTCATGCTGATATAAATATTTGGTTCAGAGCATTTTTTGCGCACAAAAGTGCTGTTTAAGAATCCATAGTGGCATTCTCATATTCTTCATCATTGTACTCATCTTGGTTCTTTGATCAAGTTTTGTTATTTATGATGTTGTAGATGCCCTTTAAAATTGATCACTACTTTTGGTATTTGGAAGGTCTCAATACATGGTATGTGCTTGTTCCTAAGTTCTGTCTTAAAACAGGATAACACATTCGGTACATATGTTGCTTTCATGATCTTGTTTTCAAATGTGACTGGTTATATTGTTTGATATAAACTGTTGTTCATGTGATAGTGTCACTATTTTTAAATTTCTACTATCACAAAATAGAGAGTCCTCCTTTTCTTGACTTCATAATGATGATGAGTAATGGTGTAGATATAGTAACATGTGAATCCCCATGCAAATGCAATCATTGGTTTTAATTATCTTTAAGTTTTGTGGTGCAAATTGGACACTTGTGAATTGTTTATGGGCCAAGAATCAGTTCCCATTTTCCAAGCATTCATATTTGAATAAGAATTTTTCTCTGAGTTGGACATAGCTTGCACTTGTTCATAATAAATTGACATGCTATTCACACATGATCGAAGATTGCGTTATGTCCTCTAGGGTGGAAAGTGTCATTAATAAAGTCTTTCTATCAAGCCGAGTTAGATGAACCTCCCTTCTTCACTACATGACCTAGCTTAGCTTGACCTTTAGGAACACCCAAGCCCCTTCTTTAGCCTTAAAGTTAGAGGCAAGGACATTGAGGTGACAATGGGTGGCTTGCCTAAGAGTTGCCTCTTGGCCCTCCTGCTAGGGTTAGGAATTTTCCCTTTAGGTGAGAGTTTGAGTCACAATAAGAGGCATGCAATAAAAAGATAAATAATACTTAAAAAATAAATAAAAAAGAAGGCCATTTGGAGGACATGTAAACTATGGAAATTAAAAATGAAAAAAATTACTTTCCATGAGGACACTTGGGATGTGTTTTGGGGTAAATATAAGGGGTTGGGAGAAGAAGAAAGGGGTCTTGAAATTCTCATTGGGGAGATTTGGGGGAAGGAATGAGGGCGTGTTGATGTAGTGAATATCACATGAGAATGCTTAGATTTCTCAGATTTTATGGGCATTTGCTTCTTTGCCGCTCCATGAGAATACAATATCACTCAATTAGACATAAGAGAAGAAGGGTATCCTAGGCTAACAAATAAATTTTGGTTCATGAGCTAAACAAGGAGAAAAAGGCTAGATTCAATATGGATAACAAATTGGACATTATCAAATAGGTACAGTGATTCATGTCCCTTGATATGTTGACATGTTAATTTAAATGTATTCTTAATTTAAATGGAGAATTAATATGAAGGTACAAAGTTATTTTAATTTTTTTGTGAGAATTAATCCATGTTTAAAATCATGGTGTGAAATTACTTTATTCTTGTGTGTAAATTGATGTACCTAAGTTATAAAAAAAATTATTATAGATTAAAAATCATGTGTTAGTGCCCCATTTTCTGTTCATGAAAATGGATGGGCAATACACATTACACATAGATTTCAAGTTGTAGGATTCATTTAGCTAAATTTGAGCAAGAAGAATTCCAAGGTGAAGGAAGGAAGCTAAAGAGATACTAATATGGCCCCTTTAATATCTTACACTAGATTAGAAGTGATGCTTTCAAGTTGGCCCTATCCCCATACATGAATATCTATGCAATAGTCAATGCCAAAAACTTGAAGTTGTTTGAACCATCAATGCTTGATGAAGAGGATGACTCAATATTACTTGATACTCAAGATGAACTACTCCATGACATAGCATGTAAAAGAAGTTTCAAAGAAGGGACAAATACAATACTTATAGATTATGCTGAAAGGAGAAGTTCAATTAAAGCCAAGTGGTACACATTGGAGAATGTGATGGGAAATAACTTCATCTTCAAAATTAGGGAAGGGTTTTGGGGTTGTTGTCGCCTAAGATGTACACCTAAACGTGGGAAAAGTTTTCAACTCCACAAGGTATATTCTTTATGGCACAACGCTTAGAGAAGGGGCTGTCACCTATTCCCTACTCACTCCATTTAAGTTCTCTCCTAGGGAAGCTAAGGGGGGTAGTCCTTAAAAATAGAAAAACTTGTTGAAACAACAAGTCTACGAGATCTAAGGGAAAGGCAATCACTTTTCTTAGTAACTTGAATTAAGATTAGATGGAAATTTATACTATTAGATTGAGCAATGGATTGAATTAGAGCTGTTGACTACTACGTGTCAACGACCCATAGCAGTACACCCCATTTTTTCACAAAAGGGATAACGCTTGATCGATGTGTCAGTGCCATCTAACTATCATCATCAACCTGACTTCCATAAGTTATGTAAACCTATTCTGCATGTGTATAATGTAAATAATCTCAGTAGACCCGTGTCATGTATGCAACGACCTAGGTAAACCTACCTTTCCAGTGATGATTTCCATTCTAGGAGGTTTTTCGTCTCACAGATTCATTTTCAGATGGTCGGCAGAGTTTTTCCCTCTAGTCTTACCCAAAGCTGGAATGGATTTTGTCACTAGGATCTTAATCGAGTCCTAGTGTTCTAGATCAAGTCTATGTAAAAGTAATTTGGGAATAATCTTAACTATTTGGTTAGATTATTTTATTACAAATTGCTAGGTTTGTTGGATTATACTTGTGTCACAGAAATGGGTAGTTTGTGAGGGTCTGTTACAAATGGGTTTCCCCCCTTAAAATGTAAAAAATATGTAAATCGTGATGTAAAATGTCTAGTGCATGGTCCCTCATAATTAGAAAACCATGGCTAAACATTTGAGGGTTGGAAAAATAATTATCCCCTCATAGGTTAATTAATTAAATTTTCTGGCCCAAAATTAATTAAAATCTTAAGCCAAAAATTTAATTAATTCTAAGTCTTAGGTAAATTTAAATTCTCCAAAGATAAAATTCGTCGGTCGTAAAAATTAAATTTTAAGAGGTCCCGAGACTAAGGTAAATTAATTATTTTGATAAATTTTAAACCTTTGATCCCTGGAGGTTAAGTCAAAGTCAATTTTTTTGGGAATTAACTCAAAAATTCTATTTTTTGGTTAATTAAAGTGCATTTAAATGAAAAATGTGAATTTCCACAAAAATAAAATATTTCGATGGATGAGATTAAAAGATATTTTGATCTTTATCAACAGTTGAGATTGCTTTGACGATGATTACTCTAGCTAGCCATTGAAGGATTTATCTTTAAATAGGAGGCCATTTGTTAGTCGATCTATCCGATCTCTGAGTCATGTGTTTAGCAAGAAGCTCTAATGTAATATTTTTTTGGATAGTAAAAAAAGACTTTCGGGTTAAATTTTGTTCGTTTACTCTTCATGGGAATGTGGTAAGATGTTTTATTTCATGCATCATTTTTTCTAAAGAGTGATCTGAGCACAGGTATCTTGTTCAGTTTGCTGGGGTTTGAATAATAATTTTAATTTTGAATGTAATAGCAAGTATCTCTATTTGTCTAAATTTAATTATTATTTTCTTGCTCTATTTTTAATGGTTGGATCAAGTTTTGTAGGGAAATCTTGAGATAGATTATTGGGCATTAGAGGATAGCCTTCAGTTGGAACAGTCAACTCCTGATCTGTATTTCCTGAAGAGCCCAACTAAATAATCTCCGGGCTTATCATAAGATTTTCGTTTTGTGATGCATGAGGGTTTCGAACTAGCACCTCATTTCAAAATTTAAAATTTTTAATTTATGTGCATCATAATGATAGATCTGGCTAATTAGAGCCTTCACTTTGTAATTATTGTAATTATCTACCTGGGTTTTTGGTCTTTTTTTCCTAATTTTATCATTGTATATATTGTTTGGGTGTTTTCTTGTTGCTGTGCAGCTGCAAATCTGAAAGAGAAGTTTAATTTGAAGCTAAATCTAGGCCCTAGAGGATAAGATCTGGCCTCAAAATCATTTTGATGATGATGGTTAACGTCCACTGAGACCAAATTGGTCTATCGGACCTACCATTTTCTTAATTTTTACTTGTCTGGCTCCTCGTCTTTCTTGGCGAAATTGGTGTTGTAGCTTTCTTTCTTTTCTCTACGGTCTTCCAACTTCCTTTGTCTTGCATCTCCTTCATCTCTTCTGGTTCTTGGGACATTGGTGTCTTAGCTTCGCGATCTATAGTCGGAGAAGTTTGGTTTAGGAGATCTGCTTTGCTGTTAAATGAAGATTTATTTTCTGCGTTATTCAAATCCTCATAACTGTTGATTTGTTGGGGCGGGCTTTCTCCTTGCTTGCTTTGAGAGTTGTTTCCTTCTTCCTTGATTTCTTGTGACTCAGAGTTTTCTCTAGAATATTCTTCTTTGATGACAGTGTAGTGTTCTTTTTGTGCTCCTTTCCACCATGTAGATCTGTGGTGGTTTTTTCTAGCAAAATTTTTCTCAGAGGCTTTTGGGCAATTTTTGGCTAGATGCCCCGTCTCAAAGCACGATCGACATCTGAAGAGGACACTTTCATAATCAAGCTTCTGGTTCCACACATAGTCTTTACTTGTTAGGTTTATTTCAGCTGGGAATCCGGCGCTGAAATCCATTTCCACACAGATGCGTGCATAGGTGGTTCTGGCATATTCCTCTGTTTCTGGGCACCTACAGTAAAATTTCCCAATTGCATTTCCGATGGCTTTTAGCGAGGAGAGATTCCAGAGATGCAAGGGTAGGCTTGGAAATCTCACCCAAACTGGTGCTGAGGTTATCACTGCTGTAGAGGGATCGAATGATGGGTTCCATGGCTTCATGAATAGGCCTGATTTTTCCCAAAACCAAGGGCCGGAATCTAGAATACATTGTCTGCTTTCAGGATTTTCAAATTTGCAGGGACTTTATTCCAAATTATTTTCAGTTTGAGGGTTTCAAAATTTATATATGGGGATTTCATGAGTTTTTCTCAGAGCATATTTTAAAGCTGGAGTATACTAATTTAACATATAAATTTCTAGAAATTTTTTAACGTTTTTTTGGGCTACCATTTTTTTTCTTATCCACTACCTTATTGAGCTTTCATTTTCTACTGCATTTTTTTTTTCTATTTTCGTGGCCCTTTTACTTTAGCTTCACTGTCATTCTCCTCCCCGTGTCCTTCATTTCCCTGGCCTTCTCCTCCTTCGATTAGCAAACTGGTTGCCAAAGCAACTCTTCCATTGCTACCTACGTTTTTCTCCACAATTGCTCCTTCAACCTATGCTAGGATCCCTTCTCCATTGCTCGCAACTCCTTCCTCATCCCTGCACTCCCTCTCTGTGCTGCCATTGCTGCCAACTGCCCTCGAGAATCTGCAAGCTCGTTGCCATGCCATCGCTTCCAACACTGCCCTCGAGAATCTGCAAACTCGTTGCCACTGCCATCGATTTTCCCTTCGATGCCTTTTGTTTACCTGTGTGAGCCATCTCCCTTTGCCGCCACCATCATACCCTCCATATCCGCCATCTCCCTTTGCTGCCACCATCATACCCTCCATATCCCTGCTCACCTGTGCGCGGATCCCATCTCCCTTGCTCGCAGCTCCTTCCTCATCCCTGCAAACCCACACATCACTTCCTTTTTCTAACCCTGCTACTCCGCATAGGCTCCTGCCTTCTGCAAACCTGCAATCATCGCTCCTTCTCAACGCCATACGCTACCTGCGTGCACAAACATTCATTTTTTTTAATTGTTTTATCTTTTGGATATGTGTTAGGGTTAGTTCTTTTTCTTTTTCTTTTATTTATTTATTTTTGATTTTTACATTTGCTTAAAACTTTGGTTAGGATTCAATTTTATTAACAAATTCGATTTTATTTATTTTTAGTTGCTATTCACTTTTTTTTTTTTCCTTTTTTTTTATTTTGATTTTTTGTTTTAATTTTTAATTTCAATTTTCTCATATGACTTTGGTTTTATTTGTGTTATATATATATATATATATATATATATATAATTTTGTTTCATACAAAAAAAAACTAAAAAACTAAACAAAAATCATTTTTATGTGACTTTGAAATTTCTAAAAGAATTAAATCAAAAGAGGACATACGCTTCCACATTAAATTTTTAAAATATTTTATGTCGCCTATGGCCCTTTAAATATTTAATTTATTAACCCTTCTGATTTTTTTTTTTTACTTTTGTCACATTGAAAAATGTAATTAATAATTTACCACATTAAACTTTCTCATAAAACCTAGCACATTAAAAATTACCTAAGGAATCATAAAATTTTTAATCTAAAGTTCATTCTGGGGTTTTTATTTGTGTTAAGGGTTTTTGGAATTTAAAAATTTGAAAGGAAAATTTTGTGGTATTAATTTCTCTAATGTTAAACACGCTTAAAATCATATCTAAAGATTGACTATAGGAAACTTAACAAATTTTATAGATCCGGATCATTAAAGAAAAATCATTTTGATTCTAGGATTGTGAATTGCTTAGCATTTGAATTTCATGATATTTAATTTTTTCGAAATTTAATTGTTAGAATATTTCACATGCTAAGGTTTGGAGCATTTTTTACATCTAATTGTTCATGATCATCGTTTCTATCACATCTCTGATTTTCTTCTGAATAGCTTGATTCTGTTTCTTCAAGTGGGTTCATGGTTAATTGAGCATCTAAGGCATTGGTCTAAAAATCATTTCTATCTTGTGGTTGTGTCTTATTCATCTTAGTTGATATATATAAATAACTTAGTCAATCAGACCTTGTCTCATTTTCATTAAGTTATTCAACCTTATGTCTCCTAGAGCTTGTGTTCCACAAGTTTTCCTCATTCATTTACCCCTAGGGACTACCCCTCTTGACTTGTCTAGGAGAGAGTCTAAACGGAGTGAGTAAGGATTAGAGTGAAAATCCTTACTCTCAGTGTTGTTGTGGTGCCTGGACACTTTATGCGACAACTTTTTTTGGCCTCGTGGTCGGGGACGAAGTTTATCTTGTTGTCAAGGTTCACGACATTTTTCAATGTTTTCTCTCCATTCCTTCATCTCCTCATTTCATCTTTTTCATTGGCCCGTCAAACGACACAACATTTTTTCGGCGTCGTTGCTGGGGATAGAGTTTTTCTGTCCTTGGTCCTTTCAATCTATTCTCATCATTTGATCCTTTTCATCTTCACCCATTCGCCTTCATCTCATTTTCCTCATATCATTTTCTGTTCATCTCTGGTGTCTAAGTTAGATTTCTGTCCGAGTGGCGACTCCACTTCCTTCATCTTCTACAGGGGTGTGTACTAGGAGGAATCCAAGTAGCTTGGCTAATCTTGCTCTAGATCCTGAAAAGGCTCTCAAAGTTAGATTACACAAGCTCTGTTCTCGTACAATCCTTGACAATCTTAGCCAGGAAGCTCTTTGTGACATCCATTCACTCTTCTTTAATTCTCCCGTTTCGGACATCATGAATATCTATGCTCCTTTCAACTTTTCTAACATCCAAGGTTATCCATATGACCTTCCTAATAATGGTCTAGACAAGTTACCCGCTTTTCAAGGAAATAATGCAATATCTATTAGAAATCATTTGTATGTTTTTCAAACCTGGTGGGCTAAATTTGCTTATGCTCATAATTATGAGGATGTGCAAATGAAATGCTTTGTCATGACTTTAGAAAATGATGCTATGGAATGGGTTAGGGATAGGGCTGATGATAGTTTTGATTCATTTGATTCCCTCATTAATGTTATTAAAGAGAAATTTGGTGATAAGAAAGAAGATTGATTTTTAGCAAAAGCCATTAGTGTCATTAAAGTAAAGAAAATGAGACGTGTGAGGAATTTAATAAAAGGTTTAATGGTATGCTTAAGAGATATCTGCTGATTACAAACCAATTGATAAAATGATTCTAGAATATTATCTCGACGCTTATAATCCTGACACTTCTTATGAATTAAGGAGGTCCGAGCTTGGTGACTACAAGGCTTGTCAAATCACAGCTGAAGAGCTGGAAAATGATAAGAAGGCTTTTGATAAATCAAAGATTCCCGAGTTTGATAAATCCGTTGTTAAATTAAAAGAACCTAAAGGAAAAGAAAAGGAATTTGAAGAAGTACCTAAGCAAAAATTGGTCAAGAAGTTAGAAAATATGGGGTTAAATCATGCAAAGGAGATAGCCACATTACAGTATAGGTTGATCCAAATGGAAAGAGCTCAAATCCAAAATCTTCAACCTAGGGGTCAGAATAATAATAATAATCGAAATAATTGGCAGAAAAATGGTCAAAACCAGTGAGCAGAGGCCTCCCAATCCTCTTGAAACTAATAATCTTGTGGAGGATACCCCACCTTACTGTAGGGCATGTGATGAGTTTCATGAAGAGCTACTTGTCCCGTTATCAAGAGAATCATGCTTGGGACAAGTAAGCAGATAAACGTGGTTGGAAAAGAATATCATCTATCACAGGAAAATTGGGAAGAGGTAAGGTGAAATAGTCAACCTATTAGACCTTTTACATCTTCATGTGGCATTAATAACTTTGGTCAAGACACTGATGTATTAGTTAAACTTTTTAGTGAGGAGCCTCCTCCTGAGCAAGTTCTTGAAATCGCTAAGGACAAGGGGTTAACGTGTCAGAGAATAAGTAAAAATTATAATCAAGCTAATTCTCGAATTCTTAACCCAGGGAAAACTTCTGGTATGAATATTGATTTAGGAGTTTGGTTTAATAACTCTAAAGTTTTGGTTCCTGTCACCGAAATAGTGAAGATCCCCTCCTAGAATGTCAAGTTACTAAGTGCTATTGACAGTACTCAGGTAAATGCAACGCGAGAAGAAACTCTTGAGGCTTTTACCAGGATGCTCCCATATATTTGCAAAGTATGGAATCTGATAAAAAAAGGCATTCTCCTTTTTTCATTACTTTGCTTGTGAACAATTATTGGTTATATACCTGCATGCTTGACCTTGGTGCTTCCGCTTGTCTGATGACTAAGAGATTCATGGAACAACTTAACTTGAGGATATCTAGGCCTTACTATAGCATATGTGCCATGGATTTGAAGAAAATTGAAGTTCATGGGTTAATTACTAGTCCATCTGTCTGTGTACCTTGATATCATGATTGCCACGGACATAGTTCTGGTTGATGTGCCTGATGCTTGGGGTATGTTGTTGTCTAGAAAATGGGCTTCTGATTTAGGAGGAAACATACAAATGAACCGGTCATATGCTATGATTCCTTCCCTTAATGGTTAAGGATTTCTTTAATTAAACATAGAGCCTGAAAGGAGATTCCATGTCGAAGATCCTAAAAGTCCCCATAATGAAATAATGTGTGAGCAACCAAACCTTGGGAATCATTCTATTTTGTCTAATTCAATCATTCCCCTAGAGGTGAAGGTTTATAAAAAGGCGAGTAACTTAAAAGATAAAGTTTGGCATTTATACTTTGATGGTGCAACATCTAGGCATGGTAAAGGTGCAAGAATTGTCTTAAAATATCCCCTTGGTCATATTTCAAATTTGCGTATTGGTTAGAATTTGAAGCGACCAACAATGTGGCTGAATATGAAGCCTTGTTGTTGGGTATTGAATTGGAAAAAGCTTTGACAGTGAAATTGCTAAGTATAAAGGGAGATTCAGATTTAGTTATCATGCAGATTAAGAATAAATTTACATGTAAAAATCAAAGACTAAAAAATTATAGGAATGTTGTATGGGATACCATGGAGTATCTTGATGCCATTAACATTGAAGCTATTCCAAGAGAGCAAAATATTCTAGCCGATGACTTAGTTGTCGCTGCTTCTACCATGCAGTTGTCTGATAATTTAATTGAAGATAAAATTAAGACGGATATCATTTTTAAACCTTCTATCTCAGATAAATATGAACATTGGTAGGCCTTTGATAATGTGAAACATGTTATTCACTTTCTAAACAATTTGTATAAGTTTCAGGGTTTCCAGATAAATTTTGCGGAGGATGGATCCAAACACCTAGATTTTCAGAAGAGTCCTACCATATGCACGATTGAACATGGCACATCTGAAAAGAAACCTACAGATTTGCCTGAAAGTAAGCGAATGCTTAGCATACACTTATTGAATGCATATGATGCCATGGGGCATCCTTTGTATTGTATTCCTAACCATACACCCTTTTATTTTAGTGTTTTATTTTATAGTAGATTCATGCTTTTCATGTTATTAGGATAGTTAATAAATGAAGAGCTTATATCTTTCCTGTGCTTAATATTATATGATGATTTTTGGATGGATGCTACTTATGTTATCTTGTATGTTGCATGGATGCAGATTCAGTATTCTCACATTCCTCTGCTGCAGCAACTTGTCCCCAAGTTGAGCTAGATGTTGACCACTATGTGTCAACGACCCATAGCAGTACACCCTCTTTTTCGCAAAAGGGATAACGCCTGATCGATTTTTCTGTGCCGTCTAGTGATCATCATCAACCTGACATCCATATATTATGTAAATCAATTCTGCATGTGTATAATGTAAATAATCTCAACCAACCCGTGTCATGTATGTAAGGACCTAGGTAAACCTACCTTTCTAGTGACGATCTCCATTCTACGAGGTTTTTCGTCTCACCAATTTATTTTCGGATGATCGACAAAGTTTTTCCCTCCAGTCTTACCCCAAAGATGGAATGGATTTTGTCCCTAGGATCTTAGGCGAGTCCTAGTGTTCTAGATCGAGTCTATGTAAAACTATTTTGGGAATAATTCTAACTATTTGGTTAGATTATCTTATTACAAATTGTTTGGTCTGCTAGATTATACTTGTGCCGCAAAAATTTGTAGTCTATGAGGGCATGTTACAAATGGGTTCTCACCCTTGCGATGTAAAGAATATGTAAATCATGATGTAAAATGTCTAGTGCATGGTCCCTCATAATTAGAAAACCATGGCTAAACATTTGAGAGATAGAAAAATAATTTATCCTCTCATAGATTAATTAATTAAATTTTCTGACCCAAAATTAATTGAAAGCCTAAGCCAGAAATTTCATTAATTCTAAGTCCTAGATAACTTTAAATTCGCCAAAGGCAAAATTCGTCGGTCCTAAAAAATTAAATTTTAAGAGGTCCCAAGACTAAGGTAAATTAATTATTTTGATAAATTTTAAACCTTTGATCCCTGGGGGTTAAGTCAAAGTCAATTTTTTTGGGAAATTAACTAAAAAATTCTATTCTTGAGTTAATTAAAGTGCATTTAAATGAAAAATTCAAATTTCCTAAAAAATAAAATATTTCGACGGATGAGATTAAAAGATATTTTCATCTTTATCAATGATCGAGATTGCTTTGACGAGGATCACTCGAACTAGCCATTGGAGGATTTATCTTTAAATAGGAGGTCATTTTTTAGTCGATCTATCTGATCTTTGAGTTGTGTGCTTAGCAAGAAGCTCTGGTGTAATCTTTCTCTGGATAATAAAGAAACACTTTGGGGTTAAATTCTGCTGGTGTTACTCTTCATGGGAATGCTGTAAGATGTTTTATTTCATGCATAATTTTTTCTAAAGCCATTGATGATAGCTTCTAAAGAGTGATATGAGCACAAGTATCTGGTTCAGTTTGCTGGGGTTTGAATAATGATTTTACTTTTGAACGTAATAACAAGTATTTCTATTTGTCTAAATTTAATTATTATTTTCTCGCTCTATTTTTAATGGCTGGATCAAGTTTTGCAGGGAAATCTTGAAACAGATTATCGAGTGTTAGGAGATAGTATTTAATTGGACAAACAAACTCCCGATCTGTATTTTCTGAAGAGCCCATCTAAATAAGCTCCAAGCTTATCATAAGATTTTTGTTTTGTGATGCATTAGGGTTTCAAGCTAACACGTCCTTTTAAAAATTAAATTTTTAAAATTTTTGTGCAGCATAATGATAGATCTAGCTGATTAGAGCCTTCAGTTTGTAATTATTTTAATTATCTAACTGGGGTTTTGGTTTTTTTTCATGATTTTGTCATTGTAAATATCATTTGGGTGTTTTATTGTTGTAGTGCAGCCGCAGATTTGAAAGAGAAGTTTAAGTTGAAGCCAAATCTAAGCCTTGAAGGGTAAGATATGGCCTCAAAATCATTTTGCAGGGGCATTGTTCCAAATTATTTTTAATTTGAGGGTTTCAAAATTTATATTGGGGGATTTCATGAGTTTTTCTCAAACTAGATTTTAAAGCTGGACTATACTGGTTTAATATATAAGTTTCTGGAAAATTTCTAAGGGTTTCTCGGGCTACCATTTTTTCTTTATCCACTACCTTATTGAGCTTTGATTTTCTATTGCATTTTTCGGCTATTTTCGTGGCCCTTTTACTTCAGCTTCCCTCTCATTCTCCTCCTTGCGTCCTTCATTTCCCTCGCTTTCTCCTCCTTCGACTGGAAAACCGACTGCCAAAGCAGCTCTTTTGTTGCTGCCTTCTTTTTTCTCCACAGTTGCTCCTTCAACCTGCGCTGAGATCCCTTCTCCATTGCTCGTAACTCCTTCCTCATCCCTACACTCCCTCTCTGCACTGCCATTGCTGCCAACGCTACCCTCGAGAACTTGTAAACTTGTTGCCACCGACATCGCTTTTCCCTTAGCTGCCTTTTCTTTACCTGTGCGAGCCCTCTCCCCTCGCTGTCGCCATCATACCCTCCATATCCTTGCTCACTTGCACGCGGATCTCATCTCCCTTGCTCGCAACTCCTTCCTCATGCCTGCAAACCCACGCGTCACTTCCTTTTTCTAACCTTGCTCCTCCGCATAGGCCCCTCCCTTCCGCAAACCTGCAATCATCGCTCCTTGTCGACTCCATACATCGCCTGCCTACGCAAACATTCGATTTCCATTTTTTTTTAATTGTTTATCTTTTGGATATGCGTTAGGGTTAGGGTTAGTTCTTTTTTTTTTTTTTTTTTTTTTTTACATTTGCTTTAAACTTTGGTTAGGATTCAATTTTATTAACAAATTCGATTTTATTTTCTTTTATTTTTTTTAGTTGCTTTTCATTTTTTTTTTCATGTGACTTTGGTTTTATTTGTGTTTTGTTTTTATATTTTATTTTATTTTATTTTGTTTGATACAAAAAAACTAAAAAACTAAAAAAAGTCATTTTTATGTAACTTTGAAATTTCTAAAAGAATTAAATCAAAAGAGAACTTACGCTTTCGCATTAAATTTTTTTAATATTTTATGTGGCATATGGCCCATTACAAATTTAATTTATTAACCTTTTTTTTATTTTATTTTTATTTTTTTATTATTACATTGAAAAATTTAATTAATCATTTACCACATTAATCTTTCTCATAAAACTTAGCACATTAAAAATTGTATAAGGAATAATCAAATTTTTAATCTAAAGTTCATTCTTGGGTTTTTATTTGTGTTGAGGATTTTTGAACTTTAAAACTTTAAAAGGAAAAATTTGTGGTATTAATTTCTTTATTGTCAAACATGCTTAAAATCATATCTAATGATTGAATATAGGAAAATTAACCAATTTCAGAGATCTGGATCATTAAAGAAAAATCATTTTGATTCTAGGATTGTGAATTGCTTAGCATTTGAATTTCATGGTTCTTCATGGTATTTATTTTTTTTCAAAATATAATTGTTAGAATATTTCACATGCTAAGGTTTCGAACATTTTTTACATCTAATTGTTCATGATCATTGTTTCTATCACCTCTTATTTTCTTCTGAATAGCTTGATTCTGTTTCTTCAAGTGGCTTCATGGTTAATCGAGCATCTAAGGCACTGGTCTAAAAATTATTTCTATGTTGTGGTTGTGTCTTATTAATCTTAGTTGATATATATAAATAACTTGGTTAATCAGAACTTGTCTCATTTTCATTAAGTTAATCAACCTTATGTCTCCTAGAGCTCGTGTTCCACAGGTTTTCCTCATTCATTTACCCCTAGGGACTACCCCCTTGACTTTTCTAGGAGAGAGTTTAAACGGAGTGAGTAAGGATTAGAGTGGCAACCCTTACTCTCAGTGTTGTCGTGGTGCAAGGACACTTTGTGCGACAACATTTTTTGGCGTCGTGGCTGGGGACGAAGTTTATCTTGTTGTCGGGGTTCACAACATTTTGCAATCTTTTCTCTTCATCCCTTCATCTCCTCATTTCATCTTTTTCATTGGCCCGTCAAATATCACAACATTGTTTTGGCGCCGTTACTGGGGATAGAGTTTTTATGTCCTTGGTATTTTCAATCTCTTCTCATCATTTGATCCTTTTCATCTTCACCCATTCGTCTTCATCTCATTTTCCTCATATCATTTTCTGTTCATCTCTGGTGTCTAAGTTAGATTTCTGTCTGAGTGGCGACTCTACTTCCTTCATCTTCTACAGGGGGGTGTACTAGGAGGAATCCAAGTAGCTTGGCTAATCCTACTTTGGATCCTGAAAAGGCTCTCAGAGTTAGATTACACAAGCTCTCTTCTCATACACTCCTTGACAATCTCAGTTAGGAAGCTTTCTGTGACATCCATTCACTCTTATTTGATCCTCCTGTTTCAGACATCATGAATATCTACGCTCCTTTCAGCTTTGCTAACATCCAAGGTTATCCCCATGACCTTCCTAATAATGGTCTAGAAAAGTTACCTGCTTTTCAAGGAAATAATGCAATATCTGTTAGAAATCAGTTGTATGTTTTTCAAACCTAGTGGGGCTAAATTTTCTTATGCTCATAATTATGAGGATGTGCAAATGAAATGCTTTGTCATGACTTTAGAAAATGATGCTATGGAATGGTATAGGGATAGGGATGATGATAGTTTTGATTAATTTGATTCCCTCATTAATGCTTTTAAAGAGAAATTTGGTGATAAGAAAGAAGATTGATTTTTAGCAAAAGCCATTAGTGTCATTAAAAGAAAGAAAATGAGACATGTGAGGAATTTAATAAAAGGTTTAATGGTATGCTTAAAGAGATATCTGCTGATTGCAAACCAACTAATAAAATGATTCTAGAATATTATCTCGACGCTTATAATCCTGACACTTCTTATGAATTAAGGAGGTCCAAGCTTGGTGGCTACAAGGTTTATCAAATCACAGCTGAAGAGCTGGAAAATGATAAGAAGGCTTCTGGTAAATCAAATATTCTCAGGTTTGATAAATCTGTTGTTAAATTAAAAGAACCTAAAGGAAAAGAAAATGAATCTGAAGAAGAACCTATGCAAAAATTGGTTAAGTTAGAAAATATGGAGTTAAATCATGCAAAGGAGATAACTACATTACAGTCTAGGTTGATCCAAATGGAAAGAGATCAAATCCAAAATCTTCAACCTACGGGTTAGAATAATAATAATAATCGAAATAATTGGCAGAAAAATGGTCAAACCAGTGAGCAGAGGCCTCCTAATCCTCTTGAAACTAATAATCTTGTGGAGGATACCTCGCCTTACTGTAGGGCCTGTTATGAGCTTCATGAAGAAGTCTCGTTATCAAGAGAATCAAGCATCATGGGATGCTTGGGACGAGTAAGCAGATAAATGTGGTTGGAAAACAATATCATCTATCACAAGAAAATTGGGAAGAGGTAAGGTGAAATAGTCAACTTGTCAGACCTTTTACATCTTCATGTAGCATTAATAACTTTGGTCAAGAAACTGATGTATTGGTTAAACGTTTTAGTGAGGAGCCTCCTCTTGAGCAAGTTCTTGAAATCGCTAAGGACAAGGGGTTAACGTATCAGAGAAGAAGTCAAAATGATAATCAAGCTAATTCTCGAAGTCTTAGCCCAGGGTCAACTTCTGGTATGAATATTGATTTAGGAGTTTGGTCTAATAGCTCTAAAGTTTTGGTTCCTGTCACCGAAATAGTGAAGATCCCCTCCCAGAATGTCAAGTTACTGAGTGCTATTGACAGTGCCCATGTAAATGCAACGCGAGAAGAAACTCCTGAGGCTTTCTACCAGGATGATCCCATATATTTGCACAGAATGGAATCTGATAACAAAAGGCATTCTCCTTTTTTCATTACTTTGCTTGTGAACAATTATTGGTTATATAACTGCACGCTTGAGCCTAGTGCTTCTACTTATGTGACGACTAAGAGTGTCATGTAACAACTTAACTTGAGGATATCTAGGCCTTACTATAACATATGTGCCATGGATTCAAATAAAATTGAAGTTCATGGGTTAATTAAGGACTTACAAGTCCATCTGTCTGTGTACCCTGATATCATGATTGTCATGGACATAGTTGTGGTTGATGTGCCTGATGTTTGGGGTATGCTGTTGTCTAGAAAATGGGCTTCTTATTTAGGAGGAAGCATACAAATGAACCGGTCATATGCTATGATTCCTTCTCCTAATGGTCAAGTATTTCTTAAATTAAATAGAGAGCCCGAAAGGAGATTCCATGTCGAAGATCCTAAAAATCCCCATAATGAAATAATGTGTGAGCAACCAAACCTCGGGAATCATGCTATTTTGTTTAATTCAATCATTCCCCTAGAGGTCAAGGTTGATAAAAAGGCGGGTAACTTAAAAGATAAAGTTTGGCATTTATACTTTGATGGTGCAACATCTAGGCATGGTAAAGGTGTGGGAATTGTCTTAAAATCTCCCCTTGGTCATATTTTCAATTTTTCTTATCGGTTAGAATTTGAAGCAACCAACAAATGTGGCTGAATATGAAGCCTTGTTGTTGGTTATTGAATTGGAAAAAGCCTTGAGAGTCAAATTGATAAGTATAAAGGGAGATTCAAATTCAGTTATCATGAAGATTAAGAATAATTTTACATGTAAAAATCAAAGACTAAAAAATTATAGGAATGTTGTATGGGATACCATGGAGTATTTTGATGCCATTAACATTGAAGCTATTCCAAGAGAGCAAAATATTTTAGTTGATGAGTTAGTTGTTGTTGCTTCTACAATGCAGTTGTCTGATAATTTAATTGAAGATAAAACTAAGACATATATCATTTTTAAACCTTCCATCCCAAATAAATCTGAACATTGGCAGGCCTTTGATAATGAGAAACATGTTATTCTCTTTCTAAACAATTTGGATAAGTTTCAAGATTTTCAGATAAATTTTGCAGAGGATGGATCCAAACACCTAGATTTTCGGAAGAGTCCTACCATATGCACGATTGAACATGGCACATCTGAAAAGGAGCCTACAGATTTGCCTGAACGCAGGCAAATGCTCAACATGAACTACATTGAACGCATTTGATGCCATGGGGCATCCTTTGTATTGTATTTCTAATCGTACACCCTTTTATTTTAGTGTTTTATTTTATAGGTAGATTTAAGTTTTTCATGTTATTAGGATAGCTAATAAATGAAGAGCTTATATATTTCTTGTGCTTAATATTATATGATGATTTTTGGATGGACACTACTTATGTTATCTTGTATGTTGCGTGGATGCAGATTATGTATTCTCAAATTCCTCTAGTGCAACAACGTGTCCCCAAGTAGAGCTAGATGTTGACCACTACGTGTCAACGACCCATAGAAGTACACCCCATTTTTTCGCAAAAGGGATAGCGCCTGATCAATATGTATGTGTCGTATAGCTATCATCATCAACCTGACTTCCATATATTATGTAAACCCATTCTGCATATGTATAATGTAAATAATCTCAACAAACCTATGTCATGTATGTAAGGACTTAGGTAAACCTACCTTTCTAGTGAGGATCTCCATTCTAGGAGGTTTTTCATCTCATCGATTCATTTTCAGATGATCGACAGAGTTATTCTCTCTAGTTTTACCCCAAAGCTAGAATGGATTTTGTCGCTAGGATCTTAGGCAAGTCCTAGTGTTCTATATCGAGTCTATGTAAAAGTAATTTGAGAATAATCCTAACTATTTGGTTAAATTATTTTATTACAAATTGCTTGGTTTGCTAGATTATACTTGTGTCACAGAAATGGATAGTTTGTGAAGGTCTGTTACAAATGGGTTTCCCCCCTTGCGAAGTAAAGAATATGTAAATCATGATGCAAAATGTCTAGTGCATAGTCCCTCATAATTAGAAAACCATGGCTAAACATTTGAGGGTTGGAAAAATAATTTATCCCCTCATAGGTTAATTAATTAAATTTTCTGACCCAAAATTAATTAAAAGCAAAAGCCATAAATTCAATTATTTCTAAGTGCTAGGTAAATTTAAATTCTCCAAAGGCAAAATTCGTTGGTCCTAAAAAATTAAATTTTAAGAGGTCCCGAGACTAAGGTAAATTAATTATTTTGATAATTTTAAACCTTTGATCCCTGGGGGTTAAGTCAAAATCAATTTTTTGGGGAAATTAACTCAAAAATTTTATTCTTGAGTTAATTAAAGTGCATTTAAATGAAAATTTAAATTTCCTCAAAAATAAAATATTTCGACGAATGAGATTAGCAGATATTTTCATCTTTATCAATGGTCGAGATTGTTTTGACAAGGATCACTTGAACTAGCCATTGGAAGATTTATATTTAAATAGGAGGTCATTTGTTAGCCGATCTATCCGATCTCTGAGTCGTGTACTTAGCAAGAAGCTCTAGTGTAATCTTTTTCTGAATAATAAAGAAAGACTTTCAGGTTAAATTCTGCTGGTGTTAATCTTCATGGAAATGCTATAAGATGTTTTATTTCATGCATAATTTTTTCTAAAGCCATTGATGATAACTTCTAAAGAGTGATATGAGAACAGGTACCTTGTTGAGTTTTATGGGGTTTGAATAATGATTTTAATTTTGAACGTAATAGCAAGTATCTCTATTTGCCTAAATTTAATTATTATTTTCTCGATCTATTTTTAATGGCTAGATTGAGTTTTGTAGGGAAATCTTGAGATAGATTATCGGGCATTAGGGAATAGTCTTCAGTTGGACAAGTAAACTCCCAATCTGCATTTCCTGAAGAACCCATCTAAATAAACTCTGGGCTTATGATAAGAGTTTTTTTTTGTGATGCATGAAGGTTTCGAGCTAACATCTCCTTTTAAAATTTTAAATTTTTAAATTTTTGTGCAGCATAATGATAGATCTCGCTGATTAGAGCTTCAATTTTTAATTATTCTAATTATCTAACTGGTTTTTTCCCTGGATTTTGTCATTGTAAATATAGTTTGAGTGTTTTCTTGTTGTCGTGCAACTGTAGATCTGAAAGATAAGTTTAAGTTGAAGCCAGATCTAGGCCCTAAAAGGTAAAATATGGCCTCAAAATCATTTTGCAGGGGCATTATTCCAAATTATTTTTAGTTTGAGGGTTTCAAAATTTATATCTAGGGCTTTCATGAGTTTTTCTCAGACCATATTTTAAAGCTGGAGTATACTGGTTTAATATTAAATTTATGGAAAATTTGTAAAAGTTTCTTGGGCTACCATTTTTTCTCTTATCCACGACCTTATTGAGCTTTGGTTTTATACTTCATTTTCAGCTATTTTTGTGGCCCTTTTACTTCAGTTTCCCTATCATTCTCCTCCCTACGTCCTTCATTTCCCTTGCCTTCTCCTCCTTCAACTGGCAAACCGGCTGCCAAAGCAACTCTTTCATTGTTGCCTGCGTTTTTCTCCGCAACTGCTCCTTTAAACTGCACTCAGATCCCTTCTCCATTGCTCGCAGCTCCTTCCTCATCCCTACACTCCCTCTCTGCGCTGCCATTGCTGCCAACATTGCCCTCGAGAACCTGCAAACTCGTTGCCACCGACATCGCTTTTCCATTCGCTGCCTTTTCTTTGCATGTGCGAGCCCTCTCCCTCTGTCGCTGCCATCATACCCTCCATATCCCTGCTCACCTGCATGCAGATCCCATCTCCCTTGCTTGCAGCTCCTACCTCATCCCTGTAAACCCACATGTCCCTTCCTTTTTCTAACCCCGCTCCTCTGCGTAGGCTCCTCCCTTCCACAAACCTGCAATCATGGCTCCTTCTTGACTCCATACATCGACTGCCTGCACAAACATTCAATTTCCATTTTTTTTAGTTGTTTTATGTTTTGGATATGCGTTAGGGTTAGTTATTTTTCTTTTTGATTTTTGATTTTTACATTTGCTTTAAACTTTGGTTAGGATTCAATTTTATTTTCTTTTATTTTTTTTAGTTGTTTTTCACTTTTTATTTTTATTTTCTCATGTGACTTTGGTTTTATTTGTGTTTTTGTTTTTATATTTTATTTTGTTTGATACAAAAACTAAAAAACAAAAAAAATCATTTTTATCTGACTTTGAAATTTCTAAAAGAATTAAATCAAAAGAGAACTTACGCTTTCACATTAATTTTTTTTAATATTTTATGTTGCCTATGGCCCATTAAAAATTTAATTTATTAACTCTTTTTTTTTTACATTGAAAAATTTAATTAATCATTTACCACATCAAACTTTCTCATAAAACTTAGCACATTAAAAATTGCCTAAGGAATAATCAAATTTTTAATCTAAAGTTCATTCTTGGGTTTTTATTTGTGTTAAGCGTTTTTGGACTTAAAAAATTTAAAAAGAAAATTTTGTGGTATTAATTTCTTTATTGTCAAACATGCTTAAAATCATATCTAAAAATTTACTATAGGAAAATTAACAAATTTTATAGATCTGAATCATTAAAGAAAAATCATTTTGATTCTAGGATTGTGAATTGTTTAGCATTTGAATTTCATGGTATTTAATTTTTTCGAAAATTAATTGTTAGAATATTTCGCATGCTAAGGTTTGGAGCATTTTTTATATTTAATTGTTCATGATCATCGTTTCTATCACATCTTTGATTTTCTTCTAAATAGCTTGATTATGTTTTTTCAAGTGGGTTCATGGTTAATTGAGCATCTAAGGCATTGGTCTAAATATCATTTCTATCTTGTGGTTATGTCTTATTCATCTCAGTTGATATATATAAATGACTTAATCAATCAAAACTTGTCTCATTTTCATTGAGTTATTCAACCTCATGTCTCCTAGAGCCTATGTCCCATAGGCTTTCCTCATTCATTTACTCCTAGGGACTAACCCCCTTGACTCGTCTAAGAGAGAGTCTAAATGGAGTGAGTAAGGATTAGAGTGACAACCCTTACTCTCAGTGTTGTTGAGGTGCCTGGAAACTTTGTGCGACAACATTTTTTGGCGTAGTTGTCGGGGACGAAGTTTATCTTGTTGTCGGGGTTCATGACATTTTTCAATGTTTTCTCTCCATCCCTTCATCTCCTCATTTCATCTTTTTCATTGGCCCATCAAACGACACATTATTTTTTTGGTGCCATTGCTGGGGATAGAGTTTTTCTGTCCTTGGTCCTTTCAATCTCTTCTCATCATTTGATCCTTTTCATCTTCATCTCATTTTCATCATATCATTTTCTATTCATCTCTGGTGTCTAAGTTAGATTTCTGTTCGAGTGGCGACTCCACTTCCTTCATCTTCTATAGGGGCGTGTACTAGGAGGAATCCAAGTAGCTTGGCTAATCTTCCTCTGGATCCTGAAAAGGCTCTCAGACTTAGATTACACAAGCTCCCTTCTCGTACATTCCTTGAAAATCTCAACTAGGAAGCTCTCTGTGACATCCATTCACTCTTCTTTAATCCTCCCGTTTCGGACATCATGAATATCTACGCTCCTTTCAGCGTTGCTAACATCCAAGGTTATCCCCATGACCTTCCTAATAATGGTTTAGACAAGTTACTCACTTTTCAAGGAAATAATGCAATATCTGTTAGAAATCATTTGTATGTTTTTCAAACTTGGTGGGCTAAATTTTCTTATGCTCATAATTATTAATTATGAGGTTGTAGAAATGAAATGCTTTGTCATGACTTTAGAAAATGATGCTATGGGATGGTTTAGGGATAGGGATGATGATAGTTTTGATTCATTTGGTTCCCTCATTAATGCTTTTAAAGATAAATTTGGTGATAAGAAAGAAGATTGATTTTTAGCAAAGGCCATTAGCATCATTAAACGAGAGAAAATGAGACATGTGAGGAATTTAATAAAATGTTTAATGGTATGCTTAAAGAGATATTTGTTTATTACAAACCAACTGATAAAATGCTTCTAGAATATTATCTCGATGCTTATAACTCTGACACTTCTTATGAATTAAGGGTGTCCAAGCCTGGTGACTACAAGACTTGTCAAATCATAGTTGAAGAGATAGAAAATGATAAGAAGGCTTCTGGTAAATTTGAGATTCATGGGTTTGATAGATTTGCTGTTAAATTAAAAGAACCTAAAGGAAAAGAAAAGGAATCTGAAGAAGAACCTATGCAAAAATTGTTTAAGAAGTTAAAAAATATGGAGTCAAATCATGCAAAGGAGATAGCTACATTACAGTCTGGGTTGATCCAAATGGAAAGAGCTCAAATCCAAAATCTTTAACCTACGGGTCAGAATAATAATAATATGTTGGAATTTCTAAGTCTATCTGTTAGAAATCCTTCGTGTACTTTTCTGATTTATTTCTGCCTACTTGTTCTGATTAATTAACAAGTTATTTACCATGTAAATACTCAAATTGTTTAGAATCTACCCAAACCATTTCTGGGTATTGGAGATCTCATGTGCCTTAGCCTCTCCACCAATTTTCGAGGCTAGAGCACATCCGATGATACCCAAAATCAACATAATAATCAAAATAATTGGTAGAAAAGTGGCCAAACTAGTGAGCAGAAGCCTCCCAATCCTCTTGAAACTAATAATCTTGTGGAGGATACCCCACCTTACTGTAGGGCCTGTGATGAGTTTCATGAAGAAGCTACTTGTCCCGTTATCAAGAGAATCATGCATCATGGGATGCTTGGGACAAGTAAGAAGATAAACGTGGTCAGAAAATAATATCATCTATCACAGGAAATTGGGAAGAGGTCAAGTGAAATAGTCAACTCGTTAGACCTTTTACATCTTCATATAGCAATAATAACTTTGTTCAAGAAAATAATGTATTGGTTACACTTTTTAGTGAGGAGCCTCCTCCTAAGCGAGTTTTTGAAAATGCTAAGGACAAGGGGTTAACTTATCAAAGAAAAAGCCAAAATCATAATAAAGCTACTTCTCAAAGTCTTAACCCAGGGTCAGCTTCTGGTATGAATATTGATTTAGGAGGTTGGTTTAATAACTCTAAAGTTTTGGTTCCTGACATCAAAATAGTCAAGATCCCCTCCTAGAATGCCAAGTTACTAAGTGCGATTGACAGTACCCAGGTAAATGCAGCTCAAGAAGAAACTCTTGAGGCTTTCTACTAGGACGCTCCCATATATTTGCAAAGTATGGAATCTGATAACAAAAGACATTCTCCTTTTTTCATTACTTTGCTTGTGAACAATTATTAGTTATCTAATAGCATGCTTGACTCTGGTGCTTCCGCTTGTGTGATGACTAAGACAGTCATGCAACAATGTAACTTGAGGATATCTAAGCCTTACTATAACATATGTGCCATGGATTCAAAGAAAATTGAAGTTCATGGGTTAATTAAGGACTTACAAGTCCATCTGTTTGTGTACCTTGATATCATGATTTTCATGGACATAGTTGTGGTTGATGTGCCTGATGCTTGGTGTATGTTGTTTTCTAGAAAATGGGCTTCTAATTTAGGAGGAAGCATACAAATTAACTGGTCATATGCTATGATTCCTTCCCCTAATGGTCAAGGATTTCTTAAATTAAACAGAGAGCCCGAAATGAGATTCCATGTCGAAGATCCTAAAAGTCCCCATAATGAAATAATGTGTGAGCAACCAAACCTCGGGAATCATGCTATTTTGTCTAATTCAATCATTCCCCTAGAGGTCAAGGTTGATAAAAAAGCAGGTAACTTAAAAGATAAAGTTTGGCATTTATACTTTGATGATGCAACAACTAGGCATGGCAAAGGTGCAAGAATTGTCTTAAAATCTCCCCTTGGTAATATTTTCAAATTTGCCTATTGGTTAGAATTTGAAGCGACTAACAATGTGGTTGAATATGAAGCCTTGTTGTTGAGTATTGAATTGGCAAAATCATTGAGAGTCAAATTGCTAAGTATAAAGGGAGATTCAAATTTAGTTATCATGTAGATCAAGAATAAATTTACATGTAAAAATCAAAGATTAAAAAATTATAGGAATGTTGTATGGGATACCATGGAGTATTTTGATGCCATTAACATTGAAGCTATTCCAAGAGAGAAAAATATTTTAGCCGATGAGTTAGCTGTCGTTGCTTCTACCATGTAGTTGTCTGATAATTTCATTGAAGATAAAACTAAGACGGATAACATTTTTAAACCTTCTATCCCAGATAAATTTGAACATTGGCAGACCTTTGATAATGAGAAACAAGTTATTCACTTTCTAAACAATTTGGATAAGTTTCAGGGCTTTCAGATAAATTTTGCGGAGGATGTATCCAAACAACTAGATTTTTGGAAGAGTCATACCATATGCACGGTTGAACATGGCACATCTGGAAAGCAGCCTACAAATTTCCCTGAAAGCAGGTAAATTCTTAGCATGCACTACATTGAACGCATCTGATGCCATGGGGCATCCTTTGTATTGTATTCCTAACCCTACACCCTTTTATTTCAGTGTTTTATTTTATAGGTAGATTTATGTTTTTCATGTTATTAGGATAGTTAATAAATGAAGAGCTTATATCTTACCTGTGCTTAATATTATATGATGATTTTTGGATGGATACTACTTATATTATCTTGTATGTTGCGTGGATGCAGATTCTGGATTCTCACATTCCTCCGGTGATCCGAATTGGATCCATAGAAGACTGTCAAGAAACCATGACTGTATCAGGTCGGGACAAATCTCTAAAGAATCCAAAACAACGATCAAAAACACCCTGAACCAGTGGCAATGGCAGCCAGCGTGGAAAGACGAGGACCTCGGTGAAAGAATGCTGATCGAGGCCCATGGAGACTGCGCAGGATTGCAAAGTAGCCCCTGGGAGCCCCGGATCGGGAACAGGGCTGTGAAGGAAAAGCCCGAGCACTCGGTCACGTGGGGGAATCAGAGAATCGCGGGCGGAAAAGGAAAAAGCACTGAAAGTACAAGGCGGGACCTGCGCTCTATAAAATCGGCGGTATTGATCAGGGTGCCCACAAACGGTAAGAGGTTTTGGATGAGAGCGAAGCGATTCCATACATCGATTGACGTGTGGCAGGAAAAGGTGAGAGAACCGTCGTTGATCGCGCTTTATCGGTCGAGCAAGTCAACCGTGCAAAATGTGCGTATGGCGTCGGATCTGGAGGCCCCAGATCGGACGGCCAAGATCGCGCCCGATGGAGGAAGCGGAATCGACAAGGGAATACGCTATGTTTTAGAGGGATTTGGAATTCGTTTGCTAGCCACGGTGGAGGAAGAATGCATCCATGATGTAACTGAAGAAACAAACTGACAAAGGAGGCTGGTGCCATTTAGAAGAGGACAAGTGGCCACTCCCTGAGTGCTGATGATGACGCCGAACAGGGAACTACAAGCACAGCTGCAGAAGGTGAATCGAAAGAGGCGGAAGGGGAACCGAATAGTCTTGAATGGATGGCTGCAAAGCCATGAATAGAGACAGAAAAAGATAGTTATCGAGAGGGACAGAGAACCCTAGAGAGACAGAGAAAGAGACCAGAATCCCTAGAGGAGGATGAAACACAGAGAACAGTAAAGCAAAGCAGAAGAGACAGAGGGCCGAGCTGACCAGAGGCAGCATTGAGCACCAGAGAGCTTGAAGATTCGAGCCATCCCATAGAGGATCTGTCTGGGCTGAGCACCACATTGGGCTCTCGCCATTGTAGACCAGAAGGTCACAAAGCTGGTAGGGAGAAGAAGAGTCTGTTCACTCCAGTGGCTTGGGGAATCCAAGAATCACCTTGCCAAGCAAACCTGCTTCAGGAGAACTCACATTGAGTCCTTGTATTGTAATTCTCTGCTTAAAGGCACAATAAAATGAGGCCACCACTGAGAGCTGGACCGGAGATGTAGCCCTGGAGAATATGGTGAACTCCTTATTAAAACCTCTTGTGTCTTTGTGTTTGCTTACTGTATTTCTCTGTTGTCTTTCCATTTTATTGTTTGTGTATTGGAAATCTGATCGATCCATTGCTTCAATAACACAAAACACACACCAGCACATGGGTCTGTAATACCTTTGTTTAATCAATCTTTAACTGATGTCACTCATAGGGTGAATATCAGATCAAGAGGTATCATAGCTTTAGGCTGTAAGGTTAGATAACCTTGTGTTGGTTTAGCTAGGAATGCTCACTAGATCAAAGCTCAAATTAGGAGAAGGAGAGTTGGTGGAAACTAATCTTGAAATTGGGAGAGTCTATTCTCGAAAGACAATGTCAGAGGAAGGTTCTGTAGGGCCAGATCCTCAATTCATGGAGAGTTTCCTAGTTAGAAAGTCTATGGTAGAAGAAATGTATAGAGAATTTAGAAAGCAAAAGGTTGAAGATTCATTAGGTTTTAAACAAGATAAAGGAGAAGATGAGTCTCACTTCCATGACCACTCCAAAGGAAAGGGGAAAGAGGAAGGCTTTCTCACACCTCCTAATAGCCCTGTGCATAATAATAAAGCATATTTGATTAAGCTAGATGTTAAATTTGATTTTCCTATATATGATGGAGAGATAAATGCTGAAAAGTTGGACAATTGGATTAGACAAATTGATGTGTACTGTAGGGTACAAAACATAAACTCAGACAAGAGTAAGATTCGGTTGGTAAGCCTACGCCTAGGAGGCACTGCCTTGATTTGGTGGGAAAGCAAAACCCAAGCTGATATGAAAAGACATGGCAAGACCATCTTTGTCTGGAGTGAATTTGTTGATGCAATCAAAAAGCAGTTCTATCCATTGGCCTACATGCAACAAGCCATGATGAGTTGGCAAACTCTTCGACAGTTGAAAGGGAAAAGTGTGCAAGGGTATACTCAAGAATTCAGACAGAGAGCATTGATGTTGGATATCTCATTAGACTCACCGGAGACTCTTTTGAAGTACATTGGTGGTCTACATAGCTACATGAAGCATACCATCCTCATGTTTAATCCCACTAGTATAGATGAGGGATTTATACAAGCTACTCATCTAGAAGCTAGAGGAAAGAATGGAAATCCAGAAGTTGGGGGACCATCCCAACCCACTGTAAGCAAGAGCAAGGAGAAAAGAAAAGAAAAGTGGAAAGCAAGGAAGGCTAACACTGCACAGAAAGCCAAAGCTTCATGCACTCACTGTAAAAAGGAGGGGCATGATGATGAGCATTGTTGGATTCTGCATCCAGAGCTGAGACCTAAGAAGTTTGAGGGAAAGAAGAAGAAGATAGCTGCAACTATTCAGAAAGATTTCGGGTCAGACTCGGGAGATGAAACAACTATAGCAGCCACAGGTATAAAAGGTAAAAATTCTGAAGCATCTACTAGTAATATTGCTCAATCTGTTATTGATGAAGAAAATGAGAGAAAAATGCATGAGCTTTTCCATATTCGAGTTATTTCCAAAAAACAAAAGATTGATACTTTGTTTGATAGTGGCTTACAAGTAAGTCTAATTTCTGAAGCAATTGTAAAGAAATTGGGATTAGCAACTACACCTCACAAGAAACCATACCCATTAGGAGGGTTGAATGATAAAGCACAACTACAAGTGACTAGACAGTGCAAACTCAATTTTTCTTTTGGGTCAGCATTTGTAGATGAGGTTGACTTAGACATAATTCCTTTGGATATATGTGGAATTGTTTTAGGAAGTCCTTACTTTTATGATAGAAAGACTATTTTCTATAGAGCTGAGAACAAGTATCTATTTGTTAAAGATGGAATCCAATACTTTGTAAGAGCTCATAAACTCAAGAATAATTATAGTCTCATAAACTTAGGGCAGATGAAAAGAATGATAAATTCATGCAAACAATTCTTACTGATGGTTGTAAAAGAAAAAAAAACCTGATAAAACCAATGTATTTGAGGGCTGTAATGCTGAAAAACAAGCTGATATAGAAAAGGTTGTTTCAGAGTATGATGTCTTGTTTCAAGAACTTAAAGGTTTGCCACCGAAAAAGAGAATAGTACATGATATTATTTTGCAGCAAGATGTTCCATTGCCTAACATTGGGATGTACAGGTTGTCTGCTTTAGAGAATGTTGAAATCAAGAAGTAGGTGCAGGAGTTGCTCGAGAAGGGTTTCATCAGGCCTACCACATCACCATGTGGGTCACCAATCGTTTTGGTGAGAAAGAAAGATGGCTCATGGAGAATGTGCATTGATTACCGAGCACTGAATAAGATAACAATAAAAAATCGTTATCCCCTTCCTCGCATAGATGATATTTTAGATCAATTGAAAGAAGCTGTTTATTTCACCAAGCTGGATTTTCACAGTGGATACCATCAAGTCAGAATTGCAGAGCAAGATGCATGGAAGACTGCTTTCAAAACAAAGCAGGGATTGTATGAATGGTTGGTTATGCCTTTTGGCTTAACTAATGCTCATGCTACTTTCATGAGATTAATGAATGATGTACTTAGACCTTTTCTTGATGATTTTGTTATTGTGTATTTGGATGACATTCTGATTTTTAGTAAAACATGGGAAGAACATTTAAAACATGTTAAGCAAACATTAGATGTTTTGAAAAGAGAAAAACTTTATGTTAAACGCTCAAAATGTGAATTTGGCAAAACATCTCTAAACTACTTGGGTCATATAGTAGGGGAGGTGAATTGAAAATAGACCCCTCTAAAGTGGTAGTCATTGTGAACAGGCCTAAACCCAGGTCTGCTACAGAAGTGAGAAGCTTCTTAGGAGCAGCGCAATATTGGAGGAAGTTCATTTCTAACTTCTCCTCGATTGCAACGCCCTTACATGATTTAATAGGATTGAATAAGGTGTTTCAGTGGGGAGGCAAACATCAGAAAGCCTTCGACACCTTGAAAGAGAACATTAGTACAACACTTGTACTAGCACTGCCAGATCTACAAAGACCATTTGAGATCCAAACTGATGCCAGTGACTATACCATGGGAGCAGTGTTGACACAGCACGGTAAACCCATATGTTATCATTCTAAGACTTTTAATCCTGCAGTAGTTAACTATCCTTCATATGATAAAGAATTGTATGCATTAGTTCAGAGTGTGAAAAAGTGGAAACATTACTTAATGGGCAAAGAGACAGTAATACATACTGATCATCAACCACTTCAATATCTATACTCCCAAACTAAGTTGCAACAATCAAGACATTACAGATGGATGGGTTTTCTACAACAGTTTCACTTAGTCATCAGATATAAAAAGGACATAGATAACAAAGTTGCAGACATGTTATCTAGACCCATTATAAATACATCTACCATACTTAAGCATAATTTTGTACTACATGAGAGTTACATAGAACAATATGCTCAGGATATGGACTTTAAAGATGTATATGCAACTTTGAGTCAAGGCAAAAGAGCAGAAGAATTGGACTATCATGTGAAGGACCGACTCTTATACCATTGTGGGAAACTCTGCATTCCACAAATTGAGAAGATAAAGATAATTAGGGAAGCACACACTTCTCTGATATCAGGTCACTTTGGAGTAAGTAAAACAGTTACACAGCTGCAAAGATTCTGCTATTGGCCGAAAATGAATGAGACAGTTTCTAGATATGTAAGAGGGTGTGCTATATGTGCTAAAAGCAAGCCCAACAATAGAAAACTAGGCTTGTACACTCCATTGCCAGTTCCTTCTCACCCTTGGGAAAGTGTTTCCATGGATTTTGTTGGAGGACTACTTAAATCTAGGAAAGGCCATGATTATCTATATGTTGTTGTGGATAGGTTCAACAAAATGTGTATTTTGATACTTTGTAATAAACAAATTACAGCTTAACAAATTGCAAAATTGTTCTTTGAACATGTATGGGTTCATTTTGGATTACCCACTTCCATTGTATCTGATCGAGACACCCGATTTGTGGGAAAGTTTTGGTCGAGTCAGTGGGAACTAATGGCCACCAAATTGAAGAAAAGCACAACTTTTCATCCACAAAAAAATGGCCAGATAGAAGTAGTAAACATGACAGTGATCCAGTTACTGAGAGGATATTGCAACAAACATCCTAAGCTTTGGGATGAACACTTGTGTTATGTGCAGCATACTTACAATAGAGCCAAGCACTTTTCTACACAGAGATCTCCTTTTGAGACCTGTTTTGGTTTCACATCAAGGTCTCCTTTGGATTTGTCTTTGGTAAAGATACCATGGTTGATGGACACAGTGATGTGGGCAAGGCAACTAGGTTCATTCGGGTATAGCCAGCCGATGATAGCTAGAGGAGGAGGGGGGATACATTATGGATGCTATAGGAGGGATAGATAGAAGTCGACGAATGCCAACCAAGTGAGGGAGATAAAGTTGTGGACAGATTATTGACCCTTCCAACTTCTCACTTGAATGTTTGTGACTTGAATGCTTGCCCTTTGAGTCCCGGAGATCCACTAGGCAGTACAGGAGCAGCTGGAAAAGAGCCAGGCTATGTACAAGGCTAGGCATAACAAGCATTAAATGGAGCATAGTTTTCAAGTTGGAGACCAAGTCTAGCTGTATATCAGCAAGGAAAAGATGGAAGGTGAAGGTAAAAAGCTAAAGCTTATCAGGTATGGACCTTTTAGGATACTTGAAAAGATTGGTGAAAATGCTTTTCGCCTTGATTTACCAGCTTACATGCACATCTACTCAGTCATAAATGCAGATTGCTTGAGATTGTTTGAACCTTCAATGATTGAGGACCCTAAAGAGCAGAGTCAATTGTCTTCTATTGATGACTTGCTACCTGAATATCTTAATGAATTGCGGGAAGACACAGTGCTGGACAAGAAGGTGAGGACGACGCGCAGGGGAGATGTTGAATACTTCAGGATTGGGCTCAAAGGTTCGAAGCCAAGCAGTGCAAAGTGGATTGAGATTGGACAAGTGAGAAAGCAATACTCTCACTTAGTCGATGCTTGAAAACCAACTTTTGGTGGTCCAAAAGCTTTTTCAGTGGGAAGGCCGTGATCCGAATTGGATCCATAGAAGACTGTCAAGAAACCATGACTGTATCAGGTCGGGACAAATCTCTAAAAAATCCAAAACAACGATCAAAAACACCGATCAAAAACACCCTGAACCAGTGGCAATGGCAGCTAACGTGGAACGATGAGGACCTCGGTCAAAGCGCGCTGACCGAAGCCCATGGAGACTGTGCAGGAGGCCAAAGTAGCCCCTGGGAGTCGCGGATCGGGAAAAGGAGGTGATTTTTGATGTGCGATTAGCGCGTTGGGCGAACAGGGCTGTGAAGGAAAAGCCCGAGCACTCGGTCGTGTGGGGGAACTGGAGAAGCGCGAGCAGAAAAGGAAAAAGCGATGAAAGTACAAGGCGAGACCCGCGCTCTAGAAAACTGGCGGTATTGATCAGGGTGCCCACAAATGGTAAGAGGTTTTGGACGAGAGCGGAGCGATTCCATACATCGATCAATGCGTGGCAGGCGGAGGTGAGAGAAAACCACCGTTGATCGCGCGCTATCGGTCGAGCAAGTCAACCACGCGAAATGTGCGTATGACATCGGATCTGGAGGCCCCAGATCGGACGACCGAGATCATGCCCGATGGAGGAAGCGGAATTGACAAGGGAATACACCGCGTTTTAGAGGGATTTGGAATCTATTTGACCGCCATGGTGGAGGAAGAACGCATCCACGACATAACTGAAGAAACGAACTGACGAAGCAAATTGATGCCGTTTAGAGGAGGACAAGTGGCCACTCCCTGAGCGCTGATGATGACGCCGAACGGGGAACTCCAAGCGCAGCTGCAGAGGTGAATCGACAGAGGCGAAAAGGGAACCGAACAGTCTTGAACGGATGGCTTCAAAGCCATGAACAGAGACAAAAAAAGATAGTTATCGAGAGGGACAGAGAACCCTCGAGAGATAGAGAAAGAGACCAAAATCCCGAGAAGAGGACTGAATACAAAGAACAGTAAAGCAAAGCAGAAGAGACAGAGGGCCGAGCTGACTAGAGGCAGCATCAAGCACCAGAGCTTGAAGATTCGAGCCATCCCATAGAGGATTTGTCCAGGCTGAGCACCACATTGGGCTCTCACCATTGTAGACCAGAAGGTCACAAAGCTGGTAGGGAGAAGAAGAGTCTGTGCACTCCAGTGGCTTAGGGAATCCAAGAACCACCCTGCCAAGCAAAACCTGCTTCAGGAGAACTCACATTGAGTCCCTGTATTGTAATTCTCTGCTTAAAGGCACAATAAAATGAGGCCACCATTGAAAGTTGGACTGAAGATGTAGCCCTGGAGAATATGGTGAACTCCTTATTAAAACTTCTTGTGTCTTTGTGTTTGCTTACTGTATTTCTCAGTTGTCTTTCCATTTTATTGTCTGTGTATTGTCAATCTGATCGATCTGTTGCTTCAATAACACAGAACACACACCAACACATGGGTCTGTAATACCTTTTTTTAATAAATCTTTAACTGATGTCACTCATAGGATGAATATCAGATCATTCGGTGCAGCAACGTGTCCCCAAGTAGAGCCAAATGTTGACCACTACGTGTCAACGACCCATAGTAGTACACCTCCTTTTTTCGCAAAAGGGATAGCACCTGAGCGATGTGTCTGTGCCGTCCAACTATCATCATCAACCTGACTTCCATCTGTTATGTAAACCCATCATGCATGTGTATAATGTAAATAATCTCAACAGACTTGTGTCATGTCTGTAACGACCTATGTAAACCTACCTTTCTAGTGATGATCTCCATTCTAGAAGGTTTTTCGTCTCACCGATTCATTTTCGGTTGATCAACAAAATTTTTCCTCCCGTCTTACCCCAAAGCTAGAATGGATTTTGTCGCTAGGATCTTAGGTGAGTCCTAGTGTTCTAGATCGAGTCTATGTAAAAGTAATTTGGGAATAATCCTAACTATTTGGTTAGATTAATTTATTACAAATTGCTTGGTCTGCTCGATTATACTTGTGTCGCAAAAATAGGTAGTCTGTGAGGGTCTGTTACAAATGGGTTTTCCCCATTGCGATGTAAAAAATATGTAAATCATGATGCAAAATGTCTAGTGCATGGTCCCTCATAATTAAAAAACCATGGCTAAACATTTGAGGGTTGGAAAAATAATTTATCCCCTCATAGGTTAATTAATTAAATTTTATGGCCCAAAATTATTTAAAATTCTAAGCCAAAAATGTAATTAATTCTAAGTGCTAGGTAAATTTAAATTCTTCAAGGACAGAATTTGTCGGTCCTAAAAAAATATATTTTAAGAGGTCCCTAGACTAAGGTAAATTAATTATTTTGATAAATTTTAAATCTTTGATCCCTCGGGTTAAATCAATGTCAAAGTTTTGGGGAAATTAACTCAAAAATTCTATTTTTGAGTTAATTAAAGTGCATTTAAATGAAACATTCGAATTTCCTCAAAAATAAAATATTTCGACAGATGAGATTAAAAGATATTTTCATCTTTATCAACGATCGAGATTGCTTTGATGAGGATCACTCGCACTAGCCATTGGATGATTTATCTTTAAATAGAGGGTCGTTTGTTAGTCGATCTATCCGATATCTAAGTTGTGTGCTTAGCAAGAAGTTCTGGTGTAATTTTTTTCTGGATAATAAAGAAAGACTTTCATGTTAAATTCTGTTGGTGTTACTCTTCATGGGAATGCTGTAAAATGTTTTATTTCATGCATAATTTTTTCTAAAACCATTGATGATAATTTCTAAAGAGTGATTTGAGCACATGTATCTTGTTCAGTTTGTTGGGGTTTGAATAATAACTTCAATTTTGACTGTAAAGTATCTATATTTGTCTAAATTAAATTATTATTTTTTGCTTTATTTTTAATGGCTAGATTGAGTTTTGTAGGGGAGTCTTGAGATAGATTATTGGGCGTCAGGGGATAATATTTAGTTGGACCAGCCAACCCCTGATCTATATTTGCTGAAGATCCCAGCTAAATAAGCTCTGAGCTTATCATAAGATTTTTGTTTTGTGATGCATGAGGGTTTCGAGCTAGCACCTCCTTTTAGTTTTTAATTTTTAATTTTTATTTATTTATTTTTTTGTGCATCATAATAATAGATCTGGCTAATTAGAGCCTTCAGTTTGTAATTATTGTAATTATCTAACTTCTTCTTTCTTTCTTCTTCTTCCTCTTTTTTTTTTTTTTGATTTTATCATTGTATATATTGTTTGGGTGTTTTTTTGTTGTCGTGTAGCTGCAGATATGAAAGAGAAGTTTAATTTGAAGTCAGATCTAGGCCCTGGAGGGTAAAATCTGGCCTCAAAAACATTTTGCAAAGGCATTATTCCAAATTATTTTTCAGTTTGAGGGTTTCAAAATTTATATCTGGGGATTTTATGAGTTTTTCTCAGAGCAAATTTTAAAGCTGGAGTATACTAGTTTAACATACAAAATTTCTGGAAAATTTTTAGGGTTTCTTGGGCTACCATTTTTTTCTCTTATCCACTGCCTTATTGAGCTTTGATTTTCTACTGCATTTTTCTGCTATTTTCTGTTGCCCTTTTACTTCAGCTTCTCTGTCATTATCCCCCCCTCGTCCCTCATTTCCCTCACCTTCTCCTCCTTCGACTAGTAAACCGACTTCCAAAGCAACTCTTCCATTGCTACTTGCATTTTTTTACACAATTGCTCCTTCAACCCATGCTCGGATCCCTTCTCCATTGCCCACAACTCCTTCCTCATCCCTGCACTCCCTCTTTGTGCTACCACTACTACCAACGCTGCCCTCGAGAACCTGCAAACTCACTGCCACCACCATCGCTTTTCCCTTCGCTGCCTTTTCTTTACCTGTGCGAGCCCTCTCACCCTACCGCCGCCATCATACCCTCCATATCCTTGCTCACCTGCACACAGATCCCATCTCCCTTGTAACTCCCTCCTCATCCCTGCAAACCCACACATCCCTTCCTTTTTCTAACCCTGCTCCTCTGTGTAGGCTCCTCGCTTTCGCAAACCTGCAATCATCGCTCCTTCTCGGCTCCATATGCCGTCTGCTTGCATAAAAATTCGATTTCCTCTTTTTTAAATTGTTTTATCTTTTGGATATGCGTCAAGGTTAGTATTTTTTTTTTTTTTTTTGATTTTTACATTTGTTTTAAACTTTGGTTAGGATTCAATTTTATTAACAAATTCGAATTCAATTTATTTATTTATTTATTTTTAGTTGCTTTTCAATTTTGACTTTTTGTTTTAATTTTCTCATGTGACTTTGGTTTTATTTGTGTTTTGATTGCTTTTTTTACTTTTCTTTTTGTTTTGTTTTTTTTTTTTTTTTTTAAACTAAAAAAATTAATTTTTATGTGATTTTGAAATTTCTAAAAGAATTAAATCAAAAGAGAACTTATGCTTTCACATTAATTTTTTATGTGGCCTATGACCAATGAAAAATTTAATTTATCAACCCTTTTGATTTTTATTTTTTTTGTCACATTGAAAAATTTAATTAATCATTTACTACAATAAACTTTCTCAAAAAACTTAGCACATTAAAAATTGCCCAAGGAATAATCAAATTTTTAATCTAAAGTTCATTCTTGAATTTTTATTTGTATTAAGGGTTTTTGGTCTTTAAAAATTTAAAAGAAAAATTTTGTGGTATTAATTTCTCTATTGTCAAACACGCTTAAAATCATATCTAAAGATTCACTATAGGAAAATTAACAAATTTTCTAGATCTAGGTCATTAAAGAAAAATCATTTTGATTCTAGGATTGTGAATTGCTTAGTATTTGAATTTCATGGTTCTTCATGGTATTTAATTTTTTCAAAATTTAATTGCTAAAATATTTCGCATGCCAAGGTTTGGAGCAGTTTTTACATCTAATTATTCATGATCATCGTTTCTATCATGTCTCTGACTTTTTTGTTTTTTATTTATTTTTATTTTTTTCTAAATAGCTTGATTTTGTTTCTTCAAGTAGGTTCATGGTTAATTGAGCATCTAAGGCACTGGTCTAAAAATCATTTATATCTTGTGGTTATCTTATTCATCTTAGTTGATATATATAAATAACGTAGTTAATCAGAACTTGTCTCAATTCCATTAAGTTATTCAACTTTAAGTCTCTTAGAGCCTGTATTCCACAGGTTTTTCTCATTCATTTACCCCTAGGGACTACCCCCCTTGACTTGTCTAGGAGAGAGTCTAAACGGAGTGAGTAAGGATTAGAGTGACAACTCTTACTTTAAGCGTTGTTGTGGTGCTTGGACACTTTGTGCGACAACAAGATCAATATGAAACTTAAGATGAAATAGTGAGAGACCAATGCTTTGATAACAATGCCCAAATAAATTAAAGATTGTTGCACAACGATAAATAATATTTCAAGCTACAAGACAAGCAATGCTACAAGAATATGTTAGTACAAGAAATAAATAGATCAAGATAATTGGATATATGAGCAATAAACCTTTACAAAACAATTGCAAGGAAAAGGGACGTGTTCTTTCAAGTAAATATTTTTTTTTCTAAGTAAGGTTAATCTATTAATATGATACAAAAAAAGTAATTACAGTGATTCTTGGCCACAGAGGAACCCGACCTCAATCAACAAGCATCCATGATAGTTATATGAGACTGCCCCAACAAAGGGGAAACCAGCCCAAAGATATGTCCAGAAATTAACCCACAATTTTTCCTAACTAGACCAACCGATCAAAGCCAACACCAAAACCAACAGTTTATCCTGACTAGACCAGCCGACCAACAGATTATCCTGAGGACACATAAGATTGAACAAAGATAAACCAAGAACCAAAAGAAATGCCACTTGGCAGACATGACATTCTGCTCGAAGTCTTCCGGAGCAGGCTCCTCCACAATTGGACACGTCCAGTCATCCGGGTTATTCGACTCGCCATGTCCCAATGCCTGAGGGCCTTCCTCCATGCTGCCAGCCTCAACCTGCGGGCTCGATGTGTCATCTAGATGGCTCTCTAAGGTCTGCGTGTCACTATGAACGCCCATCTCAATATGCGAACTGCTAGCAATGGCTTTACCGTGCCTTCTGTTCCGACCTCCATCAATTGCCAACTCGTCATTGTTGCCCCTGTTCCTGCTCGGGCCAACTCTATTCGCCTCCTTCGTAGAAATGGTCATGGGAGTATGCTGCTTGGTCTCTTCTATAATGGAAATTGAGATAGTGGCAACAATAACCGGGTAGTTCAAAGAGCTGCAAAACTGAAACTGCATTGTGTGAGAAACAGGATGCGGAGGTAGATGAAAGGTAGCAGAGCGAACAACAGTAGCTTCACGTCTTGAGCTATGAGGGCCGGCTCGGCCTCTGCCACTTCTTGTATCCGGATAATGACCTGCAACACTGTGCTGGTGGGGATTTTCGGTAGAGGATGCAGGGGAAGCAAGGTTGTGGCTATGCAAAGCCGGGGAACGAAAACTTCCGCCTTGCGTGCCACCACGTCGGCTGTGCATACGATGGCAAACCATGGTGGATATGGGAACAGGTAGAGAGACAGGAGCAACAAAAGAAGAATTGAAAGAAGAGCTTTGCGTAGAAATTACAGAGGGCTGGAGGTCGTGAGCCGAATTACAGAGGTTTGTGTGGGAATGGTGGAAGCCATTACCCAGATCAATGCAGCTCACAAGCCAACATCTACGCCTAGTGTTGGTGCGCTCAGTCGGCTCTCCCGCCTGCGGAGGGCATACACAATGAATTAGGGGCAGAATGACAGGATAGTTCTTCGGCTCCATGGTTAAGCAGGTAATGGCCTTGCCTCGACTTGAGCAGGCATTAAATGACTCCTGCGAGGTGCCATGAATGCCATTCATGGTGACCTTGGAAAGGTTGCAGAGGGCCATGTGGCCGCCCCGTCCGCCGTCACCCCGTCTCATCAACGTAATTATCGTAATTAACATCCGCATCTGGGGGTTGAGCTTCCTTGTGCACTAGGTTAGTGCAAACTTGCAATTGGTCGTTGTCATCTATAATGTTGAGAAGACCGGAATGTAGGATCTGGTCCTGTTCCACCCCAATGTTTGCTAGGAGATCAACAACTTTGTTACTGTCTCTTTTGACATGAATAAAAGTTATTTCTCTCCTATCTTTTATCCATTTCTCTATTGTTTCAATCCTGGCCATTAATCTCCAGCTTTTGGCTACTCTTGAAGCTGTGCTTCCTTGTTGGATTTGAGTGACCATATTGATTAGAATTTGGGTATCCCCTTCTACAATGATGGGATAAAAATTATGTTGGTGAGCTAGTTTCATACCTTGCCACAATCCTTCCAGTTCTGCAGAATTGTTCGTATCCCATCCAATGGAGGCAAAATACAATAGTAGGGGTTGGCCCTCATGATTTCTGAATATGCCCCCGTATCCTGCTTTGCCCGGGTTGCCCTTGGAGGCACCGTCGAAATTTAACTTAATCATACTTTGTGGGGGGTGTAACCAATGTGAAAGCTGCCTGGTTATAATGCTAGGTCTATTGGAATTTAATTGTGCTTGTTGGAGCTGGATGTTCCAGTTAGCCCATATGCTTAGTTCCTAAGGCTGGGTAGGAAAGTCCTCAGTTGTCCATTGATGCAATGCAAGAGTTTCCTTGATGTTCTAACATAAGTTATTCCATATGATTTCTAAGGAAATTTTGTGATTTTTAAAAATTCGCTTATTTTTTTCCTTCTCGATTGTCCATAGAAGGAGGACTGGCAATATTGTCCACAGCTTGTTGAGAACTTTGCTATTATAGGACATCTGAAAGTGAGCTTTTCCCATAGTTGATTGGCCATGTGGCAGGAGTCCATGAGGTGCTGAATAGTTTCTTCATTGTTTTGACAGTTGGGACAATAGGATGATCCTTGAAATCCTCTTTTGATTAAGTTGTCCCATGTGAGAATTCTTTGATGACATAGCAGCCAGATGAAGGTGGAAACTTTGGGCCAGATCCCTGCTGTCCAGATACGGTTCCAAGCAGGATCTGTTGGTTCCTGAGTTTGGAACATTAGCTGGTATGCTTCTTTAGTGGTGTATGTTCTTTTCGGCGTATATCCCCATCTGAGTACATCGCTTCCTGTATTGACTCTAATTCTTCTACTGGTGAACTCTTTGTGTAGCTCCATGTTATAAGCTTCAATGGTTTCCATTGCCTAAATCCCTGTATAGTGCTGAGAGTCCAGAAATGTGCTACATTGTCTTCCTGGTTAATGTTGTTTCCATTATGATTTATACACGGTAAGAGTGATACAATTTTGGGTCTCTGTTGCCATGAATCCGTCCAGAAACGGGCCTTCCTCCCGTCCCTTATCTCCCAAAAGCTATGCTGATGGATGACCTCTCTGTGTTGCTTGGCTGCGTTCCAAATTAGGGATCCTGTGAGCGTGGTAGTTATCCTTATTAGTTCTTGTTGCGGTCGATTATTTGCATACTTTGCAGTCCATAATTGCACCCATGGCTTCTGTGGGCAGGATACCCATTGCCACCAAATCCGTGCTCCCATCAAAGTATTGCTGTGTTATGGATCACGTAAGCCTAGACCTCCCTGCTTTTTAGGCTTGCAAACTTTTTCCCATTTGACAAGTGCCCATTTTCTGTTTTGTCTTGTGGAACCCCATAAGAAATTGCGTTGCAGATTCCTGATTCTCTTTAACACCCATTTCGGTGTAGCGAGAACTGAGAAGAGATAGAGGGGTATTGATTGTAGGACTGCCTTTATCAGGACTAATCTGCTTGCCATGTTGAGAGTTTTGTATGTCCAAGACATGAGCTGACTTTCCATTTTCTCAATGAGTTGATGCCAGGAAGCATGCTTTAAGGCTGAGTCTATGAGAGGGGCGCCTAAATACTGAGACAGAAGCTTGGCTTGAGAGAATCCAATGATTCGAGCAATGATTCTTTGGGTGGCAATAGGAGTATGGAAGAAATAAATTTGAGATTTGGCAGTGTTTATGGTGGTGCCAGAGGCTTCTGAGAATGTATCTAAAAGAGCTTTATAGGTTCGGGCCTCACTTACAGAAGGATGACCAAAGAGCATATTGTCATCAACAAATTGTTGATGGGTAATAGCAGGGGATCCATGAACAGAGAGTCCTCTAAGATCATGGGAATGAACGACATGCTTTATAAGATGACCCAGACCCTCAGCCATAATGATAAAAAGAAAAGGGGACAGAGGGTCACCTTAACGAATTCCTCTGGAAGGGTAATAGGGTTTAGAGGGTATCCCATTGACAAGAACAGAGCAAAATGGGGAGGAAATTAGGGTCATGATCCATCTAACCCAGGTTGGGCTAAATCCAAAGGCCGTTAGCATTTGTTTTATGTAGGTCCAACTGAGTTTATCAAAGGCTTTGGAAATGTTGATTTTCAACAACATACCTGCCTGTTTGTTTTTCTTTAGAGAATGGATGGTTTCATGAGTCAATGTAATACCATCCAGAATTTGACAACCTTCTACATAACCAGATTGCTCTGGTGAGATGAGAAGAGGGATGAGCGGTTTGAGGCGATTGGCTATGACTTTCGAGATAATTTTGTAGATGACATTGTAGAGTGCAATAGGCCTGAACTTCTCCAGAGTGCTTGGTTGCGCTACTTTGGGAATAAGAGCGATGAAAGTTGCATTGAGTGAAGGAAGTAACCAATGCATTACTCTTGATTCTTTGACCACATTCCAGACATCTGCTTTGATTAAGTCTCAAAAGTGACGGTAAAAGTTGGACGTGAAACCATTAGGTCTAGGCGCTTTCCCAGCTGTCAGTTGATTTGAAGCCTCTTCGACCTCCGTAATGGTGACTGGTCTTAGCAATAGCTGATTATGCTCCTCTGTAATGAGTTTAGGAATATGCTAAAGTATCTCATTGATAGCAAGCTGTCTGTCTGTGGGCGGCTCTTGATGAACAGTTTTGAAGTGATTTGTGAGCTCTTTCTCTATGTCTTCCTGTTTCTCCATTTTGTCTCCCTGTGAGTTTTGAATGTGTGAGATTGTATTATTCATTCTTCTTTGTATAGTTGTACGATGAAAAAATTTGGTGTTTCATTCCCCTTCTCTTAGCCATCTAATTCTTGACTTTTGTCTCCAGAGCAGTTCCTCTTGTCTGCTTCTTTCATCTAGTTGTGTTAGTAGGATTTGTTCCTGTCTGGCATGTTCCTCTGTTCTGCCTTCTAGGATGATCTTCTGCTGTAGCACTGTCATGTTCTGCTCAAAAACATTTTTCTCTTGAAGGATGTTGCCAAATGTGGTGTGATTCCAAGTTTTGATTTGTGTTTTGATATGCTTCAATCTTTGCTAGAATTGGTACACGAGTGAGCCACCATTGGGAAGGAAACTTTTCCTTGCTGATTTGATCACTGTATTGAACACAGGGTGGGTAAGCTAGAAAGCTTCAAACTTGAATGGTCCTCTGCTAGATTTTTCGGGATTTTTCCATTGCAAAGAAATGGGCCAATGATCCGAGCCAGCTAAGGGTAGGATGGAGGCACCTATATCACCACCAAGATGAACAAAATTGTCTGCAATTAGAAATCTATCCAACCTTGATGCTATTTGCTGAGTGCCGGCTCTTTTGTTGTTCCAAGTGTAGATGTCGTTATCAAAAGGTAAGTCTATTAGACCATTGTGTTGAATGTAATCTTTGAAGTTATTGCTTTCTTTGTCCAGCTTTCTTCTGCCTCCCAGTTTTTCCTCCAGCGTTGTGATCATGTTGAAGTCTCCTCCTGTGATCCATAGTGGATAAGTTCTTGGTGCATTAAGAATCTCCAATGTTTCTAATTGCCTAATTTTTTGCGTACTCTCCTGAGGGAAGTAAACATTGGTTAAATGTCCATGTATGTTGGTACCGATCAGGTGGAACATTGCTTGAATGAAATAGTGTGAGGCATGGAAATTTGTTAAGGATATATGCTGAGTGTTCCATGCTATGGCTAACCCTCCCGATGCACCTGTTGCATCTACTATTACCGCTTGAAATCCTGCCCAGGGTTTGGATAATATGGATTCTAATGTGCTGGTGCTACATTTTGTTTCTTGCATGAATACAATGTATGGTTGTTCTTGCTGAATCATGTTCTTTAACATTCTGTACTTCTCGGGACCATTAAGTCCTCTTACATTCCATGAGATGAGCTTCATGGTTGACTAGTAGGTAGGGATCAGTAATATTTGGTCAGCTTGGAGCACCTTCCCGACTCCACTAGCATTTCCCCAATTAATATGGTATGTTGCAGATCTGTCTTTCTACCTCTTTTCTTCCCATCTTTGATGATATGTTTCCCATCCCATTTGCCTCCTTGCTGTATGCCCAAAGTATTGTGCTGATGCACTCTTGTGAGCACTACTTCCAAATTTTCCAGTTGTCTGTCTGGTATGGTGTCGAACTCTTTCCTTTTGCAGGTTTGCTTTAGACTGTTCTTTCAAGTAAATATTATATCTCAAAGAACAACAAGATTGAAATGACAAGTACGATAACATAAATCATGCAATTATAGATTGGGCTCACAAGTCCAATTTAAAATGATCAATTGAGATGCAGAATGAATGCAAGATCTATCTAATGTGAGATGCAAGATCTTGGTAAATTTTAATTATATGCTTAGACTAAAGGTGAAAGCCTTCTCCTCAATTCTTTTGAAGCAAGTCTTAAACAAGGTTGTAGAGAGAACTGTTGGGGAAGGAGGCTAAGGCCTCATTAATGATACCTACCCAAGAGTTTTAACGACCCAAGTGTCTCCGTTCCTACAAGGGATTTCCCACAAGAGAACTACAAGGTCACCTGTTTTAACCATTGAGTAAGGGTCAAGCTTCTCAAATTGGATATGAAGAAGGTGGTCCTAACTTTCTATACAACCAAGCTTATGATTAGAGGTAAATTTTATAATGCAAGTCTAGATCTTAAGATGAGAATGCAAATGACAATGACAATGAGATGAAATAGTTTCAATGAGATAGAATTATGGCAAGATGCTTCAATGTAGGAAATGTTAAACCACTTATAACCAAGCTTATTTAAATATCACTTTAAAACACAAGATTATAAGATTTCCAATAGTAAACCGACGACGCACTTTAGTTATAGTGCTTATTAGGATGTTCTTCACTTATATGATTTAACAATAGAGATAAGTGAATATAAATGATGCAAGCACAAATAGATAATGGAAAATGAGATTGCTAACAAATGAAATGAAAGGATGTGATTCAAAGACTAGATCTAACTTATCATATCAATGAAAGCCTATCTAATCAATGAGAGAAATAGAAAAGGTTAGTATTTAGATCTAGGACTAGAACAAAGAGAAACTAACTAAGAAAATAGAGGCTCCTCCCTTTTAAATAAGGAGGGGGATACCATGGGTTTGAATCCTGAGCTCCCTTCAAGCAAGATGATCAATATTATTATTAACTTCACAATGAATAAGAAACCCTTAAGACAATGGGAAAGGCTCTTCCAAAACCTTGAGGAGATTTCAAAGATGACTGACTTTAGAGAGAAACGACTTACACCAGACCTCAAGAAACCCCACGACCTTGATCAATCAGACCTCAAAATCTCACGACCTACCAAGAGAAAGGATAGAAATTTTTTAATAAGTTTATGTGACAAGTTATATGTGTTTCCAAGCCATAAAACCCCTCAAATTAATGTGAAAACCATCTAAACAAAATCACTTTAGATCAAAAGGAACGTGGCCCTCTCAAAAACTCACAGCTAGGATGAAAGTGGCCCGAAGGCCTAGCGGCTAGCCCTTATGAAAATCCCTGATTCTAATACATCAGAAACCCCTACTGCAATTTCTGGTTTACTATCTCCTACTTATTATTTACATTAACAAGTTATTTAATTGCATAAATATCGAAGTAAACACAAAGGCAACCTTTACAAATACACAAATCATGCACTGAAGTAAACAGAAAAAATAACACAAGGGACACTGTTATTTTTGGACAATCATCCCTGGAAAAACCCAATGCGGGAAAAATAGTGCAACATATAGAGGGCTTGTATTATTAAGCAGATTCGTGAATACAACTAGGGTGTCGTAAATGGCTCACCCAACAGAGAATATCCTTGGCAGTAGTACCTCTATTCGGAGACATATATTCCAGCAAATCAGCAACCGGATGATCAACCCCACAGTGACTGACTACTCCTTGTGCTGGACAATGAAATCTGCTCCAAGCACAACTCTGGAACTGCGTCACCCTCTCCCGACTGATCTGCTCTCAATCTACTCCACAGAATATCCCCAGCGTCAAAGTCTACAGCCCTCTGCATTGCCTACATCAGCCTCTACAGCTTTTTGTGTCCTCTGCGTTAGCCCTTCTAGGGCCTGCACTGTCTCTCCGACACTGCGCTACCTCTATGCTATGTATTCTTCAGCCTTGGATGGAAATCCCTTGCAGAATTTCCCCTCACTACAACTGATCACTAACTCGATTTCCTCAGCAGAACTTGCCCCAGAAAATCGAATTCTTGATTTATCTTGGTGGGTCTCCAACTGACCCTCAAGCCTCCTCTTATACTTTTCCTGTTGACGATTCAACGATTGAGATTAAGTCCCTAATCAATGGCTAGGATTAGAACTGGCTTGATCCTCGTCACTTAGAACTTTCTCACCCATTTTATATTAATACACATTAATATTTTTATTTTCCTAAGTTTAGAATTAAGGACCCGTTAAAAATATTAATTATTTTAATATCTCTTCATCCGGGTGGAATTTCTCCAAACGATTTCTAGGTCTTGAAGATCTCATGTGCTTTAGCCTCTCCACCAAATTTCATGGCTAGAGCACATCCGATGCTATCAAAAATCAACAATCTTTCTTGTCGAGGAATGTGCTCTAGCAATGCTTCACCATAGAAGCATCACACTGATCCTTCACATCGGTCCACTGTGTTGAGGCTTGGCCTGCTGCCCCACATCAACTGCATTGTTGCTTCCTGTATTGTTGCCCATGACACTACCACTGCCACTGCTACATATGTACTGCATCTCCCTCTCAAAATGCCGCCTCATGCTGCCCATAACATTGCCACTGCTACATATGTACTGCATCTCCCTCTCAAAATCCTGCATCATGCTGCCCATAGCACTGCCACTGCTAACCGCTGCATTGCAAATCAGTTATCGAGAAGTAAGTAACTGACTTCACCCAAATACTAACATCCTGGTCAGCCTGGAAGCCTCGTGATGTTGAAGATACCTTTGCTGCTAACCTGTGCTCCCTCTGCTGCCACTGCATTGTTGCAACCTCTTCGATGCCTCTAGCACTGCTGCAACCTCCACTGCCCTGCTACAGACATCTACACTTTAGCACTACCTTGTTGCTCCATCACACCTAGCTCCACCTGGCACCTGTCATCATGCTACTGTCGTTAAGGGCTCCTGTAGCCGTATGTGATCCAAGAGTTTGGGCACTTCAAGGATCCTACCCCTCTTATGTAGTCCTCTCGAATACAACTCAATGTCTCCCCACTTCTTCTCTAGAGGCGCATGAGCACTCATGGCACAATCATAATTAGTCTCAACATCCTTCTCTGACTTTGCTGGACCAGCCTTTGAGTCGAAATCTTCTCCCTTGCCTTTCTTCCTGTGGCACTGAGAGGCATAATGTCCCATCTCCCCACAGTTGAAGCACTTGACCTTGGAGATATCTTTCTTCTTCCTCTTCTGAACCCCCTGCTGTCCCACAGATGCTAGAGCTACATCCTCCTCCTTTTTCTTGATTCGAACTCCCTTACCACTACTCCTTGCCTTGGTCAATATCCTGATCTCTTCCTGTCGAAAATCTGCCCACATCTCCTCCCAATCGGGAAGAGTCACTCTGCCCAAAATGCTTTGGAAAAACGTCTCCCAGTCCTCGAAGACTGCATTCAGAGCAGTCCTGACCATGAACTCTGGATCTGGTGTAGACCCCACAGAAGTAAGTTGGTCGCGAATCCCTTGTAACTTGAGAAGGAACAAATCTATCTCCTCTCTTTTCTGCATCTGATATGACCTCAACTGATTTCCAATAACATATTCTGCTGCATGGAAGAGCCTTGGTATAAGGTGGTCAGTGTTTGCCACATCTCCCTTGCTGTGTTCTTCTCAGCAATATGTGGTATGACATGATCCTTGACCCCATCTAGGATCATGCATTTCGCTTTCACCTCGGCCTCCTCATACTTCTCATTTGCATTAGGATCAACTGAGACAACTACAGTTTTCAAGGCATAGTCCTTGATGCAATGTTTATCCAGGATTGCCAGGATCCTGGCCTTTCAGATGACAAAATTGGAAGCCCCGTCCAATCTGTCTTGATCCCTCAATCCATTTACTGCCATCTTTGCTCCTCTTCTCTAGACTCTCTCTGAGTCCTGCTTTCCCTCTCGGAAATCCTCTGGCCAATTGTCGAATCACTCCTCTCCAATACTCTTTTGCCGTTGCAACCCAGATCTAGATTTCTTGGCTAGAAATATGTCAAGGTAGTGCTTCCCTCTACCTTGGTTCAGTCTCCTTAAACATTGTTCTGCACTCACAGAAACAACGTCCCACCAGCTCCACAAATCAAAATCTGCTAAGCTCCCTTAGCCCTGGAAACTGAAGAATTTGAGCCCTTCTGGCTCTGTGCAACGACAGTGACAACTGGATCAGCTCCTCCTAGCCATTGCATCAATCCTTCATGGCTCAAAAAGATGACTTGGCACTGCGTAAGCTTGATCTGCCTCCTGCCTCTATGTTGGCTTGGACAGCTGACGCAGCTATTGCATGGGCTCCTCCCAACTATTGCGTCTTCCTCTCCCGGCTCAGAATGCTGATGCAGGCACTGTGTGAGCCTTTGCGTCACACTCTCTGCACTGCGTCACTCCTGCTGCCTCTTCAACTCTGGAACGACGCTGTCTCTCGGGACAACTGCTTCTTTGCTGCAAATTCTTAGATTTTCTCGGTTGGTGTCTTCAGTCGCCTCTGATCTGCAATCCCTTTGATACCATGTGAAAATTCCTAAATCTAACACATTAGAAACCCTACTGCAATTTCTGGTTTACTATCTCCTACTTGTTCTTTACATTAACAAGTTATTTAATTGCATAAATATTTTAGTAAACACAAATGCAACCTTCACAGATACATAGATCATGCACTAAAGTAAACAGAAACAATAACATAAGGGACACCGTTATTTTTGGACAATCGTCCTCGGAAAAACCCAATGCGGGAAAACCGATGCAGCATATAAAAGTTTGTATTATTAAGCAAATTCGTGAATACAACTAGGGTGCCAGAAATGGCTCATCCAACAGAGAATATCCTTGGCAGTAGTACCTCTATCCAGAGACAGATATTCCGGCAAATCAGCAACCAGATGATCAACCCCACAGTGACTATGACTGTTCCTTGTGTTGGACAACAAAAGCTACTCCAAGCACTGCTCTGGAACTGCATCACCCTTCAAGAACTGCGTCACCCTCTCCCGACTGATCTTCTCTCAGTCTTCCCCACAGAATCTCCCCAGCGCTGCCTCTGAAGCCCATCGTCAGATTCTATGACCTTCTGCACTGCCTGCGTAAGCCTCTACAGCCTTCCGCATCCTCTGCGTCAGCCCTTCCAGGGCTTACGCTGTCTCTCCAGCACTGCGCTGCCTCTCTGCGATGTATTCTTCAGCCTCGGATGGAAATCCCTTGCTGAATTGCCCCTTACTGCAACTAAGCAAACCTCGCCCCACAAAATCGAATACTTGATCTCTCTTTGTGTGTCTCCGACTGACCCTCAAGCCTCCTCTTATACTTTTCCCGTTGACGATTCAACGACCGATATTAAGTCCCTAATCAACGGCTAAGATTAGAACTGGCTTGATCCTCGTCACTTAGAAATTTCTCACCCATTTTATATTAATGCACATTAATATTTTTATTTTCCTAAGTTTAGACTTAGGGACCCATTAAAAATATTAATTATTTTAATATCTCTTCATCCAGGTGGAATTTCTCCAAACGATTTCTGGATCTTGGAGATCTCGTGTGCTTTAGCCTTTCCAATAAATGTCATGACTAGAGCACATCCGATGCTACCAAAAATCAACAGCCCTCAAAACATTGTCTCAAATGACAACTCCAAGAGGTTAGTCATAAGCCTAAAAATCAGTGATAAAACTGTTTTAAAATGTGAATACATGCCTGCAAAAACAACAAGGTTTGGTCTATAAATCGAAGGCAAAAATAAGTGTTGATTTGGGGTAGCATCGAATGTTCTCTAGGCCTCAATGTTTGCAGGGAGGCTTGGGCACATGTATTCCAAAGAACCCAGAAAGTGTTTTGGGAAATTCCACCAAGAAACAATTTTATTAAAATAATTAATATTTTTTAATGGGACCCTAAGTCTAAACTTAGGAAATTAAAAATATTAATGGGTATTAATCTAATTGTGGGTGTAACTTCTAGAAGAAGACGAAGATCAAGCCAAAATAATTTGAGCCTTTGATTAGGAGTTAATCTAGGTCGTTGGTTGTCCAATAGAAAGATATAAAAAGGGGCTTGAGGGTCATTTGGAAGGCACACCAAGAGATCAAGAGATTGAATTTTTGAAGTGAGATGTTCTCAGGAGGAAATTCTAATCGAGGAGATTTCTTGCAGAGAGGGGCAGTGAGTATTTGGAAGAATTAAGTTTTCCTAGGCCGGAGAGTACGAGGTAGAGAGAGGGCAGAACGATGTCCAAAGAGACGCAGACGTTAGCCCACGCAGAGTTGATGCAGTGGCAACGTAGGCCTTTGACAAAGATCGAATTCCTGCTGAGGAAATCGAGTTTGAGTATCCGGGAGCCAGGGTGTGAGACTGGGAGGCAGAGATGCTTGATAACCAACAACAGTGACGTAGTTTTGCGTAGAGGCTCTAGTTCAGCGTGATCAGACTTAGATTCTCCCAGTAACAGGGTGAGACCATTTCACCATTCATTTTGTCCAGTTTCTCTCTGTATCAGATTGCTAGTTGAGCATCTAAGAATTGTACTCAGATTTTCTCCTACATAATAATAAAACCCTCAAATCTACTGCACCGGTTTTCCCACATTGGGTTTTTCTAGGGACATTTGTCCCAAAATAACAGTTTCAATTGTATTGTATTTTCCTTCTTGCTCAATCTCTTGTTTCTACATAATATTTAATTAAGTGAAGGTTGTAGGAAACTGCAAGTAATTTGTTTAAAGGAATTTAACAAACAGGAGTAATATCATCAGTTATTACAGTAGGGGTTCCTGTTTTGGAATTTTCACAATAAGAAGCCTTAGGAGGCTTGCGACTAGGCTAGAAATTGAAAATGAGCTAGCAGCTAGCCAAAAGGTGTGTAATCCAAACTTGAGCCACAAAATATGTCTATGAGCCTGCAAAATCAAAACCCAAGTCAAGATCCTAATGGTAAAATTAAGAAATAATTGAAAAACTATTTACAAAATTTCTAAAATCAAAAGCCTTGCCAAAAAATCAATTCTCAAGTGAGAAAAGGGCTTCAAACCCTAGCAGCTCCCTTAGAAATTTTTTCTTTAATGCAATGAAGCCACAAAAATATGGATTGATGCCTTAAGAGGTCTATAAATGGCCCTAAACCCTTGCGGCCATGAAGAAGGATGCTAAAAGGCTAGACGGTCCTCCAAAGATGAGTCTTTGAGCTAAAAACCCTAGTCGTCTATGCTAGGTGAAGGCGAGAGCCTTCAAGAAAATCAATCTTCCCTTGATCCCTTGAGAAATCAACATGTGAAACAAATCAAGAGGAAAACCCTTGTCGCTTTCTTCGGATATGCAAGAAAATCAAAATAAAACCCAAATTACTATACAAAAAATAGAGAAATATATACAAGGGTTAGAGAATTTTTTTTACAAAGTAATTTACAAAATTTACAATAATTTATGGCTCTTATAAGCAGATCTATTCAGTTAATGCACAAATAATTCGAAATAGATGAGTAAAATAATTTAATAAGTGAGCAGTGCCCAAAATCTTTGCAAAACAAATCATTAGATAAGTCTTGAAGTTCAACAAAATGGGCTCTTAAGCTTTCTTGTCTTGGGAGTTAGCTGGTCCAACAGAAGACTTCCCTTCGTGCCCAAGATCTGAATACCATAAAATTCTCTACACATTTAAGATCAAGTTATTAGATCACTAGAGGCTACATAACACAATAAATCTCAAGATCTAAAGATACCTGCTAGATCAATCAACTTAAAATGCTTCTCTAGGCCCATTAACGAATGCAAGATACATGTGCAAATAGTTAATCCAACAACCAACTAATGAAATAACAACTTATAAAATAATTTAATTCAGTAGAGCATTAAGAACATGATTCAGAAAAATGTTACCACAAGAAGCAGAAGAGGAACACCACCATGAATAAACCCCAAAGACTTCTTTATTATTCCAGAAAAATATTATAGACCAACAGATCTTGACTTAGAGCTCGATTGCAAATTTTTTCATGATCAAATGAAGAGCAAATAACTTATATAGAAAAAATGAGAGCATGAGACCCCTCCAAGTGGAAAAACGGCTAGTTCCCTTGATCCGTGGCTTGATTTTTTTCAAAATAATTCGATCCCTCGATTACTATTGCACAAATCACCAGAAAAATTTGATTTCCTTGATGGGTGTGTTGGATGGGCCAAGATTTCACTTATGGATGGTTTTGGACCACTGGAGAATCTTCAAAAAATAGAATTCTTGAAATTCCCTCATTCAAAATAATCACCTGGACCAAAAATTTTGATTTCTTTGAGAAAACAATTCTTTTTGGCCCAACAAATTTTTGCGCAGGACTTCCTGCCTTGGAAATGAGACCTTTCTCCTATTTTTGACTTGATTCCTTTTATGAAAGATCCTCAATACTTTTTAATAATTTTTCCACTTGGAGAGAATTTAATTTTCTCTCATTGTAATTTTTTGACAATTTTTGTTAAGTTATGGTATGTTCTATGCTTATAACAGTTTACTTCTTTTTCTTATTATATTCCACCGATTAGCCATCACATGTACATAAAGTAAAGTGCAGATAGAACATTAAACGATCGACAGAAAACAAGCCAAGACAAGAGACACAAGATGTGGCAGTTAGCCAGGGACAAACCCCACAATGTGTGGGGAAACCCTTTGATCAAATCTTCTTTTATCTTCAATAATTCAGCAGAGAGAAATAGTACAATAAATCTGATTCATATCAGCAGTAGCAAACCCTAGATCAGTAGCATCAGCATTAGCGGCTTCATTATCAAACTAGGGCAGACCATATCTCACAAACTGACAGTCGGATTGACTTCATTCCACCACCAAAAGTTTCGGCTTCCAGAGGAGGTTCAGATGAACCTACAGCGCAATTCAGATGAGGAGATCTTCTAGGCCACGCAAGTCAATCTTTGCTTCTGCAGTTGCAGCTTCAGTTTCAGCAGTTTCCGACTTCAAACTAGGGCAGTCGATATCTTGCAAACCGTTCGTCGGATTGACTTCATTCCACCACCAAAAGTTGCGGCTTTCAGAGGAGGTTCAGATGAACCTACAATGCAGTTCAGATGAGGAGATCTTCTAGGCCACGCAAGTAAATTTTTGCTTCTGCAGTTGCAGCTTCAAATTCAACAACTTCCGGTTTCACATGTGTGAGAGAGAGAAACCCATTTCAGCGCAATAGAGAAGAGACTCATATCTGCGCAGTAGAGAGAGAGAGAGATGTGATGAGATGAGTGAGTCTAAATGAGCAAAAGTCCTCTTATATTTATACACAACGTTGGTGGGTGAATAGATGCGACTGTTGAGCTTCTGAGCCTACATGAGTTGTAGGTCGGCTTGATAATAATTCCATAATCAAAATAAATTCATATCTCCATGAGTACTTATCGGAATTGGATGATCTTTATATCAATCCTATACCTCTCGACAAGAGGAATCTAATAAAAATATTATTAGCCATGAATAAGATGACCCACATGAAGTTTTGCCCAGGTTTCCAATTTTAACAATTTTCCAGCCAATTATTTTCACATTTTTTTTGCTGGAAAAAAAATGACTCAAGAGGGGTTTTACATATATTTTTGACCCTCAAAGTGTGTCTAGATAGAAATTTGAAGAGTTGAAGTGTAAAATCAAGTACTCATACCCCCTATAACTTCTATATACAACACTTTTTTACATCAAATATTACATAGATATCCAACACAGAAGGGGAAATTTTACAATTAAAACATGACCTCTAGACACAACCAAATTCTGCGACACTTGATAGATGATCTAGTATGATAATATACATAGACTTGATAACACTAGGACTCACCTAAGACCTTACCATCAAGCCCCACTCTAGCTTTGGGGTATGTGTGGGAGAAACATTTTACTAATTATAAGCGTTGAAAAACAAATAATTATCGAAGAAAAAAAATCCCTAGAGTGAAACTCTTTGCTAAGAATCAAAGGCTTACCTAGATGTTTTACATGGCTTAATAGACATATTAGAATCATTTTTACAATAAAGGCCCACAGGGCTACAAAATTTGGGATTACAATGACAATTTGGAAGCTGCATGATGATGATGACTTTGAAAAATTTATTTGTTCTGCTCTGTACTTTGCATCTTGGGAAGTTGACACATGTATGGTCAATAGAGACCAAAAACCTTTTAAAGGGAAAGTTCTGATCTGTAAAGGTTCAAGCATAAGAAGAAGAAGAAACAACATAACTAAAAAAGAAGAAGTGGAAATTCGGCTTCAAAAGACAATGTTGATTAGATAGAACAGATTTTCAAACTGCCATTTTCAAACTTCAACAACTTCCAATGTGGAGGCAATCTGAAACTTCAGAACTGATATTGAATGAGTTGCAAAGACTTTCTAACGTTGCCCCTTTCTAAACTCCAAAATGAATCCGAGCAGTCATGGAGAGTACCCACAGTCCCTTTAGCCAAACAAGACGGAAGCTACAAACAAGCCACATGCTCAACCTTTTTGAAGTTAATTTTTAAACAATTGAAAATAGCATAAAAACAACTGATATGACTGTAGTTGCACTGGATGACAATAAGGATGTTGAAGCATGTGGAGCTAAAAAGATGGGTTCACATTGGCACAATAGTCAGACCAAAGAACCAACCATTATTAGCCAACGATTTCCTGGGACCAAATGGTTGTATATTTAAGGCTAGTAGTGGAGGGGTCAAAAACAATATAGAGGACAAAAAAAAAGGTTGTGAGTGAGAAAATCTAATTCCCAATGAAAAGGAAAGAAAGCTAGTTGGTGCAAAGGTTATCAACAGCCATATTTTTGCATTTCAGTGATAGATAGAGTAGAAGTTGCCCAAACGACCACTTTGTAAGCTTGAAATTTAAAGCTCAATAGATAGTAGAGTTTGAAAAGTCCATTGTAAGTTGTATTCATTTCCTTCGTTATTATGACTTAATGGTGGCCATAAATTTTTAAAAGTACACCGCTACATAGTGAAATCATTAAAGTGCACAAAACAAATAGTAAACAATAAGGACATTGAATGTATTTTGTTCCCTTGTCTAAGCTAAGATTCAGTTGGAATAACTATTAGTGTTTCACGTCATAGTTCCAAATAAGATATTATGTCATACATTATAGATTACAGGGTAAAGCAAGTTTATTCCAAACAATAAATTTCTCATAGCAAGCACTAACATTTTTAGTACAAAAATCCATAACTGGAGATGAATAAAATGAGGAAAAATCAATTATTCACTGTCCCCTTTGCATTCTTCTACATTAAAAGTTCTGCCCAACATGCTTGATGTCTCACATGGAAGGTAATTAATCTTTCAAGCTATTTTGAAAGATGAAATGGACTGCACATAAACAAATTCCATTAGCACCTACAAGATTAATGAAAGTCATGGATTTAAAACGAAACATTCCACAACCTTAAACTTTCATATGAAAAATTGAAATAATATAGGATGTGATCTTAAGCAATTCCAAATAAGACAGAAACTAATATGTGAGTGCTAGAAGAACCAAGATTAGAGAAAGCATATGCAGACAAAACAAAATGGTGTACAATAAAAGCGATTATGGAAATAAAAGTTCTAATGAAGGTATGAGTTTACCTTTTCAATCTTTGAGCCATATTTGTCAGCATCGTCTTCTAGATACTACAAGAGTAAACCCAAATTTTGAAGTATGTTGAACGTTAAACAAGTCATTGACCTCTAAATTTACATATGCCAAAATTGTAATCATGGTAAGTTGGTTTCCTAACAACACAATGGAAATGAGATGCAAAGAACAATATCACATCTCTATGGTAGTGAAATTATAAAAAGAAATGAACAATTTGAATCGAAGGTTGAGCAAAGAAGATTTTATTATTTATATGTATTAGATATGTATCTCTAAATGGGCTATGATTCTGGAAAACATTATTTAATTTAGTATTTATCTTATGTATGCATACATACTAGTGTGGTCATATAGAAATGATCATTTTATCAATACTAATCTTAAATTATTTTATAACATTCTTGGAATGCATGTTATATTTATATTTTTATTATTTCCTAAAATTTGTAATGTAAACTATTCAGAATCATTAAGTTCTATGTTTACTAGTTAGCTTGTTAGACTCTAAACTCTACTAACTCATAAAGAGACTTTGGATGGTGTTAATTTTTAGGGCTAGATTGTTCTCTGAGGTAGATAATTGCACTTTCAAACTTTTTTCAACATTTTCATATAACATTCAATCCATAACATCATTTCATCATTAGCAATTATGTAGAGAGAAGAATAACATCAATAATGCAGTGGAACAATAAAGGAACAGTAGAATAAAAACATACACAATAGAGACATCAAGATTTATGTCAGAGACCAGGGAAAAACGCCACAAGGGGGAAAATCTAACCAGATTCTTCTTCTATTAGATATTCATCAAATGTTCAGCTAAGATACAATGTACAATAAGTATGAGGCACATCTTCCATCATTCAACACATTAGGCCTCCTAGGCCAAACCTGGCAGCAGACAAGTATACAAAGTTCTCCATGTCACTGTCACAAGAATACTATAGACATACTGATATCGCTTTCATCAAGGTCACTATTGTCATCAAGGAATGTCATCAAGGTCACTATTGTCAATGTCATCACTGTCATCAAGGGCACTTAAGTTCACTGCCATATCTGTTACATAGATCACTGTCTCATGGTTGTATAGATCATCATTCTTACATCAAGGTAAATAGATTGCAAACATTGCGATCCACATAAATTATGAATGCAAGCTACAGTGATAAAAAAATGTGGGCTACAAAACATTTTGAGCCATAGAAAGAGTTTATGAGCCATTGTACTGTATCAAACCTCAACGTTAGTGAGCCACAATAATAATCAAAAGCGAGCCTCAGAGCGACTCACTGTGTGAGGCTCAGATGAGCCACTGTGATCATAAGTGTGAGCCTCAGAGTATGAGCGAGTCACTGCGAGTCTCATAACAAATGCAAGTCACACGGTTATAATGTGAATCACAAATATGTCAATGAGTCATAAAGAATGTAGTGTGAGCCATTAATGATCCACAAAGATATGTAATACGAGTCTCTGTTAGATAGAATACAAGCTACAAATAAATTTGTGCCACTATAATAGAGGAGTGAGCCACAAAAAGATATAATGCGAGCCTCTGTAATTAGATGCAAGTCTCAAGAGAATCTAGCCATAGATAAGTAACCAAACCATGGATGCGAGCCATAGAAACCTTATATGAACCACAAAATTTCCATCGAATTGGTATGTCAAATGGAGGAAGATAGACTCCAATTTATAGTTGATCGTTCATATGAAGGGACATGTGTTGAAGAAAATGTAACTAGGTTCGGTCTTCATAATGACATGATCTTTGTAAATGATGAAATGAAAGAAATAAAATTATTTTTATATGCCTTGCTGCATGGGTTTCATGAGCAAGAGGTTTATTTGGTAGTGGCTCCCATTGAGAGCCTTAGGATTTATAATAAGTCAAAGAGTCAATGTCATGTATGAAGAAGCTCTTCTTGAGCTTATGTTTAAGATATACAAGTCTATAGGAAAGTCTAGAAGCCCTCCAAAGACAAGCACAATCCCTCTTGAAGAAGTCGGCCAACAAATCGAATTAAATACACTCATGTTAGCTCACTTGAAATGATACATCTCTTCATGAACACAAGTCAGCTTATTATGGAGACGAAACCACTATAAATACCCAGCTAGGGTCTACGCAAAAGGACAAAATAGGAACTTGGATTCTCTAAATTTTTCGGATGGGTATAGTGGTCTGAAATTGGCATTATAGGAGGATAGAAACTTGGATGCCTCTGTAATTTCGGGTGGTAATTAAAGTAGGTAATTACAATGAATACAATTATATCTGCAACTTCAGAGTAATTACAGTCATAAAGAATTTGGACAAGCATCTTTGTGTCTTGGCCTCCTCACTGATCACTGTCTCAGTATACTAAACACAGTCATAGTCTAAGCATCGATGTGAGGAGAAGGATCTCAGTAATACACTCTCGGCATACTAGGCATCGTTGTGATGAATGATCTCGGTTATCCAATAGTGACACTCTGTCTAGGCATGCATTCTGGACGATGGTAATCATGATCTTCAAGGTCATGATCTTGATGAAGATCTTAGTAGAGCAGTAGTGATGGCCTTGATGTTGCAGTAGTAATGAAGATCTCGGTGGTGCAGTAATGATGGCCTTAGTGTTGCAGCAATAATGAAGAACTCAATGGTGTAGTAGAGATGACCTCAGTGTTGCATCAATGATGATGATCTCAACAGTGACAAAGAAGAGGATCGATGTCTTGGTCTTGGAGTGGCCTAATAGGTCAAGGGTCATGGTCTTGGTATTCGTCGATTGGAATCTCTATAAGAAGAATTTGTGAGAATCTATGTATCTACACATCAGAAATCCTACTGTAATCACTGGTTTATCATCTCCTACTTGTTTTTACATTCAACAAGTTACTTAATTATTTAAACAACGATGAAAACACTATTGCAGACTACACATACATACAAATCATGAACTGAAAATAGAACAAGACAAATACACAAGGGACACCGTTATTTTTGGACAAACGTTCCCGGAAAAACCCAATGCGGGAAAACCGTTGCAGGATATAGAGGGTTTGTATTATTAAGCAAGCAGAATCTAAGTACATCAGGTTGCCTCTCACACCGGCTAACCTTTCAGAGAAATCTCGACAACAAGAAATACATACGAGGGTTTACCTCGCTCTCTAAGTCTCAACTGATCCACTGAATGGCTGACTCCAGCAAGCACTGCGAAAATCCTAGCAAATTATGCTATGTGTGGGAGAGCATCTTGCCTCTCGGAGATTGCGTCACTTCTCTGCTAGATCAATTTTATCTCAAGAGCTTCGACTTCAGCCCTCCCAACTTAGAACATTGAACTCCCAACAAAATCTCGAACTTCCGACGATTATCTCGCACTGCCACTGCAAGAACCCTCTTGGCCTGCGTGAGCCCCTTCCTGGGCTGTGTAGGCTTCTGCGCTGCCTCTCTAACTGGTACTCATTGGATCAAAACTCCCTTTCGATCCAACACTTTGCTACTACCCCTCTCATTGCAACAGATCACTTGTTCGATTTTCTCCGCAAACCTCGCCCTAGAAAAATCGAACTGATTGATCTCTCAAGTGTGTCTCCAACTGACCCTCAAGCCTCCTCTTATACTTTTCCTGTGATGAATCAACGACCGAGATTAAGTCTCTAATCAACGGGTAAGATTAAAACATACTTGATCCTCGTCACTTAGAAGTTTCTCACCCATATTCTTATTAATACCCATTAATATTTTTATTTTCCTAAGTTTAGACTTAAGAACCCATTAAAAATATTAATTATTTTAATAACTCCTCATTTGGGTGGAATTTCTCCAAATGATTTCTGGGTCTTGGAGATCTCATGTGTTCTAGCCCCTCCACAAAATTTTGGAGCTAGAGCACATTCGATGCTACCCAAAATCAACACTCTCTTAGCGAGGAATGTGCTCTAATAACACTTCTCAACAGAAGTACTCCACTGATCCACTGCATCGGTCCTCTGTATTGATGATGCTTAGCTTGATGCCCTTCATCCACTACACTGCTGCAACTAGTATTGTTGCCCATGACACTGCCACTGTCACTGCTACATCCGTACTACAACTCCCTCTCAATATGTTGCAGCATGTTGCCTATTGTTGATTTGGGGTAGCATCGGATGTGCTCTAGCCTTGAAAATTGGTGGAGAGGCTAAAACACATGAGATCTCCAAGACCCACAAATGGATTGGACAAAATCTAACCAGTTTGGGAGATATTAAAATAATTAATATTTTTAATGGAGTCCCTAAGTCTAAACATAGGGAAAATAAAATATTAATGTGTGTTAAAATTGGCAACCAGGGCAAAAATTCATGTGGGTCATATTATTCATGGCTGATAATATTTTTATTAGATTCCTCTCGTCAAGAGGTGTAGGATTGATATAAATATCATCCGATTCCGATAAGTATTCATGGAGATATGAATTTATTTTGATTATGGAATTATTATCAAGCAGACCTACAACTCATGTAGGCTGAGAAGCCCAACAGTCGCATCTATTCACCCACCAACGTTGTGTATAAATATAAGAGGACTTTTCCTCATTTGGACTCACTCATCTCATCACATCTCTCTCTCTCTACTGCACAGATATGAGTCTCTTCTCTACTGCGCTGAAATGGGTCTCTCTCTCACACACATGTGAAGCCGGAAGCTGCTGAAACTGAAGCTGCAACTGCAGAAGTAAAGATTGACTTGCGTGGCCTAGAAGATCTCCTCTTTGGAACTGCGCTGTAGGTTCATCTGAACCTCCTTTGAAAGCCACAACTTTTGGTGGTGGAATGAAGTCAATCCGACAAACGGTTTGCAAGATATCGACTGCCCTAGTTTGGAGCCGGACACTGCTGAAACTGAAGCTGTAACTGCAGAAGTAAAGATTGACTTGCATGGCCTAGAAGATCTCCTCTTTGGAATTGCTCTGTAGGTTCATCTGAACCTCCTTTTAAAGCCGCAACTTTTGGTGGTGGAATGAAGTCAATCCGACGAACGGTTTGCAAGATATCGACTGCCCTAGTTTGGAGCCGGAAACTGCTGAAACTGACGCTGTAACTGCAGAAGTAAAGATTGACTTGCGTGGCCTAGAAGATCTCCTCATCTGAACTGCGCTGTAGGTTCATCTGAACCTCCTCCGGAAGCCGAAACTTTTGGTGGTGGAATGAAGTCAATCCGATGGTCGGTTTGCGAGATATGGTCTGCCCTAGTTTGATAATGAAGCCGCTAATGTTGATGCTGCTGATCTAGGGTTTGCTACTGCTGATATGAATAAGATTTATTGTACTATTTCTCTCTGCTGAATTATTGAAGATAAAAGAAGATTTGATCAAAGGGTTTCCCCACACATTGTGGGGTTTGTCCCTGGCTAGCCGCCACATCTTGTGTCTCTTGTCTTGGCTTGTTTTCTGTCGATCGTTTGATGTTCTATCTGCACTTTACTTTATGTACATGTGATTGCTAATCGGTGGAATATAATAAGAAAAAGAAGTAAACTGTTATAAGCATAGAACATACAATAACTTAACATGGTATCAGAGCTGAGGTGAAGACAAAGCCCGAGCAAGAGCAAGAGCAATCATTGCAGAGAAGATTGGCAAGGCTATCCTAAAAGAACTATGGGGTCCTCAACACTCTTTCCTGCCGAAGACAAGCTCCATGAGAAAGCTGACTATCACGGATGGAAGATGTCTATCGATCTAACCCTTGAAGATCAAGGAGTGCTGGACCATGTAAGAGGCAATATTGTTGAGCCTTCATCAAATGCATCTGCTGCTGCCTGGAACAAATGGAAAAATGGAGAAGTCAAAACAAAGAAGATCATCCGGGACTCTATCGACAAGCACTTGGTGGCCTACATCTCTGATCTTGACACCTCCAAAGAAATCTACAAAAGACTGGTGAGTTTATTTAAAGTTAATGATGCAAATCAAGTTTTGTTTCTTAGAAATAAGTTGAGGGAAATCAAGAAGGGTAAAGATGAAAGTATGCAAGCATACTTCTTAAGAATCACCGAGATCAAGAACGATCTCCTATCTATTGGGGAAACCATTACTGATAGAGAAATGGCACTCACAACTCTCGGAGGATTACCATCTGAAAGGTATGTGTTTAGGACTACTCTTCTGAACTATAATGTAATTCCTGGTTTCGAGGAATTAATGGCTAGATGCATTCAAGAAGAAACAAGGGAAGAAGTGCAAGAAATGCCCATGCCTAAAGGTCCTCCTGCTACCTTTTCTTCTCATGCAAAGAAAATAAATAATTCCGGGACTAAATCAAAAGGAAAAGCTGGACCTAAGGCTAGAAGAAAATGACGATGTTACATTTGCGATAAAGCAAGTCACTATGTATGAGATCATGAGCATCATGATGAATGAGATCATGGACATAAAGGGCAACATGAGATCATGGACATATAGGATAGCATGATGATGATGCACACTAGTTTGAGCAGCATTATAATGGATAAAATCATGGACATGGGCAGCATGATTATAATCATGATTAGAGAAGCATGGTACAGTATGCAGTGGTGCAACTCGAAATCCCTCTGATGGCAATCAAAGGAATGACAAATTCAACAACAAAGGTAAGAGGAGAGCTGGGAATCAAGGAAGAGGACAAGCATTCAAGAAGGCTAGAAATTCTAGGATGTATTAAATGCACCTGACCTCAAAAGGAACCTAGTGTCCATCTTGGCAATGGAAGACAGAGGTTACAAGGTAACCTTCAGCAATGGCAAGGTATGTATATGGAAAAATAATGTTAAAGATGCCTTTACTCTTGGGTTTAGTGTTGATTCATTATATCTGGTCGATGGAAGTCCGCTAGGTGTCATGTCTTGTGACACAACTCTTTAGTCCGAACTTTGGCATCGGAGGTTTGCCCACCTTCATTACAAAGCTCTACCCGATGTAAGACAGATGGTAACAGGGATGCCCAAATTCCAAGTAGAGAAAGAAGGTGTATGTCCGGGATGTGCCAAAGGAAAGCTCAAAAGGGGACCATTCCCCTCAAGCCAAAGCAAGACCTCCGATATATTACAATTGGTTTACTCAGGCATACCTGAGGTTGGCATTAAGAGGGAGACTACTACACCACATACTCCTGAGTAGAATGGTGTGGTGGGAAGGAAGAACCACACGATGATGGAAGCTGTCCGGGCCATGCTACATGATCAAAGACTTCCAAAGTTTCTATGGGTTGAAACTACAATCACCGCCGTATATGTACAAAATCGATGCCCTCATCAAGCATTGGGTTCCTAAACTCCTGAAGAAATGTTCACCACCGGTCAAAGGGAAGGCGTGATTAGTCATGATGTCACCTTTGACAAAGATATGGCTCTCAGCAAGGTGGACAATCTGAGATGACTTTGAGTAGCTCTCAAGAAGCCGACACCAGGGAACCGAAAGAAAAGGATGATGAATCAATGCCTGATGTAGAAGAACCCATGGATCAGATTGATCCTCATCCACATGAGCCTTCCTCTTCTAGGAAGAGGCCTTCATGGCTTAGGGGGATAGTTGATGATGCTGAAGGACATGCTGCACCCTGAGGAACCTTCCATCAAAGTAAGAAACTTAACAGGTATCAGGGATACCTGACCATCATGAGCACGATCATAGAAAATGAACCTTCATCATTCTCAGATGTCATCAAGCATTAACTATGGAAGGATGCTATGACCATAGAATATGAGTCTATTATGGAGAATGATGTCTGGGAAGTAGTTCCCAGACCCTGGACAGGACAATTGTTACTTCAAAATGGCTTTACAAGATAAAGCGTGCAGCAAATCGAAGTATGGAAAAAGTATAAGGTTCATTTTGTTGCTCGTGGTTTAGACTATGATATTTGCACCTGTTGCCAGATATACGACCATCCGCTTGATCATAGCCCTTGTGGGTTCACAAGGATGGAACCTACATTAGATGGATGTTAAGTCCGCGTTCTTGCATGGTTCTATCAAAGAAGAGGTCTATGTGGAGCAACCTGAAGGATTTGAGATTTATGATTGAAAATCTCATGTATGCAGGTTGAAGAAGGCTCTCTATGGGCTGAAGCAAGCACCCCGAGCATGGTATGAGAGGATCGATAGCTACTTGATGAAGCTGGGATTCACTAGGAGTGAAGCTGACCCTAACCTTTACTTTAAGGTTGAAGATGACAAGCCTCTCATACTGGTGATGTATGTGGATGACCTCTTTCTAACAGGTGCAAACCCTCTCATTCACAAATGTAAGAGGGAGATGGCTTCTGAATTGAAATGAAGGACCAAGGACTTGAAGTGTGGCAGAAGCCAAGGGAAATTTTCCTATCTCAAGGAAAATATGTGGTAAATATATTGGAAAGATTCGGTATGATGGACTGCAAGCCTGTGACTACCTCGAGGATCTTAACTTTTAAAAGTTATATGGTAGTGATGTCGGACCAGACTTGGGAAATGCCTCTGAGTTTCAAAAACTCATTCGCATTGATGTTCTTGGTGAACCTCCGTCCGAACATATGTTTTGCAGTTAGCATTGTGAGCTCATATTTGGTTGAGCCTCACTGGATTGATGCCAGGAATCTTCTGAGATGTCTTCAGGACACAATCTCTCATGGATTAAGATACACTTCCAGAGATGTGAGACTACTTGGATATACTGATGTTGATTGGGTAGGCAGTGTGGTGGACCGTAAGAGCACTTCCGGGTACTGTTTCACCTTGGGATCTGCTTCGATATCCTGGATGAGCAGGAAGCAGAAGTCGGTGGCTTTGAGCACTGCCGAAGCAGGATATATTGTTGCTAGCATAATCTCGTGTGAGGCAGTCTGGTTGTGAAAGCTCTTCAGTGAGCTGTTTGGATTTACATTGGATACCACTGTGATTCTCTGTAACAACCAGAGGTGGGATTCCATTATTGAGGAATCTCGTATTCGTCAATTTCTCCAGCAGATAGACATCATCTGGGATATGGTAAGTCGATGAGCAAGGAAGCTCCATCACATTAAGATGATGTACAGGTTGATACACCTTGTCAAAGCCCCGAGGAAAGATCTAATCTGTGATTTTCCCAAACGACTTGGAGTCGGCAAGAAACCCTTGTACAAGGGTCCTGCATGTTGCATACATTGAGCTCTGGGAGCTCTAAGGGCTTGCGGTTCCTAGTGGAGCAACATATGACCACAGGGTGACTCACCCTCCCCTGGTGGTGCACACTGGAACAAGATGATTCGCTCTCTTGTGGGACAGGATGATTCGCTCTCCTGTGTAGCAGGATGATTAGTTCTCCTGTGAGGCCTGGATTGATGTGTTCTCCATGGCAGCCTGGATTGATGTGTTCTCCACGGCGATTGTAGCAGGATTGATGTGTTCTCCTGTGATGCCTGGATTGATGTGTTCTCCATGGCAATTGTAGCAGGATTGATGTGTTCTCCTGTGAGGCCTGGATTGATGTGTTCTCCATGGCAATTGTAGCAGGATTGATGTGTTCTCCTGTGAGGCCTGGATTGATTAGTTCTCCTGTCGAGGCATCCTACCCATGCAGTCTGGGACTCATGGGAAGTACCTCTCATCTGATCAATGAGCAGGGAAATGAAGTTAGGGACCATAGTAGTACCGATGGACGCATCGTTGTAACTACCGTACTCCCTACGCTAGGATGACCTCCATTGATCTGGGATCAATGATACTGGTCTGGGACCAATGGTAGGAGTTGTACCATACTATGACGCTGACTTCGGGTCAGTTGAGACTGGTCTGGGATCAGTGGTACATACTCTAAGACTGACTTTGAGTCTGTGGAGGATGATATTGGTCTGGGACCATTGGAGTTGTACTCACTATGACGCTGACTTTGGGTTGGTTGAGACTGGTCTGGGACCAGTGGTACATACTCTGAGACTGACTTTGAGTCAGTATGATATATCCTCGATCATTTCTTCTTCTTCATAATTCGGACAAAAGCAGAGTAGAACAGAACAATGCAAGAGCAGAGCAGAACAGAACAAAATAGTACAGATCAGTGCAGGGCAGAACAAGACAAAGCAGAGCAGGGCAATGGTCAGGCTGTACAAGGCAGTGCATTTGATGGATGAATAGTAACGACCGATAGACAGATTGCAGATGAAGTTCTCCATGGTTGAGAGGGAGTGTTAAAATTGGCAACCAGGGCAAAACTTCATGTGGGTCATATTATTCATGGCTGATAATATTTTTATTAGATTCCTCTCGTCGAGAGGTGTAGGATTGATATAAAGATCATCCAATTCCGATAAGTATTCATGGAGATATGAATTTATTTTGATTATGGAATTATTATCAAGCCGACCTACAACTCATGTAGGCTCAGAAGCCCAACAGTCGCATCTATTCACCCACCAACGTTGTGTATAAATATAAGAGGACTTTTCCTCATTTGGACTCACTCATCTCATCACATCTCTCTCTCTCTACTGCGCAGATATGAGTCTCTTCTCTACTGCGTTGAAATGGGTCTCTCTCTCTCACACATGTGAAGCCAGAAGCTGCTGAAACTGAAGCTGCAACTGCAGAAGTAAAGATTGACTTGCATGGCCTAGAAGATATCCTCTTTGGAACTGCGCTGTAGGTTCATCTGAACCTCCTTTGAAAGCCGCAACTTTTGGTGGTGGAATGAAGTCAATCCGACGAACGGTTTGCAAGATATTGACTGCCCTAGTTTGGCGCCGGAAACTGCTGAAACTGAAGCTGTAACTGCAGAAGTAAAGATTGACTTGTGTGGCCTAGAAGATCTCCTCTTTGGAACTGCGATGTAGGTTCATCTGAACCTCCTTTGAAAGCCGCAACTTTTGGTGGTGGAATGAAGTCAATCCGACGAACGGTTTGCAAGATATCGACTGCCCTAGTTTGGAGCCGGAAACTGCTGAAACTGAAGCTGTAACTGCAGAAGTAAAGATTGACTTGCGTGGCCTAGAAGATCTCCTCATCTGAACTATGTTGTAGGTTCATCTGAACCTCCTCTGGAAGCCGAAACTTTTGGTGGTGGAATGAAGTCAATCCGACGGTCGGTTTGTGAGATATGGTCTGCCCTAGTTTGATAATGAAACCGCTAATGTTGATGCTGCTGATCTAGGGTTTGCTACTGCTGATATGAATCGGATTTATTGTACTATTTCTCTCTGCTGAATTATTGAAGATAAAAGAAGATTTGATCAAAGGGTTTCCCCACACATCGTGGGGTTTGTCCCTGGCTAGCCGCCACATCTTGTGTCTCTTGTCTTGGCTTGTTTTCTGTCAATCGTTTAATGTTCTATCTGCACTTTACTTTATGTACATGTGATTGCTAATCGGTGGAATATAATAAGAAAAAGAAGTAAACTGTTATAAGCATAGAACATACCATAACTTAACAATGTGAATTAATATAAAACTGAGTTAGAATGGTCCAAAAGTCATGGATCAAGCCAGATCTAATTTTAGCCATTGATTAGGGACTTAATCTCGGCCGTTGAATTGTCAACGAGAAAGTATAAGAGGAGGCTTGAGGGTCACTTGGAGAACACACCGAGTTGATCAAGAATTCGATTTTCTGGGGCAGGGCTTATTGAGGAAATCAAAGGAGTGATCAGAGTTGCAGCTGAGGGGCAGTGAATGCATTAGCAAAGAGGCAGAGATAGTATCGGGAGCATCAACACAGAAGCTGGGAGAGGGTTGACGCAGAGCCAGCTAGAGGCCACGCAGAAGCAATGAGAGGCCACACAGAGGCAGCCAGGAGCTGCGCAGAGCCTAAGGAGGGCTAGCGTGGGAGACGCAGAAGCTCCAAAGGCTAACGTTGGGCTTGAGAGGCTGACGCTGGGCCAGAGAGGCTGACGCAGACCCTAGAGGGTAACGCTAGGAGATTTCAGGGGGTAGATTGGGGCTGATATTTGTCTCCAACTGAGCGGTACTGCTACTGAGGGCATTCTTTGTTGGGTGAGCCATTTCTAGCACCCAGAATATATTCTGAAACTGCTTAATAATAAAACCCTCAAATAGTTGCACTAGTTTTCCAGCATTGGGTTTTTCTAGGGACATTAGTCCAAAAATAACAGTGTCACTTGTGTGCTTGTTTTTCCTTCAATTGATGATCTGTATGTGTTGAGACTGTACTTGTATTTATTTTCAGTATTTACATGGTAAATAACTTGTTAATTAATAGAGCGAGTAGCAAGAAATAAATCAGAAAGTATAGGAAGGATTTCTAATAGTTAGACTTAGAAATTCCAACACCTATAGCACTGCCACTACTAACTGATGCACTGCAACTCAGTTGCTGAGAAGTAAGCAATTGAAATTTCACACAAAAAATGACATGCTGGTCAGTATGGATGCTTCGCGATGCTGAAGCTACCTCTGCTGCTAATCTGTGCTGACTCTTTGTTGCTTTTGCGTTGCCGCAAACTGCTTTGTGCTTATCGCACTGCGACAACATCCACTGCGATGCCTCAGACTTTAGCACTCTAGCTTTGCAATGCTCTAATACCATGTGAGAATTTCTGAATCTACACATCAAAAATCCTACTGCAATCACTGGTTTATCATCTCTTACTTTTTTTTTAAATTCAACAAGTTAATTATTTAAACAACGATGAAAACACTATTGCAGACTACACATACATACAAATTATGAATTGAAAATAGAACAAGACAATTACACAAGGGACACAGTTATTTTTGGATAAACATCCCCAGAAAAACCCAATTCGGGAAAACCAGTGCAACATATAGAGGGTTTGTATTATTAAGCAAGTAGAATCTGAGTACATCAGGTTGCCTCTCATACCGACTAACCTTTCAGAGAAATTTCAACAATAAGAAATACATATGAGGGTTTACCTCGTTCTCTAAGTCCCAACTAATCCACTGAATGGCTCACTCCGATAAGCACCGGAAAATCCCAGCACAATCTGCTCTATGTGTGCCAATGTCTTGCCTTTCGGAGACTGCGTCACTTCTCTACTAGATCATTTTGCTCTCAAGAGCTTCGACTTCAACCCTCCCGACTCAGAACATCGAACTTCCATCGATTATCTCGCACTGCCATTGCAAGAACCCTCTTGGCCTGCATTAGCTCTGCATGAGCCCCTTCCTGGGTTGCGTAGGCCTCTGCATTGCCTCTTTGACTGGTACTCGTTGGCTCGGAACTCCCTTCCAACCCAACTCTCTGCTACTGCCCCTCTCACTGCAATAGATCACTTGTTTGATTTTCTCAGCAAACCTCGCTCCAGAAAAATCGAACTGACTAATCTCTCAAGTGTGTCTCCAACTGACCCTCAAGCCTCCTCTTATATTTTTCCTGTTGATGAATTAACGGTCGAGATTAATTCCCTAATCAACAACTAATATTAAAACAGACTTGATCCTCGTCACTTAGAAGTTTCTCACCCATATTCTTATTAATACCCATTAATATTTTTATTTTCCTAAGTTTAGACTTACGAACCCATTAAAAATATTAATTATTTTAATAAATCCTCATTCGGATGCAATTTTCCCAAAGGATTTTTGGGTCTTGGAGATCTCATGTGTTCTAGCCCCTCCACAAAATTTCGGAGCTAGAGCACAACTGATGCTACCCAAAATCAACAAAATTTTGTGCAGTTTTTCCTCTCAAAGAGTGTGAGGTTTTGGCCTTGGCAGAAAGCCAACATCTTGTGTTCTTGTCTCTTTTGTTTTGGTAACTATTTGATGAACTAAGAAGACACACCCTAATAATATCAAGAGAAGATTGTGCTAATAAGAAAAAGTTAAAAATGCCTCACAAATAGTTATCATGTAAAGAAGAATCTCATTAACTTCATTTGCCCTAGATTCTTCAACATGGTATCAGAGCTAAGGTGCTGAAGTCAAAGGAAGGGCAGCAAAGAGACATTCAAGGATCAGTTTTCAAGAAGGGCATCAAAGCAAGTTGTAGGGCTTTGTGTTTCAAAACCTACATCAAGGATTGAAGGATCAGTCTACAACAGCAAGACAATTTAGTCCTATAACAAGACTGATTTGGATCCTTATCTGAAGTTCTAGGATCAAGAAATCTCAGTCAAAAGATGAAGCGTTCAGAACTCGGGTACATGGCAACAGTTTTGGTGTCTCCCACAGTTTCAGTCTATGTCATACAGTGATCTCAATAATAACATGATCTCATCATACCAGTGATAGTCACTACCTCAGATTGAATCTTTTTCTATAAAGAATATAGTCTTGACAACTCAGATTCATGATACTCGATGGCATATTGAAGTAGATCATCTACAACATAGAGCTCAGAAATAGGTCCAGGTACTATAAGGTGATTGTAGCAAGTAACCTTGATGTTCTATGATTCTACATGATGCTGCATACTACAAGGTTCACTTGTGTGACAGCAATACAGTGCCATCTCAAATCATAAGGATCAGATGTATAAGTCATAGTAACTTGAAGGCAAGCTTCCTATTCTTACAACAAGGATCTCATTGTTGATATTTGGTAGCATCGGATGTGATCTAGTCTTGAAATTTGGAGGAGAGGCTAAGGCACATGAGATATCCAAGACCCATAAATTGTTTTGAGAAATTCCACTCGGATGAGGAGTTATTAAAATAATTAATATTTTGTATGGGTTCCTAAGTCTAAACTTAGGAAAATAAAAATATTAATGGGTATTAATAAAGATAAGGGTGAGAAGCTTCTAAGAGATGAGGATCAAGTTTGTTTTAATCTTAGTCGTTGATTAGGGACTTAAACTTCGTTGTTCATTCGTCAACAGGAAAAGTATAAAAGAAGACTTGAGGATCATTTTGAGACACACAGACAGATACTCAATATCTCTAGGAAAATCGATTTTCAAGTAAAGGAGATCGATTTCAAAGGGAGACTTGCATGGTGGAGGAAGAGGAGGGCATCAGCAGCAGGTAGTGACTGAGGAGGAGGTGACACAGGGACAATGGGAGACAACGCAGAGAGAGACGCAGTCCAGAGGAGAGATGCAACCCTCACGCAGAGGGACACAGAGCCACTCAGGGCCATGCTGAGCCACGTAAAGTGACACAGAGGTGACGTAGGAGTGGGACCAGGGTCTCCAAAGTGTCAAAAAGTCTCAAAGGGAAAGTCTCAGGTGTTTTCTTTCAGTTTCTCTATAAAATCATTCCTTGTAAAAGCAATTGCTGCTGAAGATTAATAAAGCCCTCATTTGTTGCACTGGTTTTCCCACATTGGGTTTTTCGGACAATTGTCCAAAAACAACTGTGTTGATGTGATTGGTTCTTGTGCATGTATTTTTCTCTGGGTAATTGTGTGATAACTGCAGTAGAATTTATTTTAATATTTGTTGAAGGGATTTCGTAAATAACTTATTGTGAATAATAAGTAGCTGAAATAAATCAATTGCTGCAGTAGAATTTCAGTTTAGAAATTTTCACATGGTATCGGAGCAGAGATTCGGCAATAGGAAATCAACTATGGGTCAAGAGCATGATGCAGAGGCATCCACTCAAGGGGACTCACGCAAATTTTCAGAAGCATGCACAAGGGACATGAATTATGATCATTCTATGTTAGCTTCTAGATTGGAAGAAGAAGTCGCTTGCTTAGCAAGCTCTGCCTCCTCTTAGGTTTGGTATATAGACAATGGAGCTTCCTGGCATATGACAAGAATCCAAGAATGTTTTTCAGATTATCAGGAAGAGAGAATGAATTTTCATATCACCATGGGAAATAAGGCAAAGTGTATTCCAGTAGGAAGAGGTACTGTGGTCTTTCAAACAAACGCAGTAGAACGACTTCGAGCAACCCATGTGCTGCATGTGCCAGGATTGGGAATGAACTTCCTCTCCGTATCTCAACTTCAAAACAAGGGTTATGATGTTTTCTTCATTAAGGAGAAAGTATATGTCAAACACCTGAGTTGGAAAAAGAAGGCCCAGATTGGAATCAGAAGTAACAGGTTGTACAGATTGCAGCTAGAATCACCAATGGCACTGATAGGCAGTAATGGAGACAAATATTTGAATGAACTATGGCACAGGGGGATGGGACACTTACACCATGGGGCTCTGAGAATTCTCAGGAAAATAGTATCAGGAGTTCCAAAACTAAGTACCGAACAAGATGATGTATGCAGAGGGTGCGCTCTGGGCAAATATGCCAAAGCAGCGTTTTCCAGAAGTAATAATAGGGCTAAGAGTGTTCTAGGATTGATACGCTCAGATATCTGCGGATTGATGTCCACAAAATCTCTTAGTGGTGCCGAATGCTTCGTCACCTTCATCGATGACCATTCCAGAAAGATTTGGATCTACTTTCTGAAACCAAAGATGAGGTTTTTGGTCGATTCAAAGAGTTCAAGGCTCTAGTGGAGAATCTGACAGGAAAGAAAATAAAAGTGTTGCGCTCAGACAATGGTGGAGAGTATGTTGACAAGGAATTCACTGATTTTTTTCTAAAGAAGGCATCAGAAGGGAGTGGGCAACTCCCTACAATCCGGAGCAGAAATAAAAAACACTACTATTGTGGAAGTAGCTAGGGAAATGCTGTATGATCAAGATATGCTTAAATTTCTGTGGGCAGTGTTGACCTCTACTGGTCAACTACCCATGCAGTACCCCCCCCCCCATTTTTTTGCAAGAAAGGGGCAACACCTGATCAACGTTTCCGTGCCATCCTACAGTCATCAGCAGCTTGATCATTTTGATTGTAAACCCAGTCTGCATGTATGAATTGTAAATAATCTTAGCAGACATGTCATGTATGTAAATTGCCTAGGTGGACCTAACTTTCTGGTGGTAATCTACGTCCCGGAAGGTTTTTCGTCTCACCGATCCATGGATCGGCAGAGTTTTCCTTCAAACCTGACCCCAAAGCTGGGATGGATTTTGTCATTGGAATTTTAGGAGAATCCTAGTGTGTTGATCTGCTAGATTATAGTTGTGTCGCAGAACTAGGTGTTTTGTGAGGGTCTGTATTAAGTGGGTTTGTCCCCTTGAGATGTAAATTGTAAAAAGTCATCATGAAATGTGTCTTGAGGGTTGAAAATGTTTTAAATCCCCTCGTGAGTCCTAAGTCCTAGGTCCTAGGTGATGTTTCCGAAGGCTTAGTTCGATGATCCATTTAAAAAAAAACGAAATAAAATAATAAAATAAAAATAAAAAAAATTAAGAAATTTTAAAATTTTAAAAATTAAATAAATAAAAAATAATAAAAAATTTAAAAAATTAAATAAATAAAAAATTTAAATAAAATAATAATATTTTAAGTGAATAAATCGACGGATGAGATCAAGAGATGTCTTGATCCTCATCAACGGTCGAGATCATTTCTACATGGATCATTCGAACTAGCCGTTGGGATCATTTCCTTTATATAGGGTCTTAGGTGGTCATTTCAGATAATTGGATCTGTGAGTCTGATACTGAAGAAGCTCTCTTGTAAATCTGTTTCTGGTTAATAAAAGAAGACTTTGGGGTCCATATCTTGCTGGTGTTACTCTCTTGAAATGCTGTGAGATTGTTTAAATTTTCTGCATATTTTATTTTCAGCCATTAATAATAGCTTTTTGTAGAGTATTGTGAGCACAGGTATCTTGTTCACTTGCTGGGGTTTGGGTGCTGTTAGGGTTTCTGAAGTAATGGCAGGTATCTCCATTACTTCCTGAGATCTAGCAGCATTTTTGCCCTCTTTATTGACAGTTGTTTTGAGTTGTGCAGAAAGCATCATTGAAGGAAATTTTGTGGGCGTTCGGGGAAGTTCTCGGCTGAACCAGCCAACTCCCGCAAGCATTTTGTGTTGAGCCCAATTGGATTTGATCCTGGGTCTATCATTCGGTTTATTTTTCTAATTTGCATGAGAGATTTTCTGAAGTTCCTCACAGTGACAGTCTGAAATTTCCTTTTTTTTTTAAATATTTCTGTGCTTATTGATGAATCTGGTTGTTAAGGGGCCAAATCTGTACATTAATAAACTGTTCTAGGGTTTTAATTTTTCTGATCTAGGGTTTTAAATGTTTGTTTTATGCAGCTTTCATTAGGGTTTTGTTTCTTTGAAATTGCAGGCTCCTCATCAAAACTGCCAAACTTTGGACAAATTCTAAGATCTTTTTCACACGCTGTCTCCTTCTGAGCCATATCCTGTCCCTTTGCTGCGATTTTTTGTCTTCACTCAGAATTTCGCTTGGCTTATATGCGTCAGGCGAGCAGTGGTTTCAGCGTGGGCAGAACCATCTATTCACATTCACGCACATCAGACACACATAATAATTGTTTATCACATTTGACTGCGCTTAAGGCAAGCGTGACTGCGTTTCACTGTTTGAATCTCTGGGCTCATCATTTCACACAAAGGCTTAGCGTCAGCTCCGATCTATTCACACGCAGAAATCAGGGTTTCTAAAAGCGAAAATATATATCCGAGCTGCTATCGGAGATTTATTCACTGTGAATCTATCTGCAAATCGATCCAAAATTCCTCAGACTTGATCCAAGCACAAATGCTCTGGTTATCTTTCAGCGTATGCGTCACCGGGGTGATGGTTCTTTCTTTCTTTATTGGGCATCATCGCATCCATGCACCAAATGTGTAGAAAAGGTTACTCCAACATCGTTTTCAAAATTGCCGACAGCGCCAGGCCAGGTAAATTTTTACACGCTTGCAAAATCGATCACCTCCCAGCCTCCATCTGCGTGTTCAAGCAAAAACGATTTGCGTCTCTGTCCGTCGCTACCCGTGCCTATGCTCGAATTTTGTTTCACGCGTTCATCTCTCTGCGGGTAAATCGAACCAGCGGACAAGGGTTTTCAGCTCCAGCATTGTAGCAGAGTTCTGTCACGCGCCTCAGCGTTTTTCGATTCTCTTTGTTGAGGGTTGATCTCGTCTCTGCGTTCTTCCTTGATCGTATGCGTTTCTGATCGCCCAGCCATCAATCTGTGTACCTGCAAAATCATAAACCAAGCAAAAATTCGATGGATGCGTTCGATCGTTTGTTCCAGGCCATCAACGCAGGTAATGTTTAGCCGTTTCACGCTTCAGGGTAAGGTAATTATGCCCCCCCTTTTTTTTTTAGTTTGTATTTTTATATTTGATTTTAGCTTTAGGATTTCAATTCGTATAGTTTTGTTTAGATTTAAATAGTTTTTTTTAGTTTAGTCCTTAGTTACGTATTTTATTTTTTAGATTCTAATTCTTTTATTTTTTAGATTTCATTTTGTTAGATATAAAAAATAAAAATAAAAAAATAATTTTTTTTTTCTTAGACTTAGGTTTATGCTTTTGTATAATTAACGTTTTAGTTTTCATTTAAATAGATTTTTATTCTATGTTTTAGATTTTAAAGTTTTAGATTCTAGGTTAAATTTTTATATTTTTTATTTTAGTTTAGGACTTTATTTTGTTTAGACTTAAATTTTATGAAAAATAAAAAAATAAAAAAGATTTATAATTTTTTTAGATTTAGTTTTATTTTTTTTAAATAGTTTAGTTTTAGATTAATTTTTTTAGATTTCATTTTTAACTTTTGTTTTAAAATAAAAAAATAAAAAAATAAAAAAATTGAAAAAATATTTAAATTTTTTTTTTGAAAAAGTATAAAAAATTTTTGTGGAAAATTCTCTTCGTCAGATCCAGTCAATCTTTCATGCTGAGATCTAAATTTTCAAGTCGAGATGCGAAATTGATATCTGGTTAATGGTTATGATTCATGGTGGTTTAAAGCATTCATTTTTTTGAAAATTCTCAATTGCTGGATATCGTTTTGGTCATTCTAAGAGCATTGTGATTTAGCTAATGATAGATGATTGCTGTTCGTGGTCCATATTTTTACATCATTTAACAAGTAATCGTTTTAACCACAATCTCTTAAGGCACTGGTCTGCTAAATTAATCAAATCCATCGAGTGCTTTTTATATTGTATCTCGTGTCTCCCAACCAACTGGTTGACAGTTGGTCTCATCATCTCACAGGGACTACCCCGCTTAGCCGCGGGAGACAGGCTTAAACGGAGGGATCGGGGATCAGAGTGACAGCCCCCGGTCTGAGCGTTGTCGTGCCAATCCGCGCGACAACATTTTTTGGCGCCGTTGCCGGGGATAGAGTTTTTCTATCCTTGGTGTTTCAACATCTTTTCATCATTTATCGTTCATCTGTATATCATTCGTTTGAGCCGGCAACGCCAACATTTTTTGGCGTCGTTGCCAGGGACTTTGTTTTCTCGGCATTTCAACGACTTTTCATCATTCATCGTTCATCTGTCTATCATTCGTTTGAGCCGGCAACGCCAACATTTTTTGGCGCCGTTGCCGGGGAAATTGTTGTCTCGGCGTTTCAACGACAATCTTCTTTCTCACTTCTTATCTTTTCATCTGGCCCGGCAACGACAACATTTTTTGGCGCCGTTGCCGGGGACAGAGTTTTTCTGTTCCTGGAGGTTTCATCGACTTTCACCTTCTCATCTTTCTCATCTCTCATTTTGAGCTGGCAAATTCAACCTTTTGGGTTATCATTTGGATCTTTTATTGCCTTATTTTTCACCATATTAGTAGCATCTCTTCGGGTTGTTTCTTGTTTGGGTGGCGACTCCATTTTCTCATTTTTCCCAGACAAGAAGCCTTCCTCATATCTGCTTGTGATTCATTTTTGGATCTTAGAATCAGATTCATTGTTCAAGTGGCGACTCCACTTCTTTCATCTCTTGATTTTCTTGAGCAGAGATCTAGTTCTATCATTCATCTAATCCCTTATCATTCATCATGGATTGTTCATTTAAGCCATGTCGTTTTACTGAACGTCTCCATGATTTTCCGGAAGATGCCATTCCTAAGTTACCTATTTTCTCGGGTGGTGATCCAATCGCTGTTAGAAGGCATCTAGTCTTGTTTACTCGCATCATGATCATATACTGTAGATCCCCTCAGTTTAATCATGAAGATATCAAAATGCGCTTATTTGTCCTTTCTTTAGAAGATGATGCTTTGAATTGGTTTAACAATTTTCCAAAGGAATCTTTCACTTCTTTAGAAGACATTGTCGATGCTTTTAAAAATAGATATGGTTATCCAAACAGCTTGCCTTCTGCCTCTAAAATTGTGCAACAGAATGAAAGTAATTTGATAAGCGGTCCAGCTGAAAGATCCCAAGACGATTCATCATGTCAGAATGTGTCATCCACCGGAAATATTGCAGATCAAGTTCATGATAGTGAAAAATCAGGGACAAATGACAATGAAAGGGAAGAGCAAAAGCAAATTTTACGAGATCTAATGATGTTGGTGAGAAATATGGAAATCAATCAAACTAATTATGTCAATGATGTGAAAACTTTATGCACCCACCTGGAAAAACGTAATAGGGAGATTGAGGTCACGCAAAATCAGCATGCTAAAGAAATTGAGGCCATGAAAACTAAATATGAAACATAAATTGGAAACATGCATAGCAAGATGTCAGTCTTAGAGGAAAATATGGTGACCATGAAAGCTGATCATGATAGGGAAATTGACTCTATGCACAACAAGTTACTAACTATGGAAGAGGAAATGACTATCATGACGTTCAATCATAATAATCAGTTGGCTGACATGCAAGCGAATCATAAAGAAGAAATAAATTTCATGCAGCATTACTTGATGGACATAAAGGAAAAGAACAATAAAATGATAAAAGACATGGAAGAACATCATGCCAGACAAATCAGTGATATAAAGGTTGAACACTCTAGACAGATGGATGCCATTAGAATACAAGTTCAAAGGTTTCAACAATTGGAAGATGAAAGAAACCAGGTAACATCAACAGATCAGGAGTCTTCTCATTTGCTGCAACAAGCTCCATCTTATTATGAAGAGGTTATTGATTCGATTGAAAGATGGTTAATTGAAGGTGATCCGGATAGACTTAAGAATGATAAAGATCAGATGCGGGCTAAAGAAAGACATATCACGCATAATTCATCTGATAGTTTTGAAACAGAAAGTTCCAGGTCATCAGTAATTCAACCTGCCAGAAAGAAAAAACGTAAGAGAAAGAAAATAAGAAGAAGATTTGATGCATCAGACGGCCGTGAGCAGCTTGATTTTCGGATAGGAAAGAGCAGGGTTGCAGGAATCGCCCCCCCCCCCTGGATCCTAAGCCGGAACCGCGACCCGTACGAAATCGTTCCGGAATCTCAAGGCGAAGCGCGATTCCAAATTTTAGGTGGCGCGATTCCGTTTTTTAAAAACGATTCCTGGTTTTTAGGTGGCGGTGCCCCGGATCCGCGCTTCGGAGGGCGATTCTGGCATCCGGTTGCGCCACGCAACCCGCCCGGAAGTGCACGCAACCCGCACGCAACCCGGACGCAACCCGACGCAACCCGGACGCAACCCGCGGGCAGCAAAAATTAACTTAAATTTTTTTTAATTTCTTTTAAAAGTTAACTTAACTTAGCATGAGGGGGTGGGTTAGAGTGAGTTTAGGGTGAGTTTAGAAAAGAATAAAGCCTCCATTCTCTTCTCATTTTCTCACTTTGAGTTTATGAGAGTTGGAGAAGAGAAGAGAGGAGAGGAGAAGAGAAGAGAGGAAAGGAGAGGAGAAGAGAGGAGAGCTTGGAGGAGTGAAGAAGGAGGAGCTAGGAGAAGGAGGAGGAGCTTGGAGCAAGAGCTTGGAGGACTTCATCTACAAGAGCTAAAGAGGTAAGTTCAAACCCCAAACTCCCTTGTTTTTTTGAAAAAAAAATTGTATTTTTCTCCTCCCTCTCCTACTCTTTCCCATTGTTTCTACTTGCTCCTTTATTTACAGGTTGTCCACCACCTATATCCATATTCCAAGATGGTGTTCTTTTGGCTTCTATGTATCATTCCACTCTTGGTTTTAATGATGGCAAGGGTGAGGAATAGAGGGGAAGAGGAAGGGGATGAACTTGGTCCTAATAGTAGTGACCCAATGTATGATGAGGAGGAAGGGTTTGAAGAGGAAGGGGATGAACTTGAAGGGGACACTGAAGCACAAGATGGGAAAGGTACATCAAATCCCTTGTGGAACTATGTGACCAAACTTGAAGGGGGAAAGGGTGGTGGATCTTACAAATTTTTGTGCCCTCATGGTTGTCATGGAGGAAAACCATATACGGGTTCATATACCCGTCTGAGGAGGCATCTTTGTGGGGTGCTGGACAGTGATGAAAAAAAGGGTTCTGTGGGGGTAACCATTTTCCCAAACATTTCAACTGAACAAAGAAAAAAATACATCCAAATAGAGATGGTTGCACAACAAAAAAACAAGAAACAAAAAACTCATTCTGAATCAAGTGCAACCTCTAAATTTGGTAGTTGCCCATCTCCTCATGGTACTTCTGCAACCTCTGGAGGTAGAAAAACAATAGGGGATTTCCTTAATGTTGCTGGGAGGGATGATGTGGATGGAAAGATAGTCCGTTTTCTTTGTGCTTGCGGTGTACCATTCAATGTGCTTCGCTCTCCCTATTGGCATGACATGGTAAAGGCCATCAATGAAGCCCCAAAAGGATACAAGGCCCCCAACTATGAAAAAGCTAGAACAGTGTTATTAGAAAGAGAAAAAGCTAAGGTTCAAAGAGCTTTGACACGTTTTACACATGAGTGGGTGGATTATGGGGTATCCATTGTATCAGATGGGTGGACAAATATTAGAAACCAACATTTGATAAATGTTCTTGGTGTTTCTTCTAGTGGTGCAGTATTTATTGCATGTCATGACTCCTCCATCAGTGCAACTGCACAAAACATTGCAGATCTCCTATTGAAATCAATCAAAGATGTTGGTCCGAATAATGTGGTTCAAGTGATCACAGATAATGCAGCAAATTGTAAGGCAGCAGGAAAAATTATTGAGCGTACTCATCCACACATCTTTTGGTCTGGGTGCCTGGTTCACACATTGAACCTTTTGATGCATGATATTGTGAAACACAAAGATTGTGGGTGGATTGCTGAGGTTTACAGGAAAGGGAAGCATCTCATTAAATTCATCACAGGGCATACAAGGGTAAACTACTTCTATGGCACTTACTCCAAGTTGCAATTGCTTAAAATTGCAAAGACAAGATTTGCTAGTTATTACCTCACCTTTAGGCGGCTAGTGAGGGTGAGACAAGCTTTAACTAATCTGGTGTGTGCTGAAACATGGGATGAAATTAACACTGACACAGATGGTGCTAATGTAGTCAAGGACACTGTTCTTGACAGTTACTTTTGGTCACAGGTTAAATATGTTTTGCAATTCACCAAACCAATTTATTACATGATCAAGTTTGCAGATTCAGATCGACCAGTAATTGGGGAGGTGTATGAGCAAATGGATAGCATGTTGGGGCAGATTAAAGACATTGTTGAGCCTAGAGATACCACCTTGTACAATTATATTCGTGTAGAGGTGCAAAACCGATGGGAAATGCTAAATATTCCATTACATGCATTAGCATATGTTTTGACACCTAAATACTATCATCCATCATGGCTTTCAAAACCAGCACCTGGGGGGGGAAGCAGGAAAAAACCACACCAAGATAGAGAGGTTCACGAAAAATATATGGCTGCATTGAGTAGATTAATCCCTGATAATGAGGAGGCTGCATTGGTACGGAGACAGGTGAGCAACTATACGCTCAACACTGGTCCATTTGGGAGCATGCATGCAATTCAAGATCGAGAGCATTTTTCTGCTCTTGAGTGGTGGAACATGCATGGAGGGGCTACTCCACTTCTACAGAGTTTGGCATTGCGGGTGCTATCACAGGTGGTAAACACTTCTTCTGCAGAGAGGTGTTGGAGCTCTTATTCTTTCATCCACAGTGTTAAAAGGAACAGGTTGAGTTTAGACCGGGCAGAGAGCTTGGTTTATGTTCATTACAACTTGCGATTGTTGTCCCATTACTGTGAAGATGCAAAGTCTAATAAAGACTTGTTGACTTGGGACAAGAATCCAGAGGAGCCCAATTTGGAGGATGGAGTGTTGCGACTAGAGCAATTAGAGGATGCTCTTATCCAGGTATGTCCATTGTGGTATGAATTTTCCAATTTTCCCTTATAAAGCATTTCTCTAATTCATGTTTTTAATTTTTTTGTTAACTAGTGTTTTTTTTTTTTTGCATGAATTTTTTGAGCGATTCTAGGATGATGATGACCGTGTTGATATGCCACCACCCCCACCCCCATCTGGTCCCTTGGTTCCTAGGTTCCATGGTTCAACATCAACAGCAGGGGGTTCTTCTTCATCAGTTCCAGTGCCACGACTTACACAGGGACCATCTTCTTCATTGCCACCACGTGGAGGCCCGCCATCACGTTCTATTCGTGGTGGAAGGAGGAGAGATTAGTAGATATATTCACAATCTACTTCTTTTTGTCATAGATTACTCATTAGACTTGTAGACTTGTGAATTTGAATTTTGAACCTTTTTGGCTTGGCGGTGACCAAGTGACATATTTTGTAAACATTATTATTTGAATTTTGGACATGACAAATGTTGACAGTTGCTCACTTGCTAGATAAATCATAATATGCTCTATGTTTTATGTTTTATAATATGCTTAAATGTTTTATGTTTTATAATATGCTTAAAAATTTGATGTATGTTTGTAATAGCTAGAATATAGATGATTGTTGTACATACTAGTAACTACAATGGAATCATGGATGCCATATCTATCTTGATTTATGCAAAAATATGCATGTTTTCATGTCTTCTACAATTAATTTGGTATTTGGGATGTTTGTTTTGAGTATAAATGCAAAAAAATATAAAAAATATATATATATATATAGCAGACGCTTCCGCGGACGCTTCACTTCCTAGATTTTTGGAAAATGACGCTTCCGCGCTCTGCGCTTCCGCTTCGCTCCCGCTTCGTGCAACATTGGGAAAGAGTCCTACCATATGCAAAATTGGACATGGCACATCCGACAAGCAGCCGACAGATTTGCCTGAAAGCAGGCAAATGCTCAGTATGCACTATATTGAACACATCTGATGCCGTAGGGCATCCTTTGTATCGTATTTCTAACCCTACTCCTTGTTTTTTCCGCATTTTCGTTTTTGCTTTGGATAGTTAATAAATGAAGAGCTTTTATCTTTATTGTGCTTAATGTATATGATGATTTTGGATGGACGCTACTTATTTTTGTGTTGTATGGATGCAGATTCTGGATTCTCACATTCCTGCAAGCAGCAACGTGTCCCCAAGTAGAGCCAGATGTTGACCTCTACTGGTCAACTACCCATGCAGTACCCCCCCCTTTTTTTTGCAAGAAAGGGGCAGCACCTGATCAGCGTTTCCGTGCCATCCTACAGTCATCAACAGCTTGATCATTTTGATTGTAAACCTAGTCTGCATGTATGAATTGTAAATAATCTTAGCAGACATGAGTCATGTATGTAAATTGCCTAGGTGGACCTAACTTTCTGGTGGTAATCTACGTCCCGGAAGGTTTTTCGTCTCACCGATCCATGGATCCGCAGAGTTTTCCTTCAAACCTGACCCCAAAGCCGGGATGGATTTTGTCATTGGAATTTTAGGAGAATCCTAGTGTGTTCATCTGCTAGATTATAGTTGTGTCGCAGAACTGGGTGTTTTGTGAGGGTCTGTATTAAGTGGGTTTGTCCCCTTGAGATGTAAATTGTAAAAAGTCATCATGAAATGTGTCTTGAGGGTTGAAAATGTTTTAAATCCCCTCGTGAGTCCTAAGTCCTAGGTCCTAGGTGATGTTTCCGAAGGCTTAGTTCGATGATCCATTTAAAAAAAACGAAATAAGAAAAAAAAAAAAAATATATATATATATATATATATATATATATATATATAAGAAATTTTAAAATTTTAAAAATTAAATAAATAAAAAATAATAAAAAATTTAAAAATTTAAAAAATTAAATAAATAAAAAATAATAAAAAATTTAAATAAAATAATAATATTTTAAGTGAATAAATCGACGGATGAGATCAAGAGATGTCTTGATCCTCATCAACGGTCGAGATCATTTCTACATGGATCATTCGAACTAGCCGTTGGGATCATTTCCTTTATATAGGGTCTTAGGTGGTCATTTCAGATAATTGGATCTGTGAGTCTGATACTGAAGAAGCTCTCTTGTAAATCTGTTTCTGGTTAATAAAAGAAGACTTTGGGGTCCATATCTTGCTGGTTTTACTCTCTTGAAATGCTGTGAGATTGTTTAAATTTTCTGCATATTTTATTTTCAGCCATTAATAATAGCTTTTTGTAGAGTATTGTGAGCACAGGTATCTTGTTCACTTGCTGGGGTTTGGGTGCTGTTAGGGTTTCTGAAGTAATGGCATGTATCTCCATTACTTCCTGAGATCTAGCAGCATTTTTGCCCTCTTTATTGACAGTTGTTTTGAGCTGTGCAGAAAGCATCATTGAAGGAAATTTTGTGGGCGTTCGGGGAAGTTCTCGTCTGAACCAGCCAACTCCTGCAAGCATTTTGTGTTGAGCCCAGTTGGATTTGATCCTGGGTCTATCATTCGGTTTATTTTTCTAATTTGCATGAGAGATTTTCTGAAGTTCCTCACAGTGACAGTCTGAAATTTCCTTTTTTTTTAAATATTTCTGTGCTTATTGATGAATCTGGCTGTTAAGGGGCCAAATCTGTACATTAATAAACTGTTCAAGGGTTTTAATTTTTCTGATCTAGGGTTTTAAATGTTTGTTTTATGCAACTTTCATTAGGGTTTTGTTTCTTTGAAATTGCAGGCTCCTCATCAAAACTGCCAAACTTTGGACAAATTCTAATATCTTTTTCACACGCTGTCTCCTTCTGAGCCATATCCTGTCCCTTTGCTGCGATTTTCTGTCTTCACTCAGAATTTCGCTTGGCTTATATGCGTCAGGCGAGCAGTGGTTTCAGCGTGGGCAGAACCATCTATTCACATTCACGCACATCAGACACACATAATAACTGTTTATCACATTTGACTGCGCTTAAGGCAAGCGTGACTGCGTTTCACTGTTTGAATCTCTGGGCTCATCATTTCACACAAAGGCTCAGCGTCAGCTCCGATCTTTTCACACGCAGAAATCAGGGTTTCTAAAAGCGAAAATATATATCCGAGCTGCTATCGGAGATTTATTCACTGTGAATCTATTTGCAAATCGATCCAAAATTCCTCAGACTTGATCCAAGCACAAATGCTCTGGTTATCTTTCAGCGTATGCGTCACCAGGGTGATGGTTCTTTCTTTCTTTATTGGGCATCATCGCAGCCATGCACCAAATGTGTAGAAAAGGTTACTCCAACATCGTTTTCAAAATTGCCGACAGCGCCAGGCCAGGTAAATTTTTACACGCTTGCAAAATCGATCACCTCCCAGCCTCCGTCTGCGTGTTCAAGCAAAAACGATTTGCGTCTCTGTCCGTCGTTACCCGTGCCTGTGCTCGAAATTTTGTTTCACGCGTTCATCTCTCTGCGGGTAAATCGAACCAGCGGACAAGGGTTTTCAGCTCCAGCATTGTAGCAGAGTTCTGTCACGCGCCTCAGCGTTTTTCGATTCTCTTTGTTGAGGGTTGATCTCGTCTCAGCGTTCTTCCTTGATCGTATGCGTTTCTGATCGCTCAGCCATCAATCTGCGTACCTGCAAAATCATAAACCAAGCAAAAATTCGATGGATGCGTTCGATCGTTTGTTCCAGGCCATCAACGCAGGTAATGTTTAGTCGTTTCACACTTCAGGCTAAGGTAATTACACCCCTTTTTTTTTTTTTAGTTTGTATTTTTATATTTGATTTTAGCTTTAGGATTTCAATTCGTATAGTTTTGTTTAGATTTAAATAGTTTTTTTTAGTTTAGTCCTTAGTTACGTATTTTATTTTTTAGATTCTAATTCTTTTATTTTTTAGATTTCATTTTGTTAGATATAAAAAATAAAAATAAAAAAATAAATTTTTTTTTTTAGACTTAGGTTTATGCTTTTGTATAATTAACGTTTTAGTTTTCATTTAAATAGATTTTTATTCTATGTTTTAGATTTTAAAGTTTTAGATTCTAGGTTAAATTTTTATATTTTTTATTTTAGTTTAGGACTTTATTTTGTTTAGACTTAAATTTTATGAAAAATAAAAAAATAAAAAAGATTTATAATTTTTTTAGATTTAGTTTTATTTTTTTTAAATAGTTTAGTTTTAAATTAAATTTTTTAGATTTCATTTTTAACTTTTGTTTTAAAAAAAAAAATAAAAAATAAAAAAAATATTTAATTTTTTTTTTTGAAAAAGTATAAAAAAATTTTGTGGAAAATTCTCTTCGTCAGATCCAGTCATTTTCGAGAATTGTCGTATCTTTCATGCTGAGATCTAAATTTTCAAGTCGAGATGCAAAATTGATATCTGGTTAATGGTTATGATTCATGGTGGTTTAAAGCATTCATTTTTTTGAAAATTCTCAATTGTTGGATATCGTTTTGGTCATTCTAAGAGCATTGTGATTTAGCTAATGATAGATGATTGTTGTTCGTGGTCCATATTTTTACATCATTTAACAAGTAATCGTTTTAACCACAATCTCTTAAGGCACTGGTCTGCTAAATTAATCAAATCCATCGAGTGCTTTTTATATCGTATCTCATGTCTCCCAACCAACTGGTCGACAGTTGGTCTCATCATCTCACATGGACTACCCCCCTTAGCCGCGAGAGACAGGCTTAAACGGAGGGATCTGGGATCAGAATGACAGCCCCCGATCTAAGCGTTGTCGTGCCAATCCGCGCGACAACAGGCAGAAGCATGCAACACGACAGTTTATGTCCAGAACAGGACTCCACATAGGGCATTGGGCAAAATCACTCCAGAGAAGGTCTTCACAGGGAAGACACTTGAAGTCAGTCATTTCAGGATATTTGGGAGTTTAGCGTATTACTATATACCCAAAGAAAAGAGAAAGAAATTAGATCAAACTACTGAGAAAGGATATCTTGTGGAATATAGCTAGAATGCTAAGGCATATAGAGTCTATCTTCCAAGGAGTAGGAAGGTAGTAGTTCAGCGGGATGTAAAGTTCATGGAGGACAGAGCTTTCAGGAAATCTCAAGAAATGCCTTTCGAGGAGCAGTCGAAAGACGAGTCATTGGTCAAACCATTTCAACCAGCAGAAACTAGTACCATAAATTCTCCTGAAGACAAAGCTTCAGAACAGGAGGAATCTCAGGAAGAGGAAGAGTTGATATATGTGCCTACTACTCGTGGAAGAACGAGCTGGGAACTTCGACAGATTCTATGGGATGCAAAGGACTTCATTGGTGCACCCAGAAATAATAAAAGGGAGTGAAGACAACTAGACAGATACCAGGCCTTAGTAGCTCAGGTTGAGGAACCTTCTAGTTTTCAAGAGGTTGTTCAAAATCAAGTATGGGTAGATGCTGTGGTGGAGGAATACAACTCTATAATGGTCAATGATGTCCGGGAAGTGGTACATAGGCCTTAGGACAGATCATTGGTAGGTTCGAGATAGATCTACAAAGTCAAATATTTTGTAGACGACAATGCGGAGAAATACAAAGAAAGGTTTGTGGCTAAGGGGTATGCTCAGAAGGAAGGGATAGATTATGAAGAAACCTTCGCCCCAGTAGCTAGGTATACTTCTATTAGAACCGTGATATCTCTTGCAGCACAGATGGGGTGGGAGATTCATCAGATGGATGTCAAGACGACATTCTTGAACGGGGTAATAGAAGAGGAAGCATACATTGAACAACCAAAAGGTTTTGAGACACATGAGAAGAAATCTCATGTATGCAGATTGAAGAAAGCCTTATATGGGCTTAAACAGGCACCTAGAGCATGGTACGGTTGAATTGATGGCTACTTGCAAAAGATGGGGTTCATCAAGAGTGATGCAGACCCTAATCTCTACTATCTAGTCGTAGAGAATGAGCCTCTAATCCTAGTGTTATATGTGGATGATCTCTTCCTAACAGGATCATCCAGGCTCATCAAAGACTGCAAGAAGAACCTAGCCACAAAATTCGACATGAAGGATTTGGGATAGATGCATTATTTCCTGGGGTTGGAAGTTTGGCAGCAGAAGGGTGAGATCTTCCTTGGACAAGGGAGATATGCTACAGAAATCTTGAAGAGATTCAGGATGCATGCAACAGGACTGTAGACCTATGGATACTCCAATAATCACCAACTGGAAGTAGATTGATGCATCATAAGATAAAGACATTGATCTCACCTTCTACAGGCAGCTTATAGGGTCCCTGATGTATCTAGTTAATACCAGGCCAGACATTTGTTACGCTGTCAACACCCTCAGTTAGTTCATGGTGGAACCTAAGAGGGCGCACTGGGCAACAGGCAAACATGTTCTTAGATATATACAAGGAACAATCAAGCATGGACTATTGTACACCAGAGGCAATGACATCAGGATGAGTGGGTTCACTGACGCAAATTGGGCTGGATGTTCAGTAGATCGGAAAAGTACAACTAGGTACATTTTCAACATTGGATCAGGAATGACCTCCTGGTGTAGTAGGAAAGAGAAGTCCGCGGCTCTAAGCTCAGCTGAAGCAGAATATATGGCAGTTAGCACAGCTTCGTGCAAAGCCATATGGCTCAGAAAATTGCTTGTGAATCTATTTAGGAGAAGGATGGAAGCGACCAGGATCATGTGTGATAACCAGAGTTGCATCAAGCTCTCTCAGAATCCAGTATTTCATGATCGGTCGAAGCACATTGATATCAGGTGTCACTTTGTCAGAGACTGTGTCCAACGAGGAGCTGTACAGTTGAGGTACACTCCTATAGGAGAACAGGTGGTAGACATCCTCACCTAGGCTCTAGGAAGAACAAAGTTTGTTTATTTCAGGGAGAATATGGGGATGGTAAAGAATCCATTTCAGTAGCAGAAATGGATAAGTGTCTAGAGTTGCAATGCCGCAATTAGCAGTGACAGTGCTATCAGCAGCATGATGCAATATGTTGAGAGGGAGCTACAGTACAGGAAGCAACAGTGTAGGGGATGTGAGGTAGTAGGCCAAGCATCAACACAGGTACCAATGCGGAAGATCAGTGTGATGTTTCTATAGTGAAGCATTGCTAGAGCACATTCCTCGCTTAGAGGAAGTGTTGATTTTTGGTAGCATTGGATGTGATCTAGTCTTGAAATTTGGAGAAGAGGCTAAGGCACATGAAATCTTCAAGACCCAAAAATAGTTTTGAGAAATTCCACCCAGATGAGGAGTTATTACAATAAATAATATTTTTAATGGGTTCCTAAGTCTAAACTTAGGAAAATAAAAATATTAATGGGTATTAATAAAGATAAGGGTGAGAAACTTCGAAGAGACGAGGATCAAGTTTGTTTTAATCTTAGTCGTTGATTAGGGACTTAATCTCGACCATTGATTCGTCAACAAGAAAAGTATAAAGAAGACTTGAAGATCATTTGGAGACACACTGACAGATACTTAGTATCTCTAGGAAAATTGATTCTCAAGTAAAGGAGATCGATTTCAAAGGGAGAGTTGCATGGTGGAGGAAGAGGAGGCATCAACAACAGGTAGTGACTGAGGAGGAGGTGACAGTGGGAGACAGCGCAGAGAGAGACACAGTCCAGAGGAGAGATGCAACCCTCACGCAGGCTAACCCAAAGGGACGTAAAGCCACTCAGGGTCACGTTGAGCCACGCAGAGTGACGCAGGAGTGGGAGCAGGGTCTCCAAAGTGTCAAAAAGTCTTAGGTGTTTTGTTTCAGTTTCTCTGTAAAATCATTCCTTGTAAAAGCAATTGTTGTTGAAGATTAATAAAGCCCTCATCTGTTGCACCAGTTTTCCCACATTGGGTTTTCCCGGGAACAATTGTCCAAAAACAACCGTGTTGATGTGATTGGTTCTTGTGCATGTATTTTTTTCTGAGTAATTGTGTGATAACTGCAATAGAATTTATTTTAATATTTGTTGAGGGGATTTCGTAAATAACTTATTGTTAATAATAGGTAGGTGAAATAAATCAGTTGCTGCAGTAGAATTTCAGTTTAGAAATTTTCACACTCATCTGGAGGAAGCATCAGTGCATTTGCTTCAACCACTTTCAACATGATCAAGGTGAATATTTGTCAAGTAAGTAATTTCATTAATCAATTTGGTAAAAATGACTTCATGATTGCAAGGAGATCTATAGGTTGGATGGGTCATCAAAGGTCCTTCCATGGAATAAGGAGGATTGTCATAGTCCTCATAGATAAGAGAATTCAGTGAACATATCAAGCAAAAAGGTCTCCTTTGAATTCATGGGAGGGAACTCCTAAGGTCCTCTCATCCCTATGTAGCAAGAAAGGAGACATAAAAGAGACATATGAAATGCTAGAAAATATACTCTCTAAAATAAAGTGAAGGTCATATCACTTGGACTTGATTGAAGGTATCAAAGAATGAAGGAATATCTTCATGAGATTTCAATTGGGAGATCCGAGAGAGATGATAAGAAGACAATCATCATTGATCTAATTGATAAAGCAAGGTAACAAATGACAAGGAAGTTACCTCATTCAACAACTTGTGGTCTCTATGTTAGATAGAAAAAGACAAGTTGAGGGCAAAAGTGTTGAAGGTTAAAAGACCCAAACATGTGCAGAAAGGAAAGGGAAGTTTGATCCTCAAACAACACAGAATAGTATAGCTAAGATTCAATGCTATGGAAAGATTATGGAAAGAAGCTCATATCACTGGAAAGATGGAGGGAGATGAAGAAAAGGGCCAAGAAAAGAGGGAGTAACAGATCTCTACTATGATCAAGATGGTATCCATCACAAAAGGGTCCTATCATAAGTTCCTAAATCTTTTGTTATGGATATGACCATTAAAGAAGCATTAGAAGCAAGAGCTCGTGACATCACCATGGGAATCATGGAGGACAAAATGCGTGGCAGTCAAACATGAAGGATATAGCTCTTGGGAACCTCATATATATGTTCGTGATCTTAATCCACTCACTTGTCCATCAACTTCACCCCCTCCTGTATACTCTGTTCCTCCCCCCTCCATCCCTGATATTCCTCAGTATGCCCCTTCAAACGAGGATTCCTCTGACTCTCACACTTATCACAGATACAATCTGCGCTCGCTGGAAAAATCTACAACTGTGGATGGTTGTGGACTTGGCATTATACCTCCCCCGAAGACTATCAAACCCTCTTGGGGCAGACATTCTAATATGTCCAAAGCTATACACAAGGTTGGGCTGGATGTTGCTGAAGGTAGGAAACTATCCATTGATGGGGTCCTTAGAGCAAGACATGCCCCGCATTTGGTTCCCCTATGAAGTGGCTCTCCTTCAATTGTCGCAGGTTGGCTAGTCTCGCCAAAAAACTAGCACTTCAGAGGCTCTTGGGTATAGAGGAGGTGGATGTCATTTATTTACAGGAGACTCTTGGTGTCTGTGATTCTATTATCCCCGCTTTGGAAGCATTGGTGCCTGGATGGCACTTTCATGCCCTAGATGCTCGTGGTCGCTCGGTGGGCATTGCGATTAGTTATAATCCCAGGGCCATTAAACTCACTAACATCTAGGGGGGAAAGCGTATTAGAGGTCGATGTTTTCTTTGAAGAGCTTGGGATGGATTTCAGGCTGATTAATATATATGGCCCCTGTCAAAATCGAGAGGCTTATTGGGAAAATATCTTGAACTCTTCATATATGCAAGCCGATAATATCATACTAGGGGGTGATCTTAATTTCTCGATTGGACATGCGGAATCTTGGGGGAATCATGCACAAACTGATCCACTATCAGATACTATCGACTACCTGCTGGACAATCACCACCTTATTGATATTCTTGTGGCTCGCCCACAACCTACCTGGCGCAATAGGAGAATTGGGGATGCCATGCTTGCTAGGTGACTGGATCGATTCCTTATCAAAGATGTTCTACTTGACAATCTCTCCCTATTCAGACAATGGGTTGGATTGGGTGGCATATCAGATCATTCCCCGATTTATTTAGAGATTGTTGGTGTATCCCGCAAGCTAAAGGCCCCTTTCAAGTTCAATTCGACCTAGCTTAAAGATGAGGCATATTTACAATTAGTTACAGACTTCTGGCAAACTCACCCTCCGATTCCTGGGCAATCAGCGACAGAATGCTTTGCATCAAAACTTACTTGTCTTAAAAGGAAGACGATTGAATGGGCCAAGGACAAGAGGAAGAAGGATGACAACAACCTCAGATTGATTGAGGAGGAATTAGCCAGACTGGAAGAAGCAGGTGGAGGAGGATTTGACACCACTGAATCCAAAGACCGTGTCATTAAACTTGAAGTTGATAGACTCAGAATTCTCAAAGACAGAGAAGAGACCTGGCGGCTCAAGAGCCGAGCCATTTGGTTACAAGTTGGAGACGACAATACCAAGTTTTACCAACAATTTGCTAGAGGATGCAAGGCCATCAACACCATATGGAACCTGGAAAATGAGGTTGGTCAAAAGGTGCATTCTTTTAATCAACTTGCCGCACTCGGAACCTCCCACTTTGGTCAACTATTCAAAGCCTCACAGGAAGCTACATTGGCAGAAGTGATCAAAGTTGCTAGTCTATTTCCGAGATTTGTAGATCCTGATATAGCTGAAGACCTCTCCAAGCTTGTGTCGATGGGGGAACTGGAGGGTGTACTCAAATGATTCAAGAAGGATAAGAGCCCGGGATCGGATGGCTGGCCGGTGGAGTTTTATCTCTCTTTCTATGAATTGCTTGGACATGATCTTCTTCGTGTTATTGAAGAATGCAGAACCAGTGGTCGAATGTATGATGCATTTAACTCAACTTTCATTGCCCTTATCCCTAAGTTCGACTCACCTCAGACTTTCAACGACTTCAAACCTATCTCTCTTTGCAACTGCATTTATAAGATTATTGCCAAAATTATTGCTAACCATCTTAAACCTATTCTATCCTGCCATATCTCCCCGGAACAGTTTGCTTTCCTGAACCATCGTCAGATTCATGAAGCCATTGGCATTGCTCAGGAGGGAATTCATTCTATTAAAATTAAGAACCTGAAGGGTATGATTCTCAAGATTGACCTATCTAAGGCCTTTGACAAAACCAGCTGGTTATACTTGTAGATGTTATTGACACATCTGGGCTTCCCTATATCTGTCATTAACTGGATTATGTGTTGCATTTCTAATGTGTCATACAACGTTCTCATTAATGGATCAACCTCCTCTTTCTTTCATGCTGAGCATGGTCTCAAGCAAGGCTGTCCCCTTTCTCCCCTGCTTTTTCTATTGGTTATGGAAGGCTTGAGTCGATTAATTGCTGAGAAAAACAGAATGGGAGATTAAAGGGAATCAAAATTGCAGACAACTGTGTCCTTTCACACCTCCTATTCGTGGATGACATCCTCATCTTTCTGAATGGATCTATCAGTGATTCCTCTACCTTCAACACTTCCCTTAAGCTTTTCTGTAAAGCCACTGGTATGGAATATAATCACTCGAAATCCACTCTGACTGTTGTAGGGTGCTCACAGTATGAAATTCATTATGCACATCAGAGATTCCCCTTCTCTCTTCTCGCTTTTGAAGATGGTCTTAAATACCTAGGCTTCTGGCTCAAGCCTAACAGATATAAAATTGTTGATTGGACATGGTTGGTGGAAAAAATCGAAAGAAGGTTGAATATTTGGCATCACAGATGGCTCTCTAGAGTTGGTCGCCTTGTCCTTATCAAATCTGTATTAGAAGCTATACTTGTGTATTGGATGTCGTTGGCCTAGATCCCTAGAGGCATACTCTCTAGAATTCAACAACTTTGTTGCAGATTCCTTTGGAAGGGCAACAAGGAAGGCTATACATATGCATGGGTTAAATGGGATCATATTGCCTTGCCAAAGAAATGGGGAGGCTGGGGTATGAAAAACCTTGTCGCTTTTTCAAAAGCTCTTGCAGCAAAAATGGGTTGGCAGGTACTTACAACTAAAAATTTGTGGACCGAGGTAGTTTATCAGAAGTACATCAGTCCACTCCACACTATCAATTGGGTCCAATGACCACACTGGAACAGAACAAATATATCTTCGATTTGGCGAGCAGTACTAAATTCTATAGCTCACATCTGAGATGGGTTGGCCTGGAGAATAGGCTCTAGTAGTCAGGTACGTATTGGTCTGGATCCCTGGTTGGGTTGCGGGAATGCTTTCTCCCTTCCTCCTGAACTTATCCAACATCTGACGGACTCCAGTATATCCACTCTAGACCACATTTCCGATCCAGATAACACTACTATCTTCTCTCAGGCTTGGAAATCAGCGGCGCATCTTGGCATTCCAGAGGTCTGGCATCATGAATGGATCAATTACACAAATGCACTTGCTAAATCACATGTCCGGATTCTGGACAGGGAAGATGAGCTCATTTGGGTACTCTCACAACATGGATCATACACTCCAAAGGATGGCTATCCCATTATTTATACTGAGCATAAGCCCCCTGCCACTGTATGGTGGTGGCGTCCTCTTTGGAAGTTACAGCCCCCCCAGATCCAAACTATTCATGTGGTGCATCCTGCGCAACAAAGAACCAACAGGGGATAACCTACAACGTTGGTCTTTCCAGGGACCCTCGTGGTGTGTACTTTGTCAGAATGCTGAAGAAAACATTGACCACCTATTTCTCCATTATCCTTCTACATCTGCATTGTGGAATCAAGTACAACTATCTTTGAATTTGATTGTCAGATGGATTGGTTTGACTATTACATTGGCATGGGAATCATGGTGGGATGAGGCACACCCCACCAAACTCAGGAATCTATCGCTTATGGTTTGCTGGTGCATATCGCAGAACAAGAACAAACTTATTTTTCAAGGCATCTCTCCTCACCGGACACTTGATGTTGCTCACATCACTACACTTTATAATTTTGTTGTCGCGCAAATTGTCACGACAACGCTCAGACCTAGGGTTGTCACCCTGATCCCCAATCTCTCCGTTTAAGCCATCTCCCAAGGCTAAGGGGGGTAGACCCTATGGGACAAAGGAAGACCAACTGTGGACCAGTTGGGTTGGGAGACACAACAAGGCAATCTAGCGCTTGATTAATTTTAGAAGTTAATGTACCAGTGCCTTATGGAGTTAATGATTAAATGATTGTTTATCAAATGCTGTAGAAATATGAACTTTGAAATTCCATCATTAATAATCATTCATCATCAAATAACCCAAGCAAAATGCAAGATATCCAGTAAATTCACAATGCTTTAACGATGATCCAGCAATTAAACTTCAAGAAAAATTAAATGCTTTAAATGGTCATAAAATTTAAATGCTGACCAGTTACCACTTTCACATAGCTAACTTCAAAATAAACATTAAGTGCGTTTAACTATAGAGAAATGGAAAATAGAGAAACCAAATATGAAATTTTCAAATTTTTGTTAAGCTTTTTCAAAATATTTTTTTAATTTTTATATTTTTTTTATAAAACTTTAGGTCTAAAACTAAAATCCTAAAGAGAAATAAAATCTAATCTAAACTAAAGTCTAATAAAAATAAAAAGGAACTTTTTAACCTTTTATGAAATTTTTTTAATTTTTTATTGATTTTTTGATTTATTCTAAAATAAAATAAAACTAGACTAAATTTAAAAATGAGGATTAAACTAAACTACACTAAAAGCTAAACCAAAAATAAAATGTAACTCTAATTTAAATTTAAAACCTAACTAAAAGGGCCTAGCACATGAATATATATATATAAACCCAAAATTTTATTATTATTATTATTATTGTTTAGATAATCTTCGGCAAAATCACATAACCAATCTTTTGTCGACGCGTTTCGAACCAACTAGTGTGGTTCATCGTCAGGACAAGTTGAAGAACCAATCCGACTTATTATTATTTTTTATTTCTTTTATTTAAATTCTAAACTACAGAAAAAGTAAAATAAATCTAATTGAAATTAAAATCTAAAACTAAAAATTTAATTCTAAAAAAATCTAAATAAAAGAAATTTAAATCTAAATGAAAAACCAAATTAAAAAAATCAAATATAAACTATACGATATAAACAAAATCTGAATCTACCCTAACTATGCTAACATATATACATTAAACTAAAACTTTACGCATCGTCTCAAACCAAAATCGATTTTCTGCGTTTAATGTTTGCAGGCACGACGGGCAAGGGAAGGCACGACGGAGCAGCGAAATGGTTCGATGCAGGAGCCACGCAGATCTGGCAGCTTGGAGAGTGAGGGAACTCGACAGCAGAAGGGAGGACGCTACGTAGGGAGGGGAGACTGCACATAGGCAGCAACATGGAAAGAAGAGTTCGAGCGAGAGAGCTGAAGGAATGCGTCTGTAGGTGGACGGAATGGTAAGGGAGGACCTACGCGCAGTTTTTTTTTTTTTGCAGTTATAGCAGCATACAGGCAGTTGGAGAATGCAGGTCAGCGGGACGGTTTGGAGCTAGCAACAAATGAGGATTTGCTGTGGGGATGGGTTGAAAAAGCATGCATAGGTAGCAGAGGGAGCTGGCAGTGATGACATTGCGTGAGGATAGAAGAGACTGGGGGCAGCGAGGCAATACGAGCAACAACATAAAAAATTCGAAGTTTGTTGTGCGTGCAAGTTTTGGAGCGATGGTGAGAGCTGGAGATGTGTGATATTTTTTTTTGTTTGCAGATTGGAGAAAAGCAGATAGTTGGAAGACTGGACAACAGCGGCAGAGGATGAATGAGCAGAGATATGGCAAAGGATGAGGGGACGCAGGATAGGTGATGGATATCTTTGCCAACGTGGGTAGAAATGATGGCCAACATAGATCTGCATAGGAATATTTGTGGGAAGCGTTTGAAGAAGGTTTGAATAGTGGAAAATAGCCCAGAAATTTTCCAGATCTTGTAAAAATTTTAAAATCGACACCCAAACCTTAAAAATTCCCAAAAGCTTTTGAGAAAAACAACAATGAACACAAAATCAAAATTTTCCTGCAACGAAAATGAAACCCCAAGCAGCAGCTAAATAGATCGGAAAACCCTCTTAAGATTTACCAGGGCTCTTAAAATTTTGAATTAGCTGCTTCAGATTATCTGATGAAAACCCTACAAAATTTTTAAAATCTGTACCTGCAACCTGCAATGGCAAAAACAAAATATCGAGAAGTAAAATGTGAAAGAAACAAAATTGAAAACCCTAAAACCAGCTAAAAATTTACAATATTTACAGATTTTCGACTTTTAAGCAGCGAGATTTGTTAATAATCCATAGTAATATTTTCAGAATTTTAAACTTAATGTAGATACTTCAGAAAACCCTTCATGCATTCATAAAAAAATTTCAAATGATAAGCTCGGGATAAAAACTGGCTGGGTTCTTTCAGAAAATGTAATCCAGGAGTTGGCTGGTTCAGTCGAGAACTTTCCTTAACGCCCGGTAAACTCAAAACTAAGATTTCCTGCACAGCTTAAGATCAACCATTAACATAGAGGGAGAAAACAATAGTGAAATCCAGATCAAATGGAGATACATGCCATTATATTTCAGAATCTAAACTATCATTCAAACCCCAGAGATCAGACAAGATACCTGTGCCTAAATCAATCTTTATAAAGCTATTATCAATGGCTGAAAATAAAATTATGCAGAAAAATAAATCATCTTACAACACTTCCAGAAAAGTAACACCAACAAGATTTTTAACCCCAAAGTCTTTCTTTATTGAACAAAAAATGACTACAAGAGAACTTTCTTTAGCACCAGACTCTAAGATCAAATCTGATCTCAAATGACCCCTAACACCCTATTTAAAAGAAAAATTCCCAACAGCTAGTTCGAGTGATCCATGTCAAACTAATCTCGACCGTCGATGAGGATCAAAATCCCTTTTAATCTCATCCGTCGAAATTTTAAATGTATTTTAATATATTAAAATATTAAAACTTTGCATTTATTTTCTCAAAAATTTTACTTTTTATTATTTTATTTTATTTTTTAATTTTTTTATTATTATTTATATCTTTTATTTTTATTTTTTTTATTTTTTTTTTGGATCCTCGAACTTAGCTCTTTGGAAAAATCACCTAGGACCTAGGACTTATGAGGGGATTAAAACATTTTCTAACCCTCAAGACACTTTTCATCATGAATTTTACAATTTTACATCTCAAGGGGAAAAACCCATTTGACATAGACCCTCATAGACCACCCAATTCTGCGACACAAATATAATATAGCAGATCAAGCAATTTGTAATAACCTAACCAAATAGTTAGAATTATTTCCAAATTACTTTTACATAGACTCGACCAAGTACACTAGGAGTCCCCTAAGATTCTAACGACAAAATTCATTCCGGCGTTGGGGTTAGGCTGAAGGAAAACTCTTCCGATCATGGATCGTTGAGACAAAAAACCTTCCAGAACATAGATTATCCCCAAAAAATTAGGTTTACCTAGGAAATTTACGTACATGATTAAGATTTGCTAAGATTATTTACAAGTTACACATGTGGACTGGGTTTACATCAGAACATGATCAGGTCGACGATGACTGTCGAATGGCACAGACATGTCGATTAAGCGCTATCCCTTTTGCAAAAAAGGGGTGTACTACTATGGGTAGTTGACACGTAGTGGTCAACAAACTCATTACTGGATGATGATTAAAAATAGACCCACATAAACATCTCAGCTGAACACATCGACAAATCCCACCCATGGGCTTATTTTGATGGATCTGCACAGCAGATAGCATGTGGAGGGGATGCTATATTATATGTCAACAATCAACATTATTTCAAACTACAGATGGGATTAGGAGGTGGCACAAACAATTTTTCAAAACTTATTACGCTTAGACATCTTCTTCACTTTGCTTTAGAGAAATGCTACAAGCATCTTCAGATATTTGGTGATTCAAAACTTGTCATTAATTGGTTCAATCAACAATCTGTTTGTCACGTGCACACACTCAAGAACCTTTTGGATGATGTATTATTATTGAAATCTCAGTTTGACTCCATTTCTTGTCAACATATTTACAGGGAAAGGAACCAGTTTTCCGATCATCTATCCAAGGAGGTCGCGCTCTAGCCACGGGGTCATTGGTTGATACATGAGCAGTCTAGGCATGATTTCTACCAATACTTCCATCGACCATTTGATGATCAACAACTTCTGGGGGAAAATCTGCCTTGATCTTTTGATGACACTTCTTTGATAGAACTTTTCTGCAGACGTCAATTTTTGTATATTTTTCCAAACATGTTATATATTGTATTTATTATCAGTATACTAGTTATAGTTATGTAACAGACAGTCATATCAGTAATGTGGCATGGCCACCAATTTTTCATATGCTTCTCAGAAGCATCTACAACATGTAATTTTCAATCCATTAATGAAAGTTACAATTTTTCCTTGGGGTACAAAAAAAGACCCCATTGGGCATATTGTAGCGTGTTAAGAAAATTTATGTAAAGTCTATTTGAGTCATAAAAGGCCCTCCAAGATCAAGTCAAACTAGCTGCAACACGTCGGCCTTCAAGGAATGACAAGTCGGTTTCATAAGGGCTATTCGACCACCATGGGAAACCTATAGATTAGGAAGCACTCAACCTCATTCAGAGCACATTCACAAGCTCGATAAAAGAAGATAAGAAGACCTTCAAGCCTAGTGAAGAGAAGGACAATAAAGGGAGAAGAAAGCGAAGTGTTTTTGGGCTGCCATCCTCCACACGTGCAAGATTAGGGCATCACTATGATTGCAGCAAGACCAAAATTTCAGAACTGTCAAAAAGCCGAAGTTTGGGAGCCAAAGGATCAAGGAAAGGAGCTGACTTGATAAGAAAGTAGAAGCACCTCAAGCGAAGGAGAAAAAGATTCAAATTTTGCCCTAAGACATCTCACAGGTGCGAAATTGCAAGAATTACAGGTAGGCCGAAAAGTGCAGTACTGAAGTAGTGACCAAAATCTGAAGTAAGGGCTGAAAACTGAAGTTGGGAAGCAAGTTTGATTGGCATTGACTTTGTGAAGAAAAGATCATCAGAAGGAGGTTTGACATGGTCTTGGAATTCATCATTTGAAGATTCTATAAGAAGAGAAGAAGTCTTGTGGGTTTTCCTCTCAAGAGGAGAGGTGTTGGCCCTGGCTAGAAGCCTACATTTTATGTCCTCTTGTCTCATTGATCCTCATTGTTTGGTAGTTGTTTGATGATAAAAGAACACTATAATAATCAAGATAAGAAGAAGTTAAATACAAGTGCATCAAGTTAAGTAAGAGAACATCACAAGCAATTATCAAAGTAAGAGAATTCACCCTAATCTAGCTGCTCCTTGATTTCTCAACATGGTATCAGAGTTAAGGTGACAACAACAACAAGAAGAGGCAGCTTGAAGATCGATCCATTGAAAGAAGGATACATTTGGGCCGACCATAATAAGCACATCAAGGAGGACTAGTCTACACATCTTTTTGATGGAAGAAACTCTTGGAAGAAGAAGAAAGACCTCAAGGACCTACCTCCATTCAAATAAGGACTCTACACTTGAAGCATTCTTGGGAAGCTTACATATTCTAGAATCATCAACCAAAGGAAGCAAGAGAGACAATTCATCATCATCAAAGAGATCAAAAGTTATCTCCCTCACATTGAAGAAGGATCACATCTCAAACACTCTTGAAAAGGATCATCTCTCCCCATCTTGAAGAAGAAACATTGTGAAAAAAAAAAGTAATTGTCATTAAGAAGGCATCTTCAATTATCAAAATCAAAGTAGTAGTGGAAGCAATAATCATCAAGAACACATCTTAAAGTGTCAACATCATCAATAACACATCAAGTCGAAGATATCATCATAAAAGGAGCATCTTCACTTCACAAGTAAGTATTCTATATTTTTATGTCTCAATCCTCAAATCAGATGACTTCATTATGCAAGGAGAACAATAAATTGGTTGGGACCTCGAACTACGTTACATGGAAGAAGAGAATTGATTTAATTATCATGGAGAATGAAGTTATTGAATATGTAAAGGGCTCCATCGCCAAACCATCACAAGAGAAATCTCAAGCAATAGCAAAGTACATGAAAGGAGAAATAAGGGCACAAATGATCCTCATAAAGTCAATCAAGGATTCTCTCATCCCTTATGTAGCTAAGTTGAAGACAACTAAAGAGATCTATGACAAATTGGTGGAGTTGTTTTCTGTAAGCACTGCAGGAGAAATTATATCGTTGAAAACCGGACTATACAAGATGAAGGTATCAAAGGAAGAAGGGGTAGCCTCATATCTTATGAGGGTATCTCAAATAAGAGATCAACTACAAAAGCTAGGAGAAGTAATGTCTGATCGAGAGATGACCACCATTGTGCTCAATGCACTACCAGATGAATGGGGCAACTTTGTGTCAAGTATCTATCAGAAGAACGAAACCACAACATTCAGTGATTTGTGGTCATTATGCAAGGTTGAAGAATCTAGATTAAAGGCAAAGAACGACGCTGGGTTAAATGAACAAACTCAAGCATATGCAACATCGACAAGGAAGAAAGGGAAATTTGGAAAGTTTGAGGCTCAAAAGAAGTTTCAAAAGAAAATCGACATGTCTAAAATCCAAAGCTATGAGTGTAATGAATATGGACATTTCAAAAGGAATTGTCCTAAACTCAAGAAGGACAACAAGAAGAGAAAGGAAAGAAATGAAGCCCATGTGTAGTATACCTAGGGGGGATATCCTGGGGTACAGTGGAAGGTACCCATGGGAATAATGTACTAATGGGATGGGTCATAGTTAATAAATAAAGTGGTTAACCCGCATCATGTAAGGGACCACAAGTAGTTAGCAATAATGAGATAAGTCCATTGTATTAGATATATGGTACTGAGAGACGCATGGTAATGACCCATGGTATTGTATGTATGAAGCCTATATAGAGGCTAAAGACTCCCCATGGAGATATGTCAAAGATTATTGTATTGTGTCATCGAAGAAATAGAAGAACCAAAAAACAAGAAAACAGAGGAGGAAGTGAAAGACCTCTACTATGACTGAGATAACATCATATACTTAGTTCTTTTCAGTTTTGTAGAAGACATTGGACATGATGGAATGCATCACAAGTGGTATAGGATGCATTGTAGCAAAAATTGAGATGACATCATCATAGAAGCAAGGCATAGCCGAAGTAGAAGTTTATATTGAAGCAGTCATCATGATAGAAAGGAAATAGCTCATGGAATCTTCACTAAAACCATAGAAGGACAACCAAAGAGGCAATCTATATGGTTGGAGAAAGTCATCTAGCAGATAGAAGACAAGAGATCATCATACATCATCGTCATTAGAAAGAACCATTTGCAGAATGAGGATCATCAAGATCCTCCATTGGAATCCTTGTTAGAAAATTCACCTCTACTCAAGAAGAAGCATCTCATAGATACCTTACATTCCACCTTGTGTGGGATCCACTAGTTACAAGGATGGCGGTACAATGACAAAGATGTGTGGCATGTCATGTTGGTTGAAGTACTCTCATCTTCAAGCAAGGAAAGGAAGTTTCTAAAAGGAAGTCTAGATGACCAAAAGAAGGAAGAGGTATGTATATATTTGGTAATAGATAGATAAATTGTTAAATTATGGTGTGTTCTATGCTTAAGAGCAATTTACTTCAAATCTTCTTATTAGCCCAATATTAATTTCTAGTATTGCAATCACATCAACATGATAGTAAAATGCAGATAGAACATAAATGTAAACAACAGAAGACAAGCCAAGACAAGAGACACAAGATGTGGCACTAGCCAGGGACAAACCCCAATGCGGGGAAACCCTTTGATCAATTCTTCTATATTCTTCAATAATTCAGCAGAGAGAGAGATAGTACAATATCACAAATCTGTGATTTTATAACAACAACAATACAACCCTAACCAACAAAGTCAAAGCTGGTCAAACAACTCCCAAATGACCTCAAGTCAACCTTGAAGAACTCGATCTTCAACAGCAAGCATAGGCAGCCAAAAACAATCCACAATACCTAATCAAACTGCAATCAACTTCTGGTCAAACCTGCGGTAGCTCTTTGACAATCAACACAGGTCAAAGAGTGGTCAAACCTGGTCAAAAAGGCTGAACAGAAATGCGGCTAGCCTAGGAGAGGCTGCCCAACCCAAACCGCAGTCAAGAAAGCCTCCACGCTGGTCAACGTTGTCCAATCTGCCCACCTACAGCTAGGTCAACCCAAGTCAACGCTGCCCTAACTAAAAATCTGCGTCCTCCTTTCAGCCACACGTGTGAGAGAGAGATGCTCTTCTAATGCGTAGGAGAGAGAGAAGATGTGTGGTGAGATGAGTGGAATAATGCCACAAGGTCTCCTTTTATATGAATCGTGGAGGATAAGTTGGGGGTGAAAATCATTGTTTTACTTGCTGGCCAACCTTGACAAATTATCAAGAAATACAAATAAATTCATATCTCCATGAATACATGTCGGAATCAGATGATCATTAGATCAATCCTAGACCTCTCGATGAGAGGAATCCAAGAAAAATATCAGCTACCATAAATGAGGTGATCCACATGGAGTTTGGCCCTAGTTTCCAGTTTTAGCACTCCCTCTCAACTAGGGAGAACTCCATCTGCTAATCCACTTGTCTGTCGGTACTATCTCTCCCATCAAATGCACTGCCCTGTGCTGCTCTGCTCTGCTCTGCTGAACAATTAAGAAGAAAAAATGACCAAGAATGTATCATACCATCCTCTACTGACCCGAAGTCAGTCCCAGATAAAAGAGAGTGTTTAATAGCACTCTTACTGATCCGAAATCAATTCCAAATAAAGAGTGTCTCATACCACTCTTACTAACCCGAATTCAATCCCAAAAGAGAGTGAGTTATATCACTCTTATTGACCTGAAGTCAATTCCAATTGATCCTAGATCAATGTCATCCTAGAATAGGGAGTACGGTAGATAGACGATGCGTCCATCAGTACTACTATGGTCCCTATCCTCATTTACCTACTCATTGGCCAGATGAGAGGTACTTCCCATGAGTCCATGTCTTGGCAGGAGAAGGATGAACCACTCATCTTGCCTACATGTCGCCACGGGGTACCACAGGGGAAGACTGAATCATTCACCTTGTACATAGCGCACCACTAGGGGTGGTTGAGTCACCCTATGGTCGCTCGTCGCTCCAAGAAGTACCCCAAGACCCCTGGAGCTCCTAGAGCTCAATGTATGCATCATACAGGACCCTCATAAGAGGGTCTCTCCATGATTCCTAGTCGTTCTCAGAAAGTCAAGAATTTGACCTTTCCCAGGGGCTTCATTAGAATGTCGATGGCCTGCTCATCAATCCCAATATGATGGAGCCTTATTCCTCCTCGTTGTACCATATCCCGGATAAAGTGGTACCTGATATCGATGTGCTTGGAGCGATCATGAAATACAGGATTCCTTGATAAACGAATCCCACTATGGTTGTCGTAGAGGATCACGGTAGTATCTAGCGTATGTCCAAAAAACCCACTGAAGAGCTTCCTCAACCAGAAAGCCTCACGGGAGGCCATACTCGCAACAATGTACTCTGCCTCAGTGGTGCTCAAAGCCACCGACTTCTGCTTCCTACTCATCCAAGATATCGAAGCAGAACCCAAAGAGAAACAGCACCCGAAAGTGCTCTTATGGTCCACCACACTACCTGCCCAATCAGTGTCAGAATATCCATGTAAACTCACATCTCTGGTAGTGTATCTCAACCCATGAGTGATTGTGCCCCGAAGATATCTCAGAAGATTCTTGGCACCAATCCAATGTGAGTGATGAGACTCAACCATATATTGGCTCAACGTGTTGACTGCAAAACATATATCCAGACGGGAGTTCACCAAGAACATCAATGCTCCTATGAGTTGACGATACTCAAAAGAATTACCCAATACAGGTCCGACAGCACTACCGCATAACTTCTTGAAGTTAAGCTCCATCAAGGTAGTCACGAGCTTGCAGTCCACCATACCAAATCTCTCCAATATCTTCACCACGTATTTTCCTTGAGATAGGAAAATTTCTCCTGGCTTTTCCCAGACCTCTAGCCCAAGGAAATAGTGCATTAGTCCTAGGTCCTTCATCTCAAATTCGGAAAAAACTCCCTCTTACATTTGTGAACGAGAGGTCCGCACATGTCAGAAAGAGGTCGTCCACATACATCACCAGTATGAGAGGCTTATCATCTTCAACCTTAAAGTAAAGGTTCGGATCAGCTTCATTGCTAGTGAATCCCAAATTCATCAAATAGCTATCGATCCTCTCATACCAAGCTCGGGGTGCTTGCTTCAGCCCATAGAGAGCTTTCTTCAACCTACATACATGAGATTCCCGATTATGAATCTCAAACCCCTCGGGTTGTTCCACATAGACTTCCTCTTTAATCAAACCATGCAAGAATGTGGTCTTGACATCCATCTGATGTAGGTTCCATACTTGTGAAGCGGCAAGGGCTATGATCGAGCGGATGGTGGTGTATCGGGCAACAGGTGCAAATATCTCATCATAATCTACACCTTCCTTTTGAGAGAAGCCTCAAGCAACAAAGCGAGCCTTATACTTTTTAGCACTCCCATCAACTCCATTCTTGATTTTGTAAAGCCACTTCGAGGTGACAACTGTTTTGTCCTGGGGTCTAGGTACCACATCCCAGACATCATTCTTCATGATGGACTCGTATTCTTGTTGATTTGGGGTAGCATCGGACGTGCTCTAGCCATGAAAATTGGTGGAGAGGCTAAAGCACGAGATCTCCAATACCCAAAAATGGTTTGGGTAGAATCTAACCAGTTTGGGAGATATTAAAATAATTAATATTTTTAATGGAGTCCCTAAGTCTAAACTTAGGGAAAATAAAATATTAATGTGAATTAATATAAAATTGTGTTAGAAGGGTCCAAAAGTCATGGATCAAGCTAGAGTTAATCTTAGCCATTGATTAGGGACTTAATCTTGGCTGTTGAATCGTCAAGGAGAAAAGTATAAGAGGAGGCTTGAAGGTCACTTGGAGAACACACCGAGTTGACCAAGATTTCGATTTTCTGGGGCAGGGTTTGCTGAGGAAGTCGAAAGAGTGATCAGAGTTGCAGCTGAGGGGTAGTGAATATAGAAGCAGAGAGGTAGAGATAGTACCAGGAGAATCAATGCAGACGCCGAGAGAGAGGGATGCAGAGCCAGCCAGAGGTTCACACAGAGCCAACCAGGGCTCAAACAGAGGCGGCTAGGAGCTGCACAGTGCCTTAGAGAGCCACCATGGGTGACGCAAAGGCTCTAAGGGCTGACGTAGTGCCTCTAGAGGTTGACGCAGGGCAAGCTAAGGTGACGTTGGGCCAGAAAGGGCTGATGCAGTCCCTAGAGGCTGTTGATGGGGTTTTTCGTGGGGCAAATTGGAGTTGGGAGCTGTCGAAGTGTTTATCCGGGGTTTCAACCAAAACATTTGTCTCCGACTTAGAGGTACTACTACCGAGATTATTCTCTGTTGGGTGTGCCAGTTTTGGCACCCAAATTGTATTAAAAAACTGCATAATAATAAAACCCTCAGATGGCTGCACCAGTTTTCCCGCATTGGGTTTTTCCGTGGACATTCGTCCAAAAACAACAATGTGACTTATGTGCTTGTTTTGCTTCCTTCAGTTGATGATCTGTAATGTGTTGAGCATGTACTTGTATTTATTTTCAGTATTTACATGGTAAATAACATGTTAATTAATCAGAACAAGTAGGCAGAAATAAATCAGAAAGTACATGAAGGGTTTCTAACAGCTAAACTTAGAAATTCCAACATGGTATCAGAGTGTGGTTGCAAATCACAAGAGAACTGAGGACATCAGCCGAGCAGAGCAGTAGCAGCAAAAAAGAACTGTCCCGAGTGACAGAAGTTGTTCCTAACAGAGAAGCAGTAAGGAAGGGGTGATGCAATGCCTGCGTCATCAAGTTTGAGCCGGGAAGAGGATCAACGCAGTGACAGAGGGGAGCAGACTCGACCTACTCAATGCCCGGTCATCTTTCTCAGTCAAGAAGGATTGACGCCCGTGGCCAAGAGGTGCAGATTTTGCTGGTGCCAAGATTGCGTAGAGCCTAGAAGCTCTAACCTTCAGTTTTGCCGGGGCTTAGGATGTTGTGGGTAAGTTGCAGAGTGAAGCTGGTGGGGTACTGTAGTCAGAACAGTGCCTAATAGGGCAAGACCAAGGAGAAGGGAGTTGCTACCGAGGGTTTATAGCCAAGAAATCCGGATCAGTGGTGCAACAACACTAAGGATCGGAGTGGGGGCATCTCGACATTGGTAGAAGGGTTTCCAAGAGGGAAATCGAGGCTCAGAGGGAGTCACACCGAGAACTTCCAGAAGGGAAGTAGAGGAGCAGCGAGATGGCAGTGAACGGGGTAAGAGACCAGGACAGACTGGACGAAGCCTCAAACTTCGTAGTCTGGAAGGCCAAAATCTTATCCGTTCTAGACAGGAACCGTCTCAAGCAATTCACCTTGAGGACAATAGCGGTCCCAGTTGACCCGACTGATAACGATAAGTACGAGGATGCAATGGTGAGGGCCAAGAGCATCATCCTTGACGAGGTCAAGGACCATGTAGTACCACACATTGCCGAGAAGAATACAACAAATGAGATGTGGGAGGCCCTAAAGAAGTTGTATCAGCATACTTTCGTGCAGAGGAAGATGCTACTAGAAAATCAGTTACAATCATACCAGATGCAGAAGGGAGAACAGATCGACCCCTTCCTCGGTCGATTGAAGGAGATCCGGGATCAGCTGACTTCCATAGGAGCCACGCCGGATCAAGAATTGATGGTGAGAACAGCCTTGAATGCAGTCTCAGAAGACTGGGAGGTGTTCGTCTAGAGCATTCGCCAAGAAGATATCAGAAGGCTAAGCAAGGTGGGAAGCAGCAGCAAGTGGAATAGAATCAAGGAGGAGGAAGAGGAGGATGCTGCCCTAGCATCTGAGGGAAAGTAGGAGAAATGAAAGAAGGACCTCTCCAAGGTCAAATGCTTCAACTGTGGGGAACTGGGTCATTATGCGAGCCAGTGTCCGAGGAAGAAGAGTAAAGGAGAGGCTTCCGAGACCAAGGTTGTGCCAGCAAGGGCGGAGAAAGAATTGGAGATAGATGATGACTGTGCCATGAGTGCTCACATGCCACTTGAGTGGAACTGGGGAGACATCGAGCTATAGTCAAACAGACTATAGGCAATGAGGGGTCGGATACTCGAGGTACCCAACCTCTTGGATTGTACCTCGCTAGCAGTACTGGCGGATGTCGGTAGAGACGGATGCAGATAGAACAACAGAGAGAGCTACAGTGCAAGAGTCCCAAGACAGTGTGAGGCAGCAGTGCGAGATGCACAGAGTTGTTGCAGCAGCACACAGGTCAAAGAGGAAGCACTTGTTAGTGATAGAGGGATCTTCAGCATCGGGAGTGTTTCTAGCTTGACGAAGATGTTAGAGTTGGGAGATTAGTTACTTACTTCTCAGTAACTGAGTTGCAGTGCAACAGTTAGCAATGGCAATGCTAGGGGCAACAAGATGCAACATGATGAGGGGGTTGCAGTGCAGCAGTTAGCAATGGCAATGCTAGGGGTAGCACGATGCAACATGATGAGAGGGGTTGCAGTGCAAATGCAGTAGTGGTAGTGGTAGGGCCATGGGCAGCGACACGGATGCAAAGGGAGCTGTCGTATAGATGCAACAGTGGAAGTGGCAGGGCCATGGGTAGCAGTACATGATGCAGTAGTGCAAAAGATGTTGGGTAGCAGGCCTAACATCAGCACTGGGATCGATGCGGATGATCAGTGTGATGCTGAGTGAGGAGTATTGCTAGAGCACAGTCCTCGCTAAGAGGGAGTGTTGATTTGGGGTAACATCGGATGTGCTCTAGCCACGAAAATTGGTGCAAAGGCTAAAGCACATGATATCTCCAATACCCAAAAATGGTTTGGGAAGAATCTAACCAGTTTGGGAGATATTAAAATAATTAACATTTTTAATGGAGTCCTATTGTGCTGTAAAACAACCCCCCATTTCTAAAAACTTTTACACAAAATTTTTAATAAGAAATGGGTCCCCTTTTAAATGAACTTAGTGAAATTTGTGATTTGATAAATAAAACTGGTATTGATCTCGTTATAAGAACAAACCTTTATCAAAAGGCCTGATGTAATTGATTCATTCGGTAAAGTGTTTTGAATAAAGTATAAAGTGTTCCTTTAAAAAACATCATAAATAATTCTACATTGTGATAAAGCGATCGAAGATTGCGTATCGCAATGACAAAGGGATACACATAAAAAGGTCCTCATCAAATCTTCCGATCCGATAAAGGTAATTGCAATTGGCAATTGGAGGTATCATATGGCAAAGAACTAAAGCTCAAGCCGAAACCCCAATTGCGATTAATAAATAAGGCATGCATCTCAAGAATAAATCATTCGCGAAATGTTTTGCATGCATAAGTCTTTTAAAAATTAATAAATCAAACCAATTCAATGAAAACATACTCTGCCTTATTATAATATCACTTTATCGCAATCGGAGATATTTGTCTCAAGTGATGAAGCCTCGCCCTTTTGAAACTCCCGATTGCGATTTGCGATTTATCGTCGATCGCCGATCGGGGAAATCCAAAGACACGCTTGAGATAATCATTCATATATGATCGATGAGATGGGTATTTATGGTATTTATTCATCACGATTGGTGGCTTGAACGACTATTAATTTCACAGTTAAGAGTAAATCCTTCAAAGATTTCACTCGTGGTGGTTCTTAATTGTGTCCGACTTATCATATGTCAATTGCCTTAATTTTGTTCATTTTCATATTGGCTTTCAGCGGCAATATCCCTGTGTTACGGTTTGTAATTGTCTGTGCAGAGTTTCTTTGAACTCATGAATCCGGAGAAGATGGGGAAGAAATCTAAGAAGGCCAAGGCAACTCCTGTAGCTAAAGAACCAGAACCGAGCAAGAAGGGACTAATATCAGATACAACATGCCTCGGTCTGGGAAATGCGAGCTGGGAAAGTATCTACAATTTGATAGAAGCAGAGGAGCCCAAAGAATTGGAAGAGGAAGCCACAGCTGATTCCACTAGCAAATCAGAAGGAACTCTCAAAGAACTGGCCTGTTCATACCTTCACAAGATAGCAGCGCGGGCCAAAATTTTGCCATACACTAATGTGGTTAGATGGGTCGTCGAGAAAATCCCAACTTCAGACCGAACATTTTCCATGGTTGATGGAAGAATATTCGGGTCATTTAAACCTGAAGATCTCAGGCAAATGTACCATCTACCTCCGCCCGAGAAGCGCTATAACAAGGCATTCCTGGAAGCATTTGCAAAAGAAAATGACTTGGAATCAAACCTGATTAGACATTGGAGGCATTTCTCGGAGAGACATAAGCACGAGTCATCGGGTAAGTATTATATTGATTCATTGTCTCTCCTTATTGCTATGCTGGCGCTATGATGTGTAGACTATGGGGACAACATGATTCTGCAAGATTTACTATAGATATGGTCCCGTTAATGGAAGCTGCGATTCATGGTTATGTTATGAGTTGGGCAAATATTCTATCTGATAGAATAGCCACTGAGATACTAGAATACAGAAGGAAAACGTATACAACTTCCTGGACCATTCCTCCTTTTTACTACAGTGCATATATTCTTGATATCATTTGTTTTAATTCTAAATACCCTGTACTCGGATGGAAGTGGACTTCCCAAGATCCTAATCCTATTCATAATTATCACAAACAGCTGTGGAAGGCCCACTATAAGAATCACCTGTACAGAATTTGCAATGGTTTTGTCCTATCTGTATACTATTCTATCTTCAATAAGCCTGCCCCTAGGATATCTCAGGAAGCAGTAATTGACCTAACAACAGTGGGTAGCTAGTTCGGAGAGGAGAAATTCACTTATGTAAGGCTTTTCGGCAGTCTTACCAAACCCCATGTTCTTCCTCTATATGTTCCTGATAAACTGTTGGCCCGAGAGTTAGCATATTAGATAACAGTTGAAGGAACGTCAAAAACCCTGAGGGATTCCAAGAAACATATGTGGCCTGCATTCCCTCTACGGTGTGGTGGTTTTACCTTACATGGTTATAAACATGCAAAGAAAGAGACAGAGAAGATTCAGATGCTAAATCTTGCAACCATTCTGAATAGGCAATATGACCCAAGGAAGGTTGCCTATAACGTTACTTCTCAAGCTAAACTTACCAGATTTGATCATGAAGCAGATGACTTTGATGATTTGTTTGCTTCAGCTGAAATATTTTATCAGGTTGAAGGATTAGCTAGTATCAAATATGGAGAAGAGGAACTAGAAAAATTCAATAGGCTCAGAGCCCAGAAGTTGTAAACTCTCTCTTTGGATATATTAGCTACAACCCCAACAGTTCAGCCACAGAGTTAAAGTAAACAACAAGCTGCCGATAATACTCCTGTAGTGGAGAAGGTTCCCAAAAAGGAAAAGTTGCCAGAGCAGGAGCAAAGACAAGAAACAAGTAGCGAACCCTTTGATTCAAGCATTCCCGGGATAGATTAGTCACTTTTATGTTGTTGCATTTTAGAATAGATCATTCATCATTCCCATTAGATACTGTAAATCAATCAGTTATCCATCCCACTTATATATTATTGGGAAACTGGTCCCATTATATCCAGTTGAAGCCACCACACCAAATGGAAAAGGAGCAGTTTTAAGGTCCAGACCGGGTGGTTTTCCCCGATGTTGATGCAGCGATTTTCGAAACATCAACATTTTTGGCGCTAGAAGGAGGGCATGAACTGTGAAAGGCGAGAAAATCTGTTGGGTCCCTATAATACTAGTGATTACCCCATTACTATTGTAGTTATACCCCTTATTTATATTGTTGTGCCCCTATTACCCCCATATTGTTATTTATGTGCCCCATAGAATCCCTCTATTGTTATTTTTGTGGCTTTATATTATTATTGTTAGATCGGCTGGATTATATTGTGACTCCTTAGACTCCTATATATAGAAAGGAGGTTTTGTCATTTGTATCATCCAAGAATTGTTCATTTGTGTAATGTAAAGGAGGTTGCCCCCTCGAAGAGGCTGAATTCTAAGGCGTTGATCTATCTTTTCTATCTTTTCTTGAACTGGTTTCATAACAAAATCCAAATCTATAATCCATTCTGAGAGTAAATCTCCCTCCACCTCACCTCCGACTTCTCCCTCGCATGTTAAATCTTCAGTTTCTAAGCGAGAAGTCGAGAAAACAACAACCACTGCTGAACTCCAAAACATCTCAGATAAATCAACTCTAGAATCTCCTAAAGTACAGTCTCTAATTCATAAACTTCAAGGATTCTCAATATCACCACAGAAATCTGAGTTATCTCAAGGCAATGTGACTTCGCAATTCATTCCTTCTCATCCCCTCACTAGACTTTAGAGTGAAAAGCTTGGTATTGAACCTACTAAATTACCTTTGCCTAAAAGAAAAAGAGCAAGGAAGACAACTGAAGGGTCTGATAGTGAAACTTTCTCATCATCATCATCCATTTCATCTTCTCCATTGCAAAGTCAACCACCCACTCCCCCACTTCAGATTTTCATTCAACAGGGTACTGGAACTTCAACATCTGCTTCTCAACCACCTGGAACTTCAATATTGTTTCTTTCCCAACCATCTGGAACTTCATCTACACTATCATCCATTAGTAGTTTAACAATGGCATAGAACCCATGGAACAATCTTCGTGCAGTCACAATGCCTGCACCTTTGAACCAATTGCCAACTCATCCCGAGAAATGGTTGCCAAAATTCAACCCAGATGCAGGCATACAGGCAGATGAACACAAACAACTTTATGTTGTCAATCAATTTAAAAGGAGTTACTGAAAAAGATGTGGTTGTCAGGCTTTTCTCGTATATCCTACAAGGATCAGCCGAGTCTTGGTACTTTTCGTTACCATCAGGATCCATTACTAGTTGGAATATTTTCCAAGAGCAGTTCTTAACTAAATTTGGTGATGACAGGTCCTTAGCGACGTTAATCAATGATCTCTCAAATCTTAAAACGGAATCTAGGGAGCCTATAAAAGAGTTCAATTCACGATTTAATAAACTTTTAAATAAGATTCCTACTGCATCAAAACCTAGTGAAGAGGTTAGAAGTGAATGGTACATATCAGCTTTACCTTCAAACATAGCTATTTTTGTGGATAGAGTTGCAAAGCTTACTTTAGCAGATAATATGAACGAGGCAATCGTTGTGGAAAAACGTATCATCGCCTTAGAAAATAAAGCTGCTCTTGAAGATAGAAAATCTAAAAAAGTCACCTTCAAAGATGATTCAAAGAAGAAAATGGTTAAAGATCCATACGATATGGAAGGTCTCCAAAAGGTTCTAAAAACTATGTCAAATGAAATGATAGAAATTAAGAAACAAGTAGTTGAGACCTCAACTAAGAAGCCATTTAGAAACTTTAAGAAACCAGAATCAAAACCCCCTAATGCTATATCCAACGCAAAGTTAGACCCCAAGAACAATGAAGAAGAAGATACAGTCTTATCATCTAAAGAAACTGAAGAAGAGGAAGCTGTAGAATGTCATGGGATGTGGGACTTCATTTTGCCCAATTCTGATACTGAAAATGAACAGGAAGCTTTTCCAGTAAGTACCAAGAGTAAAGGAACTCCTGAACCTGTTCAAGCGACTCAAAAGAAAAAGAACATGGGTACTACTACTAAAGAAAAGGTTCCCACAAAGAAGTCTACAACGATACCTACTCAAAATCAGCCATCAACTTCCAATCCACCTTCATCATCTAAAACATTAGTAGTTGTAGACTCTATGGATTACAACATCATTGAAGACATGAAGAAAACGAGAGCAAATATCACTATATTTGAGCTTAGTAAGCTCAAACATCAACAAAAATTGCTGCTCAATGAATTAAATGCAGTACCTTCTTCTCCTCTTCTGAATGATGTATTGTCCAAAGCTGCTAATGACACAGGTAAGCCACCAGCTAGTAGAGTAGAAGCTACTGATGCTGTTATAATCGGAGATAGATCAAATTCCCATACTCCTTTTTGCTTGACCTACGAGATTTATAATAGAAATCTGCATAATTGCTTGATAGACTCAAGGGCTTCATCAAATATAATGCCAGTTTCGGTTTGTTTTAAATTGAATATTGAACCCCAAAAGTCTGCAGTGCATATTGTTCAGTTGGATAAAACTAAGGTCCAAGCATTGGGAGAAATCAACTCAGTTACCATTAGGTTATTAGCTGATCCAAGAGTGGTTCAGAGAATTGATATATTAATTGTTGATATTCCTGAGTTTTATGGTTTGATTTTAAGCAGAGACTGGTTTGAGAAACTTCATGGTTACATTTCTACCGATTGGTCTCACATGTGGCTTCCCTATAAAGGGAAGCCAAATTAGATCAAGATTGATCGGGAAAAGCATATGACTCATACTGTAACAGAGTTTGAACAAGAAAACCAGCCTATAGCATTCAACAATAATATTCTTGGTAACTACTCATCTGAATCATTATTTGGTAATTTTAGTGCTCAATCATCACCTTTCTCAGTTAATAGTTTCACATCTCAAATTGAAAATTTTTCCCAAACAGATACATCAAGATGTGTTAAAATTGCTGAGGAAATTGTAAATAAAATTGTAAATAAACCTTTATTTTGGTCATTATATTTTGATGAGTCTAAATCTAATGACGGTGCAGGAGCAAGATGTATTTTAGTTAGTCCTGAAGAAGAAAAGACTATGTTATCATGTAGATTAGAATTTGAGTGCACAAATAATACTGTTGAATATGAAACCTTGATTCAAGGTCTTTACAAAGCAATAGGTCTTAAAGTGAAATATTTGAAAGTGTTTGGTGACTGAAATTGTTATAAAGCAAGTCAGAAATACTATACATTGCCTTTCTAGTCACCTTAAACATTATCAATCCTTGGTACAAGACCTTGTATCTCATTTTCTAGCATTTAATATTTCTCCCATTCCTAGATCTCAGAATGCAACAGCAGATTTATTAGTCAATGTTGCTTCTAAGCTCCTTCCATCTGAAGATTACAGTCCCGATAGATTTTCAGTAGAGTTAATTTTTAGGCCATCGGTTCCAGATAATGTCACTAACTAGCGAATATTCAATCATGACGACGACATTTTAAATTTCTTAACTTCTGATAAATCCTATGATGATCAAATTATTAATGAAAATGAGCATAATCTTTAAATAAAGAAAAAACTAGAAGAAAATTCAATACCTAAACCAGTGGTCAAACTTGAAGACCTTTATGACATCAAAGATAGGTTTAAACAGGTTACTAATTCAAAGCTTCAAAGTTCTACTTTAAGATTTGAATTAATAAACCTTGGCACAGAGGCCAAGCCACAAAATATCAATTTGGGATTAGGACTTACTTCAGAAGAAAGATTTGCATTTATCAGATTATTGAATAGATATAAAAATATCTTTGCTTGGACTTATGATGACTTGAAAACATATGATACTTCTATCATACAGCATACAATCCAATGATATCTGAAGAAAAATAAGTACAACAAAAATTAAAGAAAATTCATCTGAACCTTGAAAGTCAAATAAAAGCAGAGTTAAACAAACTTTTGAAGGCTAAAATAATTTTTCCTGTTAGACATTCAAATTGGGTGTTCAACTTGGTGCTTGTGAGAAAGAAAAATGGTGACATTAGAATTTGCATTGATTTTAGAAATCTTAATAAGGCAAGTCAAAAAGATAACTTCCCACTACCAGCAATGGAGTAAACTCTGCATTCAGTCGCTGGTTCTGAATTAATGTCTTTCTTAGATGGTTTCAGGGTATAACCAAATCTTGGTGCACCCCGATGACAGACTCAAGACTACTTTTAGAACTAAGTGGGGAACTTATGCCTATCAAAAAATGCCTTTCGGTTTAATTAACACTGGAGCTACTTTCCAAAGAGCAATGGATTTAGCATTCAAAGGTCTGATTAATAAATCAGTGGTTGTCTATTTGGATGACATTACTGTCTTCTCTAAGAAAAGAGAAAATCATTTACATGATTTGAAACAAATCTTTGAACGTTGTAAAAGGTATGGGATTTCACTGAATCCTAAGAAGTCATTTTTTGCTCTTGACCAAGGTAAACTCTTGGGGTTCATTGTTTCAAAAGATGGTATTTATATCAATTAAGATAGAATCAAAAAGATTTATGATATTCCATTTCCACATAATAAAAAATCGATGCAATCATTTTTAGGTCAAATAAATTTTGTAAAAATATTTGTTTCAGATTTTTCACAGATTGTTTTACCATTACAAATCATGATCAAGAAAAACTCAGTGTTTAAATAGGGGCATATAGAAAAGGAGGCTTTTGATTCAATCAAGCAAGCAATCATAAATGCTCCTGCATTGAACACTCCCAATTTTTCAAATCATTTTATTTTATATACTCTAGCATCTGATTCATCTTACACAGCAGTACTGACACAAATCAATGATCAAAACTTGGAAGCACCAATATCATTTTATAGTTCAAATCTTCAAGGTGTTGAGCTTAATTACTCTGAAGTTGAAAAGCAAGTCTTTGTTGTATTCAAAGCCATTAAACACTTTAGGCCCTTTCTCTTAAAGACTCACACAAAAGTAATAGTCCCTTTTTCAGCAATAAGACAGTTGCTAGCGCAAAGGAAATTGAGAGAAAAAGGGAAAATTGGGTTACGACATTACAAGAATATGATTTGGATATTAGACCAGCAAAGATTGTCAAAGGCCAAGGTTAGCAGGAACTTCTAATATTCAAGAACATGAAGGTACCAACAATATTGAAAAAATCAAGGAAATAAGTACTATCAATCCTGAATCCCAATATGTAGATTTCATATTTTATTTGAAAAATGGATATGTTCCTTCTAAACTTTCCTATAAAATAAACGTGCCATAAGACTGAAAGCAAAAAACTTCATGATTGTAGATGATGTGTTGTTTAGACGGAATTATGATTCTATTTTGTTAAGATGCTTAGAAAAAAATAAAGCGCAAAAGGTCTTGCAGGAGTTACATGATGGTCCAGCAGGAGGACATTTTGGAGCTGATACAACAGCTCATAAAATTATTCATGCTGGGTATTATTGGCCCGCCTTATTTAAAGAAACTCATGAATATGTAAGGAAATGCAGAACATGTCAAACCGCTAGTGGAAGACAAAGAAAGCCAGCTTTTCCTTTGCAACCAGTCAACATTGAGCAACCTTTTGAACAATGGGAATTGGATATCATTGGAGAAATTATTCCACATTCATCCAAACAGCACAGGTACATCCTTACAGCCACGGATTACTTTACTAAGTGGGTAGAAGCAATTCCTTTGAAGGCAGCAAACTCTGAGGCAATCATTGAATTCATAGACCAATTCATCATTACCAGGTTTGGTATGCCAAATGCTCTTATTTTTTATAATACATCTTATTTCTCTGGTAATTCTATACTTGAATTTGCTATCAAAAGAGGATTCAAATTGAAATATTCTGCAAACTACTACCCTCAGGGTAATGGTTTAGCAGAATCCACCAATAAAAATCTTATCAAAATCATTAAGAGAACGATTGATCAGAATCATAAGAATTGGCATAAGCCTTTGATATTTTCATTATGGGCAGACCGTATAACATAAAAGGCCTCAATAGGCACTTCTCCATTTAATCTCGTGTATGGAAAGGGGGCTGTCATACCAGCAAACTTAGTACTTCCATCACTAACCTCAGTGCAGTTTATTGAAGAAAATCTCTCAGCTTCTATTCAATTGAAACATAATCAGATCCTGAAATTAGAAGAAGAAAGAGAGAAAGCCTGAACTACACATGTGAAGCATCAACAAATTATTAAGCCTTCATTTGATACAACTTCCACTGGCCCAAAACTTTTACAAGTTGGTAATTTTGTTTTGAAATGAGAAAAAGCCCACGAGGATAAAGGAAAACACACTAAATTTCAGAAAATGCGGCTCGGACCATTTCGAATCAGCGAAAAGATAGGCCCATCAACGTTCATATTGCAAGATCTATCAGGAAAGAGAGATTCTCTTCCTGTAAATGGGCTTATTTTGAAAAAATTCTTCACTTGAGGAAGTAACCCCTTCTTACTTTGTAAATATTCAATTTTCAGCTATATTTGTGTGAATAATTAGTTTAGTTTTGTAATAGCCGTAAAATTTGAAAGCAGGAAGCATGAAAATTTGATTTGTACTCACCTGAACTGCTAGCTGATCCCGTGAAGTCGACGATACTGTTGCTGTTTTGTTCTGTTGCTGCTGTAGGCTCCAATTACCCAGGGAGACCAATTCCACCCAACCTGATTGAGCAGAGGCTGGCTGCTCAATCCAGCAAGCTTCTCACAGAAGCCCACTGTCCCCCGTGCCCAGAACCTCAGACGGATTAAAGCTCTTCCAATAGTAAATCTCTGTCACTGCTAAATTCTGCTCCACCTCCTCTGGTTTCACTGCTCCATTTTTCCCCCCTGTTCTCGGTTCACAAATTCGGTTTTAACCCCGGGCCTGGCGGTGGCCGCTCTCCAGCATGCAACCACCGCCTTCCCCTGTCCCGACACGCCTTCTACGCTTTGAGTCTCTCTCCCTGCTGTCATAGCACTCTGAAGTTTATCCTGTTGGAATTAAACGTCCCCCGTACATGAGGGTCCTTCTTGTTATATACTTTAGTTTTATAAAGTTAATATATATATTGTCAGGTTTAATATATATATATTTTATAAAGTTTATAATTATATTTTATAAAGTTAACTTATATATATTGTAAAGTTTAATATTTATATATATTTTATAAAGTTTAGAATTATATTTTATAAAGTTTTTTTAAAAAAATTATATTTATAAAACTTTAAATAAATTTATTATTTAAAATTCATCACATTTGTTTTTATTATAAAGTTTGAAACTTTATATAGTGGATTAGTTTAGATGGGCCGTTACATACACTCCCTCTTCTGTAAACTTCGTCCCGAAGTTAGAGTTTTAGGTTTAAGGTTTTAATGGATATGACTTTTTCTATCCAGGTCCCCAAGCTATCCTCAAATCATCCTATCCTTCCTAATCTCTTCTGCTCCCATCCTATCCGTCCTCTACTGGAGTATGCCATGGTGCCAGTTTTACTGACCTGACCATTCATAAACTCTAAAGTGACAGCGTCGGTTATACCGACCTGATCCCTAGTAGGCATCCGGCAGTCATCATCACACGTCTAGGGGAGCGTGACTCGCACAGTCCTCCCATGACTCCAGGGTTCGGAGGATAAACGGTGGGCAACACCTCCACCCCTCCCAATAGAACTTAGGGCTAACACCCTATCATAGAATCACTTGGAGCTTTAATTGTTCTGAAGTCTTGTTATCATGTGGTCATCCCGATAATTGGATACTTGAATCTGCAATCATACACTCACTCATGCATTCGTAACATGTGCATCAGCATATTCAAAATAACTCATGTATTATTCACATATGATACTACAGTATAACATATTTTTACCATTTTCTATGCATGTCTTTTGACTTCCATCTAAAATGTATTCGCTTCCTGATTTCTATGCCATTGATCATATTGATATGTAAAAACAAAACAGATTTACAATATCTTATTTTCTATTAGAAGTAAAATCCTTTAACTGTCTTAACTTTCCTTCGACAACTATAATTTAATAAAATGAACCACATATATCGTTTTGGTATCCATGTACCAGCAGAAGTTAAACATATATTATGTCACAAAATTTCACGTTTATCTATAATCATTCAAAAAATGTTTCCGGGTCTCTGACTGCAATAGAGTAAAAATATATACTAAACACAGTTTAAAGTTCTTCAAAATTGACATAGTCTAGGGTATCTTTGACATATGTCCTCTGTATTTTCCCAAGTTGCTGATCCAGGACTGTACTTGTCCCATTGGACCTTAACTTGGTCCACCAGGCGGTTCCTCAGCTATCGAACCCTACGTCCCAATATACGTAATGGTTCGACCGTTACGATTCCCTTGTCCCATACCTGAAGATCCCGCTATAGTGGGTTGATGCGCTGCTTGGTCGTTGCTGATTACTGCATGAATTCTATGATTATCTTGATTGTTTGATATTGGTCCCTCTCTAGTCTTATGCGACATATTCGACGAAGCTTCAGGGCAATCTCGTTGAAAATGCGGTCCCCCACATCCCCAACAATTTAGCGGCATTGATCCTCTTGACCCAGGACGTGAATTGCTAGAGAACGAGCTTCGTCCTCTCATGCTGATTTCTCTCGAATTTCTACCTCTGCTGGCAGTCCCTTGAGATAACCATGACCTAGCGTTCGATGGTTCCGAGGCTATAGTGTTTACTGCCATGGGAGCTCTTGTTACAATATTTCTAGAGGTAGACCTGTTATCGTAAGGTGGCCTTGAGCTACCTCCGTTGATAAAGTTTCGAGGAGTCTTTCCAGGAAATCCTGATTGTAAAGGTTCTGCTAGCCCTATCTCATTTCTGATTCCAAGGTGCTCTTCTGCATAACGACCACACTCAACCGCCTCGGCTACTGATGACGGTTTCCACATGCTTACCAGGGCTCTAATGCGAGGATTTAACCCAAATATGAAGCGTTCAGCTTGACGTTCATCAGAATCTAAGTAGTGAATGTATTTTACCAGCTCCATAAACCTTATTTCGTACTCTTCCACCGTTTTATTTCCCTGAATTAATGTATGAAAGGCTCTCGCTTGCTGTTGTTGAAAGTATGGAGGTAAATACTTTGCGCGGAACCTTTCCTCAAATAGTTCCCAAGGAACATTATCCGATGTAAGGTGCAGCTGCTTCTCCAGATTTCCCCACCAAATTAAGGCACTCTCCTTTAATTGAAACACGGCAATTTTTGTTTTTGCCGAAGGCGAATATTCTCTTAACCTAAAGCATCGGTTCATTCCTTCCAACCATGCTTCAGCGCGTTCACCTGCTCGACCTCCTGAAAATTCAGGGAGTCTAATTTTCTGAAGCTCTCTAGAGATGTCTTCTCTCGATCCTCTGGGCTCCAAATTTTTTGGTTTCGCTGAACTGGTGGCTACATGCTGAAATTCCTCTTTGTTTTTAGCCTTAGTTGATTCCTTTAATGTCTCCAATAAGGCTTCCAAAGAGTTCATTATCACAGTCAACTCTGGCGCTGGAGCGTTTGATGTTGACAATGGTCTTGGTGGTGACGATGGTGATGGGGATGATGATGGCGGCATTAATGGTGATGATGCTGCCTGGTCACGTCGTCGTCGCTCATACGTCCTTACCATGGTAATGGTCCCTAAACACATAATAAATTTTCTATAAAAATTTGGGGTGGATAACCGAATTTTAACACACAATTTTCTTTTGCAACATCACATTTATAAACGGGTATAGTTTTTGCTATTTTTACCCGCTAGGCGGATCTTACTGGTACCGAGGTCAAGGAGGGTGGTCTCGCAACCTCCTTGTCCTAATGCAGGGTATTCTATCCTAATATGAATAATGCAGAAGTATATGGTTATTAGCTCCAAAAGTAAGACATCTAAGGTTTATTTACCTAATAACATCCACTAAATGAAAATGTTAGATGTTTCGTTTACAATGTACATCGGTAACATACCTGTCATACCTCAACCTGACTATTACATTTAAGGGGTCATATGTATCTATATCCCGAATATATTACTTGGATATGGATTAAATCCATAAAAGAAGGGTTGTTTTGGTTGCTGTGGACAGGTGTGTTGTGCTATCTAAGAGAAAATGTGAGTTCTCACCAAAATTCCTTTCCTTGGTTGAATAATGTTGCAGAAACACAGATCAAACACAAAACTCGCCATGCCCAAGAATGCTGGAGCTAGCAGAGTCCGTCCTGACACTTTGAGAAAAGCACAGTCTGATGTTAGGAAGGGACACACTTCAGTACCTGGGCCAGCAAGGCAAGGCCCCTCCAACATACCTGTATGTCCAGGTGATCCACAAAAGATTGAAGATGGAGATAAAGATGTCTTTGATTACAAAGCTTATGCCTGATAACAAGCACTCAGAACATAAGGTGCATGAACAGAGTTATGAAGTCCCAGAGGAGAACCAATCACTTGAGCATTCTGTTAATTCAGCAGGTAATTCTTTGGAGAAAGCACAACTAAAAGATACGACAGCTTTAAGACACCATGTTTCTGACAGTTGTATGGGAGGCTTCTCCATTGTTAACCATGAATCAGAGGTTTTAAATCAGTCAATTTTAGGTTCACCCTTCACTCAGGTTCCAAAAATTAAATGGGGAATCTGGATGAATATGAGTTGGAACAAACTCAGACCATGGGAACAGACAGTCAACCACTTAAGCCTCAAAATTCAGATGATAGGCCTATAACTGAGGATACTATGCCTTTAGCTAGGAGTGTTGTTTGTGTTATTAACAAGGATAATAGTTCAGTTATGCAGGGTAATTCAAGAGTTGCTGAAGATAAGCAAGAATTTGAGATTAGTGATGCACCTTCTAACGATTCAGAAATATCTAAAAGATTCAAAAGAAGATGATTTTACAGTATGATCAGCCAACATAATTGGAGGATCTGAAAGTTGTGTACAACAGCTCGATCATAAATCTAGTAATGTTGAAGATTTTTGTAAGGCACAAGAGGAGGGTTTTATTGATAATGCATCGGTAAAACGTGAGGGGTGTGGAAACCAATTATTGATCCTGGATGAAGCTGAAGGAACACCTATTCAGGAGACCTCTCTTAGTTGCATACAAAATCATCATAATTCTTTGGAACAACTATGCTAAACAAGGTGTTTGTTGCAGGTGAATATATTCAAGAATCTGGTTCTTCTATAGATAATTGTGAAGGTAAGGAATATTCTTCTGAAAATCATGTAGAACAGAGTTTATTACTGTTACAAGAGATACTGCACAATCAAAGGAGGATCTAGAAGTGATTGAAAGTATAAATGGTGAGAAGTTTAATAAGGATATGAGGATGGCTACAAACATGTTGATAAATGCATATGAGGAAGAAGAGACAGGAGAAAGCAAAGAAAGATTCAGGCACTGCTTTGGTGCTTTCTTTTTGAAAATTTTAATAGAGCCACCGATGAACTCTATCTTCTATGTGAACTGGAATGTGATGTAGAGCAGATGAAAGAGGCAGAAGATGAATTAGCAAAATATTTCTCAATGAAGAGTGAATCTGAAGATGAGGATGCAGCCGAAACCAAGAAGAAAATGGAATCTCTCCGTGATCAGTTAGCAAATGCACTCTATAGAAAGGGATTAGCACTAGCAGAGATTGATTTATCGGAGATACAGAAAATAGAGAGAGATGATGATGATTTCCCAAGTCAAAGTGACACTGCCTTGGCAGCAGATGACAAAAGGAATTTGTTTGAAGGGAACTATGCAGAGTTTCGCAAATGGGCAGATGCAATTTCTCATAAATATGGCTTGTTGACAGTGGTACGTGAGAGGCATTGCAAGCGTCTTGGATCCGCTCTCAAGGTATTAAATGATCTTATTCAAGATGATTCTAGGCCCCCAGAGAAAAAAAAACTTTATGACTTACGGTTGTCCTTGATTGAGGAGATTGGTTGGACTCATCTTAGTATCATACGAGAAAGTGGGGATTCTGGTTAGCTTTCCGTCAGATTATCCTCTATTTTGATGCGGTTGCTCTTTCTTTATTCTTGCTAATACTAAGTTAGTAAAAGCTCATCTTGGTTGGAGAGAGACCAGTCGAATATATACCACCACAATAGGGTTCTGGCAAGAAGATTGTTTCGCTATACAAATGGATGCATATACTTTTGGTCAGAGAAGTCAAATTATGGCAGAATCTAATCCGTCGGGTACGTTGTCCATGAAAGGGAGTGTATATTTTAAAACGCGCGACATTAAAACTCGCAATGTTGTTTGTTGAAATCGATTAATAGGATAATCTGGGATGCAATCGAGAACATCAATTAAGTCATTTCTATAACGACCCGGATTCCTCTACCATCGCATTGACGCAAAGATTGCGCGAATGGATTCAAACCGATATGGCTGTGGCTGCAATTAAATCCATTCTTTTCCCCTTTTGGCGTATATCCCGCGGTATGAACGAAAATGTTAAGTTTGTGAATGCGTACAAACGGGACTTGGAGCAAGATCTTGATCCGGCCAGTACGTCGACATTTCCAGCTACGTCCTCAGATTTGACTGAGCGTTCGTCATGGCCGGTCGGAATTCTTTTGAATTAATAATCATCCGCTAAATATAAAACAACAGTACCTATCTTATCCTTTAGAAACGTTGCTCGACAACAACACAATATCACAGGGATCGGTTTCGGGGATTTTTTTTTTTGGGATTAGGCGGAATTACAGGGATTCCACTGGCGTAAAGATCTGTTTTGGGCATTCGATTTGTTCTTTTTTTATGAGGAATTACGAGGATCTGGCTGGTAAATTTACAACTCCCGCAGTTTGTCCATGCTTTTCTTCTCCGCGCGAAGCGTTCGGAATCACTGTAAAACGCCGTAGAGACTCACGCGTCTAGGGTTTTGTGGTAACACACAGCGCTGGTAAAGATTGCTGGTCCAAGAACGAATTAAATCACAGCAGAATTGAATCACAAGGTGTACAAAAGCGTAGGGCCTGGGAGGTCCCGAAGGGTTTGAACACGGGTTCTGATACCATGTGTAATAGCCGTAAAATTTGAAAGCAGGAAGCATGAAAATTTGATTTGTACTCACCTGAACTGCTAGCTGATCCCGTGAAGTCGACGATATTGTTGCTGTTTTGTTCCGTTGCTGCTGTAGGCTCCAATTACCCAGGGAGACCAATTCCACCCAACCTGATTGAGCAGAGGCTGGCTGCTTAATCCAACAAGCTTCTCACAGAAGCCCACTGTCCCCCGTGCCCAGAACCTCAGACGGATTAAAGCTCTTCCAATAGTAAATCTCTGTCACTGCTAAATTCTGCTCCACCTCCTCTGGTTTCACTGCTCCATTTTTCCCCCCTGTTCTCGGTTCACAAATTCGGTTTTAACCCCGGGCCTAGCGGTGGCCGCTCTCCAGCATGCAACCACCGCCTTCCCCTGTCCCGACACGCCTTCTACGCTTTGAGTCTCTCTCCTTGCTGTCATAGCACTCTGAAGTTTATCCTGTTGGAATTAAACGTCCCCCGTACATGAGGCTCCTTCTTGTTATATACTTTAGTTTTATAAAGTTAATATATATATTGTCAGGTTTAATATATATATATATATATATTATAAAGTTTATAATTATATTTTATAAAGTTAACTTATATATATTGTAAAGTTTAATATTTATATATATTTTATAAAGTTTAGAATTATATTTTATAAAGTTTTTTTAAAAAAATTATATTTATAAAACTTTAAATAAATTTATTATTTAAAATTCATCACATTTGTTTTTATTATAAAGTTTGAAACTTTATATAGTGGATTGGTTTAGATGGGCCGTTACAAGTTTCTTTCTTGGACAATAAAGTTGTAAATAGCCCTCTATTGGTTTTTATTATTTTGAAAAGGTTACTTAAAAGAAAAATGGTGTTAATATTTACTTTTGATAGATGGAAGCCTTGAAGGAAAAAGAGAAAGTACTAGGAAATTAAGTATAATTAAACTCTGAAAATCCTTTTTATTTTTGTAAAATCTTCTCAAAACTTGAAAATACTGTAAATCAATCTAAGTTTTAAAAGCCTAAAAAAGGTTATCAATAGAAAGCAAACACTGATCTAATCTTAGCATCTTCAACTCTTAAAAGTGTCATCCATGTTCTCTTAGGGAGAAAATTATTCACCCCATCCATAAAAGTTTATAATTTTTCAGAGTGTAATTTTAAAATATATTTGATATAAGAGATAAGATGTCTCATCACGAGCCTGCTTACCATGATCATAGGGGACTAGTTCAATTGACATTACCAACACTGCATACCAAAACAGGGTAATGGCTTATATTTATAAGACAAGGGGTCTCATCACGAGCCAGCTTGTTCAGTTAAATTACAACCAGTGAATGGCATTGTCAACAGCTGGCCACCAAACCAGGACAATGACTTTTCATCTTACAAAATGAAGAAATAAGAAAAAAAGAAAAATGCAATACAAAATATGTGGAAACATATCTTTTGGATTCATTCTTTTAAATTATACTCTGAAATGGATGGGACAATGAATGATTAAATGGTTAAAAGGTAACCCTGTCGAGACTATAAACGTTTGCTGGCAGTAGTGGCTCTACCTGTGACAAGGGAGTCATTATATAAGCTAAGTTGGAGAAGTCTCTTGTTTTATCATTATCAACCAATTAAGATTTATTTAAACTTAGAATATATTTAATTTTGAGATGAGAAAGAGATGGAAAAAATAGTTTTCATTATATTCAGAGTTTATGATTACCTAGTTATATTAGATTTTCTCTATCCACTAAGGTTTTCAGATTAAGAAGGTTAAAATATTACATTACTTTCTCAGAGATAACTGTTTTTTCCAGTGAATCGCCAGTTGTTGTGCTGTACAACAACCCCTCATTCCTAAAAACTTTTACACAAAAATTTTAATAAGAAATGGGTCCCTTTTTAAATGAACTTAGTGAAATTTGTGGTTTGATAAATAAAATTGGTATTGACTTCATTATAAGAAAAAACCTTTATCAAAAGGCCTGATGTAATTGATTCATTCGGTAAAGTATTTTCAATAAAGTATAAAGTGTTCTTTTAAAAAACATCATAAATAATTCTACATTGCGATAAAGCGATCGGAGATCGCGTATCATAATGACAAAGGGATACACATAAAAAGGTCCTCATCAAATCCTCCAATCCAATAAAGGTAATTACAATTGGCAATCGAAGGTATCATATAGCAAAGAACTAAAGCTCAAGTTGAACCCCCGATTGCGATTAATAAATAAGGTGCACATCTCAAGAATAAATCATTCGCGAGATGGTTTGCATGCATAAGTCTTTTAAAAATTAATAAATCAAACCAATTCAATGAAAACATACTCCGCCTTATTATAATATCACTTTATCGCAATCGAAGATATTTATCTCAAGTGATGAAGCCTCGTCCTTTTGAAACTCCCGATTGCGATTTGCGATTTATCGTCGATCGCTGATCGGGGAAATCCAAAGACACGCTTGAGATAATCATTCATATATGATCGATGAGACAGGTATTTATGGTATTTATTCATCACAATTGGCAGCTTGAACGGCTATTAATTTCACAGTTAAGAGTAAATCCTTCAAAGATTTCACTCGTGGTGGTTCTTAATTGTGTCTGACTTATCATATGTCAATTGCCTTAATTCTGTTCATTTTCATATTGGCTTTCAGCGGCAATATCCCTGTGTTACGGTTTGTAATTGTCTGTGTAGAGTTTCTTTGAACTCATGAATCCGAAGAAGATGGGGAAGAAATCTAAGAAGGCCAAGGCAACTCCTATACCTAAAGAACTAGAACCGAGTAAGAAGGGACTAATATCAGATACAACATGCCTCGGTTTGGGAAATGCGAGCTGGGAAAGTATCTATAATTTGATAGAAGCAGAGGAGCCCGAAGAATTGGAAGAGGAAGCCACAACCGATTCCACCAGCAAATCAGAAGGAACTCTCAAAGAACTGGCCTGTTCATACCTTCACAGGATAGCAATGCGGGCCAAAATTTGCCATACATTGATGTGGTTAGATGGGTCGTCAAGAAAATCCCAACTTCAGACCGAACATTTTCTACGGTTGATGGAAGAATATTCGGGTCATTTAAACCTGAAGATCTCAAGCAAATGTACCATCTACCTTCGCCCGAGAAGCGCTATAACAAGGCATTCCTGGAAGCGTTTACAAAAGAAAATGACTTGGAATCGAACCTGATCAAACACTGGAGGCATTTCCCGAAGAAACATAAGCACGAGTCATCGGGTAAGTATTCTGTTGATTCATTAGCCTCTCCTTATTGCTATGTCGACGCTATGATGTGTAGACTATGGGGACAACATGATTCTGCAAGATTTACTATAGATATGGTTCCGTTAATGGAAACTGCGATTCATGGTTATGTTATGGATTGGGCAAATATTCTATCTGATAGAATAGCCACTGAGATACCAGAATACAAAAGGAAAGCGTATACAACTTCCTAAACCATTCCTCCTTTTTACTACAGTGCATATATTCTTGATATCATTTGTTTTAATTCTAAATACCCTGTACTCGGATGGAAGTGGACTTCCCAAGATCCTAATCCTATTCATATCTATCATAAACAATTGTGGAAGGCCCACTATAAGAATCACTTGTACATAATTTGCAATGGTTTTGTCTTACCTGTATACTATTCTATCTTCAATAAGCATGCCCCTACGATATTTCAGGAAGCAACAATTGACCTAACAGCAGTGGGTAGCTGGTTCGAAGAGGAAAAATTCACTTACATAAGGCTTTCTGGCAGTTTTACCAAACCCCATGTTCTTCCTTTATATGTTCCTGATAAACTATTAGCCCGAGAGTTAGTATATCAGATAATAGTTGAAGTAATGTCAAAAACCCTGAGGGATTCCAAGAAACATATGTGGCCTGCATTCCCCCTACGGTGTGGCGTTTTTATCTTACATGATTATAAACATGCAGAAAAAGAGGCAAAGAAGATTCAAATGCTAAATCTTGCAACTATTCCGAATAAGCAATATGACCCAAGGAATGTTGCCTATAACATTACTTCTCAAGCTAAATTTACCAGATTTGATCATGAAGCAGATGACTTTGATGATTTGTTTGCTTCAGCTGAAATATTTTATCGGGTTAAAGGATTGGCTAGTATCAAATATGGAGAAGAGGGACTAGAAAAATTCAATAGGCTCAGAGCCCAGAGGTTGCAAACTCTGCCTTTGGATCTATTAGCTACAACCCCAACAGTTCAGCCACAGAGTCAAAGTAAATAGCAAGCTGCCGATAATACTCCTATAGTAGAGAAGGTTCCCGAAAATGAAAAGTTGTCAGAGCAAGAGCAGAGACAAGAAATAAGTAGCGGACTCCTTGATTTAAGCATTTATGTTGATCCTAAACTAATCAAGGAATGGCAGCAATTTGATTCCATCATTAGTAATACTGAAAGCATTCAAGGATTTAGCATACCTGAGGTGACCACTACTCAGAAGTCAGTAATCAACACAGTTCCGACTGAAGGAACAAGCGATCCACCCATGATCCATAAGGATGTAAAAATAATCCCTGAAAATCCCTCCGATGAAATTGTTTTACACATAGAAGAGATACCACCATTAGATGTCTTCTATATTCCTAAGCATAGGGCTATAATCAAAAGACAAAGGAAAAAAGAGGAAAATTGATCACTCTCCTCTTTTGACTTCACAAACGGAGATGATGAATGTGGTATGGAGAGAGGAAGTTAATCCTTCTGAAGATCTCACCAGACTTTCTTAGCGTGTTGGAGCATACACAATGGCCACAATGGATAAAGCATCGGAGGTCAGTAATCTACTAAAAGAAAAAGACCAAGCAATCAGTTTGCTAGAAGCACAGGCACAGGAGAAACAACAGAAGATAGAACAATTGGAACAACAATTAGCAGTTCAGAAGCAGATAAATGACCAATTGAATGATCAATTGCTCAAAGAAAAGCAAAGGATTGATGAGTAAGCAATTCATAAGCAACAGGAGTAATCCCAAGCATTGAGTAGGTTGCATCTATTAAATGAATAGTTGAGTAAATTGAAAGAAGAACAAATCGCTCAACTGACAGTTCAGATAGAACAATTCAAAGAATATCTCCAAGTGGGAGAATTCAGATCTGAGGCTCTACAAATTACCAGGGCATTGTCTAGCCAGTTGAGTTTACTATGTCATAATATCTCACTGGTTCTTTCTCTATGTGAAATTTCATCATCCATGGTTGACAAATCAGCTGATGCGAGGCTGGACTTGGAAAAAGCAGATGAAAGATTAACAAATTTTCTCTTTTGGCAAGAAACTAAAGAGGGAAAAGTTGATAATCTACCACAAATCCAGGAATAGCATAAATAAATTCTATTTACTGAATGGCAATCTCAACTAATGAAGGTTGAAAGAGCAACATCAAGATGCAGATCGGCAACAGGCAACGTGGTTGAATTAATTAATAACAGTCTTTATTTATCAAATTTAATAACAATGTTCTCCAGGAAAACTTCCACCAGTAAAAGCATTAGAACAGACGTGGAAACAGGAGCTGAAGCAGAGGGAAAGATTGATCGCAGGTATTCAAAATTTAACATGGGAATCCTTTTGGTTTTTCTTTGTCAAACCATATAGTCAACGGACAGCAATGAAATGCCTCACCGATGCAAGGCCATATGATTCTTGAACTTAATGATGCCACATACACCGCTCAGTTACACTCATGCATAAGTCATCCACTAGAACTTCAGTTGATGCTCGCTATTTGTCAGCTCGAATCACAAGATGATTAACTGATACAGTGAACCATTTTTGACCGACTGCAACATTCTTATTTCAAGAATATTTTCACGTTTTTGTGATTTGGTTATACTAGCGCATAGCATATTTATTTCATAGTTTGTTAGTTTAAGTAGTATTTATAGACCCTTTCATGTTTTTAGAAAGGGTCGTCAAATTTTTGTACTAAGACTTGGATTGGAAGTTGCACTAATGTGCTTCCGATATATTTATTTTTATAAAAATTGGACCTGAATTTTGAGTTTTGATGAAGAATGCTTTTATGTGATATGCACTATTGCTTCTTGTGAAAGTATTCCCAAGTTAAAAGACAAGATCTAAATGCGATTCATATCGGAGGATACTCAAATGCATACAGTACTACTATCTGTGTTTTTGCTTCATGCTTTTATGTGAATCAACATTTATTTATTTTGCTATTATTGATATATGTATATGTTTTTACAGCAATTCTTTCATTTATCACTATTGAAGGTTTAAGAATTGATATCTTTCATATATATGTGTTTCAGTAATATATAACAATTAGTGTGATAACATTTTAATTATTACTTTGTTCAACTACTTGAATAAAGTAATTATCATATGAATAAATATTTTTATCTATGAGTAAGTCATCTATATGTTTACTTGTCAATAAGAACCATAAAAAATTGCACTAGGAGAAAGACTTCACGAGATAGATTAGTCACTTTTATGTTGTTGCATTTTAGAATAGATCATTCATCATTCCCATTAGATACTATAAATTGATCACTTATCCATCCCACTTATATATCATTGGGAAATTGGTCCCATTATATCCAATCAGAGCCACCACACCAAACGGAAAATGAGCTTCTTTAAGGTCCGGACCGGGTGGTTTTCTCGGATGTTGATGCAGCGATTTTCGAAACATCAACAAGTCCCTAAGTCTAAACTTAGGGAAAATTAAATATTAATGTGAATTAATATAAAACTGTGTTAGAAGGGTCCAGAAGTAATGGATCAAGGCAGAATCAATCTTAGCTGTTGATTAGGGACTTAATCTCGGCCGTTGAATCATCAACGAGAAAAGTATAAGAAGAGGCTTGAGGATCACTTGGAGTAAAGAAAATGTATGCGGATACCAAGAAACTCTTCTTCTCGTCGAGCACGAAACGTGATATCGTTCAATTTGTTGCAAGATGTTTGGAATGTCAGCAAGTAAAAGCAGATCATTGTCATCCAGCAAGTCTTTTACAACCTCACGACATTCCTATGACCAAATGGGAAATTATTTCTATGGATTTTATCACTGAGCTACCTCTTACTTCTCAAAGACACAATGCCATTTTGGTAGTAGTGGATAAATTAACAAAAAGTGCCCATTTCATTCCCGTAAGAAATACTTACGACATCACTGACGTAGCTCGAGTATTCATAAATGAAATTATCAGATTTCATGGAGTACCTAAGAAAATTATATCAGACAAAGATTCTTGATTCACTTCAAGATTCTGGACTTGCATGCAGTCAGCCTTAGGAACTCAACTAAATTTAAGCACAGCTTATCATCCTGAAACTGATGGGCAAACAGAAAGGGTAAATCAAGTACTTGAAGATATGTTGAGAATGTATGTTATGGATCAGCAATCACATTCGGAAAAGTACTTATCCTTAGTCGAATTCGCATACAATAATAGTTACCACAGTTCGATTGGAATGCCTCCATTTGAAGCGTTATATGGCAGACCTTGCAGAACACCGTGAAGTTGGGACAAGTTAGAAGATCGAGTGATAATAAGACCAGAGATAAACCAAGAAATGGAAGAGCAGGTAAGACAAATTAGACAGCGGTTAAAGGAAGCACAGGATAGACAAAAGAGTTATGCTCATGCTCACAGAACGGATAGGAAATATGAAGTAGGAGATCAGGTTTTCATCCGCATCAAACCAGATAAAAGTACTATTCGATTCGGAAAAGGGACAAAGTTGTCACCCAGATTTATTGGACCATTTAAAGTCATGGAAAGAGTTGGACCTGTCGCCTATCGTCTGGCACTGCCACCTCACTTGCATAAAATTCATAATGTATTTCATGTATCTGTATTAAGACATTATATAGCTGATCAATCTCATAACCTTCAATGGAAGGAACTGCAGGGATCGGACGAGGGAATTATATCGGTCGAACCATTACATATACTGGAACGTAGGGTTCGACAACTCAGGAATTGTCTCATAGACCAAGTTAAGGTCCAGTGGGACAAGTATAGTCCTGGATCAGCTACTTGGGAAGATACAGAGAACATATGTCAAAAATACCCTAATCTGTGTTAATTTTGAAGGAATTTAAAACTATGTTTTGTATATATTTACTTTACTGCAAATCAGAGACTCAGAACCATTTTGAATGATCATATATAAACGTGAATTTTTATGACATAATATCTGTTTAAATTCCGCTGGTACATGGATACCAAGACTGAATATGTTATTGATCTTACTAAATCATAGTTGTCATAGTAAAGTTTAAAATATTAAGTGCTTTTGCTTTTGATGGGAATTAAGATATTATATTTCTATTTTAGTTATGCATATCAATATGATTGATGAGATAGAAATCAAAGAATAATTACATTTTAATATGAAATTCAATGATATGAATAGAATATAGCAAAGTATGTTATATTGTAGTTGACATGTGTGAATTATACGTAAGCTATTTGTTTTGAATATGTTAATGCACATTTTATAAATGCATGGACAAGTGTTTATGATTGCAGATAATATCCATTACCAAAATGACCACGTGATGACAGAACCTCAAAACAATTAAGGCTCAAAGAGATTTCATGATAGGATATTAACCCTAATTCTACTAGGAGAGGTGGAGGTGTTGCCCACCGTTTATCCTCTAAATCCTGGAGTCATGGGAGGATTGTGCAAGTCACGCTCCCCTAGATGTGTGATGATGACTGCCAGATGCCTACTGGGAATCAGGTTTGTATAGCCGATGCTGTCATCCTTAGAGTTTATGAATGGTTAGGTCAATATAACTGATGCCATGGCATACTCCAGTAGAGGACAGATAGGATGGGAGCGGAAGAGATTAGGAAGGATAGGATGATTTTGTAATAGCTGGGGAACCTAATGAAATAAAACATGATCATTAAAGTCATAAACCTAAAGTATTTAAAATACCAAAATTTGTAGTGCTCTTACATTAAGTAAGAATTTAACCTCAATACATAATCCTACAAAAAAAAAATGTACTAATCGCTATCATGAATATTCATATAAGATAAAACTCTAACTTCGGGACGAAGTTTTCTGAAGAGGGGGTGTATGTAACGACCTATTTATAAAAATAATATTAAATAAATTATATTAATCAAATTAATAAAATAATAAAAATATAACTAATGATAAAGTATTTTAATGTAAGTTTAACCTTTATACAAAATCAGAAAAAGGAATGTTAATTAAAAATCAATATATTTAAAAAAAAAGAAATATACATGACACGACATGGGAAGGGTGTCGTGAGGAAATGAAGCGATGTGTGTTGGAGGAAGGACGACCACCGCCAAGAATCAGTTTATAAACCAGAAGGAAGAATTTAACGGGAGAGAAGAAATGAACGGAAGAATAGAAGGAGGAAAAGGATCCTTCGTCGAGTTCTAGGTAGAGTTTTCTATTTCTAGTAAGAGTTAGAGTTGGAGGGCTTTCATTCGCCCGGTGGACCACCCATCTCGAAAGATGTTTTCCATCAATGCACAAGGCTTTCAAGTTATTGCCAATAGCCAATAGCCCTCCCAGATAACTCGCCTTGTGCCCCTAAAATTGTGCAACAGAATGAAAGTAATCTTGTGAAAGGTTCAGCTGTCAGTGAAAGATTCCAAGACAATTCTTCATATCAAAATGTGCCATCCACCTTTACCATTGAAAATCAAATCCATGATAGTGGAAAAGCAGGGACAAATGAAAATGGAAAGGAAAATCAAAAGCAAATTATACAAGAAGTAATGCTGCTGGTAAAAAATATGGAGATAAATCAAACTAATTACACCAATGATGTGAGAACTTTATGCACCCACCTGGAAAAACGTAATAGGGAGATGGAGATCATGCAAAATCAACATGCTAAGGAAATTGAGGCCATGAAGACTAATCATGACATAGAAATTAGTTTTATGCAAAGCAAGTTATCAAGCTTAGAGGAAAATATGACGACCATGAAAGCTAATCATGATAGGAAAATTAATTCTATGCAAAACAAGTTATTAACTATGGATGAAGAAATGACTATCATGACATTCGATCATAATAATCAGTTAGCTACCATGCAAGCAAATCATAAGGAAGAGATAAACTCTATGCAGCATTGCTTGATGACCATAAAGGAAAAAGACGATAAAGTAATAAAAGATATGGAAGCTAATCAGATATGTCTTCAGAAAAAGTTATTGACCATGGAAGAAGACCATGCCAGGGAAATCAGTGCTATAAAGGTTGAACACTCTAGTCAGATACATGCCATTAAAATACAGGTTCAGAAATTTCAACAATGGTCAGAGGATGAAAGAAACCAGGGAACGTCAATAGATCAGGAGTCGCCTTATCTGTTACAACAAGCTCCATCATACTATGAGGTCCTTTGTTCCATTGAAAAGTGGATAATTGAAGGTGACCTGGATAAAAGGGAAATTAATAATCAGGTTGATGCTCACATGGTTAATCCACCAGCCATTGAAGATCAAGTTATAACTCGTGGCCCCTGTGAGATTGATCCATCATCGTTGACAAGGCAGATGCAGAATGAAGAAAGACATGTCACTCATATCTTACATACTTCATCTGAGAGCTTTGAAGCAGAAAGTTCCATGTCATCAGTGATACAGCCTGCCACTAAGAAAAAGCACAAGAGAAAGAAAATGAGAAGAAGATTTGATGCATCAGACGGCCGCGAGCAGCTTGATTTTCGGATAGGAAAAAGTCCTACCATATGCAGAATTGGACATGGCACATCCGATAAGCAGCCGAAAGATTTGCCTGAAAGCAGGCAAATGCTCAGTATACATTATATTGAACACATCTGATGCCATGGGGCATCCTCTGTATTTCTAACCTTACTCCTTGTTTTTTCAGCGTTTTCATTTCTGTTTTAGGATTAGACTTACTTTTCTAGATAGTTAATAAATGAAGAGCTTATATCTTTGTACTTAATATTATATGATGATTTTTTGGACGGACGCTAGTTATATTTTGTTGTGTGTTGCATGGATGCAGATTCTAGATTCTCACATTCCTACAGTGCAGCAACATGTTCCCAAGTGGAGCCAGATGTTGACCGCTACATGTCAACTACCCATAGCAATACACCCCCTTTTCTTCGCAAAAGGGATAGCGCTTGATCGACGTGTCCGTGCCATTCGACAGTCATCGTCGACCTGATCATGTTATGTTGTAAACCCAGTCTGCATGTGTAAATTGTAAATAATCTTAGCAGATCTGAGTCTTTTATGTAAATTGCCTAGGTGGACCTAATTTTCTAGTGATAATCTACATTCCGGAAGGTTTTTTGTCTCACCGATCCATGATCAGCAGAGTTTTCCTTCAACCTGACCCCAAAGCCGGAATGAATTTTGTCATTAGAATCTTAGGGGAATCCTAGTGCATTGATCTGCTAGATTATATTTGGTAGCAGAACTGAGTGGTCAATGAGAGTCTATTCAAAAGGGTTTTCCCCCTTAAGATGTAAAATTGTAAAAAAATCATCATGTAAAATGTCTTGAGGGTTAGGAAATGTTCTAATCCCCTCATAGGTCCTAAGTCCTAGGTCCTAGGTGATTTTTCCAATGGCTAAGTTCGAGGACCCATTTAAAAATAAAAATAAAAAATTGAAAAAATAAAAAACAATAAAAAAATAAAAGATATAAATAATTAATTAAAAAATTAATAAAAATTAAAAAATAATAATAATAATAAATAAATAATATTTAAATAAAAATTTAAAAAAATAATAATAAAATAATAAAAAGTCAAATTTTTTAGTAAATAAATGCAGAATTTTAATTTTTTAATATATTAAAATGCATTTAAAAATTCGACGAATGAAATTAAAAGAATCCTTGATCCTCATCGACAATCAAGATTAGTTTGACATGGATTGCTCGAACTAGCCGTTGGGAATTTTTCTTTTAAATAGGGTGATAGGGGTCATTTGAGATCAGATTAGATCTGAGAGTCTAGTGCTAAAGAAAGCTCTCTTGTAGTCATTTTTGTGCAATAAAGAAAGACTTTGGGGTTGAAATCTTGCTGGTGTTACTCTTCTAGAAATGCTGTAAGATGTTTTATTTTTCTGCATAATTTTATTTTCAGCTATTGATTTTAGCTTGATGAAGATTGATTCAGGCACAGGTATCTTGTCTGATCTCTAGGGTTTGAATGATAGTTTACATTCTGAAATATAATGGCAGGTATCTCCATTTGATCTGGATTTCACTATCGTTTTTCCCTCTATGTTAATGGTTGATTTTAAGCTGTGCAAGAAATCTTTTTTTTTAGATTACCGGGCGTTCGGGGAAGTTCTCGGCTGAACCAGCCAACTCCCGGATTGTGTTTTCTGAAAGAGCCCAGCCAGTTTTAATCCCGGGCTTATCATCTGAATTTTTTTTATGAATGCATAAAGGGTTTTCTGAAGCACCTCATAGTAAATCTGAAATTTTGAAAAATATAACTGTGGATTATTGACAAATCTGGCTGCTAAAGAGCTTTAGATCTGTAAATACTGGGTTTTATTTTTAATCCTTGCATATATTTTCTGGGTTTTTGTTTTCCATTTGCAGGTTGCAGGTCTGAGAAGAAATTTTTTGTGTGTGAAGCCAGATCTGGCCCCAGAAAATAGCCTTTGCAGGTGCATCTTTTTTGCAATCCAGGGTTTTAAATTTTTTATCTGGAGAAAAGTCTGCAAGGATTTCATAAATAAATCTGAGACAATTTAATCTAGAGAATTTGGAGGGTTTTTTGGTCCCTTTTTCTGCTGCTACTTGGAGTCTCAAATTTTCGGAGAAATTTCGAAATTTTTAAGAGGGTTTTCACTGCCCAAACCCTCACCCTCACGCAGCTGCACGTTGTTTTCATTTCTCTACGCTGCCTCCTCATTCCCTGCATACGAAACCCATTATCTACTCATCCCCTGCGTCCTCTGCTCCCGTGGCTCCATCTGCTGCTCGTTCCTCCTCCTTCACGCAGCTTCATCGTTGTCTCTTCTCCTCTCACCGCAGCAGCCTCCTCCACGTCCAGCCTGCAAAAAACATAAAAATAAAATCAAAAAACTGAAACCCTCAGTTCACCCGCAGCCCCATCTCTAAGCTGCCATCTCCTTTCCGCCTGCATAACCCTCAGCAAATCCACGCTGCCAGAAATTTGTAACCGTCTCTCTCTGCCTGCATGCTGGTTGCTCCATACTTTTGCCACAAAACATTGCCACAGCTCCCTGCGTGCATTTCTCTTTCACGTGCTACTCACCTTCGAATGCCAGAGCTCCATTTTGTTGTTGTCGAAGATCTGCGTTCCTCCTGTACACACACACAATACGATCACCATTTTTTATGCGGGGGTAAAAGTTAGTATAGATTAGAACGTATCTGAGATTTTAATTTAGCGTACTTTCTTTGTTCAGATTAGACTTTTAATTTTTTAGCTAGATTTTCATTTTATTTTATTTTGATTTTAATTTCAGAACTTTACAATTTCATAAAAAAATAATAATAATAATAAATTAATAAACCATAAAAATCGATTTTCATTTTTTGTTATATTTTTTGCGTTTTATTTAGTTTAGATTTCGTATAGTTAAGGTTTAGATTAGATTTTAGGTTTTTTTTATTTAGATTTTAAATTTTAGTTTTAGATTGGTATAAAAAAAAAAAATTATAGAAAGTCCCAAAAAATTATAAAAGTTTTAATCATTAGTTTTGTTTTAGAGTTTTGTATAGTTACGTTTAGTTCTGGCTTTTTTTCTTTTTTTTTTTAATGAATCAAAAAATCATAAAAACTAAAAAAAATAAAAAAATAAAAATCATAAATGTTTGAAAAAATAAAAAGATTTCTGATTTGTTCTTTTTTTCAGTTTAACTTTTGAATTTTTTAAGTTTTATTTAATTTAGGACTTAGTTTTTTTTAGAGTTAGATATTTTTCTTTGTTCATTTTTTGTTTCATTTATAAAAAATATATATATAAAAAATCAAAAGGTTCCTTTTAAAATTTTAGATTAGATATTAGATTTAATTTAGTTTTATTGCATTTTTAGTTATTAAACAAACAAACAAACAAAAAAAATATAAATTTTGAAAAAGCTTAATAAAAAATTAAAAATTTCATTTTTGGCGATTTTTGCAGTGTTTATGTTCCATTTCTCTATAGCTAAATGCACTTAAATGTTTAGTTAAAGTTAGCTATGTGAGAGTGGTAACTAATCAACATTTAAATTTTATGATCATTTAAAGCATTTAATTCTTCTTTAAGTTTAATTGTTGGATCACCGTTAAAGCATTGTGAATTTACTGAATATCTTGCATCGCTCGGGTTATTTGATGATAAATGATTGCTCTACATGGTTTATATTTCTGCAACATTTAGTAAATAATCATTTAATCATTAATTCCATAAGGCACTGGTCTATTAACTTAATAAAATCAAATAAGTGCTTGTTTTCCCTCGTGTCTCCCAACCCAATTGGTCCCCAGTTGGTCATTCATTTATCCCATAGGGTCTACCCCCCATAGCCACGGGAGACAGGCTTAAATGGAGAGATCGGGGATCAGTGTGACAGCCCCCGATCTGAGCGTTGTCATGACAATCTGTGCGACAACACGATCAACAACACTGCTCACCTTGTCTGCTTCGTGCCAGCTGCTAGGATGGATCTATAACTTGTACAGACGCAGTTTCATATGTGAGTGCATGTTGCACCCCCTGTTGTTCTTGTTCCTGCTACAACTCATTCTCTCGTCTATGCAACTCATGTTCTTCCTTGAGTTGTTGCTTCAACACATGCAACTCCTTCTTTGTTCCATTCTCTATCTTCGCGCGATCTTCATGTTGCGCCATCACCTCATAGCCTGAGTCTCCAATGTTGCTTTCATCACCAATGGATATGCTTGAGCTTGCAATTTTGTTCTGCCTCTGTGTTAACAACAACCTTCCCCTTGCATTCGTTGCATTCAGTATGTTGCCTTCAACTGTTGTTCATGATGCTGCTCGTTGTGATGTTGATGCCGTCATATCTTGATGTCTTTGTCTACGAACAACTTGATGTCTTCGTGGGTAGGCAAGTCCATAGCCACTTGATCAACTGCGTCTCCCAGCGTGCTTTGAACGGTGTTTTCGACTCTGCTCTCTTGGAAACCATTGTACCTATACTGCTAAGAGGCAGATGAACACCTGCGATACCTGGAGACATGGCAACACTCATGGCAAGCAATCTGTCAGTGGAAAACCAAAATGAACTTGAGAACCGACTTGCAACATACCTCTGTGACTGATCATGAAGGTTGTGCAATTTTCGTCGGGAAGTTGGGAGACTGACTGCCAAGACTGCGCAAGGCACAGTCTAGGCTGCTGGGAGGTTGACTGACTGCTGGAACTGCGCAATGCACAGTCCAGTCTGGTTGCTGACTACTAGAATTGTGCAATGTGCAATCTCAGCTGGCAATGGTTGCAGGCTCAGTGACTGCATTGTGCAATTTTCTGGGCCAGTAGTCACTGTCCCTCAGAATTGCGCAATGCAATACTGGAGGACAGTCACTGGGCAGAAATGTACATTTCCTAAGAGGAAGATAGAGCCTTCCCTCTCAGGATTGCGCAATGTTGTCTTAGTGAGGCAGAGTTTGGGCCAAGGCTGCCCAGACTCACCGGCGAGTAACTGAAAGCGAATGTGAATGCGAATGCATGGCGATACTGAGTGTAAGCATAAGTGAATGATCGTGCATGCAAACAATGAATGACAGATTTAGAAAACGGAACAACATGCATGTGGGTGAGGCAAGCCATCGAATCGGCAACCGTTCGTGAAAAACAATTTCATGCATGCGACAACAGTGAGATGTTAATGAAAACTGAAACGGTGCTAGTACAAGCTAGTATGTATCAAAACGATAGCAAGTGCTCACTGAAATCAAGCAGACAGCATTCATACAAAGCGAAACACAAAAAGTGCCAGAAATGCAACACAAGACATTGAAAGCGGGCTTTCCCCAAAACAACTGAGTTGAATGTGTCGATGGCTCCTAGATGTGATGTGGGATGTCAGAGCTACAAGGTTGATGTTAGGAATGAGCTCTACAGCGTTCAGTTCATGAGTTTTGATAAAATCGAAGATGTGACGTGCATGCCACAAATCTAGGAAGAGCAACACTTAGTGGGATGTTTCCGAGATGATCCTTGCACACAACCTCCAGCTGCTAAAAGTAAATCCCTGAATCAAGGGATGCCTTTGCATGCTGCCTTGGGAGAAGCAGCGTGTGCATGAAAATCAGTTTTGCTCGGTCCTGGAGGGACCGGTCAACTCAACTGCACATGCAAGAGGCTGCTCAATTGCTGGGAGAAATTCAGATTTCTGGATGGGAGTTGGGTTGGCTGCCCCGGAGATTTGCGCAATTTCTGGGTAGAGCAGTTGACTGCTGCCCAGGATTGCACAATTCCTGGGTTGAGCAACCCTGCTGGGAGGAATTGCGCAATTTTCTGGATGAAGCCTGACTGGGAAAATTGCACAATTTTGGAGCCCAGTAGGCTGCCAGACAGAATTGCGCAATTTCTGGAGGTAAGGTTGGTTGCCCCCTAGAATTGCACAATTTCTTGAGGGAGTTGTTCAGCCTGCAGCTGGAACAAGTCCAGAGGAACAACCTTTGAGGGGAATGCAACAAGCTCTAATGGACAAGCTGTCATTCTACAAGAAAATCACTGAAGCTTCTGTACTTGACGAAGCAAGACATCTTGCTGTGAAAGGTTCGTAGGGAGGCTCCAAAACGAAGCCAAGGTAAAATTTTGGAGGGTGGTTGTAGTCGCTACAACATGCCCTTATGCAGATTTACCAGAAACTTTCTTTTTCAGAAAGAGCGCATATTTTTTAGTCTTTTCTACCAGAAAATTTTGAATAACCCAGGACAAATCCACCTTATCCCTTTGCAATGATCCCTAAGATGTCTAGGCATGTTATTAAATTAGTTTCTTATCTGTTACGATATCCCAATGATCAGCGGGTAGATGAAGTTATTTTGGAGTTCTTATCAGTGTTTTCTTCTCGTAAAAAACCTTCAATTATGTTCAATTACAGTCAGTTTCTGTCAAATGCAATTCGTGAACAATTCCTAAAGTTCAGTGTTGAAAGGTCATTCAAGCACCAGCCAATTTTGGTTTATTTATTTTTATATCATCAGTCAGAAAGGTTCAAATTTCCTCAATAGAAATTGGACGCTGAAGGAAAACTACAGCCAATGATTCATTGAACCTCATTAGTGAGGAAAATTTCCGAAGAATTCTCTTTTAGTGACTTTGTCAATCAATTTTTATATATGGCAATCTATTTGTTAAGTAGTGATGTAGTTCCCAGAGTTTCTACAGAGATCAAAAGGATTTTACATTTGAATGAGCAGTCTAAAGTTGGAGACTAGTATTTATACCAGAATCTTACAGAGATTAGAATCTATGGTTGCGAGCTTCCACTTTACAAACTACCAATGTTCCTCCCCATGAGGATTTTTGCACTAGAATATATCAGACAGATGATGAACATGGATGATGTTCATTTTGTTTCCAAGAAGCAAAAAGCTAATTTTAAATAAAGGCACAAGTTGGCCCATTCATAGTCAACACTAAAGCTACAGAAAAAGAAGTCAATGATTTGTTAAGTCATATGAAGTTTAGATTGAGTTTCAGTTGGTCATATGATCCATTAGGACTAATATCATCAATGAGAGTTGGGAAAAAGTTTGCACCATATGTGCACATTGCAAAACCTAAGATTGAACAGTATGCTAACAAAGAAGAATGGGAAGAGAACACACTGCAAGAAGTTGAAGAGCTAGTTTCCAGTCAAACAACATTGGAAACTCCAAGGATGACAGAAAAAGAATTGAAAAGACCAAGAGAAATTTTATCCCCAGCAGGATCAAAGTTTCAGAAGGCAACATTCAAAGTGTTTAAGAGAAGAAAGACAATAAATGTTGAAGAAGAGTCCTCAGAAGTTCAAACTTCTGAAGAACCTACCACAGTCATACTTTCAGGAGAATCTGCATTTTCATTACAGCAAATTGAAGAAACCACCATAGATTCTCCTTCTTCTCCTTCTTCAAGACAGCAGAGTATTTTTGCAAAATTCTTAGAGATGAAGAAGAAAAACGAGGCACTAAAAACTTCGACATATGCAGAGTTCTGGAAACAATCTTCCACAACTCGGATTAGGTTACTTTCTGCCTTAGATAGTGAAAGAGGACAGTTCCAATTAGCATTTTTGGAACCAAAGGTCCCTGTGCCTAAGAGTGTTAAAGATTACAAAACCTTTGTATTTTCATTTGATACTAAACAAATACATCTTATAGATCAAATTGATCTTCACAAGCAAGCAGGAGAAATGATCTACACATCCTTGACAAGTTCTGCCATGGCAGCATCCAAGCTACAAGCATCTCTGAACAATATTCACTCTCAGTTGAAGCTAGAAAAGATGTCTTCTCTAGCTAAGGATACCAAAATTAAGGGACTAGAAGATATGGTTTTTGTTGGACACCTAATCCTCTAAGGGTTGGTGTGCAAGCTAAACAACCAAAGGGAGTCCAAGAGACCACTTGGAATATGAATCCAAGGATCACACCATGTACTATAAATGCATATCATGCCAATAATAGATGTACTCTCATGCTTATCATTCAGACTTTGTTTCTGCCATGTATGTGTTTAACAGTTTTAAAGTTAGAATTGAATCCTAAAGAAGTAAAGGCAGCTGAAGAAATAATTAAAAACAGAAATGCAAACATTCAGGCACTAAAGAAACAGCTGAAATTACCAACAACTGAACATCCCCAAGCACAAGAAGTAGGTCAGCTAGAGAAGGAAAAGGAAAACATGCTTCGAATGATTGTGGAACAAAATGTGTAGATTCAGAAAATGGAGGCAGAGATGGAAAAATTAATCAAGGAAAGAGAACTTCAAATCAATACTGAAGCAAGGACATCTACAGTAGCAGTGTCAACAGCAGAAACAAAGTTTACTAGTCAGAATCCAGCAGAGCAATTATCAAAAGCTATGGGAGATCTGTCATTAAAAGATATGGAGATTGAGAAGCTCAGAGCTCAGTTGGAGAAGACCCAAGATAAAATAAAAAATAAAAAAATAAGCGTTGATAATGCATATCTTGCTGAAATACAGAAAAACTTTAGATTAACCAAGCAACTTGAAAGTTATGAAAATGAATCATTGATTGCACAGACATTATCTGAAGCAAAAGAAAAAATATGGATTGATATAAATTCCATCATAACTGAACTTCGGACATCTATTGAAATCATTTTTGAATAGGAGGAACTCGTGATGAAGTCAAAGGCAACCATTACAGAAATCAAAGAAGACTTAGATCACAAGCTAGGAGAAGCAACCAGAATAATCAAAGTGTTGAATTCTAAAACAAAAGAAGAATTGGAGGAATTTGGAATTGAAGACAAGACTAATACAGTCCTAGAAGTAAGAAGAGTTTTGACAAAAAGGAACTTAATGTTACAATTAGAAAATAAATGTCAAAACTTAGAAGTACAGGTTAAAAAAACTCATAGAAAGTTTAATGTTTTACGCCAGAAAGGACTTCCAGCTCTAAGAGATTCTAGTGGCCAATTGATTCCACTAGAAAATTACCAACACAGATTGCATGAGATAGCAGCAAATAGAACAAAGTTTGCTAAAGTCAAAGGGATAATCAGTGGTAAAGCATTCTTTGAAGGCCTAGAATATGATCTTTTATCCAACATGAAATTCAACATCTGTTCAATGCTAAGCCAACCTTTGAGAAGTATACAGAGGCGACTAAAGCATATAGAAAAGTAACAAAATTTTCTATTCTAGATGACAAAAGATGGGATAGATTACTCGAACTCATTGAGTAAAACAGAATGCAGAATTTCAGCAACCAGTTGCAGAGAAAACAGGGGCAGAAAGCAAGATAATAGGAGCATAAAACAGAGAAGTTAGTTTGAAGCGGCAGTCATTAAACAACACCCTCGAATTGTGTACTAATTACTGAAATCAGCTCAGAAAACTTATTTTTGTGTTCTATTTTTGTAATATCCAAATCAGTTTTGGATAATATTGTATTTTGTAATAAATTTTATTAGATCTAGATATTTTTGGAGTTACACTCTATAAGTATTTTGTAATTTGAAGGAAGGAGGGTTGAGCACTTGTGATGATTCAGTGACACTATTGTACTACTCTAAAATATTTTTGAAGATAATCAAAAGATTTTGGCTTCATTCTTAACAGTTTTTGTGTTCATGTGAGCTTTTATTGTTTATTCATTTATGTTTTTCATAAACTATATGTGCATATGTTCAAGGTAACATAGGAGTTAGGGCAAGGCTAGATTGAATATCAATCTCCCTGACAGCCCACTGCAAAGTTATAATCATTATAGAGATTAATTAACTAAACAGTTTGTTTAAGTTAGTTCCTCTACATCTTTTCATTGTTTCCTTTTGTCATCTTTTGAACATGTATTGTTTGGTTGTAGAATTCTTCTGCACGCATCAACTGTATTTAATTAATTAATTATTCAATATGAATGTTTGATTATTAAATATCTTCTCATTTTTTACTTTCACAATCAATTAAAGATTTACACTGTTATGATTGAAAATCAACCCTTTGAAACTTCCCAGAAATATTTAGATTTTACAAGTGTTAATGGTTTAATACATTGGGTATCCAATTCAATTAAAACCCTTAGATGCTTTGGCACAGTTCCCCAGCCTAGAACTGTCTACAAAGATAAAACATACATGACCAGCTGTCCGGAGTGAGTTGAACGTATTCTAGAAGGCCCTTTTTGAAGTTCACTTCCCCACAGATACAAGCGTAAGCTTTTAATCTGTCCTTATGATCTGCTCAATCAATGAATTTCCCCAAGGTGTTGTTGATATTGAGAACTGTTTTGTCTGTCCAACAGTGGAGAGGGAGGTGAGAGAGGTGCACCCAAACAGGGACTATAGAGGGATATCATGCTCCAGGTTAAAATCCAACATCCATCTGTTGAGGTACCTTCTGCAGGAGCCCATGAAGTATGGACCACTTCGGAAGATGAGGTTTGTATCTTCCTTTTCTTCAAATAAGAAAGCGAAAAAAACCTTTGCTGCAAAGGGTAAAGGAGAGTTGTCCCTTGAAAAGGGACTTCCATTCTCAACCCAAACAGCGAGAGATTCAGGGGAAGGATCAAAAGCAGTAAACATTCCCATCAGACCCCTATCAGCAAACCGAAGGGAAAAATTGTGAGAGGAAGTCAGGGGCATAGGGACATTGGGAATTTCAACGAACTTTTTTACAAATTTTGAAGAAGGCTTAGTGGATCTGCTGATAGAGGTCGCCAGATTGCAAAAAGCCAGGATGCCTGGGGAGAGAGGGGGAGAGCCCCCTCCAAAGGCCGAAGCCATGGGAGGAGCCAAGGCAGAAGGTCAGGGTTTGCAGTTGAAGAAGATGAGACCCATCAAAGTGGATGTCTTTTCGATGTGCCTGAATTTTCAAATTTGTTACCGGCTTATTAAGGTTGTGATTTTCAAACTCAACCTCCACAATTCTGCCTATGAGGTAGTGGACTGAGAATGGAGTAGGCTATTTTCAGACTCTAATTTCTCCAATCTAATCAGGATGGTTTCAGATGAAACATCCAATCCAGGATGTCCATGGGGGATAGGGAATTGAACTCCACAACCATTATAACTTCCGTATTATTTTTAGCTTCCTCAGCATGATTATTATTCGTAGTGCCTTGTGCTGTAGACATCTGGTAGCCAAAATGAGATAAAATGAACAACAAAGACAAAAAAGCAGCATGATGGAGGCTATTTTCATTAGCTTCAAATAATAGGGGTTTGGCAGTTATGAGGGGGAATGGAAGTTAATAGATCAGTAAAAGAACAACAAAAGAATAGACTCAGCATCAAGTATAAAATTAATCAACTGTTCACATCATTAGTTGACTGGTATTAGGATTCTGAAGACATTCAAGGTCTTCGCCCCCTCCAATATTTTGTTCATATGGATATAATGCCCGTAATAAAGTTGTTTCAGTTCATGGAATACATTTTATATGCATATAAGAGGCGCAAAGCCATTCCAAAACTTTGCTTCAGGGGAACCTCATGTCCTCTCATCTTGAACAATCCTCGATAGTTGTATGAATTTTAAAGAAGGCAAGAACTTGGACTCTAGAGTCAATCATCCATCTGAGATGTTACAAAAACTGGCACACATGGATGTGGCATTGCACAATATATAAGTTGAAAGAATTTCTCAGTGTAGGTAGCCATAGTATTGCAGTACAGAGATGTACTAATCATGTTGATCAAGTAAAGGTTGATTCAGTAATGATATCTTTCTTTCATAAAAGTCTATTTACCCTAAGAGAAATTTAACCAGTGGAAATTTTCAGGTTGAAACAGATGCACCTAAACAACTGACAAGAGGTAGCTCCAAACAAGACTGAAGACAACAAAATTTCATGTAGATATATTACAAGAACCCCTTTCATAAGAAATTATTTTAAGCAGCATTGAACAACCTTCTACATCAGCTTCTGAGGCCGAAAACTTAAAAGTCTGCAATTTACATGAGTACGAGGAGGGAGCAATGCAAATTCAGACTTGGGAAAACTGTAAACAAGCATAAGACCTGGCTTAGAGTAAAACAGACTCAATTTACCTGCCCAGTTACAGTGTAAAGTCTGTTGTACCAACCATCCATTGCCATTCCAATCGCGGAGAGAAGATGGATCTTACTTTCCCCAGGCTTTTGCAACGAATACTCTACATAATACATGCCTGCAGAAAAATATTTTAAACACTTCTGTCCAATTAAAAAGGAAAACCATCAACTAGTACAAAAAACAAAAATACTAAATTGCAAACATCAAATCAATCATTTAATTAAGAGCTTACTATCAACCTTGATTCAGAAAACAAAAGAAAAAATCACCCAGCAGTAACAAAGAGTTACATATTGTTAGGAGAAGAAACAAACCTGAAAAAGTATAAGTTAAAAAAGGTCACTTCCATAATGAGCTCCAATGATAAACGATAAGAGTCTATACAACATATAACAACTTGGAACACATTTATCGTTTATGATTTATCAGGTAATGACAAACCTCTCTTTAAAGACTTTGATTCAGATTGCATTTTCTATGGCATAATCAAGCAGAATTTGAAGCTTTCAAATAAAAGAAATGGAATTAAAATTTATTATTATCTACTTACAACCACTAATGGTTATACAGGATAGTAGAAGTTATACATCTATATTAAAGACAAGGGAGTGCTTCAAGCAATTCGACTATAACATAAGAGAAAAGAAAATTTTCTCTTATATGCTCTCTAAATTTGGTATACAAAATGTGAACCCAAGAGGAATGAATGGTTATGCTAGCTAAGCTATGCCAACAGTATCCAATCCTAAAATCCAAGATCAAGAAGGCAGTGAAAAAGGTTTTGAGGTTTGAGATGTTGATGTTACAGATAATGGTCCACTTAAAAGTTAGACATATTTACGACTTACACGGATAATAAATGTCCCATTGATAAAGTGATGATGTAATAATGAGGGATTTAAGGTATTATTATAGTAGTTAAGGATTTGGTGTTTGGGAGTTACGCAATGCACTCCTTTTCTCCTACTATGGAATGAGACATTGTATCATCTACTTAAAGAATGAATCCATTCCCTTTTATTATAATGTGTATCAAAGCCATATTTAGGAAGCTGTGGAAGTGGGTGATGGAGCCAAGCGACTGTTGGGGTCAGAGAGTGCACTGAGGGACTGATCACACACAAGCGGATAGATGATTACATGTGTTGTCGCGCGGATTGGCACAACAACGCTCGGACCGGGCGCTGTCACTCTGATCCCCGATCCCTCCATTTAAGCCTATCTCCTACGGCTAAGGGGGGTAGTCCCTGGGAAAAGATGAAGGCCAACTGCCAAACAGTTGGGCTGGGAGACGAGATGCACGATTGAAATAAGCACTGAAATGATTCGATGAATTGAGCAGACCAGTGCCTTAAAAGATCTAAATGATTACTAGCTAGATGATATAAGAAAATGAACCACGGACAGCAATCATCAGATAAAGAGAGCCATGCTTTAAATATCTAATGAAACCACAACGCTCTTCAAATAACGATATCCAGCAAACTAAGAGAAATAAATTGCTTTGAACAAAAGTGAAACCAGATATCTATTTTGTGTTTAGATCTCAGCGTGAAAGATATGCAGTGATAAGCAACTGAAGGTGGTAAAAGTATTTCTCCACAACAAAGAAAAAAAAATTATGCTTTTTCAAAATTTTTTATTTTTTTTTTTTTTTAAAAAGAAAATTTCTATACCAAAAGAAAAATCTAAAATCTAAAATCTAAAATATTTTTTTTTTTTTTTTTTTAAAAAAGAAATTTAAAAAAAATTAATCTAAACTTAAAATCTATTCAATCTAAAACAAAAATGTAACCTAAGCCTAAAATCCTCCTTTTTTTTTTTTTTTTATGGAAAAAGTATGCAACTATCTAAAAAAAAAATTAAAATCTTAAATGTTTAAATCCTAAAAGGAACTAACGTAAACTCTGTGCACGAAACTATTCAATACAAGAAATTTATTAAATAAATCAAAACCTAAACAAAACCTACGCTAACCTACGACTACTCAGACACTGACGGGAATACAAAATCAGAGAAACGGCTCAACGGTGAGACGTATTATGTGTGAAAGAAGACGAGAAGGGCTTGCGGGCTTGGAGGAGATAAACGCAGATGCGTTCCCCAGCAAATGCGACGGCGAAGGAGGGATGCTGCAACAGCATAAATCGAAGGAGAGGAAAACAAAGACGTAATCACCACAACAGAAAAACGTGATATTTCATAACGCAATGCATGAGGGCAAATAAAAATCAGACCAGAAATCGAGAGCGAGAGTGGGACGAGGGTTTCGCTGACAGGAGCCAAGAAATGCGCTAGCCAATGTGTATATCCACCAAGTGAATCAATGTTCCTATTGCTTCAGGGATTGCGTACTTGGTCGATTTTTGAAATGAGAGACTGCCGCATATGAGCCAAACAAACTTACGCTTCCAGGTGCATACAAATGGCTACATTGACAAGAGAAACGCGAGCATAAAATGCAGATAAATGCTGGCACAGAAATTTGAATGGAAATCGACTTACAGGAAACCCGCAGATAACGTAAAGCAAATCGAAAGGCAGAAAACTAACACGATTTGAACAATAGCCCCTAAAAAAAAATCGATTCAAACTTCCCTTTTTTTAAAAAAATAGGCCACAGCAAACTCAAGAGTGATTTTTTCAAACAGAGGTACGCTTCCTGGGCAAAAATCCAAAAGGGAAAAGCAGGCTAAGGCAAACTTTGATGACCAGATCAGCTCACGCTCAATAATGCTTCAACTTTCAGCTAAAAAGAAAAGAAGACTTGAAACTTTTTTGGGGTTTAAACTGTGCAATACGTTACCTGGAGTTGCCGGCAGCACAAATTTGACTCACCGTGCATCAAATTTTGAAGTGTCAGTCGCCTGAACGCTGAATGCTTGCCACCATCACTTCGATTTTATGCTGAGAAAAGCAGCAACCCCACCTTTTTCTTCTTGGTATCAACCGGATGACAGGATGCCCTGATTATTGGATTCTGCGTTTATGTTTAACACTTGCAAGCGAAACAGGCGAGAGATGATGACAACAGATATCCTGCAAAAAGGAAGAAATTTGGCAGATACACAGAATTTTGTAGAAAAACCCTTGAAAATTCGCCTAAAATCAAAATTTTACAGCTCTAGAACAGCCAGATTTAACCATGATTGCAGTAACATTTTCAATATATCATAATTTGAACTTTACTGTGAAAATAAAGAAAAATCTCTCCTGTAAAACAGAAAATGAACTTTAAATAATTAACCCAGGGCACAATCAGCTGGGCTCTGCACAGAACAGCCTGTGGGAGTCGGCTGGTTCAGCCCAGAACTTCCCCAAACGCCCACAAATACCCTTCAGCTAAAGTTTTCCTGCACACCTCAAGCAAACATCAGCAAAGAGGGCAAGAAATGCTGCTAGATTTCAAGAAATAATGGAGATACCTGCCATTATTTCAGAAACCCTACAACATTCAAACCCTAGCACGTGAGCAAGATAACTGTACTCACAATGCTCTGAAAAAACCAGTTATTTTAACTGCTGGAAACTGAAATATGCAGAAAAGCAAAAATCTCACAGCAATTCCAGAGAGTAACACCAGCCAGTTTGAACCCCAAAGTCTTTTTATTAATCAGAAAATCAGATTACAAGAGAGCTTTCTCAGTACAGACTCACAGATCAGATAAACCTGTAAAATGACCCCCTAAGACCCTATAAGAAGGAAATGATCCCAACGGCTAGTTTTGGGTGATCCATGTAGAACTGATCTCGACCGTTGATGAGGATCAAGACATCTCTTGATCTCATCCGTCGATTTTATTTAAAAATGATATTTTGCATGTGTTCACAAAAAATATTATTATTTTATTATTTAGGGTTTTTGCTTTGTTTTATGAATTTTTTATTTTTTATTTTTTTTATTTTTTATTTTTTTTTATTTTTTATTTTTTATTTTTTTATTTTTTTTATTTTATTTAAATATTTTATTTATTTTCTAAATGGATCATTTGAACCAAACCGTTGGAAACATCTCCTAGGACCTAGGCAGGACTCATGAGGGGATTTACACATTTCTCAACCCTCAAGACACATTACATCATGACTTTTACAATTTACATCTTAAGGGGACGAACCCACTTTAACATAGACCCTCATAAACCACCCAGTTCTGCGACACAACTATAATCTAGCAGATTAACACGCTAGGATTCTCCTAAAGTCCTAATAACAAAATGCATCCCGGCTTTGGGTTTGAAGGAAAACTCTGCCGATCCATGGATCGGTGAGACTAAAAACCTCCCGGGACGCAGATCATCATTAGAAAGTTAGGTCCACCTAGGCAACTTTACATACATGACTCTGATCTGCTTAGATTATTTACAATTCAAACATGCAGACTGGGTTTACAACAAAAATGATCAAGCTGTCGATGACTGTAGGCTGGCACGGACATGTCGCTCAGGAGCTACCCCTCTCTGCCAACAGAAAGGAGGTGGACTGCATGGGCAGTTGACCAGTAGTGGTCAACATCTGGCTCTACTTGGGGACACGTTGCTGCACTGGTAGGAATGTGAGAATTCAGAATCTGCATCCATACAACACACAAATAAAAATAAGTAGCGTCCATTCCAAAATCATCATATACATTAAGCACAGGAAAGATAAAAGCTCTTCATTTATTGACTAACTATTAACATGAAAAGTAAATCTAATCCTAAAAACAGAAATAAAATGATGAAAAGACAAGGAGTAGGGATAGAAATACAATACAAAAGATGCCCCATGGCATCAGATATCATCTCTGAAGAACAGCTTGAGCATTTGGCCGTTCACTGGTAGATCAAGTGGTTCGCCATCCAATCTGCTCAAGTAGAATGAGTTTGGCCCAGCTATATCTCTAATGATGTATGGTCCCAGCCACAAACTGTCAAATTTTTTATGCTTTCCTGGTTTTTCATTTTTGCGATCCCAAAGTAAAACCATATCTCCAACCTGCAAAGATCTAGATCTAGAGCATTTATCAAAGCTTTTCTTAATATTAGATTGATTTTTACATGTAGTTTCAAAAGCTGTCCGACGAGTCTCATCTAATTCCACAATCTGATCTATCCTATTCTGAACAACATCTTTATCAGTGGAAAAATTTTGGAGAAGCTGATAGGCTGGCAATTTTAGGTGCACAGGTAAGGTAACATCCAAGCCATAAACCAATTCAAAGGGAGATTTACCAGTAGATTTCTTCTTAGTAATTCTGTCTGCCCACAAAGCATACTTGATTTTGCTGTCCCAAGACTTCTTGTTATCTCCTACTATTTTCTTGATAATGGTTATGAGATTTTTATTACTTGATTCAGCCAAACCATTACCCTGAGGATAATAATTCGACGAATGAGATAAGACAATACCATATTTGAAACAAAAAGATGTAAACTCTGAAGAACTGAAAGCCTTGGCATTGTCGGTAGTGATCTTAGCAAGGACACCAAATCTAGTAATGATATTATTCTCAATGAAATCCATAATCACCTTTTCAGTGGCATTCTTAGCAGGAATGGCTTCGACCCATTTAGTAAAATAATCAGTAGCAGTCAAAATCCAAGAGTAGCCATTGCTAGAATTTTCATGGAACTTCCCTATGAAGTCCAGACCCCAATGCTGAAAAGGTGCCTCTACAATAACAGGTTGTAGAGGAAGGGCAGCAAGCTTCTGCTTCCCAGTGAACAGTTGACAGGCTTGACACGTTCTAACAAACTTGTGCACATCAGAAAAAATCGAAGGCCAATAATAGCCGGCTCTCAGGATTTTGTGGGCGGTAGTTCTAGCGGCATAATGACCACCACAAAATCCTGAATGAAAATCTGAAATTAATCTTTTGGACTCAACATCGTCAACACACCTAAGCACTATGCCCTCTGGATTTCTCCATCCAAGGCCATCCTTCATAAGGCAGTACCTAGTGGCTTTTAGTCTAAGAGCCCTTCTCTTATGAGCGACTAAGTGGTTAGGACATGCAAGGTTTGTTAAGTAGTAAACTATGTCCTTATACCATTCATGCTCAGCTAACCTCCTTAATTCTGGTGAAGAAAGATCGTCAAGGCAGAACAAACCAAGAGTCCTTTCATTACTTTCAGCTAACATTTGAGCTAAACCTTGGCCTTTGATCAGCTTAGTGGGTCTAATCTCTAAATCATACTCCTGTATCTTAGTAACCCACCTAGCACGAGTCCCTAAGCAATCAGTTTGAGTTAATATGTCCTTAACAGCAGAATGTGGGACGAAAGCAATGATCTTAGAATAACCCACATAAGTTTTAAAATGCTTAAGAGACTTGACCAGGGCGTAAGCCTGCTTTTCCATGGTATTGTACTTCAATTCGGAGTTTTGAAGTGCTCTACTCATGAAAGCGATAGGCTGCTCATGACCATTTTTATTCTTTTGAAGCAAGACACCGGCAATGGTATCCTCAGAAGCGAAAGAAAAAATCATGAAATCTTTGGAGTAATCAGGACTAACAAGGACAGGAGCTTTCGCGATAGCAGACTTGATTTCTTGGAAAGCCCTTTTGCCCTCTTCCTGCCAGACAAATTTCACATCTTTCTTCAAAAGACTTTGAATGGGCTTAGCTATTTCCGCATAATTCGGGATGAATCTTCTAATAAAATTTATATTTCCAAGGAAAGACTGAAGGGACTTGAGGTTGTGCGGGAGAGGAATCTTTTGAATTGCTTCAACTCGTTCAGGATCGACCTTGACTCCTTCCTTAGAAATGATATGACCCAGAAGTTTCCCTTCAGTTACCCCAAAGACAGATTTAGCCGGATTCAAAGAAATTCCATATTCTCTGCATCTATCGAAAACTTTCCTAAGATGATCTATATGGCTGATACCATCTTTAGAGAAAACAGTAAGATCGTCTTGGTAAATTTCGATGATTTTCCCGATTAACCCTTTGAAGGCATAATCCATGGCCCTCTGGAAAGTAGCCCCAGCATTTGTTAACCCAAATGGCATTCTGATGTATTCAAAAGTGCCCCATGGTGTTGTGAATGTGGTCTTGTGTCGATCTTCCTTTTTAACCCAAACTTGATTATACCCAGAAAAACCGTCTAGCAATGACATCATCCCAGACCCAGTTACTCTTTGCAACAAAGTTTCCATTTTTGGCAAAGGGTAATTATCCTTTTTGCACGCTAGATTAAGGTTTCTAAAATCGACACAAAGTCTTATCGTACCATTCTTTTTCTTGACAATAACTAAATTCGAACACCATGTCGAATGCCTAGTTTGAGCGATGATCCCTGCTGCAAGCATTTTCGTAAGCTCTTTCTGGACCAGGGGGGCTAACTTAGGATTAATCTGCCTAAGCTTCTGCCGGAAGGGTCTAGCATTTTCGTCCTTCAATGGAATAGTATGCTCCATAATATCCTCCCTATAGCCCTTCAATTCATCATAGGAAAAAGCTAAAACATCTCGATATTCACGAAGTAAATCGGTTAACTTTTTCCTTTCCTCCAAACTAGTACCTTTACCGATTTTAACTATTTTCGGATTTTCAGAAGTGCCAATGTTGACTTCAAGGTACTCACCTGGGTCCATCTTGTTTTCTTCTCTCAGCTTCGTGGCATCATGTCGATCAAAATGTTGCTCTAAGGCAACCACATTTCTGGGAGTGGGATTTATGATATGTCTATGATCTAAAGACCCCTCCTCGTCAGAAACTAACCGGAAATCCTCAAACTCGTCTAGACTATTGAGAAAACGAACGACTTGCTTTTCATCATTAAAAACTTGCCAATGCTCTGAGTTGTCTGGGACAGATGGTCTGAATATTACTTCCATTTTAATCTTGTCGTTAATTAACTCATCAGACAACTGGAAAGTGGTAGCAGCTACGACAAGTTCATCTGCCGAACTATTCAGCTCTCTAGGAATTGCCTCAAGGTTAAGGGCATCGAAGTGCTCCATAGTATCCCACACAGCATTTCGATAGTTTCTTAATCTCTGATTTCTACATGTGAATTTGTTCTTGAGCTGCATGATAACCAGATCGGAATCCCCCTTTATGCTAAGTAACTTAATCTTCAAGGCTTTGGCCAATTCAAGGCCCAACAATATGGCTTCATACTCAGCGACATTGTTGGTCGCTTCAAATTCTAGACGATAGGCAAACTTGAATACGTGACCAAGGGGAGACTTAAGCACAACTCCAGCACCCTTACCATGACTAGAGAAAGCACCATCGAAATACATATACCAGACTTCATCTTTAAGACTTTTGACCCTTTCGTCGGGAGTAGTTATGAAGTTAGACAGGATAGCATAGTTCCCAATGTCAGATTGCTCTCTAATTACTTCGTTATGAGGCTTTTTAGGATTCTCAACATGAAATTTCCTCTCAGGCTCTCTATTTAGTCTAACGAAACCGTCACCGCTAGGAGAAGGAATCATAGCATATGACCAATTCATCTGAATGCTTCCCCCTAGATCAGAGGCCCACTTTCTGGATAACAGCATACCCCAAGCATCAGGTACATCAACGACAACAATATCCATAACAACCATGATGTCTGGGTAAACCGAAAGATGAACTTGCAAATCCTTGATTAAACCATGAACTTCGATTTTCTTAGAATCCATGGCACATATATTATAGTAGGGTCTGGAAACTCTTAAGTTAAGCTGTTCCATAACCCTTTTAGTCATGACACAAGCAGATGCACCTGAATCCAACATGCAGTTATTCAATTTATACCCATTGACTAACAAGGTGATAAAGAAGGGTTGATGATCCTTGTTATCAGCATCTACGCTTTGCAGGTAAATAGGAGCATCCTGATAGTCAACCTCACGAATCTTCTGTTGAGAAGCATTGACTTGAGGACCCTGAATTGCTTTTAGTAACTTGTCTCTTTGGGAAGGGATCTTAGCAATCTCAGATACGGGAACCCAGATTTTAGCATTATTAAACCAACTCCCCAAATCGACATCTATTCCAGAGTTTATACCAGGGTTTAAAGTTCGAGGAGGAATTTGATTCCCGCTCTGATCTTTATCCCTTCTCTGGTATGTTAAACCCTTATCTCTAGCAATTTCCAGAATTTTCTCAGGAGAGGGTTTCTCACCATATAACCTGGCCAAAATGTCATCTTCGTTTTCAAGGTTATTTATACTAAAAGCAGATTTAGGATTCACAACATCATAGCTTCTTTCCTTAACCTCTATCCAATCATTCATGGGCAAAGGAAACTTGCTCCCTACCACGTTTATTTGCTCACCTGTCCCAAACATTCCATTATCGAAAAGTCTTCTGATAATGAGACAAGAGGATTCTTCGTGAAAATCAGCACAAGCACGACAGTAAGGAGGAGCATCATCCACCAGATTGGTAAGCGGATTAGGGGGCCTCTGCTCACTAGATTGACCCTTTCTTTGCCAGTTACTATTTCTGTTATTATTATTTCGAGGCTGAAAATTTTGCGGTTGCGCTCTTTCCATTTGAATTAACCTATTCTGCAAAGTGTTTATCTCCTTGTTATGATTAATTTCCATGGTTTCAATTTTCTGAAGCAATTTGAGAACAAGTTCATTTTCAGGTTCCTGGGCTGCTTTTCCCTTAGGTTCCTTTAGTTTCGTAGCAGCCATATCAAAGCCTGGGATTTCAGACTTCCCAGAAGCTGCCTTGTCCTTTTCAAGTTCTACAGCTAAGGCTTGGCAATCTCGATAATCAGTAAGTTTAGCACGCCTCAACTCATAAGATGGTTCAGGACCAAAGGCATCGATATAAAAATCTTGGAGAGTTTTATCTGAAGGTTTATAGTCCTGAGGTAATTCTCTAATAATACCATTAAACCTTCTATTAAATTCTTCAACAGTTTCGTCTTCTCTCTTTTTCATCAGAGTAAGAGCTCTTACAAGATGTCTTCCCTCTCTCTTATCTCCAAATTTTTCTCTAAATGAATTAATGATTGATTGTAAAGAGTCAAAAGAATTAGGAGGTTTTTCTGTAAACCAGTCATGAGCATCACCTCCTAGAGTCAAGATAAAAAGGGTCATCCTGACATCTTCATGGTCAAAATCAGGAGATCTAGCATACTTAGCCATCCATATGTTGAAATCTCGCAAATGGGAATTAACAGTAATGGCATTATCTCCATGAAAGCTAGGCAATTTGTCTATCCCAACAGATGGAATATCATTGGGGGCTCCAGGAATGTTAGAAAAATCACAAGGGGCAAACAGACTCATGGTGTAGCGCTTAACTTGACTTTTAAAGAGCAAATGAATATCGGAGAGGGCTTCTTGTCCAAGATTTCCAAGAAGTGTACGAGAGGCGAGTTTGTGTGATCGCACCCTATAAACCTTTTCAGGATCAGGAGTAGGATTGCATAGACTGCTCGGATGTCTTCTAGTGTACACTCTTGCAGATAATATAGGAAGTGGAGTCGCCACTTGAACAAGAAGCTAAGCACGGAAAAGCTTGAAAAACAAGGACCAAGGACAGAAAAACTCTATCCCCGGCAACGGCGCCAAAAAATGTTGTCGCGCGGATTGACACGACAACGCTCGGACCGGGGGCTGTCACTCTGATCCCCGATCCCTCCGTTTAAGCCTATCTCCTACGGCTAAGGGGGGTAGTCCCTGGGAAAAGATGAAGGCCAACTGCCAAACAGTTGGGCTGGGAGACGAGATGCACGATTGAAATAAGCACTAAAATGATTCGATGAATTGAGCAGACCAGTGCCTTAAAAGATCTAAATGATTACTAGCTAGATGATATAAGAACATGAACCACGGACAGCAATCATCAGATAAAGAGAGCAATAAAACCACAACGCTCTTCAAATAACGATATCCAGCAAACTAAGAGAAATAAATTGCTTTAAACAACAGTGAAACCAGATATCTATTTTGTGTTCAAATCTCAGCGTGAAAGATATGCAGTGATAAGCAACTGAAGGTGGTAAAAGTATTTCTCCACAACAAAGAAAAAAAATTTATGCTTTTTCAAATTTTATTTTATTTATTTTTTTTTTTTTTCTAAAGAAAATTTCTATACTAAAAGAAAAATTTAAAATCTAAAATCTAAAATTAATTTTTTTTTTTTTTTTTTTAAAGAAATTTAAAAAAAATTAATCTAAACTTAAAATCTATTCAATCTAAAACAAAAATGTAACCTAAGCCTAAAATCCTCCTCTTTTTTTTTTTTTTTTTTTTTTTTTTTTATGGAAAAAGTATGCAACTATCTAAAAAAAAAATTAAAATCTTAAATGTTTAAATCCTAAAAGGAACTAACGTAAACTTTGTGCACGAAACTATTCAATACAAGAAATTTATTAAATAAATCAAAACCTAAACAAAACCTACGCTAACCTACGACTACTCAGACACTGACGGGAATACAAAATCAGAGAAACGGCTCAACGGTGAGACGTATTATGTGTGAAAGAAGGCGAGAAGGGCTTGCGGGCTTGGAGGAGATAAACGCAGATGCGTTCCCCAACAAATGCGACGGCGAAGGAGGGATGCTGCAACAGCATAAATCAAAGGAGAGGAAAACAAAGACGTAATCACCACAACAGAAAAACGTGATATTTCATAACGCAATGCATGAGGGCAAATAAAAATCAGACCAGAAATCGAGAGCGAGAGTGGGACGAGGGTTTCGCTGACAGGAGCCAAGAAATGCGCTAGCCAATGCGTATATCCACCAAGTGAATCAATGTCCCTATTGCTTCAGGGACTGCGTACTTGGTCGATTTTTGAAATGAGAGACTGCCGCATATGAGCCAAACAAACTTACGCTTCCAGGTGCATACAAATGGCTACATTGACAAGAGAAACGCGAGCATAAAATGCAGATAAATGCTGGCACAGAAATTTGAATGGAAATCGACTTATAGGAAACCCGCAGATAACGTAAAGCAAATCGAAAGGCAGAAAACTAACACGATTTGAACCATAGCCCCTAAAAAAAAATCGATTCAAACTTCCCTTTTTTAAAAAAAATAGGCCACAGCAAACTCAAGAGTGATTTTTTCAAACAGAGGTACGCTTCCTGGGCAAAAATCCAAAAGGGAAAAGCAGGCTAAGGAAAACTTTGATGACCAGATCAGCTCACGCTCAATAATGCTTCAACTTTCAGCTGAAAAGAAAAGAAGACTTGAAACTATTTTGGGGTTTAAACTGTGCAATACGTTACCTGGAGTTGCCGGCAGCACAAATTTGACTCACCGTGCATCAATTTGAAGTGTCAGTCGTCTGAATGCTGAATGCTTGCCACAATCACTTCGATTTTATGCTGAGAAAAGCAGCAACCCCTCCTTGTTCTTCTTAGTATCAACCGGATGACAGGATGCCCTGATTATTGGATTCTGCGTTTATGTTTAACACTTGCAAGCGAAATAGGCAAGAGATGATGACAACAGATATCCTGCAAAAAGGAAGAAATTTGGCAGATACACAGAATTTTGTAGAAAAACCCTTGAAAATTCGCCTAAAATCAAAATTTTACAGCTCTAGAACAGCCGGATTTAACCATGATTGCAGTAACATTTTCAATATATCATAGTTTAAACTTTACTGTGAAAATAAAGAAAAATTTCTCCTGTAAAACAGAAAATGAACTTTAAATAATTAACCCAGGGCACAATCAGTTGGGCTATGCACAGAACAGCCTGTGGGAGTCGGCTGGTTCAGCCCAGAACTTCCCCAAACGCCCACAAATACCCTTCAGCTAAAGTTTTCCTGCACACCTCAAGCAAACATCAGCAAAGAGGGCAAGAAATGCTGCTAGATTTCAAGAAATAATGGAGATACCTGCCATTTTTCAGAAACCCTGCAACATTCAAACCCTAGCACGTGAGCAAGATAACTGTACTCACAATGCTCTGAAAAAACCAGTTATTTTAACTTCTGAAAACTGAAATATGCAGAAAAGCAAAAATCTCACAGCAATTCCAGAGAGTAACATCAGCCAGTTTGAACCCCAAAGTCTTTTTATTAATCAGAAAATCAGATTACAAGAGAGCTTTCTCAGTACAGACTCACAGATCAGATAAACCTGTAAAATGACCCCCTAAGACCCTATAAGAAGGAAATGATCCCAACGGCTAGTTTTGGGTGATCCATGTAGAACTGATCTCGACCGTTGATGAGGATCAAGACATCTCTTGATCTCATCCGTCGATTTTATTTAAAAATGATATTTTGCATGTGTTCACAAAAAATATTATTATTTTATTATTTAGGGTTTTTGCTTTGTTTTATGAATATTTTTTTTTTTTTTTTTTTTAATATTTTATTTATTTTCTAAATGGATCATTTGAACCAAACCGTTGGAAACATCTCCTAGGACCTAGGCAGGACTCATGAGGGGATTTACACATTTCTCAACCCTCAAGACACATTACATCATGACTTTTACAATTTACATCTTAAGGGGACGAACCCACTTTAACATAGACCCTCATAAACCACCCAGTTCTGCGACACAACTATAATCTAGCAGATTAACACGTTAGGATTCTCCTAAAGTCCTAATAACAAAATGCATCCCGGTTTTGGGGTCGGGTTTGAAGGAAAACTCTGCCGATCCATGGATCGGTGAGACTAAAAACCTCCCGGGACGCAGATCATCATTAGAAAGTTAGGTCCACCTAGGCAACTTTACATACATGACTCTAATCTGCTTAGATTATTTACAATTCAAACATGCAGACTGAGTTTACAACAAAAATGATCAAGCTGTCGATGACTGTAGGCTGGCACGGACATGTCGCTCAGGAGCTACCCCTCTCTGCCAACAGAAAGGAGGTGGACTGCATGGGCAGTTGACCAGTAGTGGTCAACAACATGGATAAGTTTGTAATCTGATATTTGTTCAGAGCCATGGAGTTAGAGAATTTTTAAGGAGTTGTGTGGTAAAAGACCATTGAGGGCTAATTCAAAGGCGTTGAAAAGGAAAGCTATTTCAAAGACTCTCAAAGCCACCATGAGAATTCAGTGAAGTGCAAAGGAATGTTAAAATTGGAAACTAGGGCAAAATTCCACTCTGGACAGCTCATTTGATGGAGATAATGATTGCATTGAATTCCTCTTTTCGAGAGGACCAAAATCGACCTAAACGTCATCAAATTTGGACAAGGGAAAGTGTATTTCAAATTTGGACAAGGGAAAGTGTATTTCTGAATTATGAACCCACATGTGCATATTTGATCAAGTCGGCCCTAAAGCAAATTGGACCCCCTTGGAAGGCTATAAATACAAGTGACCTCTACCTCATTTGGACATCATCATGAGACACTCTTCTATTCTCTTTCTTGGTTTTGGCTCGCACAGGGCTGAGGCACGTCCGCGGAGAATAGGTTAGCACGAAGAAGAAATTGCAGGGTCCGAAGCTCGCATTTTTATTTTACAGTTTTGGCCCTCAGTCACAGGGATGACATAAAGAGATCTCGACTGCAGTAGCTCGCTGGTCGACTCATATGTGCAACTGAAGCTTTTCAATTGCACGCACAACACGTCCTCCATGCAACGGGCATCTAGGGTTTCTAAATCACAGTCGCAGGCTTTCCAAAGGTTGATTTTCACTGCAGTCGTTGGCTTACAGGCTCAAGGGAGCGACTGGATCCTCTCAATCGCTCCCATACCTCCGCCTCCATGCGACTGCAACCTAAATGTTGAAATTTCAGTTGTCAAAAGTTTTCGCTTGTTGACCATAGTGTTCGACAGTTGACTATAGACAATGACAGTTCATTACAGACTTTTGAATCAAGGTTTTGAGTATGGGCAATGTTGAGTTCATCTCATGGATATTGTTCAGTGGATTTTCACTGGATAGTTGTATGGATGAAGATATGGATCATTGTACCCTCTTTTGCTGAAGCATTCAATGACAATCTAATAAGAAGAAGAATTTGAAAGGGTTTCCCCGTAGTGGGTTTTGCCCTAGTCTCCGACCAATCCTAGTGTCTCTATGTGTGAATGTTTGTCTTCTATTGTTCCTTTATGTTCCGATGCACTGATGATGATGATATTGTTCTTTATACATAGTTGAATAATGATGTAAATCGAAATAATGTTACGATGTTATGGGGTGAATTTAATGTGTAAATCAAGAAATGCAATTATCAAAGAAAAGAACAAAATAGAACTAAGAAAAATTAACAAGGAAAACATGTTTTTAGCCACCATCAAAGAAAAGGGTGCCCACATGGGTCCACTAGTCCAACAAGTAGGAAGAGCCACCACTGGGAAGAAGTCATTAGGTGATTGGATCTGCCCAATGATTGGTTTGTCGTTTGGCATATACCCATGAGGAAGCCACCAAAAGATTGGGTTGATTGTGCATCAACAAAAATGCATTTTCGACATATAAAAAAACGTGCATATGTCATGGCAACAGTAGTTGCAATTTGGATTGGCCAAATGGTGATATCAAAGAGGCAAAGACACCAACATAAACGTGAGTGTCAGCTATTGTTAGAAAAAGAGGAATAGACTTCCAAGGAAATGAATAAATAGATGGAAGCCAACAGTGTAGGAGCCATCAAATGATAAAACAACTACTGTGAGCCACCAAATAATAGAACAAACAACAGTGAGAATGTTGGTCGATGTAGCTCAGACAAGTTTTCTAGCCTCAGGTGGTGTTAGTGAGGCTAGGAACACAAGAGCAAAAAATATCTCCAAGCCCAAATTATTATTTTGAATGGAAATGTCTTAATTAAATTAATTAATCAATTTTTAATTATTTTCCTAACTTTTAACTTAGGGAAATAGATTAATTAATTAGTAATAATTGAGACATGGTCAATTTTACTTTAGAGGCTTCTAGAAAAGTTTCTAAGTGTCTTAGCCATCGATTAGATCATTTCAGATCTAGATTTTGGTCGTTGATTTATCAATAAGAGATTATAAAGGAAATTGATAGGCAACCTTGGAGATCATGATCATGGTTATTGGGGTTTGACTGTAATGTCCCTTCTCAACAAATTTCTGTTAGAAGAGATCTACCATATTTTCCATTTTGGAGCTAACACATTTTTGGGGTACCAACTTAGGGAAAGTGGGCCAAATATTAAAGTTGGTGGAATGTCGGGGCCTGTTGTAGCTCTGATACCAATTGTTGTAGCTCTGATACCAATTGTTATAGATCTAACCCAAGAATATTATAGATTAGATATGAAAATATGAGATAATGCAAATAACCCAGAAATAAGATGAAATGATACTTTATTATCAAACCCTTAAGGTAGGGAAACACCATACATTCACTCCTTAAGGAAGGAGAATACTCCACAAGCCATATGCATGTTCATACAATAATGTTTCACTTCATATTCATATCTCTCCATGTGGAGTCTCTAGCTTTTATATAGGCCTCATACATACAATACCATGCATCATTACCATGGTTCCCTCATACCATCAACTAATACCATGGGCCCATTACATTATTATTAACTACTTGTGGTCCCTTACATGACATGGGTTAACCAACTTATTTATTACTATGGCCCATCCCATTATTACATTCTTACCTTGGGTACCTCCCTTGGTACCCCATATTATCCCCCCTAAGTATATAACAGGGCCACCCCTCAAGGAATACGCATCTCTTGGGAGAAAAATCGATTTTGTGAAGGGAGGTCAAAATATTTGGAGGGACCCACAAGGAAAAGTAAGGCAACAATTATAAATAGAAGGTTGGGGGCAGCAATTGGCACCTTTTGATAATTTGACATTTACACATTGTTGCTCAAGTTGTTCAGCTAGGTCACAAGTGTTGTTTAGCACAGAGTTCTCCAAGGGGAGAACTCACCCTTCTTTCGGTGGACTTTGAGTGCCACCCTAGGGAGGTAAATTTGCTGCTACATTTGAAGGGAGGCTTGTGGAATTTTGGGAGCATCTTTCAGCCATTCCCCTCAACTAATTTGTGCTCTAGGGAGGATGCAATAGAGGATCTCGTGCCACTTATTTCATCTATTTTCCAGGGAATGTTTGCCAGGAGAAATTTAGAGAAGCTGCTCCAGGGGAAGACTAAGCTTTGTGGAGAATTTCGGGGTTGGCGATTGCTGCCTTTGAGAGGGACGAATTTCTCTTTCCAAGGCCTAAGAAGAGGGGATGCTGGACAGATTTGTGTGGTGTCGGGCTCAGCTCTTGAGGGCCGGAATTTGTGGGAGAACGCCTCTCTTATTACAAGGGAAATTTCCTAAAACACTTCCTTAGTAGATTGAGGAGGAATAAGGAGGATTTCCGCAGATGTTATCATTGGGAGACGTAGTCTTTGTTCAGGAGGGCGTAGTGCCAAAATAGGGAAATTTTGGAAGGTCGAAATTAGTCAAATCCCTTCCTAGGTTTCTGTGGGTTTGTTGATGTTGATTTGTGGTAGCATCGGATGTGCTCTATCCATGAAAATTGGTGGAGAGGCTAAAGCACATAAGATTTCCAAGACCTAGAAATCATTTTGAGAAATTCCATTTGAATGAGGAGTTATTAAAATAATTAATATTTTTAATGGGTTCCTACGTCTAAACTTAGGAAAATAAAAATATTAATGGGTATTAATAAAGATAAGGATGAGAAGCTTCTAAGAGACGAAGATCAAGTCTGTTTTAATCTTAGCCGTTGATTAGAGATTTAATCTCGGTCATTGATTCGTCGACAGGAAAAGTATAAGAGAAGACTTGAGGGTCATTTGGAAACACACAGCAGATACTCAGTATCCCAAGGAAAATCGATTTTCAGAGAGGGTGAAATCAGTTTCAGAGGGAGAGTTGCAGGGTGGAGGAAGAGGGGGTGATTAGCAGCAGTTAGGGAGCTCAGAAGAGGTGACATAGGGACTCTGAGAGACAGTGCAGAGGGAGGTGCAGTTCACAGAGACTCAGTGGATGACGCAGAGGACAGAGCAGCACAAAGCCACGCAGAATGATGCAGGGTTGACGCAGTAGGGGAACGAAGTCCTCTAGGGTGTTAGAAATTCTCGGAGAAAAGTCACAAGTGTTTTCTCCCAGTGCCTATGCAAAAATTTTCTGTAAAAGCGATTGTTGCTAAAGATTAATAAAACCCTCCTCTGTTGCACTGGTTTTCCCACATTCGGTTTTTCTAGGGACAATTGTCCAAAAATAACTGTGTTAATGTGTTTGATTCTTGTGCATATATTTGTTTCTGTATAATGGTGTGATATCTGCAGTAGAATTTATTTTAATATTTACTGAAGGAATTGCATAAATAACTTATTGAGAAATAAGTAGGTAAAACAAATCAGTGGTTGCAATAATAGAATTTGTATTTAGAAATTTTCACAGTTGAGAGGAGTTTGGGGTTAATTTTGCAAAATTTTCCGGGTAGTATTCAAGCCATAAATCTCCTTTTGTTCAATAGTACATTTTATTACTCAGCCAGTAATTGCATCATTTTGTGGGTTTTCTGGGTGGTTGGTTTGGCGCAGATCCCTTTTTGGGTTTGGATGAATATTTTTGGGAGAAGTTACAGTTGCATTTTCAGGCAATTCCAGGCATCACAAAGGGTCATTCTCAACGTTTCTAGTGCAGGAACAGTTGCCAATTTTTGGGTATGCGCGGAAGGATATTGGGCCAAAGTTTCCTAACTCTTGGGGTCATCTCCTCCACTTGGGTTTGCTCCAACGTACTTATGCAAGCCCAGATGCACTTGTTCCTTGTTATATGTACTCTTTATAGCTTGTAATTTAATAAAATGGCTCAGCTTATTTGCTTAGCATCTTGGTGCTTTTGATGGTACATACGTAATTTATGATTTTATTTGCTATAGCCTAGTTCACGTGTCTATTATTGCTGTAAATTTCAATTTGGAACATTATAGTGGTATCAGAGCGATGATCTTGGCTAGTTGTGGGTTAGCCAACTAGATCATGGGAGATTTGGGCATGTATGCACAGTGACAGGTTACACCATACACCACCCATGGCTCAAGGGAGATTCAGTATGCCGGAATTCTAGGTTGGAATCTGCTGGAACGATGAGAAGTTGGCTCAATTGAGGGAGGTGTCAGACTAGATCCATCCTTGTCCCTACAACAGAGACACTAGAGGTGCACAGGTCATGGGAGTACAACCATCTACACCATATGGGGAGAGTCGACAAAATCAGGGCACCAAATCTCCTCAAAGGGAGCAGACAGGCCAAGGGCAATTAGAGGGTGAGGCCAGGAGGCGATTTTGCTAGTGGAGACTTGGCTTTAGATATCAGGAGCCTGAGAAGGAGGAGGTTGAGCATGATGTCGAGGGTACACAGGGTCATGAGGAGCATGTAGATACACCTAGTGTGACACAGGAGCCACCCTTGCGGGAGTTTCCTTTGGTAGCCCCGATTGACACGTTGGTGGAGACAGTTGGGCACACACCCATAGGACCCTCCATTGATGAGGTGCCAGTAGGCGCAGAGGTACCCAGAGCTGTGACAGCGTTCCCAGATGACCGCTACCTATAGTAGTAGGGAGAGCACCTTGAGGAGTGTGAGATAGATGAGGATGTTATGCTTGAGAAGCTACATGTGGTGGGGCGGCTCAGGACTCTTGTTGAGCCCATGACGGAGGAGGATGGGAAATCATTTTTTGGGCCTGCCATCGATGGGGATCAAATAAATACGCAGACAACTAGCAAAGTTGCAGTACCTCAAGTCAGTAGCTCTCTTCAGGCTTACAGAGAGGGGGCCTGCAGTATTGTTAGGTTACCTCTGCACGTTGGAGGGAGAGTGGTTGAATTAGCTAGAGAGATCGTATATTTTGACCATGCTGAAGAATCTAGGGCAGTTACCATTAGAAGATTCTTCTATACTTAATAACAATTTGTGAAATGCTTTTACCATTTATCTTATCTTGATCTTATTATGAGTGTGTGTGTTTACTTCATCAAATTGTTAGCAAAACAAAGAGACAAGAACACAAGGAGTTGGCATTCTACGAAGGCCAAAACCTCTCCCTCTTGATGAGGAAAACTCGTAAGTAATTCTTCTTATCAGTGTTGCACACATCGCGATCGGGATTTAATCGGCGCCGGGAAAAAAGCGGAAAAAATCGTTAAAATCGGGAAAAAATCGGAAAAAAGCGGGAAAAAATCGTTTGGCACAAATTGAAAAAAAATTGAAAAAAAATGAATATTTTTGTGCCAAACGATTTTTTCCCGCTTTTTTCCGATTTTTTCCCGATTTTTCCGATTTTTTCAAAAAATCGCGATTTTTTCGATAAAAATCGCGATTTTTTCGATAAAAATCGCTATAAAAAAAAGGGGCAATTTTTTCGATAAAAATCGCGCTTTGAATCGGCAAAATTAAAAAATCGCGATTTTACGATTTTATCGCGATTTTATCGCGATGTGTGCAACACTGCTTCTTATAGAGTTTCCAATTGACGAACACCAAGACCATGACCCTTGACCTACTAGGCCACTCCAAGACCAAGTCACCAATCCTCTTCTTACTTTTGAGATCATCATCAACACTGTCGCTTCACTGAGGTCAGCATTCATGCACCTTCACTGAGATATTCATCACACTAATGAGAACATAATTGTTGCACCATATCTCCATCTTCTCTTAGATCATTACTACACTTCTCACTGAGATCATTATCGTGTTGATTAGGCTTCCATACTGAGATATTTATGTGGACACTTCAACGAGGTCTTTGTTGAATTTTCTGAGTCTATCTGTTAGAAAATTAATCTGTATTCTACTGGTTTATTTCTTCTACTTGTAAATTCTGAACAAGTTATTTAAAACATTTAAATACCGAAATAAACACAATACGAGCACAATATCTATAGATCATCAACTGAAAGAAAAAAAGCACACAAGTGACACCGTTGTTTTTGGACAAATATCCTCGGAAAAACCCAATGCGAGAAAATCAATGCAACTATTCTGAGGGTTATATTATTATGCAGTCTTTCTGAGTACAACAGAGTGCCTAACCAGCTCACCCGTCAAAGAAAAATATATGGCAGCAATACCTCTATATTCGGAAACAGGTATTCAGAAAACCTGTCCCACGAAACCCTCTTCAACACAACTGAAGCTCAGCGCTAGCCCTTCTGGCCTCTGCGTCAGCCTCCAACTGACTTGTGTCAACCCCAGGACCCTTTGCGTCACTCCAGCAGCCTCTGCGTGGATGACGCAGTCCCTCTGCCTCTGCGTTGTCTCTGCTGAGCTCTGCGTAGCCTGGATTGGTTGCTGCTCTTGCTCTCTCTGCTTCAGCACTGGTCTCCCAGTACTGTCTCTACCTCTCTGCCTCGTACTCATTGCCCCTCGCTGCTGATCACTGATTCAACTTTGCTTAGCAACCCCACTCTAGCAAAATGAATGACTGATCACTCTGGTGTGTTCTCCAATTGACCCTTAAGCCTCTTCTTATACTTGTCATGTTGGTCCATCAACAGCCGAGATTAAATCTCTAATCAATGGCTAAGATTAGATTTGGCTTGATCCATGACTTTTGGAACCTTCTAACCAATTTTTATATTAATACCCATTAATATTTTATTTTTTCTAAGATTAGACTTAGGAACTCCATTAAAAATATTAATTATTTTAATATCTCCCAAACCGGGTACAATCTGTCCAAACCATTTCTGGGTCTTGGAGATCTCATGTGCTTTAGACTCTCCACCAATTTTCATAGCTAGAGCACATCCGATGCTACCCAAAATCAATAGTCTTCATTATAATTTTCCATCATAGTTGTCAATGTGCCGAGATTATGACTGTGTTTTGGCATACTAAGAGCATATAACAATGAGATCCTAAGCATGCCAAGACTGTGACTTTATCTAGAGAATGATGTCTAGTGTGTATAGTTGAGAGTTTCTTGCACCAAGATCCTTATCACGATAGATATGCCAAGACTATCCTAGTATACCAAGACTGTGATCATGATGATCATCCGAAAACACAGAGATATTGTACCCAACGAAATACTTGTACTTATGTGCTCCACCGAAATACTATAATATTATACCTTGTCCGAGATACTGTGCCTTGTCCGAAGTTTCAGAGTGATCCGAAGTTGTGTTTCCTACGGTGACCCCAACGGGGTATTTATAGTAGTCACGTCTCCATAAATAAGCCGACATTACTATGTGAAGCGTTGTGTCTATTTATTGAGTTGACATGAGTGAAACTAATTTCTTTTAGGCCGACATGACTGTCTTTTAATTTGATTTCCAAGCCAACATGACAAAGAGGATGGTGCTTGTCATTTGGAGCATTGCTAGACACTAGGTTGAGCCATTTTTATTACATAGATGCTCAAGTAGAGCTCTTCAATATAATTTTGACTCTTTGACTTTCCTAGATCTATGGAATGAGCAAGAAACTCATTCATATTATTTTATAAAAATAATAATTCTTTTTCTTGACAAGTACAAAGAGCAAAATTACATTGAAAAATACCAAACCTAGTCACCTTTTTCTTCAACAGACCAAGACAATGAGACAAGGCAACATTAGTTGCATAAAGTGCAGCACTCGCAGGGTGGAGTTGTTACGTATATGGGTGCTCCTGCATTTGATCCCTCTCATGGGGTTGGATAGCGAGAGGTATTGAGTTGGTACCTAATGGAGCGGACTAGGTGTCGGGATGTATCCATGGCCATAGTTCAAAAGGGGTTGTGGGTTACCAAAGGGGCTCGAGGGCTAAGCTACTTTTGGGATCCAAGTGGAATTCCCCATCGCATCATGGAGTCATTCAGCAATGGTAGTAGTTGTGCGTTGGATCCGAGGATTGAGGACACACACACCCACAGTTTTCTATCAGAGTTTCGAGTGGCACTAGTGGCTAGCTGGATCGACAAGGGAGTAGGTGGATCCCGTGAGTTGTCCTGGCATGTGGATTAGGCGTGGAGCCACAGGATGATCAGCATACTCTTGCAGGGGTTGGTCGGAGGAGGTGGCATTGGCAGGCCACCATCAGAGCATTGTACGAGAATGAGGCTTTCCTACGGATATGTGGAGTGCAAAGGACACCAGGCAACAGCACCTTAATGATACCACCACTGGCACGTAGGGAGGTTTGCCTGTTAGATCTCTCTGAGAGGATCAAGAGGGGAATTCCACCCATACGAGGTCATGGAGGTGTGGTAGTAGAGATGGTGACCCTGACAGGATGTAGGTTACTGCAACTAACTCAGCCTCGGGCCGTGGCATTCTGTGGTGTATAGAGATATGCAGTGATGAGCGCCTCTTGAGTATATCCATAAGGGCTTGCATACAGTCACAAAAGAGTTGGTTGTTGTCCCTTGATGCCCTCACCACGAGCAGTAGCGCAAGAGACTCGCCCGGGATGGATGGATGTGACTCCGAGGATCATGGACAGGAGAGGAGTTTTCTCGTTGGGGAAGACGGACTATGCGCGTGTTGGCACGTGGAGGCATAGGGATGACATGGTATGTTGTAGAGGTAGCATATGCTTTGCCCCCGAAACCACCCTTGAGGATATCACTATGGGGGATTTGTATGACACACCTTCGACAAGGCATTCCGGAGCATTAAAGGGGCATGCGGCACAAGGGATGATAGACCTGTTCTACAGGAGGGTACATAGGATTCTGGCAATTTTTTGGTACACCATCCGGGGACGGGATGGTAGAGTTCGTTGTGTGGCCAGGCAGGAGCAAGGTCGTGGGGTATACACGAGATTATCCCTTGATATATGGAGCCTATACCCGCAGGGGTCAGAGGTGAGGCATGGATGGATCACAACAGTTGTCAGAATTATGTCACCGCAAACTCGGGATCTAGGGTTTCAGTCGATGAGTGGACAACTCCACTTCGAGATGAGAAGGACCCTGACAAAGAGAGATCTAGCTCATTCTTGGGTCAACACATGGGAGATCACTAAGGTTTTCTACACATGGCAAGGTAGGTATTCCCTGTTGTTGATGAGGATCGAGGTTAGTCATGGGGTGGGAGGCTCGAGCATTGTTGAGTTATCCCCGCATGTTGGGAATAGATTTGGTTATTACATGTATGGTGGTCAAGAGATACAGGAGGGGAGGACCCAGTATGAGAATGTTGGACCGTTGGTTGTGAAGAGAGATTTGCAGCGTCAGTATGGCGTCAGTATGGTAGTTTCCTTTTGCAATCGACACAGGATCTCAGCCTCTCAAGGCTTGGTAGTTCAGCCCCCTTCAGGGATGTGCTAGTTTCTACAGGGGAAGATCGTACGAGTCTTCCATTGGATTTTAGTTGCACAGAGAGTAGTTCGCCCTCTAGAGATTCGTGGATGACTTGGGGCATTGCGCTAGTATGGCAGGATGATTAACATGTGTGGTTCTTAGCAGTCATTGGCACTACCCAGTGGCAGGCAGCATTAGTTGGTAGTGATGGGCCTCCAATCTAGTTGTGGGGTCCAGGGATCCATTGGGTTAGAGGATTAGCTTGTTTTGGGAGGATCATGGGGATGACAGAGACAAGATTGCATCCTCCTTTGCACAAAAGGTCGAAGACCATCAAGATGATCACAATGGGTCGAGGAAGGCCCTTCTCCCTATTGTTGCGACAAGAGACTGGGCATGGATTGGTAGATGGAGACCTTGGCAGGGTGCCCTGACAGGATATACCTGCACGCAGGGGAGTTGCCCTTTATTGGATTTGTGGCGGAGATTCACCGGAGTGGATGGCACTACAGGAGCATGATAGGGTCGCAGTTATGGTCAAACTGATGCAGCATCCACTTGGTGGACTCACTTTGAGATTAGTCTGGGACCTGAGAGCTACAGGATTGAACAGATGTGTTACAAATTTGGGAGGGTGGGTTCTCATATGGGGAGGTCACTCGACTCTGCCATTGGGACCCCATTTGATATCAGGCATTTCACTTCCCAAGGACCAATTAAGACGAGATAACGCCCCACTTGGGTAGCTATGTGACCCACAAGAGGAGGTCGTGATTGACACACCGGGACGAAGGATCTATTTTGAGGACTTGGGCTATGTCTTCAGGAGTTCCCTCTTGAGGTACCCAGGATTGATTTTCCGATGGGACAACCTTCTGAGGAGTTTACAGGGGCTTGGAAGCATCGAGTTGCTTTGCTTATCAACAGGAGGTGAGAGGACTCTCGCGCCCCTACACCTTGGGACTACACATGGAGCGAAGGATGCTTCATGTTGAACGTGATGGCCTGGGTCCATAGTACCTGGGGACTACTTTATGACAAGACATCGCATGGATCGGGAGTGGCTCAGTGGCACCATTGGGACCCCTGTATTGCTTGCACTGATAGTTGGGTCAGTCGGGCGAGAGAGCTTGTTCGAACATTGCTTGAGGACAAGCAATTTTTGGCAGGGAGGATTGTAATGTCCCTTCTCAATAAATTTCAGCTAGAAGACATCTACCATTTTTTCCATTTTGGAGCTAACACATTTTTGGGGTACAAACTTAGGGAAAGTGGGTCAAATATTAAAGTTGGTGGAATTTGAGGACTACCCCTCAAGGAATACACACCTCTTGGGAGAAAAATCAATTTTGTAAAGGGAGCTCAAAATATTTGGAGGGACCCACAAGGAAAAGTAAGGTAGCAATTATAAAAAGAAGGTTGGGGGCAGAAATCGGCACCTTTTGATAATTGACATTTACACATTGTTGCTCAAGTTTTTCAGCTGAGTCACAAGTGTTGTTTAGTATAGAGTTCTCCAAGGGGAGAACTCACTTTCTTTCAGTGGACTTCAAGTGCCACCCTAGGGAGGTAAATTTGTTGCTACATTTGAAGGGAGGCTTGTGGAATTTTGGGAGCATCTTTCAGCCATTCCCCTCAACTAATTCATGCTCCAGGGAGGATGCAGTAGAGGATCTCGTGCCACTTATTTCAACTATTTTCCAAGGAGTGTTTGCCGAGAGAGATTTAGAGACACTGCTCTCAGGGAAGACTAAGCTTTGTGGAGAATTTCGAGGTTGGAGATTGCTACCTTTGAGAGGGATGAATTTCTCTTTCCAGGCCCTGTACAGAGGGGACGCTGGATAGATTTGTATGGTGTCGGGCTCAGCTCTTGAGTGCCTAAATTTGTGGTAGAACGCCTCTACTACTGTAGAGGGAATTTCCTAAAACACTTCCTCAGAAGATTAAGGAGGGATGAGGATTGCAACAAATTTCATCATTGGGGGACACAGTCTTTGTTCAGTAGGGTGTAGTGCCAAAATAGGGCAATTTTGGAAGGTTGGAATTAGCCAAATCCCTTCCTGGGGTTTCGTGGGTTTGTTCAGAGGAGTCCGGGGTTAAATTTACAGAATTTTTCGCGTAGTATTCAAGCCATAAATCTCCTTTTATTCAGCAGTACGTTTTATTATTCAGCCAGTAATTGCATCATTTTGTGGGTTTTCTAGGTGGTTGGTTTGGGGCATAACCCTTTCTGGGTTTGGATCAGTATTTTTGGGAAAAGCTACAGCTGCATTTTCAAGCAATTCCAAGAATCACAAAGGGTCATTCTCAACGTTTCTAGTGCAATCGCAGTTGCCAATTTATGGATCTGCGCAGAAGGATATTTCGCTGAAATTTTATAGCTCTCGGGGTCATCTCCTCCACTTGGGTTTGCTTTGGCTTGCTTATGCAAGCCCAAGTGCACTTATTCCTTGCCATATGTACTCCTTACAGCTCAGAATTTAATAAAATGGCTCAGCTTATTTTCCCAACTTCTTGGTGTTTTTGATGGTGCATGCGTATTTATGATTTTATTTGCTATAACCTAGTTCATGTGTCTGTTATTAGCTGTAAATTTCAGTTTGGAACATTACATTGACAGCAGCGAGGGTTTCGGCAGCAGTTTAAGCAGTGCATATTTTCCAGTGTTGATAATATCGGCGATATTCGGAAATATCGCGATATTTTCTGTTTTGAAAATATCGCGATATTTTCAAAATATCGGCAAATATCGGAAAATATCGGCAAAATATCGGCTATATTTAAAAATTTGAAAAAAATATTTTTTATGCTTGCCGATATTTTCGCCGATATTGCCGATAAGATATTTTTTGGACCCTCGCCGATATTTTGCCGATACCGATATTATCAACAGTGATATTTTCTAGGGTTTTCTTTCATCAGTATTCTTCCAGTTTACGAGATCCAGAAGAGGAATTCTCTCAGAGTTCTTCTGCAGACAGGAAGGTCGAGTTATCGAGACTGTGAGGGTTCTAGGAGGGTCATGTTTTCTCCTAGAGAGGTTGAGATTTCTTGTGGAGGTCGTATTTGCCAGGAGGAGGTCATACGAAACTGCCAGCAGGGTCGTACGAGTTGCCAGAAGGGCCAAGAGGTTAATTTCGTCCAAGTTGTAAGCATCAAAGGGTCCAAGAGCCACGTGTCTAGGGCCATACAAGCCGTGTTTGCTAGTGTGAGGTCGTGTCTTGTTGTAGAGGGAGGATGTGATCCTTCCAGGAGTTAGATCGACTTGTGGAGCTGAAGAAATATTTTGTTGAGGTTTGGCAAGCACTATTGTAATATTTTTCAATTGCAGAATTTGTTGAAGATAATAATAAAACCCTCAGATCTGAAGAACTAGTTTTCCCTTCGGGTTTTTCCAGGAACGTTTTGTCCAAAAATGTTAGTGTCCATTTTGTGATTGGGTTTTCTCAAGTTTTTGTAGTTTATTTTTGGTAAATATCGCAATCATGTTTTTATTCAGTATTTGTAGTAAAATTAATTTTGCTCAAATTTAAATATATTGGATAATTACCAGTTGATTGCAATAAACAATATTTTTTTTCGATTTTTCACATGGTACTAGAGAAAATCTGAAGCATTGAGGTTTATCAGAGTAGATCAGCACAAAGGTTTGGAAGAGGAAGCCAAGGCTCTAATACCCAGATCGATTTCTTCAGTTTGTCCCAAATTTACTTAGAGGAATTTTACCAGTGTTATTTTTTGTAGGAGAGGCCGAGATTTTCAGTCAAGTCGCAGGGTTTCTGAAGGGTCGTGTTGCCCAGATCTAGCTGCATGTGTGGGGTGTTGTGTTAAAATTGGCAACCAGGGCAAAACTTCATGTGGGTCATCTTATTCACGGCTAATAATATTTTTATTAGATTCCTCTCATCGAGAGGTGTAGGATTGATATAAAGATCATCCAATTCCGATAAGTATTCATGGAGATATGAATTTATTTTGATTATGGAATTATTATCAAGCCGACCTACAACTCATGTAGGCTCAGAAGCCCAACAGTCGCATCTATTCACCCACCAACGTTGTGTATAAATATAAGAGGACTTTTCCTCATTTGGATTCACTCATCTCATCACATCTCTCTCTCTCTCTACTGCGCAGATATGAGTCTCTTTTCTACTGCGCTGAAATGGGTCTCTCTCTCTCACACATGTGAAGTCGGAAGCTGTTGAATTTGAAACTGCAACCAGAAATAAAGATTGACTTGCGTGGCCTAGAAAATCTCCTCTTTGGAACTGCGTTGTAGGTTCATCTGAACCTCCTTTGAAAGCCGCAACTTTTGGTGGTGGAATGAAGTCAATCCGACGAACGGTTTGCAAGATATCGACTGCCCTAGTTTGAAGCCGGAAACTACTGAAACTAAAGCTGCAACTGCAGAAGTAAAGATTGACTTGTGTGGCCTAGAAGATCTCCTCATCTGAACTGCGCTGTAGGTTCATCTGAACCTCCTCTGGAAGCCGAAACTTTTGGTGGTGGAATGAAGTCAATCCGACTGTCGGTTTGTGAGATATGGTCTGCCTTAGTTTGCTAATGAAGCCGCTAACGCTGATGCTACTGATCTAGGGTTTGCTACTACTGATATGAATCAGATTTATTGTACTATTTCTCTCTGCTGAATTATTGAAGATAAAAGAAGATTTGATCAAAGGGTTTCCCCACACATTGTGGGGTTTGTCCCTGGCTAGCTGCCACATCTTGTGTCTCTTGTCTTGGCTTGTTTTCTGTCGATCGTTTAATGTTCTATCTGCACTTTACTTTATGTACATGTGATTGCTAATCGGTGGAATATAATAAGAAAAAGAAGTAAACTGTTATAAGCATAGAACATACCATAACTTAACATGGTATCAGAGCTGAGGTGAAGACAAAGCCCGAGCAAGAGCAAGAGCAATCATTGAAGAGAAGATTGGCAAGGCTATCCTAAAAGAACTATGGGGTCCTCAACACTCTTTCCTGCCGAAGACAAGCTCCGTGAGAAAGCTGACTATCACGGATGAAAGATGTCTATCGATCTAACCCTTGAAGATCAAGGAGTGCTGGACCATGTAAGAGGCAATATTGTTGAGCCTTCATCAAATGCATCTGCTGCTGCCTGGAACAAATGGAAAAATGGAGAAGTCAAAACAAAGAAGATCATCCGGGACTCTATCGACAAGCGCTTGGTGGCCTACATCTCTGATCTAGACACCTCCAAGGAAATCTACAAGAGACTGGTGAGTTTATTTAAAGTTAATGATGCAAATCAAGTTTTGTTTCTTAGAAATAAGCTGAGGGAAATCAAGAAGGGTAAAGATGAAAGTATGCAAGCATACTTCTTAAGAATCACCGAGATCAAGAACGATCTCCTATCTATTGGGGAAACACTCACAACTCTTGAAGGATTACCATCTAAATGGTATGTGTTCAGGACTACTCTTCTGAACTATAATGTAATTCTTGGTTTCGAGGAATTAATGGCTAGATGCATTCAAGAAGAAACAAGGGAAGAAGTGTAAGAAATGCCCATGCCTAAAGGTCCTCCTGCTACCTTTTCTTTTCATGCAAAGAAAAGAAATAATTCCGGGACTAAATCAAAAGGAAAGGCTAGACCTAAGGCTAGAAGAAAATGACGATGTTACATTTGCGATAAAGCAAGTCACTATGCAAGGGAGTGCCCTGATAGAAAGGACTCACTCTAGGACAATGATCAAAATCCCTCTGATGGCAATCAAAGGAATGACAAATTCAACAACAAAGGTAAGAGGAGAGCTGGGAATCAAGGAAGAGGGCAAGCATTCAAGAAGGCCAGAAATTCCAGGATGTAATAAATGCACCTGACCTCAAAAGAACCTAGTGTCCATCTCGGGAACGGAAGACAAAGGCTACAAGGTAACCTTCAGCAATGGCAAGGTATGTATATGGAAAAATAATGTTAAAGATGCCTTTACTCTTGGGTTTAGTGTTGATTCATTATATCAGGTCGATGGAAGTCTGCTAGGTGTCATGTCTTATGACACATCTCTTCAGTCCGAACTTTGGCATTAGAGGTTTTCCCCCCTTCATTATAAAGCTATACTCGGTGTAAGACAAATGGTGATAGGGATGCCCGAATTCTGAATAGAGAATGAAGGTGCATGTCCAAGATGTGCTGAAGGAAAGCTCAAAAGGGGACCATTCCTCTCAAGCCAAAGCAAGACCTCTGATATATTACAATTGGTTCACTCAGGCATACCTGAGGTTGGCATTAAGAGGGAGACTACTACACCACATACTCCTGAGCAGAATGGTGTGGTGGGAAGGAAGAACCGCACGATGATGGAAGCTGTCTGGGCCATGCTACATGATCAAAGACTTCTGATGTTTCTATGGGCTGAAACTACAATCACCGTCGTATATGTACAAAATTGATGCCCTCATCAAGCATTGGGTTCCAAGACTCCTAAAGAAAAGTTCACTGCAAGGTGAACAATCTTTCGACTTTGAGGAGCTCTCAAGAAGCCAACACCAGGGAACCGAAAGAAAAGGATGATGAATCAATGCCTGATGTAGAAGAACCCATGGATCTGATAGATTCCCATCCACATGAGCCTTCCTCTTCTAGGAAGAGGCCTTCATGGCTTAGGGGGATACTTGATGATGTTAAAGGACATGTTGCACCCTGAGGAACCTTCCGGCAAAGTAAGAAACTTAATAGGTATCAAGGATACCTGACCATCATGAGCACAATCATACAAAATGAGCCTTCGTCATTCTCAGATGTCGTCAAGCATCAAGTATGGAAGGATGCTATGACCGTAGAATATGAGTCTATCATGGAGAATGATGTCTGGGAAGTAGTTCCCAGACCCTGGACAAGACAATTGTTACTTCAAAATGGCTTTACAAGATAAAGCATGCAGCAGATGGAAGCACGGAAAAGTATAAGGCTCGTTTTGTTGCTCGAGGTTTCTCCCAAAAGGAAGGTATAGACTATGATGAGATATTTGCACATGTTGCCAGATATACGACCATCCGCTCGATCATAGCCCTTGCCGCTTGACAAGGATGGAACCTACATCAAATGGATGTCAAGACTGCGTTCTTGCATGGCTCGATCAAAGAAGAGGTCTACGGGGAGCAACCCGAAGGATTTGAGATTTATGATCGAAAATCTCATGTATGCAAGTTGAAGAAAGCTCTCTATGGGTTGAAGCACCACGAGCATGGTATGAGAGGATCGATAGCTACTTGATGAAGCTGGGATTCGCTAGGAGTGAAGCCGATCCTAACCTTTACTTTAAGCTTGAAGATGACAAGCCTCTCATACTGGTATTGTATGTGGATGACCTCTTTCTAACAGGTGCAGACCCTCTCATTCACAAATGTAAGAGGGAGCTGGCCTCTGAATTTGAAATGAACGACCTAGGACTGATGCACTACTTCCTAGGACTTGAAGTATGACAGAAGCCAAGGGAAATTTTCCTATCTCAAGGGAAATATGTGGTAAAGATATTGGAAAGATTTGGTATGATGGACTGCAAGCCTGTGACTACCTCGAGGATCTTAACTTTTAGAAGTTATATGGTAGTGATGTCGGACCAGATTTGGGAAATGCCTCTGAGTTTCATAAACTCATTCGCATTGATGTTCTTGGTGAACCTCTGTCCGAACATATTTTTTGCAGTTAGCATTGTGAGCTCATATTTGGTTGAGCCTCACTGGATTGATGCCAGGAATCTTCTGAGATGTCTTCAGGACACAATCTCTCATGGATTAAGATACACTGCCGGAGATGTGAGACTACTTGGATATACTGATGTTGATTGGGCAGGCAGTGTGGTGGACCGTAAGAGCACTTCCGAGTGTTGTTTCACCTTGGGATCTGCTTCGATATCCTGGATGAGCAGGAAGCAGAAGTCGGTGGCTTTGAGCACCGCCGAAGCAGGATATATTGTTGCTAGCATAACCTCGTGTGAGGTAGTATGGTTGCGAAAGCTCTTCAGTGAGATGTTTGGATTTACATTGGATACCATTGTGATTCTCTATAACAACTAGAGGTGGGATTCGATTATTGAGGAATCTCGTATTCGTCGATTGCTCCAGCAGATAGACATCATCTTGGATGTGGTAAGTTGATGAGCAAGGAGGCTCCATCGCATTAAGATGATGTACAGGCTGATACACCTTGTCAAAGCCCCGAGGAAAGATCTAATCTGTGATTTTCCCAAACGACTTGGAGTCGGTAAGAAACCCTTGTACAAGGGTCTTGCATGTTGCATACATTGAGCTCTGGGAGCTCTGAGGGCTTGCGGTTATTACTGGAGCAACATACGACTACAGGGTGACTCACCCTCCCCTGGTGGTGCACACTGGAACAAGATGATTCGCTCTCTTGTGGGACAAGATGATTCGCTCTCTTGTGGAATAGGATGATTCGCTCTCCTGTGTAGCAGGATGATTAGTTCTCCTGTGAGGCCTGGATTGATGTGTTCTCCATGGCGATTGTAGCAGGATTGATGTGTTCTCATGCGAGGCCTGGATTGATGTGTTCTCCATGGCGGCCTGGATTGATGTGTTCTCCATGGCAATTGTAGCAGGATTGATGTGTTCTCCTGTGAGGCCTGGATTGATGTGTTCTCCATGGCAATTGTAGCAGGATTGATGTGTTCTCCTGTGAGGACAAGATTGATTAGTTCTCCTGTCGAGGCATCCTACCCATGCAGTCTGGGACTCATGGGAAGTACCTCTCATCTGATCAATGAGCAGGGAAATGAAGTTAGGGACCATAGTAGTACTGATGGACGCATCGTTGTAACTACCTTACTCCCTACGCTAGGATGACCTCCATTGTTCTCGGATCAATGATACTGGTCTGGGACCAGTGGTAGGAGTTGTACCATACTATGATGCTGACTTCGGGTCAGTTGAGACTGGTTTGGGATCAGTGGTACATACTCTGAGACTAACTTTGAGTCAGTGGAGGATGATATTGGTCTGGGACCATTGGAGTTGTACTCACTATGACGCTAACTTTGGGTTGGTTGAGACTGATCTGGGACCAGTGGTACATACTCTGAGACTGACTTTGAGTCAGTATGATACATCCTCGATCATTTCTTCTTCTTCATAATTCGGACAAAAGCAGAGTATAACAGAACAATGCAAGAGCAGTGCAGAACAGAACAAAACAGTACAGATCAGTGCAGGGCAGAACAAGACAAAGCAGAATAGGCAAAATAGAGCAGAGCAGGGCAAGGGTCAGGCTGTACAAGGCAGTGCATTTGATGGATGAATAGTAACGACCGATAGACAGATTGCAGATGAAGTTCTCCATGGTTGAGAGGGAGTGTTAAAATTGGCAACCAGGGAAAAACTTCATGTGGGTCATCTTATTCATGGCTAATAATATTTTTATTAGATTCCTCTCATCGAGAGGTGTAGGATTGATATAAAGATCATCCAATTCCGATAAGTATTCATGGAGATATGAATTTATTTTGATTATGGAATTATTATCAAGCCGACCTACAACTCATGTAGGCTCAGAAGCCCAACAGTCGCATCTATTCACCCACCAACGTTGTGTATAAATATAAGAGGATTTTTCCTCATTTGGACTCACTCATCTCATCACATCTCTCTCTCTCTACTGCGCAAATATGAGTCTCTTCTCTACTGCGCTGAAATGGGTCTCTCTCTCTCACACATGTGAAGCCGGAAGCTGTTGAATTTGAAGCTGCAACTGCAGAAGTAAAGATTGACTTGCGTGACCTAGAAGATCTCCTCTTTGGAACTGCGCTGTAGGTTCATCTGAACTTCCTTTGAAAGCCGCAACTTTTAGTGGTGGAATGAAGTCAATCCGACGAACGGTTTGCAAGATATCGACTGCCCTAGTTTGAAGCCGGAAACTGCTGAAACTGAAGCTGCAACTGCAGAAGTAAAGATTGACTTGCATGGCCTAGAAGATCTCCTCATCTGAACTGCGCTGTAGGTTCATTTGAACCTCCTCTGGAAGCCGAAACTTTTGGTGGTGGAATGAAGTCAATCCGCCTGTCGGTTTGTGAGATATGGTCTGCCCTAGTTTGATAATGAAGTCGCTAATGCTGATGCCACTGATCTAGGGTTTGCTACTGCTGATATGAATCAAATTTATTGTACTATTTCTCTCTACTGAATTATTGAAGATAAAAGAAGATTTGATCAAAGGGTTTCCCCACACATTGTGGCGTTTGTCCCTGGCTAGCCGCCACATCTTGTGTCTCTTGTCTTGGCTTGTTTTCTGTCGATCGTTTAATGTTCTATCTGCACTTTACTTTATGTACATGTGATTGCTAATCGGTGGAATATAATAAGAAAAAGAAGTAAACTGTTATAAGCATAGAACATACCATAACTTAACATGTTGAGACCATGTTGAGGGCCGAAATAATACAAGAGAGTCAAGAGGGTGAGGTCGAGTCTTTTTTAGGAGGTCAAGACTTCTAGAGGCAAGGTCGTGAGGCCATTTTGCTAGCCAAAGGCCACACGAGTAGGCCATATTGTTATCCAGGAAAGATGAAAATTCTCAGAGAAGCCAAGATCACTTGCAAAGGGAGACCATGAGGTTTTCCAGGTATTTTTGTTAGCTAGTAGAAGAGATTTTTTTTTTTTTCTCTCGAGGGCTTCAGTAATGGCTTCAACAGGATTAAGGGGCCAAGATAGGTTGGATGGTGCATCTAACTTTGGTGTCTAGAAAATCTGGTGCCTTCTTATTTCAAAAGAGCACGAGTTGAAGGAGTTTACTATGGCACATATTGTTGTACCTATGAAAATTCCTTGAACCCGGAATCCATACTGCAACAACTAATGACATTTCTCCTACATCTTAGATTTACATGAACAAGTTATTTGCAATTTCCTACGGAAAACATCGAAATACATACACTGCAGCCTATACCATTTAAAATAATTTTCCGAAACAAGAAACTGAACAAGAAAAAGATACAACACAAACGACACAGTTATTTTTGGACAAATGTCCCTGGAAAAACCCAATGCGCGAAAACCGATGCAGCAGATCTGAGGGTTTTTATTATTAAGCAAAAGTTATTTCTAAATACAACCTCTAGATGCCTTGCTGGCAATCTAGTACAGAGAATATCACTCGACAGAAGAAATTAGTGAGATTACCTCACTCTACACTGCAAGTCTAGGATGATCTAGCAGTTGAACCAACAAGTCCCCGACTACTTCTGCGTGAGCCTGCGTCAGCCTCTAAGGCACTGCATCACCTTTGTTGGGATTCGATTTGCTCTCTGGAGCTGATTCCAACCCTCCCGGCTCAGAACGTCTAGCTCTCCAGTAAATTAGGACCTCTGCGCCGAAGGCTTCTGCGCTGCTCTACGTGGGCCCTATGTGAGCCCTTCCTGGCTCTGCGTCACCCTCTCTGCCAACTGCATTGCCTCCTCTGTGTGTCTCTTTGCCTCTCTGCTGAGTATTCTTGGCTCCGAAGAAGATACTCCAACCAAAACTCTCTCTGCCCCTCTCTGCGTGATCACTATGAGATCACTGCGCTACCTCTAGAATCAGCAATTCGATCTGACTAATCAACACTGTGTGTTTTCCAAATGACCCTCAAGCCTTCTTAAATAATCTCCTCGTTGACATTCAATGGCCCAGATTAGAAGCTAATCAATGGCTAAGATCATTTATGCTTGATCCTCGTCTTCTTCTAGAAGTTACACCCACAGTTAGATTAATACCCATTAATTATTTCAATTTCCTAAGTTTAGACTTAGGGTCCCATTAAAAATAATTAATTATTTTAATAAAACTGTCTCCGAGTGAAATTTCCCAAAACGCTTTCTTGGTTCTTTGGAATACATGTGCCCAAGCCTCCTTGCAAAATTTAAGACTTAGAGCACATCCAATGCTACCAGAAATCAACAGTACCAAACGATCATATCATGTTGCATGAGTACCGGAAAGATGATGCCAAGGCCATTTGTATTATTCTAGATGGTGTCAAGGACTACATTGTTCCACATTTGGCGGAAGAAAATACAACCAAGAAGATGTGGGATGCCATCAACAAACTTTTCCAAGATAAAAATATGAATCAGAAATTGGTCCTAAGAGAGAAGCTCAGAAGCACCAGACAAAATAAGGGAGAGAAAGTTGTCAGTCATCTCACTCACATCAAGACAGTCAGAGATGAGCTGGCAGCCATTGGTGAGAAGGTTGATTACGAAGAGCTTGTGAGAACAACCTTGAATGGGTTTTAGAAGCAGTGGGATGTTTTCACGCAAGTGGTTAGTGGAAGATTTGATTTACGTACTTGGGACTGCTTGTGGAACAACATAGGAGAAGCTTCGACTGAGCCTTGTGAAAGGCAACAGTGGTGCTAGTAGCAGTTCCAAGCAGAAGGGAGATGACAACAAGAATGTTTCTCTTGTGAGCAATGTTGGAATTTCTAAGTTTAGTTGTTAGAAATCCTTCTTGTACTTTCTAATTTATTTCTTCCTACTTGTTTTGTTAATTAACAAGTTATTTACCATGTAAATACTGAAAATAAATACAAGTACAGTCTCAACACATACAGATCATCAACTGAAGGAAAAACAAGCACATAAGTGACACTGTTATTTTTGGACTAATGTCCTTGGAAAACCCAATGTAGGAAAACTGACGCAGCTATCTGAGGGTTTTATTATTAAGCAGTTTCAAAATACAATATGGGTGCCAGAAATGGCTCACCCAACAGAGAATTCCCTCGGCAGTAGTACCTCTCAATTGGACATAGATATCAGCCCCAATCTGCCCCACGAAATCTCTTAGTGTCAACCTCTAGGGTCTGCGTCAGCCTCTCTGGCCCAGCGTCAGCCTCTCTGGGCTCTGAAACAGCCTCTAGAGCCTCCGCGTCTCCCACATTGGACCTCCTCAAGCTCTACGCAGCTCCTGGCTGCCTCTGCGTGGCCTCTGGCTGCTTCTGCGTGACCTCTAGTTGGCTATGCGTCAACCCTCTCTTGGCTTCTGCGCTGATGCTCCCGGTACTATCTTTGCCTCTATGCTACTGCATTCACTGCCCCTCAACTGCAACTCTGATCACTCCTTTGATTTCCTCAACAAGCCCTGCCCCAGAAGATCGAATTCTTGAACAATTCGGTGTGTTCTCCATGTGACCCTCAAGCCTCCTCTTATACTTTCTTGTTGACAATTCAACGGTTGAGATTAAGTCCATAATCAACGACTAAGATTAGATCTGGCTTAATCCATGACTTTTGGACCATTCTAACTCAGTTTTATATTAATTCACATTAATATTTTATTTTCCCTAAGTTTAGACTTAGGGACTTCATTAAAAATATTAATTATTTTAATATCTCCCAAACTGGTTAGATTCTGCCCAAACCATTTCTAGGTATTGGAGATCTCATGTGCTTTAGCCTCTCCACCAATTTTCGTGGCTAGAGCACATCCGATGCTACCCCAAATCAACAATTCCTCTAAGTGAGGACTGTGCTCTAGTAATACTCCTCACTGAGCATCACCCTGATCATCTGGCATTGGTCCCTGTGCTGATGCTAGGCCTAATGCCCAACATCCTCTACACTGCTGCATCATGTACTGCTACCCATGGCCTCGCCACTGCCACTGCTACATCTTTACAGCAGCGCCCTCTACATCTGTGCTGCTGCCCATGGCTCTGCCACTGCCACTATTGCATCTACACTACAACCCCTCTCATCATGCTGCATCATGGTGCCCATAGCACTGCCACTACTAACTGCTACACTGTAACTCAGTTACTGAGAAGTAAGTAATTGATCTCCCAACTCTCACATCTCCGCCAGGCTAGAAACACTCCCGATGCTAAAACTCCCTCTATCAATGACATGTGCTCCCTCTTTGACCTCGGCACTGCTGCAACAACTCTATGCATCTCGCACTGCTACCTCATGCTGTCCTAGGACTCCTGCACTATAGCTCCCTCTGCCGCTCCATTCGCATCCGTCTCTACCGACATCCGCTAGTCTTGCTACTCCTCTTCGGGGCTCTCGTAGCAAGGTATAATCCAAGAGGTTGGGTACCTCAAGGATCCTGCCCCTCATCGCCTGTAGTCTGTTTGACTACAACTTGATGTCTCTCAACTTCCTCTCGAGTGGCGCATGAGCACTCATGGCACAATCATCATCTGTCTCCACTTCTTTCTCCGCCCTTGCTAGCGCAACCTTGGTCTCAGTGGCCTCTCCCTTGCTCTTCTTCCTCGAACACTGGCTCGCATAGTGACCCAGTTCCCCACAGTGGAAGCATTTGACCTTAGAGAGGTCCTTCTTCCGTTTCTCCTGCTTTCCACAAATGCTAGGGAAACATCCTCCTCTTCCTCTTTCTTGATTCTGACCCCCTTACCGCTGCTTCTCACCTTGGTTAGCCTTCTGATCTCTTCTTGACGAAGAAATGCCCACAGTTCCTCCCAATCTGGAAGGGTCAACCTACCCAGTATGCTCTCGACAAATACCTCCCAATCCTCTGAGATTGCGTTCAATGCGATCCTCACCAACATCTCCTCATCTGGCATGGCCCCTATGGAAGTTCGTTAATCCCGGATCTCCTTCAATCAACCGAGGAAGGTGTCTATCTGTTCTCCCTTTTGCATCTGTATGACTGCAGCTGATTTTCTAGTAGCATCTTCCTCTACACGAAAGTATGCTAATACAATTTCGTCAAAGCCTCCCACATCTTATTTGTCGTGTCCTTTTCAGCAATATGCGGTACTACATGGTCCTTGACCCCGTCAAGGATAATGCTCTTGGACCTCGCCATTGCCTCCTCGTACTTTTCATTCTCAATCGAGTCAACTGGGATCGCTATAGTGTTCAAGGCGAAGTGCTCGAGACGATTCTTGTCTAGAACGAACAAGATCCTGGCCTTCCAGAGTACGAAGTTTGAGGCTCCGTCCAGTCTGTCCTGATCTCTTACCCCATTCACTACCATTTCGTTGCTCCTCTTTCGACTCTTCCAAGTCTCTCTACTTCCCTCCTGGAAGTTCTCGGTGTGACTCCCTCTAAGCCTCGATTTCCCTCCTGGAAACCCCTTTGCCAATGTCGAGATGCCCCCACTCCGATCGTTAGTGCAGCTGCACCACTGATCCGGATTTCTTAGCTAGAAATCCTCGGCAGCAACTCCCTCCTCCTTGGTCTTACCCTGTTAGGTATTGTTTTGACCACAGTACCCCACCAGCTTCACTCTACAACTTACCCACAGCCTCCTATGCCCCAGCAAACTAAAGGTTAGAGCCTCTAGGCTCTGTGCAATCCCGGCACCAGCAAAATCTGCACCTCCTGGCCACAGGCATTAATCCTCTCCCTGACTAAGAAAGATGACCGGGCACTGCATAGGTCAGGTCTGCTCCTCTCTGCCACTGTGCTGATCCTCTTCCCAGCTCGAACAGGGACGCAGGCACTGCGTCACCCCTTCCTTGCTGCTTTTCCACTAGGAACAGCTTTTGTCACTCGAGGCAGTTGTTTTTGCTGTTGCTGCTGTACTCAGCTGATGCCCTTAGTTATCCTATGGTCTGTAATCACGCTCCGATACCATGTTGGAATTTCTAAGTCTAACTGTTAGAAATCCTTCCTGTACTTTCTGATTTATTTCTTCCTACTTGTTCTGTTGATTAACAAGTTATTTACCATGTAAATACTGAAAATAAATACAAGTACAGTCTCAACCTAAGTTGCACAAAACGGGGAAACGGAAACGAGTTTCCGAAACGGGAAGCGATACGAAACGCGACCTCCCCAAATTTAGGAAACGAGGAAACACGAATATATATATATATATAAAAATATATATATATATATATATACATGTATATATATTTAAAATATTTAAAAATTATTATATATATGTGCAATCATAAAGCATTAATGATACATTATAATTTATTACATTTAAAAAATTAAGATTAACTTTACATCACATTTACTCATGAGTCATGAATGATCACATAATGAAAATAAAAATATAGGAAAATCCAAAAGCAACCTTTATTATATATCCAAGGGAAAAATCTCAAAATCAGCCTTTATTTATATTAGTATATGAGGCTGCAAGTACAACAAAGACTATAAGGTTGCAAGAACTATAGAGACAAAAGACTAATCCTCATCATAACAATCCTCATCAAGAATAGAAGTAGCACAATGCTCAACATTGGATGGTGGTGTTGAAAAAGATGATGCACCAATTCCACTTCCAAATTTGGCCTCAATATTCAGGGCAGCAAGAGAGAGCTCCAAATTAGGATTTTCTGCATCCACATCCCATTCTTTAGAAGGACCACTGTTGTATTCTGGACCCCTACGAGATGCAAGGCGAAGGTTGGAGTGCACATAAACAAGATCCTCTGCTTTCTGTGAACCCAACCTATTGCGCTTCACAGAATGAATAAAACCATAAGTGATCCAATTCCTTTCTGCTGATGAAGAGCTTGCCACTTGTGAAAGAATACAAATGGCAAGGTTTTGCAAATGTACACCATTTGCTCCATGACAAATCCACCACCTAACTGGATTCATGGTGCTTCTCTCCTCCAAAGCTGATATATCTGCATAATCATCTATTCCTGCAGCAAAACTAGCAAATTCCTCCTTTACCTCCCTATGTAGATGAGAAGGAAACATTCTCATAAGGGCCTTTTTCACCCCATTAGCCACCTCTCTATCCTTATGGGGTGCCTTCCTCTTCCCATTGCTTTGAGCAATAAGCTCCTCATCATAAAATTTGGGGTTCAAAGCATGTGCTAAAGTGTGCAATGGAGTATTGAAATTGTTCTACCTATCAACAATGATTTTCTTGATCAAACCAGCAAAATGATCATCAACAAACAAAAGTTGTGGAGACTCTTGCGAAATGATTTCCATAGTTTTCTCAACCATGGAATCCATGCCATCATATACCTCTCCCAAGAAAGGTTGGTCAGTATCAGCACTCCAGAGAAGCTCAAATGCAGGGGTTGTGAACTTTAGCAAGAAATCTACCTTGCTCCACCAATCCTAATCAAGGCACAATCTACGCACCATAGATCCCCGCTTTGAATCTGCTTGTCTCCACTCAATCCAAAGTTGACTTACCACCATAGAAACTAATGCATGCTTAACCTCAACAAGGCGGCGCAACATCATGAAGTTTGAGGCATATCTTGTCTCAGCAACTTTTAACAACTCCAATTTGGAGTACTCTCGAAATATGGCCTGAGACTGGTGGTGGTTGGTGATGAATTTGATAATCTCCCTTGCTTCCCCTGTGAGTTCCTTTATCCAGGAAACTTTGTTGTCGATCTCCTCTAAGATCACATTCAGATTATGGACAATGCATGGTGTCCAAAAGATGTGGTCATACCTCCCCTCAATAATTAAACCTGCAGCTTTGCAAACTAGTGCATTATCTGTGATAACTTGCACCACCTTGTTAGGCCCTATTTGTTCAATAGCTTTTATAATAACATCAGCAATGAACTGTGCATCTTTCACCTCTCCTGAGCAGTCTTCTGCCTTGATAAACATTGCTCCTTTGGGGGAAGTGGCAATGATATTTATCAATGGTCTGCGCCTTATATATGTCCAACCATCTGAGACTATGGTAACCCCAGAGCTACTCCAGGAAGAACGAATTGGAGCTCAAATTTCCTCCACAAGGTCCTTCTCATTTTCAAGAAGCTAGGTTCTGACTTTCTCATAGTTGGGCCCCTTGTACCCTTGAGGAGCTTTGTTAACTGCCCTTATCATATCTTGCCAGTAAGGAAAGCGAACAACATTGAATGGGATACCACATGCATAAATGCACCTAGCCACTCTAGAATCAGTTTCTTCTCTTGCTTGCACATTCACCAATCTAGCAATTCTGCTATCCTGAACTGAAGGGGATGCCCCTGGGCCTCTGGTATTTTTGGGTGCTGGTTGTTCATGTTGTTGAGTGTGACCAGCTCTCCTCTTTCTTGCTTCAGCTACAATCCTTGGCTCAATGTTAGATGGAGCTTGAGTAAGGTCATCATGCCTTCTCTTAGTACCATCCGCCTCATCTTGCTCTCTTTGATATGCCCTCCTTGCCAATGGATCTGTTGTTTTTGTGCAACCTAAAACCCCCTGTCCTCCTCCATGCAATAGATGTGCCTTCACTCTTGGGTAGGAGCCCTTGTACGTATTATTGCAAAGATTGCATCGCCATTCCCATGAGCCACCACCTCCACATCTTTGAAGCTTCGTCACATGCCTCCAAAGAGGATAATATTCAGCCCTTGGGTTGGCCCTAGGGCTTGAACTTGCAGCTGCACTTTGGCTGGAAGCCATTGCTGCAAAAATAAATTTAAAAAACAAATCTATAAATAAAAAACGTCTTTCATATTTCTGGCTGCATAAACCCTAGAAAAATTGAAGAAATAGTTAGAAAAACTAACAAAATGAATGTGGCTTACCCAAATTAATTTTTTGTGGCTGAAACTACCATAAAATGCCAGAAAAGAGGAGAAATATGGCTGTAGTTGAGCCAAATCTGCTGCAAAAATAAATTTAAAAAACAAATTCATAAATAAAAAACGTTTTTCATATTTCTGGTTGCATAAACCCTAGAAAAATTGAAGAAATAGTAAGAAAAAACTAACAAAATGAATGTGGCTTACCCAAATTAATTTTATGTGGCTGAAACTACCCCAAAATGCCAGAAAAGAGGAGAAATATGGTTGTAGCTGAGCCAAATCTGCGGTTGCTGAAATCTGCTGCTGAAATCTCTTTCTCTTGCTGCTGAAATCTCTTTCTCCTGTTGTTGAAATCTACTTTGCTCACTGCTCAAAACACCCTAGCTTAAACAACTGCCAGTCTCCAAGAGAAACGACTTGCTGAATAGTGTGATGAGAGAATGAGACAAACTTCTCTTTTATAAGTTTAGACAGGCTTCTAGAACTCACTAGACAGCCTAAAAAAAATTAAAAAACAAATTAAAAAAAAAAAAATAAAAAAAACACAAGTTTTTGGGGAAACGTGGGTTGTACGGCTGTGAAACGCGTTTCCGGCCGTACTGGCCACGTTTCCGTTTCGGGAAACGTGGCAGTACGGCCGGAAACGCGTTTCACGACCGTACCAAACGCGTTTCCGCGTTTCGCCCCAGTTTCTAGCCGGAAACGCACCTCCCCCCCACATTTCCTGCAACATAGGTCTCAACACATACAAATCATCAACTGAAGGAAAAACAAGCACACAAGTGACACCGTTATTTTTGGACTAATGTCCCCGGAAAAACCCAGTGCGGGAAAACCGGTGCAGCTATCTAAGGGTTTTATTATTAAGAAATTTCAAAATACAATCTAGGTGCCAGAAATGGCTCACCCAACAGAGAATGCCCTTAGCAGTAGTACCTCTCAGTCAGAGACAGATATCAGCCCCAATTTTCCCCACGAAATCTCCTAGCATCAACCCCTAGGATCTGCATCAGCCTCCCTGGCCCAGTGTCTGCCCAACGTCAACCTCTCTAGCCCAGCGTCAACCTCTTTGGGCTCTGCGTCAGCCTCTGCGTCTCCCACGCTGGCCCTCCTCAGGCTCTGCGCAGCTCCTGGATGCCTCTGCATGGTCTCTAGTTGCTTCTGTGTGGCCTCTAGCTGGCTCTGCATCAACCCTCTCCCGGCTTCTACATTGATGCTCCCGGTACTATCTCTACCTCTCTGCTACTACATTCACTACTCTTCAACTGCAATTCTGATCACTCCTTCGATTTCCTCGGCAAGCGCTGCCCCAAAAAATCAAATTCTTGATCAACTCGGTGTGTTCTCCAAGTGACCCTCAAGCCTCCTCTTATACTTTTCTCGTTGACAATTCAACGGCCAAGATTAAGTCCCTAATCAACGGATGAGATTAGATCTGGCTTGATCCATGACTTTTGGACCATTCTAACTCTGTTTTATATTAATTCACATTAATATTTTATTTTCCCTAAGTTTAGACTTAGGGATTTCATTAAAAATATTAATTATTTTAATATCTTTCAAACTGGTTAGATTCTGCCCAAACCATTTCTGAGTATTGGAGATCTCATGTGCTTTAGCCTCTCCACCAATTTTCGTAGCTAGAGCACATGTGATGCTACCCCAAATCAACAAACTTTTCCAAGATAAAAATATGAATCAGAAATTGGTCCTAAGAGAGAAGCTCATAAGCACCAGACAAAATAAGGGAGAGAAAGTTGCCAGTCATCTCACTCGCATCAAGACAGTCAAAGATGAGCTGGCAGCCATTAGTGAGAAGGTTGATTACGAGGAGCTTGTGAGAACAACCTTGAATGGGTTTTAGAAGCAGTGGGATGTTTTCGTGCAAGTGGTTGGTGGAAGATTTGATTTTCGTACTTGGGACCGCTTGTGGAAAAACACAGGAGGAGCTTCAACTGAGCCTTGTGAAAGGCAACAGTGGTGCTCGTAGCAGTTCCGAGCAGAAAGGAGATGACAACAAGAACGTTTCTCTTGTGAGCAAGGGCAAAGCAAAGACGGGATCCAGTGAAGGGTCAAATTCCAAGGAGGAAAAGAAGGACATGTCAAAGATCAAGTGATATCATTCTCACGAGTTTGGCCATTACCGCAGCAATTGTCTGCACAAGAAAAAAGGTTACAAGAAGGGCGAGAAGCATATAGCAACAATCGCGGATGAATTCTATAGCCAGCTGGAGGATTAGTTTGCACTCATCGCTTGTAGCAACAATCCCGGAGTTGTGGCATAGTGGAATGGGCCATGGGATACTCAAGGTGACATGTCTTCCAGATGCGAGCACAGAGCATGATGGTGTACAACATAGAACACCTTCCTCACTAAGAGGGAGTGTTGGTTGATGCGGCTCGGGCAAGTTTTCTAGCCTCAGGTGGTGTCAATGAGTCTAGGAAAACAAGAGAAAAAAATATTTAACAGGTCTTGGAGAGGGAAACCCTACAAGACAAAAAATCTAGACTGAGTGCTAACAATGGAGCAATGGCCCACTGTCATGCAGCCAAGGCCCCCTACTCTCTATGAATTTTCACCGATGGAAGGAGTCCCGGTAGAATAGGATCACCTATGAAAGGTATTCTAAGGTTTAAGGTATAAGGTGATAGGCTAGGATCTCTTAAGAAAGACTCAAATTTCAGGTATAAGGCTTCACTAAGAAGCAATATGCTTTCTATGAGAGACCTAGGAAGAAAATGCACAAAACCTAGGGTTTGTTGATTTTGCTTGAGTATTGGAGTTCCCAAGGTCAAGGCAATGGATAGAAAAGGATTCTTAAGATATACTTCAACAAGTACAAAGCTCATACAACCTTCAAGGAAGCCCTCAAGTTGAGGAAGAGAAAGCTAGGGTTTCCCTCTTAGGGAAACACCTAAAGCAAGAGATTTTATGGAGGAAACTTAAGTGCATACCCACCAAATTTATAGGTCAAGTAGCCAAGACCCTCCACTTGATGTTTAGGCTCTCAAGCCTCCACAAGACCTCTACCCAAGAATTTTGCTCAAAGCCCTAGTTTGTCGTCCTAGCCTTAAAAGAGCCAAAATTTCAAGAGAAGAATTTATGGATAAGATGTGAGAAGGATCACCAAGGACTTGTACAAGTGCCTTGTCCTTTGGGCATTTGGAGTCAAGGATGCTCAAGATAAGCTAAAGAAAAATCTAAGAAAGCTGAAAATTGATGCCCTAGGTATCAGTTTCTAGCAATTACCAACTTCTAAGGAAAATGGAGTTGGAGGAAGAGTTATAAGAATTCCTCCACTAGGAACATTCATTACATGTTATACAATGAGTAACATATGCAATTCTCAACTAGATAACCTTTAAAATTTATCTTCAACAAATTAGGGCACAAACAAGCATAATCTAGAAGCCGCAATTCCATACATTAGACAATTCAAAATAATAATCTTCAACAATAAGAACTTACAAGATAACACGTAGTATATCCATCCATTCACCAAAGAAATAGTTCCAAACACAATTCAAAATAGCCTCCAAACATCAAAATGCATCCAAGACTCCTGTTGACCACTGGAGTGGCACCTGATGATTATATGAAGACTCCATGCCCAAAAATGATCCAGAGGACACTTGAAGCATCAGATATCGTCAGTCAACAGAGTTTTTTAACTCTGCTTCTATCTTTTCATCATCTTTCTTGTACCCAGATTCCACACCCTATGGGGAATTATAATAAGTGATATTAGTAATGAGAAGTTTTGAGTTTGTAATAGGCCTAGAATGTTGCGACTCGATCATCAAACGAGTACACCTTGGGGTGTTCTTTTTTATTTGGTTAATTATCCCTTCTTTTTAAGAGGCGGATAATTTTTTAGGTTCTTTCACTCACATTTTACCCCAAAGTCGGGGTGATGGTTTGAAGGTTGAGCCCCTTACACATCTTAGTGTCTAGAGTCAATGTATCTTACAATACTAGATCACACAAAAAATTTCGTAGAATTTGGTTAGGTCTAGGTAGTCATTTTTTAATTTTTTAGATTTCCCGCATGTCAAAAATTGCAAATAAAATTGTATTTAAATTATAATAAGTATAGTTTAGAGAAGTTGTATGGGGTATGAGTAATCAAAATTACACGTCTCACCCTCAACTTTCTACTATAACACACTTTGAGGGGTTAATAATGTGTTTTGGACCCTCAAAACCCATTTTTCTTAAGTTTAGTGGGAAATCTGGCAATTAATTAAGTCAAAAATTAAATAAATTGAGAAAAATAAATATCCACACATGCTAAATGTTGTGGAAATGGGTGGAAAATTATGGGGGAGTTAAAGTGAAGTCCCAAAGTGATGTCGACTCCTAAAATCAAGGAAAGGATATGTGCTCAAATAAAATCGAATTTCTGACATTAAATGAAAAAGCTTCTTGGAAATTTGAATTTGTGAAATTAATGTACATTTGGGAGGATTTGGGAGAATATTTGGTGGAGATTTTTGTGGGAAATTGTCCCCACATGGGTTACCACCCATATACACTTGTCATTCCACCATAAAATTCGAATTTGGCACATAAGGGAAGAAGAAAATGATGTCCACTTGCCAGAATTCAATTTTTACACTTGGCATTGGAGCTCCATTCAACAAATTCGAATTTATCTTTGGGATTGTCACCTCATGCCACTTGTTTAACTACTACATTGGGATTGGCTCCAATGCCATTTGTTATTGTCATTCTTCATTGGGATTTGCTCCCAACTCTCTATATAATAGAGCGATGGGCTCTCACATTATATAAGTTTGTTACTAGTTATTGTGTTTGCGGAAGCGCTGCTGCCTTGTACACTTTCAAAAATATTAATAAAGACTTTGGGGTTTCATTCATGAGGTGTTCCTCCTTTTCGAGTGTGATGAATTGTTAAGTATTGGTATAATTCCTTTTACTCATGCTTTGATCTAATTTGCTTCCATATGCTCTTGTAGATTTGTTAATGTAGAGCTAACTTGCATTGACATTTGATTTAGAAGTATGCTCTAGGTATAGAATGCTCTAATTGGTTTTAAATAAATCTCTAGAGTTTCTTATCATTGTTTATTACTAAATCTATATGGAACTAATTCTTGATTACAGAATCAAGCGTGAGGGAAAGTCTTTGGAGAGACTAACCCACTCTTGATACATTCTTAAAAGAGCTCTCATTTGTTCTTTGAACCTTCATAATCTTATCTTACAAAGTGGTTTTGCAGAGATTCCGGCACATAGCTTGTACACAAGCCGAGGAATTCTAAATTTAAATCTCTTTTAAAAAACATTGTACTTCATTTATTTCATTTGCTCTCAAAGAGCTTGAAGATGGTTGAGCAAAGACGAGAGTTTACTCTCACTCTTTAGCTTAGCCTTTTGTAAATTATAATTGTACATATACATTTTATCTTGCTGATTTTTCCATTAATACTTAACTTATTTTGCAGCCATTGTTTGGATTGTTTGCTAACTCTTGTGTAGCAGATTTTGAAGAGAAACTTCCCGCAACATCTAACAAGTGTTTGCAGGACCTTTGGCAAGTGTTGGGAATTCGATTTCCAAGGATGTCGTGAGCCCTTTTGAGGTTATTTTGGCCAAGTCGAGTTCACTAGAGGGCTGCCCATTTTCCTCCCTAAGCCGCGGGCATTTGGAGGAAACTCACACCTTGTTTCCCCTGCATAAGTTTTGTGAGATCTTGCCACTACTTTTTCAAGAAAGGAAGTCTAGTGTCCAAGTTTCAAGCAATTATTGTGAGAACTCTCCTTGAAGTATAGTTGAGAACTTTGAAGGACCCTCTTCTCATTGTAATATTAATAAAAGATCTAACTTGCTTGTGTGAGCTTGGGATTTCTCCCATGGTATCCTATCTCCCCATTTAGAAGGAGGCTTCTCTTGGGTGGATTGACATTTGCGTGGTTTAAGTTTTCATACTTCATTCACTTACATGCATGCTTTAATTGGGAATTAACACAACCTCACTATCACATTTCATTAAGTTAAAATTTGTTACAATTTCATTTGAGCTTTGCATTTTCTTTTTCATTGTTGCTTAGAGCTACAAGCTTACACTTTACTTTGGGCAATTCATCCTTTACATGCAAGCATTTTATATTTTTAACAAATTTTGATTCGTTTCCATTTACCTTGGTAAATTGTTTCATGAGCACTTGAATACATGCTTCAATTTTATGCTACATTGTTATCTTGAATATTGGAGCAATTTATTGTCATTGTCTATTTGAAACAAATTTTACTTTCAAGCAAATTACTTGTATCATTTTAATTCATTGATGAAACATATGCAACACTTGTAAGCTAATTTTATTCCTCCAATTGAAGTTATAATTGCAACTTATGTTGAACACTATTTCATTTTCAAGCATTGCAAATCCATCTCTTTGAAGCATTTGCATGTATCATTATTTTAATTTCGGGAATTAACACAATTTGCATTTCATCTAGGCATTTTAGTGTAGGAAGGCCCCAAGCCTCATTGAAATTTTACCTCCAACATAAGTTGGTTGAAGTAGACATCTTAGGGATCCTCTACTCCTCTATTGACTCTTCACTGTGAGATCCATATCATTGGGCAAGGGTGAGGTCTGAGGATTGAAGAATTAAATTGTAATCTTGTTGTAGAGCTAATTAATAATCACCAAGAGCACTTTCCATTACATTTACTTCACTTGTTTCTTGATGGTTTGAGGTTTCATATGCAAAGTCTATTCCAAAAGCAAGTATTATAATCATTCAAACAAGTGTTTTCTTTTCATGTTTCAAGTCTAATTGCATATTGATGTCTTGGTTTAGCACTTCCTTTCTTTTACATTTCCATGTTAATTACTAATTTTTGGGTTTTGGCAAGATATGTTTCACATGTTTTGATTTATAAATTTGATTATTTCAAAAGCATTTTGTATCTTACATATCTTGTGTTAACAATTCTTATTTACATTTCAGGGTTACTTTGTTTTCTCTTTTGAGAGCATTTCATTTTACTTTGAGCAAATATATCTTTAAATTGTTGAGCAAATTCTTTATAAGGCACTGGTTTTATGGTTTTTAATCATATTAGATTGGCATTGTTATTTCAAGTTGCTCACTTCATATTTGTCCATAAATCCTTAAAAATAATCCATTTTCACTATAACACTCCTAGAAACTCACATCTTTTAACTTAACTTTTCATTAGGGACCACCTCCCTTCGCTAATCTAGGAGATAGCTCAAACGAAAAGAGTCAGGATTAGTATGACAACCCCTTCTCTGAGTTCCCTGCCACCAACCACAGCTTGTGGGGTTGAAGGCTTTTCTCACTGACTTGTAGGTAGGTGTAGGTGGCAGGGTCAACAACTCCAATATCCAAAGAAGAAGCAAATGTTAGTTCCTCTAAGGAGGCCAAAAATCCCCAAGTTTGATAATGATGAGAGATGAAATGACAGCTCTCTAATTTATATGTGTCCTGTTGTCGCTCAAAATGTATAGGCACCGCGACAGCGACTTAGGTCGGAGTTTGTCACCCTGATCTCCAGCCTCTCCGTTTAAGTTGTCTCCCAACAACAGACTATGGGGGGTAGACCCTATGAAAATGAGATGAAGAAGGACTAGTTGGGAACCAACTAATCTAGGAGACACAGTTGAGTGACCAAGTACATGTTTAGATTTAGCAAGATATTAAGGATTCGATTAGATTTATGTAATATCCCGTTTCCGAGATATTCCCCAAACCCCAGTAAACTCCAACCAAATACGTATAAATGATATAATAACCAGGAAGCTCAAAGTGATGAAAATAACAATGGTGCAACATATGACAATATAACCATGAGATATAAGAAGATACTCAAGAAATGCAGAGAGAAATGCTAAGCCATTTTATTATACTGAGTAATAGAATGAGTACAGGAGGTGATCAGAAAGATGCCACCTCGACTTGTGCAAGACAAGTGAAGAAATACACTCAGAATAGCAAAGGAATGGCCTCTCTCTGAACTGCGTCCAAGCTGCTGGAGAACTGTCGTACTACTGCTGCTGCTGGAAATCAAATGAGGATTTGGGGTTGTTCCCCTCCTCAGGAAATGTTGAAACTCTGGAATCGGATTCTACTCAAGAAACCCAGAAAAACCCAGAAAGCTTTTCTGAAATGGCCGACCCTCAAAAATCGCCCCCCTTGAGGACCCACGCAATCCCTCAAGGCTCTACGCTGCCACTGAAATAAACCCACCACAACTCTGCCTGAAACTCAGCTAAAATCCTTCAATATGCAAGGGCTGATCCCCTACTCAACCTCCCAGCACAAATCCCCCTGCAAAACCTCAACCCAGAACTCTTGCCAGAAAGAACTGCGTCATCCCTCTCAAGACTGCGCAGCCATCCAAGATGCTCAATCCTCCTGCCAAAATGCTGATGAAACTACTGCAAAAACACTGATGTAAATACCTTGCCCGAGCAAGCACTCGAAGTCCCCCGGGGCTAAGGGTGAGATCTCCGAACGGAGACACTCAATGCACTAAACAGTGCTGCAGACTAGCTAAATAGCCAGCATGCTCTAAGTCGAAGTGACTAGCTCAAATGCACATAATCGAATGCCAAAATGAGGAGGCTCCTATCTCCTTTATAGCATTGGCCTCTCGCAATCCCAAGGCTCACCTCCTCCAACGTAGCTTCCCTCTTGCCACGTGTTTCTCACCATCTGCGCAATCACTCCAGGTATCTACGTGGGCCCCTCCTCTACGTGGTTCTTTGGCCCCCCTTGGCTCACCTTTTAAGTTACAACGTTGTGCTACTATGGAGTGTCTTTATTCATGAAGTGAGTATGTCCCCCTCTCCTCACCTTTTCATTTATAAATAGCTATAGAAGGAAAAATTGAGCAAAATCGAATATTCCAATTAGCCATGGCTAATTAGGAATATTACAGTCTCCCCCCGCAAAATGTTGCTTGTCCTCAAGCAACTGAAGTGATGGATGCTGCAAAGTTTTCTCACTCTCCCAAGTGGCATCCTCATCCCGTAAATTCTTCCACCTCACCAAGAATTCCCGAACCGTTCTGCTTCGTAGCTACCTCTCCCTGGTATCAATAATAGCCTCTGGTTGCAACACCAAATGCCCCTCATCATCCATGGGCGGTAGCTCATCTGTCACTGTCACATGCTGTCCCAATGCCTTCTTCAGGCATGATACATGAAAAATGTTATGAATCTCGCTGCCTTGGGGCAGCTCCAACTCATATGAATCCTGTCCAATCCTATGTATCACCCTGTATGGCCCATAAAAGCAAGGCTTGAACTTCTCAGCCCCTTTCTGCTTCAGTGACGATTGTCGGTATGGTTGTAATCATAGGTAGACCAGGTCCCCTACCTCACACTGTCTCTCCACCCGACCCCTGTCAGCATACAGCTTTTGCTGGTTCTGTGTTATAGCCATATTATCCTTGAGAGCTCGGAGAATATACTGACTCTCTTGGATCCAAATCTTGGCTCTCGGAGCCTTGCTAGCACCAAACATCATGTCAGCAAAAGATAAAGGATGATACCCATACAAAGCATGAAATGGTGACATACCAATGGACATGTGATGTGTAGTGTTGTAGCAGTACTCCCCCAGAGGCAGCCACTTCAGCCATGCTCGCTGCTGCCCACTGACATAGTTACGCAAGTAGCCCTCCGGCCACTTGTTAACTATCTCTGTCTGCCCATCCGTCTGTGGGTGATAACTGGTGCTCGAAGTCAACTCCATCCCCACCAACCGAAAAAGCTCCTTCCAAAACCCACCCATGAAACGGCTGTCCCTGTCACTGATGATGGTTTTAGGAAGACCATGTAGCTTGAAGACCTCTCTGAAGAACAACTCGGCCACCTGTGCTGCTGTGTAGTGTGCATATATGGCGAAAAAATGTGCATACTTTGTCAGTCGATCAACGACGACAAAGATACAATCATTGCCCTACACCATGGGCAACCTTGTGATGAAGTCCATCGAAATACTCTCCCATTTCCTCTCCAGAATGGGAAGAGGCTGCAATAATCCTGCGGGATGGCTCATCTCCCCCTTGTTCCTCTGGCAAACGTCGCACTCCCGGACATGCTGGAGTACGTCCTCCTTGAGGCCCTTCCATGAGAACCTCTCTCTAATGGCCCTGTAGGTTTTGGTAAACCCCTGATGGCCTGCCAATGGTGAATCATGTGACGCCTGCAGTATCTTCTTCTTGAGCTGAGATCTCTCAGTCAAGAAGATCTGGTCCCTATAGTAGATGATCTCATCGACCACCCTGTACCTATCATCTGCCACTTGCCCATCCAGAACCTCACATGCAAATTTGTCCTTGGAGTACTCTACTAAGAGTCGAGCCCTCCAGTCTGTGTCCAAGCTCATAAGAGACAACGTGGCTAGTCTACGTGAAAGGGCATCTACTACCACGTTGTTCTTACCCTTGACATACTCAATTTCAAAGTCATACGCTTGGATCTTACTGATCCACTTTTGCTGCCTCTCCTGTCGCTGCTTCTGCTCCAAAAAGAACCTGAGGCTATTGTGATCAGTCCTCACCTTGAACCTGTTACCCACTAAATACTGTCGAAACTTGGCCAATGCATGCATGATGGCCAACATCTCCTTGTCATATATAGAATACAACCTCTCGTGCGGAAGGAGCTTCCGGCTCTCAAAGGCTATAGGGTGACCTCCAGGCATCAATACTGCGCCGATCCCCTCTCCCAACGCATCACACTCCAAAACAAATGGCTGCGAAAAATCTAGCAATACAAGCACTGGGCAGCTGCTCATCACCTCCTTGAGCCTGTCAAAGGCTCGCTGCACTGTATCCGACCAACTGAATGCCCCCTTCCTCATCAAATCTGTCAGGGGTGCAGCAAGCTATGAGAAACTCTTGACGAACTTCCGATAGTAAGTACAAATACCAATGAATCCCCGAAGTTCCGTCACGTTCCTCAGCTCTGGCCAATCTCGGATGGCCCTAATCTTCTCCTCGTGGACTCTCACTCCGTCCACCCCTATGATGTGTCCCAAGTACAACATCTCTGTCAATCCAAACTCACACTTGGAGAGCTTGGCATAGAACTGTTGCTCCTCCAATATGCGCAACACTGTCTCAATGTGCTGGCGATGCTCCTCCCAAGTCCTGCTGTAAATGAGTATATCATCAAAGAATACCAACACAAACTTCCTCAAGTGACTATGGAAGATGTGATTCATGCAAGACTGGAATGTAGCTGGGGCATTGATTAGCCCGAAGGGCATCACCAAAAACTCAAAGTGCCCATAGTGACACCTGAAGGCGGTCTTGGGAATGTCCTATTCCCTCACGCGAATCTAATGGTACCCAGATCTCAAATCAATCTTTGAGAAGAACCGGGCTCCTCTCAACTCATCCATCAACTCATCGATCCTGGGTATGGGGTACCTGTTCTTCAGGGTCTTCTTGTTCAGGGCCCTGTAGTCAATACACATCCTCAGTGTGTCGTCCTTCTTCTTCACCAACACCACGGAAGAAGCAAAAGGACTCGTGCTCGGCCGAATGTGCCCAAGGGCCAGCAACTCTTGAATGGCCCACTCAATCTCATCCCGATAGGCCTTGGAATGCCTATAGGGGGTAGTAATCACTGCCTGTATGCCCTGCTCAAGCTCAATTGTGTGCTCAAACCCTCGGTCCGGTGGCTGTCCTGGCGATATCTCCCCAAATACTATGGCATATCGGTCAAGGATGGACTATATCTCTTGGTGCACTATCTGCCCTGTAGTCCCTACCTCTGATGCACGCAACTCCACTGCCCACTCTACGTCTCCCTTCTGAAAGACTGCCTCCATCCAATGAGCCAAAACAGTCTGAGGTGAATATGTGTGTTGTCCCTGTATCTTCTCATGCTTCCTTGTCTTCTCATCATCCCACTCCATCTCTAGGGTTTTCCAATCTGTCATGACCTTCCCTAGAGTGATAAGCCACTGAACACCCAATATCATGTTGGTGTCCAGAATATCGACCACGAAAAAGTGGTCAGTCAGTGTGTAGGTGCCCATCGTCACTGATAACTCTAGAACATAACGAGCACACACCATGGTCTGGACTCTAATCTCCTGGGACCAAAACTGAAAAGCCATCAAAACTCTCTGTCTGTATACCTCTCCGCTCAACCTTCTGTGCATCGATGAAGTTGTGGGTTGCCCCATTGTCAACCAAAACTAATACCCACTGGCCACGTACTGTCCCCCGTACGCGCAGTGTCAAATACTTGGGAACTCCTCGTAATGAGGCAAGGGCCCCTTCGGTAGGTGCAAAAGCTACACCACCAGCTGCTAGTGGTGGAGGTGGTAAACGATCATGCGCGGCATGACTACCTCCTGCCTCCACATCATCCTCCTCATCCTCTTCCCCGCTGCTCTCGGAGAAGACCTCAATAAAATGTGCTTTGCCAGCAACACATCTATGTCCTGGTGCCCACAGCCCCTGACAGGTGAAGCACAACCGCTTCTTCTTCAACTCCCTCCTGGCATCATCATCAATCTGTGCTCGTCCTAGATTCCCCTTTGGAGGCGGAATCCTCACATCCTTCCCCATAGGCTAGAAAGCCTGTCTCTGGGGGTAAGGTGTCCGGGTCCTTGGTAAGGCACCCTGTAAGTCCCGGGTCCTGCTAATAGCATCGTAGAGTGTGGCTGGTCTAGTGGGCCAGACTAGACCCCGAAGTGGCTCTGCTAACCCCTCAACATACATGTAGATCCTCCGTGCCGTGGATAGATCTGGCACCATCACTGAAATCCTCAAGAAGTCTGCAATGTAGGTCTCTGGGCTCCCTGTTTGCTTGAGCCTTGTCAGCTCAACGAAGTGTTGTTCCGGATCCCTCTGGTCAAACCTCTCCATCAATCTCCTGGTAAACCCAGCATATGTCGTCACTGTGGAATGTCCGAGTGTAACCATCCCATGGAACCACCAATCCTGGGCCTCACCATCCAAATGTAATGTCGCCACCTTGATGGCCTCTACCTCTAACATCTGGTTAAGCTGGAAATAGATGTCTAGCTTCTCCACCCAAGACCTTGCCGAACTGTTTGATGAACCATCAAATGTAGGCAAGTGGAATTTACTAGTTGTGCACTCTCCATCGTGATAATGCCGATGTCCTCTGTGATGGTCACGGGGTCTACTATCCCGCTAGAGCTGAACAAAGCCTCTGAATGAGAGAGCGTCCCTGAACCCCTGCCCATAGGCCTGGTACTCTGTAAAATAATTGCCCATGTGACTAGGCTCTGCCTCCTGCTGTGCTCTGGACCCCGTGTCTGCTCCTAAGAAAGTGGGCATGGTAGAGCGTATAGGGGCATGTGAGGCCACCTACTGAGTAGTATCACGCTGAGTGGCACCCTGCTCTGGCAAATGGTGAGATGCACCCGATCCCTCTCCAACTTGGAAAACCCGTGAGCTCTCACGCTGTCTAGCCTCCATTGCCGTGAATCTCTGCCCCATCACCTCAATCTGCCTCGACAGATCCTGCACTGATTTGAGGAGCATGTCCGCAAATCTCTTCCCATCATCATCTACCATCGAATCCTCCTGCTCTGTGTCCACCACAGGATCCTCTTGTCTTGCGTCCGCCACAGGCTCCTCCTATTCTGCGTCCACTACTGGAACACAGTCTCCCTCTCCGTAGGTGTTCTCCAACCTACGCCCAGTGTCTCTATATCTCCTAACTCTGTAATAGATGTAGGGCTTTTCCCTCGGTGTCATAGATTGATAGCTCCACAGGATGAGCCAGATCTATGCTCTGATACCACTGTAATATCCCGTTTCTGAGATATTCCCCAAACCCTAGTAAATTCCAACCAAATACGTATAAATGATATAATAACCGGGAAGCTCAAAGTGATAAAAATAACAATGGTGCAACATATGACAATATAACCATGAAATATAAGCAGATACTCAAGAAATGCAAAGAGAAATGCTAAGCCATTTTATTATACTGAGTAATAGAATGAGTACATGAGGTGATCAGAAAGATGCCACCTCGACTTGCACAAGGAAAGTGAAGAAATACACTCAGAATAGCAAAGGAATGGCCTCTCTCTGAACTGCGTCCGAGCTGTTAGAGAACTGTCGTGTTGTTGTTGCTGTTGGAAATCAAATGAGGATTTGGGTCTATTCCCCTCCTCAGGAAATGTTGAAACTCTGGAATCGGATTCTACTCAAGAAACCCATAAAAACCCAGGAAGCTTTTCTGAAATGGCTGACCCCCGAAAATCGCCCCCCCTTGAAGACCCACGCAATTCTTCAAGGATCTGCGCTAACACTGAAATAAACCCACCACAACTCTGCCTGAAACTCAGCCAAAATCCTCCTATATGCAAGGGTTGATCCCCTGCTCAACCTCGCAGCACAAATCCCCCTGCAAAACCTTAATCCAAAACTCTTGCCAAAAAGAACTGCATCATCCCTCTCAAGACTGCGCAGCCATCCAAGATGCTCAATCCTCCTGCCAAAATGCTGATGAAACTACTGCAAAAATACTAATGGAAATACCTTGCCCGAGCAGGCACTCGAAGTCCCTCGGGGCTAAGGGTGAGATCTTCGAACGGAGACACTCAATGCACTAAACAGTGTTGTAGACTAGCTAAACAGCCAGCGTGCTCTAAGTCAAAGTGACTAGCTCAAATGCACATAATCAAATGCCAAAATGAGGAGGCTCCTCTCTCCTTTATAGTGTTGGCCTCTCTTAATCCCAAGGCTCACCTCCTCCAACGTAGTTTTCCTCTTGCCACGTGTTTCTCACCATCTGCGCAGTCACTCCAAGTGTCTACGTGGTTCTTTGGCCCCCCTTGGCTCACCTTTTAAGTTACAACGTTGTGCTACTAGGGAGTGTCTTTATTCATGAAGTGAGTATGTCCCCCTCTCCCCACCTTTTTATTTATAAATAGCTATAGAAGGCAAAATTGAGCAAAATCGAATATTCCAATTAGCCATGGCTAATTAGGAATATTACAATTTATAAGATTTGAAACTAGTGCCATATGGAGTCAATACTCTTGCTTTATAATTTTAATACCAAGTACAGGATGGACAATTGCTGCTTTGATGAGTAACTATCCTATATGAGATGCAATTCCTAAGACTTATGTGAAATGCAGGAACCTTGGTTGATTTTAAGTTGGGCCCTACGTTTTGAATTTTGAAGTTTTGAGGGAACCAAGGCGAAGAACAAGTGGTGGAACAATGGTTGAGTTGCAGAGATGACAGTCGGGGATGGAGGCAGGAACATACAGCAAACAGGCAGTTGTGGCAAGGTGGCGAGAGCAAACAGGAATAGCCAAGTGAACAAGGAGAGCGGAAAGCAGCCGAGGGCAAGGGCAACCAAACAGAACAGGCAGTGGGGATGGAGGCAGGAACATACAGCAAACAGGCAGTTGTGGCAAGGTGGCGAGAGCAAACAGGAATAGCCAAGTGAACAAGGAGAGCGGAAAGCAGCCGAGGGCAAGGGCAACCAAACAGAACAGGCAGTGGGGATGGTGGAAGAAAAGATAAAAGCAGAAGACAACAAGGGAAAGGGGTTGGTATCCAGCAAGGGTCAGGAATTTAGAAGAACAGGGTCCCGAGGACCTGAGCAGTTGCAGAAGGGCCAAAGCTAGACTCGGCCAGAGGTCTGAGGCATCCTGTGTTTATGTTATTCTATGTATCTGATGAAAGGCTTTGTGCCTTATGTATGTTGTATTGAATCTTCCCTATGTTGATGTTAATGAATGAATGAGACAGTTTGGGTGTTGTATTATGGTCAAGTGTATTGTTCTAATTTATGGACCTGCTCAAAATTTTAATTAATGGGCTTTTGCTTGATGAATATAGTGATCGTAATACTATGATGTTGTGATGAATGATCTCTTTAAGCTATTGATGGTTGATGTTTGGATCTCCCTTGATATCCCTCCAACCCTTCCTATTTTCGATCACAGCATGCCTCGGGTGAGACTCCTTACCCCTTGGGTAAGGTGAAAATGTTGGCGTTGTCCTAGACTACAGCGGATCCTTGTTGGCCCCTTATGCCTGAACCCAGGGTCTCTTCCCTGATGACATTTTTGTGCCAACAAATGGTTCCGTTGTCGGGACCTGAAATCACAAGAAGTGGTTCAGAATATGGTATCAAGGATATTTAAGAAGGAAATACGAGACTGGTGGGATAATCAGGTGGATCTGTTCGTGTCAAAGAATGCCACCCTTTGAAACTGATCTACTGCTAAAGCAAACGAAGAAATCTTGTACTCAGAGGCTGCAAGCGATCAATACGAGATCTTCTGGTGTAAATTCCCGGAGGAGCTGTACAACTAGTTAAGGAGACTAAAAGTAAAAACTCGGCCAGAAGAACTGACACCAGCACGTCGCGATTCGGCCCCTGCAGATCTTGCGGTGCTCCAATGCTTGGATAACGACCTGACGAGCACGGTAGATTTCTAGGTACAGACTACCATAGAGGGGTACATGGTCGAGTTTGCAGCTGAGAGATACCAGTCCTTCTCGAAAGCGGATGTGGTGTTCAAATCGGGGTTGAGAGTAAAACAGTTGAAAGAGGTACCCCTTTGGATTAAGATGCTGATGGTGGAGGAGGGTTTGATACCTTTACACGGAGTGAGTATGGTAGCGTAAAACCCCAGTGCTAGGGGAAGGATCTAAGGGGAGAACGCTACCATTTGGGGAACTAGGATGCTACTAAAGGAATGGATATAGAAGGATCGCGAAGAGCTAGAGATGTCACAGCGCAAAGGAGAGCGCTGATAGCAGAGAAGTGGCAGGAAAGAGCGGTACAGGCACTGAAAGAGAGAGTTGCAAGACCCCACCAAGCAGGAGCGGTGTCATAGAGTTTGAAGGAGAGAAGTAAGATGGTAAGGGACCCAGTTCAAGAGAGGGACGTCGACAGGACAGATGGAAGCCCGGAGAATGATAGGAGTCCTCCCTCCCAGGTTGCGGGGAAGATACTGGAAGGAAGTAATTACAGCAATCCCAAGGAAGAAATGGAAGATGAGATGTGCGATGTGATGAGGCGATTGTTTGCGGAGAATGATACACTAGATGAAATTTAACAGTCGAAACCCCAAAGTTCAGGTAGTGTTCACCCGACCTTCCCCTAGTGCTTTACAATAGCCCTCGTAAATTTGTTGTTAAGTTACTTAAAGTGATATGCGTACATAGTGTGCATGTTAGATATAAGACAGGTTTTGGTACATCTAACAGTAGTGGGACTAGCAGTATTAGTAACTTGGGATTGCAAGGATCTCAGTAGCTCGGAGCCCAAGGATTTGTGCTCCTAGCACATACTCGAACCAACATGGCAGGCTCCTTTACTAGATATCCGAAGTTCTCTAGTCGGGGGAACGAGGATGTGGAATAGCATTGGTACCTATGCGAAGCAATATGGAGAGCTCGCCAAACACCGGACAACATGAAGTCAATTGAATTCCAGACTACCCTGAGGGAGAGAGCTTTAAGGTGGTTCATCAAATGGGCGGAGCTAAATCAAAATCCCTCTGTAGACGATATCAAGAAGAGCTTTGTGCAAGAGTTCAAATTGTCAGAATTGTGGAAAATCAAGCAAAAGGAAGGAGAGACTGCTTGGGAATTAATGCAGAGGTTCAAACATGAAATTAGCAAGTTAAGCTATACAATAGACCCCAATCACCAGAGGGATTGGTTTATTAAGGCGCTCCTACCCCTTACTCGGACCCCATTGACACAACAGAAGATCGAAACCCTCCAAGATGCGCTTGAGCAAGCAACGAGCATAGAGGCTATGGCAAGCTAGCCCCATGAGTATCGGGGAGGAATGGGATCTTAAGATCCATCGATGATCTAGGTGGATGTTGGTGGCCACCCACCTATCCCATCTGGACCCCCACAACTGTCCCTTTCAGTTTTTCAGTTTCCTTAATTATAGCGCAGTTTACTATTTTTAGCAGTTTTTCGGGTCCTAAACTTCCGGAGCCGTTTTGAGGCCCTAAACGACGTTTTTTGGGAAATATACCGCCAGCGATTTTTTTGTCTAAAAATTGTCTTTTTCGTCGTAGTCCTCGGAGAGATCTTTCCAACGGGCTATCATGCGCATCAAACGGAGATAATACGACCAATTCGCGACCCCGGGAAGTTGATGTACCAACTTACCCAAAAAACGGGGCCCACAATTTGGCGTTTCATCTTCTAGGGTTAGGTTTTGGAATGTGAAGGGTTTTGCATTGTTTCCCAACAATAAATAGGCCTTTGAGCCTCATTGTAACACAGTTCAGAGGCATGTAGCCACACATCTCTTCTCAGAGATAAGCTACCATCGCCCTAGCTGGTTTATTTCCATTTCTGGTTGTAAGCATATTTCAGTATTTTCCATTAATGAAATGAAGTATTATTTCCGCTGCATATTTGTCTTTATGATTATCTCTATATTTTATTGTGTTCCTGTTTAAATCCAGATCAATCGATCATGGGCCTCCAAAACTAGATCGCCAGTCTAACGGAGAAGTTAAAAGACTTACAGCCGATTCGGTCGATGAGACCCAATGTATGGTGCACTCACTACTTGATAAAGGGTCATGTAGCGATTGAATGCCCAAGACTGAGAGGAACAAGTAGTTCAGCAGGCCTTGCAGGATCATCGGGGACCCCACCAATAGCAATTGTTGCAGTGGTAGGATCGCAAGGAGCCTTCCCGAGCCGGAATTCGCCAGACTACTGTGAGTTTTGTAGAAGCTACGGACCCCTGCCGCGACTATGTCCAATATTGCAAAAGTACTCCAATGTACCCAATAAAAACTACTGTGAGTTATGTGCATCCACGACTCACCACACCGACCAGTGTCGGGCGTTGGATGCCTTGGCAGAACGATTGGACCGGTCGACATTCAAGATTAATGAAACTGGTTGTGGAGGACAGGGAGGAGGTATGAGAGGAGGAAGAATAGGGGGTAGAGGACCCATGAGGTGCTACAACTGCAACCAAGAGGGACATGTCGCAAGGGACTGCCCACTCCCAAGAAGGCCTTAGTGCTCACAATGCTAGGTCAATGCACATGCCACAGAAGATTTCCCCGAGCTGATTGCAAGATGGGAAGAAAGGACTAGGCAATAGGGAACTAACTTGATCAACACAGAGCCACGAACCGTTGACATTGTCCCACTATCCAATATAAACATAGTTACCAGAGGGGGTAAGAAGACAGGGGATGATCGGGGAGCGTTAGACCAGCCCTCAATTGTTCGGGTGGCATCCCCGAAGCGGTCATACAACCCTACTCAACAGAAGCAATACTATCAAGAAGCAGCCAAGTTGTTCGACAACTTAACAGAGGCTCAAAAGGACAAGGTGTCGGACTTAAGCATAGCCGCAAGTTCTCGACCAATTGAGGAATGGTTCAAACTATTCCTACAAATTGTTGATAATGAACAGATGCTAGGGGAGTTGCGCAGGAGTCTAAAAGCAGTGTTACTGGAAGAAGAAGTAAGAGAAGGAGAAATATCAGCAAATATGCCTGAAAGACATACAAGGAGAGTCTAGAGGAACAAGAAAAGGACCAGTAGGGAATTCCGGATCGATGCTCAAGTTGCAGGATTTCAGATTAAAGATACAATGCTAGATATGGGGTCAAATGTTAACATCCTACCCAAGAAAACATGGGAAGCGCTAGGGAAGCCGCAACTGAAGTACTCACCAATTCAACTGCGGATGGCAAACCAGTATTGCATCTTACCCATCGGGAGGCTAGAAGATGTGGAGGTAGATGTGGCAAGGGTAAAGACACATGCCGAATTTGAAGTGATAGACATAATGGGCGACAAGGACCCCTACCCAACACTTCTTGGTATCGACTAGGCATATGAGAATTATGCCATCATTGACTTTAAAAAGGAGTTGATGTTTTTTGAGGTAGAAGGGATGCGGTTAATACAACCACTAGATCCGTACCAAGGGCCAAGATTCACTAAACTCGTAGACAACCGAGATGAGCCTCGAACGCTAAATCAATTGTACAGACTAACTGCAAGTAAAAGAGAAAACTATATCAATCCCATTGCAGGAGGATCAGTCAGTTGGAGAAGCATACAGAGCTCAGAAGTCAGCTCAGAAGTTGCTTGGGATGTTTGGAAACAGGAGGATATGAGGTTGATACCAGACGATGAGCCAAGATATGCCGAGTGAACTGGATTGGAACAGAGGTAAGTAATTATCCAACTTTCCATGGCATAGAATCAGTAGATGTTTTTCTAAATAAAGTTGACAGAACTATAAGGGAAATCCACAAGGTCTTGTTATTGGATATTGCATTGCAAGCCACCCCAGTGCAATGGTGGGGAGCACATCGCAACAGCCTTCGTGACTGGGATAAGATCAAGCAACGCATGAGGGAAAGGTTTAGGCAAGAAGGAGACCGCCAACAAGAGATTGCGAAGTATAGGGGGAACTCTGATCCTGATAAACATCTAGAGAACTGCACAAAGAGATGGAGAAAAGAGCAAGTCTCAAAGGAGTTTTGGGTACACATGTTCATACATACCTGGGTACGATTCCCCAAGCATGGTATATACAGGAAGAACTTCAAAGGCAGACCGAAGACTGGGACACTATGGCTAAATAGTTCAGTAGCAGTTTCTCATTCAAAGACAATGACCGACAATTGACTGAAGCCCTGCATGCCATCAAAGAATTATTTTCACTCTAGGACAGTTGTGGGAAGGGTGCGTCGATGAGAGATTCTTAAAATACTTCTATGAATCAGGGTATCCAGAGTTCATGGCTTGCGGCAAAGTTAACGCAGATCCAGAGGAGGATGACTTGGAAGGACTCAGGCACCTGACGTTTCAAGAAACTGAAGGAGAGCAGGACATTCAAGAGGGACCTGCAATGAACACCCCCCACTTGCTCCCAGTAAAGTTGCGGAAGCAAAACATTGGCTCAGAAGATAGACCTAAGATGGTGTCCATTGGGGATTATTGGGATGAGAAAACAACTAAAGAAATTTTTTATTTGTTGCGTGAGTATGAGGACCTATTCCCAGCTTCATTCGCTGAGTTGAAAGGAATAAAAGGGGACATTGGGGAAATGAAGATTATGTTGAAGCCAAATGCACCACCAGTAAATCATAGACCATTCAAGCTCAACCCAAGGGTAAAAGAGAAGGTCAAGAGAGAGATTGATAAGATGTTAAAAGCAAGACTCATATTCCCGGTAGACAAGGTAGAATGGATCAGACCCATTGTAATACAAAATAAGAAGGATGCCACAGAAATCAGGGTGTGCATATATTATAGGAGCCTAAACAATGCATGTGTACACTGTTGACCCTGCTGTCTACACCTACCTACAATTCAGTGAGAAAAGCCTTCAACCCCACAAGGTGTGGTTGGTGGCAGGGAACTCAGAGAAAGGGTTGTCACACTAATCTCGACACTCTCCATTTGAGCTATCTCCTAGGTTAGCTAAGGGGGGTGGTCCCTAATGAAAAGTTAAGTTAAAAAAATGTGAGTTTCTAAGAGAATTGTTAGAGTTAAATAGATTATTTCTTTAAGATTTATAAGCAAAAGTGATATGAGCAATAACCATAAATACATAAGATAAGCATGAAATACATAAACAACCAGTGCCTTCAAAGTATTGCTCTTTAAGAAATGAAATTGTATTTGCTTAGAATGAAGTGAAATGTTTTCAAATAGAAAGCCAAAATAATCCTGAAAAGTGAAACAATAAATTGTTAGCATAAGCTATTATAAATGCTTTCAAAACGAATAAGTCTACAAATCAAAGCATGGAAACTATCTTACTCAAAAGGATACAAAAAGAACTCAAATGTTAGACCAAGATGGAAACATGCAATTAAGTTTGCAACCCAAAATAATAGTACTTGAAAGTGAAATCAACCAATCATGACAATATGCAATTAAACTAAAAGATAAGCCAATTTCCAAGTACAAGAAAATTAAACTTGTTGCAAAATTAAAAGAGAATACAATGCTTGCATCTAAAGTGCCTCTTGAAATAAAATTTGCATGTGAGACTTTAAACCATCAAGATAGCAAGAAATTTAAGAAATTTGCAAACAAAGCAAATGTGATGGAATGAGTTCTTGGTTTATTTTATTAATTAGTGTTAAGGCAAAGTTATAATTGAACTCTAGTCCTCAGACCTCATCCTCGCCCAATATTTGGATCTCACAATAAGAAGTCAATAGAAGTAGAGGGTCCCTAAAAGTCTATTCAACCAACTTAAGTTGGAGGTAACTTTTAGTGAGGCTTGGGGCCTTCCTATACTAAAATGCCTAAATGAAGTGCAAATTGTGTTAATTCCCCAAATTAAACTAATGCTTCATGCAAATGCTTCAAAGAGAAATAGTTTGCAAAATTTGAGAGCGTATGCATGTGGGAATTTAAATACAAGATTAGTAAAACTTTGCATGTAGAGTGAAATGTGTTGATTTTAAGCATGCATAATATGAAATTAAAAGCTAGAAAGCTAAGAAAAACTAAAAGCAAGATTAGGCCACCCACAAGAATCCCTCCTCTAAATGAGGAAGGGGGATGCCATGGGAAAAATCCCAAGCTCCCTCCAACAATTTTTTTTATCTTTTATTAACGCTTAAACTGAGTAAAAATGCCTCTAAGAGAGCAACCCACAATACGACAGAGATCTTTACAAAGATGAGACTCTAACAAAGCTAGACTCTCTCCCCAAAAAATATAACAACAATGAACTTGAAGATGGAAAAAACTCTCCAAAATAGATTCACAAGGCTCAAAAGGCCCACAGCCTCAATGAATTTGCAATTCTCTCCCAAGTGCTTATGGCCTCCCTAGAAATCAGCCTTTGGATAGCGTGAGGGAGTCCTACATACACACGAGTGTAGTTTTCCAAAGCTTCTCCTCAAGCTCTTTGTTGCCCAATGCTCAAGCTTATGGGCTGCAAAACACAAAAAAATACCAATTGTCAGTGTAAAATTAGGAAAAATAAACCGAAACCAAACTTAGAATTTAATTTACAAAGTACTAGCTCAAGTGATGGGAGTGAACCCCCATACTTGCCTCGCTTTATAAATGACTTTTGAATAGGATATATAACTTTGAAAGAACTAGAATCAAAGAAGTATTTTTGAATTTTAATGGATGACCAAGTAGCTATAGACTAAGAAGACTCCATTTTTCTCTTCGTAGAATGGAAAACTTGGAGCAAAAAAATGGTTGAATCTTGGATCACTGTGATTCTAAGAGTGAGTTGATCTAATTGAGATTTTTCCCACTTCCAGATGGATTCTTGCACACAATACAAAAGATCTTTCCCACACACTTGAATACGTATTAGTTTGCACAATATTAGAACAATATAATGAATAAGATAAACCAAGCATTCTGTTATGAATATAATTCATAACAATTAAATAAATAAAATAAATATAAATATTAAATAATCAAATATTAGATAGGTTAAATAGTCATTAAGTTAAGTGAAAAGGCATGTCTAAAAGACATGCCCATTCACGAAAGGTCACCTGCTGAAGTAAAAAAGCAAGGTCTCATTGTAACATTCAAACCATCCTATATCATCTTATACATTTTATACATATTAATAAATTATTATTATTAGATACCTGTGTGTAATTTTATATTAAAGTCTACAAGCTATCAGTCTTCGTGCTTCAGCCATAATTTTTATGCTACAGTGGCATCGGAGCCATGGCACACAATATAATCATGCGAGCCTTTGAACGTTGTTTGTCGCACAATGTGCCATTACGTTCATGTCCTGAATGCGATGGACATTTTAGTGAAATTCAAGAAGTATTTCAGGGTTTAGAAAATTCATATGCAGAAGTTAGTCGAAAGGAAAATGATCTAGATGAGGATAATGATTCTGATGTAGCTTATATAGATCAAGAAGAAGATGATCAAGTTACTTTGTTGGAAGAAGAGGAACTTGCTAGATCAGAGGGTAATGATACAACCAAAAAGACTGAGTTTGAATTTGGGATGGACCTGGAATTTCAAGCACCATCTATATCTCCTAACCAAGGCAATACAGAAGATAATTGAACAATTCAGAATCTCAGCAAATTAAGTTTGTCATCAACCCCTGCATCGGTGGCCACACGCACCAAAACCATCGGAATCATCCATCCTCTGCCGGACATTCGAAATATGGTGGATAAGACCGCACAATTTGTTGCTCGCAATGGCCCAGAGTTCGAGAAGAGGATTTTGGCAAATGAAAAGAATAACGCCAAGTTTAAATTCTTGAACCCTAGCAACCCTTATCATGCTTATTACAAGCATCGCGTTTCGAAGTTCAAAGCGCAGCTGCAAGGACAAGAAGCGGAGAATGCTCGTGCTGATGGAACCAGAGATGAACAAAATGGTCGTGCCGATACTATTCAAAATGAAGAGACAAGTCCTGGGAATGAAAAAAGATAACGGGACTGTACTCCTCCTGCATCAGAAAACGTAGGTCCTTAAAACAGCCCAACGTGTTGGAGATTTGCATCATATCAATATTCTCTGTAATATTTTCGACAAGGCTTCGGTTAAAGCTAATACAGCCCCACAAAAGCGTTCCAAATATTTTATAGTTTCCCGTAGGCCTGGCCCAATCAAGGGCTACAGCTCCTTCATGGCCAGCCCGAATAGTCTAGATCCGAAGCATAATACGACAGAAGAAAGGCATAATACAGGTAAAATATTGGGGTTTGTTGCTTTCCCTAGACACCCTAGTGCCCGACCGTGTCTTCTGGCCTAAAACGGTGGGGATACTCGCCTCATGGTTCCGGAAACCTTCATTCTGTTGGCCCGAGAGTACCAACCACACGCGAGAGGTGCAAGGGGAAGTCTGAAGCGAACCGTGGTGAACAACTCAGTGACATGGTAATCAACTACCGTCTTGTCCACTGATCTGGGGGGTCTGTCACGAATCCGTCAAATGGTCATCGAGGCAACGTGACCATTGAAGGCGTCGATTCGATGAGTAAGGTTGGGTATAAAATCGAATTTATATTAACGTAAAATATATATATATATACGGTATAGTATTACAAAAATATATATATATATATTTTAGAGTTTCAAAAATATATATATATATATATGGTATAGTATTATGGAAAAATATATATATTTTAGAGTTTCAAAAAAAAAATTAGAATTTAAAAAATAAATAAATAAATTATTAGAGTTCAAAATATATATATATATATATATAAAATTAAAAAAAAATAAAAAAAATATATATATATATATATAAATATATATATATATATATTTAGAGTTAAAAAAAAAACAATAAAAAAAACCTTGGACTCAAAATAGAGTTATTAGCGAATTATAGACGCTGAGCCACCACTGACGGAGACTTTCCGCCTTTCATATGCCAAGACGACAACCGCAAAGACGATTGCCAGCAAAATAGCTTTGAAGACAAAGCTTCTGAAGGAAAGGGCTATGTTCTGAATATAATTCATAAAAATTAAATAAATAAAATAAATATAAATATTAAATAATCAAATATTAGTTAGGTTAAATAGTCATTAAGTGAAAAGGCATGTCTAAAAGACATGCCCATTCACGAAAGGTCAACTGCTGAGGTATAAAAGTAGAGCCTCATTGTAACATTCAAACCATCTTATACCATCTTATACATTTTATATATATTAATAAATTATTATTATTAAATACATGTGTGCATTTTTATTAAAGTATACAAGCTATCAGTCTTCGTGCTTCAGCCATAGTTTTTATGCTACACATTGCTCCTAAAATGAATTGGCAAGCTTATCCCTAGAATACTACTCTAAATCAATGATATGTGCAAAATAGCTTCTACACATCAATCCAAGCAAGATGGCAAGCATAAACTAATATTAATTCAACATGTGAAATAAATCAAGCACAATAGCAATAGTATGAAAGGATATCACCTCATAACGCCAAGAGAACACCAGCTAGATAGCCCCAAAGTCTTGATTTGTATTAGGAAATTATGCAAGTACAAAATGGCAGAGTTTCCTCAAGCCCAATAGCTTATTACATGATACAATATGAAAGCCTATGGCTCTATTGTATAGAGAGTTGGGAGCAAATCCCAATGAAGAATGACAATGACAAATGGCATTGGAGCCAATCCCAATGTAGAAGTGATTAAACAAGTGGCATGAGATGACAATCCCAAAGAAAAATTCGAATTTGTTGAATGGAGCTCCAATGCTAGTGTAAAAATCGAATTCAGGCAAGTGGACATCATTTTCTTCTTCCCTTATGTGTCAAATTCGGATTTTATAATAGAATGACAAGTGTAGATGGGTGGTAACCCATGTGGGGGCAATTTCCCACAAAAATATCCACCAAATAATCTCCCAAATCCTCTCAAATGTGCATTAACTTCACAAATTCGAATTTCCAAGTAAGCAACTTTCTCCTTTAATGCCATAAATTCGATTTTATTTGAGCACATGTCATTTCCTTGATTTTAGGAGTCCACATCACCTTGGGACTTCACTTTAACTCCCCCGTAATTTTCCACCTCATTTCCATGACATTTAGCATGTGTGGATATTTATTTTTCTCCATTTATTTAATTGATAGCTTAATTAATTGCCAGATTTCCCACTAAACCTAGGAAAAGTGGGTTTTGAGAGTTCAAAACACATTTTTAACCCATTAAAGTTTTCATAGTAGAAAGTTGAGGGTGAGAGATGAAAATTTCATTACTCATACCCCATACAACTTCTCTAGACATCACTTATTACATTACAAATACAATTTTATTAGCAATTTCCGTAGTACGAAAAATTCCAAATTCCAAATTCCACAAAAATTTTTGTGTGATCTAGTATGGTAATTGAATAGACTCTAGACACTAAGATGTGTTAGGGGCTTAACTTTCAAACTATCACCCCAACTTTGGGGTAAAAAGTGAATGAAAAAACCTAGAAAATTATCCATCTCTGAAAAAGAAGGGATAATTAACCAGATAAAAAAAAACACTTCAAGGTGTACTCGTTTGTTGATCAAGTCCCAACATCCTAGCCCTGTTACATACTGAAAACTCATCATTACTAGTATCACTTATTACAATTCCCTGCAGGGTGTCAAATCTGGGTACAAGAAAGATGATGAGAAAATAGAAGTAGAGTTAAAAACCTCTGTTAACTGATGATATCTGATTGTACAAGTGTCTTCTGGATCATCTTTGGGCATGGAGCCTTCATATAATCATCAGGTGCCACTCCAGTGGTCAACATACACGACCCTTTCCCGATGCCCTTCAGCGAGGAGGCCCTGGATAACGTTGCGGGGAATGAAGCGTACTCTTTCACCGATGGATTCTCAGGATACCATCAAGTTCGCATAGCAGAAGAAGATAAGAAGAAAACAACATTCACCACAGAATGGGGGTCTTACGCATATCATGTCATGCCATTCAGTCTGAAGAATGCACCTGTTGTTTTCTCCCGGATTGTCATAGCTGCCTTTAGGGACTACATCCACCAATACCTAGAAGTATACATGGACGATTGGACAATTTACAGCTTGTTGAAGGAGCATACCAGTCGACTTTGAGTGATGTTTGAGCGATGCAGACAGCGGAAAATCTCTTTAAACCTGAAGAAAAGCATCTTTGCAATTCCATTCGGAACATTTCTAGGCCATATTATTTGCAAGGATGGTGTTTGTGTGGACCCCGCAAAGGTTGCGGCAATCGTAAATAAGAACCCCCGAACAATGTGAAGCAACTGCGATCAGCACTGGGCCACACAGGATATTACTGTCGATTCATCTGCAACTACGCATCCATTATCGCTCCCATGGAGAGACTGCTAAAGAAGACAGAAGTATTCAAGTGGACAGAGGCTTGTCAAGTAGCGCTAAACATGCTAAAGGGAAAGCTAGTAAGAGCTCCCATTTTGGTATATCCATACTGGAATAAACAGTTCCATGTACACATTGACGCATCAGGAATTGCACTAGGGGCAGTATTGGCGCAACCAGGAGAAGGGAACTTAGATCACCCAATCTACTTTGCCAGTCAGAAGCTATCGCCTACAGAAAAGAACTACACCACAACGGAAAGAGAAGCATTAGCCATGGTATACTCATTACAAAAGTTCAGGCACTATCTACTGGGAGCTCCATTCAAGTTCTTCACGGACCATTCAGCTTTGAAATATCTGGTCAATAAGCCAGTCCTAGAAGGAAGAATCTGCAAATGGTTGTTGTTGTTCCAAAAATTCACGTTTGAAGTTGTTATCAAACCGGGAAGATTAAATGTGGGGCCAAACCACCTTTCAAGATTGGAGTCAGGAGAGAATGAAGGCTCGTTGGACGACCAACTACCAGATGTTGATTTGTTCCACATAGAGGCCATACCAGATTACCTGGAGGAGATTGTTGCTTTCCTGGCGACAAGACATTGCCTAGAAGGATACACAGCAACGCAGAAAAGGCACCTAGTAGTAAGAGCAGCAGAGTATCAGCTAATTGTCGGGCATCTATACAATCTAGGACTTGATCAAGTCCTGTGACGTTGTCTCCTTTAGCACGAAAGGCACGAGGTGTTGTGGGAATGCCATGCTAGGGTTGCGAGGGGGCATGTCGGCGGAAAGGCTACCGCAAGGAAAGTCCTACAAGTAGGGTTGTGGTGGCCCACCCTCCACAAGGACGCTAAGGAATATGCAAAGGGATGTGATGTTTGTTAGAGGGTCGGCAAGCCATCGCATCGGGATGAATTACCTTTACATCCGGTACACAATACAAATTTTTGAAAAATGGACAGTAGACTACATCGGTCCGATTACACCACCAGCATGTCATTCTCATGCAAGATACATTATCACAGCTATCGAGTACCTCACTCGATGGGCAGAGACAACGCCAGTAAAGATTGTACAACCGATACAGCTGCAAGGTTCATCTTCGAAAACATAATATCCAGGTTCGGGTGTCCGAAGAGCCTAACCAGCGATCAAGGGACTCACTTCATAAACGAAACAGTTGCATCTCTCCTAAAGAATTTCTTGGTCCAACATCATAAGAGCAGCCCTTACCATCCTCAGGCTAATGTAACAGTGGAGGCTTTCATCAAGATAATTGAGAAGGGCCTAACAAAGTTTGTTTCAGCAAATCGAGATGACTAGGATGAGCGGGTGCCAGCCATGTTGTGGCCATACAAAACGATAGTAAAGCGGTCACACAAACAAACACCATTCCAATTGGTGTACGGCTGAGAAGCGGTAATACCAGCGGCATTTATTGTACCAAGCATCTTCATTTCTCAGGCTTCTAGAATGACAAGCGATGCATCCTTAACAAAAGAGGTTGGAGGAGCTAACGGAGTTATATGAATCAAGGTTTTTAGCTGAATTCCACCAATTAGTCAAGCAACAAGACAGAAAGCTTGGCATGATAGGCACAATTAAGAAGAAGGCTTTCATAGTGGGAGATCATGTTCTGTTATATGGCAGCAAATTTCATAAATTCTGAGCAAGTTACAGATGCATTGGTTGGGCTCATTTATAGTTGCGGAGATCAAAGAGTCTAGTGCAGTGAAGTTAGCGCAACTAGATAGAATATTGTTACAAGGATGGGTGAATGGCGCACGCCTGAAACCTTTCCACGAGTCCAAAGTAATATCCTCAAGTTCAAGGGGTCTCGGAAACAGGCCCATAGGTAGGTTTAGAGTCAATAACACTTAGTCCGTCACATTTTCATTTCTTTTTCTAGCAAATAAATGGTACATGTCAATTCGGTGGCAACATCAATGTTGTAAAACCGCAACCCACTTGTGGTCGGGGTAGGTGGTCACATGCTTTATGAGTCTTATCTGTCGTACTCCGACTCTTTTCTGAAATAAGTAGGCAATAATACACCTGTCAAATAAATTTCCATAGGATCTTTTCCCGTTATAGAATAAATTAACTAATAAGTGTTTACCATTACAGAAACTTTATTACCCATACGCTCCACTTTGTTCTATCTCGTGCTACGTCATCTGAGTCAGGTCTAGGTCAGCCGACGACAGAGTAACACGATTGAGTCTACATAGGGAAAGTTGTCGTAGTAATTAGTTAGCGAGTCTAGTCAGAAATGTCGTGTCGAAGCTGGTCTACTTAATCTGCATGGCTACACAGGAAGTTCCAGAGTTTCAAACGCGGGTGGTAGAAGAGTTCAAATTTCAGTCTGAGCACCAGCAGCAGCAGAAGCGCAATAGCTATCGACCTCCGGTAACCATAATCTATCAGAGGCGTAGCAAAATGACAAAGGCATATCTGTCCCTAAGGATAAATTGGATGAACAAATTGTGGTTCTCGAAACTCTATATGGAAAGTATGATAAGGTGACAGTAGTGGACAACGATCTTTTCGATTGTTTCCAATTCCCAACCTTAAAACGAGAAGTCTACACAGAGGAGGTTCCCAAGGGGGATGGTAACATAGTCACAAGAGTTAAATCTACATTCAAGGGCCTCCAGTGCTTGACATTGATCAACCTTAGAAATTTACCAGTTTTCAGGACACAATTGGCTGCAATCAAACGTAGTAAGCTCCTTGCAAGTAGGATGCATGGCAGGTTGTTGTGGCTAGATAAAGAATACCAAATTCATGTAGACGACATCTAGCGTTTAACAGGACTCTCGGTGACAGGGAATGCAGTTTCTTCTGCATTCCAGGCAGGAACAAAACAGGAGAAGAAAGAAGGTGACAAGGACTACTACGACAAGTATAAAACCAAGCGCGGAGGCAAAGGCGCCAAGATTGACCTGATCAACAAGGAAGAGATTAAATTCGCCTGTTATATCATAGCAGGGAAGACGATGAGACACTTTTCCAGAAATGAGTGTACTCTGGACACCATTTCGGTTGCGGAACGCTTTTGCAAAGGAACTTTGATCAACTAGTTCGCCTTCTTGCTAAACGAACTCTTTGAGGCTTGCGAAGACATATACAGGAGAAGCACCAACTTTATCTTCACATATTTGCTCATGACTTTGGTAATGTGGAAGTGGCATCCGCCTAGAGGAAAGTAGCTTACACAAATCAGAAATACCAACCGATAGCCCTGAGGTATGATCCTTGGAGGACTTCAAGGGACCCGAGCAGTAAAGAGGTCAATGAGGCATTCTTCAATGACTGGTATTCAATGATTCCTGCCACAATCAGACAGGGAGAGTGGATTCCCAGGGCGTTGTTGGACGAGTTTTCGAAGAATATCTAGTTCGGGGTCACCCATGGACATACTTATATAAGACCACGATGTGTCCATCCAGAGACATTCCAAATGAGGACACAAAGTTTGCTTTGGCCGATGCAGTGTTCCACATTGAAGTTGGTTCATGGCCAGGGGTTATGTGTGAGATTACAGAGGGTCGATACAGGTACCTATTTGCAAGCATGCAACCGCAACTGTCATCAAGAGAAGCACCAGGGAGCAACATGAAGAGAGCGGTCAAGGATGAGCTACAGCCCATGTTTACCCAAATGCAGAAACAAATGTCTTCGCTCAAGCAAACAATTGCAAGTTTCGCGGACCCCTCAGGTAAGAGCACTTAGTCCGTCGCTTTTCAAGGGTCCACATTATTTAATCCAATTGTCACCACCCCATTATCTGTAGCAATCCCTCACATCAGCCCTCATGCACAACCTAAACCAACCATACCTAATCCAAAACAGAAAAGGGGCCAAAAAGCCCCCTGCTCAGAAGCTTAAGAAAACCCCTGTAGTTCATATTGTTTACCCAGTGTCCGCCTCACCCATAATTGGAGAAAATCCCTCATCCACGTCTACAGTTTCACTTGGGTCGCAAGATCCATCGCCACACATCACCTCCACCTCCGCAACCTTGTCCGAAACCATTCCCCCCGGTACCTGAGTGGCCACAGAGGAAATGGAGGTCGACTCAGTACAGTAGTACATCGGGTCACTCCAAGGTAACGACACTCAAGCCTCCTCACTAGTATCCCTGCTCCTAGGGTCGGGCCCACTTTTAGGCGAGGAGTCGATCGCCTCCACACCGCAGTTTACAGGAACTGAACCCTACCAGCCCAATTTTCAGATAAATTTTCCTGTAATCTCAAACTCTGTTATTATTCCACCCACTCTTCAATTCACCATAGATTCCCAACGAACCACCTCGCCTCGTGCCCACTCCGAAAAATCCATCGCCAGCAGCCTACCCCTTCAGAGTAACTTCCCAAATCCAAACACCATGCAGGAAGAGACTCTCCAACACTAGTCATCCTCATAGTTGTTTGGATTTATCCAATAGGCTGCGCAGCGAGCGGAGAGAATACACGACGACCTCGTCCAAGAGCATGAGCAGCAGAAACAGCAATTGCAAGTGCTCACAGAGGAAAGAGATCAGCTCAGACAGGTAAACCAGGACCTCCAATCACAAGTAGACCAAGTCACGGATAAGCTTCGGGCTCTCTGGTCGACAGTTTCTGACCTTGTTATCGAAGCTCCCGAAGATTTTGCATCCTGCACACTGGTCAACTGTTGTGAACACATTCAGGCAGCGTGCTCAGACTTGCTGGCCACAAACACCGAGCTGAAGAAGAACTTAGAAACAGTCAGATCAGCGCTGCCTGATCAAATTGCGAGCTACACCCAAGCAATTGATCAGAAGCTCACCACCGTTGCCGCCATAAAGCAATCCCTTACTAAATCCCTCGCAGATGGACATGCCCTAATGGACCAGGTACACGATTGGTCAGGCAACGTGGCTCAAAAGAAACAACCGGTCTTCACCCTTTGTGAGTAGTTACAAAAATACATCGCGGACAACAAAACTTGCACGGACTCAGTTCGACTACAGCAGATTGATGAAGAGATCGCCTCCATTGAGGCCCAAGTCTAGTAGATAAAGGAAGAGTCTGCGAACACCAAAAAGAAAATCCATGACCTCAGACCATCGGTTCGCTGACATGTTCTTGCTCTGCGGGAGGTTTGCAACAACAATGAAGCATAGTGGAGCACACTACACAGCAACAGGCCAAATCAGCCAACCTCCACCGCAGCGGACGATTTCATTAAACAGGCCGACTCAATCACGACCACATGGCAAGCAGCGCTTGATGATTACACCCGCTTCTAGCAAGAAACGACCACAATTGTCCCTGAATTGGGGCCTTCGTTTGGAAAAAAAGACCAACCTTCAATCGGAAAAGAAGGCTAGCATGTAGCAGAAGCAGCTGAAGCAGTAGCCCCGCAAAAGGAATGACCAGCACAACAACAAGCAGAAACAACGAAACATCAGGAGGACCAAAGCCAGGACCCACAACGCTCGAGATAGATTGACTCAGGGATGAGTCAAAGCATTGTGGTCAGGGCCTTTTGGTGCCTTCATTTTCAATTTTGAACTTTTGGGGGAACCAAGGCGGAGAACCAATGTTCCACCAAGACTCCGGGATGGGGAGACACACAAGGTGGATGTGTGGGAGTACCCTAAAATTTTAGGGAAATTTAGGGGGGACGTTGGAGTATATAATTTTTTTTCCTTTTTATATATATATATATATATATATTTCAAATTCATATTCAATAATGAAAGCATAAATACAATGATACATACATAATTGAATTAAATAATGAAATACATTGATCCATACTCATCATCCTTACTAATACATACATGATTCATCCATAGACCACGAGATTCAATAATGAAATACTCTGATCCCATATTCATTATTCATTATTCACCATTCTAGAATCTATATTGATTTAAAAATTAAACTCATCATTCATCCTTCTAATTCTAAATTGATTTAAAATTAAAATTCATCATTCATCATTCTATAATCTAATTAGTACTAAGCAAAATAGACTATAATAGATACTGAAATCTAAAGACTGGACTCAAAAATAGTGCAATGATGAATCTAAAAGTCACTTTAAACTTTAAAGTACACAGAGGGATGGGTGCTCCTGATTAAATACTAATTCCATACCCTTGTACATGACAAAATGCAATGGAAACATTGCAATCCATCGAATCTTGAATTCTTGAAAAACTATTAAGTCTGTTGATTTTGACTGAGATCTAAAATTCTACTTTCTCCATATGAAATCCAATGAGGTCGAAACGACTCTCAAACATCCCGAGTCATTTCATGGGTGGTAATGTTAAAAATTTAAGTAAAAGTGACATTCTCCTTTATCTTTCATTCATTCCTTTTACTTTAAGAATTTAACATTACCATGAATTGCATAGCATTAGTAAGGAAATATGGTCAAATACTAAGTTTTCTCTGTCATAAATCATTGTTTACAAGCAAATTTAAGGGGGGACGCATAACCAATTTTGGTGGGGGACACCTAGGCATCCCCCTTTTGGGGTGTCGCGTCCCCCACACTGGGGAAACGTCCCCCTACGTCTCCCTATGTCTCCCCAAAAGGGGGACGTCAGGAAAAGTTTCCCCAAAAACACCCCGTCCCAAGTGCGAGGGTTGCGTGCACCTGACCTTGGGGGACGCATCCCTGTGGAACACTGCGGAAAACAGGTGGCGGGAGCAACGTTGAGCTGTGGAGATGACAGTCGAGGATGGAAGCAGGAACATGCGGCAAACAGGCAGTTGCGGCAAGGTAGCGAAAGAAAATAGGAATAGCCGAGCGGACAAGAAGGAGAGCGGAAAGCAGCAGAGGGAAAGGGCAACCAAATAGAACTGGAAGTGGGGACGGCGAAAGAAAAGATAAAAGCAAAAGACAGCAAGGGAAAGCAGTTGGTATCTGGCAAGGGTCAGGAGTTTAGAAGAACAGTGTTGATTTGGGGTAGCATCAGATGTGCTCTAGCCACGAAATTTGGTGGAGAGGTTGGGGCACATGAGATCTCCAATACCCAGAAAGGGTTTGGGCAGATTCTAAACAGATCAAGAGATATTAAAATAATTAATATTTTTAATGTAGTCCCTAAGTCTAAACTTAGGGAAAATAAAATATTAATGTGTATTAATATGAACCTGTGTTAGAATGGTCCAAAAGACATGGATCAAGCCAAATATAATCTTAGCCGTTGATTAGGGACTTAATCTCGGCCGTTGATATGTCAACAGGAAAAGTATAAGAGGAGGCTTCAGGGTCACTTGGAAACACACAAGAGTGATCAGTCATTCTATTCTTCAGAGCGGGGTTCGCTAAGAGAGATAGAATTAGTGATCGGGAAATGCAGCTGAGGGGCATTTGAGTATAGAGAGACAGAGAGGCAGAGATAGTGCCAGGAGACCAGTGCAGAAGCAAGGAGAGTGATGCAGAGCCAGCCAAGGCTCACACAGGGCCACGCAGAGGCAACCGGAAGTGGCGCAGAGCCTCAGAGAGGCCAATGTTACTGACGTAGAGGGCTAAAGGGCTGACGCATGGCCTCCCAAGGCTGACACAGACCCATCCGGGGTGACGCAGGGCAAGCATGAGGCAGAGAGGGGCTGACGCAGTCCAAAGAGAGGCTGACGCTGGGGTTTCTGGGGCAGATTTGTGCTGAGTAACTGCCGGAAGGATTATCTGGGGTTTCAGCCAAAAGATTTGTCAGAAACTGAGAGGTATTACTGCCAAGGAAATTCTTTGTTGGGTAGGTCTGTTTTGGCATCCAGATTGTACTCTGATATTGCTTAATAAGAAACCCTGAGATAGCTCCACCGGTTTTCCCACATTGGGTTTTTCCAGGGACATTAGTCCAAAAATAATGGTTTCATATGGTGTGTTTGTTTATGTTTCTTTTAGTTGTTGATCTGTAATATGTTGAGCATGCACTAGTGTTTATTTCAGTTTTTACATTGTAAATAACTTGTTAAGGCAAAATAACAAGTAGGTAGGAATAAATCAGATAAAGTACATGGAGGGTTTCTAACTAAGTAATTTTAGAAACTTCAACAAGGTATCAGAGAGTGATTGCAGATCACAGGAGGACTAAAGGACATCAGCCGAGCGGAGCAATAGCAACAAAAAACAGTTGTCCTGAGGTGACAGAAGTTGTTTCTAGCAGAGCAGCAACAAGGGAAGGGTGACGCAGTGCCTGCGCCATCAAAGGTGAGCCGAGAAGAGGCAGCGCAGAAGCTAAGGAGGCAAAGGGAGCCTCACGCAGAGCCACACAATAGTTGGGAGGGCCGACGTAGTTGGCTGAGGAGGTCGGGTTGCTGGTACCGGGATTGCACAGAGCCTAGGAGCTCTCACCTTCAGGTTGTTGGGGTTTAGAAGGATGTGAGAATATTGCAGAGTGGAGCTAGTGAGGTATTGTAGTCAGAACAGTACTTGACAGAGCAAGACGAGGAGTTGCTACCGAGGGTTTCTAGCCAAGGAACCTGGATCAATGGTGCGGTTGCACAAGTCAATCAAAGTAGGGGGCATCTTGACAAGCAGCAGAAGGATTTCTAGGAGGGAAATCAGAACTCAGAAGGAGTCCAGAAGAGAACTTCCAGACGGGAAGTAGAGACTCAGAGGAATCGAACAGAGAACTTCAAGGAGGGAAGTAGAGGAGCATCATGGCACTACACAGAGTAAGAGACTAGGATAGACTGGACAGAGCATCGAACTTCACAGTTTGGAAGGCCAGAACCTTATCCGTACTTGACAGGAATTGTGTCAAGTACTTTGCCTTGAAGGTAACAGTTATCCTAGTCGACCCCAATGATAATGACAAGTACGAAGAGGCGATGGCGAGGGCCAAGAGAATTATCCTTGACGAGGTCAAGGATCATGTAGTACCACACATAGCCGAGAAGGAAACGGCACATTTGAGATGTGAGAGGCTCTCAAAAAGCTATACCAGCATACTTCTGTGCAGAGAAGAATGCTTCTTGAGAATCAGTTGACGTCGTATCAGATGAAGAAGGAAGAACCAATTGACACCTTCCTCGTAGGACTGAATGAGATCAGAGATCAGTTGAATGCTATAGAGGCGACAACGGATCAAGAGTGATGGTGAGGACAGCCCTTAATGCTTTCTCAGAAGAATGGGAAGTATTTGTCCAGAGTATACTGGGCAGAGGGACACTTCCACCTTGGGACGAGATGTGGGCAGCTCTTCGCCAGGAAGAGATCAGACGGCAGTCGAAGACAAGTAGCAGCAGCAAGGGGATCAAAGACAAGTAGGAGGAGGAAGATGCGGCCCTAGCATCTGACAGAAAGCAGGAGAAGCGGAAGAAGAAAGATCTCTCATTATGCAACCCAGTGTCATTATGCAACCCAGTGTCCAAGGAAGAAGAGTAAGGGAGAGTCTTCTGAGACTAAGGAAGCGTCAGCACGGGCAGAGAAGGAAGTTTTGACAGACGATGACTATGCCATGAGTGCACACGCACCACTTGAGCGGAAGTGGGGAGACATCGAGTTGTAGTCAGATGGACTATAAGCGATGAGGGGCAGGATCCTCGAGGTACCCAGCCTCTTGGATTAGACCTTGCTACGAGAGCCCCGAAGAGGAGTAGCAGGGTTGGCTGCGTCAAGTAGAGACAGATGCGGATGAAGCGGCAAAGAGAGCTACAGTGCAGGAGTCCCGAGACAGCGTGAGGCTAACAGGCTACAACAGTGCAGGAGTCCCGAGACCGCGTGAGGCTAGCAGGCTACAACATTGCAAGAGGCACAAGAGTGTTGCACCAATGCAGGAGGGCACAGAGAGGTGTGCAACGGTGCAAGATGTAGGGAGCTGTTACAACGGCGCAGAAGTCAGAGAGGGAGCACTTGTCAGCGGCAGAGGGAGCTTTAGCATCAGTGGGTATCTCTAGCCCAACAGGGAGATCAGGTTGGGATATCAGTTACTTACTTCTCAGTAACTGAGTTGCATTGCAGCAGTGGGAAACATGATGCAACATGATGAGAGGAAGTGCAGTGCGGATGCAGTGCTGGGAGAAAGGACCAGCAGCAGCACGGATGCAGAGGGAGTTGTCGTACAGATGCAGCAGTGGCAGTGGCAGACCATGGGCAGTAGTACAGGATGTAGCGGTGCAGAGGATGTTGGGTAGGAAGGCCTAGAATCAGCACAGGTACCAATGCCGGATGATCAGAGTAATACTCAGTGAGGAGTATTGCTAGAGCACAGTCCTCGCTAAGAGGGAGTGTTGATTTGGGGTAGCATCGAATCTGCTCTAGCCACGAAATTTGGTGGAGAGGTTGGGGCACATGAGATCTCCAATACCTAAAAAGGGTTTGGGCAGATTCTAAACAGTTCAGGAAATATTAAAATAATTAATATTTTTAATGGAGTCCCTGAGTCTAAACTTAGGGAGAATAAAATATTAATGTGTAATAATATGAAACTGTGTTAGAATGGTCCAAAAGACATGGATCAAGCCAGATCTAATCTTAGCCATTGATTAGGGACTTAATCTCGACCGTTTATATGTCAACAGGAAAAGTATAAGAGGAGGCTTGAGGGTCACTTGGAAACACACTAGAGTGATCAGTCATTCTATTCTCTAGAGCGAGGTTTGCTAAGTGAGATAGAAGTAGTGATCGGGAGATGCCGCTGAGGGGCATTTGAGTACAGTGAGACAGAGAGGCAGAGATAGTGTCGGGAGAGCAGCACAGAAGCCAAGAAGAGTGACGCATAGCCAGCCAGAGCTCACGCAGGGCTAAAACCTTGCACATTTAAAAGAAATTCAGTTGTCAAATTAAAAAAAAAAAAAATCTTGTGCTAGGGCTAAAATTTGAAAGGTGAACTCTTTTTTACTTCTCTATAGTTAAATGCGCTTAAATGTTTATTTAAAGATTAACTATTTGAAAGTGGTAAATAATTATAGGACCTGAATTGCTTAGCTTTTAAGTTTCATGGTAATTAAGGTATCTGTATCTTTTGAAATTTAATTGCTAAGGCTTTGTGTATCTTGTGAAATTGATCGTCATTGCTTGGAATACTTAATGCTCATTACATGATAGACATTTTTCAAGTAATTGTTAAAGATTTTTTATTACAAATAGATCTCATCTTCCTAAAGCAGCAATTGATAATCAAGGCACTGGTATTAATCATTTAAAGTCCAATCAGTCTCAAGTCTTGCTGAGCTTTAGCTAGGTCTTCGATTTACCTCGTTGTGTCTCCCAAACCGGTTGATTCCCAGTTGGTTCTCCTTTATCCCATAGGGTCTAGCCCCCTTAGCCTACTTCAGGGAGACAGCTTAAACGAAGAGATCGGGGATCTGGGTGACAGCCCCCGATCTGAGTGTTGTCACGTGGCCTAGACACTCTGTGCGACAACACCATGTTAAGTCATATCTAGAGTTTCGTGGAATTCGACTAGTTTTTGCTAAGATTTTTTAATTCATTAAAATTTCCCATAGGCCGAGATTTTTAATTAATTTCCTATGTAATGATATAAATAAGTGGCGCTAGGAGATGTTGGTGGCATGTGGGTGCTCAAAATTCATGCTCAGAGCACCAACATTATCCTAGTACACACCATAGGGGCCTAAAAATAGTTATTTCCCCTTGAAAATCTGCATTCTCTAATAAAAGTGGATAAAAGGACCAAAAAATTAATAATTTGAGACATATTTTATGTCTCTCCAAGTCAAAATATCAAAGCAAGTGATATGGCATTCAAGTCAAGTTCAAGGCTGAGTTCAATGATGATTGAGTAGCCACATAAGCCAAGGTTGAATGGATCTTTTCCACTGCTTGTTAGGGGGACCAAGTCCCACCAAAACAGGGCCATGTATAGCTAGATGAGGGGGGCCGAGTTCAGCATTGAGGGGAAGCTGAGTTTGCTGGTGTGTTAGTAGTTTTATGTGGCAGACTTACACAGGTTATGTGGGGGATTTGTCCCCCTTTCCTCCACCTCTCCCTACACATTGGCACACATGAGATGCGCTACCAGTTTCTACAGCTACACGCAGGCAGGCAATAGAATACGCGCACCAGCCAAAAGGCACCCATTTGTTATGGCAGTTTTCACATTGAGTTGATTGTTGATTAGATGGGGATTTGTATCCCCTTATCTCTGCTCCATTTCACATTTGTCCACAAATCAAATACGCAAGTGTTCTAAAGAAAACTAATAAACAAATAATACACACTCACACTCATAAAATAAATATCAGACATATAGAAAAACCAGACATGGCGGAAAAGGCCTCAGCCTTACAACATTCCTCACATTCTCATTATTAATCAATCCAATGTACAAAGAATGATAATAGTACAAATAAATACATGAGGAAGTTGGTCTCAAGATAGTATGTCTATCTTGAACACTATGGTTGAGAAAATATCTCAACAACACTAATCTAGGAGCCTAACTAGCTGGAGAGAATCTCTCAACCAACTAAGCATAAACTGACTCCTATCCATGAGGAACAAACTCAATCTAGAAAGATAGGCTTAAATCCTAACTTTCATGATTTTAATGAATTTAATTATTTGGACTTAGAATTGTTTTTAATGTGAGAGTGAGGCTAACATGTTCTTGACGATCTGCACTGTCTCTACTACAGCTAGTGCACTGCCACCTACAGCACTCCAACAACAGTCATCTCAGCCACTTGGAAGGTCAAATTCTCCTTGGGATTGACACCATCTTACACTTGTTGAATTAGTTCTTGGGATTTGCTCCCACAATTTGTATAAATAAGCCCATTGGGCTCTCATTCTTCCATGGTTGAAAGCTTGGAGCTTGCGTATACTATGCTAAAATTTGTCTTCATTCATTGATAATAAAGCAAGACTTTGGAGGTCCACCGTATTGTGTTGTGTTTTTCTTCCTTGACAATTGAGGTAACACTGTATGTTTATTCCAGTGATTTTTTTTATTACTTGCTTACAATTATTTGGTGTCTTAGCCCAAGGAGGCATTGTTGTCTAAGGGAGAAAAGCTACAAGTATTTGTAGATTTTCTTGGGTTTGCTCATATCCTAGGCTTGGTTGGGACTTGTATGTTCTCAGATGAACAACATGTCCAATCTTGCCATCATATGAACAAGCTCTCTTTGATGCTAATCTTTGTATTGCAAGGTTGTGGGTATTGTGATGTAGGTTACCAAGAGTCTTGGAGTTGGGGACGTTTTTGGCTAAACTAGCCACCTCCAAGCACGTCAAGGAACACATAACTCAAGTTTGCTAGGGACCATCCAAAGGATTCAAAACAAGAGATCAAAAGGGGGTTTCCAAAAGCCTTGAACTCCTTTTTTTCCTTCCATCACTCAAATCAAAAAAAATTGGACACTTTACTTGCGCTCTTATTGAAAAAATCAAGCAATTGGCTTCTTATTCGAACAGCATTCATATTGTCTAAGAAGGGACTTGGTTTTCTTAGGCAATCTAGAGTAGGGTTTACTAGATTTAATTTGGCAATATTGTAGACAATTAAATCTAACACATGCCAGGCTTTTGGGGGTTGATTTCAAGATTTTCATGATTATTTACCAACTGTCCTTCTTGGCTGATTTTTTGGGCAGATTGTAGGATCTCCTTCTTGATTGATCTTTGGGACAGCTTTGAACAAGGAAGAGCATTGGTGGATTTTGCAACTTGAAGGATTGTGGCACCAAAGACCAACTATTTGTTAAACCAACAACCTCTTACCTTGTAATCCCTTTCAAAAGGGTTTTCCATTCAAATATTCTTCAAGGATCCTATTCTAACTTTGTGAAGGGTTTTTACCCCTTTTGTTACCCAAAGTGGCCTATTGTAAATTTTTCATTTAACTTCTATTGTAACTTTCCAAGATGACTTTCATTGTAGCTCTTGAAGAAGAGCCCTTTGATCATTTGTAACATTTGGAAGGAGTACTTTATCCCTTTGAGGGATTTCATTGTAAGCTCCTCCCAAAATCATGTTGATTTGGGGTAGCATCAGATGTGCTCTAGCCATGAAAATTGGTGGAGAAGCTAAAGCACATGAGATCTCCAAGACCCATAAATGGTTTGGGCAGATTCTAACCGGTTTGGGTGATATTAAAATAATTAATATTTTTAATGGAGTTCCTAAGTCTAAGCTTAGGAAAAATAAAATATTAATGGGTATTAATATAAAACTGGGTTGGAAGGTTCCAAAAGTCATGGATCAAGTCAAATCTAATCTTAGTCGTTGATTAGAGATTTAATCTCGGCCGTTGGAGGACCAACGACAAAAGTATAAGAAGAGGCTTAAGAGTCAGTTGGAGAACATACTGAGGGAGACCAGTCAATTCGATTTCTGGAGCGGGGTTAGCTGAGAAATTCGAACTAGTGGTCTGGAGAGCAACAGGAGGCAGTAAGTACGGAACAAAGAGTCGGGAACAACGCAAAGGTTGGAGAGGCAAACGCAGAGCCTCTCAGGCAGACGCAAAGGCTGCAGACTGCGCAATCACTGGAGTGCCTGCAAGGGTGACACAGAGAGGCCCAGTGCTGACGCAGAGGGTCTGGGAGCAAAGCAGAGGTCATCCAGGTTGACGTTGAGACTAGAAGAAGTGCTGACGAATTTTCTCTCTGTTGCATAAGCCAGTTTGGCACCCAGTTGTACTGAAGAATTGCTGAATAATAAAATCCTCCCTTCTTGCACCGGTTTTCCCACATTGGGGTTTTCCAGGGACTGATTGTCCAAAATATTTGTGTCGATGTGTTAATTCTTGTGCATGTGTTTATTTTTGCATTATGATGTGATATCTGCAGCAGAATTTATTGTAATGTTTACTAAAGGATTTTCATAAATAACTTATCAGGAAATAAGTAGGTAAAATAAATCACTTGTTGCAGTGATAGAATTTTCACATGGTATCAGAGCAAGTAATCAGAGACAGGAAGGAAAAATCAATTATGGGTCAAGACCATGATGCAAAGGCATCTACATCATGAGACTTGCATAGATTTTCAGAAAATTGCACAAGAGAAAGTGATTTTGATTTCTCTATGTTGGCTTCCAGGCTGGAAGAAGAAGTGGCTTGTGTAACTAGCTCTGCATTATCAGAGGTATGGTATATAGAGAGTGGGGCCTCTTGGCATGTGACAGGAATCCGGGAATGTTTCTCAGATTATCGAAAGGAGAAGATGAACTTTCAGATCACCATGGGGAACAAGGCAAAATGTACTCTGGTAGGGAGGGGTACCATAGTTTTTCAAACAGAAACGGGAGAGTTGTTCCGTGCTACCAATGTGCTGCTTGTACCAGGATTAGGGGTGAACTTACTTTACGTGTCGCAACTTCAAGGCAAAGGCTATGACGTTTTCTTCATCAAGGAGAAAGTATACATCAAACACCCGCACTGGAAAAGAAAGTGCAAATCGGGATGAAAAGTAACAAGTTGTACAAAGTACAACTAGAATCACCAATGGCACTAATAGGTAGTCATGGAGACAAGGATTTGAACGAACTATGGCACAGAAGAATGGGAGATTTGCACCATGGGGCTTTGAGAATCCTCAGGAGCACTATAACAGGAGTTCCGGATCTTAGTACGAAACAAGATGATGTATGCAGAGGATGTGCTCTAGGAAAGTATGCTAAGGCAGCATTTCCTAGAAGTAAAAATAGGGCCAAGAGTGTACTAGGATTGATACAAACAGATATCTACGAACCCATGTCCACTAAAGCTCTTAGTGGTGCCGAGTACTTCCTTACCTTCATTGATGACCACTCAAGGAAAACTTGGATTTATTTTCTGAAAACCAAGGATGAGGTTTTCTGTCAATTCAAAGAGTTCAAGGCTCTGGTGGAGAATCTGACTGGGAAGAAAATAAAAGTTTTGTGCGCAGATAATGGTGGAGAGTATGTTGATAACAACTTCATTGATTTTTGCACTAAGGAGGGCATCAGAAGAGAATTGACAGCTCCATACAATCCGAAGCAGAATGGAGTAGCAGAAAGAAAGAACAAGACTATTGTAGAAGCAGCTAGGGCCATGATGTATGATCAAGATATGCCAAAATTCTTGTGGGCAGAAGCATGCAACACAGCAGTCTATGTTCAGAATAGAACTCCTCATCGGGCATTGGGCAAGATTACTCCAGAGAAAGTCTTCACAAGGAAGACGCCTAAAGTCATTCATTTCAGGATATCTGGGAGCTTAGCATATTGTCGCATACCAGAGGAAAAGAGGAAGAAGCTGGATCAAACTGCGGAGAAAGGATTTTTAGTGGGATATAGCGAGAACGCTAAGGCATATAGAATCTATCTTCCAGGGAGCAAGAAGGTAGTAGTTCGACGAGATGTGAAGTTCATGGAAGACAGGGCTTTCAAAAAATCTCGAGAAATGCCTTTCCAGGAGCAGTCAAAAGAGGAACCGTTGGTCAAACCTCTTCAACCAACGAAAGAAAAGAATTCTTCCTCAGGTCAGGAAGAATCACAGGATGAGGAGGAGCTAATAGAAGCGCCTGCTGGCAGAGGAAGAACGAGCAGGGAACTTTGTCAGATTCTGCGAGATGTAGAGGAGTTCATCGGTGCGCCAAGGAACAATAAGAGGGAGCGAAAACAACCAAATAGATATTAGGCATCAATAGCTCGAGATGGGGAGCTTATCAGTTTTCAAGAGGCAGCTCATCAAGTTTGGTTGGATGCGATGGTAGAGGAGTACAACTCCATAATGGTGAACGATATGTGGAAGGTAGTGCCAAGGCCTCAAGACAGATCAGTGGTAGGTTCGAGATGGATCTACAAGACCAAATATGCTGCAGAAGGCAGCGTTGAGAAATACAAAGCCAGGTTTGTGGCTAAGGGGTATACTCAGAAGGAAGGAATTGACTACGAAAAGACCTTTGCCCCAGTAGCCAGGTATACATCTATTAGAACCGTGATATCTCTTGCAGCACAGATGGGGTGGGAGATTCATCAGATGGATGTCAAAACGACATTTCTGAACGGTGTGATAGAAGAAGAGGTATACATTGAACAACCAAAGGGCTTTGAGACACATGAGAAGAAGTCTCATGTATGCAGATTGAAGAAAGCCTTGTATGCACTGAAACAGGCACCTAGAGCGTGGTATGGGCGAATCGATGGCTACTTGCAGGAAAAGGGATTTGTCAAGAGTGACACAAATCCAAATCTCTAATATTTGGTTGTAAATAATGAGCCTCTAATCTTAGTACTATATGTGGATGATCTCTTCCTGACAGGATCATCCAGGCTCATAGGGGACTGCAAGAAGAATCTAGCCATGGAGTTCGACATGAAGGATTTGGGACGAATGCATTATTTCGTCGGGTTGGAAGTTTGGCAGCAAAAGGGGGAGATCTTCCTTGGGAAATGGAGATATTCTACAGAAATCCTGAAGACATTCAGGATGGAGGACTGTAGACCCATGGCTACTCCAACGATAACCAACCGGAAGAAGATTGATGCATCAGAAGACAAAGATGTTGATCCCACCTTATACAGGCAACATATAGGATGCTTGATGTATCTGGTCAATACCAGGCCAGACATTTGCTACGTTGTCAACACCCTCAGTCAGTTCATGGTGGAGTCGAAGAGGGCGCACTAGGCAGCAGCCAAACATGCTCTCAGGTATTTACAGGGAACAGTCCATTATGGACAGCTGTACACCAAAGGTAAGGATATCAAATTGAGTGGGTTTACTTATGCAAATTGGGCAAGAAGTTCAATGGATCGGAAAAATACCTCTAGGTATTGTTTCAAAATTGGATCAGGAACGACCTCCTGGTGCAGTAGGAAACAGAAATTCATGGCTCTGAGCTCTGTTGAGGCAGAATACATGGCCGCAAGCACAGCTTCGTGTGAGGCCATATGGCTCAGAAAATTGCTTGTGAACCAATTCAGAAGAAAGATGGAGGCGACCGGGATCATGTGTTATAATCAGAGTTACATCAAGCTCTCTGAGAATCCAATGTTTCACGATTGGTCAAAGCACACTGATATCTGGTATCACCTTGTCAGAGACTGTGTCCAACAAGGAGTTGTACAGTTGAGCTACACTCCTACAGGAGAACAGGTGGCAGACATCCTTACCAAGGTCCCTAAAAGAACCAAGTTTGATTATTTCAGGGAGAAGATGGGGATGATAAAGAATCCATTTCAATAGCAGAAATGGGTATGTTCTTGCAGCGCAGTAGCAGTCAGCAGTAGCATGATGCAACATGATGAGAAGGAGTTTGCAGTGCAGATGCAATGTTGGGAAGATGGACCAGCAGCAGCATGGATGCAGACGGAGCTGCAGTGCAGATGTAGCAGTGGCAGTGATAGAGCCATGGGCAGCAGTATAGGATGCAACAGTGCAGAGGATGTTGAGCAAGGAGGCTTAGCATCAGCACAGGTACCAATGTCGTATGATCAGAGTAATGCACAGTGTGGAGTATTACTAGAGCACAGTCCTCGCTAAGAGAGAGCGTTGATTTGGGGTAGCATCGGATGTGCTCTAGCCGTGAAAATTGGTGGAGAGGCTAAAGCACATGAGATCTCCAAGACCCAGAAATGGGTTGGGCATATTCTAATCGGGTTGGGAGATATTAAAATAACTAATATTTTTAATGGAGTTCCTAAGTCTAAACTTAGGAAAAATAAAATATTAATGGGTATTAATATAAAATTGGGTTAGAATGTTCCAAAAGTCATGGATCAAGCCAAATCTAATCTTAGTCGTTGATTAGAGATTTAATCTCGGTCGTTGGAGGACCAACAGGAAAAGTATAAGAAGAGGCTTGAGGGTCAGTTGGAGAACACACTGAGGGAGACAAGTCAGTTCGATTTCTGGAGCGAGGTTAGCTGAGAAATTCAAACTAGTGGTCCGGAGAGCAACAGGAGGTAGCAAGTACAGAACAGAGAGTCGGGAACAGCACTAGGGGAACAACGTAGAGGTTGGAGAGGCAGACGCAGAGGCTACAGACTGCGCAATCACTGGAGGGCCTGCGTGGGTGACGCAAAGAGGCCCAGTGCTGACGCAGAAAGGCAAGGGCTGACGCAGAGGGTCTGGGAGCAACGCAGAGATCATCCAGGTTGATGCTGAGACTGGAGGAAGTGCTGAAGAATTTTCTCTCTGTTGGATAAACCAGCTTGGCACCCAGTTGTACTAAAGAATTACTGAATAATAAAATCCTCCCTTGTTGCATCGGTTTTCCCACATTGGGATTTTCCAGGGACTGATTGTCCAATATATTTGTGTCGATGTGTTAATTCTTGTGCATGTGTTTGTTTCTGTATTATGATGTGACATCTGCAGCAAAAAAAAAATTATTGTTTACTGAAGGATTTTCATAAATAACTTATCGGGAAATAAGTAGGTAAAATAAATCAGTTGTCGCAGTGATAGAATTTTCACAAATCACTCTTTATCCCTCTTTTATAAGAGGGGTCTAATGTAATAAAAGGCAATTTTGTTTTGGGAGTTGGGAGATTTTCCCCTAAGCATCCCCCAAAATGTTCATGTGATGCTTGAGTTGTTTTCTTGATTGACTAAACCAAAGTAGAGTAGATCAATCAACTAAGTGCATCTAATTTCCTTTTGCAAGCTATTTCCATTTCTTCGTATCATTCAATTTAACTTGCAATTTTCTCACTTGAGCAATCTAACTTTTCACTTTATTGTACAATCGAATTTAGCTTAGTTTCTTTGCTTGCTAATTTTAATTTCATTTCATTCTTAAACTTAATCAGTTTACCTCTAGCTTAACTGGTTGAAGTAGTTTTTAAGGACCCTTCATCCCCTATTGACTCCTTACCTTGAGATCAGGGCTCGGGCAAGGGTAAGGCCTAGGGATGAAGTTACTTTGAAACTTGCTTGACAATCTTGCAATCTAATTTACTTAATCTTAGTGACAACCAAATTAAATCTAAAATCAACCAAGAGCATTTCACTACATTCATTTTGCAATTGTGGTTCTTGAAGATTTGTTTCATTTGTTTTTATACTTTGCAAAGTTCATCTATCTTGAAGCAATTGTCATTTCTTTCAAGTACACATATATCATTTGTTGAGCATCTTGATTTCAAGTCTTTACATTTCCAAGTATTTTCATTATTGTACATGCTTATCTTTTCTGCCACATTTACTTTCTAAAGTATTTATCTTGTGGGGCATCTATCTTTCAAGCAATTTAGTTTCCAAGCTTTACTTTCAAGTTTATCTTCTGCACTTGGATTATTTGCTTGCAAGTACTTACATTCAGCACTGGTCTATTTTTCTTTATCTTGCAATATATATATTTGTGGATGTTTATGTTCATGGAATCAATGAAAGTGTCTTAAATCCTTATGTTGATTTTACATAAGTTGAATTGTATCTTGGTTATTTTCACTAACTCCTAGAACTTAACTTGTTAGCATTAATTAGTTAAGCCTTAGATATTTTAGTAGGGTCCACCCTCCTTGGCTTGGACTAGGAGTAGGCTTAGACAGAGGAGTTGAGAATTGAGTGACAGCCTCAACTTGAAACTTGCCCCCAAGGCCACACCAAGTAGATTTAAAGATTTCTCCACGATAATCCCAGGTGTGGATTAAGGCAACAAAGTCTAACTCCTTGCAAGATCACTCATTAAAAAACAAAGATATTATATATCAATGAAAGGGAAATGGAAGAAGAAGATATGGTGGTTCTAACTTTGAAAAGTTTGCTTCTTCCTATGCAAATTTTACTAAGACCTTGAACGTTACTAGTACAGATAAAGATATGACATTTGAGCAATTAAGCACTCAGCTATTGCAGCAAGATAGATGGAAAAAGAAGTTTTGGAATAACAATGGGATTGAGCCTTTTGAGGTAATACCTCTAAAAAAGGCTAAATGAGCCCCATGAACTACATAATCCATGACATAAGGGAAGAAGGTCAAATGTTGACCCTAAAAATAGTTGTCTTAACTCAAAAACATTACAAAAAACCTTAAAATAAACCACACATGTGATAATGAAGCTAAATGGTGTGATGCCATGCTCTAAATGAACCTCACTCTCATCAAAAGTTGCAAGGGGCACCTCAAAAGGTGATCATCATGAACAAGCCACCTCCATCATCATGGGCAAGTGCTCCATCATCAAGACACCATCCCCATCATCATCAAATCCACTCATCCGCAAGGCCACGTCCATCAAGAGGGTACAAAACCAACCTAGGGGTATTCTAAGGTACAACATCTGTGGAGGCAACATCCTATCTCCAATGATCAATGTTCAAGGTGCTTGAGGGACAGGATGTCATCATCAATGCAATTGAATCATCACATGGCCCAACGTTCCTCAAAATGTGGGCAACGACTTTCCTAGAAGTGCTTTGGTGGAGTCAACATGTGGTTTGGACGTCCTCTCTAAAGTGTCGAAGAAGCATGATGATATCCCTCAAGGGATGGCCAATGGAACTTGAAGCAAGCACCTAACACAACTCATGGAATCAAGTGAGATCATCATCAAAGGTACCTCAAACCATAAATCTAAGCACCTAACACAGCTCATGGAATCAAGTGAGATCATCATCATAGGTACCTCAAACCATAAATCTATCAGAGTGGACCATATTTAATGGAATAAGGCATCACAAATGTCTTTCTAGCTTAAGATTTGTATACAAGCTACCCATTTAAGTATGGCGAGTTGTCACCATGCCCTATTAGATGCTTACAACCCCAAGGTGAGAAATAGTTCCTAGGCCAACCCATCAATCAAAAGGTGTTAGCACAAGGTGATATGGATCAGGGTTTAACTTCACAGAAGATGCCACAGTGGTGCGCCATCTGCAACCAATTTCCTCGAGCGTTATGATGTGAAAAGGGAGCAATCATGGGACTTGAGCTACCCCTTTCCTCCACCTATTTTTACCACCCATTAAGTGCACCTTTTTCTTCAATGATTTTCCTTTTCTTTCCATGCACATCTTGGGTTACAAGCTTCTTAGATGCATTAATTACCCCTTTAAGATGTAGTTGTTCATTGCCATTCAGGTTTGGGAAATTCAAAGTTGCTTTTAATTAGATAGGCCATGATACAGATAAACCAAGAACTAGGTGAGGCCTAAGGTGGGGTTGAGCACAAGCTAGGCTTTGGTCCACACACTTCACTTTGTCCTAGACATAATTTTCATTTTATCATTTTCTTTCTAATGTGGCTACATAGGCTTTTATCTATCTTTCAATCGCATCAACCTCTTAGAGCCAAGTTTCTGGGCCCCTACTCAAGGATAAGGTACACAGGGAACCAATAAATGTAAGCAAAAAGCAATCAACTAGAAGAAAGGACACGAAACAAGGGAAAGAATGTAAAATGGTTATTATGGACTACCATGGACACACAACGTCAATCAGTGCCTCCTATTTGTGCCCCTCCTAGACAGTGAAAGAAAAGGCTTCAAGGAGGGTCACACTAGACAAGGGGTGGGTGATAACCAACAATGTGAAACGAGGGAACAAGGATACAACCAAAAGCAATCAATTATCTAATTTAACCTATGATCCATACTAGAATGCCTTTAACCATTAAATGCAAGCAGTTGAACACATGAATGGTTAGAGAATCTCATATTGGACATCCCACCTTCATTGGGTGAACTAGCTAGATGAAAGGTAAATCACTAACTGGAGAGTGGCTAAGAGGCAACTGAGAGTGGCTATTTGTAGATCAAAGTGAGGTTATGGCTAGAAACTTGGATCAAAATGAGGAAAAATATCCCCTAAGGTGTTACCCACAGGCTAGTGGGTAACATCTGGCTAGTACAATCCTTTATCTCTCCAAACACCTAGCTAAGGAAAACCAAGAAAACCCTACCTAACACTAAGGAGCTCCAATAAGCTAGAATCCCACTAAAAAGTCCTCCTAAGCAAGATGTTTCCTCTTCTCCACTCCTCAACAAGTAAAATCTAGGGTTTAATCACAAAACCTAGTCCCAATGTCTCTAAGGGATGAAATTCTAGAGCCTCCAAGACAAAAGAGAGAAAATACAAAGATGAAGTTAAGAGAGAGAGAGAGAAGGGTGCTCTTCTCCTCACATCTCTAACATGAGATGATCAAGACAATGATTACGAAAGGATTCTCTCCTTCATATATATGAGAGGTAAGGAAAGCCAACAACACATATGTGGGCCTTGTTGACCACTGGAGTGGCACCTAATGATTATATGAAGACTCCATGCCCAACGATGATCCAGAGGACACTTGTACCATCAGATATCATTAGTCAACAAAGTTTTTTAACTCTACTTCTATCTTCTCATCATCTTTCTTGTGCCCAGATTCCACACCTTATGGGGAATTGTAATAAGTGATACTAGTAATGATGAGTTTTCGAGTCTGTAACAGGCCTAGGATGTTGGGACTCGATCAGCAAACGAGTACACCTTGGAGTGATTTTTTTATCTGGTTAATTATCCCTTCTTTTTCAATTTTCTAGGTTTTTTCACTCACATTTTACCCCAAAGCCGGGGTGACGGTTTGAAGGTTGATCCCCTAACACATCTTAGTGCCTAGAGTCAATGTATATTACCATACTAGATTACACAAAAAAAATTGTGGAATTTGGTTAGGTCTAAGTAGTCACTTTTTAATTTTTTAGATTTTGCGCACTGTGGAAATTGCTAATAAAATTATATTTGTAATGTAATAAGTGATGTCTAGAGAAATTGTATGGGAAATAAGTAATGAAATTTGCACCTCTCACTCTCAACTTTCCATTATGACACACTTTAATGGGTTAAAAATGTGTTTTGAGCCCTCAAAACCCACTTTTCCTAGGTTTAGTGGGAAATATAGCAATTAATTAAGCCATAAATTAAATAAATAGAGAAAAATAAATATCCACACATGTTAAACGTCATGGAAATGAAGTGGAAAATTATGGGGGAGTTAAAGTGAAGTCCCAAGGTGATGTGGACCTCTAAAATCAAGGAAATGACATATGCCCAAATAAAATTGAATTTCTGGCATTAAAGGAGAAAGTTGCTACTTGGACATTTGAATTTGTGAAGTTAATGCACATTTGGGAGGATTTGGGAGAATATTTGGTGGAGATTTTTGTAGGCAATTGTCCCCACATGGGTTACCACCCATATTCACTTGTCATTCTATCATAAAATTCGAATTTGGCACATAAAGGAAGAAGAAAATGATGTCCACTTACCAGAATTCGATCTTTACACTTGGCATTGGAGCTCCATTCAACAAATTTGAATTTCTCTTTGGGATTGTCACCTCGTGCCACTTGTTTAATCACTTCTACATTGGATTTGGCTCCAATGCCATTTGTCATTACCATTCTTCATTGGGATTTGCTCCCAACTCTCTATATAATAGAGCCATGGGCTCTCATATTAGATCATGTAATAGCTATTGGGCTTGATGAAACTCTATCATTTTGTACGTGCATACATTATTAATATAATCAAGACTTTGGGGCTATCTGACTGGTGTTCTCTTGGCGTTATGAGGTGATATCCTTTCATACTACTGCTATTATGTTTAATTTCTTTCGCATGTTGAATTAATATTAGTTTATGCTTGTCATCTTGTTTGAATTGATGTGTGCAAACTATCTTGCACATATCATTGATTTAGAATAGTATTCTATGGATAAGCTTGCTTATTCATTTTAAGAGGAATTCTTGGTTTATCTTATTCATTATATTGCTCTAATCTTGTGCAAACTAATACGTGTTCAAGTGTATAGGAAAAAGCTTTTGTATTGTGTGTAAGAATCCATCTGGAAGTAGGAGAAATCTCAATTAGATCAACTCACTCCTAGAGTCACAACGATCCAAGACTCGGCCATTTTTTCGCTCCCAGTTTTCCATCCAACGAAAAAAAAAATGGAGTTTTCTTAGTCTATAGCTACTTGATCATCCATTTAAAATTCAAAATACTTCTTTGGTTCCAGTTCTTTCAAAGTTATATCTCCTATTCAAGAGTCATTTCTAAAGCTAGGCAAGTATGGGGGTTCACTCCCATTACTTGAGCTAGTACTTTGTAAATTAAATTCTAAATTTAGTTTTGGTTTTTTTCCTAATTTCACACTAACAATTGGTATTTTTTTTGTGTTTTGCAGCTCATAGGGTTGAGTATTGAGCAGCAAGGAGCTTGAGGAGAAGCTTTGGAAAACTACTCACTTGTGTGTATGCAAGACCCTCTCATGTTGTCCAAAGACTGATTTCTAGAGAGGCCATAAGCACTTGGGAGAGAGTTGCAAACTTATCTAGGTTGTGGGCCTTTTGAGCCTTGTGAATCTCTTTTGGAGAGTTTTTTTCCATCTTCAAGTTTGTTGTTGTTATATTTTTGGGGAGAGAGTCTAGCTTTGTTAGAGTCTCATCTTTGTAAAGATCTTTCTCATATTCTGGGCTACCCTCTTAGAAGCATTTTTACCCACTTTAAGCGCTAATAAAAAATAAAAATAAAGTTGTTGTAGGGAGCTTGGGATTTTTACGATGGCATCCCCCCTCCTCATTTAGAGGAGGGATTCTTGTGGGTGGTCTAATCTTGCTTTTAGTTTTTCTTAGCTTTCTAGCTTTTAAATTTCAGATTGTGCGTGCTTAAAATCAACACATTTCACTCCAAATGCAAATTTTTACTAATCTTGTATTTAAATTCCCACATGCATACACTCTCAAGTTTTGCAAACTATTTCTCTCTGAAGCATTAGTTTAATTTGGGGATTTAACACAATTTGCACTTCATCTAGGCATTTTAGTATAGGAAGGCCACAAGTCTCATTAAAACTTATCTCCAACTTAAGTTGGTTGAATAAACTTTTAGGGACCCTCAACCTCTATTGACTATTCATTGTGAGATCCAAACATTTGGGCAAGGATGAGGTCTGAGGACTAGAGTTCAATTGTAACTTTGCCTTAGCACTAATTAATAAAATAAACCAAGAACTCATTCCATCATATTTGCTTTGTTTGCAAAGTTCTTAAATTTCTTGCTATCTTGATGGTTTAAAGTCTCACATGCAAATCTTATTTCAAGAGGCACTTTGGATGCAAACATTGTAATTCCTTTTAATTTTGCAACAAGTTTAATTTTTCTTGTACTTGGAAATTGACTCATCTTGTGGTTTAATCATTGTCATAAATAGTTGATTTCACTTTCAAGTACTATTATTTTGGGTTGCAAACTTAATTGCATGTTGTCATCTTGGTCTAACATTTGAGTTATTTTTGTATACTTTTGAGCAAGATAGTTTCCATGCTTTGATTTGTAGACTTATTCATCTTGAAAGCATTTAAAATATCTTGTGCTAACAATTTATTATTTCACTTTTCAGGATTATTTTGGCTTTCCATTTGAAAGCATTTCACTTCATTCTAAGAAAATAAAATTTCATTTCTTAAAGAGCAAATACTGGGAAGGCACTGGTTGTTTATGTACTTCGTGCTTATCTTATGATGGTTATTGCTCATATCAATTTTTGCTTATAAATCTTAAATAGGTAATCTATTTAACTCTAACAATTCTCCTAGAAACTCACATCCTTTTTAACTTAACTTTTCATTAGGGATCAACCCCCTTAGCTAACCTAGGAGATAGCTCAAACGGAAAGAGTCGGGATTAGTGTGACAACCCCTTCTCTAAGTTCCCTACCACCAACCATACCTTGTGGGGTTGAAGGCTTTTCTCACTAACTTGTAGGTAGGTGTAGGCGGCATGGTCAACAGCCTAAACCCTAAAGCAACCTAGAAAGCAACAAGCTTACACATGTGAAACATTACACTCTAACAATACACATGTCAAGCTCCAACATGATGCCATACACAAGCAAAGCTCCAATGCAAGGGCACACCACGATATGTGTCCAATACTCCTCCAAGCCTCCAAGGACTCCAACACTTCTTAGCCATTCACTCCACTAGATTTACTTCCCCTACATGAACATTGTTGCAGCCTAGGTGTCCCCAAGTCAACTCCATTCCTTCATGAAAGCATCCAAGCTAACCATGTTGTCTATGGCTTAACATACTTTAGGTAGCTAAACACTCTTCCTCCAAAGTAAGGTGTCCTATCAAGCAAGCAACCAATCTACATGTGGCCAACATGAAGAATGTTCCAAGTTGTTTGAAGATCTCCAACAATTAAGGAAGATTTCCATGCAAACATCCAATTAAGTAACCACTAGGTAAGCCACCTCTGTTGTCCAAATCCATCACAATCCATCCAAGGCTAATCATACACCATGTATTTCAAATCTCATGGAGCACCCCCAAACATGGTGTACACTGTAAACACTATTGGAGTAACCCCAAAAGCTAACTTGGTATTAGAGACTTACGAATAGGACTTTACTAAGGCTCCACAATTTTGTCTTTCATACAAAAACTACTGCAATAGCTTGATTTCTCCCAATATTTTTGGTTTTCTAAGTTTTTTCAAGTTGCAAATGTTTTTGAGTTTATTTGAGTTTTTCATGTCCAAATTTTATTTCTCAATATTTGACAAGTTTCTTTTTGGACCCTTGGCAATATATTCACTAAAACGAAATTTGCAACACCTTTTTTGGGGGTGAAACACATCTTATATTTAGAAAAAGATATTTACGAAGACCTCTAGAAAAAACCAAAAGGGTATATACAATGATGATCATAAGCTCTTCCTCAAAGAAACAAGAGATGAAATAAAGTTAGAATAATCAATCGGGTCCAAAGAGCAAGCATATTTTGTGAAGAGAGTTCCTTTGGCCAAAAGCTAACGGGATATCTCATCCCACCACATAAATAAAAAGGAAGATGGGGAACTAACCTCATGCAAAAACAACCCAAGATCCACAACAAGGTTCATGATTTCTTTCAATAAACATGAAGCCAAGAACAAGGTACTTCATGACTACCATTAAGTGCTCCACATTTTCAAGTTGGTGACCAAGTTTGGTTGCATTTGGACAAGTAGTGTTTCAAAAATTAACAACATCAAGAGCACAACCCCATTTGATATGGTCTTTATACCTTTCCACAACAAATAAGTCCCAATGCTTTCATGTTGGACCTTCTACCTCTATAATGTACCTCAAGAGGATAATCAATGCAATGTTAAGTACCTAGGGGGGTACCTAGGGACAATATTAATGTAGGTTGCCTACACTCATGGAACAAGCACCACCAATTTGTTGGTGAGCGAACTCGCTAACTAATGTAATGGGCCATACTTATTGAATAAGGAATGCTAGGTAGTTGGTTGGTAATGATTTATGGAATGTATTATGTAACACTAAGGAGTGTTACTTCCCAAACCTGCACTCGAATATTACAAAATCCTTTAACAAAGTGCAATCCTAGGGGCACTTAAAAGATTGTCCAAATGTAAAAAAAATTGGACGTAGGGGTTGTTGCCTCAAAATCTAGCAAGTCTTGTGAGAGGCCTCACAAAACAAGGACTCGACCAAGAGACACCATTATGAGGTGGAGACCTATTGTCACCACATCCACCACCTCTTGCTCTTTAGTGAATTTCACCACAGGGGAGGCTTCCCTATGTAGGTCACCTAATAGATATTCAAGTCTAAGGCTTGGAGATTAAGAGGATAGGCTAACGAAAGACACTTAGCATAAGGAAAAGGCTCAAACTAGTAAGGAAAAGGCAAAGTGTGCCCTCCAAAGACCTATCTAAGGCACAAGTGGACCTAGGGTTTAGTGAATAAGCAATGATAACAGGCTTACCAAGGTACACAAGGCCAAGAAAAGGCTTGATAAGATGAATATGATCAATGTTTGGGACAACAAGCCTTCAAAAAGCCCCAAGTTGAAGCCTAGGGCTAGATTAGGGTTTACCCTAGGGCAAAATTGCCTAGGGCTTGTGACATTAGCCCTAAAATGGAAGAATTCACCATGGAAAGGGGGTGATTTTGAGGAAATGAGTCACAAACCACATGTAGAACCCTTCCAAAAGCAAAACGCACTTGCCCTAGTTGAATTTGACCCTAGCCCTTGCCTAAGGGCTTGCCTTAAAGGGCCAAAAATTTGAGGAGAGGGAGAAAATTTAAGTTTAAGGGAATTTTTATGGTATGATCATCTATGTGGAAAGGTTAGTGCTTGATCTCGGGTGATGGAATCTAGAGGGAGATCTACTCTTGGAAAATCAAACCCTAGAATGGAGTAAGGGATAATGAAAAACTCCAGCTTTCAAAACCCTAACTATCATTTTATGAGGGGATAAAATCATTGAGAAGAGCTTAACATGAAGATTCACTCAAGGGATTGTCACACACTCTTAAGGGTAATGCATACAATACTTTGCCAAGATTTCATAGAAAAAATAATAAAAACTAGCAATAGAAAATCCTAACAAAAACCATTCCATGCAATAGCCATAAAATATATTCAACAACATAGAATACAAGAAAAATGCATGAACCAATCCTTTATTATCCCAAAATGATGTCTCCAAAAGAAAATACTCCACAAAAGATCACATCTCCACAAAGATACAACTCTATTTCAGCTAGGTCATGTTGAAAATGTAGCGAGCAAGGCCTTTTGGCTTGTGCCTTAGGCATTCAAGACCTCGAATTGTCCTTCTCCCAGTATCAATGCAAACTCGTGAGTTAGACTTCAGTTAGAATGAGTTATTTCCAATTTACTGGAATAATCATCAAGTTAGCATGCATAGAGTTGGAGCTTCAGTTAAGTGGAGTCTTCATCAGTTTGACTACAAAACGAGGTGGCAGTTACAAGTTCAGTTAGAGCGAGTTAGTCTTTAGTCTTGATTGAAGGAAGGACGAGTTAAGAACTCCAGTGTTGATTGGAGAGAGAAAGAGTGTCACTCTCAGTTAACTCGTCAATCAGAACTCGAGTTCTAAATTTGAACTAGGTCTCCTTGCATGCTCGAATTGGGCCTATAAAGAGGAGGATGAAGGCAAAGGAAATTATAGTTTTGTGCACAAGGTTTGTGAGACAAGACAGCTCACGAGTTTGTGAGAGATTCCTTGATTGTGTGATCATAGATCTTGTGTCCTGAGAAATAGGAGATCACAAGTGCGCTAGAAAATAGGAGATTGATTGTGTGCAGGGTTGAGAAGTTGGGTTCCTAAGAAATAGGAGGCAAGAAGTGCGCAAGGAAATAGGAATTTTCCCTATAAAATTGGAGTTGATCTACACTGAAAAATAGGGGCTCATGTTCCCTAGGAAATAGGGACCTAGTGCACAAAGATCAGCAGAAGAAGAGTAGGTTTTGCAGAGCAAGTCAAGGAGGCGACAGAGGAACAGTTGCGAGCTAGAGGGTTGAGATCAAGTAATGATCAAGGCAAGCCAAGAACAATTGTATCAATTGAGATTTATGAGAATAAGCAGAACGCTTTCTCAAAGACAGATTGCTTTGCAATAGATACAATTTGCTCAATGACAATCCATAAAATACCACATCAAGGAAGCAGGTTTTCCCTGTTGGGTTTCATGATAAAATAAGTGTGTCAATTTGTGTGATGTTTTTTTATCTCTATGTTTTTTTATTCTGCTGCTTATGAATTATTAAGAAGCTCTGTATCATGGTGAAAGTAAACTAGCTTTCAGTTTTCAATTATTCATCTAAGTAGTTGCAAGGTTTCATGGAAATTTAATAGGCCAAAATCCTTCAAAGAGGTTGAATTGATGATGAAAAGACAAATGAGGTGACCTCTATTTACATGAGGTCTACGTCAACTAATTTTTTATTAATGAAGCCCCTAAGACAAGATTAACATAAGATAACATTGGGTTACAAGCCAACCCACTAGCTAAATGACAAAATAAACCATAGTTGCCCATACATGTTAACCATAGCTCTAGAAACGCTAACGTCTTGCCCTTTTAGGGCTCCAAATGCCATGCCATGATGAAGTGAGATCTGAAAAAGTGCCATGATGCTAGAATTATCCAAAATTTGAGGAATTTCCCTCAAATCCTCCTTTGAGGTCCCAAGTCTAGCTGGGGTGCCATCATGTCATCTCCATGGGTCTCCAACTGTGAAATCAAGGCCTCCTCTCACAAGTGTTAGGGATTTTCCAAGTGGAACAAGCCCTCCCAAGTCTCTCTATGGGAGACCATACTCATCTGGGCTCTAAATCATGTTCTGCCCATCAGGTTGTATCAAGGACATCCTCGGGGCATGCTAGGTCTAGTGGTGTCGTCATGAAGAATCTTCTATGTTAGTTCAAAGTAGACCAACGTCCCAGGCCTTGAGGGTGCTTTGGGACATGTAACATCTGCTCCAGCTATCAAGAGGCTCAACTCTCTCAATGTTGCATCTGCTAAGCCATCTATCTCTTTGAGGATGCTTGGGTACCTGTGGAGTGGGTTCCCTCAAGGCCTGGGCTGCTATGGACCGCCTGACAAAAATAACATGAACTCGAGTGAATGCAACCATCCATCAGAGACCAAGATCATATATGCATCTAAGTGAACCAAAATTGAATGTTAAGGGCATATTAATACTTCAAACAAGCATCACCTTCCAATATCTAACTAGACCAAGTCCCCTAAAGGTGTTCCCTACCTTAACAGAGGTGGCTAATGGTCAACCCTATTAGGCGCTTCCATCCCTCAAGGGACAGTTCCAAGGTCAACCCCTCAATCAATAGGTGTTAGTGTAAATATAGGAAATGTAGGGGAAAAGGCTTCATGGCCAAGTGCCATGGTCAAAGGAACCAGTTGATGGGAAATCAAAATCCTAAGTGTATGAATGTAAAGGAGGGAGCAATCATGGAGGCATGAGTTACCCTACTCTGCCAACTTTTTCCACCCCTCTAGTGCGCCTTTTACTTCTTGATAATGCTTTGTATTACGATGCATAGCTCAAGGGTTAGAGCTTACTCTTTACAATGTAGCATTTATATTACCCCTTTAAGATGAGACAGTTCATCGTTCATCAGGATTGGAACACGGAAGGGTTCCTTTCGCTGTACTGGAGCATCATGGGCTTAGAAACCAGGTGATGGTCAATGAGGAGGGTAAAGCTCATGCTAGGCTTTTTCCCATGTGTTAATTGTTGAAATATGTAACTAGGTTCAGTCTTCATAAACGTACTTCAGTCACAATGAAATGTATTTATTAAAAGAATGAAGAAAATATTTTTATTATTATTATTATGACTTATTAAAGCATGGGTTTCATGCTTGGGTCATCGTGTTTTAGGTCAAAAAAAATTTGATTTCTGGTAGCATCGGATGTGCTCTAAGCCTCAAAATTTGCAGGGAGGCTAGGACACATGTATTCCAAAATACACAGAAATCGTTTTGGGAAAGTCCACCCAGAGAAGGTTTTATTAAAATAATTAATTATTTTTAATGGATGCCTAAGTCTAAACTTACGAAATTAAAATAATTGAAGGGTATTAATTAAACAGGGGGTGAAACTTCTAAAAGAAGACCAAGATTAAGCCAAAATTGTCTGAGCCATTAATTAGAATATAATTTGGGTCGTTGATTGATCAACGAGAGGATTATAAGAAGAGGCTTGATGGGCATTTGGAAGACACATCGAGTGAGAGATTAAGAGATCGAATTCTAAAGGGAGCAGTGCAGTAGTTGTCGGAGAAGAGATCGAAGTGATTTCTTGCAGTGAGGGGCAAGGATAGTTTACGAAGAAAGTTTTCCTGATCCGGAGAGTACAAGGCAGAGAGGGCAGAAAGACATCTAGAGAGGCTGATGCAAGGCCACGCAGAGCTATGTTGTGGCAGTGCAGAGCTTTAGAGGGAGTCTGAAATTCTGTTGAGGAATAATCAAGATCAAGTGTTGGAGCCGGGGTGTGAGACCAGGAGGACAGAGAGCCGAAGTTTCCAGCCAGCAAAGGATCAGAGGAGGTGCAGCACAGTGCCAGCTGTAGTGACGTAGTGACTGCGTGGGTGTGACGTAGTACTATGCAGAGGCAACACAAAGGCTCACCTCCAGCGTAGATCAGTGTTGGGTTTTCCAGTGACAAGGTGAGATCATCTCACCATCTTCTTGTCTAGTTAGATCTCTGTATAGGATTGCCAGTTTAGGCACCTGAAGAATTGTATTCAAAAAACTACTACTTAATAATACAAACCCTCAGCTGCTGCACCGGTTTTCCCACATTGGGTTTTTCCGGGGACATTGGTCCAAAAACAACAGTGTCACTTATGCGTGTTATTTCTTTCTTGCTAAGTTCTTGTTTCCGCATATTATTTAAAGTTGTGAAGGCTGCAGTTGTATTTATTTCGATGTTTACCGTATAATACTATAAATAACTTGATTCAGTAAGAGAAATATAATCAGTTGTTGCAGTAGTGATTCGAGGGATTCTCGAATTTTCACAAAGTCCCCATTGAGGACTTCTGGGATTTATTCTGAGTCATTAGAATCATTGTCCATTAAAAGAGACCATTCTTGGGCTTTTGAATCATGTAAAAAGAATTAATATTGAGTCAAATATGTTATTTTTCACCTCCAAACCAAGTCGTCCTCAAAGAGATCAAGTCAGCTTCAAGGCAGACAATTTGACCCCACTGGAAGGCTTATATACAAGGCAGTTTGAATTGATTTGGAGCAATTCACTCTCTCTCATAAGTTCGATATCTAGAAGCAAGAAACTGGGAAGTGCGAAGTTGGAAAAGAGCTAGAAAAGGTGCGAAGTTTGGCGGAAAAAAAAAAGACGTCAAGATCGAAATTTTGAGCCATCTATCTCTCACTTCATAGGAGTATCTAGGGAAATCAAAGTTTTTCTTTGTCCAGCCGAAGTTGTTGTTGCTACTGTTGTTACCTGTCGCTGGGTCGAAGCTACTACTACAAGTTGATGTTGCTAGGTCGAAGTTACTAGTGAAGGATTTATCGTCTGCAAGAAGGATTGAGAGCTGACTTGGTGTGGAGGAAGTCTTTGTCTAGGTCAAGAGTCTTGGATTATCTCAAAAAACTATTCAAGGAAGAATCGTTGACTGGGTTTTATCCTAGATAGGGATTTTGCCCTGGCTATCCGCCTACATCTGTTGTCCTTGTGCTATTGTTTTGGTAATTGCTTGATGAACTAAAAGATAAAAGAAGAACATAAAGATAAAAAGAATCACAAGTAATTATCTATAGAAGAAAATCTTTCTGCCTTTCTGATTTGCTAACATGGTTTCAGGGCTAAGGTGAAGAAGGAAAAAGGAAGTTTTGAGAATCTACTGAAAGGAGTCTAAAAGATTGAACAAGGGATCATATAAGGAGCTCTTATAAGGAGGAAGCTATGATCCAGATTTAAATAAGAACGTAACAAATTACAGATATAACCATAAATACAAAGATGCAGTAGAAATAACACTTCATTTCATTAATATCAAATACTGAAATATGCTTACAAATAGAATGGAAATAAGACTAGCTCGGGCGATAGTAGCTTATCTCTGAGAAGAGATGTGGCGGCTACATGCCTCTGAACTATGTTACAATGAGGCTCAAAGGCCTATTTATTATTGAGAAACAGTGGAAAACCCTAAACATTCAAAAGCCTAACCCTACGAGATGAAGCGCCAAACTATGGGCCCCGTTTGGGTAAATTGGTACATCAACTTCCCGGGGTCGTAACTTTGGCATACGATCTTCGTTTGACGCGCACAATACCTCGTTAGAAAGATCTATCCGAGGAATACAACTTTTGAATGACCAACATCGGTCTATGACCCATGTTGGTCCCAGTTTTCCCAAAAAACGTCGTTTAGGGCCTCAAAACGGCTCTGGAAGTTCAAGACCCGAAAAACTGCCAAAAATAGTAAATTGTGCTACAAATAAGGAAACTGAAAAATTGAAAGAAATAATGGTGGGGGTCCAAGTGGAATAGGCGGGTGGCCACCAATATCCACCTGGATCATTCCTCCCCCCTTAGGAAGCAATGGTCCCCATTGCGTTGAGTTCGTCCATGAGATGAGGAAACTTCTACTGAACTTGGTCCATGGTGAGACACTTACCCTAGTGAAGGAGCTGGCCTGCTTTGACAACTCGATATAGTTGGATCCTTTGTTGTCGGGTGTTCTTGATCTGCGTGTCCATGATCTGATCAGTTGTGGCTTGTTCCATGCATTCTGGATTTAACTCTATAATTGTGAGTTGTTCTACAATGTCTGATGTGTCCAGCAATAGTGGGAAGTATGGTCGAAGGCAGTCCACATTGAACACTGGGTGTAGGCCAAGGAATGGGGGAATGTTGAGCTCAAATACATTGTCTCCCACAGCCTTGGTAATGGTGTAAGGACCATATTGGAGTGGTCTGAGTTTCTGATAGGCTCCAGTAAGGCGTTCCTTCTGCAAATGCAACCAGACTTTGTCGCCCACCTGAAACTTGTGTGGCACCCGATGTTGATCATGTCGCTGCTTGTACTTGGCATTTGATTTCTCCAAAATGTCATGGACCTACTAGCGGATATGTTGGATGTGCTCAATGAAGTTGTTTGCCTTATCAGCTTCCGATTGGACATGAGCCGAATCTGCCTGAGTAGCTACAAATGGTATGGCCACATCAATGGGACATAGTGGTTGGAATCCCAAGCCCACCTGAAAAGGGTTGTGCCCAGTCGAGCTATGGAGAGCCCGGTTATAGTTGTTTTGGACATAGGGGAGGCTCTCATCCCATGTGTGTGGATGCTTTGAGTTGTATCACATGTGTACGATCATCCTGTTGACGACCTCTGTCTGGCCATCAGTTTGGGGATGGAAAGCTGTGGATTTGGTGAGCTTGGTGTCCAGCATCGACCAGAGACTGGACCAAAATGTACTGAGGAACCTATTGTCCCAATCTGAGATGATAGATTGTGGGATCCCAAAGTGTACCCACACTCATTCAAAGAAGAGTTTAGCAGTGGCTTTTACTGTGATATTCTTCTTGCAGGCCACCATAATGGCCATCTTCGAGAATCTATCGACGACGAGAAAAACACATTCGTTGCCATGCTTAGTAGAAGGAAGGCCCGACATGTAATCCATGGAGATGGATTCCCAAAGTCAACTAGGGGTAGGCAGTGGAGTATAGAGGCCTTGCTTCTTGATGGTCGATTTGGCAATGGCGCAGGCAGTGCAGGATCTGATGTACTTCCCGACATCTTGTCAAAGATTTGGCCAATAGAAATACTTCTGCAATACTACCACCATTTTCTCAACCCTGAAATGCCCAGCGGCCCGATTGTAATGCGCTTCCCAAATCATCTTGGCACACTCGCTTGAAGGATCACAAAGGTGTCCCAGGTGGCATAGCAGGGCATCCTGGAGGTGAAAATCTGGAACTTGCTGACCCTCCAAGAGCGTTTGGTATGTGTGGCCGAATTTTGGGTCGCTTTTGTAGAGAAGTGGCCAATCAGAAGTCTCGTGCCCACAAGAGTTGAGCACGGTGGTTAACGCCATGATCAGTGGTCAGCTGAGGCAGTCTGCAACATTATTGGTGTTGCCCTTCTTATACTTGATATTCAAATGGAACTGTTGCAGGTATGTGGACCACTTCTGATGGCGATCATTTTGCAACTTCCCTTGCATCTGTATGAACTGCAAGGGTCAGTGGTCTGTGTGGATGACCATTTCCTTCCCCAAAATGCAATGCTTCCATTGTTGGCAAGTCTGCACAATGGAAAGCATCTCTTTGTCATAAGTGGGATACTTTCGGACTGTGTCTGAAAGTGTCTCACTGTGATATGCCACTGGATGCCCCTGTTGAGTAAGGACTGCCCCAATAGCATAGTCAAAGGCATCTGTCTCGATCTCAAATGGTTGTTGCAAGTCTACTAAAGTGAGCACTGGTGCAGAGCAGAGACGATGTTTCAACTCTGCGAATGCCTTCTGTTGAGATTCAAACCAAAAAAAATTTGCTTTCGCTCCTCCCTTGGTGACTTGGCTCAAGGGCCAAGTGATATGAGAGAATCCCAACACGAACCTACGGTAGAAATTGGCAAGACCCAGAAAGTTGCGGAGCTCTGTCAGAGTGGTTGGGGCTAGCCAATCCCGAATGACTTGGATCTTAGTTGGATCCACATGCACCCCCCATTCATCAATAATGTATCCCAGATACTAAACCTGGGTCATGCCAAAAGTGCATTTCTCCAAATTGGCACACAACTTGTGTTGCCACAGTGTTTGGAGAACTTGTCGGATGTGGTGGAGGTGCTCTTCCCAACTCTGGCTGAAGATCAGGATGTCATCCAAGTATACCACTACAAATGAGTTGGTGAATGGCCGCAAGATGTCATCCATCAACCTCATGAAGGTTGCAGGAGCATTCGTCAACCCGAAAGGCATAACCAACCATTCGAAAAGGCCCTCGTTGGCTTCAAATGTAGCCTTCCACACATCGAAGGGTTCAATTGGTACCTGGTGATATCCAAACTTCAATTCTATCTTGCTGAAATATTTTCCCCCTTGAGCTGGTCCAGAAGGTCATCAATTTGTGGGATCGGATACCTATTCCGGACAGTGATCTTGTTCAGCACCTGATAGTCAATACAAAATCTCCAAGTTCCATCCTTCTTCTGTACCAACACGATCGGGCTCCCACACGGTGATGAACTCGGCTAGATGTGACCTTTCTACAGCAGCTTCTGAATCTACCTCTTGATTTCGTCATTCTCCAAAACGGAGCACCGATAGTGGTCCATTGGGCAGTAGCGCACCTGGGGTTAGATCGATGGAGTGCTTGACCTGACAGTGCGGAGGCACCCCTGTGGGGGAGGTGAAGATGTCCTCATAATCCTCCACGACCTTGTCCATTTGTTGTTGTCACGCGGAGGAGCCCTGTCCGGAGGTCGTGGCCACCATCGTCTTCTTTCCCTGAGGACGTATCATCAGGAAAACAAACTTCCGGGCTTTTGAAATGAGCTTACTGCATTGTTTTGTAGTAGCCAAAGAGATGGCAGTAAGCGGTGTTGCCTCCGGTATCCTGTACAACTTATTTCCCAAAGTAACAATAACAGCGCGAGGCCTTGACTCATACACAGCATGTTGCTTCCACAAGTATGGTGTCCTAATAATACATCACAAACATCAAGGGGAGCAACATCACATAATACCTCATTCGTGAAGGGCTTGATGTTGTATGGAAGGTGACACCGTTGGCTCGCGTGAAGATCCCATCCTTGGTGAAGCCACCCAATGGTGTACGGTTGTGGGTGTGTTGTGGTCAGTAAGCCCAGCCGCTTCATGACCTCTACCGAAATGAGGTTCTTTTGGCTCCCGTTGTCGACAATGAACTGTAGCGAGGAACCCTTGACCCACATCTGGGAGTGGAAGAGGCGCTCGTCCTCCTCTAGACCTTCTAGTTCCTCCTTCTGGATCTTTGTGGTGGCAACAGTGGCATTGGGCTCCGCATCAATAATCTACTTCCCTCTGTCATTCCCCTTGTCGAGTTCTGACTCAGAGTCAGAACATGCATCTGCTTCTGAAGCCTCCAGCTCGGCAACTAGTGACTGCTTGGCCTGACACTCACTTGTGTTGTGATTGGAGCTATTATGGAACTCACACCACTTCCCCGTGTCCTTCTTCAGCTTCGCGGTGTTTTTTTTTGCTTGCGGCTTTGGCGGGTTGTCCTGAGTCGCCCCACCTTGGCTTTGTCCTTTGTTCTGCAGTTTGGGGGCACCTTTCCCTTGCTTCAGATTCGCAGAACCAAAGTCCCGCATCTTCTGTTTAAACTTTTGCTCAATCTTGACGACATATCGGTACGTTGTACCGAGCAAGGAGATGTCCAAGAACTCCATCTCCTCCTGGATGTACCTGTGTAGGCAACCGCGGTACTTGAGTACCAAATGTTTCTCAAAATCCTTGATAGCCACTTTGTGCGAAGGGTATGAAAAACATTGGTAAACGCTGACACATTTTGGTCCCTTCCCTGTCGCAGTGTTGTCCACTTTATGTATTTATCCTCATAGCTCCCGACAAGGTAGTACTGCTCCTTGATGGCATCCCGAAACGAATTCCAAGTGGGTGCGGCTGAAAAAAGTGAGGTCGTACTTTCATCCTTCTACTCACAGTAGGTTTCCCACCAATCCTTGACGTGGGGGGCGGCTTTGAGAAGAGAAAAAGTAATCTTTTCTCAGCTGGAAAAATCATGAACAGAAAAATATCCTTCTAGCAGATTTAACCATTTATCTATGGCATCTGCATCTATTTGGCCCTCAAATATGGGAATGTCAAAGTCTACTTGTACCTTAAACGAAGTGGAGACTCTAGAGTGGCTGTTGGACGTGGATGCGCCGTCGATGGGCAACCTTTGAAGGATCTAGGCAAAGTTATCCATCATCGCGTTCCTTTGTTTCTCGAGGGCCTCCTCGAGCAATATTTTGATAGGATGTCCTGCCCCCTCATCTTTCTTTTCTTCCCCCATGGGCGGCCGTCGAGGTTTGCGAGGTTCATCTTGCAAAGGTTCAACCAGATCGAGCCCTAACTCCTTATATCCCGACCTCGTCGGGGACATGCAAAGAAAAGCAGAGAAAGAGCAGACCGCTCTGATACCACTGATCCAAAAATAAATAGGAATGCAACAAATTACAGATAAAACCGTAAATACAAAGATGTAGTAGAAATGATATTTCATTTCATTAATATCAAATACTAAAATATGCTTACAAATAGAATGGAAATAAGACTAGCTCGGGCGATGGTAGCTTATCTCTGAGAAGAGATGTGGCAGCTACATGCCTCTGAACTATGTTACAATGAGGCTCAAAGGCCTATTTATTATTGAGAAACAATGGAAAACCCTAAACATCCAAAAACGTAACCCTAGGAGATGAAGCGCCAAATTATGGGCCCCGTTTGGGTAAATTGGTACATCAACTTCCTGGGGTTGTAACTTTGGCATACGATCTTCGTTTGACGCGCACAATACCTCGTTAGAAAGATCTATCAAAGGACTACAACTTTTGAATGACCAACATCCAGTTTTCCCAAAAAACGTTGTTTAGGGCCTCAAAATGGCTCCGGAAGTTCAAGACCGAAAAAACTACCAAAAATAGTAAATTGTGCTACAAATAAGAAAACTGAAACACTGAAAGAAATAATGGTGGGGGTCCAAGTGGAATAAGTGAGTGGTCACCAATATCCACTTGGATCAAGCTCACTATCTTCAAGGACAATGTATAACACAATAAAGAGTGAGAACAAATTGGAAGGAGCATCAAATTAAAGGGCATGGAAGAAGAGAATTGACCTCATTCTTGAAAAAAACAAGATCTTGGATTTGGTCAAAGGAAAGGTGAAGAAACCTACTGAAGAATCCAGTGATGCAGATAAAGTGAAGTTTAGAGAGTCAGAAATATTGGCTATGACACTGATGGTAGAAAGCATAAAGGACAATCTTGTCCCGTACATCTCCAATATAGACCATGCTCAAGAAATGTATGAAGCCTTATCCAAATTGTTGACTATCAAGAACATAGGTAAAGTAGCAAGTCTAAAGGAATTAAGGACTACAAAAATGACAAAGGATGACACTGTGGCTTCCTTCTTTGTAAGAATATCTAGAATTAGAGATGAACTTCAAGCCATAGATGGAATTATACCAGAAAAGGAGCTAGTAATTACTACATTATTGGGATTGCCACCTATGTGGAGTTCTTTTGCTTCAAGTCTCAACAGCTGGAAAGAAGCTCCTACCTTGGAGCAATTATGGAATGTTTGCAATCAAGAAGAAATGAGAATATCATTAGTATCCAACAATGAAGAAGAAAAGGTTTCAAATGCATACTCTACTTCTCACAAGAAAGGAAACTTCAAGAAGTCAAAAGGGCCAAGAAGGAAGGTTGATATGTCCAAAATAGAATGCTACCAATGCCACAAAATGGGTCACTATAGAAGTGACTGTCCTGACAATCCGAAGAATAGGAAAAGAAACTGAGACCAAGCCAATGTTGTTGAAGAAGGATCTCCAAAAAAGAATAAACCCGAAGAACTGGATATAAGGGACCTACACTATAAGTCCTTTGCTCTAAGCTTTAGTTGTTTCATTTTTTATTTCAAGTATTTGTAGGTTTAATACATTTTGGAAGAACATTTTTGATTTGTTTTATAAGGTTATAGGTATCCCTCAAGGTTGGAGGGAGCCCTCACCAAATTCTAAAGATAAGTATCTTATTACCTTTTCATTTTTAGTTTTCCTTACTTATCTAGTTTTGTTTGCATTAAATACTAAGCACATTTGTATTCATACTTTCCTTGTTTAGGAAAAGCTTGCTGAATACTCAAGGCACATGGAAGAAGGCTTCACAAGACAAAGCATTGGAATTACAAAGTTTGTTAAGAAACAAAGGTATGTCTTAAACTATAAGTTGTTTCTCTCTTCATATTCATTCTTGATAAACTATTACTATAATTTTCTATCTAGCTCTCTTGAATCATAAAGATTCTTGATTGGGTGATTCAACATTAGATAAATCTACCCTCCTCATATTTTTGATTACTCTTGTGGAACCCTAGAAAGGTTCTCTATGAAAAACCCTAACTTAAGGTATGTCAATGATAATGTGTGGAACCCTAGCCTACTTAGGGTTATTGATGAAGTCCAAAGAAAATGTTTGATGCTTTGATGATGTCATGTTTAAGGTTTTGGTATGGTTATGAAAAACCCTAACTTGTTAGGGTTTAATAAAATCTCAAACTTTCGAAGTTTTAAAGGATTTGTTATGTCATGTATTGAAACCCTAGATCATTAGGGTTTGGTAGGGTGTATAAGCAAGACCCTTATTTTAGATAATGTCTTAGAAATAAAATCCTAGGTATATGTGTGTTTGTCCAATCGAAACCCTCATCTGATCAAGTTTGTTATATGTTTAACCTTAATATATTGATATTTGTGTCATTGGGTTTGACTAACACATGTTATGATATGCTTGCGCATGATGATGGAATTCTAGATATATAGGTTGACCTAATTATTGATGGTCATGAGCCCTAGGGTTTGGAACTAAGACCTAGTCAAAGTTTGATTCTCTAGGATGATAGTATTTGTGAATTCTAGGGTTTTGTAACTAAACCTTAGTAGAAGTCCAATTCTCTAATATGTGATGACAAGTGTGATAATCTGAGATTTATGAAAGATTGTTGAAATCTGAATCTGAGTGATTGGTTTTGATGGTTCATGTATGAAATCTAGGATCTTACACTAAATCCTAGTGAAAGTCTAACATATGAGTTCTAAAGTTGTTAGATGCATTTTAGAACTATAATTGTTTAATTTGCTTCTAGGGTTTGCAATATTTTGTAGTAGAGTATTCAGTACCTCTGGAAGAAATATTGAAGCCTTAGATATAATGACAATTATTCTCTTGATTGAGGTGCTCGAAGACTTGATGATGAAATTTAAGGTTTATGACAAAAACCCTAGCATATAGTCGAAGTATAAAAGTATGTGTTTCTTGTTGTTGGTGAACCTAACTAAGTTTAGGTATTTGATGTCTAAAGTTGAATGCTTGCATTATATGTTTCTGATATGGTTAACTTCATGCCTCTATAGATTTGGTTGTACTTGCTATCTAAGTTGTGCAAGTACATAATCTTCAAGATGGTGAAGATGCTCGTAAAGTTGTTATGATAAGCATGATGAAGAAAGTTATGTGAATGATAATGGTCATGATAACTCTGATAAGAAGGATGGAAGCCATGAAGGATTCTCCAATATTGTAGAAAAAAAGTGGAGCTCTGTAAGTTAAGAGGGGGCTTGGATGAAAGAAATCTCCCTAAGTTGAGAGGGAGCTTGGATAAAATAAATCTCCCTAAGTTGAGAGGAAGGCATATAATAGTCATTTTGGACACCTTGAAAGAAGAAAATTGGAGAATGTATTTTGAGGGGTTGCTGAAATGAGAAAAGTCGGATCTATTTGTAGAATATGTTGTTGCATGTGAAGTAGAAAGGAAGATGTATGATTAAGGAATCTTTTGGAAGCCCTGCTATGATAAACTGAAAAGCAACATCAGTTGTTTGGAAGACCCTGGAGGTTTGTGTTTATTTGTGTACATTTGAAAGTTTGTTACTGATTAGGGTTGTGTTTGTATAGGTAAATCTCTCAAAGGTTTGAGAGCATGTTGGTTATCGATCAGTTTGATCGAGAGAGATTTGTTACTGATCTATTTGGTAAGGGAGGATTTGTTACCAATTGGAATAATCGAAGTGTTGAGGCATTGTGTGTAGGACACATTGCCTAGGAGGACATATGGTCGGCACTATGTGTTGATGTCTAGTTCCCGAAGTAGGGAGGGTGGTGTTGGTCATGGAGCTCTGACCTTGGATATGCACCTAGATCCCTGGGTTGATGGTTAGTAAGTAAGCTTGATGGTACCTAGAGACGGTGAAAGCTTTAGTTCATCTTAGTCCCACCTGGATAGATTGCCATGGTCAGGAATCTAGTCCATGGCATCGTGAGTGCCTAAACTGTTGAAACTGTTGAAAGACCTTGGATAGATTGCCTTGGTCAGGAATCTAGTCCATGGCATTGCATTGCCCAAAATTCTTCATGGTTCATGTGTTTTGAGATCTTCCTTGTACTTGTACTTATGAATACCTCCCTAGTTAAGAGGGAGTGTTGAAATATGTAACTAGGTTCGGTCTTCATAAATGTATTTTAGTCACAATGAAATGCATTTATTAAAAGACTGAAGAAAATATTTTTATTATTATTATTATGACTTATTAAAGCATGGGTTTCATGCTTGGGTCATCATGTTTTAGGTCAAAAGTCCCCATTGAGGACTTCTAGGATTTATTTTGAGTCATTAGAATCAGTGTCCATTAAAAGAGACCCCCCTTGGGCTTTTGAATCATGTAAAAAGAATTTATATTGAGTCAAATATGTTATTTGTCACCTCCACACCAAGTCGGCCTCAAAGAGATCAAGCCAGCTTCAAGAAGGACAATTCAACCTCACTGGAAGGCTATATATACAAGGCAATTCGAATTCATTTGAATCAATTCACTCTCTCTGATAAGTTCAATATCCAGAAGCAAGAAGTTGGAAGTACAAAGTTGGAAAAGAGCTGGAAAAGGGCTAGGAAAGGGTGTGCAGTTTGGAAGAAAGAAAAAAGACATCAAGATCGAAATTTTGAGCCATCTATCTCTCACTTCAGATGAGTATCTAGGGAAATCGAAGTTTTTCTTTGTCTAGTCGAAGTTGCTTACAAGTTGATGCTGCTAGGTCGAAGTTACTAGTGAAGGATTATCATCTGCAAGAAGGATTGAGCGCTGACTTGGTGTGGAGGAAATCTTGTCTAGGTCAAGAGTCTTGGATTATCTCAAGAAACTATTGAAGGAATAATTGTTGACTGGGTTTTCCCCTAGATAGGGATTTTCCCTGACTGTCCGCCTACATCTGTTGTCCTTGTGCTATTGTTTTGGTAATTGCTTGATGAACTAAAAGATAAAAGAAGAACATAAAGATAAAAGAATCACAAGTAATTATCTATAGAAGAAAATATTTCTGCCTTTCTAATTTTCTAACATTAACTTATGTCCCGACCATCTTTTGCATTTTGATTTTCTTCTTTTTCTTTTATTGTAGCCATGATATGCTTTTCCATTTTTTTAGATGCATCAACCTCCAAGGCATTGTTTTCCGGCCCTACTCAAGGAGTGTGGACATATGGGTGCAAAATCCCAATGAACCAATGACAAGTTAGACCCGAAGAATGGATGTGGTATATGGGGCTTGTAATGTGTGATGGAAAGTGTCAAGTATGGTGTAAGGGATAATGAACACGCTATCTCAATCCGGCTTTTCCAAGTAGTGCCCCTCCTATGACGCTAAGGCCTTAAGGGAAGTCCTATTGGACTAGAGCTAAAGATTAACCCCCCTGGTAAGGTGAGAGAACAGATTTACATTCAAAATTGGACCGTCAATCTTCCATATCACCCCTTTATCCATACGAAATGCCTAAAACAAACATGTTTAAGCACCCGATTGCAAGACGATCAAAATACCTTTTGAATAGTTGCCCACCTTCATCCAAGTGGTAATACCAGATAATGAGAGGCATGTCACTGGTGCAGATGGCAGAGGCACATGGCACATCATCATCAAATAGTAGCTGTCAAGGTCTGCTGGCTGGCTGGCTATCCAGCTGGCTGTCAAATGTAGGAGAAAAGTTTTCTCCTATGGCGTTACCCATTTTGGTGGCAGAGGCAATTAATGCAAATCTCAAATTTCACTTCATTTACTTGAAGTTTCTAGGATCTAACCCTGTCAACTTTCAGCCTTAGGGCTGATCTAAAGCATTCGATTATAGCAGCAGATACTTCTCTAATTTATCCCAAATCACCTTGCAGACACCAAGTCCTCCTAGCTAGAATCACTCATAACCAAAGTTCAGTGATCCTGCAACATTTTCCTTGGGAAAAAAGTAAAGTATATCAAAGGTAGACTGCATTTTGGGCTTGCATTTGAAAATAATGTGGATTTATAGCTGCAGACTGGGCAGAAGTGGTTGATGACAGAAGGCAACATTCAATTATTCTTTCAGCCTTTGGCGAGGTCAAATTTCCTGGACGAGAAAATAACTATGTTTTGTTGGATTTTCATTAACGTAAGCAAAATACAGAGCAGCAGATGGAGTGACTTGTAAAGGAGTTTGGCTCTGCAGGGTATTAAGTGAACTAAAGATGAAACAGATCCAGCCAGCAACTTTGCCTTTTGACAGCCCAATTACAATAAAGATGATGATAATCCAATTTTTTGCACATGAACAAAACACATAGAGGTGTACCACCATTACACCAGGGAACAAGTGCAGAATAAAGAGAGAGTACTGATTTTTGCAGGCCACAGAACCAAGTTGCACATATTTTCATGAAAGCATTCAGCAAAGAAGAGTTCAGGAACCTATTGGGAGGTGCAGAGTTCTAGGAAGTCATAAATATATATTTTAGGACAAAGTTGTCAATGATGTAATAAAATCATCAATGGTGCAATAAAAACATAATTAGGTGAGACATGCTTTATGAGGAAACCAGAACGGGGGCCTGTCATATACATGCAAATGCACTCAATGTGGGAAGCATGAAGCACTTATAAAGTATATCATCAAATTTTCCATCATCTCTCTGTTTGTGAGTCTACATCAATTTCTAACAGGAAAATCAGTACCATTCTTGGATTTTGCAGCAAGCAGCTTTGCTGCTTGTCCTGGTGGTCTTTTCCAACTTCTATCTAGAGAATTAACCTGATAAACAATCAAAGAAATCAACACAAAAAAAAAAGAAATCCATTAAAAGATATATTTAAAAAAATTATCATGTTAAAAACTGCATTGCTTTATAACAGGGAACTGAAATGCTCTATGATAAGCAGCAAATTCTATACCAGGGTCTCAGCAAATGCATCAACATTGCCAAATGATTCCATTCTTGTATAGTCAGCAGAGAGTCCTGTTATTATTACACTCACTGTAGAAGTCCAAAAGGTGATTCTTTTATATCAGACTTCTAATCATGATAACTATTCAGGAAAGTAAGCCAAATCATGAAACAAGCATACCATTAGAAACTGGTCTGCTTTCAGGATAAAAGGCAGTCACTGATCTCTGTCCATCTGCTTTTCCTTCACCCTTAATCCAGTCTGCACAATAATGACAGCAAAAACATTCCAAGGATCTGCATCTGTAATGGAATTGCTTTCCCTCTTCTTATTTATTTTTTCTCTTTCTAGTTGACTGCTGAAGCTATGTTGTTTGGAAGCTCAAATTTCAAAATACATGAATGAGTTACTTGGTTACTGTAAATTTGGGGTCCTATGTAGATGAAGTCTGACGCAATGTTTTCCCTGTGACTGCTTGTCATATAACTTCCAGAAGGCCACAACTGATATGAGAAAACTCACGTGGACATTAAATGATTGATATGAGCAAACTCACGTGGACATGAAAGTTCTAGAGGAGAATAATTCAGCATATTAAAAGTCTTCTGTACATTCAAACTGGAGTACAAGATGATCAAAATGAGGTTAATAGTTAGCAAAAATTACATTATCCCCTAAAGATCGTACTGTATAGAAAGAAAATCAAAAAATTACCAAACTATTAAAATAGAATAAGATTTCAAAAGGTGGTTATATCTCTTCATTTCCTCCCTGCTTACAGGAAATTGTCCCTAATTTCTGCTGAAGATGGGGAAGCTGTGCTCAAGAGCAAGCTCCCTTTCCAACTGTTACCATGAAAAGCACCTAAAGACAAACAAATCTGAGCGACCACTGTAGGCAGTTTAGCCCTGTCACTTGCTAAATGCCTCTCTATTCGGGCTGATGCTTTTCCAAACACAGTTGGGTGTCTCCCCAAAGGGGTTACTGCTGTCTTTCCTATCTAAAAACTGTGCAAAACTCAAGAAGAAATCAGCAGATAAGTCTGCCTTCAAAGTTCCCTAAGAATAAGAACAGAATAAAAGCTTATAAAATAAAATGTAGAATTTGGGACTTGTTACCTCACAAACTAGCACCTTTCGATTAAATCTCTGTTACCCACTAAAAAGTGTGTAACCCCATAGAAGAAAAAGTTTCTCCTTCTTTGGGCAACCAACCAGCTAGCGTCCCTATATTGCTCAATACACAATGATATGCCATATTCCTCCGCTATTTGCACGGTCAGATACCTCTCACCATCCAGTTTTCCTCTTGAAGGAAGGTGGGCCATCATTCAGCAGGTACTTCAAACATTTTGCAATCATGTGCTTTTACTTAATGTTTTGGGCATTTTAACATGGATTAAGGGGTGATCTGAATAATTGACCGATCTTGATTGTAACTATGTTCTTTCACTTTACCGGGGAGGTTAGTTTTTGACCCTAGTCCAATGGCACCTCCTTTGAGGCCTTAGGGTTAGAGGAGGGGCACTACTTGGGAGACTTGGATTATGTAGTGTGTCCATGATATTTCCATACTTACCATTTTCCACCGTTCCCCAGAATTCAGCTCCATTCTTCAGACTTGTGCTCATTTGTTCATTGGGATTGGCATCCTCATATCCTCATCCTTGAGTCTAGGCCAGAAACTTTTCCCTAGAGGTTGATGCAGCTAAAAGAACGATAAAAAGCATAGAATGGACATAATGAAAGAAAAAGAAAGTTGAAATGCAAAATATGGTTGGGACATTAATTAGCTCGGGGGAAAAAGCCTAGCATGAGCTTTACCCCCCTCATTAGCCATCATCCGGTTCTAGACACTTGATGTTCCATCACATAATAAAAGAACCCTTGCATGTCCCAACCCTGATGAGCAAGAAACTGACTCATCATTAAGGGGTAAATAAATGTTAAATCATTAAAAGCAAGCTTGGACACTTAAGCTATGCTCCCTGTTGCCACAAAATCTAGCAAGCCTTGGAGAGGGAAACTCTAAAAGGTATAAACTGGACAATGGGACAACAATGGAGTAAAGGCCCAATGTCACCTTAGCCAAAACCCCTTGCTCTTTTAGGATTTTCATCGATGGGAGGAGTCTCGATAAAGGAAGAATCACTTAAAATAGATATGATAATGATAAAGTACAAAATGACCCTACTAAAGCTCATTCAAAAAGAGGTGCAATAATGGTATGATGGCTTCAAAGAAGCAAATCGCTCTCCAAGAAAAGCCCTAGAAAAACAAGGCTCGAGACCTAGGGTTTTAAGGTTTTCGATGGTGATAGGTATTCACAAGGTCAAGGCCCAAAGGAAAGGGTTTCTTACAACGATATTTAGCTAATCCAAGGCTCATGAAACCCTCAAGAAAGTTCTCAAGTTGAGGGGAAAGTGTTGGAAAATGGAAAGTGGCAGCTATTAATCTTATTTTCCTTAACCTTGATATTTGCTTGTGAATTCTTATTTATCTTCTTTAGTTCTTTAGTTAGATCTTTTCATCAAACAATATCAAGAACAACAATAGCAACAATAGAGGACACAAATATCAGGCTCTCAACCAGGGCAAAACCCCTCCAAGGGGAAAACTCAGAAACTCTTCTCTTCTTAGAATCTGCTTCAAATGAGATACAAAGACCCAAACCCTAGACCGGTCCTTCTCCTAGTACCAAGTCAGCCCTTCCTTAAGTCCTTGATTCTGCATCAACCAACTTCAAATTGCAACTTCGACCTGCCAGTTTCAATATTGCAACTCGTCTAGCAACTTCAACCCTGCAACTTTGTCCTTGCAGCTCCTCTAGAAACCCTAATCCAACCTCCTCCTTAAACCTTCCTAGAGCACGATAGCTCTTCCAACGTCAACGAGGTCAATGTAGGGTTTCCTCCCTTCCAGCTACAAGATTTTGCACTTCGTCCTACTGCAACTCAGACCTACAATTTTGGCCTCCTTCTGCAGCACCAAGAACCCTAGATCTTTGCATGTGTGATAGAGATAGAGCCCAAAACAGAGATTCTTCATCCTTCTTTCTTCTCCCAAACTTTTGCTCTTCTTCTTCTTGCTTCCCAGCTACAGATCGAGCTCTTTCTTGATAGATCAAACTTGTGAGTGTGTGTCTCACAAATTCCTTCTCAAGGGGTTGAACTCCCTCCTTTAGGCTGACTTGATGATCCTAGGGACGACTTGTACTCTGGAGCTTCTAGAACTTTCTAGACTCGAAAATAATTATTTTTACATATATATTTTCTCTAGGAAGGGTCTTATGATGTTGACTCCTTTGACTCAAGACAATAAATCCTAAGACCTAACAAACCTTAGAAGCATGAAGAATGTGCTTTTACCTATAAGACCATCAATAATGAGCATGAAACCCATGCTTTGATAATAATAACTTTTCTTTTCTTTTCTTGTTTGTTACACAAGATACATATTGAAATGAGTACAACAATTATGAGAACTGAAACTAGTTACATTTCTCAACAAAAAGAACCTAGGGTTTCCCTCTTAGAGCAACACCTAGGGCAAGAGATTTTATGGATGAAATTTGAGAGGATGTCCACCAAATTGATAGGTTAGGTAGCCTAGTCCTATCTCTTGATGTTTAAGCTCTCAAATCAAAAAAAATCCTCCTCCCTAAAATTTCGCTCCAAGCATTAGATTTTCTCCCTAGCTTTAAAAGGATTGAATTAAAAGGAGGAGAAAATGGATAAAATTTTAGAATGATCACCAAAGACTTGGACTAGTGCCTTGTCCCTTGGGTATATGGAGTCATGGATGTCAAAGGATAGCCAATCTTGCTCTTAAGGAGGCTGAAAATTGATGCCCTAGCTCAATTTCCAAGCATTTACCCACTCAAGGAATAATGGAGTTTATGGGAAGAGTTTCACCACTAGGATAATTCTTACAATGTCATGAATGAATAATGCATGCAAATTTCTTCTAACTAGCATTCAATAGATAATTATCAACAATTAGGGCACAATTTAGCATAGATTAGAACTACTCATTCCATACATTAGACATGAAAAAGAAAGATATTCAACAATAAAGCACTTACAAGACAATTTAGCAAGAAAATCCATCCATTATGCCAAGAATAGCTCCAAAAGATGTCCAAAAATCAGCTCCAAATATCAAAATGCATCCAATCATCCAATAGTCCAAGAAAAGAACAAGTGTGAGTCTCTCTAAGGAGGCTGAAATCCCAAGTGTGATGATGATGAGAGATGAAATGACATCTCTCTAATATATATGAGGTCTAACATAACCTATTTTGCCTACAAGCCCCTAAAATCATAAAATAATGGGCAAGAAAAGCCTCTAGGTCACAAGTTGACCTAGTAACCAATGTGCAAATCAAAATACATCTCCAAAAGAGGGCCAAAATGTTGATGTCATGCATGCGTAGGCCTCTAGAGGGCATGCATTGAGGCCGTCTTGTGCCGAGTATAGTGTAGACTCTAGAGGGCCTCTAAAATCATGATGGAGGGTTTGGCCCCTTTGCCTCAGTGTAAATCATCCTGTGGACCCCCAAATGTGTTTAGGGGCACAAACTGGGTCTCATGGATCTCCATGTGGTTGAATCTCTATCTCTGCTCCAACGTTGAGGGCACTGATGATGGTGCAAGCCCTCCCATTTCCTAATGAAGACAAACCTCATCTAGGCCTTCAGTGAAATTTCCTTAATTGCAGTTACCAGAATTTATTCTTCTATCTTCTAAGGAATTATTTGTCTTCAGAAATTAATCACGACAAATAACGAATAAATCGCTACTGCAATTTTCACAAATAATAACAGCAACTACGAAAATAATGCACACAAACAAAATAGTGAACACCAATATCTTTGGACAATAGTCCCTAGAAAACCCCCAATGTGGGGAAAACCAATTCAGCAGATGAGGGTTTTATAATTTATTATTAATCTTCAGCAAAAATTGAGAATTAAAATTTGCTTGCCTCTCACTGGCAAAGCTCCAGCAAATATTTTTCTCTTGACCTAATCGACCTGGAAACCACAAAGTATCCTCCTGCAGAGTATCATCGCCTCTCTATGCTATTTGCACTTCTCCTAGCAATTCACACTGGTTAACTGCAAACTCGCACTGGCTACTCCAGCAACTCGCATTGCCTCCGAGAAAATGATCTTGCAAACAAATCAGCCTCCAACAACTCATCTGACCAACTTGCACTCCCTCCGAGAAACTGATCCCGGAATTGGAAGCTAAATCGGGCCCCTTTGTCACACACACTAACAAACTGGCTATTCGCACTGCTAAATTCGACCTCCTTCCTGTCACTGGAATATGAAAATCTTCTGAGAAAAATCCTCCAGAAATCTTCTCCCCAATCTTCTCTACTAAAACCCTTTTATCAACATCTTCCTTGCTCAAACCGCGCCCTTGCTCTTACTGTAACTAGGTAATTCGAACTGCCTTGTGTGTTTTTCCAAAAGCCCCATCGATTTTCTCTTATAATCTCTTGTTGAGCAATCAACAGCAATGATCTAATCACAATCAATTGCTAAGATCATCTTGACTCCATCAAATGACTTTTCAGGAAGTCTCTAGAGCAAAATCAATTTTCCTCGATTAATCTGATTTAACTAACCAACTTTCTTAAGTTAGACATAAGAAAATATTTAATAATTGGCTAATTAATCTAATTAAGACACCAATAGAGACTATAACACTTGTCCGAGCTACCAAAAACTAACACTCTCCCCTAGCGAGGAAGGTGTTCTCCACTACTCCAAACTTATCCCTAAAGCAAACAAAGTTTTCCTTACCCAAGGCCTTCGTGAGAATATCTGCCACCTATTGATCTGTGGGAACATATTGTAGCCGAACCAATCCACGTTGTACACAATCTCTGATAAAGTGGTACCTGATGTTGATATCTTTCGACCTATCATGGAACATTGGATTCTCAGAGAGCTTGATGCAACTTTGATTATCACAGTGGATACTTGTTGAATCCCACTATTGACCAAACAGTTCCACTAGAAGCTTTCAAATCCCAATGGCTTCACATGCGGCCATGCCCGCTACCATGTATTTTGCCTCTGCAAAACTCAGTGCTATAGACTTCAACTTCTTGTTGCACCTGAAGAAATTTCAACCCCCACTCCGGTTATCAGTTTTCCTTATCACTCCATGCATTTAGTTTTAAATCCAAGCATGATAAAAATTCTAAAATCTGGAAATGATAATATTTTTCTGAAAACACAAATTTAGAGATTTCACAACTGTTGAAATTGCAAAAATAAAACACAGCAAAATTATGACAACCACACACAGAAAATAACACTGATTTTTGGTCAATGTAACCCTGGAAAAACCCCCTACAACTCTTGGGGAAAACCAGTTTGAGAGCTCTTCTTTATTTCTGAAAATGATTTTACAGAAAAACTGAAATACACAGTGAAAATTCTAGCAACCACAAATTACAAATTATCTCGATTTTCATGCTTGAACTCCACCTCGAAAATCGTGCCAATCAGCGAACAGCCAAAACAGAAATTTTTACAGCAATAAAACAACATTAAATGTCGTATGGCCAGCCTCAAAAAAATGTGCCCAAAACTTGTCCCTCTTCCTCGATTTCTATGCCTTTCTCCTGTTGTACGGTTTTTCCTTGGGATGCGTGCCAATAAATGCTATTGCCCAAATTTGCTTAAATGTCTTCTTGCTGCTCTCCTTCACTTCCTCATTGCTCAGAAATTCTCTCCTTGCTCTCTCTTCTCTTTCTCTCAAATGCTCATGAAAAAATGAATTGATCTTTTCCTCTTCTCTTCTCCTTTTATTCTCCAAATGACCTTTTGGGTTACCCTAAGATCTAATAGCTGAATTTCATTTAGATCTAGGGATGAGAATAAATGTGCATTTAATTCTCACTTTCTATTTTAACTCCCACTTAATTAAAGACCCACTTAGCCTTTTATTTCCATAGTCACTTTTTCACTTTCTAATTCTTCATTCACTTTAATAAAGTCACCTTTAAAGTAGAATGTAACTTTACCACTTATAAAGTCACTTTTAAATTAGAATGTAATTTTACCACTTATAAAGTCACTTTTAAATTAGAATGTAACTTTACCAATTATAAAGTCACTTTTAAATTAAATTGACTTTACCACTTATAAAGTCACTTTAGGAGAAAAGTAAAAAATAAATTTGGACACTTTTCCCTAAGCCAAAGATCAAAGCCTTAGGGAACCACTTGTCCTCTGATACCCAAATTTTAACACTCCCTCTTACCGAGGAAAGTGTTCCTCACCACTCCCATCTTGTCTCTGAAGTATACATGCTTGCCCCATGGTAAGGCTTTGGTGAAAATGTCCGCTACCTGCTCATTTGTAGAAATGTACTCAAGCTTGACAGCTCCCTTTTGGACATAGTCTCTAATGAAGTGATACTTGATCTCAATATGCTTTGACCTGTCATGAAAAACTGGATTCTCCGTGAGTTTTATGCAACTCTGATTATCACAGTAAATTACTGAAGGTCTCAATGCCTGACCAAATAGACCAAACAACATCTTGCGAAGCCATATGGCCTCACAACTAGCCAAACTAGCAGCCATATACTCTGCCTCAGCTGAGCTCAATGCAACTGACTGTTGTTTTCGGCTGATCCACAACACAACTGTTGAACCCAACCCAAAACAACACCCGGAAGTACTCTTCCTATCTGAAGCACAACCTGCCCAATCTGAATCCGTGTACCTTGCCAGTCTCACTCCATCACCCTGTCTATAATCTAGACCAAAATCCACAGTCCCCTGCAAGTAACGAAGAATGTGTTTTGCAGCTACCCAGTGCACTCTCCTGGGCTCACACATGAACTGACTCATAGTGTTAACTGCAAAACATATATCTGGTCGAGTGTTGACCAAATACATCAAACAACCAATCAACTATCTGTATAGAGTAGGATCCACCAACTTGGAATCAGAAGCGTGAAGCTTCTTCCAGTTAGTGATCATAGGTGTAGACATGGGTTTGCAGTCCTCCATGTGAAATCTGCTAAGAATATCCACAATGTACTTCCCTTGTCCCAGGAAGAAATGCCCCTCCTCCTGCCACACCTCCAATCCCAGAAAATAATGCATCAAGCCGATATCCTTCATCTCAAACTCTGAAGAAAGATCTCTCTTGCAGCCCTCAATGAGTCTCTCTGCACCAGTGATGATCAAGTCATCAACATACAACACCAGAATGAGAGGCTCCGCACCCACCACAATGAAGTATAGGTTTGGATCAACCTCTCACTCTTTGTGAAACCCAATTGTTGCAAGTATTTATCAATCCTCGAGTACCAAGCTCTAGGAGCTTCCTTCAGGCCATAGAGTGCCTTTTTCAATCTGCATACATGGGACTCCTTCCCATGCACCTCAAAGCCCTACGGTTGCTCAATATAAACCTCCTCCTGAATGAAGCCATTGAGAAATGCGGTCTTCACATCCATCTGGTGGATCTTCCAACCCATCTCTGCTGCAATCGATATAATGGAGCGAATAGATGTATACCGAGCTACGGGAGCGAAGGTCTCCTCATAGTTAACTCCCTCTACCTGTGAGAACCCTCTCGCCACAAATCGAGCCTTGAACTTCTCGATACTGCCATCTGCAGCATGCTTTATCTTGTAAAGCCATCTGGAAGTAACAACTGATTTACCTTCAAGCCTCGGCACTACCTCCCAAACATCCTTCTTCATAATAGAAGAATACTCCTCCATCATGGCCTCTCTCCAGACCTACTGGCTGGCTGTCTCCTCATAGCTAGACGGCTCGGAGTCAACAATGCTTGTTACCAATGTCATGTAACTGCAGAACTGCTTAGGTGGTTTACTCTCTCTAACCTGTCTCTTTGGCCCAACAACTGATTTGGCCTCACGCAAGGTATCTTGAAGCCACTTGGGCTTCCTCTTCCCTGAGCATACTTCTCCCACCGGAGTGAAAGAATCCTCATCATCATCAAAAGCCTGAACTCCTGAAGGCCTGTCAACTGACCTCATGCCTGAACCTATGCCTATAGATGCTGAAGTAGCATGTGAACTGTCCATTAGTGGACTACCCTGTGAATTTCTCTATGGACTGCCCTACATGCTGCCCGAAGAACCACCCACCTGACTCTGAGAGCCACTGCTCACTGATGGACCTGACACTGTAATCGACGTACCTCCTGATCCCTGACCACTGGATCCCTGTGACTAACTCAGCTACTCCTGAGGGTCTAGTGACTCTGGATACTCTAACTCCCATGACCTCCTGAAAGCTCTCTCCTCCTCGAACTTCACATCTCGCCTAACAACCACTTTCCTCTGCGCAGGAATATAATCCTAATAAGCTTTCGAGGTCTCGCCATAACCCACAAAGATGCCCTTGTCTGTAGTGGGCTCTAGCTTGGTCCTATTCTCCTTGGGGACATAGGAATATGTAAGGCACCCAAAGATACGAAAGTGCCCAACATTAGGCTTCTTCCTAGAAAAAGCCTCCTCCGGAATCACATTCCCCAAGGCACGATGTGGACTCCTGTTTTGCAAGTACACAACAGTGTTGCAGGCCTCTACCCACAAAAATAAAGGTAACCCCTGATCATGAAGCATGGCTTTGGCAGCCCCTGCAATGGATCTGTTCTTCCTCTCTGCAACCCCATTCTGCTAGGGGTAATAAGGAACTGTGAACTCCCTCCTAATGCCTGCCTCAACACAAAAATCAACAAACTCACCAAGGGTATACTCCCCTCCATTGTCCGACCTGAGGACCTTGATCTTCCTACCTGTCTGGGTCTCCACAAGAGCTTTGAACTCTTGAAACCGCTTGAAGACCTCACTCTTGGTCTTCAAGAAATAAATCCAGGTCTTCCTGGAGTGGTCATCAATGAATAAAACATAGTACTCGTAGCCATTCAATGATACATGAGACATCCGACCACTCACATTGGTATGTATCAAGTCAAGGATCCCAGTGGCTCTGTTGTCACTGCTGGGGAAAGGGGATCTAGCAAACTTCCCCATAGCACATCTGCATACATCAAGGTGATCAGAACTGAAATCTAGCACACCAGTGGTGATCTCCCACAATGTACTCAAGGCCCCATGATACATGTGCCCCATCCTAAGGTGCCAAATCTCACACAACTCTAAACTGCTAGATCTGTTGTCGGTCCTGTCTCAGGTGCTACTACTCAATGCCATCAAGGGCTGGAATGAGAACTTGTACACCTTAGCATGGCGCACACCAATCTCTCCAGGTGAAGAAGATGGAGTTCCCCTAGGATATATAAGCACCTGCCCTCTCCTGAACAACACATCATACCCTCTATCCTCAAGTGCTGAGACGGATATCAGGTTCTTCTTCATTCCAGGCACATATAGAACATCTGACACTTTCAAGGGAGGTTTGGGTCTCCTATCAAATGCCAATTTCCCCACAACGACTTCTCTAACAATGTTGTCATCACCAAGTACTACCTCCATATCAGTGTCACTCTCTGAAAGCTCTGAGAAGTACTCTCTGAATCCTATCATGTGGCGGGAAACGCCACTGTCAACATACCAAATGCTAGAAAATGCTCTGCTAGTAGCGGGCAATGCACACTCCCTCTGAACATGTATGGCAGGTGATCCTGCACTAGTGGACTCACAAGCTATGAACCCAAACTCCCGATCAAATCTCTCTGAGAAGCTCTCTATCTCTGCAGAAGCTGCCATGGGTTTGTCTTTCCCTTTCTTGTTCTTCTTCTTCGGACACACAACAGCGTAGTGTCCCAACTTTTGACAATTCCAACATTTGACTTTGGAATAGTCCTTCTCCTTGTTCTGCTGCTTGCCTTTACCTTTGCTTTTGCCTCCACTGTTGGAAGCTTGCTTCTTTGCTCTGCCCTTCTTGCCTCTTGCTAACAATGCCACATTGTCATCCTCCTCCACCTATTTGGCTGCCCCAAGATGGTTCTTTCTGATCTCATTCTAAATGCAATCATCCCCCAACCTCTCCCAATCAGGAAGGTTTTCCCGTGCAACAATGCCATCCACAAAATTCTCCCTAGTCTTGGAAAGACCATTCAAAGCAATCCTCACCAACTCAGTGGGTGCAATGATCTCACCTACGGCTGCCAACTCATCTCTCACTAAAGTGATCTTTGTGAGGTATGTTGTAGCACTGTCAGTCTTAGCCATTTTAATGGCCTTCAGTTTCTCCTTTAGGACCATTTTTATGTTTTCATTTGAGCTCTGGTAAAGACTGGTCAAGGTTGTCCACATCTCATGTGCATAAGTCTTTCCTCTCACATGAGGAATGACATGGTCTTTGATTCCTTCCAAAATCAATCTTTTTGCCTTAGCATTCTTTTTGTTAAACTCTACCAACTATATAGGGTCCGCATGTACTACTACTGGGTTCTGTGTGGTATTTACCATAATGCCCCAGACTTTTGCTTCCTCAAAGATGCTCTGGATTCTCTCCTTCCATGCACTGTAGTTGTTTTGCCCATCCAACCTATCTTCAACTCTCAAACCCAAAGACATGTTTCACTGTCCTACCAAATTGAAATTTTCAAATCTGTGGTAAAGATTTCTATTTTCTGTGTAAAAATCAGCGTGCTATAATTTTCACTTTGTTGTCCCAAACTGCACTTTTTAGCCAACCAAGCTCTGATACCATGAAGAAATTTCAACCCCAACTCTGATTATCAGCTTTCCCTATCACTCCATGCATTTAATTTTAAATCCAAGCATGATAAAAATTCTAAAATCTGGAAATGATAATATTTTTCTGAAAACACAAATTTAGAGATTTCACAACTGCTGAAATTGCAGAAATAAAACACAGCAAAATTATGACAGCCACACATGGAAAATAACACAGTGATTTTTGGTCAATGTGACCCTGGAAAACCCCCTACAACTCTTGGGGAAAACCAGTTTGAGAGCTCTTCTTTATTTCTGAAAATGATTTTACAAAGAAACTGAAATACATAGTAAAAATTCCAGCGACCACAAATTACAACTTATCTCGATTTTCGTGCTTGAACTCCACCTCGAAAATCGTGCCAATCAGCAAACAGCCAAAACAAAATTTTTACAGCAATAAAACAACATTAAATTTTGTACGGCCAGCCTCGAAAAATGTGCCCAGAACTTGTTGTCCCTCTTCCTTAATTTCTATGCCTTTCTCTTGTTGTACGGTTTTTCCTTGGGATGCATGCCAATAAATGTTGCTGCCCAGATTCGCTGAAATGTCTTCTTGCTGCTCTCCTTCACTTCCTCACTGCTCAGAAATTCTCTCCTTGCTCTCTCTTCTCTTTCTCTCAAATGCTCATGAAAGAATGAATTGATCTTTTCCTCTTCTCTTCTCCTTTTATTCTCTAAATGACCTTTTGGGTTACCCTAAGGTTTAATGGCTGAGATTCGTTTAGATCTAGGGATGAGAATAAATGTGCATTTAATTCTCACTTTCTATTTTTTAACTCACCCACTTAATTAAAGACCCACTTAACCTTTTATTGCCATAGTCACTTTTTCACTTTCTAATTCTTCATTCACTTTAATAAAGTCACCTTTAAAGTAGAATGTAACTTTACCACTTATAAAGTCACTTTTAAATTAGAATGTAACTTTACCACTTATAAAGTCACTTTTAAATTAAATTGACTTTACCACTTATAAAGTCACTTTAGGAGAAAAGTAGAAATAAATTTGGACACTTCTCTTTAGGCCAAAGATCAAAGCCTTAGGGAACCACTTGTCTTCTGGTACCCAAATTTTAACAGCACCAACAGACAACCCCTGATCAAATACTGAAGCAACACCCTCACATGTTTTGTCAATCCACTGAACAACCTGCCCAGTCTGCATTTGTATATCCCATCAAACTGACACCATCACCTCAAGCATATCTCAACCCATACTCGACTGTACCTCGTAGATATCTAAGTACATGTCTCATTGTTGTCCAATGTATTCTCTTTGGCTCCAACATGAATTGACTGAGAATATTGACCAGGAAACAAATGTTTGGCCTTGTGTTGACCAAACACATAAGAGATCCAATGAGCTGCCTATACAAGGTTGGGCCATTGTTGTGTCCTCTAATGCGTTTATCTTCCTCCAGTTGGTAATCATAGGCATAAACATGGATCTATAGTCCTACATCCTAAACCTCTTCAAGATCTCCATAGTATATCTCCCTTGGCCAAGGAAGATCTCCCCATCCGTTTACCATACCTCCACTCCTAGGAAATAATGCATTAGTTCCAAGTCCTTCATCTTGAACTTTGTTGCCAAGTACCTCTTGCAGTCCTTTATGAGCCCTAATGACCTTGTCAAAAATAGATCATTCACATACAGTACGAGAATGAGCGGCTCACCTCTAACCATCAAATAATAGAGGTTAGAATCTACCTTACTCTTCATGAAGCCCATTTGCTACAAGTAGTTGTCGATCTAACCATACCATGCCTTAGGAGCTTGCTTGAGTCCATATAGCACCATCTTCAACTTACAAACATGAGTATCCCTCCCATGTGTCTCAAATTCTTCTGGTTGTTCGATATACACCTCTTTTATCACCCCGTTCAGAAAAGTAGTGTTGACGTCCATCTGATGAATCTACCATCCCGTTTGTGTTGCTAATGGTATCACGACCCTAATAGAAGTATATCTGGCTACTGGAGCGAAGGTCTCCACATAGTCTATGCCTTCCTTCTAAGAAAAACCCTTGGCCACGAACCTAGCCTTATATTTCTCCACACTGCCATCTGCAGCATACTTGATCTTGTAGATCCATCGAGAGCCAACTACTGACCTATCCACTGGTCTAGGCATGACCTCCCATACATCATTGAGCATGATGGAGTTATACTCCACCATAGCATCCTGCGACATCTGATGCTATGCAGCCTCCTGATAGCTAGAAGGCTCCCTGTCAATGACCTCTGTCACCAATGCCTTATACCTGTTTGGTTGTTTGTGCTCTCTAGTGCTTGCCCTAGGAACTCCGACGAACTCTTGCACATCCTTCAATGTTTGAAGCACCTCCCTGTTTCTTCTTCTACTAGTGGTGGGTGGAGCTTCATGCTCTTCATCCTGGCCCTTGCTACTTCGATTGTTGTGAACTCACTGGACCACCTACACCTAAGCTAGTGCTTGTACTGGCAATTGTACTTGTGCTCTACTATCCCTGCGGTTGTTGCTCAGCCCTTGGAGCTTTTGCTAGCCCACTCTAATCATCTGCTAACAACTCGCGAGATTTTCTGAAGGCTTTCTCCTCTTGACATTTAACATCTCATCTCACGATAATCCTCCTGCTACTAGGAATGTAGATCATGTATGCCTTGGACGTTACGTTGTATCCAACGAAATGGCCCTTCTCTGCAGTTTGATCCAACTTGGTGCGTTTGTCATCTGGTACATGAAAATAAGCTATAATGCCAAAGATTCTGAAATGTCCAACATCTGGCTTCTTTCTTGTAAAAGCCTCTTCAGGTGTCATCTTCCACAATTATCAGTGAGAAACTCTATTCTAAATATACATAGTTGTGCTACATGCCTCTGCCCAAAGAAATCTAGACATGTCTTGGTCATATAACATCACCCTCACTGCCCCAACTATCGTTCTATTCTTTCTCTCTACGAACCCATTCTACTATTGGTTGTATGGAGTTGTCCACTCTCTTTTGATACCCTCCTTCGCACAGAACCCCATGAAGGCTTTATCTGTGTCCTCACCTCCATTGCTTGTCCGAAGCACCTTGATATTTTTTCCTGTCGTGTTCTCCACAAGAGCCTTAAATTCTTGGAAGCGAATGAAGAATTCATCATTTTTATTCAAGAAATAGATCCAAGTTTTCCTAGAGAAGTCGTCGATAAAAGTTACGAAATACTCATAATCCCTAAGAGATTTTGTAGACAAAGGGCCACATATATTTTAATGTATCAACTAAAGCATACCCTTGACTCTACTCTCACTCCTTGGGAACGTTGCTTTTGCAAACTTCCCAAGCACGCACCCTCTGCACACATTGTCATGTTTCATGGTAACTTCTAGAACTCCTGTCACGGTCTCCCTGAGCAACTTGATTGCTCCATGATGTAAGTGCCCCATCCTCCTATGCCATAGCTCTCCCATGTCTCTGTTACTATTGTTGCTAATCAGTGCCTTTGGAGTATCAATCTGCAACTTATACAACTTGTTGCTCCTGATCCTAATCGATTTGACCTTCTTCCAACTCTAGTGTTTGATGTACACCTTTTGCCCAACAAAATATACATCGTAACCCTGGTCCTGAAGTGCAAAAATTGAAATCTATTGATTTCGGGTAGCATTGGATGTGCTCTAGCCATGAAAATTGGTGGAGAGGCTAAAGCACATGAAATCTCCAAGACCCATAAATGGTTTGAGAAAATTCCACCCAGTTAGAGAGATATTAAAATAATTGATATTTTTAATGTGTTCCTAAGTCTAAACTTAGGAAAATAAAAATATTAATGGGTATTAATATAAAACTAGGTGAGAATGTTCTAAAAGACATGGATCAAGCCAAATATAATCTTAGCCGTTGATTAGAGATTTAATCTCTGTTGTTGAAGACTAAACAGAAAAAGTATAAGAGGAGGCTTGAGGGTCAGTTGGAGACACACCAAGATTGATCAGTCAGTTCGATTTTCTAGAGCGGGGTTGTTGAGAAAATTCAAACAAGTGATCTGAGTTGCAGCGAGGGGCAGTGAGTGCATAGCAGAGAGGCAGAGATAGTGCTGGAGAGCCAGCGCGGTGACAGAGGAGGCTATGCAGAGCCCCAGAGAGACTGCGTAGAGGCTAGTAGGGCCTGCATGGGTGACGCAGAAGGCCAGAGAGCCAACGCAGAGCAGTAGAGGGCTGACGCAGAGGGTTTCAAAGCTACACAAAGGCCAGGAGAGCTGACGCAGAGCCTCAGAGAAGCGTTGGAAGGAATTTCGTGGAGCAAACTTGCTGAATATCTGCTTCCGAAGAGAGGTATTACTACCAAATAGATATCTCTGTTGGGTGAGCCAGTTTGGCACCCTAGTTGTACTCAAGAAAGCTGTTTATTAATAAAACCCTCAAAATTGCTGCAACGATTTTCCCAAGTTGGGTTTTTCCAGGGACGATTGTCCAAAAATAACGGTTTCCCTTGTGTGTTTGTCTGTTATTTCAATTGTTGACCTATAGATGGTTGAAACTGCATTTGTGTTTATTTTCAATATTTATACGATTAGATAACTTGTTAAGGCATAAACAAGTAGGTGAAATAAACCAGATAATGTGGTATGAATTTCTAATGTGTTAGATTCAGAAAAATCAATATGGTATCAGAGCATTGCAGATCACAGTGGAGTTGAAGGCACCAGCTAAATCAGAAAATTTGCAGCAAAAACAGTTGTCCCGAGAGACAGAAGTTGTTCCTAAGCAGAAAGCAGCAGAGAAGGGGTGATGCAGAGGGCCTACGTCATCATTTCGAGCCAGAGAGAGGGCCAGCGTAGAGGCAGAGGAAGGCAAAAGAGGCTCGCGAAGAGCCACGTCATCCTACTCAGTCAGGTAGGCTTGACGCAGTTGGCCAATGGAGCGATTTAGACTTGTCAGGATTGCACAGAGCTAAGAGGCTCAATTTCTTCAGTTGTTGGGGCCTAGGGAGTTGTGGGCAGATTGCGGATTGGGAAGTTGGTGGGGTTTTGTTGCTGTCGAAATAGAACAGTACCTAATGGGACAGAACCAAGGTAGAGGGAACCACTGCCTTGAGAAATTTCTAGCCAAAGAAATCCAGATCCGTGTTGTAGGTGCATAGAGGATCGAAGAGGAGCAGTTCAACAGCTGGCAGGAGGATTTCCAAGAGGGAAATCGAGACTCAGAGGGAGTCCAGGAGAAGAGCGGAAATGGCAATGAACGAACTGAGGGATTAGGACAGGTTGGACGGGGCTTCCAACTTTGTCATCTGGAAGGCCAGGATCCTGTCTGTTCTGGATAGACATCGCATCAAGGGCTTCGCCTTGAGAACCGTGGCTATCCCAGTCAACCTCACTGATAATGAAAGGTATGAGGATGCAATGGCCAAGGCAAAGTGCATAATCCTTGATGGGGTCAAGGATCATGCAGTTCAGCATATTACCGAGAAGAACACGGCAAAGGAGATGTGGGATACCTTGACGACATTGTATCAGGTCACTTCCATGTAGAGGAATATGCTACTAGAGAATCAGCTGCAGTCGTACCGGATGCAGAAGGGGGAGCAGATAGATCTATACCTCGGCAGGTTGCAGGAGATTCGGGACCAACTTACTTCCATATGGGCCACACCGGATCAAGAGTTCATGGTGAGGACCGCCCTGAATGCAGTCTCTGAGGATTGGGAGACATTTGTCCAAAGAATTCTGGGCAGAGCTAATCTTCCAAGATGGGAAGAGATGCGGGCAGCGCTTCGCCAAGAAGAGATCAGACGACTGACCAAGGCAGGAATTAGTAGCAAAGGAGGTCGAATCAAGAAAGAGGAGGAAGAGAATGCAACTCTGGCATTTGCGGGACAGCAGAGGAAGAGAAAGAAGGAGGACATCTCCAAGGTAAAGTGCATCCATTGTGGGGAGTTGGGTCATTATGCAACCCAGTGTCCTAGGAAGAAGAATAAGGGAGAGGCTTCTGACTCCAAGACAGCTTCGGCTAAGGTGGAAAAAGAAATCGAGATGGATGAAAACTGTGCCATGAGTCCTCATGCACCTCTAGAGAAGAAGTGGGGTGACATAGAGCTGTAGTCAAGAGGACTACAATGCTGGGTTGCGTTATATTCTTTCCACGACTAGCCCACGTAGTTAACCGGGAGGTTAGAAGGGGGGCGGAGCCCCCCCTTTATTGCGCCGATTGCATAGCAGAGGGAGTCACAGGGGGTTTGAGGGGTGCAGGGAACCCCACTCTATGGGGTCTGAGGCAGCGCCCCGGAAAATTTTGGTTTTGGACCCTATGTTAGGTTGGGCGGACCTACTTATGGTTTTGTGCATGATTTTTGCACATGGTTTTGGATGCGATGGTTTTCGGTCCATGGTTTTGGACGCGATGGTTTTCGGTCCATGGTATTGGATGCTTTGGCATGTATAAATATGTATTGTAACATTGAAAGGAACATAATGAAAAATCAAGCTGGTAGTCCTGGTTTTGGGATCCAAGGGAAAATCTATGTGTATATGTGTTTTATGTGTTATGCTCTCGCATTGTTTATTTTCTGTGTTTTAGAATTCATATGCAGGTAATTTCTGTACGGAGTTAAAACCTACATACAGAAGATGAGGGGCAGGATCCTTGAGGTACCGAAACTCTTGGATCATATCTGGCTACGGGAGCCCCAAATGACAGTAACAAGATGACGGATGTTGGTACAAGAAAGATGCAGATGGAATGACAAGGTAGTACTAGAGTGCACTGGTCTTTGGTAGCGCAGAGATGGTTGCAGCAGTGCGAGAGGCACAGAGATGTTGCAGCAGCGCAAAGGCAGCAGAGGGAGCACACGATAGCAACAGAGGTAGCTTCAGCATCAGGGGGCTTCTAACCTAACAAGGATGTTAGTAATTGGGTAGATCAGTGACTTACTTTTCAGTCACTGAGTTGCAGTGCAACGATTAGAAGTGGTAGTGCTATGGGCAGCACGATGCAGCATGATGAGAGAGAACTGCAGTGCAAATGCAGTGTTGGCAGGAAGGACCAGCAGCAGCACGGATGCAGAGGGAGCTGCCGTACAGATGTAGCAGTGGCAGTGGCAGAGCCATGGGAAGCAATATAGGAGGCAGCAGTGCAGAGGATGTTGGGCAGCAGGGCAAGGATCAGCATAGGTACAAGTGCCAAATGATCAGGGTGATGTTCAGTGGTGGAGCATTACCAGAGCACATTCCTCGCTAAGAGAGAGTGTTGATTTGGGGTAGCATCGAATGTGCTCTAGCCATGAAAATTGGTGGAGAGGCTAAAGCACATGCGATCTCCAAGACCCAACAATGGTTTAGGGAAACTCCACCTGGTTCGAGAGATATTAAAATAATTAATATTTTTAATGTGTTCCTAAGTCTAAACTTAGGAAAATAAAAATATTAATGGGTATTAATATAAAACTAGGTGAGAATGTTCTAAAAGACATGGATCAAACCAAATCTAATCTTAGCCGTTGATTAGAGATTTAATCTCGGTCGTTGAAGACTAAACAGAAAAAGTATAAGAGGAGGCTTGAGGGTCAGTTGGAGACACACCAAGATTGATCAATCAGTTCAATTTTCTGGAGCGGGGTTGCTGAGAAAATTCGAACAAGTGATCTGAGTTGCAGCGAGGGGCAGTGAGTGCATAGCAGAGAGGCAGAGATAGTGTCAGAGAGCCAACGCAGTGACAGAGGAGGCTACGCAGAGCTAGTAGAAGCCACGCAGAGGCCCAGAGAGACTGCGCAGAGGCTAGCAGGGCCTACGTGGGTGACGTAGAAGGCCAGAGAGCCAGCGCAGAGCAGCAGAGGGCTGACGCAGAGGGTTTCAGAGCTACGCAGAGGCCAGGAGGGCTGATGCAGAGCCTTAGAGAAGCGTTGGAAGGAATTTCGTGGAGCAGACTTCCTATTTGCTTCCGAAGAGAGTTATTACTGCTAGATAGATATCTATGTTGGGTGAGCCAGTTTGGCACCCTAGTTGTACTCGAGAAAGCTACTTAATAAGAAAACCCTCAAAACTGCTGCACTGGTTTTCCCAAGTTGGGTTTTTCAAGGGACGATTGTCCAAAAATAACGGTGTCCCTTGTGTGTTTGTCTGTTATTTCAGTTGTTGATCTGTAGATGGTTGAGACCACTGTTTTAAGAATCAGTCAGCTCAGAACCGACTCGACCGGGTTGGTCCGAGTCAAGTCCTCACTAGGTCGACTCGACCATCGAACCGGTAGACAACTCAGCCGGCTCGGTCATAATCTGGTCGGCTCGATGATAGCGGCCCGAACAAAAAAAAAAACAACAACAACAACCACAACGATTTTGTTTTACTTGCTTTTTGGGGACCCCAAACAAATTTCTAATTTGCCTATAGGTTATTTGGGGTCCATTCCCCAAGCATTGTAGCAGGGGTGAGGAGCTTCTTGGGCAACCATTTGGAGTAGCATTGAGGAGTTGGTTTGTTGGAGCAACCTTGAGGAGGCAGTTTGTGCGCATTTTCTTCACTTGTAAAAATATGTTTTTGCTTATTAATTTTTATGTGCAAATCTGGAAATTGAAAAGAGTGTTTTTTGTGAAAGGAATGAACATTGAAGCAATGCTATTTTTTTTTTTCATTTTCAGATTTTTCGCTTTCATTTCCCAGTCAAAAAATGGCACCTAGAGTGAAAGATGCTGCTTGGGCATATGTTGAAATGGTTGATAGTCAAATGCATTGCAAATTTTGCCATAGAAAAATTAAGGAAGGTCCTGGGGGCAATAATAGGTTGAAACAACACTTGGCGGGGATTAGAGGCCAAATTACTCCATGTGAATCAAATGAAATTGGGGAGATTAGAAAGGAATTGTTAGCCAACTTTGAGAAGTTTAAAGAAGAAAAGACTAGGCAAAAAGAGTTAGAGGCTAAAATTGGGAGGAAGAGGAATATACAAAAAATGTTGGCTACCAACCCCCATCTTGATTTTGAGGGTTCTTCCTCTATCCCTTGTACTGATGCATCCAACCCTTCCAATATGTTCCTCCCTCTTTTGAGTCTATTCAAGAAAAGGGTAAGGGTAAAATGAAAAAGAAGGGTGATATGAATATCAAAAGTTATTTCACTGTCACACCCTCCTCTCCATCAGATGCACATGGTCCTCAAGCTAGTAGAACTTTGCAGCTCACTTTAAATGACCATTGGAAGAAAGAATTGAGGAAGACTACTTGTGATTACATATGTATATGGTGGTATGATGTTGATATCCCCTTCAATGCTCCCGCCCACCATATTATGAGCCAATGATTGATACCATACATGCTGCTAGAAAAGACTTCAAAGGCCCTACTATGCATGAGATAAGGGGGTATCGTTTGCAGAAGGAAATTGCCTCCATTAATGAGTATTTGAAAGATTTCAAGGACTCATGGGCAAGAACAAGATGTACCATCATGTCAGATGAATGGATTGATCAAAGAAACCATACCATCATAAACCTTCTTATCTTTTGCCCACAGGGAACCATGTTTCTAAAATCAGTTGATGTATCTAATAAGGTAAAAGATGGACAATTGTTGTTTCAGCTATTGGATGAGGTTGTTGAGGAAGTGGGGGTGGCTAATGTTGTTCAAGTCATCACAAATAAAGCCTCTAACTATGTTCTTGTTGGTAAACTGTTAGAGGAAAAACACAGAACCATCTTTTGGACCCCATGTGTTGCACATTGCATAGACCTCATGCTTGAGGATATTGGCAAAATTAGATTGGGTCAAAAACACTATTGATCATGCCAAAAGCATAACAAAATTTATCTACAATCATTCATGGATTTTGAGCCTGATGAGGAAACACACAGGGGACAGGGATATTATTAGGTTTGTCATCACTAGATTTGCTACTCATTTTTTGACATTGCAATCTATGTTTTCACAACATAGAAACTTGCAAAAGATATTTTCCAGTGAAGAATGGAATCAAAGCCAGTGGTTTCACAAAGAGGAAGGGAAATAATTGAAAAAGAAAGTTAATGAAGAAATATTTTGGAGAAAGGCAGCAGAGATTGTGAAGCTTGCTGAGCCACCGGTTGAAGTGTTGTGGCTGGTGGATGGGAAAAGATTGGCTATGGGCTTCATTTAGGAGGCTATGGATCAAAAAAAGGAGCAAATAAAGACGGCATACAAGAATAAAGTGGCTAAGTATGGGCCCATTTGTGCAATCATTGATGAAAGATGGAACAATCAACTCCATCACCCTATACATACAGCTGGGTATTTTCTGAACCCACAGTATCATTATAAAGCTAAGGTGACAGGAGCTTTGAAGGGGGAGGTTAGAGATGGATTGATTGATTGCATTGATCGCATGATCCCATTGGAGTGTGATCAGCTGGAGATACACCGACAGGCCACAACCTTCAGCAATGCCTCAAGTACCTTTGGGAAGAACCTAGCAAAGATTGCAAGGGAAGCAGATGAGTCAGGTAAACAAAAATTTCAATTTTCAAATTCTTAATACTTATTTTGTTAAATCGTTTATAATTTGAAATTTGGATATAACTTGTAATTTTGTTGAGCTAACTCATTACATTCCTATGTTTTTTGTAGCACAATGGTGGGAGGATTTTGGTAGCCATTGTCCTGACTTACAGAAATTTGCAATTCGTATTTTGAGTCAAACTTGCAGTGCTACTGGGTGTGAACGTAATTGGTCTTTCTTTGAGAGGATTCACACAAAGAAGAGAAACCGTTTGGATCAAAAACGGTTAAATGATCTAGTCTGTGTCCAATACAACCTCTGGCTCAAACGCAACCAATTGTTGAACAAAAGACCTAATTCAGATCCCATTATGTTGGAAGACATTGATCCAACATCAGATTGGGTAGTGGAGAGTAATCCAACAGAGTTTGATTCTGATGAGGATCTTGATTTGGATTTACAGGCGGAAGCATCACTCGAACATAATGTTCAGTTGAATGCAGATCCTGATCCACTTGTACCAGCCTCAGGGCCAGCCCCAAGTCCTCCAATTGCAGGCACTTCCTCTACTCAGCCACGACAGAAGCGCATATCTCGTCTATCTCATCTTGTGTTGCACAACCTGCTAGTGCTACCACTTCTACAGTTGCATTTGGACATGACGAGGAGGAAGAGCCATGGGCTGGCCAGTGTGAATATGATCCAGAGGTTGAGCCAGATGATCTTGGCTCCTCTAGCAGTAGCCAGTAGTACTGGTCACAGTGTACTTTTGTTGTAGAAGCCATTTCTAGCTTCCTTGGTTATGTGTTTTTGTTTTGATCTCTATATCATCATCATGTATGTATTGGACAGTGCACTGGGTGCCATTTTGATACAATGGATATATTCATGAGCCTACTTTGATCATATGTTGTCTTCTATCTATTTTCTAATGCTATGTGTTTGGAAACATGAATGAAAATCCTTAAAATTATGTTTTTTTATAATAAAAACAAAAAATTATTTAATGTATTTTTTACAATGACCGAGTCAATGAAATCAAGTCGGTCGAGTCGATACCGAGTCGGAGTCGGAGTCGAAGTTTTAAAACATTGGTTGAGACTGCATTTGTGTTTATTTTCAGTATTTATATGGTTAGATAACTTGTTAAGGCATAAACAAGTAGGTGAAATAAACCACATAATGCAATAGGAATTTCTAATGTGTTAGATTCAGAAAAATCAACTGTTGATTTGGGGTAGCATCAAATGTGCTCTAGCCACGAAATTTGGTGGAGAGGTTGGGGCACATAAGATCTCCAATACCCAGAAAGGGTTTGGGCAGATTCTAAACAGTTCAGGAGATATTAAAATAATTAATATTTTTAATGGAGTCCCTAAGTCTAAACTTAGGGAAAATAAAATATTAATGGAAATTAATATGAAACTGTGTTAGAATGGTCCAAAAGACATGGATCAAGCTAGATCTAATCTTAGCCGTTGATTAGGGAATTAATCTCGGAAGTTGATATGTCAACAGGAAAAATATAAGAGGAGGCTTGAGGGTCACTTGGAGAAGACACACCAGAGTGATCAGTCATTCTATTCTCTAGAGCGGGGTTTGCTAAGAGAGATAAAATTAGTGATCGGGAATTGCAGCTGAGGGGCATTGAGTATAGAGAGACAGAGAGGCAGAGCTAGTGCCGGGAGAGCAGCGCAGTAGTCGGGGAGAGTGATGCAGAGCCAACCAGGGCTCAGGCAGAGGAGGCCGGGTTGCTGGTGTCAGGATTGCGCAGAGCCTAGGAGCTCTCACCTTCCGGTTGATGGGGTTTAGAAGGCTGTGGAAATATTGCAAAGTGGAGCTGGTGAGGTACTGTAGTCAGAACAGTACTTGACAGAGCAAGGCCAAGAGGAGGGAGTTGCTACCGAGGGTTTCTAGTCAAGAAACCCGAATAAGTGGTGCAGTTGCACAAGACAATCAGAGTAGGGGCCATCTCGATAATGGCAGAAGGATTTCCAGGAGGGAAATCAGGACTCAGAGGGAGTCCAAAAGAGAACTTTCAGACGGGAAGTAGAGACTTGGAGGAGTCGAACAGAGAACTTCCAAAAGGGAAGTAAAAGAGCATCATGGCACTACACGGAGTAAGAGACCAAGATAGACTAGATGCAGCGTCGAACTTCGTAGTCTGAAAGGCCAAATTCTTATCTAGACTTGATAGAAATCGTGTCAAGAACTTCACCTTGAAGGTAATAGCTATCCTAGTCGACCCCAATGATAACAACAAGTACGAGGAGGCAATGGCGAGGGCCAAGAGCATCATCCTTGACGGGGTCAAGGATCATGTAATACCACACATTTCCAAGAAGGAAACGGCATATGAGATGTGGGAGGCTCTCAAGAAATTGTACCAACATACTTCTGTGCAGAGAAGAATGCTACTTGAGAATCAGTTGAGGTCGTATCAGATGAAGAAGGGAGAACCAATTGACACCTTCCTCGGAGGACTGAATGAGATTCGAGATCAGTTGACTGCTATAGAAGCCACGCCGGATCAGGAGTTGATGGTGAGGACAACCCTGAATGTTGTCTCAGAAGACTGGGAGGTATTTGTCCAGAGTATACTGGGCAGAGGGACTCTCCCACCTTGGGACGAGATGTGGGCAGCTCTTCGCCAGGAAGAGATCAGACGACAATCGAAGACGGGTAGCAGCAGCAAGGGGATCAAAGTCAAGCAGGAGGAGGAAGATGTTGCCCTAGCATCTAAGGGAAAGCAGGAAAAGCGAAAGAAAAAAGATCTCTCCAAGATCAAGTGCTTCCACTGTGGGGAGATGGCTCATTATGCAACCTAGTGTCCAAGGAAGAAGAGTAAGGGAGAGTCTTCCGAGACTAAGGCAGTGCCAGCACGGAAAGAGAAGGAAGTTTTGATAGACAATGACTGTGCCATGAGTGCACACGCACCACTTGAAAAGAAGTGGGGAGACATCGAGCTATAGTCAAACGAACTACAGGCGATGAGGGGCAGGATCCTCGAGGTACCCAGCCTCTTGGATTAGACCTTGCTACGAGAGCCCCGATGAGGAGTAGTAGGACTGGCTGATGTGGGTAGAGACGGATGCGGATGGAGCGGCAGAGAGAGCTACAGTGCAAGAGTCCCAAGATAGCGCGAGGCTAGCAGGCTGCAATAATGCAAGAGGCACAGGAGTGTTGCACCAGTGCAGGATGGCACAGAGAGGTGTGCAATGGTGCGAGATGTAGGAAGTTGTTGCAGCAACGTAGAGGTCGAAGAGGGAGCACTTGTCAGCGGCAGAGGGAGCTTCAGCATCAATGGGTGTCTCCAGCCCAACAGGGAGGTCAAATTAGGAGATCAGTGTTATGAAACCAGCTCAAGAAAAGATAGAAAAGATAGATCAACGCCTTAGAATTCAGCCTCTTCGAGGGGGCAACCTCCTTTACATTACATAAATGAACAATTCTTGGATGATACAAATGACAAAACCTCCTTTCTATATATAGGAGTCTAAAGAGTCACAATATAATCCAGCCGACCTAACAATAATAATATAAAGCCACAAAAATAACAATAGAGGGATTCTATGGGGCATAAAAATAACATGGGGGTAATAGGGGCACAACAATATAAATAAGGGGTATAACTACAATAGTAATGGGGTAATCACTAGTATTATAGGGACCCAACATGCCCCTCTCCTTCAAAAAAGTGTTGTCCTCAACGCTTGAGTAGTTCTGGATACTTCTACATAAAATTCTCATCCTCCCATGTGGAATCTTCAGCGGATAAGTTCTTCCACTTGATAAGATACTCTGAAATTGACCGATTTCGTAGTTGTCGAGTTCTTGTTTCTGTGACTGCTTCCGGTTCCAATATAATTTTTCCTTCCTCATCAAGTTCTGGAAATATTGTTTGCACTGGGAGCTTGTCGCCTATAACCTTCTTTAAACATGAAACATGGAAAACTGGGTGCAATCGAGAAGCTGCAGGAAGCTCCAATTTGTATGCCATAGTACCAATCTTTTGCAACACCTTGTACGGACCATAATACTTTGGTGATAATTTATTATCCTTCTTAGCTTGCTTTAGAGACATTTTCTTATATGGTTGTAGCCGTAGGAATACCCAATCACCTACATCAAAACTTCTTTCACTGCGATGTTAATCTGCCTGTTGTTTCATTCTATTTTGTGCCAACACGAGGTTATCCTTTAAGAGTTGGAGGACTTGTTGTTGATGTTCGATGTGATGTTCCACTGCCTGAACCTTAGAATTTTCTCTTAAATATGATGTGATGGATGGTGGTTGATACCCATAAAGTGCCATAAATGGGGTCATTTTTGTTGCTGTATGGAAGGAAGTGTTATACCACCATTCAGCCAGAGGCAACCATTTGACCCATTATGTCTGTTTATCAGATACAAAGCAACAAAGATATCCTTCCAAACATTTGTTTACTATCTCAGTTTGCCCATCAGATTGAGGATGATAAGATGAGCTATGAGCTAACTGAGTACCAAGACAAGAAAATAATTCTGTCCAAAAATTTCCAGTGAAAATGGGATCTCTGTCACTTACAATAATCTTTGGGTTTCCATGTAGCTTCTGAATTGTTTCCATAAATGCAGTAGAAATTGTACTGGCTTTAAATGGATGTGATAATGCACAAAAATGTGCATACTTGGTAAGTCTGTCAACTACCACCATGATGACACTCTTTCCCTCAGACTTGGGTAAACCTGTGATAAAATCCATTGAAACCTCCTCCCAACGTTGGCTTGGAATGGATAAAGGTTGTAATAGACCCGGTGTCTTAATTGTTTCAACTTTATTTTGTTGGCAAACCAAACATTCCACCACAAACTTTTGAATATTTGATTTAAGGCCATCCCAAAAAAAATCCTTCTTAACCCTGTGGTAAGTTTTTAAAAATCTCGAGTGCCCTCCTAAGGGAGAAGTGTGCAATTCCATAAGAATCTTTTGTTTTAGTTGGGAATTCTTACAGAGGTATAAGCGATCTTTGTACCATAATGAATCATTTTGCCAGCTAAATGTATCAGACGTACTGGAATCTTGTTGTAGCTTTCGAATAAGTGCCCACACTTCTTCATCATTCTTCCATTCCTCCCTTGCTTCGTTTATCCAATCTGGTTGGATAATAGAAATGGTGCACAACAATGCTTCCACATCCTCATCCTTTCTTGAGAGTGCATCTGCCACCACATTTTGCTTCCCTTTTTTGTAGATGATTTCAAAGTCATAACCCAACATCTTTGTGACCCACTTTTGTTGCTCTTCAGAGGATAATCTTTGTTCTAAAAAGTATTTAAGGCTATCATGATCTGTTTTTACTTCCCATTAGGTAGGGTCGCCATTTCTTAAGTGCATGGAGTATTGCCAACATTTCCTTCTCATAAATAGCTTTGCTTAAAAACTTTCCCTTGATTGGACGACTTTCAAAAGCAATGGGTCTTTCATCTTGCATTAGAACAGCACCAATTCCATTTCCCGAAGCATCACATTCCACAATAAAGGTTTTTGTGAAGTCCGGTGTAGCTAAGACCGGTGCTTGGCACATTGCCTCTTTAAGATGTTCAAAGGCTTTTGTTGCTTCCGGAGTCCATGAAAATAATGTTGTTAGAGGTGTTGACCACTACTGGTCAACTACCCATGCAGTACACCCCCTTTTCTTGGCAGAAAGGGGTAGCACCTGATCAGCATGTCCGTGCCATCCCGCAGTCATCAGCAGCTTGATCGATTTATGTTGTAAACCCAGACTGCATATATGAAATGTAAATAATCTTAGCAGATATGAGTCGTGTATGAAATTGCCTAAGTGGACCTAACTTTCTAATGATAATCTACGTCCCGGAAGGTTTTTCGTCTCACCGATCCATGATCGGCAGAGTTTTCCTTCAGCCTTACCCCAAAGCCGGGATTGATTTTGTCATTCGAATTTTAGGAGAATCCTAGTGTGTTAAATTGCTAGATTATAGTTGTGTCGCAGAACTGGGTGGTTATTGAGGGCCTATGAAAAGGGGTTTTCCCCCTTAAGATGTAAATTGTAAAAGTCATGATGTAAAGTGTCTTGAGGGTTGGAAAATGTTGTAAATCCCCTCATGAGTCCTAAGTCCTAGGTCCTAGGGAATTTTTTCCAAAGGCTAAGTTCGAGGATCCATTTAGAAAATGAATTAAAAATTAAAAAATTAAAAAATAAATAAATAAATAACTGAAAGATAAAAAATAAAAAATAATAACAAAATAAAATAAAAATAAAAATAATAATAAAATAATAAAAAATTATAAAATAAAGCAAAAACCCTAAAATAATAAAATAATAATATTTTGAGTGAATGCATGTAAAATATCATTTTTTAATAAATCGACGGATGAGATTAAGAGATGTCTTGATTCTCATCAACGGTCGAGATCATTTCGACATGGATCACTCGAACTAGCCGTTGGGATCATTTCCTTTAAATAGGGTGCTAGGGGTCATTTCAGATCATTGGATCTGTGAGTCTTGTGCTGAAAAAGCTCTCTTGTAATCTGATTTCTGGTTAATAAAAGAAGACTTTGGGGTCCAAATCTTGCTGGTGTTACTCTCTAGAAGTGCTGTGAGATGTTTTAATTTTCTGCATTTTCTATTTTTCAGCCATTAATAATAGCTTATTTTAGAGCATTATGAGCACAGGTATCTTGTTCATTTGCTAGGGTTTTGAGTGGTGTTAGGGTTTCTAAAGTAATGGCAGGTATCTCCATTACTTTTTGAGATCTAGCAACATTCTTTACTCTCTTTATTGATGGTTGTTTTGAGCTGTGCAGAGAAACCTGAACTGAAAAAGATTGGTGGGCGTTTGGGGAAGTTCTAGGCTGAACCAGCCAACTCCCACAGGCTCTTCCTTGCAGAGCCCAGTTGATTTTGCCCTGGGTTAATTATTTAAAAGTTCCTTTTCTGGTTTGCATGAGAGATTTTTCACATTTAATTTGAAATTTTCTTCTGAAAATATTACTATAATCATTGCTAAATCTGGCTGTTAAAGGGCCAAATCCTGTAAAATACTCAGCTAATATAGGGTTTTAAATTTTGTTTTATGCATATATGATGTTGCGGTTTCTCTTTTTTCCTGCAGATTACAAACAGTGAAAACATCAGTTTTCTTCTATGCAATATAACCACAGCATCTCACGCAGTCTCAGCATCCCTGTGCCCTCACAGAACCAGCGTTAAGATTTTCTGCCCATTCAACAACTCACGTGCTGCGTGGACTGAGGATTCACATATTTGGCTGAGTAAATCTTTCTTGAAGTGTGTCAAAATCATTCAGTGTGAGCATCTAGTGAGACGTTCTAAGCTCCAACACAATTTCTGAAAACGATGGCTGCATATTTTCAGACAGTGGCATGAACTTATATCAGTGACGAGCAAAGCCTCCAACGTGCTCAGCCTGCAGATTTGGCATTGATTGTCAGTCGAAGCGTGCTCTCGAGGTTTCATTTTACATGGTCGGGGTTTCCATTTGGTTCGCCGTCAGAGTTCTGGTTACGCAGGAGTTTTTTTACGCATTGAACCCATCATTGCAAGCCATCACTCCGGTAATTTTTTCGAATCAATTTCCATTTGCCACCATTGACTGTGCATTTGTGCACCAAAAAACTGTCTATGCATCTGGTCATCGTATGCATCTAACATCCACCATCGATCACGCCATTGCAAAACCCTGCTATGCCATCATTTGTGAAATTTCTCTTGGCCCGTGAGGAAACGCGTTTTCCTTTTAGAGTTTACGCGCAGGTAATATTTCACTGTTTTGGTTTTTCGTTTCATGCTTTAGTTAGGGTATAATTTTCCTTTTTAGATTCAGTCGTTTTAGAATTATATGTGCATTTATTTATTCAGAAAATAAAAAATCGTAATATATTTTGATTTACATTACGTTTTGATTTGTTTTTATTTGCTTGCTTTAGACTAAGTAAGATTTTAAATTTAGGCTTAGTTCTAATATTAGGTTTTGACGTTATGTTTTAATTATACTTTGATGTTTTAGATTTAGGATTTGGTTAGTTATAATTCGATTTTTTTAATTTTGATTTAGTTTAGTTTTGATTTAGATTTTAATAATATTTTTTATAAATTTCTTTTTTAGGGTTTCGATATAGTTTAAAAAAAAAAAAAAAATTGAAAAAGCATAAAAGCATCGTGGATATTTTTGCCAGTTTCAGTTGTTTTACTCAGGGAATTATCATGTTATATCTTTTATCCTGAGATTGAAATTTTCAAGTCTAGATACGAATATGATATCTGGTTAATGATTTATGATCCTCGTGGTGGTTTAAAGCATTCATCTTTTCAAAATTCTCAATTGCTGGATATTGTTTTTTGGTCATTTTAAGAGCATTGTGATTTAGCTGATACCTTTTGATGACAAATGATTGTTGTTCACGGTTTATGTTTCTATATCATCTAACAAGTAATCGTTTTAACAACAATCTCTTAAGGCACTGGTCTGCTAAATTAATCAAATCCTTTTAGTGCTTATCATATCGTGTCTCGTGTCTCCCAACCAGCTGGTCGACAGTTGGTCTTCGTAATATCATAGGGTCTACCCCCCTTAGCCGCGGGAGACAGGCTTAAACGGAGGGATCGGGGATCAGAGTGACAGCCCCCGGTCTGAGCGTTGTCGTGTCAATCTGCGCGACAACAAGAGGTGCTGCTATTCTCCCATAATTCTTAACAAACTTGCGATAATACCCTGTCAACCCAAGAAATCCTCGCAGATGCTTTATGGATGTGGGGATTTTCCATTCCTTAATGGCTTTAAGTTTGCTAGGGTCTACCTTAACTCTTTCATGAGATACAATATGACCCAAATATTCCACCTCCTGGACTCCAAAGAAACATTTGGATCTTTTTGCATATAATTGTTTCTCCTCCAATAGTTGTAGCACCTTGTCAACATGTTCAACATGATCCTTCCAAGTCTTGCTGTAGATTAGTATATCATCAAAAAATACTAACACAAATTTTCTAAGGAATGTTTTGAAAATTGAATTCATCAAACCTTGAAATGTTGAAGGTGCATTAGTAAGGCCAAAAGGCATGACCAAAAATTCATAATGACCCTCATGAGTTCTAAATGCCATTTTCGGAATGTCTTCAATCTTCATTCTGATTTGATGATATCCCGAACGAAGATCCAACTTGGTGAAGTAAATTGTTCCATGCAATTCATCCAGTAATTCATCATTGACAGGAATGGGGAACTTATCTTTAATAGTGAGCTTGTTGAGCTCCCTATAATCCGGACACATGCGCCATGATCCATCCTTCTTGTGCACCAATACTACTGGAGCAAAGAAAGAACTTTGACTTGGTTGAATTATACCAGCCTCTAGCATTTCTGCAACCATACGTTCAATTTCACTTTTTTGGACATAGGGATATCTGTACGGCCCGATGTTTGGAGGAACACTTCCTAGAATCAGATAAATAGCATGATCATGATCACGCATAGGTGGGAGACCTTTGGGAGTCTCAAATACCTTGGAATGATTGTCTAGGACTTTTTGGAGATCTGGAGAAATAGATGATTCCAATGTGGAAACATCTAGCGAACATAATTGTGCAATTACACCTCTTTGCTCCTTTTTTAGAAGCTTTGTCATACCATTAGAGCTGATTATCTTTCCTAGTTTCCCTACAATACCCCTTAATTCAACTTCCTTTCCTTCCGTAGAAAATTTGATGAAAAGTTCTTGAAAATTAAAAGCTATTGTACCCAAAGATTGTAGCCATTGGACTCCTAGTACAACATCAGCACCGCCCATTGGAATGGAAAGCATTGGGCTAGTCAATACATATTCTCCCATGGATAGCTTGATATTATGGCACCTTCCAGAGCAATTTATTGTTCCTCCATTTGCAATCATCACTTGACACTCTGGTGCTGGATATAGGAAGCAATTAAATTCTTTTGCTACCCTACAATGAATAAAATTGTGGGTGCTTCCTGAATCAATCAACACTATTACTTTTTTCTTCTTGATTTGTCCTTCTATCTTGATGGTTTGAGGAGTGGTAATTCCCGCCAATGCATTACAAGATATGGTCGGATTTATTTGTTCTTCATCTAGGCTTTGTTCCTGGAGTATATCTTCTTCTTTTGACCTTTCTTGCTCCTTTTCTTCTTCCTCTTCACAATCTATGTAGAATAATTTCTTCTCAGCACACTTATGACCTTTAGTGTATTTGCTATCACAACTGTAACAAAGCCCTTTTGCTCTTTTTTCTTCCAATTGTTGTGGTGTCAACCTTATAGGTTGTGGAAGACTAGGGGCAACAACACTTCCGTCTTTATAGTTGTGAGTGGTATGCTTCCTGGTTGCCATAATTTTGCTTTCCATTTTTCTTGCTAACCTGAATGCCTTCTCTAATGAATCAGGTTCCCAAAGGCGAACATCATGTTGGATATTATCCTTTAAAGACCCTATGAACACATCAATCCTATGCTCCTCTGGAATATCTTTTACCCTTATGTTCAATTTTTGGAACTCCTCAATGTGCTCCATTACTAAACCCTTTTGTTTGAGACTTATCAATTGGCTAAAAAAAGTGTTTCTTTTTGTATCTTCATAATGTGCTATCAATTCTTCCGTAAAAATTGCCCAAGTGATAAATTTTTTACGAGAGCAAAGCCATTGATACCATACAAACTGATTTGGTTCCAAGTACACAGTTGCCATACGTACCTTTTGTGTGTTTTGCACATTATTGAGATCGAAGAACTACTCCATCTGTAATATCCATGTGGCAGGATCCTTGCCATCAAACTTCCTCATATCGATTTTTGGAATATGGTGGGTCTTCGATCCAACATTAGCGTCTATGGAATCATGATTAACATTACTTTTGTTCACATCATGAGTTTCATTTACAACCTTTTCACCATTAGTAAGTATTTCTTGTAGAAAATTTGTCAAATCTGTCTTCAAATCTGCCATGTCTGTCTTCAAATCTGTCCTCAAATCTGTCTTCAAATCATCCATCTTAGCTTTCATGCCCTTTATCTTAGATTCCACGCCATTTATCTTAGAGTCCATGCCATTTATCTTAGATTCCACGCCACTTATCTTAGCTTCTGTTAGCTTTTGTGAGCGTGATATTTGTTGCACTTGTTCTTGTAATTTTGATATATCATGTAGCATTTCTTCCTCTTCTTCATGAGTCATGCTAGAGCTTTTAGGTTCCTTACTAGGTGTTTGCATTTTCTTTCCTCGGGGCATCAGTTACCGATAATAATGCTTTACTATGCCCTTTGAATTCCGTTAAACCAAGCTTACACAAAAATTTAAAAAAAACTACACACCTTTTTTCACTTTATAGAAGCCTGATATTGAATCTGGTGTATCTCTGTAATTTCGGATCATCCAGTTCTGAAATTGCAACCTGTAGTAGCCTTCTGCGTCCTCTTTCCAATGCCACAAGTCTGACCCAAATTGGATTCTCCAAGGAAGAGTTATGTGAAATCTCCCACAGTGACTTGCTTTTAGGCTAGTTCAGTAGAGTGAACTTGTACGACGTGCCACAAGTCACTGTTTCAACCTTTGAATCTGAAACACGCATACAAGAAACTACAGTCCGTCCTCTTTCTGTACCTTCTTACGAAATTTTAAGCCGATCCACAGAGAGAAAGTTATGACGATCTTCCCCAGGTCACCTGTTTTGAATGTAATTTAGGAGTCTGTAAAAAGACCAACCTCCTCAGATCATATCTCCGCAAATATCGCGTGAAAAGCTCTGAAATTCGGACCCAAGGTTCAACGCGATTTCTTCTCAAATGGGTTTTTTTTGCGACTTCTGAAACATCATAAAAAAAAAGTTATAGCGAAAATGCCACGATGACCTGTTTGGAGTAGTGAAACCCTAGAATCCAAAGCTCTGATACCAAATGTTATGAAACCAGCTCAAGAAAAGATAGATCAACGCCTTAGAATTCAGCCTCTTCGAGGGGGCAACCTCCTTTACATTACATAAATGAACAATTCTTGGATGATACAAATGACAAAACCTCCTTTCTATATATAGGAGTCTAAGGAGTCACAATATAATCCAGCCGACCAAACAATAATAATATAAAGCCACAAAAATAACAATAGAGGGATTCTATGGGGCACAGAAATAACAACATGGGGGTAATAGGGGCACAACAATATAAATAAGGGGTATAACTACAATAGTAATGGGGTAATCACTAGTATTATAGGGCCCCAACAATCAGCTACTTACTTCTCAGTAACTGAGTTGCAGTGCAGCAGTGGGCAGCACGATGCATGATCCAAATGGATCCTAGAAAACCCTCTAAGTCTTCTAAAGATCAAAACTATCGCATGAGAAGAACTTTTAGAAAAGTCGGATAACACTATCGGGAGGCAAAAACATAAAGAAACCAATGAAATGAGGCCTATCAGAGGTCAACAGAGCAATGCACAGGAGCCGACGGATCTAGCAGATCAACGGTCCAGATCCGATCGGCAAATCGCAATCGGCGGCGACAAGCGGAGGCTATCGGCGGAGACCACATGGAATATGCCACAGCAATCAGCAGGGTCAACAAAGACCGTCGATCAAGCACGCAGATCGACAGCCCAAGTTGAATCGCCATATCGCGTCGGCAAACCACAGAGGAGCGCTTACAAACGGCCCAGGGGTATGTGCAATATGCAATTGCGATCAATCGCATCGCAACATCGCGTCGGAGCATTACAATGGAGTGGGGCCGATATAAACATAACTTGCGATAGCCGGACCTGATGGAGATATAGGTGATATTTCATATATTTTGAGATTCGGAAAACGGCATTTTCCTTTATATTTGCGTTTTTCGTTAAATAAACGAAATACGAAGGAAATGTGCCGATGCAATGAAACCGGACCCAAAAGGGTTTATGAATGCAAATATATAATATTTCAAGTCCGTCTAAAGCCATTTTACGGGGTTTTTCAATGTTTTCATGTATTTTTAAAATACAAAGGGAAATCACGAAACAAGCGGGATTTCGGGCGAGCCGTAGGCGGTAAGTGGTTTTGGCCGGGCTCCGCCCAGCCCATACACTGGTTGCCACGTGTCCAGGCCCTGGAGAAAGAAAACCACCTTTTTCAGGCGGTTAACCCCCGTACGAATGAGCCACCCGAAATGAACCTTAGCCATTGGATCAAGATCTCTCAGATCAACAGTGGGGATGCGATAAGCGATATAAAGGCGGACCCAATAGGAGTTATAAGGCGGAATCTATAATAATTCAAATCCAATAAGCGGCAATTTGGCAGATTTTCACAGTTTTTAGTGTGTTTCTCTGTGTAAACAGAGAACGCTGTTTCTGGGAATTTCAAAGGCCTGATGACCCATTCCGTTACAGAACAGGTGGCCACCATCCCTAAAGTCGTTTAGCAATGATTTCTAACGCTCAGAAGGGGATCTGAGCGGACAGAGACCGGGAAGCCAGAAAGCCGAGAAGGAGAAACGAACAGACAGTGCCGATTGGCTTTAAAGCCACAGACTGCCAGAAACAGAGACAAGCAGTGCTGAGACAGAGCGCAAACAAAGACAGAGAGCCTGTGAGGAGAGTCTGTGTACGCAGAAAGACTTGGGGGATCTAAGTAAAGCCTTGTTGTTTGTATCTGTTGTGTGAGACTCAAATTGAGCTCACTTTTGTAAAACCTTGCTTCTGAAGACATAATAGAGAGGTCACCACTGAAGGCTGAACCAGGAGACGTAGCCCAGGAGTATTGGGTGAACTCCTTATTAAACTTGTTGTGTTTATGTGTGTTTGTCTATTATGCTCTTTAACTGCTTCATTGTCTATGTATTTCACAAAGTAACATAGGCAAATCCATGCACGAGTCTGTAATACCTTAATAATTGTCTAAGATCTCATTATTAGATCAAGTGGTATCAGAGCTTTAGGTTTGCTAAGGTTAGACAAGCTTGTGCTGGATTGTTGAATGCTAACTAGGTCAAAGCTCAAATTAGGAGAAGGAGAACTAGTTGAGGCTAACCCAGAAATTGGAAGAGTCTATCCTAGGAGGAAAATGGCAGAAGAAATTCCCTTGGAATTAGACTCTCAGTTCATGGACAGTTTCATGACCATGAGAGCCATGGTAGAAGAGATGTATCGAGAATTTAAGAAAGGTCGAGGTGAAAGTACTTCAACCTCCAAACAAGACAAAGGAATAGAGGAACCTCTTCTAGATGGCCATTCAGAAGGCAAAGGGAAAAGGGAAGAGCCTCCTCCATCAACACCTCCTTCTAGCCCTGAAAATAAAAAGAAGAAAACATATTTGATTAAATTAGATGTAAAATTTGATTTGCCAATATATGATGGAGAATTAAATGCAGAAAAGATAGATAACTGGATTAGACAGATTGATGTATATTGTAGGGTGTAGAACATCGATTCAGAAAGGAGAAAGATTCAGCTGGCCAGCCTTCGCCTTGGAGAAACTACCCTAGTGTGGTGGGAAGGCAGGACACAAGCTTATTTGAAGAAGCATGGTAAAATTATTTATACGTGGAGTGAATTTGTTTCTGCCATTAAAAAACAATTCTACCCACTAGCTTATACGCAACAAGCAATGATGAGTTGGCAAACTCTTCGCCAATTAAAGGGGCAAAGTGTACAAAGCTATACCCAGGAATGTCGAAAAAGAGCTTTAATTCTAGGCATTTCTCTAAACTCACCTGAAACTTTGTTGAAGTATATAGGTGGTCTACATAGCTATTTGAGGCACACCATTCTCATGTTTAACCCTACTATCATAGATGAGGTATCAGTTCAGGCTACACATCTGGAGGCTAGAGGCAAGAATGTGAACCCAGAGATTGGGGGATCATCAAAACCCACTGCAAGCAAGAACAAGGAAAAGAGGAAGCAGAAACAGAAAGAGAGGAAGGCAAACTCTGTATAGAAAGACAAACCTTCATGCACTCACTACAAGAAGGATGGACATGATGATGAACATTGCTAGTCTTTGCATTCGGAGCTGAAACCCAAGAAGTTCAATGGCAAGAAGAAGATGACTGTTGCTGCTATTCAGAAAAATTTGGGGTCAGACTCAAGTGATGAAATAACAGTCACAGCCATAGGTATAAAAGGTAAAAATTCTGAAGCATCTACTAGTAATTCTGCACAATCTATTGATAATGAAGAAAATGAGAGGAAAAGGCATGAGCTTTTTCATATTAGAGTTATTTCCAAGCATCAAAAGATTGATACTTTATTTGATAATGGATCACAAGTAAACTTGATTTCTAAAGCAATTGTAAAGAAGTTGGGACTACTAACCACACCTCACAAGAAGCCATATCCATTAGGTTGGGTATCTGATAAAGCAAAGCTACAAGTGACTAGACAATGTAAATTTAGGTTTGCTTTTGGGTCAACATTTGTAGATGAGGTTGAGTTAAATATAGTTCCCTTGGATATATGTGGTATTGTTTTAGGAAGTCCTTACTTGTATGATAGAAAAGCCATTTTCTATAGAACTGAAAATAAGTATGAACTCGCAAAAGATGGAATAGAATATATTGTAAGAGCTCATCAGCTCAAAAATAACTACACTCTCATAAACTCAGGGCAGATGAAAAGGATTGTAAATTCATGCAAGCAATTTTTACTAATGGTTCGAAAGGAAAAGAACCCTACTAAAACCAATGTATTTGAAAACTGTGATGCTAAACAGAACGCTGATTTAGAAAAAGTTGTTTCAGAATATGATATCCTATTTCAAGAACCTAAAGTTTTGCCACCCAAAAGGGAAATAGTACATGATATTCATTTGCAGCAAGATGCTCCATTGCCTAACATCGGAATGTACAGGTTATCCGCTTTAGAGGATGCAGAGATCAAGAAGCAGGTACAGGAGTTGCTCAATAAAGGGTTCATAAGGCCAAGCACATCACCATGTGGATCTCCAATTGTGTTGGTGAGAAAGAAAGATGGTTTGTGGAGGATGTGCATTGATTACAGAACACTGAATAAAATAACGATCAAGAATCGTTATCCTCTTCGTTGCATAGATGATCTATTAGATCAGTTGAAAGAAGTTGTTTATATTTCCAAGTTGGACTTGCATAGTGGCTACCATCAAGTCAGAGTTGCAGAACAAGATGCATGGAAGACTGCTTTCAAAACAAAGCAAGGGCTGTATGAATGGCTAGTTATGCCTTTTGGCTTAACTAATGCTCCTGCCACTTTCATGAGAGTTATGAATCATGTACTCAGACCTTTTATTGATGATTTTGTAATTGTATATTTAGATGACATTCTTGTTTTCAGTAAAACATGGGAAGAACATTTGAAACATGTAAAGAAAACTTTAGATGTTTTGAAAAAAAAATCTCTGTTAAGTTATCAAAATGTGAATTTGGCAAAACATCTTTAAATTATTTGGGTCATATTGTAGGGGTGGTGAATTGAAGATAGATCCCTCTAAGGTTGAAGTCATTGTGAACTGGCCTAAACCCAAATCTGCTACAGAAATTAGGAGCAGCGCAATATTTGAGAAAGTTTATTGCTAACTTTTCCTTGATTGCAGCTCCCTTACATGCTTTAACAGGATTGAACAAGGTGTTTCAATGGGGAGGCAAACAGCAGAAAGCCTTCGACACCTTGAAAGAAAAAATTAGTACAACACCAGTACTAGCATTGCCAGATCTTCAAAGACCATTTGAGATTGAAACAGATGCCAATGACTATGCCATGGGAGCAGTGTTGATGCAACACGGTAAACCCATATGTTATCATTCTGAGACATTTAATTCTGCAGTAGTTAATTATCCCATATATGATAAAGAATTGTATGCATTAGTGCAGAATGTGAAAAAATGGAAACATTACCTATTGGGCAAAGAAACAATTATACATACAGATCATCAACCACTTCAATATTTGCACTCATAAACTAAATTACAGCAATCAAGACACTATAGGTGGATGGGTTTTCTACAACAGTTTCATCTTGTCATCAGATATAAGAAAGGCATACACAATAAGGTTGTAGATATGTTATCCAGACCAATCATAAATGCATCTACTATACTTAAGCATAACTCAGTATTGCATGAAAGCTACATTGAACAATATGCTCAAGATGTAGATTTTAAAGATGTATATGCAACTTTAAGTCATGGCAAACAAGTAGAAGAATTGGATTATCATGTTAAGGACCAACTCTTATATCATTTGGGAAAGTTATGCATTCCTCAAACTAAAAGAGTTAATATAATCTGAGAAGCACACACTTCTCTAATATCAGGTCACTTTGGGGTAAGTAAAACGGTTGCACAGCTGCAAAGATTCTGTTATTGGCCACAAATGAATGAGACAGTTTCTAGATATACTAAAGGGTGTACCATGTGTGCTAAAAGCAAGCCCAGCAACAGAAAACTAGGCTTGTACACTCCACTTCCAGTTCCATCTCATCCTCGGGAAAGTGTTTCCATGGACTTTGTTGGGGGATTGCCAAAATCTAATAAAGGTCATGATTATTTATATGTTATTGTGGACAGATTCAGCAAAATATGTATTTTAATACCTTGTAACAAGCAGATTACAGCTGAACAAACAGCAAAGTTGTTCTTTCAGCATGTATGGGTTCATTTTGGGTTACCCACTTCTATTGTATCTGATCGAGATTCCCAATTTGTTGGGAAGTTTTGGTCAAGTCTATGGGAGTTGATGGACACCAAATTGAAGAAAAGCACAGCATTTCATCCACAAGTATATGGCCAAACAGAGGTGGTCAACAGGACAATGATCCAGTTGCTCAGAGGCTATTGCAGCAAGCATCCCAAGCTTTGGGATGAACATTTGTGTTATGTGCAACATGCTTACAACCATGCTAAACACTCTTCTACACAGAGATCTCCTTTTGAGACTTGTTTTGGTTTTACACCAAAGTCTCCCTTGGATTTTGTCTTTAGTAAAGACATAGCAGTTGATGGACACAGTGATGTGGACAAAGCAACCAAGTTCATTGAACAGATCCAAGAAATTCACCAGGCAGTGCAGGAACAGCTGGAACAGAGCCAGGCCAAGTACAAGGCAAGGCATGACAAGCATCGAATTGAGCATAGCTTCCAAGTTGGTGATCAAGTCTGGTTGTACATCAGCAAAGACAGAATGCAAGGTGAAGGTAAGAAGTTGAAGCCAATAAGGTATGGGCCTTTCAAGATACTTGAGAAAATTGGTGAGAACGCTTTTCGCCTTGATTTGCCAGCTTACATGCACATCTATTCAGTAGTTAATGCAGAGAACTTGAGACTGTTTGAACCTTCATTGATTGAAGATCCTGAAGAGCAAAGTCAGTTGCCTTCTATTGATGATCTGTTGCCTGAATATCTCAATGAATTGCAGGAAGATATAGTTCTGGACAGGAAGGTGAGAACTACACCAAAGGGGATGTTGAGTACCTCAGAATCGGACTCAAGGGTTCAAAACCAAGCAGTGCAAGATGGATAGAGATTGGACAAGTAAGGAAGTTGTATCCTCACTTGATTGATGCTTAAAAACCAACTTTTTGTGGTCCAAAAGCTTTTTCAGTGGGAAGGCGTGATCCAAATGGATCCTAGAAAACCCTCTAAGTCTTCTAAAGATCAAAACTATCACATGAGAAGAACTTTTAGAAAAGTTGGATAACACTATCGGGAGGCAAAAACATAAAGAAAACAGTGAAATGAAGCCTATCGGAGGTCAACGGAGCAATGCACAGGAGTCGTCGGATCTGGCCGATCAACGGTCCAGATCCGATCAGCAAATCGCAATCGGCGGTGGCAAGCAGAGGCTATCGGCGGAGACCACATGGAATATGCGACAACGATCAGCGGGGTCAACGAGGACCGTCGATCAAGCGTGCAGATCGACGGCCCAAGTTGAATCACAATATCGCGTCAGCAAACCACAAAGGAGCGCTTACAAACGGCCCGGGGGTATGTGCGATATGCGATTGCGATCAATCGCATCCAACATTGCATCGAAACATTACAATGAAGCGAGGCCGATATAAACATAACTCGCGATAGCCGGACCCAATGGAGATATAGATGATATTTCATATATTTTGATATCTAGAAAACGACATTTTCCTTTGTATTTGCGTTTTTCGTTAAATAAACGAAATACGAAGGAAATGTGTCGATGCGATGAAACCGGACCCAAAAGGGTTTATGAATGCAAATATATAATATTTCAAGTCCGTCTAAAGCCATTTTACAGGGTTTTTCAATATTTTCATGTACTTTTAAAATACAAAGGGAAATCACGAAACAAGCGGGATTTCCGCCCGAGCCCATACACTGGCTGCCACGTGTCCAGGCCCTAGAGATAGAAAACCACCCTTTTCGGGCGGTTAACCCCCATACGAATGAGCTGCCCGAAATGAACCTCAGCCGTTACATCAAGATCTCTCAGATCAATGGTGGGGATGCGATAAGCGATATAAAGGCGGACCCAATAGGAGTTATAAGGCGGAATCTATAATAATTCAAATCCAATAAGCGGCAGTTTGGCGGATTTTCATAGTTTTTAGTGTGTTTCTCTCTGTAAACAGAGAACGCTATTTCTGGGAATTTCAAAGGCCCGATGACCCATTTCGTTACAGAATAGGTGGCCACCATCCCTGAAGGCATTTAGCAATGATTGCTAACGCTCAGAAGGGGATCTGAGCGGACAGAGGCTGGAAAGCCAGAAAGCCGAGAAGGAGAAACGAACAGACAGCCCCGATTGGATTTAAAGCCACAGACTGCCAAAAACAGAGACAAACAGTGCTGAGACAGAGCACAAACATAGACAGAGAGTCAATGAGGAGAGTTTGTGTACTCAGAAAGACTTGGGGGATCCAATTAAAGCCTTGTTGTTTGTATCTGTTGTGTGAGACTCAAATTGAACTCACTTTTGTAAAAACTTTGCTTCTGAAAACATAATAGAGAGGTCACCACTGAACGCTGGACCAGGAGACGTAGCCCAGCAGTATTGGGTGAACTCCTTATTAAACTTGTTGTGTTTATGTGTGTTTGTCTATTATGCTCTTTAACTGCTTCATTGTCTATGTATTTCGCAATCTTTTCGATCCATTGCACAAAGTAACATAGGCAAATCCATGCACATGAGTCTGTAATACCTTAATAATTGTCTAAGATCTCATTATCAGATCAATGCAGCATGATGAGAGGAGGTGCAGTGCGGATGTAGTGCTGGGAGAAAGGACCAGCAGCAGCATAGATGCAGAGGGAGTTGTTGTACAGATGCAGCAGTGACAGTGGCAGAACCATGGGCAACAGTACATGATGTGACAGTGCAGAGGATGTTGGGCAGGAAAGCATACCATCAACACAGGTATCGGTGCCGGATGATCAGAGTAATACTCAGTGAGGAGTATTGCTAGAGCACAATCCTCGCTAAGAGGGAGTGTTGATTTGGGGTAGCATCAGATGTGCACTAGCCACGAAATTTGGTGGAGAGGTTGGGGCACATAAGATCCCCAATACCCAGAAAGGGTTTGGGCATATTCTAAACAGTTCATGAGATATTAAAATAATTAATATTTTTAATGGAGTCCCTAAGTCTAAACTTAGGAAAAATAAAATATTAATGGAAATTAATATGAAACTGTGTTAAAATGGTCCAGACTCCAAAAGACATGGATCAAGCCAGATCTCATCTTAGTCGTTGATTAGGGACTTACTCTCGGCCATTGATATGTCAACAGGAAAAGTATAAGAGGAGGCTTAAGGGTCACTTGGAGAAGACACACCAGAGTGATCAGTCATTCTATTCTCTAGAGCGGGGTTTGCTAAGAGAGATAGAACTAGAGATCGGGAGTTGCAGCTGAGGGGCATTGAGTACAGAGAGACAGAGAGGCAGAGATAGTGCCGGGAGAGCAGCGCAGTAGCCGGGGAGAGTGACGCAGAGCTAGCTAGGGCTCACGCAAGGCCACGCAGAGGCAGTCAGGAGTTGCGCAGAGCCTCAGAGAGGCCAGCGTTGCTGACGCAGAGGGCCAGAAGGCTGACGCAAGGCCTCCTAAGGCTGACGCAGACCCATCCGGGGTGACGTAGGGCCAGCGCTGGGCAGAGAGGGGCTGACGCAGTCCAGAGAGAGGCTGACGCTAGGGTTTCTGGGGCAAATTGGTGCTGAGGAGCTGCCGGAAGGATTATCCGAGGTTTCAGCTAGGATATTTGTCAGAAACTGAGAGGTATTACTACCAAGGAAATTCTCTGTTAGGTAGGCCAGTTTCGGCACCTAGATTGTACTTTGATATTGCTTAATAAGAAAACCCTCAGATAGCTGCACCGGTTTTCCCACATTGGGTTTTTCTGGGGACATTGGTCCAAAAATAATGGTGTCATATGGTGTGATTGTTTATGTTTCCTTTAGCTGTTGATCTGTAATATGCTGAGCATGCACTAGTGTTTATTTTCAGTATTTACATCGTAAATAACTTGTTAAGAAAAATAACAAGTAGGTAGAAATAAATTAAATAATGTGCATGGAGGGTTTCTAACTAAGTAAACTTAGAAACTTCAACATCAACATGGTATCAGAGCATTGTAGATCACAGTGGAGTTGAAGGCACCAGCTAAATCAGAAAATTTGCAGCAGAAACAATTGTCCCGAGAGACAGAAGTTGTTCCTAAGCAGAAAGCAGCAGAGAAGGGGTGACGCAGAGGATCTGTGTCATCATTTCGAGCCAGAGAAAGGGTCAACGCAGAGGCAAAGGAAGGCAAAAGAGGCTCACGAAGAGCCACATCATCCTACTCAGTCAGGTAGGCTTCACGCAGTTGGCCGGAGGAGCGATTTAGACTTGTCGGGATTGCACAGAGCTAAGAGGCTTAATTTCTTCAACTGCTGGGGCCTAAGGAGCTGTGGGCAGATTGTGGATTGGGAATTTGGTGGGGTTTTGTTTCTGTCGAAATAGAAAAGTACCTAACGGGACAGAACCAAGGTAGAGGGAACCGCTGCCTTGAGAAATTTCTAGCCAAAGAAATCCAGATCCGTGTTGCAGGTGCACAGAGGATCGGAGAGGACCAATTCGACAGCTGGCAGGAGGATTTCCAGGAGGTAAATCGAGACTCAAAGGGAGTCCAAGAGAAGAGCAGAGATGGCAATGGACGAACTGAGGGATCAGGACAGGTTGGACAATGCTTCCAACTTTGTCATCTAGAAGGCCATGATCCTGTCTGTTCTAGATAGACATCGCATCAAGGGCTTCGCCTTGAGAACCATGGCTATCCCAGTCGACCCGGTTGATAATGAAAGGTACGAGGATGCAATGGCCAAGGCAAAGTGCATAATCCTTGATGGGGTCAAGGATCATGTAGTTCAGCATATTGTCGAGAAGAACACAGCAAAGGATATGTGGGATACCTTGATGACATTGTATCAGGGCACTTCCATGCAGAGGAAGATGCTACTAGAGAATCAGCTGCAGTCATATCAGATGCAGAAGGGGGAGCAGATAGATCTATACCTTGGCAAGTTGCAGGAGATTCGGGACCAACTTACTTCCATAGGGGCAACGCTGGATCAAGAGTTCATGGTGAGGACCACCCTGAATGCAGTCTTCCAGGATTGGGAGACATTTGTCCAAAGCATTTTGGGCAGAGCTAATCTTCCAAGATGGGAAGAGATGTGGGCAGCTCCTCGCCAAGAAGAGATCAGACGACTGACCAAGGCGGGAAGTAGCAACAAATGAGGTCGAATCAAGAAAGAGGAGGAAGAGGATGCAGCTCTAGCATATGCGTGACAGCAAAGGAAGAGAAAGAAGAAGGACATCTCCAAGGTAAAGTGCTTCCATTATGGGGAGTTGGGTCATTATGCAACCCAGTGTCCTAGGAAGAAGAATAAGGGAGAGGCTTCTAACTCCAAGGCAGCTCCAACTAAGGCGGAAAAAGAAGACGAGACGGATGACGACTGTGCCATGAGTGCTCATGCACTTCTAGAGAAGAGGTGGGGTGACATCGAGCTGTAGTCAGGAGGACTACAGAAGATGAGGGGCAAGATCCTTGAAGTACCCAAACTCTTGGATCATATCCGGCTACAGGAGCCCCAAATGACAGTAGTAAGATGACGGATGTCGGTACAAGCAAGATGCAGATGGAACGACAAGGTAGTGCTAGAGTGCAGTAGTCTCTAGTAGCGCAGAGATGGTTACAGCAATGCGAGAGGCACAGAGATGTTGCAGCAACACAGAGGCAGCAGAGGGATCACAGGATAGCAACAAAGGTAGCTTCAGCATCAGGGGGCTTCTAAGCTGAAAAGGATGTCAGTAATTGGGTAGATCAGTAACTGAGTTGCAGTGCAGCGATTAGCAGTGGTAGTGCTATGGGCAGCACGATGCAGCATGGTGAGAAAGAACTGCATTGCAGATGCAGTGTTGGCAGGAAGGACTAACAGCAACGCGAATGCAGAGGGAGCTGAGTACAGATGTAGTAGTGGCAGTCGCAGAGCCATGGGCAATAGTATAGGAGGCAGCAATGTAGAGTATGTTGGGGAGCAGGCCAAGCATCAGTACAGGTACAAGCGCCAGATGATCAAGGTGATGTTTAGTGGTGGAGCATTAATAGAGCACATTCCTCGCTAAGAAGGAGTGTTGATTTGGGGTAGCATCGGATGTGCTCTAGCCATGAAAATTGGTGGAGAGGCTAAAGCACATGCAATCTCCAATACCCAACAATGGTTTAGGGAAATTCCACCCAGTTATAAAGATATTAAAATAATTAATATTTTTAATGGATCCTAAGTCTAAACTTAGGAAAATAAAAATATTAATGGGTATTAATATAAAACTGGGAACTGGGTGAGAATGTTCTAAAAGACATGGATCAAACCAAATCTAATCTTAGTCGTTGATTAGAGATTTAATCTCGACCGTTGAAGACTCAACAGTAAAAGTATAAGAGGAGGCTTGAGGGTCAGTTGGAGACACACCAAGATTGATCAGTCAGTTCGATTTTCTAGAGCGGGGTTGCTGAGAAAATTCAAACAAGTGATCTGAGTTGTAGCAAGGGGCAGTGAGTGCATAGCAGAGAGGCAAAGATAGTGCTGGAGAGCCAGCGTAGTGACACAGGAGGCTACGCAGAACTAGCAGAAGCCACGCAAAGGCCCAGAGAGATTGCGCAGAGGCTAGCAGGGCCTGTCATGGGTGACGCAGAAGTCCAGAGAGCCAGCACAGAGCAACAGAGGGCTAACGCAAAGGGTTTCAGAGCTACGCAGAGCCTCAGAGAAGCATTGGAAGGAATTTCGTGGAGCAGACTTCCTGAATATCTGCTTCCGAAGAGAGATATCACTGCCAGATAGATATCTCTGTTGGGTGAGCCAGTTTGGCACCCTAGTTGTACTCAAGAAAGCTGTTTAATAATAAAACCCTCAGAACTGTTGCACCGGTTTTCCCAAGTTGGGTTTTTCCTGGGACGATTGTCCAAAAATAACGGTGTCCCTTGTGTGTTTGTTTGTTATTTCAGTTGTTGATCTGTAGATGGTTGAGACTGCATTTGTGTTTATTTCAGTATTTATATGGTTAGATAACTTGTTAAGGCATACACAGGTAAGTGAAATAAACCAAATAATGCAGTAGGAATTTCGGATGTGTTAGATTCAGAAAAATCAACAAAATCAAGTTCATGCCTAAACCTAGCACGTGTAGCACATATATAACACTAGTGTTCTTGCTAGACTCCCTCTGAATGTTGATGGTCCCTCTCCCGACTAGAGTACATTTAGTCTTGTTTCCCACTTGAATCTGGAAGTCCATCTTTCTTCCTTATAACTGAAAAATATTCTCTAACTCCCGTCATATGTGTTGACGCTCCACTATCAATATACCAGACACCTATGGATGTAAAGCTTGAGAGGCAAGCTATGAGAGTGAATTCGTCCTCTAGCCTTAACGACAAATCCCTTTCTTCTCTCCCTTATTCCGGTTTGGACATTGGCTAACAGATTGTCCTAGTTAGCACGACCAAAGCACTGTTGAAATATGTAACTAGGTTCGGTCTTCATAATGACATATGTAATCATTATTTTATATATTTAATGTAAAGAGAAAAATAAATTTATTATTCTTATTCTTGAGGCATGTTTCATGCTCAAGGAAAAAATATTTTTAGGTCAAGCACCCATTGAGTGCTTCTAGGATTGTCATATAGTCAATTGAGTCATTCTCGTGTATTGAAGACGCATTTGGGCTTGTTACATATTGTGAAGAAAATTTATTTGAGTCAAAAGACCCTCCAAGACCCCGTCATGGCACAAAGATCAAGTCGGCCTAAAGATAGCAATTCGTACTCCTCAAAAGCCTATATATAAGAAGGAACTCGGCGTCATTTGGACACACACTCAAGCAAGTTCGATCTCTTAAGATAGAAGCTGGAAAAGGGACGAAAAAGAAGAAGAAGAGCAAGATCGAAGATTTAGGCCTCTCTCTTGTATTAGGGTTTCTACAATTACTGAGCAAGACGAAATTTTGAAGCTACTAAGTCGAAATTCTGAAGATGCATCGAAGTTGTGAAGTTGCATCGAAATTGTGAAGTTGCAAGGTCGAAGCTGTGAAGTTGCTTCTTGGTCGAAGTTGTGAAGCTGCAAGGTCGAAGCTGTGAGACTGCAAGGTCGAAGTTGTGAAGCTACAAGGTCGAAGCGGTGACGTTGCTTATAGGTCGAAGTTGTGAAGCTGCAAGGTCGAGGTTGTCTAGTTGCCTTTACGTCGAAGTTGTGAAGTTGCAAGGTCAAAGTTGTGATGTTGCATCAAGGTCGAAGTTGTGAATCTACTAGGTCGAAGTTGCAGAAATTGTTGCAGGGGGTCGAACTTGCTGGAAGGTCGAAGTTTGTTGCTGGAGCTGTGCAAATCAAGAAGGAAGGATGACTTGGTCTTGGAGGAGTCTTGGTTAAGGGTCATAGGCCTTGGAATTCGTCAATTGAAGATTCTATAAGAAGAGAAGAATTCTTGTGGGTTTTCCTCTCAATGTTAGGATATTCCTACACAAAGGAAATAATTAAGTACAACTTGGTCTAGTTTATAGTTATGTAAAATGTGTTTCTTTAGTATGTACTTTTTGTAACTTACAATCCGACGATCATGATATGTTCTAGACATGAAGTGATCCGATAGTTCATTCTCTCCTCGGTATTACGACACTTGATCCTTGGCTTAACACCCAATTGGTCCATGATCTCTATTTAAAAAGCATGGAGGGTCATTGTTAGGTGGTCATTCATGAGAGAAACTTATGTAAATTTTCTTTCTTTCACATTAATAAATTCCCTTAAGTGGTCGCGTTGGCTCACGCTATGGACTATTTCCCTGTTTGAGGGTTTTAACCATGTCAAGAATACTAGTGTACTGATATGTGATATGTTTGTGAGCGGTGTCCTTTGGTGTTTTATCTAAGGAACTTAACCTGTAAATTCCTACACTCAAGTGGAGAGGTTTTGGCCTTGGTTGATCGCCTATATTTTGTGTCCTCTTGTCTCATTGTTCTTTATTGTTTAGTAGTTGTTTGATGATAAGAACACAATAATAATCAAGTTGAAAATAAGCTAATCAAGATAAGTAAAAAGATATCACACACAGTTATCAAAGTAAGAGAAATCCCCGACACTTGCTGCCCCTAGATTTCTCAACAAGCACTTGATCTTACTAAAGTCTTTCTTCTTCTTTTCTCCTTTTGGGCCTAACCCCTTGTTGGAACCCTTCTTCTCCTTCCCTTTTCCTGCTAGGGCTACGTTTCCTGTTCCTTCTCAATCTTGGAGTTTTTTCGTTGCTGCTACTACTGCCACTGACCAAGCTGAGCCTAAGCTCCTCCTAAGTGAAATTGCTCCATAGGCGAACCCAACTTAGTAACTAGTCTCATCCATTGATAACTTGGACAAAGGCATCCCATGTTAGTTTTTGGTAGCATCGAATGTGCTCTAGCCATGAAAATTGGTGGAGAGGCTAAGGCACATGAGTTCTAAAGAACCCAAAAACCGTTTGGTGAAATTCCACCCGGATTGTATTTTATTAAAATAATTAATATTTTTAATGGGGTTCCTAAGTCTAAACTTAGGAAAATTAAAATATTAATGGGTATTAATCAAAATATGGGTGAGAATGATCTAGAAGGCGGATCAAGTCAAGTTTTAATCTTAGTCATTGATTAGAGACTTAATCCCAACCGATGAAGTCTCAACGAGAAAAGTATAAGAAGGAGGCTTGGGGTTCAGTTAGAGATAGATAGAAAGTTGATCAATCGGTTAGATTTTCCTAGGGCATGGTTTGCTAAGGAATTCGAACCAGTGATCAAGTAGTGAGGATCATAGGTAGTACTGGAAAGAAGTGATTTCTAGTTCCAGTGAATAAATGTCAGAGAAGACAGTGAATATTAATAGAGCCAACGTTGAGCCAAGGAGGGACAGCGCAGTAGCTGGAGGAGATTGACGCAGAGGGGCAGCGCAGAAACTGGAGGAGGTTGACGCAGAAGTGCTGGGAGATAAGCAGAGATCAATGCCAGGAATCACTGTGGATGATTGGCAGGAGAAATCTAGATTACTTAGTAGCAGAAGCAGCCCAAGTTGACGCAGTCAAAGGAAGTCTCCACGCAAAAGTCACGCAGAGGCTGCATAGGCTCACACAAAGACTGCGCAGTGGGTCATCTAGGAGCTGGGGACAGGATAAAATCTCCAGAATCAGTGTGAGAAAATTCTCAGTTATCTTCTCTGAGTGGATTGCCATTTTCTCTGGGGCATCCAGATTGTATTCAAATATTTACTGCCAATAATAGAAACCCTCAGATCTTGCACCGGTTTTCCCACATTGGTTTTTTCGGGGACGATTGTCCAAAAACAAGTGTGTCAATGTGATTGTTCATATGCTGATGTTTCTCTTGCCTTTTAATTTTCAGTTCTTAATTTGTGAAGTCTGCAACTGAATTTATTTTGATATTTACTGAAGCATTGGTGAATAACTTATTGTAAATAAGTAGGAGAAATAAATCAATTACTGCAGCAAATTTTCACATGGTATCAAAGCAAGGTCCAGGCAAGATGGAAGCAAAGAAAAAGGGCATGGAGAATAGTAGGGATCATAATATTTCTGAATTAGCTTCCAGTTTGAAGGAGGAATTTGCTTGCTTATCAAGTTCTACATCAGCCAAGGATTGGTACATTGATAGCGGGGCTTCAGCTCATATGACTGGAGAGTGAGATTATTTCACGAGCTATTAGGAGGAACAGATGAACTTCCAAATCACAATCAGTAATAGGACGAAATGCACCCCAATACGAAAGGGCACCGTTACATTCCAGACAGTGGCAGGAGATAGTCTTCGAGCCATGAACGAACTGCATGTGCCAAGTATGGGAATGAATTTGATTTTTGTATCTCAATTACAAGATAAGGGATATGATATGTACTTCATCGGTAATAGAGTATATGTCAAGCATCCTAAGTGGAAAAAGAGGGCCCAAATTGGAACTCGAAGCAACAGGTTATACAAGTTGCAACTCGAGTCTCCTATGGCATTGATAAGCAGTAATGTCAGTGGAGAAAAAGAATTAAATGAACTGTGGCATAGAAGGATGGGACACTTACATCATGGGGAGTTAAGGATGCTCAAGGAAACTGTTACAAGGGTTCCAGTGCTTACTACCAAGCATGATGATACATGCAAAGGTTGTGTACTAGGCAAGTATGCCAAAGCAGCTTATTCCAGAAGCAACAATAGAGCTAAGAGTGTATTAGGCTTAATACACTCAGACATCTGCAGTCCAATGTCTACAAGAGCCATCAGTGGTGCTGAGTATTTTGTCACCTTCATAGATGACCATTCCAGGAAAACTTGGATTTATTTTTTGAGAACCAAGGATGAGGTCTTTGATCGGTTTAAGGAGTTTAAAGCTCTAGTGGAAAACTAGATAGGAAGGAAGATCAAGATATTGCGCTCAGAAAATGGCGGAGAATACACGGATAAGGACTTCACGGATTTCTGCGCAAGAGAAGGGATCAGAAGAGAATGGACAGCACCTTATAATCTAGAGCAGAATGGAGTCGCAGAAAGGAAGAACAGAACTATTGTTGGAACAGCAAAGGCGATGTTATATGATCAGAATCTACCCAAGTTTTTATGGGCAGAAGCATGCAGCACCGCTGTATACATTCAGAATAGGACTCCTCATAGGGCTTTAGGAAAGAAGACGCCAGAGGGTATTTTCACGGAAAAGAAGCCAGAAGTTAGTCATCTCGGGATATTTGGAAGTGTGGCTTATTGCCATATTCCATAAGAGAAGCGGAGCAAGTTAGAGCAAACTGCCGAAGTTGGGTATCTCGTGGGTTACAGCGAAACTTCAAAGGCGTATCAAATCTACATCCCGAGCAGTAGGAAGATTATAATAAGGCGGGATGCGAAGTTCATGGAAGATAGGGCCTTCAGGAAATCTCGAGAGATGACGTTTGAAGAATAGGTTGAGGATGCTCCGTTGGTCCAGCAACAGGGATCAGATTTGGCAAGAAGACACGTATCTGGTTCAAGCACGGTAATAGTACTAACATCTCCTCAAGAGAAGAGGAGCTAGGAATGTCACAACAAGGACAACAACAGGAAGAGGAACAGATGGAACCTTCCACCACCAATGGAAGGACTAGTTGTGAAGTACAACAAACTCTGAGGGATGCAGAGGAATTCGTTGGAGCTCCTAGTGCCGAGAAAAGGCAACATAGACAACCTGACAAGTACCAAGCATTGGTAGCTCAGGTCAAAGAACCTTCTAGTTTTCAAGAAGTCGTTCAGCGCCAGGTATGGGTGGATGCCATGGTAGAAGAGTACAATTCCATCATGACAAATGATGTCTGGGAAATTGTACCAAGACCAGAGAACAGATCAGTTGTGGGTTCGAGATGGATCTACAAGATCAAGTATGCTACAGATGGCAACTTAGACAAGTACAAGGCTAGGTTCGTCGCAAAAGGATATGCTCAAAAGGAAGGAATAGACTATAAACAAACCTTTGCCCCAATGGCTCGGTATACCTCTATCAGATCCATTTTATCCCTTGCAACACAAATGGGATGGGAGATTCACTAAATGGATGTCAAGATAGCATTCTTGAATGGGGTGATGGAAGAAGAGGTATATATCGAACAACCAAAAGAGTTCGAAACACATGAAAAGAGAACTCATGTGTGTAGGTTGAAGAAAGCCTTGTATGGGCTGAAACAAGCACCCAGAGCTTGGTATGGTCGAATTGGCAGCTACTTACAACAGTTTGGATTCATCAAGAGCGATGTCAATCCCAATCTCTATTATTTGTTAGTAGAAGGTGAGCCTCTAATTATGGTATTGTATGTGGATGATCTATTTTTGACAGGATCGTCCAGACTCAGAGGATTGCAAGAAGAACCTGGAAATAGAATTTGACATGAAGGATTTGGGGCTAATGCACTATTTTTTGGGATTGGAAGTTTGGCAGCAGGATGGTGAGATCTTCCTTGGCCAAGGTAGATATGCATCAAAAATTCTGAAAAGACTCTGAATGCAGGATTGCCGACCTATGGCTACACTTATGATTACCAATTGGAAGAAAATAGATGCTTCTAGAGACAAGGAAGTGGACCCCACCTTATATAGACAACTTATTGGGTCGCTTATGTATCTGGTCAACACCAGGCCAGACATATGTTATGTTGTCAACACCCTTAGTCAATTCATGGTGGAACCAAAAAGGGCACACTGGTCAACAGAAAAGCACATTATTGGGTATGTGCAGGGAACAGTCAACATTGGATTAAGATACACCAAGGGTGATGATATCGAATTGAGTGGATTCACTGATAAAGATTGGGCAGGAAGTTCAATAGACAAGGAAAGTACCACTAGGTATTGCTTTGATATTGGATCTAGGATGACCTCCTGGTGCAGTAAGAAGCAGAAATCGGTAGCACTGAGCCCTGCTGAAGCCGAGTATATGGCAGCTAGCAAAGCAACATGTGAAGTTATATGGCTCAGGAAACTGCTTGTAAATCTATTCAGAAAAGGATGGAAGCGACAAATATCTTTTGTAATAATCAGAGTTGTATCAAGCTCTCTGAAAATCCAGTGTTTCATGATCGCTCCAAACAAACTGATATTCGATGTCACTTTATCAAGGACTGTGTTCAATGTGGGGTGGTACAGTTGGAGTGTACTCCCACAGGAAATCAGGTAGAAAATATACACACCAAGGCTCTAGGAAGAACAAAGTTTGTTCAATTTCAGGAACAGAAGAGTATGCTGGAAAATCCCTTTCAATAACGTGATGCAACGTTTGAGAGAGAGTTGTAGTACAGATGCAGTAGTGGCAGTGGCAGTGTCATGGGTAGCAGTACAGTTGCAGCGGCAGCGCAGTGTTGGTGGCAGCAACAGTGCAGCAAGGAGGTGCTTCAGAGACAGAGCAGCATGCAATTGGACATTGTTGCTATAGCATTTTCATCGCTAAGAGGGAGTGTTAGTTTTTGGTAGAATTGGATGTGCTCTATCCACGAAACTGTTTAGTGAAATTCCACACGCATTGTATTTTATTAAAATAATTAATATTTTTAATGGGGTTCCTAAGTATAAACTTAGGAAAATTAAAATATTAATGGGTATTAATCAAAATATAGAAGGCGGATCAAGTCAAGTTTTAATCTTAGTCGTTGACTAGAGACTTAATCTCGGTCATTGAAGTCTCAACGAGAAAAGTATAAGAAGGAGGCTTGGGGTTCAGTTAGAGATAAATAGAGAGTTGATCAGTCAATTTGATTTTCCTAGGGCAGGGTTTGCTAAGGAATTCGAACCAGTGATGAAGCAGTGAGGATCAGAGGCAGTATTGGAAGGAAGTGATTTCCAGTTCCAGTGAATATACGTCAGAGAAGACAGTGAAGATTAATAGAGTCAAGGAGGGACAGCGCAGCAGCTGGAGGAGATTGACGCAAAGGGGCAATGCAGAAACTAGAGGTTGACGCAGAAGTGTTGGGAGATAAGCAGAGATCAGTGCCAAGAATCACTGTGGGTGATTGGCAGGAGAAATCTCGAATTCTCACCAGCAGAAGCAACAGCATCCCAAATTGACGCAGTCAGAGGGAGTCTCCATGCATAAGTCACGTAGAGGCTACGTAGGTCACGCAGAGACTGCGCAGTGGGTCATCTAGGCTCTAGGGACAGGATAAAATCTCCAGAATCAGTGTGAGAAAATTCTTAGTTATCTTCTCTGAGTGGATTGCCATTTTCTCTAGGGCATCCAGATTGTATTCAGATATTTACTAGCAATAATAGAAACCCTCAGATCTGCCACACCGGTTTTCCCACATTGGGTTTTTCCGAGGACGATTGTCCAAAAAAAATTGTGTCAATGTGGTTGTTCATATGTTGATGTTTCTCTTGCCTTTTAATTTTTAGTTCTTAATCCTGTGAAGTATGCAGTTGAATTTATCTTGATATTTACTGAAGCATTGATGAATAACTTATTATAAATTTGGAGAAATAAAACAATTACTACATCAAATTTTCACATCCCACTGCCTAGAGAACCCATTCAAGGCCACTCACACTAGCTCATCATCGCTTGGCTCATCTCCTACTACAGCCAACTCATCCCTGGCAAGACGAACTTTGTTAAGATAGGAAACCACGTCTTCACCCTTGAGCATTTTAATTGTCCTCAACTTTTCTCTGAGAAACAATTTCTTGTTTTTCATAGACTTCTAATTACAATTGCGTTACGCATCTCTTTCGTTGTGTCCTTCTCTGCGATATGAGGAACTATATGGTCCTTGACACCATCAAGGATAATCCAATTGGCTTTGGCATTCTCTTTTTTATAGGTTGTCAACTGTTGTGGATCTGTCGATACATGTTAATTTTAGGTATGTTCTATGCTGATAGCAAATTTACTTCAATTTTCCATATTAGCTCAATATCAATTCCAGATTAGCAATCACAATTAGCATGATAGTAAAATGCAGATAGAACATAAACATATATCGCAAGAGACAAGCCAAGACAACAGGACACAAGATGTGGCGCCAGCCAGGGACAAACCCCAATGTGGGGAACCTTTGATCAATTTTTCTTATGTTCTTCAATAGTTCAGTAGAGAGAGAGAGAGTACATATACATCAGAAGTCAGCATCTTGACTTATCAAAATTAGAGCAAAGATCTTCTCTAAGAAGATGTCACATGAGGTAGCTGATTTGGACATAGGTGATTCCATCACCTTGCTGTACCTATCACTGTGTTGCACCATGTTGCACCATCATACCATGTCCATGTTGCACCATGCTACACAATCACCATGTCCATCATCACTGTGCTGCACTATGTTGTACCATCACCATGTCCATCATCACTGTGTTGCACCATCACCATGTCCATCATCATTGTGCTGCACCATCAATGAGTTGTACCTCATCATGTTGTACCCAACATGCTGCTCTTCATCATCATGATGTACTATTCATCATGTTGCACTATGCATCATGTTGCACTATGCATCACTGTGCTGCACCACTGTCACTGTGCACTATGTTGCACCATTCACACTGTTGTACCCATCATTGTGCACTATGTTGCACCATTCCATCACTGTGCACTATGATGCACCATCATACTGTTGTACCCATCATTGTGCACTATGCTACACCATTCCATCACTGTGCACTATGTTGCACCATCATATTGTTGTACCCATCATTGTGCACTATGTTGCACCACTCCATCACATCATGTTGCACCCCTTTACATCATGATGCAGCATTCATCATCATGTTGTCTTCAAACTAAGATAGCAGCACCAAGGTAGTCCTAGCTATGGTGTTATGGCCTGCGGCCTAGCACATAGCAATGCTAAAGAGAATGTCTTCGAAACTTTACTTTCATCAAACCATCAAAGAATGCAGACATATATATCACTGATATACAGGCAGATCCATATACTGTCCTCGTCTGAAGTCATTCCTCCGAGAGATTGTACGTAGGATTGTTGTAGATAACATCCTCACATAACAGCGTATTAGATTTAGGCTTCCATAACAGCGTATAGGAATTAGGCTTCCATTCCATGACAGCGTATAGGATTTAGGCTTCCATAACAACATATAGGAATTAGGCTTCCATTCCATGACAACGTATAGGATTTAGGCTTCCATAACAGCGTATAGGAATTAGGCTTCCATTCCATGATAGCGTATAGGATTTAGGCTTCCATTAGGGCAGCGTATACTCTTAGTGACTTTTCCTTCCACCAAAACCCAAATGAGTGGAGATGAAAAGATCACATGAGATGAGTGAAAAATGACTTGCAAGCCACCTCCTTTTATAGTAAAATGTTGAGGATAGATGGGGGCAATTTGGTTGGTGGCTAACCTTGACGAATTGTCCCATAACACAAATAAATTCATATCTCCATGAATACTTATCGAAATCAGATGATCTTTAGATCAATCCTACACCTCTCGATGAGAGGAATCCAAGAAAAATATCAGCTGCCATGAATAAGTAGACCCACATGGAGTTTGGCCCTAGTTGCCAATTTTAACAGTCCCTCTCAACTAGGGAGAACTCCATATATCCATCTACCAAACTATACTATCTCTACCATCAGTGCCCTGCTCTACTCTGTTGAACTAAGAGGAAGAAGAAGTGATCGAGAATGTATCATACCATCCTCTACTGACCCGAAATCAGTCCCATATAAAAGAGAGTGTCTCATACCACTCTTATTGATCCGAAATCAGTTCCAAATAAAGAGAGTGTATCATACCACTCTTACTAATCCGAAATCAATTCCAAAATAGAGTGAGTTATATCACTCTTACTGACCCAAAGTCAGTTCCAATTGATCCCATATCAATATCATCCTAGCATAGGGAGTACGGTAGTAACACGATGCGTCCATCGATACTACTATGGTCCCTATCCTCATTTCCCTACTCATTGGCCAGATGAGAGGTACTTCCCATGAGTCCCAAACTGCATGGGTAGGATGTCTTAGCAGGAGAAGGATGAACCACTCATCCTCCCTACATGTCACCAGGGGTATCCCAGGGGAAGGCAAAACAACTCACCCTGTACACAACAAATCACTAGGGAAGGATGAACCACTCATCCTGCCTACATAGCAAACCACTAGGGGAAGGTTGAACCACTCACCCTATGGTTGCTCATCGCTCCAAGATGTACCCCCAAGCCCCCCGGAGCTCCCAGAGCTCAATGTCCCTATCATACAGGACCCTTCGGAGAGAGTTTCTCCACGACTCCTAGTCATTCTCAGAAAGTCAAGAATTTGACCTTTCCCAAGGGCTTCGATAGAATATAGGCGACCTGCATATCAGTCCCAATGCGATGGAGCCTTCTTGTTCGATGTACCATATCCTAGATAAAGTGGTACCTGATGTCAATATGCTTGGAGCAATCATAGAACACGGGATTCCTTAACAATTGAATCCCCTTCTGGTTGTCACAGAAGATCACGATGGTATCCAACACGTGTCCAAACAACTCACTGAAGAGCTTCCAGAACTAGATAGCTTCACAGGAGACCATACTCACTGCTATGTATCCGGCCTCATCAATGCTCAAAGCAACCGCCTTCTGCTTCCTGCTCATCCAAGGTATCGAAGCAGAACCCAAAGAGAACCAACAACTAGAATTGCTCTTGCGATCCTCCACACTGCCTGCCCAATCAGCATCAGAATAATCATGCAGCTTCACATTTCTCGCAGTGTATCTCAATCCATGAGAGATTGTGCCCTAAAGATATCTCAAATGATTCTTGGCACCAATCCAATGAGGCTCAACCATATATGAGCTCAGCATGCTAACTGCAAAACATATATCCGAACGGGAGTTCACCAAGAACATCAATGCTAGTATGAGTTTATGAAACTCATAGGCATTTCCCAAATGAGGTCTGGCATCACTACCGCATAGCTTCTTAAAGTTAGGCTTCATCGAGGTAATCACGGGCTTGTAGTTCATCATTCCAAATCCGGAATCCAACTCCCTCTTACTTTTGCAAATGAGAGGGTTTGGACCTGTCAGAAAGAGGTCATCCTCATAAGGTGCCAGTATGGGAGGTTTATCATCCACAACCTCAAAGCAAAGGTTTGGATCGACTTCACCCCTAGTGAATCTCAGCTTCATCAGATAGCTATCAATCCTCTCATATCAAGCCCAGGTGTTAGCTTCAAGCCATAGAGGGCTTTCTTCCACCTACATACATGAGATTCCCGATCTTGAATCTCAAACCCCTCAGGTTGTTCCAAATCTGTGGACTTGCTACATGAGGGGAATAGTCCCCTTGTAAGTTTTCCTTCGGTACATCTCGGACATGTACCTCCATGCTCTTCTTGAATTCAGGCATCCCTTTCACCATCTGTCTCACATCGGGTAGGGCCCCATAATGAGCAGACCTCCGGTGCGATAGAAGAGATGTGTCAACCGACATGGTCCCCAATGGACTTCCTTCAACTTGATACAAATTGCCAACCCTGAACTCAAAAGCATCTTAAAATTACTTTTTCAAACAAGTACCTTTCCATTGATGAATGCCACCTTGAAACCTTTCCATTGCCAAAATGGACACTAGGTTCTTCTTGAGATCAGGTACATATACCCTGATCCAATTGAAGAGTAACATTCCCTACTCCCTTTACGGGATAGGTGGCATCGTGTCCAAGAATAATCTCCAAGTTGTTTCCTTCTCTCTCAGACTAGAGAGAACATCCCTGTGTCTTGTGAAGTTCCTTGAAGCACCATTATCAATATACCACTTTTCCAAAGTGTCCAAAGGAGAGGTAGTGAAGAGGGAAGAACTCCTCTTACTTATACAAAACAACATTTGATTCTTCATACCTGGAGTTCCTTGCTTTATTTGAAGAGTCGGCCATTTCCTTGATGACCTGCATTACTTGTCATTCCTCTGACCATTGAAGATGTCCCAGGAATGATTGTTATCATCATCAAGTGATGTGTCCCTACCATTCGAGCACTCCTTCACATATTGGTCGAACTTATTGCAAGCAAGGCATATGCCTTTCCTTCCACCCTTAGATTCGGACTTCCTATTGAAGTGATCTTTAGGTAGGCCATCAGATGCTTCTGTTGCGCCACTCAGATATTATTCTCTGCTTCGACTTCACCCTTGGTGAATTTGAAGAGGGATGAAGAACCCATTGAGTCTTTTGTCCTTTCCAACTATCTTTGGTGATTGCTCTTTCACTCTTGCTTGGGCTTTGTCTTCACCTCAACTCCGATACCATGTTAATTTTAGGTATGTTCTATGCTGATAGCAAATGTACTTCAATTTTCCATATTAGCTCAATATCAATTCCAAATTAGCAATCACATTTAGCATGATAGTAAAACGCAAATAGAACATAAACATAAATCGCAGAAGACAAGCCAAGACAAGAGGACACAAGATGTGGCGCCAACAAGGACAAACCCCAATGTGGGGAAACCTTTGATCAATTCTTTTTATGTTCTTCAATAGTTCAGCGAAGAGAGAGACGGTACATATACATCAGAAGTCAACATCTTGACTTATCAAAATAAGAGCAGAGATCTTCTCTAAGAAGATGTAACATGAGGTAGCTAATTTGGACACAGGTGATTCCATCACCTTGTTGTACCTATCACTGTGTTGCACCATCATACCATGTCCATCATCACTGTGTTTGTTAAAATTGGCAACTAGGGCCAAACTCCATGTGGGTCATCTTATTCATGGCTGATGATATATTTATTAGATTCCTCTCGTCAAGAGGTGTAGGATTGATCTAAAGATCATCTGATTCCGATAAGTATTTATGGAGATATGAATTTATTTTGATTATGGAATAATTATCAAGCCGACAAGCAACTCATGTAGGCTCCGAAGCCCAACAGACGCATCTACTCATCATCAACATTTGTATATAAATACAGGAGGCCTTTTCCTCATTTGGACACACACATCTCATCACATCTCTCTCTCTCCTGTGCAAAAAAAGAGGCTCTTCTCCTACTGCGCAGAAAGGGACTCTTCTCTCACACGTGTGGAAGGAAGGACGCAGAATTTAGGGCTGCAACTGCAGATCGGAAGTTTGACCAATGTTGACCATCAGACTCTCTCTCAGAACTGCGTTGTAGGTGGAACTAACTCTCCTTAGATGGGCGCATTTTTTGGTGAAGGAATCAAGCCGATCCGACGGTCGGTTTGCAAGATATTGTCTGCCCTAGTTTAGGGCTGATCTAGGGTTTGTTGATGTTGATGTAAATCAGATTTATGTACTATTTCTCTCTGCTGAATTATTGAAGATTTGATCAAAGGGTTTCCCCATATTGAGGTTTGCCCCTGGCTAGCCGCCACATCTTGTGTCTCTTGTCTTGGCTTGTTTTCTGTCGATCGTTTAATGTTCTATCTGCACTTTACTTACTGTACATGTGATTGTTAATCTATGGATAATAATAATAAAAATAAGTAAATTGCTCTAAGCATAGAACATACCATAACTTAACATGGTATCAGAGTTGAGGTGAAGACAAAGCCCGAGCAAGAGCAAGAGCAATCACCGAAGAGAAGATTGGCAAGGCTATCCTAAAAGAACTATGGGGTCCTCAACACTCTTCCCTGCCAAAGACAAGCTCCGTGAGAAGTCTGACTATCACAGATGGAAGATGTCTCTCGATCTAACCTTAGAAGATCAAGGAGTATTGGACCATGTGAGAGGCAATATTGTTGAGCCTCCATCAAATGCACCCACTGCTGCTAGGAACAAATGGAAAACCAGTGAATTCAAAACAAAGAAGATCATTCGGGACTCTATCAACAAGCGCTTGGTGGCCTACATCTCCAACCTAAACACCTCCAAGGAAATCTACGATAGACTGGTGAGTTTATTTAAAGTTAATGATGCAAATCAAGTTTTGTTTCTTAGAAATAAGCTGAAGGAAATTAAGAAGGGCAAAGATGAGAGCATGCAAGAATATTTCTTAAGAATCACCGAGATCAAGAACGATCTCCTATCTATTGGAGAAATTATTACTGATAGGGAAATGGCACTCTCAACCCTTGGAGGATTACCATTCAAATGGTACGTGTTCAGGACTACTCTTCTCAACAATAACGTAATTCCTGGTTTCGAGGAAGTAATGGCAAGATGCATTCAAGAAAAAACAAGGAAGAGGACAACCATTCAAGAAGGTTAGAAATTCCAGGTATGAATCTAACACTATTGACAATAAACAGGAGGAATATTATCTACCAGCTGCTCTATCTACCTCTGCTCCTCCAGACTTGCTGGGAAATTGGCTTATTGATAGTGGTGCCTCAAGGCACTTCACTGGTTACAAAGAAGTTCTCCATAATCTGATAGAGAAAGAAACTAACCTGGAAATTGTGCTTGGAGATAATATGAAATATCCCATGAAAGATGTAGGCAATGTCTCTCTTAAATTGAATCAAGGTAATACGATCCACTTATAGGATGTATTATATGTACCTGACCTCAAAAAGAACCTGGTGTCCATCTCAGCAATGGAAGACAAAGGCTACAAGGTGACCTTCAGCGATGGCAAGGTACGTGTATGGAAAAACAATGTTAAAGATGCCTTTACTCTTGGGTTTTGAGTTGATTCATTATATCAGGTCGGTGGAAGTCCGCTAGGTGTCATGTCTTGTGACACATCTCTTCAGTCCGAACTTTGGCATCAGAGGTTTGCCCACCTTCATTATAAAGCTCTACCCGATGTAAGACAAATGGTGACAGGGATGCCCAAATTCCAAGTAGAGAAAGAAGGTGTATGTTCGGGATGTGCCGAAGGAAAGCTCAAAAGGGGACCATTCCCCTCAAGCCAAAGCAAGACCTCCGATATATTACAGTTGGTTCACTCAGACATATCTGGTATGATGCTTGTGAACTCCTTGGGAGGATATTCATATTACCTTACTTTTACAGATGACTATTCTCGAAAGACTTGGATATACTTCTTGAAAAAGAAGGATGAAGTGTTCTCTTGGTTTCGACACTTCAAAGCCTTGATCAAGAATCAAAGCGAAAAGAAGATCAAGATCTTAAGGACTGATAATGGGACTGAATATGAATCTAATGAGTTTCATGACTTTTGTAAAGAGGTTGGCATTAAGAGGGAGACTACTACACCATATACTCCTGAATAGAATGGTGTGGCGGAAAGGAAGAACCGTACAATTGTGGAAGTTGTCCGTGCCATGCTCCATGATCAAAGACTTCCGAAGTTTCTATGGGCCGACGCTACAAACACCACCATATATGTACAAAACCGATGCCCTCATCAAGCATTGGGTTCCAAGACTCCTGAAGAAATGTTCACTAGTAAGAAACCTAACGTATCTCATTTTAGAATTTATGGAAGCCCTATATATTTTCATGTGCCGAAAGAGAAAAAGAATAAATTGGGTGCATCTGGAAATAAAGGAATCTTCGTGGGCTATGGTGAAAATACTAAGGGCTATAGAATCTATGTAGCCGATCAAAGGGAAGTCGTGATTAGTCATGAGGTCACCTTTGACGAAGATATGGCTCTCAGCAAGGTGAACAATCTTCCTACTTTAAGGAGCTCTCAAGAAGCTGGCACCAGGGAACCAAAAGAAAAAGATGATGTAACAATGCCCGATGTGGATGAACCCATGGATCCTATTGATCCACCTAAGCCTTCCTCTTCTAGGAAGAGGCCCTCTTGGCTTAGGGGGCTACTCAACGATGCTGAAGGACACACTGCACCCCGATGAACCTTCCGTGAAAGTAAGAAACCTAACAGGTATCAGGGATAACTGACCATCATGAGCACGATCATACAAAATGAGCTTTCATCATTCTCAGATGCCGTCAAGCATCAAATATGGAAGGATGCTATGACCGAAGAATATGAGTTTATTATGAAGAATGATGTCTGGGAAGTAGTTCCCAGACCCCAGACAAGACAGTTGTCACTTCTAAATGGCTTTACAAGATAAATCATGCAGCAGATGGAAGTATGGAAAAGTATAAGGCTCTTTTTGTCACTCGTGGCTCCTCCTAGAAGGAAGGTATAGACTATGACGAGATATTTGCACCTGTTGCCAGATATACCACCATTCGCTCGATCATAGCCCTTGTGGCTTCACAAGGATGGAACCTATGTCAGATGGATGTCAAGACCGCATTCTTGCATGGTTCGATCAAATAAGAGGTATACGTGGAGCAACCCGAAGGATTTGAGATTTATGATCGAAAATCTCATGTATGCAGGTTGAAGAAGGCTCTCTATGGGCTGAAGCAAGCACCCCGAGCATGGTATGAGAGGATCGATAGCTACTTGATGAAGTTGGGATTCACTAGGAGTGAAGTCGATCCTAACCTTTACTTTAAGGTTGAAGATAACAAACCTCTCATACTGGTGCTGTATGTGGATGACCTCTTTCTAACAGGTGCAGACCCTCTCATTCACAAATGTAAGAGGGAGTTGGTTTTTGAATTTGAAATGAAGGACCTAGGATTGATGCACTATTTCCTAGGACTTGAAGTCTGGCAGAAGCCAAGGGAAATTTTCCTATCTCAAGGAAAATATGTGGTGAAGATATTGGAAAGATACGGTATGGTGGACTGCAAGCCTGTAACTACCCCGATGGAGGTTGACTTTAAGAAGTTAAGCGGTAGCATTGCTGGACCTGTTTTACGAAATGCCACAGAGTATCGTCAACTCGTTGGAGCATTAATGTTCTTTGTGAACTCCCGTCCAGATATATGCTTTGCAGTCAACACATTGAGTCAACATATGGTTGAACCTCACCACATACATTGGATTGGTGCCAAGAATCTGTTGAGATATCTTCGTGGCACAATCACTTATGGGTTAAGATACACTGCTGGAGATGTGAGACTACTTGGATACACTGATGTTGATTGGGCAAGCAGTGTGGTGGATCGTAAGAGCACTTCTGAGTGTTGTTTCTCCTTGGGATCTGCTTCGATATCCTGGATGAGCAAGAAGCAGAAGTCAGTGGCTTTGAGCACCGTCGAGGCAGAGTATATTGCTGCTAGCATGGCCACCTGTGAGGCAGTCTAGTTACGAAAGCTCTTCAGTGAGCTGTTTGGATTTACATTGGATACCACTGTGATCCTGTGTGATGACCAAAGTGGGATTCGTTTATCAAAGAATCACGTATTTCATGATTGCTCCAAGCATATCAATATCAGGTACCACTATATTCGAGATATGGTGCAGCGGGGAGCTATAAGGCTCCAACATATCGGTACAGATGAACAGGTCACCGACATTCTGACAAAGCCCCTAAGAAAGGTCAAATTTTTTACTTTCCGAGAACGACTTGGTGTCGTTCAGAAACCCTCTAATGAGGGTCCTGTATGATGTATGGAGCTCTTGGAGCTCCGGAGGGGCTGCGAGGTACTTCTTGGAGCAACATATGACCACAGGGTGACTCACCATCCCCTGGTGGTGTACGTGTACAGGGTAAAAGACTCAAAACTTTCCCTGCGACACCCCGTGGCAACTATGTAATAGGATGATCAGTTCTCCTTTAAGGTCTAGATGATGTGTTCTCCATAACGATTGTGTAGCAGGATGATTAGTTCCCTTGTGAGGCCTGGATGATGTGTTCTCCATGGCGATTGTGGAACAGGATGATTCGCTCTCCTGTGGGCCAGGATGATTAGTTCTCTGTGGCATCCACTAAACAGGATGATTCGCTCTCCTGTGGAGTGGGACAAGATGATTCGCTTTCTTGTGGGACAGGATGATTCGCTCTCCTGTGGACAGGATTGATTAGTTCTCCTCTTGAGGCATCCTACCCATGCAGTCTGGGATTCATGGGAAGTACCTCTCATCTGATCAATGAGCAGGGAAATGAGGATAGGGACCATAGTAGTACCGATAGACGCATCGTTGTATCTACCGTACTCCATATGCTAGGATGACCTTCATTGATCTGGGATCAATGATACTAGTCTGGGACCAGTGGTAGGAGTTGTACCCACTATGACACTGACTTCGGGTCGGTTGAGGACTGGTCTGGGACCAGTGGTACACACTCTGAGACTAACTTTGAGTCAGTGGAGGATGGTATGATACATCCTCGATCATTTCTTCTTCTTCATAATTCGGACAAAGCAGAGCAGAACGGCAAAGCAGAGTAGATCAGAACAAAGCAGAGCAGAGCAGGGGTCAAGCTATATAGGGCAGTGCATTTCATGGATGAATAGTAGCAACCGACAGACGAATTGCAGATGGAGTTCTCCCTAGATGAGAGGGAGTGTTAAAATTGGCAACTAGGGCCAAACTCCATGTGGGTCATCTTATTCATGGCTGATAATATTTTTATTAGATTCCTCTTGTCGAGAAGTGTAGGATTGATCTAAAGATCATCCGATTCCGATAAGTATTTATGGAGATATGAATTTATTTTGATTATGGAATAATTATCAAGCCAACCAGCAACTCATGTAGGCTCAGAAGCCCAACAAACGCATCTATTCATCATCAACATTTGTATATAAATACAGGAGGTCTTTTCCTCATTTGGACACACACATCTCATCACATCTCTCTCTCTCTCTCTCTCCTGCGTAGAAAAGAGGCTCTTCTCCTACTGCGTAGAAAGGGACTCTTCTCTCACACGTGTGGAAGGAAGGACGCAGAATTTAGGGCTGCAACTGCAGATCGGAAGTTTGACCAACGTTGACCATCAGACTCTCTCTCAGAACTGCACTATAGGTGGAACTGACTCTCCTCAAAAGGCCGCATTTTTTGGTGAAGGAATCAAGCCGATCCAACGGTCGGTTTGCAAGATATTGTCTGCCCTAGTTTAGGGCTGATCTAGGGTTTGTTGCTGCTGATGTAAATCAGATTTATGTACTATTTCTCTTTGCTGAATTATTGAAGATAAAGGAAGATTTGATCAAATGGTTTCCCCATATTGGGGTTTGTCCCTGGCTAGCCACCACATCTTGTGTCTCTTGTCTTGGCTTGTTTTCTGTCAATCGTTTAATGTTCTATCTGCACTTTACTTACTGTACATGTGATTGCTAATCTGTGGATAATAATAATAAAAAGAAGTAAATTGCTCTAAGCATAGAACATACCATAACTTAACAGTGTTGCACCATGATGCACCATCACCATGTCCATCATCACTGTGCTGCACCATGTTGCACCATCACCATGTTCATCATCACTGTGTTGCACCATGTTGCACCATCACTGAGCTGTACCTCATCATGTTGTACCCAACATGCTGCTCTTCATCATCATATTGTACTATTTATAATGCTGCACTATGCATCACTGCGCTGCACCACTATCACTGTGCACTATGTTGCACCATTCACACTGTTGTACCCATCATTGTGCACTGTGCTGCACCATTCCATCACTGTGCACTATGTTGCACCATCATACTGTTGTACCCATCATTGTGCACTCATTCCATCAATGTGCACTATGTTGCACCATCATACTGTTGTACCCATCATTGTGCACTATGTTGCACCACTCCATCACATCATGTTGCACCCCTTTACATCATGATGCAACATTCATCATCATGTTGTCTTCAAACTAAGATAGCAGCACCAAGGTAGCCCTAGCTATGGTGTTATGGCCTGCGGCCTAGCACATAGCAATGCTGAAGAGAATGTCTTCGAAACTTTACTTTCATCAAACCATGAAAGAGTGCAGACATATATATCACTGGTATATAGGCAGATCCATATACTGTCCTCGTCTGAAGTCATTCCTCCGAGAGATTGTATGTAGGATTGTTGTAGATAACATCCTCACATAACAGCGCATTAGATTTAGGCTTCCATAACAAAGTGTAGGACTTAGGCTTCCATTCCATGACAACATATAGGATTTAGGCTTCCATAATAGCGTATAGGAATTAGGCTTCCATTCCATGACAGTGTATAGGATTTAGGCTTCCATAACAGCGTATAGGAATTAGGCTTCCATTCCATGACAGCACATAGGATTTAGGCTTCCATAACAACATATAGGAATTAGGCTTCCATTCCATGGCAGTGTATAGGATTTAGGCTTCCATTCCATGACAGTGTATAAGATTTAGGCTTCCATTAGGGCAACGTATACTCTTAGTGATTTTTCCTTCCACCAAAACCCAAACGAGTGGAGAGGAAAAGATCACATGAGATGAGTGAAAAATGACTTGCAAGCCACCTCCTTTTATAGTAAAACATTGAGGATAGATGGGGGCAATTTGGTTGCTGGCTGACCTTGACGAAGTGTCCCATAACACAAATAAATTCATATCTCCATGAATACTTATTGGAATCAGATGATCTTTAGATCAATCCTACACCTCTCAATGAGAGGAATCCAAGAAAAATATCCGCTGCCATGAATAAGTAGACCCACATGGAGTTTGGCCATAGTTTCCAATTTTAACAGTACATCTATAACATTCTCTGCATACTCCTTCAGTCCATGCTTGTCTAATATAATAGACATTCTGGCTTTCCAAACTCCAAAGTTAGAGGCTCCATCCAATTATGTCTTGATCTCTCAAACATGTTGTTACCATATCTAAAAAAACTGGAAATATAGCGAAACCCAAAATCTGAAGAATATAAATTGGGTTATAAACCCTCAGCTTTCTCTTCCTGTGCCCTGCGTTGATTTACTCCTACAAACCCTCTGTGCTTTAGATCTGCTCTGATACCATGTGAAATTCCCTTAATTGCAGTTACCAAAATTTATTCTTCTATATTGTGCAAATTATTTGTCTTCAGAAATTAATCACGGCAAATAAAAAATAAATCACTACTACAATTTTCACAAATAATAACAAGAATTGAGAAAATAATGCACACACAAAATAGTGAACACCCAAATTTTTGGGCAATAGTCCCTAGAAAAACCCTAGTGTGGGGAAAACCAATTCAGCATGTGAGGGTTTTATTATTAATCTTCAGCAAAAATTGAGAATTACAATTTGCTTGCCTCTCACTAACAAAGCTCCAACAAATATTTTTCTCTTGACCAAATCGACCTGGAAATCACAAAGCCTCCTCCTATAGAGTGTCACGACCTCTCTGTGTTATTCGCACTTATCCCAACAATTCACACCGGCTGCCTACAAACTCGCACTGCCTCCGGAAAAATGATCCTGCAAGCAAATCAGCGTCTAGTAACTCATTTGACCAACTCACACTCCCTCCAAGAAAATGAGCAGACAACTGGAAACTAAATCGAGCCCCTCCATCACACACACTGGCTATTCGCATTGCTAAATTTGACCTCTCTTTTGCTGATGAATTTGACCTCCTTCCTCTCACTAGAATATGGAAATCTTTTGAGAAAATTCCTCCAGAAATCTTCTCCCCAATCTTCTCTGCTAAAACCCTTTTGTCAATGTCTTCCTTACTCAAACTGCACCCTTGCTCTTACTGCAACTAGGTAATTCGAACCGCCTTGTGTGTTTTTCCAAAAGCGCCATAGATTTGCTCTTATAATCTCTCATTGAGCAATCAACAACCGTGTTCTAATCACAATCGATGGCTAAGGTCATCTTGAATCCATCAGATGACTTTTCCGAAAGTCTCTAGAGCAAAATCGATTTGCCTCAATTAATCTTATTTAACTACCCAGTTTTCCTAAGTTTTACTTAGGAAAATATTTAGTAATTGGCTATTTAATCTAATTAAGGCATTTTCCTTAGAAACTTTTTCTGGGTCTTGAAGATAACTATTCTCCTGTGTTCCTTAGCCTCTTAGACACCAATATAGACTAGAACACCTATCCGAGCTACCAAAAACTAACACCTTCATGGTGATTTGTTTTATGGAACTATTGACATCCCCCAGGTTGGTAGTAAATCCCTGCCTTTATGGTCATTCTTATGTCTTGGGGTGGTGTGCAAGTATCATGAAGGTGGGCCTACTAAGGCTCATGATTTATGGGAGCGCTAATTATCTAGTGTTGTAAAGCTGATCATTTATTGTACCTTTCCCATTGACATAAATTAAAGTCTAAATATAAGCCGGGAAATAGAAAAATTAATGGCTCACTGGTTATGCTTAACAGCTTTATTATGTGAAAAATTATTAAGCTAATAAACCAAAAATCCTACTGCAGTAAACTGATTTGCATTACCTACTTGTGTTCTTCATTTAACAAGTTATTTTTAGAAGTATTCAGAAAATATTAATTCAAATACACTGCAACCTACACCAATATACTGATCAAGTACTAAAAAATAGATGAGACAACCACACAAAGGACACACTTATTTTTGGACTAAACATCCCCGGAAAAACCCAATGCTGGAAAACCAGTGCAGCAGATATGATGGTTTTATTATTATGCAAATTTCTGAATACAACTAGGGTGCCAAATCTAGCTCGCCCAATAGAGAATAAACCCGGCAGAAGTACCTCTATCCGAAGACAGATATTTTGGCAAATCCAGCAACTAGATGAACAAACCCCACAGGTGACTACGTTGTCCCCAGTGCTGTGCAGCGATAGCTGCTCCCAACTCTGCGTTGGGACTGCGTCACCTCCTCTAGGAGCTGTGTCACCCTCTCGATGAGCCTTCCTGGCTCAGAAATCGATCTGCTGAATTGATGCCTGATCTACCTCACAAAAACCCCAGCGCTGCCTCTATGTGACTGCGTCAGCCCTCCAGCCTCTGCGTCACCCTCCTAGAGCTACGCTGTCTCTCCCTGGTGCTGCACTGCCTCTCTGCTATGTATTCTCGGCCTTGGACGAAAGTCCCGCTGCTGAACTGCCCCTCTCTGCACTAGAAGCTTACTCTGAAATTCTTAGCAAACCATGCCCTAGAATTTTGATCTAGCTCAAGTGTTGCTCTCCTTGTGTGTCTTCTCCAACTGACCCCAAGCCTCCATTTATACTTTTCCGGTTGAGAAATCAACGGTCATAATCTAATCTCTAATCAACAGTTAAGATTAAATTAGACTTGATCCTCATCTGTTAGAAGCTTCTCACCCATATTTTCATTAATACTCATTAATATTTTAATTTTCCTAAGTTTAGACTTAGGAACCCCATTAAAATTATTAATTATTCTAATAAAATATAATCCGGGTGGAATTTCACCAAACGATTTTTGGGTCTTGGGATCTCATGTGTTATAGCCCCTCCACAAAATTTCGAAGCTAGATCACATCCGATGCTAACCAAAACTCAACACTCCCTCCTAGAGAGGAATGTGCTCTAGCAATACTTCCTAGCAAAAGTATCACACTGATCCACGACATCAGTCCTCTGTGCTGTTGATGCTTGGCCTACTGCCCTTCATCCACTACACTGCTGCAATCTGTATTGTTGCCCATGATACTGCTGCATTTGTACGGTAGCTCCCTCTCAATAAGTTGCATCATGTTGCCCATAGCACTACCACTGCTAACTGTTGCATTACAACTCAGTTGCTAAGAAGTAAGCAACTGAAAAACCACCCAAAAGCTGACATGCTGGTTAGTCTGGATGTCCCTGGACGCTGAAGCTACCTCTGCTGCTAATTTGTGTTGACCCTCTGATGCTAATGCGTTGTTGTTGTTGTATATGCTTTGCGCCTCCCGCACTGCTCCAACACTCTACTACGCTGCTTCAGACTTTGGCACTCTAGCTTTGCCACTGTCGCTACATCATCCCTCGCACCAAATGACTCCCGTCATTCTGCTACTATCATTAAGGGCTCCCGTAGCCGTATTTGATCCAAGAGTTTGTGCAACTCAAGGATCCTGCCCCTTTCTGTAGTCCTCCCGACTACAGCTCAATATCGCCCCACCTCTTCTCTAGAGGTGCATGAGCACTCATGGCGCAATCCTCATCGTCCTCTTTGTCAGCTTGTGCTGGAGCAGCCTTTGAGTCAGATTTGTCTTCTTTGCCCTTCTTCCGAGGGCACTGTGTGGCGAAATGACCCATTTCTCCACATCTGAAGCATCTGACTTTGGATATGTCCTTTTTCTTTCTCTTTTGTTTCCCTTGTTGTCCCGCTGATGTGAGAGCTGCATCCTCCTCTTCCTCCTTCTTGACTCTGATCCCTTTGCTGTTGCTTCCCGCCTTGGTCAATCGTCTGATCTCTTCCTGTCGAAGAGTTGCCCACATCTCCTCCCAACTGGGAAGAGAAGCCCTGCCCAAGATGCTTTGGAAAAAGGTTTCCCAGTCTTTAGTGACTGCATTCAGGGCAGTCCTGACCATAAATTCAGGATCTGGTGTAGCCCCTACGGAAGTTAGTTGGTCACAGATCCCTTGCAACCCGAGAAGGAAGGGATTGATTTCTTCTCCCTTCTGCATCTGAAACTGTCTCAGCTGACTCTCAAGCAACATCTTCCACTGAACAGAAGTTCCCTCATACAAAGTGGTCAAGGCCTCCCACATTTCCCTTGTTGTGTCTTTCTCAACAGTATGTGGGATCACATGATCCTTGACCCTGTCCAAGATCATGCACTTTGCTTTTGCCTGAGCCTCCTCGTACTTCTTGAGAGGATCAGCATCAACCAGAACAGCAACTGTCTTCAAGACATAATCCTTGATGCGATTTTTATCCAAGGCTGCTAGGATCCTGGCCTTTGAGATGACGAAGTTGGATGCTCCATCCAACCTCTATGGATCCCTCAGTCCATTATCTACCATCTCTGCTCAAATGAATGTCGAACTAGTTCTCTTCTCCCTCTTTCGTTGTTGCCCCAGCAAAACTTGGATCTGGATTTCTTTGGTGCTAGAAATCCTCTAAAGAACAAGCTCCATTTGAATTTCGATTTCCTTCATGGAAATCCTTCTGGCAGCCACTGTCGAACCACCCCTCTGATCTCTCTTTGTTGCAGCTCAACACTGGATCTAGATTTATTGGCAAGAAATCTTATAAGGAACTGATTCCCTCTACTTTGCTTCTGCCCCACTAGGTATTGTTCTGCACCAACAGAATCAGCACCCCACCAACAACTCCAGATGAAGTCTGCGATGCACCTCTAGCCCCAGTAACCAGAAAAACGAGACTCGACAGTCTTTGCACTGGCCCATTAATCACTACATTGCCCTCTACAGCAACAGCGTCACCCAATCAGGCTGATGCAAGCTCTGCGTGAGCCTCCCTTGGTGACTGTGTCACCCCCCCTCTACTCTCTCGGCCAGAAACTATGTTGTCTCTTGGGACCGTTGCCTTCACACAGAGATTTTTTTTTGTTCTTTTGTCGATGGCTTCAATCTTCCTTGATCTGCAATCGCTCTAATACCATGTGAAAATTTTTGAATCTAATACACCAGAAATCCTACTACAGTAAACTGATTTGCATTACCTACTTGTGTTCTTCATTTAACAAGTTATTTTCAGAAGTATTCAGAAAATATTAATGCAAATACACTGTAGCCTACACCAATATACAGATCAACTACTAAAAAATAAATGACACAACCACACAAAGTTCACACTTATTTTTGGACTAAACATCCCCGGAAAAACCCAATTGCGGGAAAACCAATGCAGCAGATATGAGGGTTTTATTATTATGCAGATTTTTGAATACAACTAGGGTTCCAAATCCGGCTCACCCAACAAAGAATAAACCTGACAGAAATACCTCTATCCGGAGACAAATATTTTGGCGGGTCCAGCAACTGGATGAACAAACCCCACAGGTGACTGTGTTGTCCCCAGTGTTGTGCAGCGATGGCTACTCCCAGCTCTGCGCTAGGACTGCGTCACTTCCTCTAGGAACTGCGTCACCTTCCCGATGAGCCTTCTTGGTTCAGAAATCAATTTGCTGAATTGATGCCCAATCTGCCTCACAGAAACCCCAGCGCTGCCTCTATGTGACCGTGTCAGTCCTCCAGCCTCTGCGTCACCCTCCTGGAGTTGTGTTGTCTCTCCCTGGTGCTACACTGCCTCTTTGCTATGTATTCTCGGCCTTGAACGAAAGTCCCACTACCAAACTGCCCCTCTCTGCACTAGAAGCTTACTCAAAAATTCTCAGCAAACCACGCCCGAGAATTTTGATGTAGCTCAAGTGCTGCTCTCCCTGTGTGTCTTCTCCAACTGACCCCAAGCCTCCATTTATATTTTTGGATCAACGGCCATGATCTAATCTCTAATCAACAGCTAAGATTAAATTAGATTTGATCCTCGTCTCTTAGAAGCTTCTCACCCATATTTTCATTAAGACCCATTAATATTTTACTTATCCTAAGTTTAAACTTAGGAACCCCATTAAAAATGTTAATTATTTTAATAAAATACAATTTGGGTGGAATTTCACCAAACGATTTCGAGGTCTTGGAGATCTCATGTGTTCTAGCCCCTCCACGAAATTTTGGAGCTAGAGCACATCCGTTGCTACGCAAAAATCAACATATTACTCCACTATTAATCCTAGTGTCCAATTAAGATCCTTTGTCCCATCCCATGAAGCTGAAAGTTTTAACTTATCTAACAACTTATTGTAAAAATTCTATTATGGTTAATCTGGTAATTATTCACCTATCTTTTAGCAGATTATGTGACCCAGTAAATTAATTAACTGCAAATACTAAATAAAAACACAATTGCAAATTTCACCAATTAATAAACCGCAAGAACTGAGAAAACAACACAAATAAACTAAACACCAAGATTTTTGAACAAATTTTCCCTGGAAAAACCCCAAGAAAACCAATTCTGCAAATAAAGGTTTTATTATCCTTCAACACATTTGTAATTGAAAATTACATAAACTGCTTGTCGTAAACTGGCAAAGCACCGCCAAATTATGTCCTTCACTTCTGCAAGCTAATTCGACCTCCTAGAACTTGGAAGCAATTCGGCCTCTTGGAATTAATTTGGCCCTCATGTACAGCCTCAACTCGGCCCACACGTGCAGCCTGGAGAAAACTCAGCCTCCATTGGTGTTAATTTGGGTATGTTCTATGCTTAGAGCAATTTATTTCAATTTTCATAGCTAGCTAAATACGTTTTCCAGATTAGCAATCACATCAGCATTAAAGTACACTGCAAATAGAACAGAAAAATCGCAAAAGACAAGCCAAGACAAGAGGACACAAGATGTGGTGCTAGCCAAGGACAAACCCCAATGTGGGGAAACCCTTGATCAATTCTTCTTATATGTTCTTCAATAGTTCAGCAGAGAGAGAAAGATAGTACATTTACAACAGAAGTCATCACTTTGACTTATCTAGATCAAAGCATAAATCATCTCCTAGGATGATGATACATGAGATCAGTTGAAGACATGCTGCTTCAACTGATTCTCCAAGGTGACTCCTTCACCTATCATAGTGTTGCATCTCGTCATCATGCTGCACTTCACCGTGTTGTACCATGTTGCACTCATCATCACTATGTTGCGTTTCATCATGCTTCGCTAATCATGACTGTACCCATCATAGTACTGCATCTCCTCATGTTGCACCATGCTGAGCTCTTCATTGCACTAAGCTGCATCCAAATGCATGCTACAATACCTCATCATCTTGTTGCTTCTCATTCCATGTTGCATCCAACTGTTGCATCTAGATCATCATGCTGCACACATCATGTTGCTGCACCATATCATCATGTTTCTGCACTAGCTGTCACCTACAGCCAACCAAATCAGCTTTTTCCCTTACCTTAAAACTACCCACACAGATCTGCGTCCTTTCTTCAAACTAGGCCTAGCTATAGCATTTAACAACCCTCCACGCAGTCATTAAGAAACCCTTGCTATGATGTTATGGCCTATGGCCTAGCACAAAGCAACTCTGAAGTAAATTAACGCAGCAACACAAAGGAGCAGACTTCAACACTTTCTTTCACTGTATAACTGTGGCTTAATGTCTATATCAGCTTCCTTTAACACACAGTCACCTACAGCAAACATTGTTGCGTTTGTTGCTAAATTAGGAATTTATTGATAGTGAATGAGTGCTCCCTTAGGACTGCGGATAAGGGTTATTTCAAGCAGCGTATTAGGGCCTATGTTAACAGCGTATTAAGGCTCCTTCTGGACTGCGTATGATTTTCTTTTGGACACCATATTAGGACCTTTCCTAACTACAGATTAGGGCCTCCACTTGGCTGCATATAGGACTCCCTCTTTGCTGCAGATTAGGGCCTCCACTTGGTTGCGTATAGGGCTCCTTAGATCTGTCAATTAGGGCATCCACTTGGCTGCATATAGGGCTCCTTAGATCTGCGGAATAGGGTTGCGTATTGGAGCTCCCTTTAACTGTGGATTAGAGCCTTCCCTTTGTTGTGGATTAGGGCTCCCTTTGTTGTGCATTAGAACTCCTATTGACTGTAGCTAGGGCTTCTTAGATCTGCGGCCAGATCTCCTCCAAGACTGAAGCTTGATCTTCATTAGGGCAGCGTAGAGGTCTCCTTCATGACAGCATATAGGATAGGGCATCCTCTAGGGCAACGTATCCTCTTTAGGTCTCTCCTCCCACCAAAACCCAAAGACAAGTGGAGAGGAAGAGATCACCAAGAAGATGAGTGTCTAAATGACTTGAAGTCCTCCTTTATTTATACTAAAACGTTGAGCACAAGTGGGGTTCATTTGGTTGCTGACCGACCTTGACGAACTATCCCATAACACAAATAAATTCATATCTCCATGAATACTTATCGGAATCGGATGATCTTTAGATCAATCCTACACCTCTCGATGAGAGGGATCCAAGAAAAATATCAGCTGCCATTAATAAGATGACCCACATGGAGTTTGGCCCTAGTTGCCAATTTTAACACTCCCTCTCAACTAGGGAGAACTCCATCCGCTGATCCATATGTCCTACTGTACTATCTCTGCCATCAGTGCCCTGCACTGCTCTGCTCTGCTGAGCTCTGCCCAGTTCTGCTCTGCTCTGTTGAACCATGCAGAAGAAGAATTGATCGATAATGTCTCATACCATTCTCTACTGAACCAAAGTCAGTTTCATCTTACTGACCCGAAATTAGTTTTATTGATCCCAGATCAATATCACAAGAGAGTGTCTCAAATCACTCATACTGATACCAGATCAGTTACATTGATCCCAGATCAATTACATTGATCCCAGATCAATGGAGGTCATCCTAGCATAGGGAGTACGGTGGATACAATGATGCGTCCATCGATAGTACTACTATGGTCCCTAACCCCATTTCCCTGCTCATTGATCAAATGAGAGGTACTTCCCATGAGTCCTAGACTGCATGGGCAGGATGCCTCGACAGGAGAACTAATCATCCTATCCACAGGAGAACGAATCATCCTGTCCCACAGTCGCCACAGGAAAACTAATCATCCCGGCCCACAGAAGAACTAATCAATTCCATAGTTGCCATAGAACTAATCATGAACTAATCATCCTGTTCCACAGTTGCTACGGGAGAGCTAATCATCCGGCCCACAGGAAAACTAATCATCTTGTTCCATAGTCGCCACAAGGTATCACAGGGAAAGGTTGAACGTGTCACCTTGTACATAACGCACCACCAGGGGAGGGTGAGTCGCCCTGTGATTGTATGTCGCTCCAGTAAGTACCCCAAGCCCCCCAGAGCTCCCAAAGCTCATTACATGCAACATGCAAGACCCTTTTACAAAGGTCTCTCAACAACTCCAAGTCGTTCGGGAAAATCACAGATTTGATCTTTCCCCGGGGCTTTGACAAAGTGTTTGCGACCTGTACATTAGTCTCAATGTGATGGAGCCTCCTCGCTCATCGACTTACCATATCCCAGATAAGGTAGTATCTGATGTCTATCTACTGGAGCAATCATCGAATACGGGATTCCTCAATAATCGAATCCCCCTGGTTGTCACAAAGAATCACAGTGTTATTCATCATGTGTACAAACAGCTCACTGATGAGCTTCCACAACTAGGCAGCTTCACACGAGATCATAATTGTAGCTATGTATTCAGTCTCGGCAGTGCTTATAGCAACCGACTTCTCCTTCATGCTCATCCATGATATCAAAGTAGAATCCAGAGAAAACCAACATTGAGAAGTGCTCTAGCAATCCTCCACACTACCTGCCCAGTCAGCATTCGAATAATCACGCAGTTTCATATTTCCGGCAATGTATCTCAATCCATGAGAGATTGTGCCCCGAAGATATCTCAGAAGATACTTGGCACCAATCCAATGAGTCTCAACCAAATATGAGCTCACCATGCTAACTGCAAAACATATATCTAGACGGAAGTTCACCAAAAACATCAATGCAAATGAGTTTATGAAACTCAAAGGGATTTCCCAAATCTGGTCCAGCATCATCACCATATAACCTCTGAAAGTTAAGATCCTCGAGGTAGTCACCGGCTTGCAGTTTGCCATTCCACATTCGGAATCTAACTCCCTCTTACTTCTACAAATGAGAGGGTCTGCACATGTCAGAAATAGGTCGTCCTCAGAAGGTGTCGTTATGAGAGGTCTATCATCCACAACCTTCGAGCAATGATTTGGATCGGTTTCACTCCTAGTGAATCTCAGCTTCATCAGACAACTATCAATCCTCTCATACTATGCCCAAGGTGTTTTGCTTCAAGTCATAAAGGGCTTTCTTCCACTTGTATACATGAGATTCCCGATCATGAATCTCAAAATCCTATGGACCTGCTACATGAGGCGAATGGTCCCCTTGTAAGATTTTCCTTTGGTACATCTCAGACATGTACCTTCATGCTCTTCTTGAATTCAGGCATCTAAGTCACCATCTGACTCACATCAGGTAGGGCCCCATAAGTAGACCTCCGATGCTATAGATCAGATGCGTCAACTGATATGATCCCCAATGGACCATCCTGTAACTTGATACAAAGTGCCAACCCTGAACTCAAAATCATCTTAGAAAATTTTATTTTAAACACGTACCTTTCCATTGATGAATTCCACCTTGAAACCTTTGACTTCCATTGCCAAAATGGACACCAGGTTCTTCTTGCGATCAGGTACATAAAAGAGATTCTGTAAGTGAATCGAGTTACTCTCATTCAATTGAGGGGTAACATTCCCTACACCCTTTTCGGAATAAGTAGCATTGGCTCCAAGTATAATCCCATGATCGTTTCCATCTCTACCAAATTAGAGAGAGCACCCTTCTATCCGATGGAGTGCCTTGAAGCACTACAATCAATAAGCCAGATTCCCAAAGAATCTGAAAGAGAGGGCCAATACAAGATAGCACTTCTTTATCTTATCAAAAACAACATTTGATTCTTCATACCTGGGGTTCCTTGCTTTCTTGAAGAGTTAGCCATTACCTTGATGACCTGCACTGTCATTCCTCTGATCATTGAAGATGTCCCTGGAATGATTGTCATCATCATCAAGTGATGTGTCCCTGCGATTCGGACACTCCTTCGCATAATGGCCGAACTTATTATAACCAAGGCATCTGCCTTTCCTTCCACTCTTAGATCCAGACTTCTCATTGAAGTGATCTTTAGGTAGGCTATCAGAAGCTTCTGCTGCGCCATTCTGATAATATTCTCTACTTCGATTTCACCCTTGGTGAATTTGAAGAGGGATGAGGAATCCATTGATCCTGTTGTCCTTTCCCAACTGTCTTCCATGATTGCTCTTTCACTCTTGCTTGGGCATCGTCTTCACCTCAGCTCTGATACCATGTTAATTTGGGTATGTTCTATGCTTAGAGCAATTTATTTCAATTTTCATAGTTAGCTCAATAACTTTTCCATATTAGCAATCACATCAGCATTAAAGTAAACTGCAGATAGAACAGAAAAATCGCAAAAGACAAGCCAAGACAAGAGGACACAAGATGTGGCGCTAGCCAGGGATAAACCCCAATGTGGGGAAACCCTTGATCAATTCTTCTTATATGTTCTTCAATAGTTCAGCGGAGAGAGAGAGATAGTACATTTACAACAGAAGTCATCACTTTGACTTATCTAGATTAGAGCATAGATCATCTCCTAGGATGATGATACATGAGATCAGTTGAAGACATGTTGCTTCAACTGATTCTCCAAGGTGACTCCTTCAACTATCATAGTGTTGCATCTCGTCATCATGTTGCACTTCACCATGCTGTACCATGCTGCACTCATTAGCACTATGCTGAATTTCATCATGCTTTGCTAATCATGACTGTACCCATCACAGTACTGCATCTCCTCATGCTGCACCATGCTGAGCTCTTCATTGCACTAAGCTGCATCCAACTGCATGCTGCAATACCTCATCATCCTGCTGCTTCTCACTCCATGCTACATCCAACTGCTGCATCTAAATCATCATGCTGCTACACCATATCATTATGTCGTTGCACTAGCTGTCACCTACAGCTAACCAAATCAGCTTTTTCCCTTACCATAAAACTGCCCACACAAACCTGCGTCCTTCTTTCTTCAAACTAGGCCTAGCTGTAGCATTTAACAACCCTCCACGCAGTCATTAAGAAACCCTTGCTATGATGTTATGGCCTATGGCCTAGCACATAGCAACTCTGAAGTAAATTAATGCAGCAACACAAAGGAGCAGACTTCAACACTTTCCTTCACTGTATAACTTGTGGCTTAATGTCTACATCAGCTTCCTTTAACACACAGTCACCTACAACAAACATTGTTGTGTTTGCTGCTGAATTAGGACTTTATTGACAGTGAATGAGTGCTCCCTTAGGACTGCCGATAAGGGCTATTTCAAGCAACGTATTAGGGCCTATGTTAACAGCATATTAAGGCTCCTTCTGGACTGCATATGATTTTCTTTTGGACAGCGTATTAGGACCTTTCCTAACTGCAGATTAGGGCCTCCACTTGGCTGCATATAGGGCTCCCTCTTTGCTGCGGATTAGGGCCTCCACTTGGCAGCGTATAGGGCTCCTTAGATCCGTGGATTAGGGCCTCCACTTGGCTGCATATAGGGCTCCTTAGATCTGCGGATAGGGCTGCGTATTGGAGCTCCCTTTGACTGTGGATTAGAGCCTTCCCTTTGCTGCGGATTAGGGCTCCCTTTGCTGTGCATTAGAACTCCTATTGGCTGCAGCTAGGGCTTCTTAGATCTGCGGCCAGATCTCCTCCAAGACTGAAGATTGATCTTCATTAGGGCAGCGTAGAGGCCTCCTTCATGACAGCGTATAGGATAGGGCATCCTCTAGTGCAACGTATCCTCTTTGGGTTTCTCCTCCCACCAAAACCCAAAGACAAGTGGAGAGGAAGAGATCACCAAGAAGATGAGTGTTTAAATGACTTGAAGTCCTCCTTTATTTATACTAAAACGTTGAGCACAAGTGGGGTTGATTTGATTGTTGGCCGACCTTGACGAATTGTCCCATAACACAAATAAATTCATATCTACATGAATACTTATCGGAATCGGATGATCTTTAGATCAATCCTACACCTCTCGATGAGAGGGATCCATGAAAAATATCAGATGTCATTAATAAGATGACCCACATGGAGTTTGGCCCTAGTTGCCAATTTTAACAATTGGCAACTCACACCTCCTGGAAAATTATTTCGGCCTCGACTAGAAAATCAATCTTCACTGGCAAACTCGGCTTTCCTCCTACACACTGACATCCCCGGCAAATTCGTCCTCTCTAGCAAATCGCCTTCTTCTGGTAATTCGCATCACTGAAGAAATTCGGCCCTCTGCAAAATAATTCAACCTCCCTCTGTTGCTGAGAAACTGGAGATCATTGTGAAGAAATTTCTCCAACAATTTCACCCTCAATCACTTTTAAAACCCTCCGCTAGTGTCCCACAACATCACTGTGTCCTTACTCAATTGAATTGTGTCTCCAAGATGCCCATTGACTTTTTCTTATAATCTCTCATTGAGCAATCAACGGCCACGATTTAATTCCAATCAATGGCTAAGATCACCTAACTCCATCAAGTTACTTTTCTATAAGTCACTAGAGAGAAATCGACTTGTCTCAATTAATATTGATTAATTAACCATTTTCCCTAAGTTAGACTTAGGAAAATAATTAAAATCTGGCTAACAATCTAATTAAGACATTTTCCCTTTATAAAATAAACTGGGCTTGGAGAGAATTATTCCACTTGTGCCCTTAGTCTCATTGACACCTCCTGAGACTAGAACACTTGTCGAGCTACATAAACTAACACTTATTCAACCTCATTCCAATGTGAGTGGAACAATACTATTACTTCGTCATCTAATCTCAAGTTTCTATTTCTGCCTGTAATAGGATCATCCTGGTTACCATCATCTTCAACTCACTCATCCAACATACGCTTCCATAGCACTAATATCCTGTACAAGGTATGGGGTTAAATCTCCTACCTTCCTCAAGACTGCATACCCTCGGAGCTTCACACAAAATCCTGTAGCCTTTTACTTCAGCTACAAGGAGTCAAGGACCATTATCCTTCACAAAACTACAGGCCGAATGGGAGAATAGCAGTACCCAACAAATGGTGGGTAACATCTCTTATGTGTCTTGCATACTAGGAGGTTAAAGCTATCTGAATTCTGAAATCTCCTAAGCCCTTGAACTACTTGCTGATATTTGTGTATATTTTTTTGTTTTTCCATATACATATTAATGGAAATTGGGTACCTAGAAAGACAAAAACAGAAGAAACACTCACCTCGGGGAACCACTAGTGAAAATTTGTATGCCTCGTCCTTATACAACTCGTAGTCTTCTTGAAGCTCTGCAACAAAGAAGTCAATCTTAGCATAAACCTCGACACTGGAGGAAAACAGATTCCATCGATAAATGATTGTAATTGACTGCACCACCTAATGGTTCCCTTATGTGATTTTGACAGGATTTACAAAAAAAAAAATCAAACTTAAATGACTATACCAACAAAAGAACTAATGGAGCTTGACAGGTAACGCGGTCTTTTTTATGAGCTAAGCACCCTTGATCCTAGATTTGTCGAAACGAGATATATTATCTTCAATAACAAAATGCATTCAAGTCCTACACCATATTGGCTATATTATAAATAACAATAACAAAATGCATTTAGTCCAACACCATATTGGCTATATTATAAACACCATCCCATTATCTGACAAGAGAGGCTGACGACAATAAAATAATATAAGGGTAGCTGAAAAACCAGTTTCTGCTGCCGTTGCCGCTGAGACAGTAGAAGAAATCGCTGAGAACAAAGCAGCAATCTGGCATATGGCCTGCCTTCTTCCATTTCTTAACAATTCATGGGAGGACAGACTACACAGAAATGACAATATATTGCACAACAGTTTAATAAGTATTTAAAACAACCAACAATTCTCGACCAATTTGGAGAAAATAAAAAGATTGAAAACAAAATTTCAACAATAAGTTCTGCACGAATGAATGACACCAGAATAAATATTAGTCTGAATTCATTAACATACTTGTTCTGGGTTTCGAAACAGCACGTGACTTGCTTTTTCCCATGTTTGAAATTCTTGAAATTACCTGATCATGTCATTTTAGATGGATACTATCAGTTTAGATTCCTTTTGAATACCGAAAGAAAAATGTACGAAATATATAAATTGTTGATAAGTGAATACTTTTGCAATCTGAGTTCTTCTTAAATATATTAACCACGGTGTTTTATAAAGTATAAATTTTAGAACAGACTTCTGAGTGGTTGGACAGGAGAGCACAGCTTGTGAGTAATGGGAATTGGTGTTGATGACACCAGACCAAGCATGCCCATCTTCACCACGATAGTCAAGCTCCGCTGGAACTTCCTCCGTTGGTGGGTATTGGAATTTTTAAAGTGGATAAGACTATAAAAATTAGAAATAATGTGGGGAAATTGCAACGCACTGTGCCCCCAAAATCATTTCCTCTCCTCTTCGCGCGTTAACCTTTCGGATGTTTAAAATGGATAATACTAAAACTTTAAAATATAATATAGAGAATTGTTCGTTGTAAAGAGACACTAAAACCAAATTTATTTCCACTCTGTCTTTGCAGGTTGAACTTTATAGAAGTATAATTTACTGGGTAGATAAGTTGGTTTTTATGGGGTTTAGTTTTTGTTAGTTCTTAGATTTAAATTTTAAGAATTGTGCAGCTTGCATTGTCTTTAAGGGCATTCAAGTTTGATTGAGCTTCCTACCGTATATTGTACTAGTGACAATATTTCATTATTGCACAAATCGTTCTTCCATCCACCATGTTCATTAACTTTCGCCTAAACATAATTTAACATAAAATATATACATATAAATATAGAAAGAAAGAAAAAATATACAAAATCCAAATGTATTCAGAACAAAGAACCACATTACGATATGAAGCTTACTCTTTCACATTAAAGTGATTCCTTATTTTAACTATCTAAACACCACATTTAGATGGGATAACCAATTTATTAGTAAATTGATGAGCGAATAAGCAGATATTTATTGGTAAAGTGGTTTGAAGTGATGTTTTAAGTTTTATTTTTAAATTATTATTTTTTCTTATAAAGGTGATGGTGGAAGATAGATTGGTGATGATTTGATTTTAGAATTTGAAATTTGTTATTTTTATTAATATGTTGTAATTATGTCGTTGGTAGCTTAATAAGTCAATGAAAGCAATGCATTACCATTACTTATTAAGGTTCAATTCTCTCATGAAAATCACATACATGTATCGTATTTGTGTTATTGTACTTGTAATAATAGTTGGGGCCAAATGCAAGTCCTAAATGGCTTTGGCATTAGATATACCCCATGCACAACTCCTTAGTTGATGGATTCTTATTTAAATATTATAAGTTGGCTAGTGTAAATGCAAACTCTCCCAAATTAGGGAACAGTGAACTCGTCAATCTAGATAATTGGAAATTAGTCTAACAAATAAACAATATGTTATAATTGCATTCAATGGTGATACGTGCTTTGTTGCAATTTACACCACATTGTGCCATGTGATTAATATTAAATTTGTAGTAAACTAATACTTAATCTTTTGAGGTGGTGAGCCTATGAAGATATGATGTGGGAGCATCGATGTATAGTTTAAGTATGAATATGATAAGTTTGAATTAATAAGTTAAGTTAGGAAACAATCGTTGAGTCAAGGTAAGGAGAAATATTTTAGACAATGCAGATCGTGTATGTGCATTAACAATTTGGATTAATGCATAATTCAAGAGGCACGTGTATGCTTGAAGAAAGAAAGTGAAAAATGTGTGTATTGTAAAATGAGAAGATGTGTGCAAAGAGAAATGGCATGCTTGGAGTTTATCCAAGTACACAAACATTGAGGTTCGAGAAAGGGCACAAAGGCATGTAGACTCTAGTAATGAATAACATGTCCAAAATAATACAAGAGAGTGTGCTTATTAGTGCAAGGAAAAGGCAACATGGAAGGAAGTTAGATGGTGTTAAGCCCTATGTAAACCTCATATTAACCCTAAAATCTCTCATTAAGACCTAGATATTGAGTGATTACATTTATATTTTTATGTAGGCTAGAACCTTTCATAGTCCCATTTTATTGTAATTGCAACCCTTTGTCTCATATATATATATATATATATATTCTAAGGAGGCCTAATTTTGGGATCATAAAATCTTGTCTTGTACATTGTATTCATTGTAAAAGGAGGTTTCCCCCTTGAAGAGGACTGTAATTATTGGTTTCCTATTATTTTTAAGGCACAAGGTTCATAACAACTAATCATGGAGAATTTGAAGCAACGGAAAGGAAGTTGAAGAGATTGACTAGTAAGCAAAGAGTTTTTTTTTTTGTTAAGCTTGGTAAATCCTTCTTTTTCATTATAATAAATGCAAGCAGGTTACAACCACTTAGCCTGGTTAGGTGGTCTCAACCTGCCCATTGGGAAACCAGGCCTGTTGACCACCTAACCACATTATACGCCATACAGTAAAAAAAAATAGTTAGTCTATATATCCAATCTATGTAAATTTGATTATCATGTCCATAACCATAAGTTGTCTGTCTATATATATAAACTACTGCAAGCTGGAAAGTAAAATCTATCTGCATATAAACTTAAGCAAAAAAAGACTACAACTTCATCCTTCTAGTCCTCCTGATCAGTAGAGGCTGAGGTAACCGGGCTCGGGTCTTTCGCACCGGATCTGGGCAGCTTGGTCAACAAGAACAATCATGGGAAGTTTTTCTCGATTCACCCAGGTGGCCATCCTATTTTTGCAGTTGGAATTGTAGCTTTTGAAAGTCCTGCTTATAGTCTAGAAAGTCCTTAATGACATTCATCCATATTTGTTCCATCACCTTACCTAGGAGGAATTTCAGCAACCAATACAGGTATAGAGTTTGTTTGTATTGTGTCTCTCTACCGCGAGTGTGTCCCGGATCAGGAACCAGGACCTTCCACTCTTCCCGGTCCACTGCCCCCACGCTCATAGGTCTATTGATATCCTCCTCCCACTCGGCAATGAGTCGTTGAATCTCCTATCTGGTGCCACCCGCATATGCAGTCGTCCCTTCTTAGATCAGTCTGGCCACTGATTTCCTCCCACGGAGTTTTACAACCACTGGTTTGCCAATTCCCCAATTCCTGAGGACTCCTGCCCCTGACATCATCTCCCCTACTGACTCCCCTTAGGGCCTTGGAATCCGCCCTCATGGCCCCCGTCCTCCTCAAAGCCCTAGCCTTCGTAACTCATTCCAGGACCCAGACTAGAATTAACGCTAAAGCAATTGCCACTACCTTACCTTTTCCCCTTAGGTTTACCAAGTAGACGAGCAGACAAGGTTCGCTTAACTAGCAGCCTTCCCTCCCCATCCCTATAATCCCCATGCGCAAGAGGAGAATGCCAAAGCAGAGTGATACCCCAACAGACCCCATGCATAAGAATGCAATGCCAAAGCGGAGTAATATCCCTGCATAGCTTATGTAGTTGCGATGAATCCCGCCATCCTTCAGCTCCCAACTATTCTCGCCATCGCCAATTTCTCTCTCTCCCCAACCCCTTGCCCCCATGCAATCCCAATTCAACAAACCAAACATAGGGGAGCATAATGTAGTGCAGGCAGAGAACATACTCGTTAACCAACGCTTGGGATCATTGTATCTCTTCACCTTCCTGAAACCATTGCGCCACCTTCACTATTGTCTCCACTTCGCGATCTCCCTCCTCTCTACTAACCCTCTTTGTTGTCAACCAACTCTAGTGCACGTGAATGCCACCTTCCTTCCGCCATCTTATCTTAACAATGCGGACAACCACCGTGCCCTGCGCTTCGAGCATGTGGGAGGTGGTGCCACTGCCTTCAGACGTCCTTGTCATGATGAACCTCTTAATGGGTTTGTTAGCCACCTCTCACCCCAATCGGGGGGACTAGTAAGCAAAGACTTAAGATACAAAGATTCGTGGAAAAAAACTATTATAATGGAGAATTAGAAGTTAGGAAGTGTAAAGTGAAAAGTAGCAACAAAATGAAGAGCCAAGCAGCAGAGTCAACAAAACTAAGACTGCACTCTTTCATTTAATATTAAGGAGGAGACATATTTCCATGAGATTGTGTATTTGTCTTGTATTGTTGAAGGCATGTTTATGTATGATTATTAGTGGTTAATGTTATTAGTGAGATCATTAATCTTCAAGTCGTTGCACAATTAAGTTGGTGATTTGGAACATTATACCTAGACAACATTATTTTATATCAAAGTAAGATTTGAGTTATGTAAGGGGGGGACCAAGTGAGTTGTTAGGGAGAAATGGTGTGAAGTGATGAAAAAAAATAATAAATAAAGAATTGTTAGAGGTAAGAAAATAAACAAAAGAGCTAAAAGGTATCAATAAAATAGAGAAGTAGAAATAAGTGTATCAAAACCAAAGGAGAAAGAATAATAGGAAGTGAAAGAAAGAGATGTTACAAAGCTTATTGTGGTGTTGTTCAATAGTAATGAGTTATGAAAAAATGAAGTTTTCTCGCTCTTAAAAAAGTTTGAAGGAAATATGATTAAAATATTTGCAAAAGTGAATTGGAGAACCCTTGTGGAACAAAATTTGCAAGACACGGTGCATTTGGTGGCATTTTGTGCAATGAGAACAAATTTATATGGACAAGAAAAAGACTATAAGTTGAATAATAATGGTATCGAAACTTAGAAAGAAGACCTTTTCCACATATTACAAAGAAATGGGATTAAATTCGTTGTAAAACTTGAGAGAAACAAAGTAGAACATATTAAAATATAATAAGAAATTTTACAAACTACCAATGTGAGTTAAACACAAAGAGGATAAATACCAACAATTCTCAAGGCATGTGAAAGGGATTTGCTTAAAATACATGAGGAACTAAGTTTACATGATTTACATTTGACAAAGGAAGTACATTAATTAATGATAAAGATGAGGAGAAAGTAGTGATGTGAATTGGAACATTATATTATTTATCACCTATCTTGTGGAAAAATTAGAGAAATCATATTACAAGAGCAATTTTAGTGGTGGGACCCAGTTTGGAGAATTGAGGGTCTGAAACTTTCTAGGGCTAGTTTTGACTCAAAAGTTATGCCTCCCAAAATTTGACCTATTGTCATTGACCACCATAATTCAAGGGGATGCCTATGTAGCCCTTGTTACTCGTGGAAAGGGGCTAGACACATGGTCCCTATGAAGAAGACTTTAGAATATTCAAGTATGATGGTTAAATGGGTCAAATTTAGCCACTAATTGGCTATCAAGTTGTGTTATAACAAGGCCACTAGGAGGAAAAGAGATTCCATTATATTCAAGTGCATTTTGTTCCATAGTAGATAAAAGTAGCTGAGAGTGGATATAGAGAGTGCAAAATAGAGAGGGTTTGTATTTTGTAGTATCCCACAGGCCACAGGTCTCACTCCCTTGTATTTGCATCATTTCCATTCAAATAAATGAAGAGCATAGTAGCGTCACTTTCTAGTTGGGTTTTCTCCTAAAAGGGTTTCCCAAATCATATATGATGTTCATTGTGAATGGTGTGTGCTTGTATTTCATTGTTCTCTATTTTCCACATTTAAATTAATGTATGCACAAGCAGAGAAGACAATAAATTAATAAATCCAAAATCTAAGGTAATTAACCTTAATGGTATAGATTTAAAATTTCATTATATTTTTTTATCAGATCCATTGTGACAAAATGTCTAATTTAATATCCATGATGATTTACAGATTAAGTAGCATGGAATGCAAGCTAGAAGAAGAAACATCAAAACTAGAATAAGATGATTTGTTCCACATCAAAGGTGGAAGGACTTGAAGAATAATAGGTGAAAATTTTATAAGAAAATGCATATTTAGGTAATGGTAGAGGCCAAAATTTTTGTAAGGCGAAGAAAAGGATGTAATTGGTACTAATGACAAATTTATTGTTGTGCATGCAAGATAGAAGGCCACAATTCAATTGAATGCTTATAAATAGGGGGTGTAAAAACTAGCACAAATCCACATTGGCACACGAGGAAACCTATAATAAAGAGTTGCACCAATTCTTGAAGTAGCAAAACAAGGTGAGAGCTCGATTATGCAAACAAGTATCCTAGCGTTCACAAAGCAATGATAGGCTCAAAGGAAGAGCATTATCCAAGGAGGAACATTTCCATGATCAGGTCCAAGGGCAGAGATGAGTGTTGTGAGTGATTATTGATAATAGTAGTAGTAGCACAAAGAGAATTTTCGTTATAGTAATGGAACAAAAGTAAAATTTGGCATGTCAAAAGCACTCCTTTCCATAAAGATTGTTTTGGTTCCAATAAGGTTATGCAGTTATGCTAAAATTGGCAACTAGGGCCAAATTCCTTTTTGGACAACTCATTTGATGGAGATGTTTATTGCTTTGAATTCCTCTTTTTGAGAGAACCAAAATTGACCTAAATATCATCAAATTTGGACAAGGAGAAATGTGTTTTTGAATTTATGTCCACTCATATGCAAATTGTTAAGGTCAAACTCACCTCCATGTAGACTCATAAAGCCCAAACGCTGTGTTTCTTGACCATCACCAATTTGTATATATATAGGTGTCCTCCAACATCATTTGTGACATCCCATGTGCATAATTCCTTGGAAATTATATCTTTGAGGCAACAAAGCTTAAGGAGGATGAATTTGTGTATGGTTGGGACTGTTTTGCTTATTGTTTTGTCTCAACAGGTCCAAGTTTAGGAGCAGAGTTGCGTTATGGTTAAGGGCAGATTTGTGTATGGATTTGGCTTGCTTTACGTGGGATTTCTCTTTTCAGGTAGGTCACAACTAGGAGATTCACTTATAGCTAGGTTGTAGGTCTAGAATCACCTGTTCAGGGGCCGAGGTGTTGTATTAGGTCACAGACCTAAAACGTTAGTAAACAAGTGGTTGTTGGAGGTGGATTCGAAATCTAAAACGAGGCCAGAACAACAGCGAATAAGAGAGCCTTTGTTTGGAGAGCAAGTCACATTGTTTCAAGGTCTACAAGTGTTGAAGAAGGGTTGGAGAAGCATGCTACAAAAGCCCTAACCAAAAGTTGCATAAATAAAGTCAATGATGGCCTTAATGTGGTCATAGACTAGTTCCTAGAGCCAATGAATGGTAACATCATAAGGAAGGATGTAGAAGAAAGGAGGAATTTTGGACCAGTTGAATTAGATAGTAGTGGAATGCAGTTGCCCTAACCAGACCAACCTTCTACAGTAATACAATTTGACCTATGTGGAAAGAGTGCCTGAATTACGGGTCTAAGAGCAGTGATACAAGATCTTCAAATTGGCAAGTCATTTTGAATCTAAATCATTGTACTCTTTCTCTCTCTACTGTACATTTGATATTAATAATAAGAATATTTGATCAATGGTTTTTCCCTAACTTGAGCCAATTTTTGTGTTCTCTTATCTTAGCTTGTCCTCTGCGTTTATGGTTTATGTTGTTTCTTAAGTTACTTTCAATATAATAATGGTTTATGTGCTTACAATGAAAATGTGAATTGGGCTAAGAGGGGTCATTGAAGTAACTGCCCCAAGCAAAGAACATGTTAACTCGAAATTAACATGGTATCATAGCTCTGGAGAGGTCAAGCCCAAGCAAGAGTAAAAGCAATCACTAATGCAAATATAAAAGACTCTGTCTGAAATTGCCTTCGGTCTGTGGAGAAAAGTCAAGGCACGAATCAGGAACATCGAGGGTTTATGATTATTGTGTATGCATTGCATATTCTAATCCTTAGCTAGACCAACAACTTGCCTCGATTTTTTTCTTTTTGTGTTTGGTCAAACACATGAAGAAGCTACATTGACTATTTCTTTCTATTGTGTAACCCATCTTTGTGCATGTGAGCATATCCAGGGCAAGATAAATTTGATAGATTGATGATTGGTTTGGTCTCAAGGGTTACTTTGGCAATAAACATGTTATATCTAAAATTGTTTTTATGTGCTAAGCAAATACTTGCAATTATCTTCATCATTACTTGGGCTGCAATTGATCTTATAAAAATTGAAGTCTTTTGCATATCTGAGTGGAGTATATTTGTCCTTCTAGAGCAAACAATTGTTCGATTAGAAGCAATAATAGACACATCTTAGTGCCAACATATCGTATATAAATTTTGTGACTTAATTACATGATTAATGTTATGAAATTACGATGGAAATGTCCAACACCCGAACAATGTGACGATTTGGAGATTTTATATGTGATCTTGTGTGATGTGATGGTAATTTTTACTTCCAAGCTAAGCACACAACATGGTTGAATGATCTTTAATTTTAAGTGTGTTCTGGTTATTCAAAATGAAGAGTTTTGGTACACTTCTATAAAATGATCAAGCTTATAGGAGGTGTGATGAATAGACTGATTGAAGTGATCCGATGTGAAATTTCATAGATGTTTTGCAATCAGTGTCGGTGCACTAGGTAATTTGTTCCGCTTGTCATGAAGCATTGCATTGTGCAACAATGAAATATAATCCTGAAAATTTTTGGTCTTGTTGTGGAGTAAGTTTTGAACAAGTCTCTTAAGATCTAAAGCTTGCATTTGTGATGTTAGCATCGTGCTAAACCTTCGGAATCTCAGTAGCATAGCTTCATATGAAGAAGAATTTTATAGGATATCTAATCAATGAAATCGTTGAATCAAGGAATATCCCCTAGCTTATTTGCTAAAAGATAATGCAAATATAGTTGCAATAGTATGTTATAACCACCCTCCAAAATTTTGCATATGCTTTGATTTTGGAGCCTTGCCTTCTGTCCACATGAGCTTATATTTTATTGTCATCAAGTATTCATGAAATGATTAAGACTTATCCTTTTATGTTTTGCTTGTGTTTGCTCGTTTTGATACTTATATGATCTTTTGAGTCACAAGCTAACCTTCTGACTTGACCTTGCAACAGTCTTGGGCTTGCCTCTGGAAACTGCGCAATCTTGGAAGGCAAGCCAACCTTGATAATGGAAACTATGAAATCCTTCATGGAAGATCAACCTTGAGCTTGAGGATTGCATAGGCATGGATGGCAACCCAACACTAAGCTTAGAAAATGCGCAATCCATCACTTGAGCTCAGAAACTGCGAAATGCATTGACCCGGGAAGTTGCCCAATTCTCTAGAATTGTGCAATATTCCTTGACAGTATGCATGGAAAGTTTCCCGAAAAAGCAACAAAAAAAAGAGAGAGAGAAAGCAATCACTATAAAATATGGATTCATCATTAATTTCCTGAAGGCGACACAGTTGTTATTTTTAGAAATTTCCGCCAAGTGTTTCTTTTTCCTTGATTTTAGGCATGCACGTCATAAACTGAATCCACCTAAATCTATTTAATTGATGCCTCTAGAGTTCATTCCCAAGAATATCAAGGAGCCTTTGGTGGACTTTGCGTCGCTTTTCTGTGTGAGTTTTTCCTTTTTTGTCTTTTGCCGCTTTTTCTGTCATTTTTTGTTGTTTCGCTTATGTGAGTTTTGTTTTGCTCGTTTCTCTTCATGGTTGCTGACATTTTAACTTAGATTAGCTTGTAGAAGTGTTGTTTTAGTTTTTCGTTCTCCTTTCATAAGTACTGAATCAATTTCCTTGTTTTTGCTCATCGGTGATCGTCGTTTCAGCGACTCTGCTTGCATATTTGTTTTTGCTTTTACTTTTGTTTGTTGAGTTTCTACACTTAATTCACATTGATATATCCATACTTAGTCGGATATGCACTTTAACTTGAATTATCACTTAGATATGCTTGTGTCTTACACCCTCACCAGGAAGATCTACACTTCACTTGGGCTATGCACTGCCTTTCCCAACTGGGCATTGCGCAAGTCCAAGGCTCAAGTTGAGAGCTTGGCCTCTGAGACTGCACATGCATAGTACAAGCTGGCCCAACTACACATTGTGAAATCCCAGGGCTCAGTCCTGTCACCTTCGCCACTGAGACTGTGCAATTCCCAGTCTCTCCCTGTCACTGCCCAAGCTGAACTACGCATTGCGCAGTCTCAATCCTCAGGTTGCATCACTAGCTATTGAGGCTGGGAAATGCACAGTTCCCTTAGCCAGTCTCCCTCCTTTTCTCATGAGAATTGCGCAATCTCTCTCATTAGTTCTCTGGTTTGTTGCTTGATCTTGCTTTGAAAGTGGATTTGCAAAAGTTAATTTATTCTTGCCATGAGTGCCTTTTCCCTCCCACGGGTGTCATAGTTGTTGAGCATTTATCTCCAGTTGTCACTGTTACCATGGCACCCAAGAGAGTTGCTTCAAGAGATACCACATAAAGCAGTACCGGGGAAGCAGTTGAGAGTACGCTAGTAAACTTGCCAGTATATTCAGACACTCAACTATATGTGGAAAAGGAATCAGATCTTACATGGCAAAAAGTGAATGAAGTTTTTTCAGCAAAGAGCTTCCAAGCAGATCCATACGACCAGAAGGTATACATTAATGTCCATAAATCAGGGCTACATAGGGTTGCACACAAATATCCAGCCTTCCCATGTGCAGATGTCATCAACTGGATTGTTTCACATATTGATGTGAAGAGCATGACTTTGAGGAGTGCCAGGAGATAGAAGCTTGCTATTTTTGTGGGAGTAGATTACCGCCTTATGTACCATTTTCTCAAACCAGAAACACTCATGGATTCATACTTTTGCGTGCCCACATAAATGTGGGAACAAAATATGTTGTTAAAATCTGGGTGAAAGAGCCATCAAAATTTTGACAAACACCCACCAATACATACAAGACAAAAGCTCTCAACAGGACCTATCAATTGTTGATCATCTTAGTTTGCAAAATTTATGGTCAGCAAAGCACAAAGACCTTTCCTAAAGGGTGGAAATCTTTTTGAACCAAGTTATGAATGAGGGAAAGTCGTTCAACTGGTTAGACTTTTTGGCTCGACAGTTAAGTATCCATGTAGCGAATGCCCTGAATCCTCCCAAGGGGCACGCAAGATTTTACATGTATGCATATCTACTGGATGCAATTTGTGCACATAATGCATTCCCTGGCATGAACTGGACTTGGACACCTCGAGATCCTGTCGTGCACATTCATTACAGATTGCTCTTGGATTGTAGCCACAGAGGAGTTATGGAGAAGATAACTGACCACTTCCTCATTCTGCTATACAAGATGATCTTTGAGGAAGAACCACCTTGCATGTCACGTGGGGCAATGGAAGCAGTATCAGAGATTGCAGATTGGTTTGCCTCACTGGATGGCACCTTCCTTAGAGTGTTTGGCGATCAGAAGTCGCTGCATATTTTTCCAAGGTATGCCACTAATAATCTTGTCATGCAAGAAGTTTCATATCATCTCTCCACAGGGTTGTCAGCAACTTTGCACAGGAAGAAGAAAGCACCTTGGCCAACTCTTCCTATGCAAATTGGATTGTACGAGATCAAGAACCTGAAAGTCACGGATACTGAAGGAAAGGTGATAGAGAAGTTTGCATTTAGTACTCTGGACTTTAATCTGTACAATCCCCATGGTATTTGTAGAGAACATTGTGCGAGAATTCATTTCCAGTGGCTCGACGAGACATTTCAATGGGCGGAGGAGGATCCATGGAAGAATTGTTATAATGCCTCCAAGTACCCCGAGCTAGTCAATTTTGTAGGAACTTCACAGGCGACTCTGTAAAAGGAAGCTACTCGAGAAGTAATGCCAACAGAAGGGAGCAACCCTGTGCAGGATAAGGGAAAGAGAAAGGTTTCTTATAGTCCAAGGGGAGAATGAAGCCGTGAGATGGAAGTGGATCCAGCCATTGTGAAAGTGGATTTAGCAGTAGAGGAAAAGAGGAAATGGAGGATGAAGAGAGCAGAACAGAGGAAGAGAGAAGAGCAGAAGAGATTGGAGGAAGAAAAGCAAAAGCAAGAACAAAAAGAGAAGCATAAGCAGGAAGAAGAAGATAGACGAACTGCAATAGCATAAGAAACAACGTAGAAATAAGTTGAAGAGCAAGAAAAGAACCAACAACCAGCATAGGAGAAGAGCAGACAAATGTAGGACACGGAGCTTGCTCGACAGGTTGAAGAGTTGATAGAGATCATAGACATGGAGGAGGAATTGAAGCTGCATAATCAAGATGTCGACCTAATTCCAAACACACAACAGGTCACCGTTCAGTCTCCACCACCTCAAGCATCAGATTTAGCTCCAAGTGAGTAAGAGGAAGTTGTTCCTCTTGATGATGATTTGGTTATGGACACATACAATCTATCATATGATGAACTTCAGAAGAATATTGTACAAGCGCATAAGATTAATTGTCCAAATGACCTCGCATATCATACTTTATTAGAGAAAAGGGTAATTATGGCAGACACCAGAAATAATCCCAATGCCATTGTTGCAGCCAACTTGGCCTTCGTAGGTGCAACAAAGTCTAATATCGAGTTTTTGATGGCCAAGAATAAGGAATTGGCAAATAACTTGCAGGCTTCCAGGAAAGAGGTTGAACAATTCCATGCAGTAGTTCAAAACGCAACTTCTGCACAGATACATTTGGAGGAAATGAAGGTTGCGATACTTAGTGAAGTATCGACACTTGGAGAGACCATGCATAATCTATTTGAGGAGCTTGTTACGTGCATAAGGCAATTGTCCATGTGCATGGCTTGCAGCAACAGTGTAAAGATTTTTTCAAAACTCTCATGAATGTGCAAGTTGCAATCGTTGTCATGCACTAATGGTGATTGGAAAATAAAGGGGCACTACTTGACTTGGGCAAGAAAATGAAGCAACATGAAGAGTTGGCTCACTCACTGAAGCGAAATGTAGGAACCCGGTTAGAAAGGAGATAGAAGAATACATGGAGCATCTTAAACAAATTACCGCCAAGGAATATTTGTAAGTGAACAAATAGAACATGCAAAACTACATCAGTGGCCCTGTCCAAGTGCAGACAATGTTGCTCGTGCTCCAGAAGGAAGTTCAAATTGGTTCCAAATCATTGTACCTAGATTCCATGGAGACTAGAGTTTGCTTCTAACCCAACACCAATCACACAGTTTGGGGATGTCATCGTACAGTACCAAGTTTGGCACCGATATGTGACCGAGAGAAATCAATTGGAATTTGTTGAGCTTGAGTCTCCCCAAACTCAAACATGATAGTGTTTTGTCTTGTTAGGATGTGTTAGCGCTTGAAATTTCACCTCAGGCTGAGAAAGGTAAACCTCAAGGCAACATCAAACCATTTAGCCTCGTAGCTAGCCCTACGGGGCAGGAGAAGGCTCTCTCCGGTCTATCTCGGTAAAATCTTCAATAGATGAGATGACCAATAAGGTAACACTGATATTAGGCTAGTAAACTGATCAAAAGGGTTGATTTGGAGTTTTTTGGGTTTTGGTGGCAAATTGAGGAATTGCAATTTTGGGTGCGGGGATTGGACACAGTTTCTGCAAGGGGTTCCTTGGGGCGAGGTAGGAGACAGTGTTGATGCCTTTAACTGAAGTGAATGGTCAGGAATGAAAGATGAGGACCTAAAGAGAGCAAACAATCACTTTGAATTCTCTTTAGACAGAAGAAAACATTGAAATTAAACAAATTTAAAAGCAGAGCATGGCAAGCATGAATTCTTACTTTAACACTTCATTTGTTTAATGTGCAGAAGTAAAAGAAAGGAAATGAATCACATAACAAGCTTACAAGAACATTGAGAAACACACCATCAACACATGAGTCCACAAGAATCCCAAAGAGGACTGCAAAACCCTGGTCTTCCTTAGCCAAAAATTGCAGAGATACAAGTGAAATAATACAATGATAGCTTCTCCCTCAAGAGTCCAACCATGAAAATGAGCAAGAAAGTACATAATATAGATGATCTAACCTCTTTCCCTGCCTCCATGGGTCGAGCTCACTATCCTAGGAGCTGTTTCAACCACTTCTAAACTAAGCACTACAAACTAGGCAGTCAAAACAACTTGCCTCTATAAACTTGGAAACCAATTCATACATTTAATTTTTTACCCTTTTCATAAATGAATCTTCTAGAAGAGTTACAAAAGGGTAAAAGTGTCTAAAATGTGTCACAATCACATCAAAAAGGATCATCATTAACCTCAAAAAGTCAAACTGAGTCAAATCTGCGTTTTCTGGGCTGTACAGTGCATTTCTTGACAAATCTGCTTGACGGGTCGCGCCCCCCTGCCTGACGGGTCGCGCCCCTTTGGAGCTCTGTTTGGGGTACTTGCAGGTGGCCAAATTGAGAAAAAGTGGGCTTGTTGGAAAGGTCTATGAGTCTACTTTCCAACCCAACTCGAATTTTTGAATTTGGAGTTCATTTTCCCTGTCAAAAATCAAATCTCCCAAGACTGCTTTCTGCAATTCAAAAAAGTGGCAGAAAGTCATTTTTTGCTAGTTTTTTGACTTTTTGGAGGCCCAAAACTTCATAAAATCTCAAGTCCATCCATGAGCATGTGTAACTTTGCATGAAAAATCTGGAAATGCTGAGTTTTTGCCAAATGGAGTTGCCATGATGAAGGGTCGCGCGGGGGGTGAGACCCGTTAATGGGAAAAACCTGCAAATGGCACAAAAAATTCACAAATGACAAAATTTTCTCCAAATTTCTTGAAATTTGAGTTGGGAGTCCCCAATCAAGTACCATGCTCAGTCAAAGAGGCTTTGGCCAAAATTTGGAGTGGATCGGGCGTTTTCCTTCGTTTTTGTGCTTTGGCCAACCGTCCTTCGAGCACCTTCGTTCTCGCCGGTATTTTTGACATTTCTTTAAAACCATGACACCTGTGAAAAAAGTGAAGGAGGTTTTTCTTCCTTGGCATGTTTTGGACAAAAACCTCTCTCCGTTTTCCAAAATTCATTTTTTATTGCTCTAGAACATCATTTGAGTGCGACTTGTCCCGATGTGTGAAACAAGGAATTTTGTCGAAATGGAGCGAAATGAAGGGAATAGGGGGCTTCTAAATTCTTGGGGAAAGTTTTGGAAGTAGGGAGGGATGTTAAGAAGTAGGGGAAAGTGGAATCTCAGAGAGTGAGCGAGGAGAAGGGGTCCAAAAGGGCAAAACACAGGCCAAACCTAGAAAATTGCCAGGTTGTAGCTAGAAACTAGGGTTTGTGCAAAAATGAGGAATTTGGCGGATCTAAGGGATGGGAAGTGTTTGATAAGGTACTTTAAGGATAGGGGAAGGTGTATGAACATCAGGAAACAAGTTTTGCAGGTGATTTGACCATCCAAGATAAATTGCCTTCAAAACCCTAGGAGAGGGAAATGACCTTGCCTAGGCACAACTGAAGCATGAATAAGGTGTAACATGACCTAGTGGAACCTAATATGATGATAGCAACCCTCTGAATGATGATAGGCTCAGCTGAATGATGACATGGACTCACATTTGGACAACTTTGAAAAGTGTGAAAGCAAACCCTAGACCTAATGCCTAGTGACCAAATTTTGCTTGAAGACTCACTGAAATGACAAAATTTGACCTTGACACTTCAAAATCACTTTGTAAGAGAATATTTGATCACTGGAGGAAGGCTGGAAAGACTGACACTAACAGGATGCATAATTGGCTTTACCCTATTTTGTCTTATATGGGTACGAGTGTAAATTGCAATATTATTTATAATTCATTTGTAAGTGGAATTCCAAGTGTTAATATTGGAATGTCAAGAGACATGATGTAATGTAATGAGTTTTTTGGTAAAGAAGTTGAAGAGTCACGAGGGAAGACCAAAAGTCACAAAGGAGAGTTGAAGAGTTAGCCCTTCTGTCAGGCCAGGGTAACTCCAGCTATTTATGAGCGCAAGACAGAACATATTATTTCTCATTAGACAACTATTATTTATATATACATAAAAACGGATCAATTCATCTTCTAGATGATTGTCCGGCTTCACCTCATCCGTTTCGGATTAGGTGTCAACATTCCCCCCCTTAATCTGAAGGGATGTTGGTGAGTCCAAGCATCGTTCTGAATCTTTCAAGCTTTTCTCTTCCAAGCGCTTTGGTGAAGATGTCTGCAATTTGCTCGTTTGTGGAACAATGACGGAGATGGATTGTTTTGGCCTCAACATGATGTCGGATCAGATGATATTTAGTATTGATGTGCTTAGTACGATCATGGAAATTTGGATTCTTGGCCAACTTTATTGCAGATGTGTTATCAATCATGAGTGGAGTAGATTGTATTTGTTTTACTTGCAAATCTTCAAGAATTTTCCTGAGCCACACAATTTCTTTCGTTGCTTCAGCTGCTGCCACGTATTCTGCTTCTGTTGTGGAATCTGCTGGTACTGATTGTTTGCGTGATCTCCAGGAGACAGCTCTTGATCCAAGACTCATAGTATATCCTGAAGTAGATACCCCAGTTTCTTTGTCTCCATCGAAGTCTGAATCAGAGTATCCAATCAAGTTGAAGTCGTCCACCTGTGTATACTTGATTCCAAGGTCTTGAGTTCCCTTCAAGTACCTTAGAACTCTTTTTGCAGCAGACCAATGTCCCTCACAAGGTTTTTGCATAAACCTGGAGAGGATTCCAACAGCAAATGAAATGTCTGGTCTGGTAGTAGTGAGGTAGATGAGACTTCCTACAAGCTGTCTATACCTTGTTGCATCCTCAAATTCCTTTCCTTCAGTAGATGTGAGCTTCAAGTTTTGTTCCATTGGAGTAGAAAGGGGATTGCACTCTGTCATGCCAAATTTGTATAACAAATCTCCAATGTATTTCTTTTGAGAAAGAAATATGGACTTTGGATGTTGGGTTACTTCAATGCCAAGATAGTAATGAACATAGCCCAAATCAGTCATTTCAAAAAAAATTCCTAATTCTTTCTTTATGGATGCAATATAGCTTTCATTGTTCCCTGTCATTAAAAGATCATCTACATATACCACAAGATATACAACTATTTTTCCAACTTTCTTGACAAATAAAGTTGCATCATCAAGATCAAAATGTTTGAAGTTGAGTTTCAGAAGATGCTCAGTTAGTTTTTCATACCAGGCTCGTGGTGCTTGTTTGAGGCCATACAAGGACTTCACAAGTTTGCATACTTTGTGTTCATGTCCTTCCACAGCAAATCCTTCAGGCTAGGACATAAAAACATTCTCTTTTAGATCTCCATTCAAGAATGCAGTTTTTACATCCATTTGATGGACTTTCCAACTGTTCTGAGCAGCTAGTGCAAAGAGTGTCCGGATGGTGGCCCATTTTGCTGTGGGAGCAAAAGTTTCCTCATAATCGACCCCTTCCTTCTGTGCAAAACCTTTTGCCACAAGCCTAGCTTTGTGCTTGTCAAGTGAGCCATCAGCTTTGTACTTGTTCTTGTAGACCCACTTGCAGCCAATTGGTTTGGTTCCAAATGGAGGATCAACCAGCTTCCAAGTGCCATTCTTTATGAGGGCATCATACTCCTTCTGCATTGCTTCTTTCCATTCATCATGAGAAGCAGCTTCTTTGAAGGAAGTTGGTTCAAAATCTGTAGACAAGTTCAATTCACAATCATAAGTAACATCCATATCAACAGGTGAATTAGAGTTATCTACATCACCTCCATCTTGTCGGTTTGAATTTCTAGTTCCTGTTTTTCCAATTTCATCAGGATGAACACTTTCAAGTGTCTTTGTCAGCCACTTTGGGGGACCTTTCTGAGATGGTCCAGGCTGTTCTGTTGATTGAGTTGGGTCTGAATCAAGATTGAGTCTCCCAATTCTATCAATTACATCACTTAAAGCATCATCCGTTGTTGGAGTGTCATGCAGGGGAGATTGTTCTTCAGAAGAAGATTCCACATGTTGATCTAGTATAGGAATCCCCCCTTCAAGATGTGGAATCTGATTATCAAACTCTTGAAATGATTTCGGTTTTGTGAATCTATCCAAGCGATCAAGTTGCCGCTCAACAACACTGTCAGATTTGGATGATTCAAGAAAAATGACATCTCTAAATAAACCAAACTTTTTATTTACTTCATCATAAAGGCGGTATGCTTTAGATGTGTTTGAATACCCTAGGAAGATACGCTTACGACTTCTAGCACCAAGTTTGTTTCTATGTACCTTTGGTATTAAAGCATAACAGGTGGAACCAAATATCCTGAGATGTTTTACCGAAGGAACATGTCCATACCACAATTCATAAGGAGTCTTGTTTCTTATAGCACTAGATGGACATCTATTCTTTATATATGCAGCACATAGAACAACATCAGCCCAAAACATTGTCTTTACATTTTTGAAGAAAAGCATGGATCGTACCATATTCAAAATTGTTCTGTTCATTCTTTCAGCTACACCATTCTGTTGAGGATTATAAGGCACAGTTGTTTGATGTTTAATCCCATGTTGGCGAAGATAGTGTTCAAATTCATTTGATGTATATTCTTTTCCATTATCAGTGCGAATAGACCCAATATGAGATTGTGCATCATTTTCAATCCATTTATGAAAATTCTTGAATGTTTGAAAAGCATCAGATTTGTTCTTCAATAAGTAAACCCAACACGTTCTGGTGTAATCATCAATAAATGTCATGATATATTTATTTCCATTTGCAGAAGGAACAGGCATTGGACCACATAAATCTGAATGAATAAGTTCAAGCTTCCTATGTGCTCTTGAATGTGAATCATGAAAAGACTGTTTGCTATGCTTTCCTAGAATGCAAGCATCACATTGTTTATGTTTTCTAGGAATTGTAGGCAAACCAGCAACACCATTTTTCTTCAACAAGCGGAGACTATCATAGTTTAAATGTCCAAATCTAGCATGCCATAATAGACTTGATGGAAGTGCATCTTCTTCATGATGAGAAATATATGAGAAATGTTGTGCATGAGCAGAGGTTCCTTGCAGTTTAAGGAGTCTTTCTTCTTCTATACCCCTCATGACAAGTGAGTGGTCAGATGCCTTTCTTAACTCAAGCTTGCCATCAAACATGTGAATGGAGTGACCTTGCTGGCGGATGTGGACCAGGGACAGCAAGTTTCTCTTCAGCTCTGGGAGATATAGAACATGATCCAGAAGAAAGTCTGGAAGACCAGGCAGTTTAACCCTGATTGTGCCAAGCCCTGATGGCTTGATTTTTGACTGATCTGCAAAGTATACTGCTCCATCAACATTGTCAGTGAAATCTTCAAAGAAATCTTTCCTATGAGTCATATGACAGGTTGCTCCTGAATCAAGCAACCAATCATTTTTCGAAGAAGTAAGTGAAGCATTAAACAAATCTTCATGTACTCCAATGTTACATTGTGCCTCAATATAGTGAGCGGATTCAGGTGCTTTACCTTTGTCTGTGTCATCAGTTTTACCTTTCTGCTGATTTCTTCTCTGCTCAACTTTGTCCCATGGTAGCTTGCATGTAGAAGCATCATGTGATCCATTTCGTTTGCAGCGAATGCAATGCAGATCTTCCTTTTCTGCTTGAGGATGTCTGCCCACCCTGCCTCTGAAATATCTTCCTCTTCCCCTTCGTCCACCTCTTCCTCTTGCAGAATATTGAGCAGGATGCTTTTCTTTGTGAGCAAGGCAAACAGTATCTTCAGAAGATTTAGGGACTGTTTTCTTTCCAAAGGCTTTCTCTCTTTCAGCAAACTTTTTCACAAGAGAGTCAAAGGTTATATCTTTAAGGTTTCCATTTGCTTGTAAAGACTCAAGATAATTAGAGCAGGTAGGATAGAGTGCTTTGAGAAAGGCAATAAGAGAGATATCCAGCTCAACCTTAGTGGATTTTATATCATGCATTATAGACTTTATTTCAGATGCAAGAGCAAGAGGATCATTATTTTTCAGTTCAAGAGTGAAGAGTTTAATCATGAGCTGAACAACTTCAAGTGCAGAATGTGTATCATAGAGTTCTTTAAGCTTTTGTAAAGCTTCAAAGGCAGTGGAATAGCATGAAATATGACGACTTAATTCCTCATTTACAGATGCTGCGATCAATGCAAAGGCTTTGTTGTTCTTGTTTTCCCAAATGGCGAGTTCTTTGTCTGATGTGGGCTGCACAGGGTCTTTGTCTTCTTCTCCGACACACACTCCTTTCCACAGCTCATTGTAGATAAGGGTGTGTTTTACCATCCGGGACCATTCAGAATAGTTCTCCTTGCCAGTGAGAACTATTCCGACCATAGAAATGATTGAATGCATTCTGTAAAATAATATCTCTGCCAAAAACTTCTGTAAACAAAATCCTTCTGAAAAAAATATCTCTGCCAAAAACTTCTGTAAACAAAATCCTTCTGAAAAAAATATCTCTGCCAAAAACTTCTGTAAAAATATCCTTATATCATAGCCTTATGCATTTTATTTTTCTTCCTATGTTTGCAATATTACTATGTTTGAATGCATTCACTTCAAAACACATAAAGGATATATTACTTCAATATATATTAAGCAATACTAAAGCATTCTGGAAACATAGAAGCAATGCTCTCATATAAACTTCTCACCCACTATAAAAAAAAATTCTGGAAACATAGAAGCAATGCTCTCATATAAACTGCTCTCATAAAACGCATTCCCACTATAAAAAACGCATCTCCATATAAACTTCTCATATAAACTTCTCTTTTAAAAACTCAGGAAAGCTGATATGGAAGACCAATACCAAGAGGGCGCAGTCTCCAGCTAACCGGAATGATCTCTATAACACCGCAGGCAATGCATACGCCGTGGGAATTTCCATGGGATATTCTGGACAAGGGGATACCAAGAGGACGCAGTCTCCAGCTCACTGGAATGATCTCGTGACAGAGAATTCCTCACCGATGACGGAAACCTTGTCATGGAACGCAGCCACTGCGCAATACTATCTGTGCGCAATATCTCGACCTATTTTTTCATTCAGAATAGACACAAGCCGCTATTCCCTCCGTCCTATCAATTCCACGGTCAGCCAAGCATATGAACTATGCACAGGTCATGAAGACTGTGAGAGAAAAGGCGCATCAGTAATACAATTCGTGATTTTACAGAAGGAAACCAGTGAGCCAAACGGGCAAATGAGTGAGGCAGCGAATTCAGTGGTAGAAATTATATCTGACATTCAGAAATTCAGTGGGGCAGCGAATTCAGTGCTAGAAATTATATCTGACATTCAGAAATTCAGTGGGGTTCGATCAACAGCAGCAATAGAACGCAGAGAGGGGCAGCGAATTCAGACGAAACGGATGCGCAGTCTATGAGGGCGCAGAAAACTGGCAGAGGGCAGGAGTTACAGTTATTTTAAGGACTGGGACCTGAGCTCTGATACCATGTCAGGCCAGGGTAACTCCAGCTATTTATGAGCGCAAGACAGAACATATTATTTCTCATTAGACAACTATTATTTATATATACATAAAAACGGATCAGTTCATCTTCTGGATGACTGTCCGACTTCACCTCATCCGTTTCGGATTAGGTGTCAACACCTTCTTTTTATAAATAGAACCTCATAACTCATGTAAAGGGATTTTAGGAGCCAACATTTTGGTTAGGCTTAGGCCTAGAATCAGAGGGTTGGAAGTTTGTAAGAGCCTTGGCTTCTCCGTAGCGTAGAGGAAGTATATTTCTTTGGAGGAGCAGGTGATGTTGAATTCACGTTCCACTATTGGGGCTAGTGGTCCATCAAGGATGTATGTGTGATTGGAACTTTCACTTAATAAAAGCTCAGAGTTGGCACGTTTTCATGCATATGTTGTAAATATAGTAGGACAATTATTGTTATGTTTGTAATGTATGTTATTTAACTTACACTTATGCTCATTGATCTGAATGTAAACTTGAATTTTTTTTAAAATTTGCAAGTGAAATTTATATGTGTTTTGGATGGAGCATCAGCTTACTAAACACATAAACAAGTAAATTCAAACCAAATTTTACAACCAAATGGAGACAAAACCAACATATTTGAAACACATAGCACAAGCATGATAAAGGAATTCACCCCTTTCTTAGGCTACACCTCCTGGTCCAGCTTCCAATGTAGGGCCTCTTTCATTAAAAATGCTCAAAAGTGTGTTTACATTATTTAATCGGCTCAAATAGCATAATTGATGTCTCCAATGGATCCAATACTATCAAAAACCCCTATTTTGGTTCTTTCTTCACCTCATTTGGCCAAAAATTGAGAAATTTATGCTTGTTTATTCATTTTCCCAAATTTTGCAGCAAACCATCCTATAATTCAGCCTCAACCTGGCTCGAGCACCCCAAACGTGGAACCGACGCACTACTTCTGGCACAATTCTCACTCGGTGGGCGAATTTGTAGGACCGTTAAGGGCACCATTAAGCCACCAATCCTGAAAATCTTGGTCACGTGGCGCAATGCGACCACATAGAGAGCCGAAATTTCAGGGTTTTTGTCTAGCCCCCTTAGTTGGTGCACCCTTGGTTCTATGGTGCGCATATGACTATGGGTTAGCCCCCTCCTCTGCGCACACTTTTGGACATATGGAAGGGTGATACAACCCAGAGCTAGCCCTCAGCTCCTTTTCGTTTGCACTCCTGGTTTTTCGACTGGGTATATGGTTGTGCAATGGCTTGGGGCTATGGCCATGGATTAACCCATCGCCCCCTCCATATATGCGCTTACCATACATTAAATTTAATTTGTGTTCATTGTATATCAAGCAACAAAGCCGTGGCACAATGTTGTCGGCCTTTGGTTGTTGAGTGTGAGGTCTCGATTTCGAATCTCAGAGGTGTTGTTCGACCTCTCGACAAATTTTGGCCACCATGAGGAGGCCACGTGGCACTCCCTCATTGGGCCACCACAACAAACCCATCAACCAATGAAATTTCACCATGCCACAACCAATCATGTTGTGCCAAGTGTCGATCAACCATTGGCCAATGGAGGACCAATCAACATGCCAAGTCATGGCCCAGTCAGCGTACGGAATGCTAACTTGAGATACTTGCAACTATTTTTCCATTTTTTTTTAGTTGTTTCCCAAATCAATCAAAACGTGTTTCTGGGAGCATCCGATGTTGGATTTTAGTGAAATCAGTTACGTTGGATTCAAGTCATTGAGATCTATCTAATCATAAATGTTTTGAGCTCTGTCACACACTTTCAATTTTGAGCATTATTTTGATCCACGATATCACTCCTCCCCATTGGAAGCTTTTGGACCTCCAAAAGATCTTTATCAATGAACAAATAGATGAGGGTACAGTTCCCTCACCTTTCCAGTCTTAATCCACTGAACTTTGCTTGAATTTGAATTTTTGAGCCATTTTTGAATATGCATCATTTTCCCTTATTTTGGAGTCCTTGTCTTGTTGTCATAGATAACATCTTGCTACAATTTCCCTAAATATGCAGAACAACAAACTGCCTTTGAAGGAATAAACACATTCCCTCCTCCATTCCAAATCAAAGGAAACTTAAACAATCTCAAATTATTCTCACCTTGAACATTGTCATCATGACGATGTGTACCATGTCTAACCCTGTACTTGGCTCGACTCTTGACCAAATGTGATCGCCATCGCCATGCACCATCCCTTTTCAAATCCAACACATTATGAAACCCACAAGAAGAAGTTTTGGAACCAATGTCTACTTTGTCAATTTTCTTTTGCATTTTATCTTTTACCTCTGCACTCTCTAACACTAGCATCTTGTTCACACCAATGTTCAACATTGATGCATGTTGTTGCAATTTTACTTCATTTTGTTTACCTCTTTTAGGAGGCAACATGTTAGACTCCTGAAATATCTTATCACATGAATTAGAAACATCAATGAAATCATATTTCAAACTTTAATGATATCCTTGAAAGGCTTTAGATTCTTCAACACCTTCACGTTTGATCATTAATAATGCAAAGTTCTTACTAGCATTAACAATCCTCTTCATTTGTCCCGCATTTACAAGATACGCCTTCAAATTTTTGTTGTGTGCTCTAACAATGTACTCAATCCCATTCTTGAACAAATGATATTTGTTCTCATGGATATGAAAAATAGATCTTCTATCATATAGATATGGGCTTCCCAAAACAATACCGCATATATCAACTAGAATTACATCAAGCTCTACCCCATCTAGAAAGTTTGCAATGATTGCAAATCTAAGTATGCATTTCTTTGTCACGTGCAATTTTTCATTCTCACATACCAAACCTAAAGTATATGGTTTAGGATGAGGAATGGTTTCTAAATTCAACTTCTTGACAATGTCTTATGAGACAAGATTTGCTTGCGAACCACTATAAAACAATGTATCTATCTTGGTATGTTTTGAAACAACTCTAATATGGAAAATCTCTATTTTTGTTTTTTCATCTTGAGTTTCAATGAGACAATTTGAAGAACTAGTACCTGCAATGTACTTACATTTCAAACCCATGGTTGTGATCTTTGTTTCATCTCTAGAATTTGAACCTAAATCATGTTGTGTAATTGCAGTTGTCTTCCCCTTCTTCTTGTTCTTAAACTTTTTGGGTCTCATTTATGGATGAAGTTTCCAACAATGATCTTCATCATGGCCCTCTTTGGAACAATGCTTACATGTAAGTTTTTCTTTCTCAATCTTTATGGTAGCATTCTTCTTCCCCTTTCCTTTGAACTTACCTTTTCCTTTTTCTCCAAACTCAAAGGAATTCTCACTAGTTTCTTCAGAAACATTTTTCCCTCTTGCCTCTAAATGAGTTGCCTGAACACAAACCTCATCTAGTTTTGTAGGGTTAAACATGAGCATGGTATGTATCAAATAACTATGAAATCCTCCAATTTATTTGAGCAAAGTATCTTGTGAGGAAAAATATATACCCAAAATCAAAGCTCTTTTCCTAAATTCTTGAGTATAAAATTGCACATTTTTCCCTTTATCTTGTCTAAAGTTCTGCCAATCCATAATTTCTTTCTGCATATATGCTAATGGATAAAACCGCCCTCTTATTGCAACAATAAAATCATTCCAAGAGGATAAAACCTTACCATGTTTCTTCATGTCCTCTTGAGCTTTGGCTTTCCACCAAATTAGTGTTGCACCTTCCAATCTAAGAGAAGCAAGCTGAATCTTGGTTTCATCATCTTTGATTTTTTGTATCCTACAATACACTTCAATCTGATGAATCCAATTATCTAATTTCTCTGCATTTACCTCTCCATTGTACATAAGCAATTCAAACATAATATCAAGCTTAAGCAAAGGAGTTTTACCACAACCTATTGGGGAACTTGGAGGTGTTTTTGAAACGGTAGTAATAGTAGAAGAAGATGGGGCTGAAGGTGAAGACGAAGATGATGATGATGGAGGTGAAGGTGGTGGTTTGTCACCATTCCCTCCATTCCCTTTTGGAGGTTTGTCTCCTTTTCCTCCATGATATTTTGAGCTCTCTCCATACAATCTGGAATTCCTCTCCTCATACAGAACCTTAACCATCTCTGACATCTCAAAGAATGCTTTTTTGAAAGTCTTCTCATCTTCAAACATCTCTTCAGGACCTTCTTCATGTGCCATGACTATTGAAGCAAGGAGTGTTTGTTCTCCTTGAAACGATTTGAGATCTTGGCTCGACCAATTTTCCTTATCCTCTCTTGAGCTTCAACCTTGTAAGCATCATGAAAACACTTACAAAGAAATCAAATCTTCATAAAAACCTATTGGTATGATACCGAAAATGATATGAATGTAAAATTGAAGATTTTTTAACAATTTGCAAGTGAAAGGTATATGCGTTTTGGGTAGAGTATCAGCTTACTAAACACATAAACGAGTAAATTTAATCCAAATTTTATAGGCAAACAAATACAAAACTAGCATATCTAAAACACGTAATACAAGAATGATAAAGGAGATCACCCCTCTCTTGGGCTACATCTTCTGGTCCAATTTCCAATGTAGGGCCTCTTTCATTAAAAATGCTCAAAGTGTGTTTACATGCTTTAGTTAGGGCAAATAGTAAATCTAATGTCTCCAGTGGATCCATCACTATCAAAAACCCCTATTTTGTTTCTTTTTGCACCTCATTTGGCCAAAAACTAAGAAAGTTATGCTTGTTTCTTCATTTTCCCAAATTTTGCAGCTAATCGTCCTCCAATTCGGCCTCAACCTGGCTCAAGCGCCCCATACGTGAAACTGATGCACTAAACATGTCACAATTCCCGCTCAGTGGGTGAATTTGTAGGATAGTTAAGGGCGTCATTAAGCCCCCAGTCCCAAAAATCCTGGTCACGTGGCGCCATTAGACCACATAGGGAGCCAAAATTTCAGTTACCATTCATTTTTCCCTATTTTGTGTTATATGGGTATGAGTGTAAAGTGTAATATTATTTGTAATTAATTTGTAAGTGGAATTCCAAGTGTTAATATTGGAATGTGAAGAGTCATGATGTATTGTAATGAGTCATTTTGTAAAGAAGTTGAAGAGTCACGAGGGAAGTCCAAAATTCACAAAGGGGAGTTGAAGAGTCACCCCCTCCTGTTATAAATAGAACCTCATAACTCATGTAAAGGGCTTTTGGGAGCCAATATTTTAGCTAGTCTTAGGATTAGAATCAAAGGCTTAGGAGTTTGTCAGAGCCTTGGCTTCTCCGTAGCATAGAGGAAGTATATTTATTTGGAGGAGCAGGTGATGTTGAATTCACGTTCCACTATCGGGCCTAGTGGTCCGTCAATGGTATATGTATGATTGCAACTTTCACATAATAAAAGCTTAGAGTCGACACATTTTCATGCATATGTTGTAAATGTAGTAGGTATATTCTTGTTATATTTGTAATATATTTTATTTAACTTACACTTATGCTTATGAACTATTTCATTTGCATTGGTACGAATCTTTTTGAATGGGTGTTTATTTTTAATTCATCACTATTAAGTTGAAAACTATTTCAAATATTAGGTTGTGATGTCATTTATGCTCGCGTGTTCCTTTCAAGGTGCATATTATCACAGTCTTCTAAGGGGCTCACTCATTTTCCCTTCCATGTGGTAGAACCTTCATGCATCACACTTGACTCTCCACAAGGTCACACACTTGTTCTCACCAATGTCAGTATACATCACTCTATGCGTTATTGTATCTAAGGCGCATCATTAAAACCCATTGTATCGGTAATCGGGCCATATTCCGGATGGGATTCCTACACCAAATGGTGCGAGGTCTAATTGGGACTTCATATCGAGGAGATCCCTTGAATGGTTGTAGGTCCAACACCATCAACATGTTCATTGAAGTATGTGGAACTGTCACCTTGAATTAATTGAATCAAAACTATAGGCCATCACTTTTCTCCTATAGATCTGCATCCATTGCATCTACAACTGCCAAAGTTATAGTAGGGTGATGTTATGATAAGATCACAATATATATGTTGAAACTGTGTATGCATTTAAAATGATTTGTGCCCTTGAGAATCATACCAATAGGGTTTTTTCAGTTGGATTTTAGTGAGCTCATTCTTGTTTCCAAGTCGGTTTACCGTCTAGGCTAGGATTTTCTTAATGATGTGCTACTAGCTAAGGTTGGAGGCATATGCTATGTAGAGAAAAATTGCCCTTGATATAAGTAATATAACTTCTCTTGCTTATGTCTTGGTAAAGACATCAATATGTTGAAGCAAAGAAACAACATCACTAGTGTGGAGATATCAAAGAAAGCCTCACAAACAACAATAGGCACAATGTCAGAGACGTCATCTTTAGGCACACTATTAGCAATAAGAAATTTTTAGTAAGGGTTTCTTTATTCATCTCTAAAGGACATTTTGCGATAATTTTCATGCTACTAGGGTTTGCCTTTTGAACAAAAGTAACACATAGATGATACAACTCTCTCACAGAGACAAAATTGTTATGATATGTACACAATAGATATGATTGGGAAAAAATGGAATGGTAGTACAGTAAATGAAGAGAGGCAGCAAGAGAAACAACATAAGTGGATGCAATGGATAGTTAAAGTGGTAGTGTTAGCAGAAACAATGGATTGTAGAAAGCCACTAGTAGTAGTGGTGTAGTTTAGAATGCAACCTAGTGTCCTATGGCATCAAATGGAACATCAGCACATGGGTGACAATTATATGTGGCATCGGTTTTATGTGTGGAACTACCCTATGTATGGAAACTCAACATATACAACTCAACATCATTTATGGTTTCTTTTCAGTCCAACATTATGTATGACATCGTTACTATCCAATAGCAATGGTGATATGTTATAGTCTTGTTCACAAACGAAGTTGTGAAGAAGACAAATGTAAACTTTGGATAACTTATATATTATGGAGAAGCTACAAATATTTGCAAATATAATAAATTGTAGCTTTCATCCTTGAAGAAAGTGCACGACATAATGTCTTGTCAAGCACGATAAACAAAAGATCCTCTTTTTGTTGTTGCATTGAGACATGATATTATGAAGAATTGTTTTATAGATATGGATTCCTGAATGAGAAAGACTCCTCCTCTTCATGGATTGGGTAATTTGTTGTGTTGGTAGTTGTCATAACAAGGTTTCAAAGGGAGATATAAAATCCCTGATGATTCTTTTGTTCAATGTTTTTTTTGTGTCAAGTCATGACAGTTGAGTATGATGACTTTGATAACTCATATATTTGTTTCCTTAGAGACTGCATATAAGCTACATGATTATGATTGGATGATTTTGGCACATTGATCAAAGGATTAATAGTAGGTTGAAAATAACTTGATGGTTATGTTGCGAGATAGGTTACTTTTCCAATATTCAAAGGGAGCTATGATGTTTGTTGATGATGTTTGTCTTAAGCTTAAAGGATGGAAAATATGCTAATCTGGGTATAGAAAAGTTGTGGTTAAGCCTCATATATTGGATAACTGCTAATTAAGATTAATTACATTCTGAAGTCCACTGTTGAGAATTGTTGGTCTAACAATATGGTAAATGGAAAGAGCACATCTAAGGGTTATATCTCTCAGGGACCACCTCTATTTCATGAATAAATCGAAGACTAAAGTTTGTTGCTTCGAGAGCACCATTGAGGCTGAATGTATATAGAAACATGCATGGATTATTCTAAAACCATTTGAGAAAGCTCTTCAATAATCCATTCGAAGCATGTACTAGAAACCTCCATTGTATATTGGGCAGGATTCACTTTTCAAGGGAATCCATGTTTCGCGACCGCTTCAAGCATATTGACATCAGGTACCACTTTATTTGGGATATGGTATAGCAGGGAGAAACCTAGCTCCAACATTACAAGATGAATGTGTAAATATCCTCACAAAGCCTCTTGGTAAGGTCAAGTTTATCTTCCTTCAGAGAGAGGTTGGGAGTTGTTGAAAGACCCTACTATGAGGAGCTTGGTTGAAAATTGAGCTCTGGGAGCTCCTAGGGGCCTGGGGTACTTCTTGGAGCTACAGGGTGACTAGTTCACCTTCCCCTGTGATTATTTATGATGATATATGCATAGGACGAGTGGTTCACCTTCTCCTGTGGATACCCTAGTGAGAGATGCATATAGGCATCTGTTGGTTGTCACATGTTGACATGTCAGTGGGATGTGGTTCATGCTTTCCCTACATGTAGGATGCTCATTTCCTATGATTGATGATTGACATATCGGTGGGACGTGGTTCATCCTTTCCCCATGTGTGGGATACTCCCTACTCTCGGTGGGTTGCATGCACATAGGATGTGGTGTATCCTTTCCCTACAATGGTTGTGAAATGTAACTGTAGGATATGGTTTATCCTTTCCCAACGATGGCTGTGACATGTGACTCTAGGATGTGGTTTATCCTTTCCCTACATGTGGTTGTGAGCAGGATGTGATTTATTCTTTCCCTACTACTGCCTAAACATCATCCTACCCATGCAATCTAGGACACATGGGAAGTACCTGTTATCTTGCCAATGAGTTGGGAAAAGTGTTTAGGGACCATAGCACTACAGATGGATGGATCGTGTATTGTCATACTCCCTATATCTATGATGCATGATGTTCAACCAACGATCACTTTGGATCAAGTCTGATTAGGGTTCGACCCCCAGTTATGTGCACTAACTTTTATCATTAGAGAGTGGCATGGTCTTGTGAATCACCCTTGATCAATTCTTCTTCATTATCTATATTAGTGTTCAACAGAGTTGAGACGAGATGCATATATGGTTCATGATGACAATATGGCATGATGATGGATGGATTGGCAAATGGAATTCTCCCTAGTTGAGAGGGAGTGTTAAAATTGGAAACTAGGGCCAAATTCCACTTTGGATAGCTCATTTGATGGAGATTATTATTGCATTGAATTCATCTTTTCGAGAGGACCAAAATCGACCTAAATATCATCAAATTTGGACAAGGAGAAATGTGTTTTTGAATTTATGACCACTCATATGCAATTGTCAAGGTTTGGTCTCACCTCCATGTAGGCTCATAAATCCCAAACGTCATGTCTCTTGACCCTCACCAATTTGTATATATAGAGGTTTCCTCTAACCTCATTTGTGACATCCCATGTGCATTTTTCCTTTGCAAATATATCTATGAGGCAACAAAGCTTAAGGAGGACGAATTTGTGTATGGTTGGGACTATTTGGGTTATTGTTTTGTCTCAACAGGTCCGAGTTTAGGAGCAGAGTTGCGCTATGGTTGAGGGTGGATTTGTGTATGGTTTATGGCTTGTTTTGAGTGGGATTTCTCTTTTAAGGTAGGCCACAACTAGGAGATTCACTTACAGTTAGGCCGCAAGCCTATAATCACTTGTCCAGGGGGCCGAGGTGTTGTAGTAGCCCACATACCTAACAAGTTAGTGAACATGTGGTTGTTGTAAGTGGCTTGGAAACCTAAAAAGAGGCAAAAACAATAAAAAATAAGAGAGCCTCTGTTTGGAGAACAAGCCCCAGTGTTTGAAGGTCTACAAGTGTTGAACAAGGACTAGAGCAACATGCTACAGAAGCCCTAACCAAGAGTCACAGAGATAAATTGAATAATGGCATTAATGTGATCATAGACCAACTCCTAGAACCAACAAAGGGAAACATCATAAGGAAGGCCATATTATAAAGGAGTAATTTTGGACCAGTTGAATTAGATAACAATGGACTGCAATTTCCCTAACCAGACCAACCTTCTATAGTAATACAATTTGACCTCTGTGAAAAGAGTGCCTGAATTACAGGTCTAAGAGAAGTGATACCAGATATTCAAATTGGCAAGTCATTTTGAATCTAAAAAATTGTACTCTCTCTCTCTCTACTGAACATTTGATATTAATAATAATAATATTTTATCAAGGGTTTCCCCATATTGGGGTTTTTCCATGGCTTAAGCCAATTTTTGTGTTCTCTTGTCTTGGCTTGTCCTCTGTGTTTATGGTTTATGTTCTTTCTTTAGTTAATGTTAATATAATGATGGCTTACGTGATTACAATGAAAATGTGAATTGGGCTAAGAGGGATCATTGAAGTAACTCTCCTAAGCAAACAACATGTTAACTCAAAATTAACAAGTTATGGCAACAAAACAATGTAGGATAGAGTTTCATATAGGAGAGTACCAAGATGAGGTCTTATAAGATGTGTTGTTGGGAAAGCATGCCAATACATAGAAACTCGATTTATGACAAGAGAAGAACACCTACCTATTCTCAAATATTTGGAGGAGATTTCATTTGTTCCCCATGAAGGGTGAAGAAATAAATGAAGTTTTATTTTTGTTAGTGAAAAACCTTTTGAGAACAATATAGAAAACGAAATAATGTTATGCCTCATTGCCAAAGGAATTGATCGAAACTTGGACGTTCTTGTTTAAATTAGAAGATCATTGAAAAAGTATTGAAAAATAATATGATAGGATTTACCATATATTGTGGTCAGTGACAAACATAGTGTTCCATACAATTTTGAATCTAGAATGACTTTATTGAGTGAGGCCACACACAACCGAGTCTCGTGCAAATTGCATAGTTTAACTAAAGGGTTGGTGTATTATCAAAAGAATTAACCAAAGAGAGGAAGATCCAATGGGTGGATCCATGATGACCACATCAAAGAAAGATAAACCATGAAGGAGTTGTATAATCTCCAGAGTTAAAATAAGATCACATTTGGGCATAGGTTCTTGATGCCAAAGATTGATGACATGATGGATAATTTGAGTGGCATCATATGCTTTTAAAATATATATCTAAAGAATACTCATCATCATTTTGCATCAAATAAGAATATGAAAGGAAGACTATATTCAAGACCAACGATGCACTATGCACGTAGTTGGTGATCCCATTTAGACTGACCAATGTATCAAGTACCTTCACAAGGTTAATGATTTTTGTCTAGTCCATACACAAGTAAGTTTGCAATTTTTTACATGAATTATATTTTGGTCTTTGATAAGATTATGAAGGAGCGTTGGAAACGTCTAAAGTTGGCATTTGAAGCATCGAGGAAGGAAGATCCATCCATCTGTTAGCGCTTGAAATTTCACCTCAGGCTGAGAAAGGTAAACCTCAAGGCTACATCAAACCATTTAGCATCGTAGCTAGCCCTACGGGGCAGGAGAAGGCTCTCTCCGGTCAATCTCGGCAGATCTTCAATGGGATGAGATGACCAACAAGGTAACACTGATATTAGGCTAGTAAACTGATTAAAAAGGTGGATTTGGGGTTTTTTGGGTTTTTGGTGGCAAATTGAGGAATTGCAATTTTGGGTGCGGGGATTTGACACAGTTTCTGCAGGGGGTTCCTTGGGGCGAGGTAGGAGACAGTGTTGATGCCTTTAACTGAAATGAATGGTCAGGAATGAAAGATGAGGAGCTAAAGAGAGCAAACAATGACTTTGAATTCCCTTTAGACAGAAGAAAACATTGAAATTAAACAAATTTAAAAGCAGAGCATGGCTAGCATGAATTCATACTTTAACACTTCATTTGTTTAATGTGCAGCAGTAAAGAAAGCAAATGAATCACATAACAAAGCTTACAAGAACATTGAGAAACACACCATCAACACATGAGTCCACAAGAATCCCAAAGATGACTGCAAAACCATGGTCTTCCTTAGCCAAAAATTGCAGAGATACAGTGAAAATATACAATGATAGCTTCTCCCTCAAGAGTCCAACCTTCCAACCCCTGAAAATGATTAAGAAAATACATAATATAGGCAAGCCAACCTCTTCCCTTGCCTCTAGGGGTCGAGCTCACTATCCTAGGAGCTGTTTCAATAACTTCTAAACTAGACACTAGAAAATAGGCAGTCAAAACAACTTGCCTCTATAAACTTGGAAACCAGTTCATACAATCAATTTTTACCCTTTACATGAATGAATCTTCTAGAAGTGTTAAACAAGAGTAAAAGTGTCTTAGATTTACCAAAATTACATCAAAGATAATCATTTTCATCCCCAAAAAGTCAAACCAAGTCAAACTGTGCTTTTCCGAGCTGTACAGTGAAATCTGGCAAAGTCTGCTCAACGGGTCGCGCACATCTTCTCAACGGGTCGCGCAAATTGGGAGCTATGTTTGAGGCACTTGCAGGGGTCAGAATTGGGTACAGGATAGCTCGTTGGAAAGGTCTGCGAGTCTACTTTCCAACCCAACTAGAATTTTTGAATTTGGAGGTCATTTGACTAGTCAAAACTCAATTCTTCCAAGACTGCTTTCTGCAACTCAAAAAAGGGGCAGAAAGTCAAATTTTGCATGTATTTTGACCTTCTGGAGGCCCAAAACTCCATAAAAACTCAAGTCCATCCATATGCATATGTAAATTTGCATAAAAAATCTAGAAATGCTGAGTTTTTGCAAAAAGGAGCTGCCATGACAAAGGGTCTCACCGGGGGTGAGACCCGTTGAGGAGCCAAAACCTGTAAATTTCCAAAAAATGCCAAAATTACCCAAAATTCTCAAAAAAATTTGGGATTTGAGTTGTGGCTAGGCTATTGAGTGCCATGATATTTGAGTGAAGTCTCAGCCAAGATACGGAGGGGATCGGGCCTCTTTCTCCTTTTTTGTGCCTTGGCCAACCGCCTTGGATCCAACGATTGTAATTTTTACATTTCTCTAAAACCATGACACCTGTGCAAAAAGTGAAGGAGGTTTTTCTTCTTTGGCATGTTGTGGACAAAAACCTCTCTCATTTTTCCAAAATTCATCTTTTATTGCTCTGGAACATCATTTGAGTGCGACTTGTCCCGATGTGTGAAACAAGGAATTTTGTCGAAATGGAGTGAAATGAAGGGGATAGGGGGCTTCTAAATTCTTGGGGAAATTTTTGGAAGTAGGGAGGGATGTTAGGAAGAAGGGGAAAGTGGAATCTCAGAGATTGAGTGAGGGGAAGGGGTCCAAAAGGGCAAAACACAGGCCAAACCTAGAAAATTGCCAGGTTGTAGCTAGAAACTAGGGTTTGTGAAAAAATTAGGAATTTGGCGGATCTAAGCGATGGGAAGTGTTTGATAAGGTAATTTAAGGATAGGGGAAGGTGTATGAACATCAAGATACAAGTTTTGCCGATGATTTGACCGTCCAAGAGAAATTGGCTTCAAAACCCTAGGAGAGGGAAATGACCTTGCCTAGGCACAACTGAAGCATGAATAAGTTGTAAAAAGACTCATTAGACACTGAGATGATAATGAAAACCCTATGAATGATGATAGACTCAGCTGAATGATGACATGGACCGCCATTTGGACAACTTTGAAAAGAGTGAAAACAAACCCTAGACCTAATGCCTAGTGACCAAATTTTGCTTGAAGACTCACTGAAATGACAAAATTTGACCTTGACACTCTAAAATCACTTTGTAAGAGCACATTTGATCACTGGAGGAAGGCTGGAAGGACTGACACTAACACCATCAACATAGAGAAAGGTGTGTTTTTCAATGATGATTTAGTATACATGGTCTTTATTGTGTATATGGAAGGTTTATGCATGGATCCAAATAAGGTAAGGGTGATTTTTTATTTTTATTTTTTTGAACTAGAGGAGTTGATAACTGGGCTAATTTTATACTCATGTGACACAAGGTCAATTTGAATTACTACCACTATAACATCTAGGTGCCTACGTATGCCCCTTCAATAGACATGGGCAAATCAAGGGGATTTGGACCTCGAAACTCATGGTACATAACACTTCGTTATCATGGTAATCACTAATTGAGATGCCCCCAGGGGCTAAGGTAAGGATTTCCCATGGCATTGCAAATTTTTATTGGGATGTCATTGATGATTTCGGTGATGCATGTGGGTCAATCATAAAATGCATAGAATGACACATATTCCAATTTATGAAAACATCAAATTGTAGTTTTGAGTAACTGAAGAAGAAAATAATAAAAGCACTAGTGTTGGCATTAACAATTTTTCATAAAGTGTTCCAAGTGGTTTGTGATGCTAACTTTTGTGAGGAATGGAGGCTGACAACATCATTCAATGAGAATTTTAACAAGGAAACCAGAAACTAGATGTATAATTTGGATTTCTATGCAAAAGTATAGGTGTTGGAGATCTAAAGTAGTTTTTGATAAGGAAATAATATCCTACAAATATATTCAAGTCATGAAATTTATTGACACTGTAACGCCCCATATTGATGGAATTCTTATAGAGTTGTATGTTTGTAGTAAAACATAGTATGGGAAAAGAGAACAATCTAATGCACGTTCTAATTAGGATATTAATGTTGATGATGACAAGGGAATAAGCAATAGGATTTGAACAAATGAAGGAACTATACGATAAGGACAATTATTTTGTGGAGGATGCACAAATGTAGAATCCCAATATTACATGATAAAAAAGTATTGTTGTACTATATCATGTGAGATTAATATCCGTTAAATTGCAAATGATTATTTATCCCCGGAGTTTTGATGAGGGGAAATTTAAGCAAAGAGTTGCATAGCTACAAATTAAGAGGACTTTGGCCCAATACAAGGATGCATGAAATGTTGGAGGAGCGATATTGTTTCTCATGCATGAAGCAGGAGGTGTGCAGATTTGCTAGAACATGAGATGGTCCAAGTGGATATTGTTGGGCATCTACCTACTCCATTGGCTCAAAGCACAATTTTCCATCTTGGAAGTTTTTCTACAGTTTCTCGAGTTCTAAACCTTTGGGCTGCTTTGAGGCCTAAACGATTTTTTTTGACATGGCAAAGGAGCCCCATTGTAGCCATAGGCATGACAAAACCTGGGTTTGTTTGAAATGTGTAATTCTCGGCTAGACCTTTGCAATGGGATATCAGTCACACTAAACAAATATTCTATGCAAAATTTATGACCCTAGGAGGTTGATGTACCAACTAACCCTAGTGGGGCTCACAATCCTTTTGGTGTTTCATATCCTAGGATTAGGATTTTGGATGTTTAAGGTTTCCTCATTGCTTATGATGTTAAAAAGGGACTTTTTGCTTCACTATAACTCACACTAGCAAAGGCGTGTAACGGTCACATCTCTTCCCAGAGATAAGATACCACCATTCAAGCTAGTTTGTTTCATTCTGCATTTTTATAATTTTTAGCACCTTTTATTTATTAATATAATTCAATTTTCATTGTATCTTTGTGTGTTGGTTATAAATTTGTATTTTTATTTCATTTCATTCATAAATATGGATCAGTGGTACAAGGGTTGTCTACTCTTTATATATTTTTCTATGCATGTCCCCGAAAATTCTAGGGTATAAGGAGTTGAGACTTGAACTGATTGAGCCCTTGAAAGATCTTCCTCATCGTCCCCGACGAAATCCCATGGCATAAGTAAAGAAAGATGAGAGAGTATGAGATTCTTAAACTATTGCTCGAGGAAGCCCTCGCGCGACAAAGGAACAAGATGATGGATAATTTTTCCCAAGTCCTTCAATGGATTCCAACAGCTCAAACATCTTCATCAAGTGGACACTTTGGACATGTTAACCCCTTCAAGTTACAAGTTAATTTTGATATTCCTATAGTTGAAGGCCAAATAGATGCAGATGCTTTAGAAAAATGGTTAATTCTATTGGAATGGTGTTTTTCAGTCCATAATTTGTTTGGTAGAGAAAATATTACCTTGGCACTCACTAAGGTTGCCCTCCATGTGAAATATTGGTGGGAGACTTACTGTGAGAAAAAGGCCATGAAGGAACAACACTATTTATAGTTGCACCCTCTTGGGACTCTTTTAGGGATGTTATTAAAGAACAATATTACACTGTTGGAAGCTACAAATACTAATAAGTGAGATGGACCACACTATGGTAAGAGTGGGAACAAACAATGTTAGAGTTCACAAATATCTTTAATAACTTGCGCACCAAGTTGGGTATTAAAGACTTTGAGAAACGTCTAGTGCTAAATTACCATGGTTGTCTGCACATATACATCCAAACAAAAAACTAGTTTCTAGACATCTCCTCACTTGGCGCAACATATTGATATGTTGTCAAAATCGAGCAAAAGTTTAAAAAGAAGAAGTGTTGACTTTGGATTTGTGAATCCATCACAACAGAGGAAAGGAAAGGGAATCCCAAAATCGCAAAACAAAGGACAAAACTACTGTGAACCACACCAAGACAAACCATCTAAGCCACAAACAAAGAATGATAATGGGAATACAAAGGAAGACAATGGAAAGTGGTGTGAGTTCCACAAGAGCCCCTCTCATAAAACCGATGAATGTAATGCAAGGAAGTCATTGATGGTTGAGTTGAAGCCTCAGAGTCAGATGCAGGTTCTGACTCTGAATTAGATCTAGACAGGGCGACTAAAATCATTGATGCAGAACCCAGTGCCACCATTTCAGCACGAAGGTCTAGTAAAGTGAGCCCATGGATGTGAAGGAATATGAGAACCTATTTCACTAACAGATGTGTGTGAATGGTGCTCGATTGCATTTCATTGTCGATAGTGGAAATCAAAAGAACCTCATCTCAGCAAAGGTCATCAAGCAGTTGGACCTGCTGACAACACCACATCTGTAGCCATACACCATCAGGTGTCTCCACCAAGGGAAAGATCTTTGCATCAACCAACAATGTCGATTACCCTATGGCATCAAGCCCATCAAGGATGAGGTGTTGTGTGATATTGCTCCCCTTGAAGTTTGTGTTGTTCTTTTAGGCCAAGAATTCTTGTGGAAGCGTCATGTTGTATATGAGTATAAACCTCGTAGTGTTATTATTACTTTAGTAAGAATTATACAAGATATTAGAGGTAGCTCCACCTACTGCCATTTCTTTGATCTTTTCTAAGCAATGTAGTAAGGTCATCTCCCAAATCAGGAAGTTTGTCTTCTTCCTGATTTGGTCTCAAAGTAAGGATAAGATTGTGTCCACATCGATGGCCTCCACATAGGGCCCCTCCAAACAATAGAAGCAAATGGACAAGGTTGTGGAATAATTCAAATACATATTCTCCTCACCCACTAGGGAACCTTTGCATTGTCAGGTCAAGCATCCAATCAATCTAACCAACGATGCACCTCTACCTAATAGACGAATCTACCATAGCTCTCTTTTAGAAAATGAGGAAATCAAGCAAAAAATCCTAGAGCTGCTCCAAAAATGGGAAATTCAATCGAGTTCCTCGCCTTGTGGAAGCCTAATTGTACTTCTGTAGAATAAAGATGGGAGTTGGCGACTTTGCATTGATTATTGGGCACTAAACAAAATCACAGTAAGGAAATAATACCTAATTCTCTAGATTAATGACCTTCTTAACCAACTCAAGGGGGCCAAGCACTTCAAAGAGATTGATTTGAAGTGTTAGGTCCCTATAATACTAGTGATGCCCCCATTAATATTGTAGTTGTATCCCGTATTAATATTGTTGTGCCCCTATTGTCCCCATATTGTTATTATTGTGTCCCATAGAATCCCTCTATTGTTCTTTTTGTGCCCTTATATTATTATTGTTAGGTCGGCTTGGTTATATTGTGACCCCTTAGACTCCTATATATAGAAAGGAGGTTTTGTCATTTGAATCATCCAAGAATTGTTCATTTATGTAATGTAAAGGAGGTTGCCCCCTCGAAGAGGCTGAATTCTAAGGCGTTGATCTATCTTTTCTATCTTTTTGTGAGCTGGTTTCATAGCATTTGGTATTAGAGCTTTGGCATTGATCTATCATTTCTATCTTTTTGTGAGCTATTTTCATAGCATTTGGTATCAGAGCTTTGGATTCTAGGGTTTCGCTGCTCCAAATAGGTCATCGTGGCATTTTTGCTATAACTTTTTATTTTATTTTATTTATTATTATTATTATTTTTTTTTATTTTTTTTCCCTGCGAAGTTTCAGAAGCGAAAAAAAAAAGTCCATTTGAGACGAAATCACACTGAACCTCAGGTTCGAATTTCAGAGCTTTTAGCACTATATTCGCAGAGATATGATCTGAGGAAGTTGGTCTTTTTGCAGACTCCTGAATTACACTCCAAACAGGCGACCTGGGAAAAATCGTCATAACTTTCTCTCTGAGCATCAGATTGAAATTTTGTAAGAAGGTATAGAAAGAGGACGGACAATAGTTTCTTGTATATATCTTTCAGAGCCAAAGGTCGAAACAGTGACACGTGGCACTTCATACAAGTTCGCTCTACTGGAAATGTCTATAATCAGGTCATCTTGGGAGATTGTGCATAACTCTTCCTTGGAGAATATAATTTGGATCAAACTGGTGGCATTGGAAAGAGGACATAGAGGGCTACTACAGGTCGCAATTTCAGAACTGGATGATCCGAAATTACAGAGATACATCAGATTCAATATCAAGCTCCTACAAAGTGAAAAAAGGTGTGTAGTTTTTTTAAAATTTTTGCATAAGCTTGGTCTGAAAAATTAGTTTGAAGGAATTCAAAGGGCATAGTAAAGCATTATTATCAGTAATTGATGCCCCGAGGAAAGAAAATGCAAAAACCTAGTAAGCAACATGAAAGCTCTAGCATGACTCATGAAGAAGAGGAAGAAATGCAACATGATATATCAAAATTACGAGACCAAGTGCAACAAGTGTCACTTGCACAAAAAGTAACAGAATCTAAAATGGATGGTTTAAAGAAAGATGTAGAAGCTAAGATGAATGGCATGGACGCTAAAATAGATGGCATGGATGATAAGATGGAAGAATTGAAAATAAATATGAATAAGTTGCTACAATAAATGGTCACTAATGGTGAAAGGGTGGTAAAGGAAACTCATGATGAAAACAAAATAAATGTTAATCATGATTCTGTAAACTCTAATGTTGGATCGAAGACCCACCATATTCCAAAAATCGATATGAGGAAGTTTGATGGCAAGGATCCTGCAACATGGATATTACAGATGGGGCAATTTTTCGATCTCAATAATGTGCAAAACACACAAAAGGTACGTATTGCAACTTTATATTTGGAGCCAAATCAGTTTGTATGGTATCAATGGCTTTGCTCTTGTAAACAAATTATCACTTGGGCAATTTTTACGGAAGAATTGATAGCACATTATGAGGATACAAAAAGCAACACTTTTTTTAGCCAATTGATAAGTCTCAAACAAAAGGGTTCAATAATGAAGCACATTGAGGAGTTCCAAAAATTGAACATAAGGGTAAAAAATATTCCATAGGAGCATAGGATTGATGTGTTCATAGGGACTTTAAAGGATAATATCCAACATGATGTTCGCCTTTGAGAACTTGATTCATTAGAGAAGGCATTCAGGTTAGCAAGGAAAATGGAAAGCAAAATTATGACAACCAGGAAGCATATCACTCACAACTATAAATATGGAAGTGTTGTTGCCCCTAGCCTTCCACAACCTATAAGGTTGACACCACAACAATTGGAAGAAAAAAGAGCAAAATGGCTTTTTATAGTTGTGATAACAAATACACTAAAGGTCATAAGTGTGCTGAGAAGAAATTATTCTACATAGATTGTGAAGAGGAAGAAGAAAAGGAGCAAGAAAGGTCAAAAGAAGAGGATATACTCCAGGAACAAAGGCTAGATAAAGAAGAAATGAATCCGACCATATCTTGTAATGCATTGGTTGGAATTACCACTACTCAAACCATCAAGATAGAAGGACAAATCAAGAAGAAAAAGGTAATAGTGTTGATTGATTAAGGAAGTAACCACAATTTTATTCATTGTAAGATAGCAAAAGAATTGAATTACTTCCTATATGTAGCACCAGAGTGTAAAGTGATGGTTGCAAATGGAGGAACGATAAATTGCTCTGGAAAGTGCCATAATATCAAGCTATCCATGGGAGAATATGTATTGAAAAGCCCAATGCTTTCCATTCCAATGGGAGGTGCTGATGTTGTACTAGGAGTCCAACGACTACAATCCTTGGGTACAATAGCTTTTAACTTTCAAGGACTTTTCATGAAATTTTATGCAAAAGGAAAGGAAGTTGAATTAAGGGATATTGCAGGGAAACCGGGAAAGATAATAAGCTCTAACGATATGACAAAGCTTCTAAAAAAGGAACAACGAGGTGTAATTGCACAATTATGTTCGCTAGATGTTTCCACATCGAATTCATCTATTGCTCCAAATCTCCAAAAAGCCTTGGACAATCATTGGAAGGTATTTGAGACTCCCAAAGGTCTCCCAGCCATTCGTGATCATGATCATGCTATTCATTTGATTCCAGGAAGTGTTCCTCCAAACATCAGGCCGTGCAGATATCCCTATGCCCAAAAGAGTGAAATTGAACGTATGGTTGTAGAAATGCTTGAGGCTGGTATAATTCAACCTAGCCAAAGTTCTTTCTCTGCTCCAGTAGTATTGGTGCACAAGAAGGATGGATCATGGCGCATGTGTCTGGATTATAGGGAGCTCAACAAGCTCACTATTAAAGATAAGTTTCCCATTCTTGTCATTGATGAATTATTGGGTGAATTGCATGGATCAATTTACTTCACCAAATTAGATCTTCGTTCACGATATCATCAGATCAGAATGAAGACTCAAGACATTCCGGAAACAACATTTAGAACTCATGAGGGTCACTATGAGTTTTTGGTCGTGCCTTTTGGCCTTACCAATGCACCTTCTACATTTCAAGGTTTGATGAATTCCATTTTCAAACCCTTCATTAGAAAATCTATGTTAGTATTTTTTGATTATATACTAATCTATAGCAAGTCTTGGAAGGATCTTGTTGAACACGTTGACAGGGTGCTACAACTATTGAAGGAGAAACAATTATATGCAAAAAGATCCAAATGTTTCTTTGGAGTACAAGAGGTGGAATATCCAGGTCATACTGTATCTCATGAAGGAGTTAAGGTAGACCGTAGCAAAATTAAAGCCATTAAGGAATGGAAAATCCCACATCCATAAATCATTTGCGAGGATTTCTCGAGTTGATAGGGTTTTATCGCAAGTTTGTTAAGAATTATGGGAAAATAGCAGCACCTTTAACAACATTGTTGAAGAAAGATGCATTTTCATGGACTCCAAAAGCAACAAAGGCCTTCAAAGATCTTAAAGAGGCAATGTGCCAAGCACCGATCTTAGCTACACCAGACTTCACAAAAACCTTTATTGTGGAATGTGATGCTTCTGGAAATGGGATCGATGCTGTTTTAATGCAAGATGAAAGACCCATTGCTTTTGAAAGTCATCCAATCAAGGGAAAGTATTTACACAAAGCTATTAATGAGAAGGAAATGTTGGCAATACTACATGCACTTAAGAAATGGCGACCCTACCTAATGGGAAGACACTTCAAGGTAAAAATGGATCATGATAGCCTTAAATGCTTTTTAGAACAAAGATTATCCTCTGAAGAACAACAAAAAGGGTCACAAAGATGTTGGGTTATGACTTTGAAATCATATACAAAAAAGGGAAGCAAAATGTTGTGGCAGATGCACTCTCAAGAAAGGATGAGGATGTGGAAGCATTGTTGTGTTCCATTTCTATTATCCAACCAGATTGGATAAACGATGCAAGGGAGGAATGGAAGAATGATGAAGAAGTATGGGAACTTATTAGAAAGTTACATCAAGATTCCAGAACATCTGATACATTTAGCTGGAAAAATGATTCGTTATGTTACAAAGATCGCTTATACCTCTGTAAGAATTCCCAACTCAAACAAAATATTCTTATGGAATTGCACGCTTCTCCCTTAGGAGGGCACTCAGGATTTTTAAAAACTTACTACAGGGTTAAAAAGGAATTTTTTTGGAAACAATTCATTTAAAGCCAGTACAATTTCTATGACATTTATGGAAACAATTCAAAAGCTACATGGAAACCCAAAAATTATTGTAAGTGATAGAGATCCCACTTTTACAGGAAATTTTTGGACAGAATTATTTTCTTGTCTTGGTACTCAGTTAGCTCATAGCTCATCTTATCATCCTCAATCTGATGGGCAAACGAAGATAGTAAACAAATGTTTGGAAGGATATCTTCGTTGCTTTGTATGTGATAAACATACACAATGGGTCAAATGGTTGCCTCTGGCTGAATGGTGGTATAACACTTCCTTCCCTATTGCAACAAAAATGACTCTATTTATGGCACTTTATGGATATCAGCCACAATCCATCACATCATATTTAAGAGAAAATTCTAAGGTTCAAGCAGTGGAACATCACATCGAGCATCAACAACAAGTTCTCCAACTCTTAAAGGATAACCTCGTGTTGGCGCAAAATAGAATGAAACAACAGGCAGATCAACATCGCAGTGAAAGAAGTTTTGATGTAGATGATTGGGTATTCCTACGGCTACAACCCTATAAACAAATGTCCCTCAAGCAAACTAAGAAGGATAACAAATTGTCACCAAAGTATTATGGTCCGTACAAGGTGTTGCAAAAGATTGGTACTATGGCATACAAATTGGAGCTTCCTGCAGCTTCTCGAGTGCACTCAGTTTTCCATGTTTCATGTTTAAATAAGGTTATAGGTGACAAGCTCCTAGTTTAAACAATATTTCCAGAATTTGACGAGGAAGGAAAAATTATATTGGAATCGGAAGCAGTCATAAAAAAAAGAACTCGATAACTACGAAATTGATCCATTTCAGAGTATCTCATCAAGTGGAAGAACTTATCCGTTGAAGATTCCACATGGGAGGATGAGAATTTTATACTGAAGCATCCAGAACTACTCAAGCGTTGAGGACAACACTTTTTTGAAGGAGAGGGTCATGTTAGGTCCCTATAATACTAGTGATGCCCCCATTAATATTGTAGTTGTATCCCTTATTATTATTGTTGTGCCCCTATTGTCCCCATATTGTTATTACTGTGCCCCATAGAATCCCTCTATTTTTATTTTTGTGCCCTTATATTATTATTGTTAGGTCGGCTTTGTTATATTGTGACCCCTTAGACTCTTATATATAGAAATGAGGTTTTGTCATTTGAATTATCCAAAAATTGTTCATTTATGTAATGTAAAGGAGGTTGCTCCCTCGAAGAGGCTAAATTCTAAGGCGTCGATCTATCTTTTCTATCTTTTTGTGAGCTGGTTTCATAACATGAAGTTTGGATACGACCAAGCCCCAATAGAACCAATTGACGTATTGAAGACAACTTCCAAATCCAAGGAGGGCATTTTTGAATGGTTGATCATGCCCTTTGGTTTGAAGAATGCCCCAACAACTTTCATGAGGCTGATGGACATGGAAAATTTTAGGGGCGAATGTTCGCCCTTAGGCGAAATTAAGGGGCTTTAAAATTTTAGTGGGCGAATATTTTGTATCATAGTACATTTTTACAAATCGCCTCAAATAGCCCACCGTATTTTAAGGGAGAGGGTAAAAAAGGTAAATTTAGCCCTTGAAATTAGGAGTTACAACCTTCCATTTGCCCTAATTTTCAAGAATATGTTTTATTTAAGTGAATCCTAGAGGCCAAATACCATATTTATAAAAGAGGTATGGTAAATTAATAAAAATATAAATAAATGAGGGTATGTTAAATAAATAAAACATTTTTTATATTTATTCCATAAGTCACATTATATACATGCAAGGGTGTAAACAAATAAAAATATAAATAAAGTGGAGGTATGGTAAATAAATAAAACTTTTTTTTTATACTTACTCAAAAGGTATGGTAAAGAAATAAAAATATAAATAAACTAGACATATGGTAAATAAATAAAACGTCTTTTTATATTTAGTCCATAACCCTCTTTCTATTTATGAAGACTCAAAAAAGAGGTTTTATTTAAGTGAATCCTATTGGCCAAATACCATATTTGTAAAAGAGGTATGGTAAATTAATAAAAATATAAATAAACGAGAGGTATGGTAATCAAATAAAACATTTTTTATATTTACTCCATAAGTCACCTTATATTTACGAACACTAAAAAAATGCGTTATATTTAGGTGAAACCTATGGGCAAAATACTATGGGCCAAATACCATGGGCTAGATTATTATTAATACCATGCAAAAAAACATTATTAGCCCTAATATTAGTATTAATAAAAATAAAAATGGCATATGGTATTGACCCATGGTATTCACATGGAATGTAGTTTATTTAAATGAGGGAATTAAACCAACATAGATCCATCTTTACTATGGATCTACTAAGACTCGAGAGGGATCAAATATCATGATATGCAAACTAGCATAGAGTGAAAAAATATTTGATCCCTCTCGGGGCTTGGTGGATCAAGAGTAAAAATGGATGTTGTAATTTAATGTATGTTAAACATTTTAACATGGATAAAAATAAAAGAATAAAATAAAAATCAATTATTAATTTTATTAATTTTTATAAATTACTAATAGTAATTTTTAAGCTCTAGGTTTATGATAACCCATGGTAATACCATGGTATTCATGTGAGCATAGACTATTTAAAGGGGAAATTATATCATGTTAGATCCATCTTAATTATGGGTCTACCAAGTGCTAAGAGGGATAAATAGATTTCATCCCCCTAAGAGTGGCAGATGTGGAGTTAAGATGGATATAGGTTGGTTTTTATGATAATGAATATATTAAATAGACTTAGGAAATTATATTGTAAAAACATCTTAAGGTGAATGGTTAAAGCTACATTTAGTCACTTCACAAAATTTAGTAAAAAATACCAATATCTCTGTTAATATCGATTTTTAACTTTTTCTGATTTAACAAAAAAAATTCAAAACAATGAAACCTTATCACTCTTTCTGCATCACCCTCGCAGAAGATTTCTCACCATTTTTCAAACATTCTCAATATGATATCTTCATGAAAAAGTTTAGGTACTGATGTTGGATTAATTGTTTGAAAAATAAGCTGGTTTGTACAACCTTTCATCTTCTGTGCTATTCTTAGTTTGTCCTAATGATCTGTAGGGGTTGGAGCCACTGCACCATATTTTCCTAAAAGGTGGAGATTGTTCACCAAAAAGGAAATTAATCTACATGTTACAACATTGTTAAAAAATGCGAGACTTATGAGGGTAGTGAATTATGCTAATAAGAAATTTAGATTGGGAGAGACGTAATTAAATTTTATTATTTAATTGAAGATTTCCAATTAAAATAATAATACATCTACATTTACATATTCATATATTGATTGGAAGGATTCTCACAATGGTCACTTCTTTCAATTAGGTCCCCTTCAAGCCTTTGGGACACCTAATACTTTCTTATATAATATAGTTGGGGCTTGCTACTTGTTGGCGTGTTGGGGTAAACAAACTTAATGTGTTTTTTTTTTTATCTCGCAGTTGGAGTCTATGGAATAAGAAAGAAATTGGATAACTTGAAAAAAGTGGTAGCTTGACAAAAGTTGTAGAGAAAAGATTAATCTCTCCTACCTTGACAGAACTTATTGTCAATATCAACAACTACAAGAACTTTGTTGTGGAATATTATCAAAACTAATAGAAGGATATGAAAGAGTGTATTGTAAGAACCTTGACAAACACAACCACTGAAACTTGGAACATTTTTTGTAGGAAGAGAAATTTATGTTTCTTTTTTCCAAACATGTATGTTAGTATATTACAGTTTAATGAATATGTTTTCTTATTATCATATATGGTTTCATACTTTAACAAAACATTCGCCAAGACTTCACAATGTTTTATTATTCAGTAAAAGATTTGCCAAGATCTACAAGATTTTATAATTCAGTGAAAGATTCTCCATCACTGTACAAGACAATATAATTTGGTGAGAGATTCGCCAAAAAAATTATATATACATATTATATTATTGATAAAATCGCCTCCCATTTTTCCAATGTATCATGGGGATTAGCCCATTTATTATACATATAAATTTAGGGTGGTTCTTAAAATCTTCCCTGCTGATGGATGATATCTTATGACCTTTCACCAATTCTTTTGTGGTCATATATTTGGATGATGTCCTCATTTTCAAAAAGAGTAGGGCAAGACACTTGCAGCATATTCGACAAGCTCTTCACACTATATGATAACACAATCTATGCGCTAACTTGGAAAAATGCTCCTTTGGCTTGAACAAGGTCCAATATCTAGGCTACATTATTGATGAGCAAGGTGTGTCGCATATGGAACAAACCAAAATAAGGGTCATTCAAGATTAACCAACCCCAATGACTCTAATAGAGCTTCATATGCTCTTAAGCCTTGCTAAATTCTACCAAAGATTTGTGTTGAGGTTTTCTTATGTCGTTTGGCCCTTAAGTCAAGTGACCAAGGGAGGAGAAAAAGAAAAGTATTATTGTAAGAGTCACAACAAAGGGTGTTCGATGATTTGAAACAATGTCTTTGCCCTGCACCGTCCTCACCCTGCCAGACCTTCAACGACCGTTTAAGATTGAGACACAAGCCTCTAACAATGATATTGTTGCAGTCCTCACTCAACAAGGACATATGATGGCCTATCAGGGTGAAACACTCTCTGATACTATCTAGAGATACCCCACATACGATAAGGAGATGTGCTCCATCATGCAGGCTTGCAGACAATGGAAGCATTATATTTTGGGGAAGGAGACGATCATCCACATTGATAACAAGCCTCTACAATTTATGCATAGAGAAGGGAAGTTACAGAATGAACGCCATCAGAAATGGTCCACATACCTGCAACAATTCCATTTGAACATCAAATACAAGAAAGATAGCACTAATAATGTCACAAACAAACTCAATTAGCCCCTAGTTGTGGCACTAACCATAGTTCTTAATTCTTGTGGGCACAAGATTTCTGAGTGGCCAAAATTATACAATAGTGATTCAAAATTCACTGCTAGATACCAAATGTTGATGGCAGGCAAGCAAGTTCAAGACTTCCAACTCCAGGATACATTGTTGTGGTACCTCGGCCACCTTTGCGTTCCTTCAATCAAGTGTGCCAAGCCAATCTAGGAGAAATGTTACAATCGGGTGGTAGGTGTTACGCAACCAGCTTGCAAAATAGAAGAAAAGATAGATCAATGACTTAAAAATTAACCTCCTTGAGGGGGAAACCTCCTTTACAGTACATAAATGAACAATTATTGGATGATACAAATGATAAGACGTCCTTGATATGTATAGGAGTCTAAGGGTCACAATATAATAAGAGCCTACATAACAATAATAATGTAAGGGCACAATAATAACAATAGTGGGCTTCTATGGGGCACAACAATAACAACATGGGGGATACATGGGCACAACAATAACAATAGGGGGCTACACTAGCAATAACAATAAGGGGAATACACTAGTATTTTGAAGCCTAACATGACCCTCTCCTTCAAAAAAGTGTTGTCCTGAAGGCTTAAGTAGTTCTGAATGCTTCTGTATAAAATTCTCATCCTCCCATGTGGAATCTTTAGCAAGTAAGTTCTTCCATTTTATGAGATACTCTGACATTAATTGATTTTGTAGTTGTTGGGTTTTTGTTTCTGTGACTGCTTCATGCTCAAATATTATTTTTCCTTCTTCGTCAAGTTCTGGAAACACTGTTTGAATTGGGAGCTTGTCACCAATAACCTTCTTTAAGCATGAAACATGGAAAACAGGGTGTACTCGGGAAGATGCAGGTAACTCCAATTTGTATGCCATAGTACCAATCTTTTGCAACACCTTGCAAGGACCATAGTACTTGAGGGATAATTTATTATCCTTCTTAGCTTGCTTGAGGGGTATTTGTTTGTATGGTTGTAGCCATAAAAATACTCAGTTGCCTACATCAAAACTTCTTAAACTACGATGTTGATCTACCTGTTGTTTCACTCGATTCTGCACTAGAGTGAGGTTATCCTTTAAGAGTTGGAGAATTTGTTGTTGATGATCGATGTGATCTTCCACTACTTGAACCTTAGAATTTTCTCTTAAAGATGATGTGATGGACGGTGGATGGTATCCATAAAGTTCCATAAATGGGGTCATTTTTGCTGCAGTATGGAGGGAAGTGTTGTACCACCATTTAGCTAGAGGTAACCACTTGAACAATTGTGTTTGTTTATCAGATATAAAGCAACGAATATATCCTTCCAAACATTAGTTCACTATCTCAGTTTGCTTGTTAGGTTGAGGGTGATAAGATGAGATATGAGCTAATTGAGTACCGAGACAAGAAAATAATTCCGTCAAATGCATGAAAATGGGATCTCTATCACTTACAATAATCTTTGGGTTTCCATGTAACTTTTGAACTATTTCCATAAATGCAATAGCAACTGTATTGGCTTTAAAAGGATGAGATAATGTGAAAATGTGTGCATACTTGGTAAGTCTATCAACTACCACCATGATCACACTCTTTCCTTCAAACTTGGGTAAACCTGTGATAAAATCCATTGAGACCTCCTCCCAACGCTGACTTGGAATGGGTAAAGGTTGTAACAAACACAGGGTCTTAATTTTCTCAACTTTATTTTGTCGGCAAACCAAACATTCTGCCACAAACTTTTGGATATCAGATTTAAGGCCATCCCAAAAAAATTCCTTCTTGACCCTATGGTAAGTTATTTAAAATCCTCAGTTCCCTCGTAAAGGAGAGGTGTGCAATTCCGAAAGAATCTTTTGCTTTAGTTGGGAATTATTACAACTATATAAGTGATCTTGTACCATAATGAATCATTTTTCTAGCTAAATGTATCAGATGTATTGGGATCTTGTTGCAACTTTTGAATGAGTGTCTACACCTCTTCATCATTCTTCCATTCATCCCTTGCTTCTGTTATCCAATTGGGTTGGATAATAGAAATGGCACAGAGCAATGCTTCCACATCCTCATCATTTCTTGAGAGTGCATCTGCAACAACATTTTTCTTCCCTTTTTTGTAGATGATTTCAAAGTCATAACCCAACATCTTTGTGACCCCTTTTTGATGCACTTTTGAAGATAATCTTTGTTCTAAAAAGTATTTAAGACTATCATGATCTGTTTTTACCTTGAAGTGTCTTCCCACTAGGCAAGGTCACCATTGCTTTAGTGCATGTAGTATTGCCAACATTTCCTTCTCATAAATAGGTTTGTGTAAATACTTTCCTTTGATTGGACGACTTCCAAAAGTAATGGGTCTTCCTTCTTGCATTAAAACAACATTAATTCCATTTCCTCAACCATCACATTCCACAATAAATCTTTTCGTGAAGTCTGGTGTAGCTAATACGGTGCTTGGTACATTGCCTCTTTAAGATGTTCAAAGGTCTTAGTTGCTTCTGGAGTCCAAGAAAATGCATCTTTCTTTAATAATGTTGTTATAGGTGTTGTTATTTTCCCAAAATTCTTAACAAACTTGTGATAATACACTATCAACCCTAGAAATCCTCGAATATGCTTTAAGGTTGTGTGGATTTTACATTCCTTAATGGCTTTAATTTTGTTAGGGTCTACCTTAACACCCTCATGAGGTACAATATGACCCAAATATTCCACCTCATGTACTCCAAATAAACATTTGGAGGTTTTTGTATATAATTGTTTCTCCTCCAATAGTTTGAGCACCCTGTCAACATGTTGAACATGATCATTCCAAGTCTTGCTGTAGATTAATATATACACAAAAAATACTAATACAAATTTTCTAAAGAAGGGTTTGAAAATGGAGTTCATCAAACTTTGAAATGTGGAAGGTGCATTAGTAAGGCCAAAAGGAATGACCAAAAATTCATAATGACCCTCATGAGTTCTGAATGTTGTTTTTAGAATGTCTTTAGTCTTCATTATAATTTGATGATATCCTAAACAAAGATCCAACTTGGTGAATTAAATTTCTCCATGTAATTATCCAACAATCCATCCTTGATAGGAATGGGAAATTTATATTTAATAATGAGTTTGTTGAGCTCCCTATAATCTGGACACATGCGCCATGGTCCATCCTTCTTGTGCACCAATACTACTGGAGCAGAGAAAGAACTTTGACTAGGTTGAATTATACCAACCTCTAGCATTTCTACAACCATATGTTCAATTTCACTGTTTTGGGCATAGAGATATCTGTAAGGTCTGATGTTTGGAGGAACACTTCCTGGAACCAAATGAATAGCATGATCTTGATCACGAATAGAGGGGAGGCCTTTGGGAGTCTCAAATACCTTAGAATGATTGTCCAAGACTTTTTGGAGATATGGAGAAATAAATGGTTTCGATGTTTAAACCTCTAGTGAGCATAATTGTGTAATTACACCTCATTGTTATTTATTTAGAAGATTTGTCATGCCATTGGAGCTGATTATGTTTCCTAGTTTCCATGTGATATCTCTTAATTCAACTTACTTTCCTTCCCCAAAAAATTAAAGAAAAGTTTTTGAAAATTAAAAGTTATCGTCCCCAAAGATTGTAACCATTGGAATCCTAGTACAACATTAGCACCACCCATTGGAATGGAAAGCATTGGACTATTCAATACATATTCCCCCATGGTTAGCTTGATATTATGGCACTTTTTAGAGTAATTTATAGTTTCTCCATTTTCAACCATCACTTGACACTCTGGTGCTGGATATAGGGAGCAATTCAATTCCTTGGCTATCTTACAATGAATAAAATTATGCGTACTACCCAAATCAATCAGAACTATTACCTTTTTCTTCTTGAAATATCCTTCCATCTTGAGAGTTTGAGGAGTGGGAATTCCTGCCAATGCATTACAAGATATGGTCATATTCATTTCTTCTTTCTCCAGGGTTGGTTCCTGGTGTATATCCTCTTCTTTTGATGTTTCTTGTTCCTTTTCTTCCTCATATTCACAATCTATGTAGAATAATTTATTCTCAGCACACTTATGACCTTTAATGTATTTGTTATCACAATTGTAACAACACCCTTTTGCTCTTTTTTCCTCCAATTGTTGTGGTGTCAACCTTGTAGGTTGTGGAATACTAGGAGAAACAACACTTCCATCTTTATAGGTATGAGTGGTAGAGTTCCTTGTTGCCATAATTTTTCTTTCAATTTTTCTTTCCACCATGAATGCTTTCTCCAATGAATCAGGTTCCCAAAGGCAAACCTCATGTTGGATGTTATCCTTTAAAGTCCTTATGATGGCATCAATCCTATCCTCCTCTGGAATATCAATTACCCTAACGTTCAATTTTTGTAAGTCTTCAATGTGCACTTCCATTAAACCCTTTTTTTTTAGATTTATCAATTGGCTAAATGAGGCGTTTCTCTTTGTATCTTCATAATGTGTTATCATTTCCTCCGTAAAAATTGACCAGGTGACAAGTGGTTTATGAGAAGAAATCCATATATACCATATTAATTGATTGGGTTCTAAATATAAAGATGCAATACGTACCTTTCGTGAGAGTTACACATCATGTAGATCAAAATATTGCTCCATATGTAGTATCCATGTTCTCGGATCCTTGTCATCAAACTTCCTCATATTTATCTTTGGAATGTGGTAGTTCTTCAACCCAAAGTTAAAGTCTCTAAAATCATGATTAATTTCCTTTTTTCTCTCATCATGAGTTTCATGGAATACCTTGTCGCCATCATGAATCATTTCTTGTGGAAACTTTGTCAAACCTTCAATTTCTTCTTTTAAACCATCCTTCAAACCTTCCAATTTTCATTCTAAAGCGTTTATGTTCCCTTTTAACCCATCCATCTTAACATTCATCATAGTTTCCAATTCATTTTTGGTTACTCTTTGTGAGAGTGAAATTTATTGCACTTGGTTTTGTAATTTTGATATATCATGTTGCATCTCTTCCTCTTCTTCATGTGTCATAGATGCTAGGATATTTCGACACGTAGGAAATAGTTAAGTATAACTTGGTCTAGTGTAGATTTAGGTAAAATGTGTTCTTTACTATGTATATTTGTAACTTACAATCTGACTGTCACGATATGTTCTAGACATGAAGTGGGCTGACGGTTCATTCTCTCCTCGGTATTATCGACACTTGATCCGTGGCTTAGCACCCGATTGGTCCATGATCTCTATTTAAAGAGCATGGAGGGTCATTTGTAGGGTAACCGTTCATGAGAAAAGCTTATGTAAATTTTCATTCTTTTATTAATAAATTTCCTGAAGTAGCCGCGTTGGCTCAAGCCGTGGACTATTTCCCTCTTTGAGGGTTTTAACCACGTCAAGAATACTGGTGTATTGATATGTGATCTGTTTATGAGCGGTGTCCTTTGGTGTTCTATCTGAGGAACTTACCCTGTAAATTCCTATATGGTATCAGAGCTATTTGAGGGCCACATCTCTTGGTGATCCAAATCTGAAGTCGGTACAACTGCATCCGATTGTCGTTTCCTAGATCTACTATTTTTTAATGGTTTCGGGCCGAGAGGACCGCTCTATTGTGTTAGGAGCATCTGTTCCAGTGAGGAACCCCTTTCGTTTCACGAGAAAATGTTTCCGATAGCCCTAGCTAAGTCATTTTAAAGATCTGGAGGCAAAAAAAACTTTTTCAAGTAAGCACGCACTCCAAACCTTCAGTGACTTAAAAAAAAAAAAAAAAAAAAAAACAAAAAAACCCTTCATCTTTTCTAAAAATTACTAACCTTTTAAACTAGCTCACTTAGTCCAAAATTACTTTATGACAATAGAGGTCTTGAGTTCAAGTCTTTCTTTTTGTTGAGTTACTTTTTCAAAAAACACATGTAACTTATGTTTTAAAGTTACTTTATGTAAAACTGTTCTCACCCATTATAAAAAGTGAGTCACTTATAATTCTAAAGTTTCTTTATCTTTTATTTAAGGTACAATTTAGTGGGTAGGTCATAAAGTACCATTGTAAAAGTGACTTTCACTTATTTATAAAAGTGAATCACATAATTTTTTTTATTTTTTATTTTTTATTTTTTAAGTGAGGTAATTAGATTAAGTTTGGAAATGGGGGGGGGGGGGTTGCGAGGGGGGGTTTTAAATATAACATTATCATTCATTTCCACACATTCATACACTTCGTCGGCATCTTCAACAACTTTTCTTCAAAAAGCCATAACTTCTTCATCCAAAAGTTGTTTTTTTTTAATCAGCCTATCTTTTCGAGATCTTTCCATTGGAACACTTAGTTTCAGCATCTACAGCTTCAGTTTCTGTTAAAATGGAAAGTCCATGCCAAGTTATTCTTGACAGCACCAACTACTTCCAATGGTGGTCCTACATTGTGGATTTACTTAGAAGTAAAGGTATTTACAGAATAGCCTCGGGCCAAGAAATCAAACCTCAAGATGAAGATAAGGCAGCCAAATGAGAAAATAGGCAAGATCAAACACATGGGTTGATAGGGATGTCTATTTATCTAGACCTTAGATTCCATATCGCAGAACTTGATACTTCTAATGAAGCAATGAAACAACTCACTAAAGTTTTTGGAATTAAAAATGAAATTAGAGCCCATTAACTCGAAAATGAGTTGCTTACATTGGACCCAATTAATTTTTCTTCCATTGATTATTTTTTGTCCAAGTTAAAGACTCTTAGAATTTTCTTGAAAGGTGTTAAGGTTAAGAAAGAAGATGGTAGCCTTATCTATTCCATTCTTACTAAGTTGGGACCAACCTACTCTGTATTTGTTTCCATCTTCCATTCTACTAGAGAAGCATTTATTTCTCAAGGACAAGACTACAAGTCCCCCTCTTTTGATGCCTTTTGTGATTCTTTCATAAGAGAACAAGAAAAGCTCTTATATCTTGGTCTTCTTAATCTTGGAAACTCTTCTAAGAAAGTCTTAGCCGCCCAACAACAACCAAATTCAAAGAATCCTAAGAAGCAGTATCCTAAAAAGAATGGTCCTAAACCAAACAAGGGTCCTAAGCAATTTCAGTCTCAAAATGAAAAATCATTTCAACAAAATGATAAGGCAAATAAAAACAAAGGGAGGAAGACTGATAGACATTTCCACTTTTGTATTCGAGATGGCCACTTAGAATACAAATGCTTTAAGAAGATGGAAGCCTTGGAAGCAACAATGAAGAAGCATAACATCCATTTGGAGCACTCTTCAACTTCAACTTCATCTTCAGGAATAACACTTTCTGCATGTGGTTGTCAACCATCTCGGTCTGGTTATGCACTAAATGTATCTTCTTCTTCTCATCCTCATGAGTGGCTCATTGATTCTGGAGCTTCTTATCACATGGCCAAAAAGAAAGCCATGTTTTCTTCTTTAAACGATTGTAACACCAAAAATATTTATGTTGGTGATGATAGATATCTTAGTGTTGTAGGGATTGGAACTGTTCATCTAGGCAATGGTCAATTTAATGATGTATTATGTGTTCCAACCTTATCTTGCAACCTTCTATCTGTATATAAGATAACTCATTTAGGTGAAGGTAAAATCGTTGAATTTTCACCTCACGATGTTGTAATTAAGGACCTAAGAGATCCTAGACAGATTTTAGCTACTGGCATTGCTGATGATTCTACAAGGTTGTATAAGTTTAACAACTTTGGGTAATCAAATATTCCCTCAGTATTTGTTGCTCATAATGATGAAGTGATCAAAATTTGGCATGAGCGATTTGGCCACTTAAACTATCACTTCCTTTAGAATCTCTGTAAAGAAAATATGGTGACAGGTCTTCCAATGGTATCTTGCAGAGATGTTGTTTGTTCTGGATGTGTACTTGGAAAACATCATCGAGATAGTTTTGAAAAACATGCCTCCTGGCACGCCTCAGCCCCTTTACAACTTGTGCATAGTGATTTATGTGGTCCACTTCCAGTTTTTTCATTCTCTGACTACAAGGATTTCTTAACTTTCATTGATGATTTCTCGAGATGGACTTGGGTATACTTCTTAAAACTCAAGAGTGAAGTATTTAATATGTTCTTGGCCTCTAAGGTCTTTGTTGAAACACAATCTGGACACCAAATTCTTAAGCTAAGATCTCATAATGGCGGAGAATATGTTAACAAAAAATTCATCAACTTTTGCACTGAGAATGGAATTCAAATGCAACATACTGTTCCATATACTCCACAAGAAAATGGTGTAGCTAAAAGAAAGAATCGCACCTTAAAGAAAATGGCTAATTGTATGCTTCAATATAAAGGACTTTGTCTTAATTTTTGGGCAGAAGCAATTAACTGTGCAAATTACATAGTAAATTGCACTCCTACTAAGGTTTTAAAGAATATCACTCCCGAAGAAGCATGGAGCTCAATTAAACCAGATGTAAGTCACTTTCGTGTTTTTGGAAGTGAAGCATGGGCCCATATTCCCGACGAGAAACATAAATCCTTAGAACCTAAGAGTGAAAAATGTACTTTTGTTGGATATTATGAAGATGTCAAAGGATATAAACTTATTCCACTTAAGTCCAAAAAAGTTATCATTGGAAGAGATGTAAAGTTTGTTGAAAATATATTGGCCTACAAGCTTAGTTCAACGGATGTGCCACCTCTCTCTATCCCTTATACTTCTGAAAACATTTCTTCTTCAGGTGATGACAGCGAGGATGACAATCCTCCCCCACCTTCTTAGGATCCTCCTTTAGCTCCTTAGCTTCCAAAACGGGTCTGTGCTACTCAGGATGCAGCAGGTGCTCTTGCAGATGATCCTACAGATCAATGGCGTACACGTTCTCAGTTCGATAGAGCCTCTTTTTTATTGGATTAAGCTTCAGTGAATCATGATCTTGACGCCTTTGCAGAAGCTTTAGGCTATCCAGATTGGGACGCAACTATGAATGAAGAATATAATTCATTATTGGCAAATGATACATGGGATATTGTTCCTCTTCCAAAGGGAAGAAAATTTGTTAGATGCAAATGGGTTTACAGAACCATGTTTGGACCAGATGAAAAAATTGATAAACATAAAGCTCGTCTTGTTGTTAAGGGCTTTTCACAATTTGAAGGCATTGACTACACTGAAACCTTCTCCCCTGTTGCTAAAATGAACTCTATCTGCCTTGTTCTTTCCTCTGCCACCTCTTTCAAATGGGAAGTCCATCAGATGGATGTTAAATATGCTTTCTTGCATGGGGACTTTCATGAAGAAATATATATGGAACAACCTCCTGGCTTTATAAAAATAGACTCCAGCCTTGTATGTCGGCTTAAGAAATCCCTTTATGGTCTCAAGCAAGCCCCTCGAGCTCAGTATGCCAAAATGGATAGTTTTCTTCTAGATATTGGCTTTTCTATGTGTCATTCTGACAATATTGTCTACACCAAGAAAGTGGGTAAGTCCCTTATCATTCTTCAGTTCTTTATGTTGATGATCTTATCCTTATTGGTAGAGATCCCATCCTTATAAACCATGTGAATTCCATCCTTAAAAAGAATTTTGAAATGATAGACTTAGGACACTTGCATTATTTTCTTGGTCTTCAAGTCTTGCAAACCCAGGAAGGTATTTCCCTTTCCCAGTCCAAGTATGCCTGTGATCTTCTATGCCACTTTCACATGGAAGACTGTAAGCCATCCCCTTCTCCCTTTCAGTCTGGAGCCAAAATTTCAGTCACTTGTACTTCCCTTGAAGTTGATGCTACCTTATACCGTCAGCTTGTAGGAAAAATTTTGTATCTAATCCATACCCATCCTGACCTTTCCTTTGTTGTTGGCCTTATTGCTTGGTTTGTGCAAAACCCACATGAAAGTCATTGGAAAACAACTAAAACAATACTTCGTTATGTTCGAGGTACAATTCAGTTTGAAATTCATTACAGTGCAGAAGCATCTCCTCTATTGGTTGGTTTCACTGATTCTAATTGGGCTGGTGACCTTGATGATCAGAAGTCTACTGTAGATTATGTGTTCACTCTTGGTTCTAGACCTATTACATGGGCTTGTAAGAAACAAAGTGCCATTTCTCTTTCTTCAGCAGAAGCAGAGTATCGTGGCGCCGTAGAAGCTAGTAAGGAAGCCCTATGGCTTCGTCAGATCCTGCCAGAGTTTGGATTTCAGTAGTAGCATCCAACTACAATTTGGTGTGATAATCAAAGTGTCATTCAACTATACAAATATCCAGTCCATTATTAGCCTAACAAACACATTGAACTACACATGCACTTCATCAGAAATCTCATTCATGACCATGTTCTTGAAGTACAATATTGTTCAACTGATGATCAAGTTTCAGACATCTTTACAAAGGCTCTCACAAAGGTGAAGTTTACTAAACTTCGATTTATGGTTGGAGTTCAGGAAGTTGTCACTAAGGGGGGATAGGCTCTAGTGCCTCCTTCCTTCTCCTATTGTGTCATATTTGTACATCCTTCAATCCTATCCCAAGTTGTTCGTAAGGGGGGATGTTAGCATATTTCGACACGTAGGAAATAGTTAAGTATTACTTGGTATAGTGTAGAGTTAGGTAGAGTGTGTTTCTTTACTATGTACATTTGTAACTTACAATCCGACGGTCATGATATGTTCTAGACATGAAGTGATCCGACAGTTCATTCTCTCCTCAATATTATCGACATTTGATTCGTGGCTTAGCACCTGATTGGTCCATGATCTCTATATAAAGAGCATGGAGGGTCATTTGTAGGGTAACCGTTCATGAGAGAATATTATGTAAATTTTCATTCTTTTATTAATAAATTGCCTGAAGTGGCCGCGTTAGCTTAGGCCGTGGATTGTTTCCCTCTTTGAGGGTTTTAACTATATCAAGAATACTGGTGTATTGATCTGTGATCTGTTTGTGAGCGGTGTCCTTTGGTGTTTTGTCTGAGGAAATTACCCTGTAAATTCCTACAATAGAAGAGTTTTCTAGTTGCTTACTAGGTGTGTCCATTTTTTTTGTTTCAAGGCATTTTGGAATCAAACAATGATATATATGCTTCTCTATGCCCTTTGAATAACTTCAAGTTGTTTTTTCAAATAAAACTTATGTAAAATTTTAACAAATTACACACAGTTTTCTTGTTTTTTAGGAGCTCGATATTGAAATTGTTGTATCTTTGTAATTTCGTATCTCCAAGGTATGAAATTTCGTCCTTTGGTATCCCTCTAAGTCTTATTTAAAACCCCACAAGTCAGACTGATATTGGATTTTTCATTAACTTTTTACAAAATTGAAATTTGATGCTCGGAGGGAAAGTTATGACTATTTTCCCTAACTCACTTGTTTGAGATTGAATTATGGAGCCTGCAAAAATTCTAACTTCCTCGGATCATATATCTGAAAATATAGCGAACCAAGATATGAAATTCGTACACAGTGTTCACCAATAATTCGTCTCCACGTGGTTGCAATTTCACCTTCTGAATCCTCGTAGAAAAAACGTTACAATGAAACTTCCAGGATGACCCGTTTGAAGAAGCGAAATCCTAGAATCCAAAGCTATGATACCAAATGTTATGCAACCAACTCTCAAAATAGAAGAAAAGGTAGATCAACGACTTAAAAATTAACCTCTTCGAAGGGGAAACCTCATTTACATTACATAAATGAACAATTCTTGGATGATACAAATGATAAGACCTCCTTGGTATATATAGGAGTCTAAGGGATCACAATATAATCAAAGCCTACATAACAATAATAATGTAGGGGCACAACAATGACAATAGTGGGACTGTATGGGTAAAAACAATAACAACATGGGGGATACATGGACATTAAAATAACAATAGGGGGCTACGCTAATAATAAAAATAAGGGGATTACACTGGTATTATAGGCACCTAATAGTAGGCGACTTTGGTGTGGAGAAGTCAATAGAAATACTTTAGTAATATTTATATTGACCAAATATTCGACTGGATGTCCAGCGATATATCAGGTCATGCATCACGTATGCCATTGCTAAACAACCCATCAAAAACCATGGGTTGTACACTTCTCTACCTACCCCAAGAAGAGACCCGCGAGTCAGTCTCCATGGATTAGATGTCATATTTTCCATCCACCAAACATGGCAATGATTATGTGATTTGAAAAATTTTCACCATTGAAACTCTATTGTAGAAACTGAAATTAATTATTTTAATTGTTAATTAATTTAGTAGTTTATTGCTACAACAATAATGAATTAATCACACTGCAATCTTCACAAATAAAAATACGGCGGAAGAGAAACTGGAAATTGAGAAAATACTGGCACACACACATAAAAGATGACAATTATTTTTGGACAAAAGTCCCTGGAAAAACCCAAATTAGGAAAATTGGTGCAACAACTGAGTATTTTTATTATTAAGTAGCAGTGAGAAAATTATGAGTACAACTAGATGCCCAAACTGGAAATCCTATAGAGAAAAACACTGGCAAAAATCTAGTGAGGAATTTTCCTCACCCCACAAGCAATTTGACATTGAATACTGGCCCCTGAAACCCCCCATGAAATGCCCTACATCACCTTATGCGCAAGAAAAAATTCATGCTCCTTGGATCTCACACTGAGCTTCCTCTTCAGCCTGCCACTGAATTTGGAAATGTTTCTCCTGACCTCTGTGAAATTTTCCTACCTCTGTAACTCTTAAATGACTTCACCAATTTGAAAATTGAGCTACCTCTTAGAGGCTTTTGTGCAACCTCTATGTGGCTATCTCTGTCTCTCTGTAAGCTACTCTTCGGAACTAGAAAATATTCCTCCAATCTCATTGTCCCTGCCCCTCTCTATCTCTGCTTCCCTTCTCTAGCTCTAACTCTTCTGGCAACTGTTGTCGCTCCTTGGAAGATTGAAATACCGAAGGAAAATTGATCTCAGGTGTGTACCTTTATCTACCCATCGACTTCTTCTTGTAATCTCTAGTTGGGACTCCAATGTCCAAGATTAAAACTTAATCAATGGCTGAGATTATTTCCTAGTCAATTTGTGTGTGTTTCTATATGATACACACATTTCTAAATTAATTCATATTAATTAACCTCTTTTCCTAAGTCAGACTTACGAAATTTTTTAATTATGGTCAATTAATTTAATTGAGCCTTATCTAGATGGAATTTCTACAAACGATTTCTATATTTTGGAGAGCCCCTATGTTTTAGCCTCTCCTCAAAGTCTTGAGACTAGAACACCATATGATGCTACAAAAACTAACACTCCCTCTTAGTGAGGAAGGTGTTCTAGTGTTGAACTGCTCCAACACAATGTCTCTGAATCATCCTCCATATGCTGCTAATGTCTGGCCACTATGACTGCCTACCACTTCCCACCAACCAATGTGAACTCTGATGTTGCATCTATGTTGTTGTTGACACTGCTATATTTCTTCCAACTTTGCATCTACATTGCAACTCCCTCTCAACTGTTGTTGTTGCTACTATAGTTACTACAACTAAGAAGCATCTGAAATACTTAATCAATTGTGTATTTGTGCTACATTTGTCTCTTAAGCATCTGAATGCTACTAGACTATGCATTGTCCATTAAAGAATCTGTGTTGTTGTTTACTCTACTACTGAGCCTCCTGTTATGTTGTCAACACTCCATCTTTTCTCCTCAACACCTGAATGCAACTAATCTGCAACTGTCACTCCAGACATTGACTGCATCAACTCACGCTGACCCATCATATTATTGAATATTGTGGGGCCCCGTAGCAAGGTAATGATCCATGAGGAAGACACCTTAATGGATATTTCCCATTTCGGCACACTAGAGTATCAATCTCCTCCTTCTCCTGGTTCTGGTGCCTAACTATTTCCTTTTGAGTTGAGTCACTGTTTGGGACACTTCTTCGCTTTGTGATTCACATTGGATAACTCATACTTCCTCTGGCACCTATCGCCAGCAATTGGAGTTCAATCTACTTCCCATATTTGAATTTTGGCTAACTCGCACAACCTCCTTTCGCAATCTTGTAAGACCATCTCTGCAAATTTGCAAGTTATATGAAACTAAAAAATTGGGATCTCTTATTATTTGCCTCCTTGACTGCCTATTCTCAAACTCACACTACTTTTTGGTATGCGCAGAACTGTTCTATTTACCTCAATCTTCCTTAAGCTGCTTCTTGGAACCACTCGCTCAACATTTCTAAATGTCCTTCTCCAGAAAACTAGCACATGAATTGAAATCCTAACAACTTGAATTGGCTAGTATGGCAAACTTGTACGACCTTCTGCAACTGGAAAGTTATAGATATCCTCCAAAAATTGGAACTGGAAATCCACTAGGAAAATATGGAAATTTATTCCTTAGCGTGTGCACTTTCTCTTCCACCTGGCATTTATTTTGGTTTAGCAAACTGTTGAAAAACCCTATGTGCCTATACAAGCAATCTTCTCAGCGAAAAAAAATATTGATCTAATTCACCGGAATTGCTTCCCAACTTCGCTATTTCCTGTTGGGACTGCTTATAGGCTTTGCAAATTTTTCTTGTAAACTGCGCTGGAAAAATCGAACCCTTTGCCCAACAGTTCGAACTACCAATCCATCCTCTGTGCAAATCTGGAAATCGAACTGCTAGACTCCCTCTTAATCTGGACGATTTATTCCTTCCACTTCTGAGCTTCCTATCTGATCAAATTTTCTCTGATACCATGTGAAAATTTCACCATTGAAATTCTATTGTAGGAATTGGAATTAATTCTTCTAACTGTTAATTAATTTAGTAGTTTATTGCTACGATAACAATTAATTAATCACATTACAAGCATCACAAATAAAAATATTGCAGAATATAAACTAGAAACTCAGAAAATACTGGCACACACACAAAATATGATAGTTATTTTTGGACAATCATACAAAGAAAAATACTGGAAAAAATCTAGTGAGGAATTTTCCTCACCCCATAAGCAATATGACATTGAAGATTGGCCCCTAAAACCCCTCCATGAAATGTCTTGTTTCACCTTCTACGCAAGCACACATTTGTGTTTCCTGGATCTCATACTGAGCTACCTCTTCAGCCTACCACTGAATCTTAAATGTTTATCCCAACCTTTGTGAAATTATCCTATCTTCGGAACTCTTAAACGACTTCCAAAATCTCCAAACCGAATTTCCTTTTATAGGCTTCTGCGCAACCCTTTCTCATCCTCTCTGTGGCTATCTCTGCCTCTCCGCAAGCTACTCTATGGAACTAGAAAATATTCCTTTGATCTCATTGTCCCTGCCACTCTTTGTGTCTACTTCCCTTCTCTGGCTCAAACTCTTCCAACAACTGTTGTTGCTCTATGGAAAATCGAACTTCCCGTAGAAAATCGATCTTAGGTGTGTTCCTCCATCTACCCATAGACTTATTCTTATAATCTCCAGTTGGGACTCCAACAACGAACATTAAAACTTAATCAATGGCTGAGATTATTTCCTAGTAGATCCATGTGAGTTTATAGATGATTCACACATTTCTCAATTAATTCCTATTAATTAACCACTTTTCCTAAGTTAGACTTAGGAAATTTTTTAATTATGCTCAATTAATTTAATTGAGCCATCTCTAAGTGGAATTTCTAGCAACGATTTCTAGGTTTTGGAGAGCTCCTGTGTTTTAGCCTCTACACAAAGTCTTGATACTAGAGCATCATCCAATGCTACAAAAACTAACATTATTGTGGCCATTAGAGACAAATTTAATAAAAGTTTCCCGAGTTGATGGGGGCACTCAATGTAAGAGACCATTACTTCTTAAGAGGGGAGGACCTATCCAGGTGGAATATCAATGGCCATCCACCTACTCCACTAGCTCAAGTAGAATTCTTCATCTTCGCAGATTTTCTATAGTTTTCAGGTCCTAGACTTTTGAGGTTCTTTTGAGGCCCTAAATGATTTTTTTTTTACGTGCCCAGGGACCCAAGATATGGCGATAGGCACATCTTGGGTCCATATGAAATGTGTAATTCTAAGTTAAACCATTCCATTGGAGGTTTATGGTTTCCTCATCGCTTCCGATGTTAAAAAGGGCCTTTCGGCCTCATTGTAACTCACACTAGTGAAGGTGCGTAGCAGTCACATCCTTTCCCAAAGATAAGCTACCACCATTTGAGCTAATTTATTTCATTCTGCATTTTTACTGTTTCAACATCTTATGTTTATTAATAGAAGTCAAGTTTCTCTTTATCTCTATTTTTTGGTTATAAATATGTATTTTCATTTCGTTCCCTTCCTAAATTTGGATCATGAGATTATCTACACCATTTCTAGTATCAAATATTTTCTTAATGGACATTATCAAGTATTTTGTGCTAATATTTTAAAGGAGACAAAGCATATATGATGTAATGTTCATTATGGTTAACAAGATTTCAAATATGGTGCATTTTTTACCCTATAGGAAAATCGATAATGTAAGTTACGCACATAACTATTAGTCTTCTAGGAGTTTGTGTGAATCAATGTATCGCTGAAGACAAACACTTTGGGTAAGGTGCACAATTTAATCCATTCTTTGTAGATTTTATGACATAATATGGGAACAAGCTTGTATTCTAATTCCCATCCTTAGAATAATGAATAGATGGAGGTGGTGATTCAAAGTTTAGGAAATATATTGAGATGTTTAGTTGGAGACAACCTAGTGTAATTGGTCAATTATTAGCACAAGAAGAGTTTTCGTATAATGTAGCTCTACAAATAAATTGACAAGGTTTTGGTCCCTATTTAAGATAGTTCATAGGAGGAATATAAAAGGATGTGCAACCTTGATTAGTTTCTCCATGCACTAGAAGATGACTGATGATGTAGAGGCTTTTGCATAATCAATGGAAAGGGCATATAGACAAATTCAAGAAATATTGCAAGAGATTAAGGCACATTACAAGGAATGTGTAAATGCACATAAAATATTTAAAACATTAAAAGCTATGTCCAATGTAGATGGTATAGAAGAGGAGGGAGCTTCATCGTAGAGTGACATACAAAAAGTTTAACTTGAGGAAGATCATATTATGCTAGACCCAAAGGAAGTTTGGAAACAATGCATATGAGGTGGAGTGCATTTTTAATCTAACAAATTTCTATTTATGCAAAGAAGGAGAAACCATCACAAGTCACAAAAAAGAGAGTGTTGATATTGATTAGAGGAAATAAATAACTATGAATAAACCATAATATTTTGGGCAAAGTATGGAGGAAAATACATTTCAAACTACGAATTCTAAGTACAAGCAATACTTCGTGAAGTCAAAGAATAGGCTATGTTAGCGCTTGAATTTGGCCTCAGGCTGAAAAAGACAAAATTCAAGGCAACATCAAACCACTTAGCCTCGTAGCTAGCCCTACGGGGACAGGAGAGGGCTCTCTCCGGGTCTATCTCGGCAAAAGGTCTTCAAAGGGCGGAGATTACCAATAAAGAACATTGATTTTAGGCTAGTAAACTGATAGGGAAAGTTTGATTTTATTTTTTTAGGGTTTTTTTGGAAAACTGAGCACGGCAATTTTGGGTGCGGGGATGAGACACAGTTTTTGCAGAGGTCTTTTTGGGGCAAGGTAGGAGATTGTCTTGATGCATTTGAAATAAGTGAATGGATAGATATGACCGGTGAGGAGTTAAGGAGAGCAAGAAACCATCGAGAGTTCTCCTTAAACAGATGAAAACATAGATATTAAGCAAACTTAAAGGCAGAGCATAGAAACCATGAATTGTAACCTTAACACTTCATTTACGTAATTTGCAGAAGAGAAGAGTAGGAAAATGGTACACATAAAAAACTTACAAGTACATGAGAGAAACACACCATCAACACAAATCACCACAGGAATCCCAAATAGTGCTGCAAAACCCTGGTCTTTCCTTTGCCAAAATTGCAGAGATACAAAGAGTAATACAGTCTAAGCTTATCCCTCAAGAGTCCAACCTCTCCAACCATGAAAATGATTTAGAAAATACATAATATAGACCATGCCAACCCATTCCCTAGCCTCTAGGGGTCGAGCTCATCATCCTAGGAGCTATTTCAACCAATTCTAAACAAAGAACTACAATCTAGGCAGTCAAAACAACTTGCCTCTATAAGCTAGGAAACCAATTCATTCATTAAATGTTTGCTATTTTATGAATGAATCTTCTAGAATAGGTAAAAAAGTGTCATTTCAACATGAAAATACATTAATTACATCAAATAGGGTGAAAAATCCCACCAAAAAGTCAAAACTAGTCAATGCTGCGTTTTCCTGAGCTGAAGGTGCAAAACTGACAAATTTTCCCAACGCGTAGCACGCCTTTCAGGCCACTTTTGAGGCACTTCCCGGCATCCAAATGAGGCACAAGTGGGCTTGTTGGAAATGTTTGGATGTCTACTCTCCAGACCAAGTGGAATTTCTCAATTTGGTGGCCATTTTCCCCTCCAAAATTGCAATCTCCCAAGACTGATTCCTGTGTGTCCAAAAAGTGGCAGAAGGTCATTTTTTGCTTGTTTTTTGACCTTTTGGGGGCTCAAATCTCCATGAAATGTCTTGGAAGTGGCTGAGCAAGTGTAATTTGTCATGAAAAATCCAAAAATGCTGAGTTTTTGTGAAATGGACCTCCCCAACTTAAGGGTAGCACGCGGCGCGCTACGCGTTGAGCCAAAACCCTAACGCGTAGCACGCCTGAGCCCTACGCGTAGTGCGACTTTCAGATGCTTTTTGGAGGCCTTCCCGGTGTCCAAATTTGGCGCAGGATAGCTCGTTGGAAAGGTATTTGAGTATAATTTCCAAAACAACTAGAATTTTTCAATTTGGAGTTGATTTTCCCTGTCAGAAATCAAACCTCCCAAGACTGGTCAAAATGTGCCAAATGAGGCTGCCTCAAGGCAGAGTACTGTTGCAGTCAACTTTGGAATGCCTTCCTCAACTCCAAATTGAGCTCATGATAGCTCATTTGAAATACCTTTGTGTCTAGTTAACATTTGACTCATCAAGAAAGTCATTTGGCCAACCAAGCTAGAAGAAAACTTGATTTTCCCAAGGTCACTTCAAAGGTGCATTCGATTCTCCTGAGGCAACAATATTTTTGACATTTCTCTAAAACCATGACACCTATGTAAAAAGTGAAGGATTTTTTTCTTCTTTGGCATGTTTTGGACAAAAACCTCTCTCAGTTTTCCAAAATTCATCTTTGATTGCTCTGAAAAATCTTTTGAGTGAAACTTATCCCGATGTGTGAAGCAAGGAACTTTGTCGAAATGAAGCGAAATGAAGGGGATAAGGGGCTTCTAAATTCTTGGGGAAATTTTTGGAAGTAGGTAGGGATGTTAGGGAGCAGGGGAAAGTGGAATCTCAGAGATTGAGTGAGGGGAAGGGGTCCAAAAGGGAAAAACACAGGCCCAACCTAGAAAATTGCCAGGTTGTAGCAAGAAACTAGGGTTTCCGCGAAAATGAGGAATTTGGGGGATCTCAGTGATGGGAAGCATTCGATAAGGTAATTTAAGGATAGGGGAAGGTGTATGAACATCTGGATACATGTTTTGCTAATGATTTGACCATCCAAGAGAAATTAGCTTTCAAAACCCTAGGAGAGGGAAATGACCTTGCCTAGGCGCAACTGAAGCATGAACAAGGTGTAAAATGACTCATTATACACTGACATGATAATGACAACCCTTTCAATGATGATAGACTCAGCTGAATAGAGACATAGATTGGCATTTGGGTAACTTTGAAAAGAGTGAAAGCAAACCCTTGACCTAATGCCTAGTGACCAAATTTTGCTTGAAGACTCACTGAAATGACAAAATTTGACCTTAACACTTCAAAATCACTTTGTAAGAGCACGTTTGATCATTGGAGGAAGGCTGGAAAGACTGACACTAACAGGCTATATGAATACAATATATGGATTTATGAAGTAGAGTACCAAATATTTCATAAGGGGGAGATATGTACCATAAACAACAAAAAGAAAGTATAATGATGTGGCAATTTTTTGTCACATCAAAGAGTTAATGCAAGAGAATTTATACCCAAGTTAAATATGAATATGTGTTAAAATTGGCAACTAGGGCCAAACTCCATGTGGTTCAGCTTATTTATGGCAGTTGATATTTTTATTGGATCCCTCTCGTCGAGAGGTGTAGGATTGATCCTAAGATCATCCGATTCTGATAAGTATTTATGGAGATATGAATTTATTTTGATTATGTAATTATTATCAAGCCGACCAGCACTTGTGTAGGCTCTAGAAGCCCAAACGTCATGTCTATTCAACCTATACATTTTTGGTATAAATAGATGAGGATTTGATGTCTTTTGAAGACACAATTCTTGAGTGATCTCCTCCTCTCCACGTCTTGGGTTTTTGGAGAAGGAGTGAGACACCAAGAGAAACATACGCTGGACATGAAGTTGCCACTATGATGCCCTAACTACTATAATGTCCTAGCCGCAGCCGCAGGTTTATGAGGATGCACGCAGAAACCTTATACGTTGTTAATGGAGACCATTAATACACAGACCAGGGAATACGCTGATGTTGTAAACTTGTACATTGAAACGCAGATCTGGGAATACACTGTTCCTTACACGCAAGACTGTCTCGTGATAAATCTGCTTCGTTGCCATATGAAAGAGCCGCAACCATTATATGCTGATCATGAGGAGAACGCACTACATAAAGGTATAGTATGCAAATGGGAATGAACCACGCAGTCATATCTTACGTTGGTCAATAAGTTGGGTATAAATACGCTGAGCAACAACTCATAGAAATGAACACACGCGTCTAGGGTTACACAAGGCATAAGATATATACGCTAGACATGAAGTTTTTCATGGTTACACGCAGCCTAGGGTTTCGCAGGGCACAAGATTAATACGCAAGTCATAAAGATCTATCCTCCACCTAGCTGCAGTAAGGGTAGGAACTTATACGCACAACATGAAGACAAGACAGTCAACGTGATGCCATCCAGAATCATTACATGCGTCAACGTGAGGACATCCGGATTCAACACAGTTAATGAAGAGTCCTTCATCACAGCTATAGCTACATATACTCAATGAATATATACACGTTGTCACTCAGGAAATATATATATACACGCAGTCAAATGTAGCCACAATCTACATAGTCAACGTAATGCTCTCATCTTTTATACACATGGAAGAGAAACCATACACGCTGGAAATTATGTAGGCTATGATGGATGAAAAGGATATTAGTATATATATGTGCTCCTGCTAGCTCGGCAGTAATGTCTCAGCATCAATTTAGGGACAAGCTTCTCAATCGTTGTCACAACAGTGATCTCTCAATTATCACTATAGTTTATATATAGTGTTTATGTAACATGATGAAACTGTCATTATAATAATGAAGCCCTAAATGAATTTATCTAACAAAGAGCACAGTGAAGATATAAATAGATCTCATCATTGGAAAGATGCTACTGTAACAACTTCAAAAGGTACAACTAGCATGATCTTGGTAAAGGAGCAGCAATGGTGCAACTATGATGAATGATGCAATGGGCAGCATCATGATAAATGAGATCATGAGCATGGGAAGCATGATGTAGATCATGGACATCATGATGTATGGGCAGCGTGATGTATGAGATCATGAGTAGCATGATGGTGCTACACGGTAAGGGGCATCAAATGGACAGGATGCAGCATGATGATAGGTGAAGAAGTCACCTTGGAGAATCAGTTGAAGCATAATGTCTTCAACTGATCTCATCGTTATACGAAATGATCTATGCTAGATCTAGATAAGTCAAAGCGTTGACTTCTGTTGTAAATGTACTATCTCTCTCTCTCTCTCTCTTTATCTGCTGAACTTTGAAGAACATAAAAGAAGAATTGATCAAGGGTTTCTCCACACATTGTGGGGTTTGTCCCTGGCTAGTGCCACATCTTGTGTCCTCTTGTCTTGGCTTGTCTTCTGCGATTTATATTTATGTTCTATTTCCGGTTTATCTTAATGCTGATGTGATTGCTAACTGTGAAAATTTAAATAAATTGCTCTAGCATAGAACATACCTAAACTTAACATGGTATTAGAGTTGAGGTGAAGACAATGCCAAAGCAAGAGTGAAAGAGCAATCACCAAATTCAGTTGGGACAAGACAAAAGGATTAATGGGATCATTATCCCTCTTCTCATTCACTAAGGGAGAAGTCGAAGCAGAGAATTTTATCAGAATGGCGCAGCGGAAGTTTCTGATGGCCCATCTAAAGATCACTTCATTGGGAAGTTCGGATCTAAGGGTGGAAGGAAAGGCATATGTCTTGGTTATAAGTTCGGCCCTTATGCGAAGGAGTGTCCAAATGGCAGAGATGCAGGTCATTAAGGACACGACCGACTCTTCAAGGAAGCAAGAAACCCCAGGAATGGAAGTCGAAGGTTTTAAGGTGGCATTTGTCAATGAAAAGGTACGTGTTTGAAAATAGAATTTTCTAAAGATACTTTTGAGTTCAGGGTTGTATTAAGTTATAGGAAATCCACAAGTAGGACCATGTCCATTGACACATAGTTCCGGAGGTCTGTGAGTCAGATGGTGACAAGGAAGCCTGAATTCAAAAAGAGCATGAAACTACATGTTTGAGATGTACGGAAGGAAAATCTTACAAGGGGACCATTCCCATCAAGTAGCAGGTCCACAGGTTTGAAACAACCCGTGGAGTTTTGAATGGGAATCTCATGTAGACAGGTGGAAGAAATCCCTCTATGGCTTGAAGCAAATCACGCTGGGCATAGTATGAGAGAATCAATAATTGTCTGATGAAGCTGAGATTCACTAGGAGTGAAATCAATCCAAACGATTACTCGAAGGTTCTGGATGATAGACCTCTCATACCAGCACCTATGTCTGAGAGGTGCAGACCCTCTCATTTGTAAGAGACAGAGGAAGTTGGATTCTGTATGTGTAATGATAAACTGCAAGCCTGTGACTACCTCGAGGATATTAACTTTCAAAAGTTATATGGTAGTGATGTCAGACCAGATTTGGGAAATGCGACTGAGTTTCATAAACTCATTCGCATTGATGTTCTTGGTGAACTTTCGTCTAGACATATGTTTTTCACTTAGCATGGTGAGCTCATATTTGGTTGAGCCTCACTGGATTGATACCAAGAATCTTTTGAGATATCTTCGGGGCACAATCTCTCATGGATTGAGATACACTGCCGGAAATATGAAAACTGCATGCTGACTGGGCAGGCAGTGTGGAGGATCACTAGAGCACTTTTCAGTGCTGGTTCTCTTTGGATTCTGCTTCGATATCATGGATGAGCAGGAAGCAGAAGTCGGTTGTTATAAGCACCACCGAGACCAGATACATATCTACGAGTATGATCTCGTATGAAGCTGCCTGATTGGGGAAAGCTCTTCAATGAGCTGTTTGTACACATGATGAATACCACTGTGATTCTCTGTAACAACCAGAGGAGGGATTCGATTATTGAGGAATCTCGTATTCAACAATTGCTCCAGCAGATAGACATCAGATACTACCTTATCCAGGATATGGTAAGTCGATGAGCAAGGAGGCTCCATCGCACTGAGATGATGTACAGGTCAGAGCCCCGAGGAAAGATCAAATTTGTGATTTTCCCGAACAACTTGGAGTCGTCGAGAGACCTTTATAAAAGGGTCTTGCAAGTTGCATACATTGAGCTCTGGGAGCTCTCAGGGGCTTGTGGTTCTTACTGGAGAAACATACGACCACAGGGTGACTCACCCTCCCCTGGTGGTGTGCATTGGAACAAGATGATTCGCTCTCTTGTGGGACAAGATGATTCGCTCTCTTGTGGAACAGGATGATTCGCTTTCCTATGTAGCAGGATGATTAGTTCTCCTGTGAGACCTGGATTGATGTGTTCTCCATGGAGATTGTAGCAAGATTGATGTGTTCTCCTGTGAGGCTTGGATTGATGTGTTCTCCATGGCAATTGTAGCAGGATTGATATGTTCTCCTGTGAGGACAGAATTTATTAGTTCTCCTGTTGAGGCATCCTACCCATGCAGTCTGGGACTCATGGGAAGTACCTCTCATCTGATCAATGAGTAGGGAAATGAAGTTAGGGACCATAGTGGTACCGATGGACGCATCATTGTATCTACCGTACTCCCTACGCTAGGATGACCTCCATTTATCTGAGATCGATGATACTGGTCTGGGACCAGTGGTAGGAGTTGTACCATACTATGACGCTGACTTTAGGTCGGTTGAGACTGGTTTGGGACCAGTGGTACATACTCTGAGACTGACTTCGTGTCAGTGCAGGATTGGTCTGGGACCAGTGAGAGTGGTACATACTATGACACTGACTTCGGGTCAGTTGATACTGGTTTGCGACCAGTAGTACACTCTCTGAGCCTGCGATACTAGTCTAGGACCAGTGGTAGGAGTTGTACCTACTATGACACTGACTTTGGGTCAGTTGAGACTGGTCTGGGACCAGTAGTACACTCTCTGAGCCTGCGATACTGGTCTGGGACCAGTGGTAGGAGTTGTACCTATTATGACACTGACTTCAGGTCTGTTGAGACTAGTATGGGACCAGTGGTACATACTCCAAAATTGAATTTGTGTCAATGCAGTACTGGTCTGGGACCAGTGAGTGTGGTACACACTATGACGCTGACTTTGGGTCGGTTGAGACTGGTCTGAGACCAGTGGCACACTCTGAGACTATGATGCTGGTCAGTGGACCAGTGGTAGGAGTGGTACTTACCATGAAGCTGACTTCGGGTCAGTTGATACTGGTCTGGGACCAGTGGTACGCACTCTGAGATTGACTTCGGGTCAGTGGAGAATGATATGACTCATTCTCGATCAATTATTCTTCTTCATAGTTCAGCAGAGCTAAGGTGAGCAGAGCAGAGCAGAGCTAGCAGAACTAAGCAAAGAAGAGCAGAGCAGAGCCAGTAGAGCCAACAGAGCAGAGCAGAGCTGAGCAAAGCTAGGTAGAGCAGGTTAAGGCACTGATGGCAAAGATAGTACAGTCGGACATATGGATCAGTGGATGGAGTTCTCCCTAGTTGAGAGGGAATGTTAAAATTGGCAACTAGAGCCAAACTCCATGTGGGTCAGCTTATTTATGGCAGCTGATATTTTTATTGGATCCCTCTCGTCGGGAGGTGTAGGATTTATCCTAAGATCATCCGATTCTGATAAGTATTTATGGAGATATGAATTTATTTTGATTATGTAATTATTATCAAGCTGACCAACACTTGTGTTGGCTCTAGAAGCCCAAACGTCATGTCTATTCAACCAATACATTTTTGGTATAAATAGATGAGGATTTGATGTCTTTTGAAGACACAATTCTTAAGTGATCTCCTCCTCTCCACATCTTGGGTTTTTGGAGAAGGCGTGAGACACCAAGAGAAACATACGCTGGACATGAAGTTGCCACTATGATGCCCTAACTACTGTAATGCCCTAGTTGTAGCCGCAGGCTTATGAGGATGCATGCAGAGACCTTATATGTTGTTAATGGAGACCATTAATACACAAATCATGGAATACGTTGATGTTTTACATTGATACGCAGACTTGGGAATACGTTGTTCGTTACATGCAAGACTGTCTCCTGATAAATCTGCTTCGTTGTCATATGGAAGAGCCACAGCCATTATATGCTGATCATGAGGAGAACGCGATACATAAAGGTATAATAAACATATGGGAATGAACCACGCAGTCATATGTTACGCTGGTCAATACGTTGGGCAACAACTCATAGAAATGAATACACGCGTATAGGGTTACGTAGGGCATAAGATATATACGTTGGACATGAAGTTGTTCATGTTTACACGTAGTCTAGGGTTTCGCAGGGCAAAATATTAATATGCGGGTCATAAAGATTTATCCTCCACCTAGTCGCAGTAAGGGTAGGAACTTATACTCACAGCATGAAGATAAGACAGTCAAGGTGATGCCATCCAGAATCATTACACACGTCAACGTGAGGACATACGGATTCAACGTAGTTAATGAAGAGTCCTTCATCGCAACAATAGCTACATGTACTCAAATGTAGTCACAGTCTACACAGTCAATGTAATGCTCTCATCTTTTATACGCAGGGCAGAGAAACCATACATGCTGGAAATTATGCAAGATATGATGGATGAAAAAGGATATTAGTATATATATGTGCTCCTGCTAGCTCAGCAGTAATGTCTCAACATCAATTTAGGGATTAGCTTCTTAATCGTTGTCACAACAGTGATCTCTCAATTATCACTACAGTTTATATATAGTGTTTATGTAACATGATGAAAAAGGTACAACCACCATGATCTCAGTAAAGGAGCAGCAATGGTGCAACTGTGATGAATGATGCAACAGGCAGCATGATGTAGATCATGGACATCATGATGTATGGGCAGCGTGATGTATGATATGACGAGCAGCATGATGATACATGATGATGCTACACGATAAGGTGCAACAAATGGACGGGATGCAGCATGGTGATAGGTGAAGGAGTCACCTTGAAGAATCAGTTGAAGCAGAATGTCTTCAAGTGATCTCATCGTTATATGAAATGATCTATGCTAGATCTAGATAAGTCAAAGTGTTGACTTCTGTTGTAAATGTACTATCTCTCTCTCTCTCTTTCTCTGCTGAACTTTGAAGAACATAAAAGAAGAATTGATCAAGGGTTTCCCCACACATTGTGGGGTTTGTCCCTGGCTAGCGCCACATCTTGTGTCCTCTTGTCTTGGCTTGTCTTCTGCGATTTATATTTATGTTCTACCTACAGTTTATCTTAATGCTAGTGTGATTGCTAACTGTGAAAATTTAAATAAATTGCTCTAGCATAGAACATACCTAAACTTAACAATATGAGAAGTGTGTACACAGTGAAAATCAATTGAAGTCAATGAGAAAGCACAAAGTTTTGTTAGAGGGAATTAACATAAGTGTAACAAGCCTTCATGCAAAAAAATAGGTTTTGAGGGAACCATGCAAAAAACTCTACTAGTATACATGTTTTTAGTGTAGAATTTTGTAGAAGTTATTTTCAAAGTGTGTCACTTGTGCTAGATTTTATGAGGTTTTACAAAGGTGGAAAGTAGAGGTCCTTACATAAATTAAACTTGTATGTGCCAAAATTACCTTTGATGTATTGATGTGCTTTGTATTACAACACATCATTATGCTTCACATGGTGCTATACTAATTCTCCATGATGTACCAAACAAGAGAAAATAGGGCATAAATGACACCTTTCCCATGATGGTTCTCTCCATTCAAGTGGGAAAACTACCAATGAAGGTTTATTTTAGACAAGTGCATCTAAGTTCCTCTAATGCATTGTTTATGGTGCTTCAGTTTACTAATAATGCACCAAGCCCAAATGTTGAAATTTACTCAATATTGGGTGTGCTTTTCACAACACACCTATATACTTTAAATAGATGGGATTGTACATTTGGTGCATTGTATTTTTGAATTTGCATTGTGGGGGAGCCCTCATAACCACCTTTTATTCTTTGGTGTGTAAAATTACACAAAGCAATGGTGCTCAACATTAATTAAAAGTGCACTAGTTCAAGTGTCTAGCATTGTAACAACCTAACAAGTTGGGTGGGTTGTCACTTCTTTAACTTGACAAAGTAACTTACAAGGAATGTAATTCATTTTTTTTCAATATTTTAGAACAATAATACAAATTAGCAGTAGAAAACAAAAAAAATAGTATTACTCTAGATATAATTCCTTCGATGATGACCAGTGCATTAATGCATACTAGTCTTCATCTCCAATGATAATTATAAACAAAATCACAGTCAAAGATTGATTTTCCTCCCACCTAATTGTAAATAGCCAAATTAGGTGATGGTCCCCATGCAGGGCTCTATCTCAATGGGAAACTTAATGGCTACTAACTACAGGACAAACTCAACAAGAAACACCCCTATCAAAGAAATGACAATAATTGTCTACAATCTCAAATTTTTATAAATAACTATGTGATGGAGAGACCTATAATTATATCAACTCCCTTCCTTATAAGACACTGGTGTGTAATAAATCTACCCACTTTGCTTCGACACATCAAAAAATGGAGCTCTTCTTAGACGATGACAAAAACAATGGGCTTAGTACATTTCATAAGATAGGTATACCCCAAACCCCATCTTACCCACTTAGATAATTTTGTGAGTAATCCTTAACCGCTCCAATCACTTTCACAAGCTAGGTGACAAGTTCACGCTTCCTAAGGAAACTAAACACAAATAAAACACATACAAATATAATTCTTTTGTAGAGGACTTTATATACACAATAGCAGAACTAGAATAGTAATCAATTTCCATCATTAGCTTCAAAGCATACACATGGTTAATCCCATCTTCGTCACCCAAACCTATTAGAGTAACTAAGAACCGTAAATAGACTTTAAATGAAACTAGGTTTAGGGATATAACTACTTAATTCATATGATAGGAAATTGCCAAGTTGACCTCAACTACTTGGGTGTTAAACCCTAATTAGACTCTAGGAACGATATTTTACAAAATGAACCATTACTTCTCCCATTTTCTACCTAGAACCTATGATTCTAGGATCGACTAGGTCATTCTCATTAAGTAAGAGCCCTTACTTAAGAGTATGATTTCTCCACTGAATATTATCATTCATTTGAGCTCCCAACATCTAATATGGGTCAATTTGGGTCTTTATATCAACATCCCTTGCAACTCAATGTTTCTCAATAACATTTTTAGTTCCATGGAGACCATATGCTTGCCAATACTAAGGAACACCTTTCATTTTCATAACATTACCTATTCAATTAAAGAGCATGATGATAGCATTATAATTAATCATGGTAATTAAAAAATTCAAACATAACATGTTTTAAACCAAGTCATATATAACATGTTGCAAGTATTTCTTGCATTGCGTGAAAAACCATAAGTGCATGCTCAAGTGATCACAATATTAACAAAAATAATAATACCTCGTGATGTTTGTAATAAAAAAAGATTCAACAAGGCCCAAGGGTTAGATCAGTTGGTCAAGTCCTCATTGTTAAAGCACATATGCTATTGAGAGGTCATGGGTTTAATTATCTCGACATTCTTGAGGTCAGACATTGTGGTTGAGCTGGTAGGAAGTGATCCTTTTGGGTAGATTTGACTGGTACAAATATTTCATGGACATAGTAGTCATCAATCTAAGGGAACCATGAATCACATAGAAAAAATAAATAAAGAGTCAACCAAACTATATCAAGTTGTAATGCCTTTGATTTTGTGATGTAATTATACACGACTCCTATATCAACTATTGAGTTGGATCATATGGCAAAGGGTCAAAGCTTTGCATTGTAAATAATGTACATAAATCAAATAATAAAATATGTCATTGGGTATATGATATAGGGATGAAAATAGTATGAGGTGGGATATGACTTCACAATAGCAAAATGAGAGAGGTCCTAAGGGAGCCAAGGCCATGAATAATAATATTTTATTGTTAAGCAAAATACACTTACCTTAATTGAGGAGAAGGGAAAACAACCTAGGGAATTATTCCAAGTACTAGGGAAAATACTTTTCTTTGTGCCAAATGTTATGCTAGACACATGCATACCAAACATTTTGTTTCGTGTGTCAAGTGGTATCCTTAATCACCTTAATCACTCTTTATTCTATTCCATCTTCACCATTTCATATGGTTGTCCAAAGGGAGTAACAGGGGCATTACATAGAGAAAAATTACATGGAAAACTAAGGCATAACTATCCTAGAAGTATCCTTGGTGTTCGAACATAGATTATTTTCCTATCCAGCCTCACTTAAGCACTGGAAGAAGGGGTTAACTTGAGGGAATACAATCTAGATAAGGTGGATCCCCTCTTGGGTTGTGTGGGTTCAGGTAGAAATGAGAGTTGATGATTGGGATGGCTGGTTGAGTAAGGAACCTATGAAACAAAGGGATTGGGTTGAGCGATTGAGTGCTCTTATTAGCTCTTATGGTGTCACAACCCTACCCCAGGGGTGATCTATTGTTGAAATTGCTATAACAACAATGCCTAAGACTGGAAGCAACTAGTTGTGGATTTCATTAATATACATGTGTTTTTCTCTTATGTATGGTTTAATGTGACTAATTATGTGCAATTCTATTTAAAATTTCCACTGATATTTTGATGTGTTTTTCATGATATATATATCTATTAATTATGCTTTAATTGTACATAGTAATGTATCTTGTTAGGATTGCATTCTTGTGTAATGCAAGGCATATTCATTGTTTGGTATATAAGGTTCATAATTATGCAACTAAGAGTCATGTCAAGAGAAAAATTGATTTTATGGTATCAAAGATAGAACTGAGGGTAATGTATCTCAGTTGGGTTGTTTCGAATGTTACAAAGTAGTGACATATCTAAGTTACAATATCACGAGATGCAACCATGAACTAGGAAAAAAATTCAAAGGATTTCTACAATTTTGTTAGCAAATTTTTCTGAATGAAATTGGACCAATTCTAGGAGGAAATTTAGGGAATTGAGTGTATGGGGCTCAAATTCCCCAATTTTAGCAATCAGTGGGAAAACATTGGACCTATAATTACTAAAATTAGGATTTTTTGGTGCAACCATGGTGAAATTGGGAAAAAGCCCTAAAATTTCTAGAGCTAATTGCTCAATTTTGTGCCCTAGGAGCACCAAAGGGATTGAATTGTAAGTGCATAGGCTGAATTTGATGTGTGTAGGATCAAATTGGGCATACACAAGATTGACTAGAATATTCAATGGTAGCCCAAGCAAAAATTTCAGAAATGGGAAAAGTATGGAGTTTGGGAAAATTACGAAAAAACTTGAATTTTGGAAATTTTTGTACTTAATGATGTGGAGGCCATGTGGACATCGCATGTCAAATGACATGGAAATTCCATAATTATAGAGACACAATGATAGTGGTATAGTTCATGTAGGTGAGGAAGGATGGGTTAAGCACCAGTTCTTCACTTTTGCATTAACTTTTTCTTCGCACGAGCATTAAAGAATGTTGGGAAATAATATAGGTCCAAGATTGTGGGACTATAAAATATAGAGTGCAAGACTATAGAATGTAGAGTGTAGGACCATAAGATGCAGAGTGTAAGAGGATATACTATGAAAGGATAATCTTTGTGGAAGCATTCCCTCACTTCTGCATTAGCTACTTATACATATAGACGCTAAAGGATGTTGGAAAACAAACCAAGCCTAAAAAAGTGGGATGTGGAGTATGAGAGGACGAGACCCATACAGGGCTAAGCCTTGTAGTACCCTTAAGAAGTGTAGATCCCTACCCATCCTAGTTTTCTTGGGAATTTGGTTGGACACTAACAAAAGACTTTTTGAAGACATTGTTACGCCCCCTATGCAAGTAGCCCTATAGGTAATCACTCTCCTTGTTTTGTACAAAGCCACTATTAAATTGATTCCCCCTCATATTGTTGGTGAAGTCTAAATAAACAAGGATATCATGTGGGGATTACTTGATGGAACATGCCAAGGGGAAGGTTAGATCTGTGGTGTCTATTTTCATTCACATCTCTAAGGAAATAATTTCATCATTGACAAGGGAAATTTGGGTATTGACACTAGTTATAAGGGCGAATTCAATGCATTTATTGCTTTGTTGATATGTGCAACTAAAATAAATATATAACAACTCCATATATTTGGAGATTTAAAGAATATTATTAATTGGATGTTGGACATAGTGCATGTTAACAATCTAGATCTTCTTCATGTTGCACAATAGTTGAAATCAATAACAAATATTTTTTCTAAAAGGCACTTTTTCTCATATTTATAGAGTTAAATATGTAGGTTGATGCTCTCTCCAAGGACACCCAAATCCTCGTTATTAACTCGTTTACACATGAAGAATTCGAGGATGAACAACATTTGGCCCATTTTAAGAGCAATTTCATAAACATTTGATTTTCTTTGCTTAGTTAGATTTCTAAAGAAAAATGGATGAAGTTACTTGTTTCTGGTTACTGCTACTACCTTTTGAGACTATCTGATCTAAAACTACCTAGTATGAAAAGATTAAACAAAAATGTTTTATAGGATTATTGAACACTTTTCCTATCAATTTAAAATGACCAAAATTGAGAGAAAATCTTTTGGGGAAAAAGAAAGACTCTCCCCATTTTTATAGAGGTGATACTCCTCCCTTGATTGATGGAAGATTCTTATTTTGTCTTCAAATGAATGTAGTAAGCGAGTGCTAAAGAGAAAACCCCAACATGTCTTCCAGTAAAGCTCCCATATAGCAGATTTACTAATAAAGTACACCATCTCATTCATAGAAAGAAAATAGAATAAATATGCTTGCAAAGAAAAATATCCACAATATTTACACATGTAAATGTAAAAAGTATATTCTCATGGAAATGGTATTAACAATTATATTCATGTCATAATGTTCACATCATAATAATTTTAGATTAAAGTAAAGAATGTGAGAACATTGGCTTCCAAAATAGTAGTAAGGAACACAAACTATGTCATTGAGAAAGATAAAAAGAAACATACCATATTTACAGAGAACTAAACATGATATTTTCATTAGAATCATAGGGATGAAAGGAGTTACACACTTGTAATTTTAAGCTTAAAGCTCAAAGTCAAAAGATCACACTAGCTATGAACTCCTGAGAGTTTTGTGTGGAACCTCAAATACCAAAATTTAAAAAGAGCTCATTGTTCAAAAAAATAATGCATTTGTCCAAAACAGATTGAATTGGGCTCCCATGGACCATGTAAATGAAAAGATCTACAAGAGAAAGAGGAAAATATTCATAAACCATCTCGTCATTAAAAATGGATATGAAATGAAAGGCTATATAATTTCCAACTATGAGGAATATATCAAAAAACTCAATTAGGAGGTTACTTTACTTATTACATTGGAAGGCGGTGCTCTCTCTCTTCTAGATGTTCTTCCATCTTTTTTGTTTTTATTTTTAATAATCCTTTATTCATCTTCTTGGAACTACTTTACAATCAAGATTCTTTCCCCTTTGAGCTAACTGAATTAAGTCCTTTTGGTAAATTTAAACTTTAATATTTGTTCCCCAAAGAGGTACCCACTTTGAAGATCCAAAGATTCCTTAAATCAACCATTTTTTGTAAAAAGTAATTTGTTACCATGTCTTAAATGATCACGATTGTATTTTTTTTAGGCATGATCGATTACTTCTGCCATGGAAACTATGTCTAAGTTGTTCTCCACCTCACTGTCTTTCAAACAATTTATTGTTAGACTAATTTGGACATCGGGAACTTCAGTAATGGCTGCCGGAAGTTAATGACTAAACAACCATTGATTTTTTCCACATAAATATTGGCCTATGATTTATAATCTACATTATTTATTCCTTATGCACTATGGGAGGGGATTTGTAAGAATTTATTAGGAAATATGCTCCCATATTATTTGTGCATGAAGTAGAAAGAGCCATGGAACCTCATGTAGCTTGTGTGCAGTGTAAATATTTGGTCACCACCTAAACACCCAATTGTCATGCCAGGTTAATTGTGTCCAAACAATACCTTCCAAGCATCGGTTATAGATACTACTATGTGCCATTGGGAGGTATGCCCAAGAAATAGGGGGAAATCTTAGGAATGAGAATGCATGGAAATATTCTAAGATTGAATACTAATATGGATGGTGATATAAAGTGAAGTGAGGTTAAAAAGACCGTGTAAAAAAAGTAAGTGAAGAAAAGGCTTCCCACAACCCGCACTCAAAGAATGACTATGTAGTAAAAGTCAAAGCAGAAGTGAAAAAATGACTAAGGAAATAAAAATAGGGTTTAGGAGGAGAGTAATTTGGAAATAAAGTAATGGAATGAAGTGAAAAGTGACTAAGTAAATAAAATCAATGCGGGAGGAAGTCGTGCGAGAGGATGAGTGACGAAAAAATCAACGCAAGAAGTCATCTGGGAGGATAAGGGATTAAAAGGCCTCTCGTAACTTGCATAGAAGTAGAATGACTAAGTATAAGGAAGTAATGTGAGTGTCAAATGGATTGAATAAAAAGACAATCTGCAACCGACATACATAAAAAATGACTAATTGTAGGTATGCAAGAAATAGGTCTGTGAAATGACTTACATGAATAATAAAGGATCAAGTAAAAATGGTTAAAGGACTAAGTAGAAAAAATGGTTAAGTAACGAGAGGAGAAGGAGAAGAATAATCCCACGTAGAAATAATTATTTAAATCAAAATTCTGGAAGTGGATGGTACAATGGATAATGAAAATAATAATGAACTAGAAAGTTGGGTTCTTTGACCAAATTGACAATATCTCAAGCATATTACCTTTGTTTTTTTATTTCGTAAAGTGTTGAATGAATATGACACAAGACTATCCGATGAGAGGATGATTACAACACATTCCCTTTTTTAGTATCCTTGTAAAAGGAGAAACCATCCATATTGACCTTGTGAGAGGAAGCACTACAAAATTGAAATTAAATGAATTATAGGGACTTATTGGGTCGTTAGGATCAATAATTGAAGGCTTTTCATCACTTTCAATAATTCAAAATGTGGTCTTCATATATAGGGATATAAGTTTAAGTATGAACCATGATCACTCTAGTTGACGTGTGACATGAAAAGACATCAACAAGGATCATCTAAGTTTCTTATATTGATTTAGTTTATGTATTAGATCTATGCACTTAGCGCATTTGGAATGTACTTTCAATTTTACATTATTTTTTCTCGGTAAAAACTAAGTCTATTAAGAAAATGTATAATATAGCCAGAAGTTACATCCAAGAGAAGCAAGAACACAGGCAGCCGAAAAGGATAGGCTATCCACCTCGGCTCCTAGAAGAAGAGAGAAGAGAGAAAAGCTGAGCATGAAGTAACTGGAAGAATAGGGGAGCAGAAGCCAAGCATAGGATTCTACCCAACATGGGAAGAGTCAACTATGCGGCATTTTTTCCCTTTCTTTTTTCCAACTTTGACCCATTCAGGAGGGGATTGCTGAGCTGGCATGATTTGCAAACTAAGTTGGGCAGACTGAGAGATTTCCTTGTCTGAATCCGAGGTAGAGGATTCATGATTTCTTTTCTGAGAGATTGGCTAGACTGATAAATTTTCAGGCTCAGCCGAGGGCGGATCCTATGCCATCTTTGCTGCCTCTCCTTCCTCATTCTCCTCCTCTTCATCTGAGCTGAAATCAAAATCATCCATGGGGGGAGGGTCATGCGGCTTCCAGCTTTTGGATTTCTTCTTAGGGTTGGCTTTCTTCTTTTGGGCGGGTATTGAAGGACAAGAGCTCTGAAGGTGCCCTGTGTGGTGGCAGTTGCGGCAGCGGAAAGCTGTGTTCTCGTAATCCAGGTACTGATTCCAATGGAAGTCTCCAATTTTGAGATTGATCTTGTCAGGGAGACCTTTGCTCATGTCTATTTCTACACAGATTCTGGCATAGGTATATAAACCCTTTTCCCCTCTAGAAGTGTCTGTGTCTAGGAAGCGGCCTAGGGAGTTGCCGATCCCTTGGAATACAGCGAAGTGCCATAGATGCGCCGGGAGATTAGGAAGTCTGACCCAGATTGGGAGCTTGGTGATGATTGCTGTAGATGGATCGAAGTCTGGGAACCAGGGGGTGAGGAATAAACCTGCTGAGCCCCAAAACCATGGCCCTGCTTTTAAGGCTTTTTGGTAGTCCTCCTCAAAAGCAAACACTGTAATGAAAAAGCCCTTTGAGCATAACAAAACCTGACAATTGTTGGTCCAGTTAGAGTGAATCCACTGGTAGAGATCTGCTGTGCGTGGCCATAGCCCATTGAACCTGCAAATAATGCCATGCTCTGCATACTTTTGGGTTTTCTCATCCAGCGTTGGGTGTATTATTTCAATGGAGGGGGTTTCCTCCAGTTTGTCCACCAGAAAAGGTTTGGGAGCCTGAGCTGGTGGCACTGTTTTCTCCTGCTTCTGTGCATGGACAACATCTTTGTATGAAAATGCCTTGGCTGAAGAAGACTGTCCTACAGCTCCCCCTCTCAAACGAAGGGCAAGAATAATGGAGGCATTTCTCTTAATGCTGTAAAAAGAAAGGGAGTAGAGATCCTCGAGTTGTTTACCTTCGTGTAGGAGTCGTTGAGCTGCAGAGGGTATCCCCAGCTTGAGTTCCAGAGCATGTTTGAGGTTCTGCACTAAATCCGATGAGCTCACCCACTGTAGCCAGGTTTTGCCCGAGATGAGCCTGATTTGGATCTGAAATGAGGCAGAGAGGTCAGAGATTCGCATTCCCCTGCAAATTTGAGATGAGGGGATACAGGGGCTCTGAAGGGCTGTCTTTCCTTGAATTTTCCGCAGGGGCTTGTGAAGAGATAATGCGAGCATCCTGACGTCATTGTGCTTGTTTTTGCCTTCTGCATCAAAGGGGTTTCGGTTACTCCATCCAGGCAGATCCAGGGAGCAAGAGGAGTTCTGACGATAAGAAGCAGCGTATTCTTCCAGAGTAGAATGTGTCCTTCTAAGAACCCCCGCATGAGGAGAACCAGAAATAAGATCTGCGTGTTCACCCTTGGCTGATGCGTTTTCAAACTGAAGGGGGCGGCAGGTGCGTGAAGCAACATCCGAGGGCCGAGAGCTGGCAGCCCCAAAGTCCCAAGCAGAGCATATAAGAGTGCTGGGGGCACTCAGAGGAGATTGGAGGGCGAGTTGTTCACTGATGACTGAGGAAACCCGCATTCCATGACTAAAGCACACATTACCATCATTTTCCAGGTCGAGCAGGAGCCCGAGAACGGCCGAAGGTTGGGAGCCGAGAGCGGCCGAAGGCATGGAGGCGGCGGCAAGTCTGCTGTGGTTCCTCGGGGGAACCTGCGATCCGTGATTAAGGCACGCATTACTCTTATTCTCCAGGCCAAGCCGAAGCCCGAAAGCTGCCGAAGGCAGGGAGCCGAGAGCGGCCAAAGGCATGGAGGCGGCGGTTGGATTGCTAGGGTTCCTTGAGCTCATCGCAGCAATTCCTTTAACCGTTTTTCGTATCACTTTCAATTTTACATTAATATAGAAGGTACAATTTTTTTCCTAGAAAAAAGCAAGCATTACAAGAACAAATTGGATAAATTTACCAAACTTCAAAGGGCCATATATCTTTACTCAAAGCTTAGAAAGGGGCATATGTGTAGTCAATGGAAATTTATTTAAGAACAAAATACATCTACTCATTCCAAAATTTTGAATTAGGGAGCAAAAATTCTTAGAAAGTTAAAATAATACTTTTAGTGACCTTAAAGGATGGAAAAGTATGTCATTTCATATTTGTTAAATTATTTCTATCTAACAGAACTTGTTTCCCGCATATTTTGGAAACACGAGTGTTTGACGGATATTTGCTTCTGCGGACAGAAGAAAACTCCCTAGATATAGTGGCTTGATCTAGAAACAAAAGGGATAAAAAGACTATGATTTCCTTAGAGAAGTTTAGAATATGGAATAAAGACTTACCTAGAATCCAACACAAGCTCTCCTCTTCTCCTTTCTTGTAAGCTCCAACTCCAACTCTAAATGCTAGAAGTGGAACCTGCAAAACAACTGAAACAAGCAAGAGAACCAAAACAGGCAAATAACATACACTAACATCTCTAAACAATGAGTTAAGAAGGCATTGTTCTACATGTGCATACAGGAGACATATGTATCGAAAAACAAATTACTTTTTATATTAATGAATGTAGGAGAAAATACAACCCTTTCATATCTTGACCTTGTAGATGTCTCCCAACTATCTTGTCCTTCCTTTGCCACAAAGCAAGCCTTCAATCACAACTCAAGTGCATGGATGGATAATGGATCCCTAGGCACAAAGCAACAACATGAGGGAATAACTAAGAGTCTCCAAAATCCAACCCAGACTCTATGGGAGGTAGTGAATTTATAGGGTAAAAGAGGTGGTTTGGGATTTATCATTATAGGACTTAGATCCACATTAGAGGGAGGATAAGTTCTAGGGATAAGAGATAATACCTCAAGAGTAGGAGTTTGAGATCTGACCCAATAGTAAATAGTTAAAACCACTCAGGAAACTTCTAGAAAGAGATGATTCAATTTTTTATTTTTATTTTTACCTAATTCCAAGGGCCATCGCACTTTCATTAAAGGAAACATGCGTTGGTTATTGCAATTTATCTGTGTATAACTTGCAACAATGCAGTTTGCATGAAGGCTAAGTTCAATGGGGCCAAAAATTAGGGTTTTGAGTTGTTTAACTCATAATTATTGGAACTTTTGAAGAGAGGATTCTCTTGGATTTGTAGGAGATGAATGCAAAGTGTCAATGGGTGTTGATTGATCCGATTTCAAGGCCATCTGATTGGATGTGACAAAATGACCTGTAAAAATGAGGACCAAAAGCATGGAATATGCCCAAGGGACTCACAATCACAAGGGGAAATTGAGGGACATGAATCTCAATATAGGAAATGAGGAGATAAAGTTCAATGGGCATAGGTACAAAGTATAGACAATTGAGTTAACAAATATCATGAAAAGTCTAAGAATGGGGGTATATAGCTATAAGGTAGATAATGAGGAAATAATCAGAGCTTGGGAGGAGGAAAATTACCTCAACAGTTAATTTCTATAGATTTTGAACTAGGTACAAAGGGAATTTAAATGGGATCAAGATCAAAGCAGAAGAAGAAGCGTAATCTCAAGCAATAAAGGGAAGTTACAAAGTAGTTAGACATTCAAGAAGTGTTTGCGGGACTTAGAGACCACAACACTCGCTCGATTACTTAGGGAGAAGGGCACATTCATTTGAGGAATCTGAAAGCAATCCAAATATATCTCCTATTAGGCATCAGAGAAGGAGTGAGTTTGATAAATTTAAAGGAGAAATAAATAAATTCAAATCACCAAGCTTTGATAGAGAAAATAGGAAAGGAGAAGAAACCAAGGCATGGTTACTTTGGATTAGAAAAAACATTTTCAACTATATAACTATTCTTCCAACTTGGAAGCCAAAATTTCCATTTACCATTTACAAGGGAAGGATTCTATGTGGTCAAATCAACTGAGACAAGTCAAGCATATTAATGAGAAGAAGATCACCTGGAAGAAATTCAAAAAGTACCTTTTTAGGAGAAATACTTGTCTAATAACTATCATGAAAAAAAGATGCAAGAGTTCTTTGAACTCAAACTAGGAAACATAACTATGGGTAAATATGAGAGGAATTTCTTAGAGCTACTGAGATATGTTGGTTTCATTGTGGATGAAAAAGTAAAGATTCAAAGTTTCTTGAATGGATTACCTAACTTCTACAAGGAGAAACTACAATTTGATGAGCCGAAACATTGGAAGAGACAAAAAGGAAATCTAAGCACATATATGAAAAGAGAAAAAGTAGGAAAACATTCCAAAGGCCTTAGAAGTCCTAATGTATAACAAACAATCAAAGAAGTTCAAGGTGAATCCAAGATGACAAAATCTTAAGTGAAAAGGCCAAGACCACCATTCAAATGTTTGGATTATGGAGGAGAGATTTTTTCAAGAATTACCCTCATAAAGAGGACAACATGAAGATTGTCCACACACTTCGGGAAGCTAATACAATTGAAGACATGGGGAGAAACATTCCAAGGATATATGTAGCCTTATAGGATTAGGAAACTAAGCACCAACCACACATGATTAAGATGAGATTTAAGATTTTCAAATCATCTTGTTGCAATTTTAATTGATTAAAGGGAAAGACATAGTAATATCAATCCTAAGATAATGGATAGATTTCATTTAGAAAGGAGTGAGCTTGAGAGAGCGTGATTGGATCAACTAGATGCAAGAAAAAAAAGAAAGATCAGTGAAATTGTTAAGATCCATCCCATAAATTTGAACATTGTGAACATCATTACTAATTTAAATATCATTTGTTTGGGCTCTTATTACATTCTCATTCGGATAAATTGATTGGAAAAAAATCATCATGTCTTAGATTCTCGTAACAATACATTTACGTGTCTTGATAAAGGACGAAATCAGAGCTTAGTGAAGGAAATTCAAAGAGCCATTTCCATCAGATAAATTTCATCCTTGTAGCCAAAAACATTCTTTAGAAAAGGTTGTCAACAACCCATGTAGAGGAGCCAACCAAAGTGAGATTCAAGAGTTGGATGATTTTCCATTACTATAATAACGTTAGGGTGTTTTTGATGATATTATAGGTTTACCACCAAAAAAAGGCATACATTTTTCTACTAATCTAATGCCCTAAGTTGCGCCAATATCCAAAGCACCTTACAGGATGAGCACACCAAAGTTGAAGGAGTTATAAATGCAACATGAGGAAGTTTTAAAGAAGGGTCACAATTGCCCAAGTGTGTCACCCTAAGTAGCCACACTACTCTTTGTTAAGAAGAAAGATGGCACATTATGATTGTGCATAGATTTGGGGAAACTGAATAAGATAACAAGGAAAAAACACAATTTATTTTCTTGGGAGAGATGACATATTTGATGAGTTGAACAAAGCTAAGGTCTTATGTAATATTGACCTAGTATCAAACTACCACCAGGTAAGGATTAAAGAAGAGGACATTAATGAGACAAATTTAAAAACCAAATATGGACATCATGAGTTTATAGTAGTGCCATTTGAGTTATCAAATGGACTAGTTATTTTCATGTGCCTTATCAATTCCATTTTCAGGAATCATCTAGAAAAGCTTGTCATAGTATTTTTTGATGACATATTTGTTTATTAAAAGTGTGAAGAATGACATGAGCAATAAGGATGAAGTAGGATATTATAGAAGATCTATTCAAGGTTTCTAAAAAATTGCTCATCTGATCACTTCTTTGCAAAAGAAGGGGATCAAATTTGAATGGAAAACAACGTGTGAGGCAAGTTTTCAACACTTAATAATTTATTGACAAGTGCACCAATTTTCAAAAATGTTGATCCAAATAATTTGTCATGCACATCAATGCATGCAAGGAAGGGCTTAGTGGAATCCTTATGCAAAAAGGCCATGTAGCATGTTATGAAGCTAGGAAATTGGAAGTGCACGAGGAGAATTATGCTACTCATGACTTGGAGTTGGCAATCATACTACATGCTTAAAAAGTGGAGACATTACCTCATGAGCAAATTTTTTGAATTGACGATAGACCTTAATGTGCTAAAATATTTATTTAAACAAACAAACTTGATTTCAAGGCAATTAAGATGGTTGGAATTTCTTAGTGAGTATGACTTCGAGATAACGCACATAGGAGGAGAAGAAAATAAGGTGGTTCATGCACTCAACAAAAGAATACATGATATGCATGCATATTTTAGATTTAAAAATCATAATTTTAGAGGCTAGAAAATCATATTAGCAATATTTGCAAATGAAGGTAGCATTATAGTAAGGTAAAATACAATCAAAGCATAAAAATTATGAGCTAAATGATAATGGAATTTTAAAAAGTGAAGGTTTAACATGGATATCCAACTAGTTTGCTACAACCATTAAACATCCTAAAATGGAAATGGGATGTGGTTACCATTGATTTCATCACTAAATTGCTCATAAAATTGAAGCAACATGATTCAATCATGGTGGTAATGGACAAGTTAACTAAAGAAACCCATTTTATTCAGTTAAGATGGAACTTAAGGTAACCCACATGGTGGATATTTTACATCGAGTACAAGGTTATTGTATTAAATAGAGATTCTAAACTTACTTTGGATGTTTGGAAAGGATTATTCAAAGTGTTAGGAATAAATTTTAATCTGTACAACTTATCATCTGCAAACAGATGGGAAAATAGAAAGAGTTAACTAGATTATTAAAGATATGCACAGAATGTGTGTAATGGAAAAACCATAAATAGGAAAATTATTTATACTTGATTGAATTTTCGTACAATAGGTGGTGTCAAACATCATTGAAAATGATCCCATTTGAGGCATTGTATGAGAAAAGATGTAATAAACTAATTGAGTGGGATCACCAAGTGGACAAAGTAGTGTTTGGGCTAGAGATGCTTAAGGAAATACACAAAAAAGTATCAAAAATCAAATAGAATTTGAAGGTAGCCTAGCATAGGAAAATACTTATGCAAACAAGCGTAAGTAGCCAAAGAATTTAAAGTGGGTAACTAAGTCCTAAAAGTGAAGCAAAAGAGGATCTCACTAAAATTAGGAAGCTACAATAAGTTGGCAGTTAGATTTTGTGGGTCTTTTAAGGTACTCCACATAATTGGACTAGATGTGTATGAACTTGCATTGCCTACATGCATGTGTGTGCATAATGTATTTCATGTTTCATTATTGAAAAAGCATGTACATGGCTCTAACAAGACTAGAGTATGATTCAGGTGGAGCCTGAAGGCCATTGTCATGTATAACCTATGTGCATATTGGACCAAAAATTCAAGGAGTTTTGGAACAAATCCATAGGCCTGGTAAAGGTCCAATGGAGTTGTTACAACCTTGAGGATGCCTTGTGGGAGCTAGAGGATGCTATGTAGGAGACATACTCACAATTTTTTCAAAAGTTTTGATGTATATGAGGATCATAATGACCCGTATGTAGTTTGTACATTGAGGATAATGAAAAAATAAGGGGGAGGGGAATGTAATACCCCTACTTTTGTAATGTAATTATATGTAATTCTTATATAGCCAAGTGAGCTAGATCATGTGGCTAAGGGACAAAGGTTTGCATTGTAAATAATGTACACAAATAAACTAATAAAATACATTACTAGTTGTACAAGATAGGGATGAAAAGAGTATTGGAGGGGTGTTATGACTCCATGAGAGAGGAATGAGGGGGGAAGGGGCCAAAGCCATGAATAGTAATATTTTATTGCTAACCAAAGAGAAATTATCTTAAATGAGGAGAATGGAAAACAACCTGAGGAATTATTTCAAGTAGTTGAAAATACTTATTTTTATACGAAGTGTTAAGTTGGACACAAACATACTTAATCATTTCCTTGTGCGTTGAGAGGCATTCTTGATCATTCCTTATTCCATTCCATCCTCAAAAATTTGTATGGTTTTCCAAAGGGAGTAAGTGGGACATTAAAAAGACCAAAATTACATGGAAAATTGAGGTATACTTATCTTGGAAGCATCACTAATGTCCAGCATAGATATTTTTTTAGCCAACTTGCATTTAAGCCCTGGAAGAGGGCGTTAACCAGTGGGACTGTAGTGTTGAGAAGGGGGTTCCGCTCTTGGGTTGTGTGGATTGAAAAGAAAAAGAGAGTTGGTGATTGGTATGGTTGGTTAGGTGATGAAACTGTGAAATATAAGGAATTGGGTTAAGTGACCAAGTGCTCTTGTCAACCCTTGTGTTGTCATATCCCAGGCTCGGGGGTGCCCACTGAGAGTTCTACACGAATAGTGCCTAAGGTTGGGAGGATTGTATTGTGTCAATAACATGTTGTGGATTTCATTAAGATGAGCGTTTACTCCCTTGAGAATGGATTAATGTGATTAATTAAGTTCAATTCTATTTAAAAAGTTGTTGATATTTTAGTGTGTATGTTTCATTATATATATTTCTTAATTATGCTTCAACTATGCATAACAATGTTTCTTTTTAGCCTTACATTCTTGCCAATATGCAAAATCATATTGATTATTTAGTATTAGAGTTTACATTTATGGAATTAAGAGTCTGGTTGAGAGAAAAATTGATTTTATGGTATTAGAGATAGAACTCGGAGCAATGTCCCTCAACTGGATGGTTTGGGAACATTACATCGGGTGATCAAGATAAGTATGACACAAAATTCATCAAGGTTCATTATTAAACCAAGTGTTGTATCCAAAAGCATCGCATAGTCCCACTACTATGCTTAGGATGGGTATCACAAACACCTCTCAATACAAATATCATCATCCTTAGTGTTCAATTTTCAAATAAAGTTAGTATACTAAGTTTAGATAAAAAAATACAGACTCAAACACAATTACGAGATGCACCAATTAATCACAATGAACATAATTTAATAATATGTGACATATAAATAAGCACAACACAAACATTAAGAATTTGAATGTAACAATAACTTAAAATCATTGTAATTAATGCCAAGTCAAAGATGTTGAGTTCAAAATGTGGTGTTATAATCCCTCCCCCATTTGAGTAACTTCATCGTTGAAATTAAGATACATCTTTCACTATGAATTAAGCAATCATTATTCACAAAAAAAAAACCCTACTCGAGCTCCACTATCCAAGTTTCAAAACCAACATGGTGTAAATCAATTTGTTTCCAGGTGTCATCATTTATCTCATACACTAGGAAAATGACCGTCTCACCAAAATTAATTACATTTCTAGAAAATTCAATAAATAATTACTAGGTGAGTCTAATAGCAATTCGATGACAATCATCAAATAAGAACATGCATTGTCATCCCAACAAGAAAAGAATGTATTATAATAACACTTGTCTATCAACTTCATCATTAAGCAAATACTACGCCATTTCTCAAACAATACACAAATGTAGGTATTAATGGATGCAAAGGAAGTGTCTTTTAAGGAAACAAGTGTTATCTTCAATTATTCAAGTTACAAAAAGATAATTCAACAAGTAAAATTAATTAAACGGTAGATATTAACCTTGAAATAATGATAAATCATTCCTCAAACAATATCATCAAGCAAAAAGAATATCAACAAATAATTGTCAATCATAGAGTAGAGAAAACAAATGTCACCTTTAGTCATTCAAGTTATACAAATATCACCAAATTATTATTGTTAATCAATCGTTAGCCATACAAATAAAATCATCACCCATTCATAGACAATTTCATCTATAAACATACCTACAACATTACACACCTAAGCCATTTGAAGTTCAAGTTATCCAAAAACCAATACAAGATTTTATATTCACCTAGTTGTTCAAAAAATAACATCTCTCAAACATTAAAAAATGCTTTCCTATCTCTACCAAAAAATATGAATGCCAAACATTCCACTAATAATCCAAATTAAATTAGAGCCATACATGTAAAGAGCACCTTGACAAATAAAAAATCAACTACAATCATTAATGCGCTGCTAAAATTCCAAAACTTTGGGTCAACATTCATAATCACTCAAAATAGATAACCAAAACAATCAACACTTACCAAATAAACTCACTTAAGGAATCAAACATCATTGTTTAATAATCAATGTGACAACCCATAACTAGAACATGAGTACATCGTCTTATTGTGCATAGTTTATTAATTAAATATCGGTCTTCATAACTCACAAATCATATTTTACTCAAGAGAATCGCTAACAAACGACTATCAAGTATTTACAGTCCAAAACCAAGACGATCATCTATGATCGACATCAAGATTTCACCATCTAAAGTTAAGGAGATCATCAAAAAACATTATCAAAAGTCCCCAATTTGACTTAATCCATTTATCATGCATGCCATCAAAAACATAATCAACCCATCCATGTTCTATACTATTTGCAAACAATGTTGATATGAACAATTACCAGTTTGCAAATGAGACATCCATAAAAAATATCACCCCTATTTTGAATTATCATCCTAGTCATCACAATTGATCATTTTGTGGATAAGATATTTGAATGCCAATATTTCAATTATATTATATTTGAGACTTGTGTGGGTAGTGGTATTAATAGCAGAGGTTTCTGAACATGTTGCATCCATTTTTGTTTGATCAACGTTTCAAACCGGCAATTGAGGTTCATCAAAAAATGTTGAGCAAATAAAAATGGATGTGGCATATCCATAAATCTCTACTATCAATTTCGATTATCATTCACAATAAATTTTAATAATCAACGCCCGCTCATGGGATATCATCAAATCACCAATTAATTATATATTGACAATTTGGCACTCATGAAATATATTATGTTAACACTAATATAATCATAGAACATTGACAACAAATTTTAATCTCCAAGGAAATACTAATTAGGATGAGTCACCATTGCATCCATGTGTACCTTTATGAAAATATGTGGTGCAAAAGGATCTTCACTACACAAATTCAAGTGTAATATCATGATAGTCTTCACAAAATCACATATCAATATTAAACAAAACAAACAACAACGAAAGTATTTGAAGGGTCTTTCCCTAACCACGAACCATTCAATTTGCTTTTATTTGTTGACTTTAAGAGACATTTCTTGTAATACTTGTCAAATCAATAGTAAGTATTCAATATATTATACAATAATCTCATAGACTAAATCATTCTCTAAACTCTAAAACTAGCTTTCCCTACACAATCTCTATGGACTCTAACCCAGGGATATATTCACACAATATCTATTCTTGTGTTTACATAGGAGAGTTTTAGGAACTTTCAAGTGGCATTACACCTTTTTTTATTAGAGAAGTTTCATAAAAATTTGGCCCATTTTAAGAGAAGTTTCATAAACATTTGGCCCATTTTAAGAGAAGTTTCATAAACATTTTATTTTGTTTGCTTAGTTAGGTTTCTAAAGAAAAATGGATGAAGTTACTTGTTTTTGGTTACTGCTACTACCTTTTGAGACTATCTGATCTAAAACTACCTAGTATGAAAAGATTAAACAAAAATGTTTTATAGGATTATTGAACACTTTTCCTATCAATTTAAAATGACCAAAATTGAGAGAAAATCTTGTGGGGAAAAAGAAATACTCTCCCCATTTTATAGAGGTGATACTCCTCCCTTGATTGATGGAAGATTCTTCTTTTGTCTTCAAATGAATGTAGCAAGCGAGTGCTAAAGAGAAAACCCCAACATGTCTTCCAGTAAAGCTCCCATATAGCAGATTTACTAATAAAGTACACCATCTCATTCATAGAAAGAAAATAGAATAAATATGATTGCAAAGAAAAATATCCACAATATTTACACATGTAAATGTAAAAAGTATATTCTCATGGAAATGGTATTAACAATTATATTCATGTCATAATGTTCACATCATAATAATTTTAGAGTAAAGTAAAGAATGTGAGAACATTGGCTTCCAAAATAGTAGTAAGGAATACAAACTATGTCATTGAGAAAGATAAAAAGAAACATACCATATTTACAGAGAACTAAACATGATATTTTCATTAGAATCATAGGATGAAAGGAGTTACACACTTGTAATTTTAAGCTTAAAGCTCAAAGTCAAAAGATCACACTAGCTATGAACTCCTGAGAGGTCTGTGTGGAACCTCAAATACCAAAATTTAAAAAGAGCTCAATGTTCAAAAAAATAATGCACATGTCCAAAACAGATTGAATTGGGCTCCCGTGGACCATGTAAATGAAAAGATATACAAGAGAAAGAGGAAAATATTCATAAACCATCTTGTCATTAAAAATGGATATGAAATGAAAGGCTATATAATTTCCAACTGTGAGGAATATATCAAATAACTCAATTAGGAGGTTACTTTACTTATTACACTGGAAGGGGGTTCTCTCTCTCTTCTCGATGTTCTTCCATCTTTTTTCTTTTTCTTTTTAACAATCCTTTATTCATCTTCTTGGAACTACTTTACAATCAAGATTCTTGCCCCTTTGAGCTAACTGAATTAAGTCCTTTTGGTAAATTTAAACTTTAATATTTGTTCCCCAAAGAGGTACCCACTTTGAAGATCCAAAGATTCCTTTAAATCAACCATTTTTTGTAAAAAGTAATTTGTTACCATGTCTTAAATGATCATGATTGTATTTTTTTTAGGCATGATCGATTACTTCTGCCATGGAAACTATGTCTAAGTTGTTCTCCACCAATCTGTCTTTCAAACAACTTATTGTTAGACTAATTTGGACATCAGGAACTCAAGTAATGGCTTCCGGAAGTTAATGACTAAACAACCATTGATTTTTTCCACATAAATATTGGCCTATGATTTATAATCTACATTATTTATTCCTTATGCACTATGGGAGAGAATTTGTAAGAATTTATTAGGAAATACGCTCCCATATTATTTGTGCATGAAGCAGAAAGAGCCATGGAACCTCATGTAGCTTGTGTGCAGTGTAAATATTTGGTCACCACCTAAACACCTAATCGTCATGCCAGGTTACTTGTGTCCAAACAATACCTTCCAAGCATCGGTTATAAATACTACTATGTGCCATTGGGAGGTATGCCCAAGAAATAAGGGGAAAACTTAGGAATGAGAATGCATGGAAATAATCTAAGCTTGAATACTACTATGGATGGTGATCTAAAGTGAAGTGAGGTTAAAAAGACCGTGTAAAAAAAGTAAGTGAAGAAAAGGCTTCCCACAACCCACACTCAAAGAATGACTATGTAGTAAAAGCCAAATCAAAAGTGAAAAAATGACTAAGGAAATAAAAATAGGGTTTAGGAGGAGAGTAATTTGGAAATAAAGTAATGGAATGAAGTGAAAAGTGACTAAGTAAATAAAATCAACGCGGGAGGAAGTCGTGCGAGAGGATGAGTGAAGAAAAAATCAACGCAAGAGGAAGTCATGTGGGAGGATAAGGGATTAAAAGGCCTCTCGTAACTTGCATAGAAGTAGAATGACTAAGTATAAGGAAGTAATACGAGTGCCAAATGAATTGAATAAAAAGACAATCTGCAACCGACATACATAAAAATGACTAATTGTAGGTATGCAAGAAACAGGTCTGTGAAATGACTTACATGAATAATAAAGGATCAAGTAAAAATGGTTAAATGACTAAGAAGAAAAAATGGTAAAGTAATGAGAGGAGAAGGAGAAGAATAATCCCCGTAGAAATAATTATTTAAATCAAAATTCTAGAAGTGGATGGTACAATGGATAATGAAAATAATAATGATAACTAGAAAGTTGGGTTCTTTGACCAAATTGACAATATCTCAAGCATATTACCTTTGTTTTTTTATTTCGTAAAGTGTTGAATGAATATGACACAGGACTATCCGATGAGAGGATGATTACAACACATTCCCTTTTTTTAGTATCCTTTTAAAAGGAGAAACCATCCACATTGACCTTGTGAGAGGAAGCACTACAAAATTGAAATGAAATGAATTATAGGGACTTATTGGGTCGTTAGGATCAATAATTGAAGGCTTTTCATCAATTTCAATAATTCAAAATGTGGTCTTCATATATAGGGATATAAGTTTAAGCATGAACCATGATCACTCTAGTTGGCGTGTGACATGAAAAGACATCGACAAGGATCATCTAAGTTTCTTACATTGATTTAGTTTGTGTATTGGATCTATGCACTTAGCGCATTTGGAATGTACTTTCAATTTTACATTAATATAGAAGGTATAATTTTTTTCCTAGAAAAAAGCAAGCATTACAAGAACAAATTGGATAAATTTACCAAACTTCAAAGGGCCATATATCTTTACTCAAAGCTTAGAAAGGAGAGAATTTTTTCAAGAATTACCCTCATAAAGAGGACAACATGAAGATTGTCCACACACTTCGAGAAGCTAATACAATTGAAGACATGGGGAGAAACATTCCAAGGATATATGTAGCCTTATAGGATTAGGAAACTAAGCACCAACCACACATGATTAAGATGAAATTTAAGATTTTCAAATCATCTTGTTGCAATTTTAATTGATTAAAGGGAAAGACATAGTAATATCAATCCTAAGATAATGGATAGATTTCATTTAGAAAGGAGTGAGCTTGAGAGAGTGTGATTGGATCAACTAGATGCAAGAAAAAAAAGAAAGATCAATGAAACTGTTAAGATCCATCCCATAAATTTGAACATTGTGGACATCATTACTAATTTAAATATCATTTGTTTGGGCTCTTATGACATTCTCATTTGGATAAATTGATTGGACAAAAATCATCATGTCTTAGATTCTTGTAACAATACATTTACATGTCTTGATAAAGGACGAAATCAGAGCTTAGTGAAGGAAATTCAAAGAGCCATTTGCATCAGAGAAATTTCATCCTTGTAGCCAAAAACATTCTTTAGAAAAGGTTGTCAACAACCCATGTAGAGGAGCCAACCAAAGTGAGAGTCGAGAGTTGGATGATTTTCCATTACTATAATAACGTTAGGGTGTTTTTGATGATATTATAGGTTTACCACCCAAAAAAGGCATACATTTTTCTACTAATCTAATGCCCGAAGTTGCGCCAATATCCAAAGCACCTTACAAGATGAGCACACAAAAGTTGAAGGAGTTATAAATGCAACATGAGGACGTTTTAAAGAAGGGTCACGATTGCCAAAGTGTGTCACCCTAAGTAGCCACACTACTCTTTGTTAAGAAGAAAGATGGCACATTATGATTGTGCATAGATTTGGGGAAACTGAATAAGATAACAAGGAAAAAACACAATTTATTTTCTTGGGAGAGATGACATATTTGATGATTTGAACGAAGCTAAGGTATTGACCTAGTATCAAACTACCACCAGGTAAGGATTAAAGAAGAGGACATTAATGAGACAAATTTAAAAACCAAATATGGACATCATGAGTTTATAGTAGTTCCATTTGAGTTATCAAATGGACTAGTTATTTTCATGTGCCTTATCAATGCCATTTTCGGGAATCATCTAGAAAAGCTTGTCATAGTGTTTTTTTGATGACATATTTGTTTATTAAAAGTGTGAAGAATGACATGAGCAATAAGGATGAAGTAGGATATTATAGAAGATCTATTCAAGGTTTCTAAAAAATTGCTCAACTGATCACTTCTTTGCAAAAGAAGGGGACCAAATTTGAATGGACAACAACGTGTGAGGCAAGTTTTCAACACTTAATAATTTATTGACAAGTGCACCAATTTTGAAAAATGTTGATCCAAATAATTTGTCATGCACATCAATGCATGCAAGGAAGGGCTTAGTGGAATCCTTATGCAAAAAGGCCATGTAGCATGTTATGAAGCTAGGAAATTGGAAGTGCATGAGGAGAATTACGCTACTGATGACTTGGAGTTGGCAATCATACTATATGCTTAAAAAGTGGAGACATTACCTCATGAGAATTTTTTTTGAATTGATGATAGACCTTAATGTGCTAAAATATTTATTTAAACAAACAACCTTGATTTCAAGGCAATTGAGATGGTTGGAATTTCTTAGTGAGTATGACTTCGAGATAACGCACATAGGAGGAGAAGAAAATAAGGTGGTTCATGCACTCAGCAAAAGAATACATGATATGCATGCATATTTTAGATTTAAAAATCATAATTTGAGACGCTGGAAAATCATATTAGCAATATTTGCAAATGAAGGTAGCACTATAGTAAGGTAAATTACAATCAAAGCATAAAAATTATGAGCTAAATGATAATGGAATCTTAAAAAGTGAAGGTTTAACATGGATATCCAACTAGTTTGCTACAACCATTAAACATCCTCAAATGGAAATGGGATGTGGTTACCATTGATTTCATCACTAAATTGCTCATAAAATTGAAGCAACATGATTCAATCATGGTGGTAATGGACAAGTTAACTAAAGAAACCCATTTTATTCAATTAAGATGGAACTTAAGGTAACCCACATGGTGGATATATTACATCGAGTACAAGGTTATTGTATTAAATAGAGACTCTAAACTTACTTTGGATGTTTGGAAAGGATTATTCAAAGTGTTAGGAATAAATTTTAATCTGTACAACTTATCATCTGCAAACAGATGGGAAAATAGAAAGAGTTAACTAGATTATTAAAGATATGCACAGAATGTGTGTAATGGAAAAACCATACAAATAGGAAAATTATTTATACTTGATTGAATATTCGTACAATAGGTGGTGTCAAACATCATTGAAAATGATCCCATTTGAGGCATTGTATGAGAAAAGATGTAATACACTAATTAAGTGGGATCACCAAGTGGACAAAGTAGTGTTTGGGCTAGAGAGGCTTAAGGAAATATACAAAAAAGTATCAAAAATCAAATAGAATTTGAAGGTAGCCTAGCATAGGAAAATAGTTATGCAAACAAGTGTAAGTAGCCAAAGAATTTAAAGTGGGTAACTAAGTCCTAAAAGTGAAGCAAAAGAGGATCTCACTAAAATTAGGAAGCTACAATAAGTTGGCAATTAGATTTTGTGGGTCTTTTAAGGTACTCCACATAATTGGACTGGATGTGTATGAACTTGCATTGACTACGTGCATGTGTGTGCATAATGTATTTCATGTTTCATTATTGAAAAAGCATGTACATGGCTCTAACAAGACTATAATATGATTCAGGTGGAGCTTGAAGGCCATTGTCATTTATAACCTATGTGCATATTGGACCAAAAATGCAAGGAGTTTTGGAACAAATCCATAGGCCTGGTAAAGGTCCAATGGAGTTGTTACAACCTTGAGGATGCCTTGTGGGAGCTATAGGATGCTATGTAGGAGACATACTCACAATTTTTTCAGAAGTTTTGATGTTATGAGGATCATAATGACCCGTATGTAGTTTGTACATTGAGGATAATGCAAAAATAAGGGGAGGGGAATGTAATACCCCTAATTTTGTAATGTAATTATACGTAATTCTTATATAGCCAAGTGAGCTAGATCATGTGGCTAAGGGCCAAAGGTTTGCATTGTAAATAATGTACACAAATAAACTAATAAAATATATCACTCGTTGTACAAGATAGGGATGAAAAGAGTATTGGAGGGGTGTTATGACTCCATGAGAGAGGAATGAGGGGGGAAAGGGGCCAAAGCCATGAATAGTAATATTTTATTGCTAACCAAAGAGAAATTATCTTAAATAAGGAGAATGGAAAACAACCTGAGGAATTATTTCAAGTAGTTGAAAAATACTTATTTTTGTACAAAGTGTTAAGTTGGACACAAACATACTCAATCATTTCCTTGTGCGTTGAGAGGCATTCTTGATCATTCCTTGTTCCATTCCATCCTCAACAATTTGTATGGTTTTCCAAAGGGGGTAAGTGGGACATTAAAAAGACCAAAATTACATGGAAAATTGAGGTATACTTATCTTGGAAGCATCACTAATGTCCCAGCATAGATATTTTTTTAGCCAACTTGCATTTAAGCCCTGGAAGAGGGAGTTAACCAATGGGACTGTAGTGTTGAGAAGGGGGTTCCACTCTTGGGTTGTGTGGATTGAAAAGAAAAAGAGAGTTGGTGATTGGTATGGTTGGTTAGGTGATAAAACTGTGAAATATAAGGAATTGGGTTAAGTGACCAAGTGCTCTTGTCAGCCCTTGTGTTGTCATATCCCAGGCTCGGGGGTGCCCCACTATTGAGAGTTCTACATGAATAGTGCCTAAGGTTGGGAGGATTGTATTGTGTCAATAACATGTTGTGGATTTCATTAAGATGAGCGTTTACTCCCTTGAGAATGGCTTAATCTGATTAATTAAGTGTAATTCTATTTAAAAAGTTGTTGATATTTTAGTGTGTATGTTTCATTAGATATATTTATTAATTATGCTTCAACTATGCATAACAATGTTTCTTGTTAGCCTTACATTCTTGCCAATATGCAAAATCATATTGATTATTTAGTATTAGAGTTTACATTTATGGAATTAAGAGTCTAGTTGAGAGAAAATTTGATTTTATGGTATTAGAGATAGAACTCGGAGCAATGTCCCTCAACTGGATGGTTTGGGAACATTACATCGGGTGATCAAGATAAGTATGACACAAAATTCATTAAGGTTCATTATTAAACCAAGTGTTGTATCCAAAAGCATTGCATAGTCCCACTACTATGCTTAGGATGGGTATCACAAACACCTCTCAATACAAATATCATCATCCTTAGTGTTCAATTTTCAAATAAAGTTAGTATACTAAGTTTAGATAAAAAATACAGACTCAAACACAATTACGAGATGCACCAATTAATCACAATGAACATAATTAAATAATGCATGACATATAAATAAGCACAACACAAACATTAAGAATATGAATGTAACAATAACTTAAAATCATTGTAATTAATGCCAAGTCAAAGATGTTGAGTTCAAAATGTGGTGTTATAATCCCTCCCCCCTTTGACTAACTTCATCATTGAAATTAAGATACATCTTTCACTATGAATTAAGCAATCATTATTCACAAAAAACAATCCTACTCAAGCTCCACTATCCAAGTTTCAAAACCAACATGGTGTAAATCAATTTGTTTCCAGGTGTCATCATTTATCTCATACACTACGAAAATGACCGTCTCACGAAAATTAATTACATTTCTAGAAAATTCAATAAATAATTACTAGGTGAGTCTAATAGCAATTTGATGACAATCATCAAATAAGAACATGCATTGTCATCCCAACAAGAAAAGAATATATTATAACAACACTTGTCTATCAACTTCATCATTAAGCAAATACTACGCCATTTCTCAAACAATACACAAATGTAGGTATTAATGGATGCAAAGGAAGTGTCTTTTAAGGAAACAAGTGTTATCTTCAATTATTCAAGTTACAAAAAGATAATTCAACAAGTAAAATTAATTAAACGGTAGATATTAACCTTGAAATAATGATAAATCATTCCTCAAACAATATCATCAAGCAAAAAGAATATCAACAAATAATTGTCAATCATAGAGTAGAGAAAGAAAATGTCACTTTTAGTCATTCAAGTTATAAAAATATCACCAAATTATTATTGTTAATCAATTGTTAGCCATACAAATAAAATCATCACCCATTCATAGACAATTTCATCTATAAACATACCTACAACATTACACACCTAAGCCATTTGAAGTTCAAGTTATCCAAAAACCAATACAAGATTTTATATTCACCTCGTTGTTCAAAAAATAAAACCTCTCAAACATTCAAAAATGCTTCCCTATCTCTACCAGATAATATGAATGCCAAACATTCCACTAATAATCCAAATTAAATTAGAGCCATACATGTAAAGAGCACCTTGACAAATAAAAAATCAACTACAATCATTAATACGCTACTAAAATTCCAAAACTTTGGGTCAACATTCATAATCACTCAAAATAGATAACCAAAACAATCAACACATACCAAATAAACTCACTTAAGGAATCAAACATCATTGTTTAATAATCAATGTGACAACCCATAACTAGAACATGAGTACATCATCTTATTGTGCATAGTTTATTAATTAAATATCGATCTTCATAAGTCACAAATCATATTTTACTCAAGAGAATCACTAACAAACAACTATCAAGTATTTATAGTCCAAAACCAAGACGATCATCTATGATCGACGTCAAGATTTCACCATCCAAAAGTTAAGGAGATCATCAAAAAACATTATCAAAAGTCCCCAATTTGACTTAATCAATTTATCATTCATGTCATCAAAAACATAATCAACCCATCCATGTTCTATACTATTTGCAAACAATGTTGATATGAACAATTACCAGTTTGCAAATGAGACATCCAAAAAACATATCACCCCAATTTTGAATTATCATCCTAGTCATCACAATTGATCATTTTGTGGATAAGATATTTGAATGCCAATATTTCAATTATATTATATTTGAGACTTGTGTGGGTAGTGGTATTGATAGTAGAGGTTTCTGAATATGTTACATCCATTTTTGTTTGATCAACGTTTCAAACCGACAATTGAGGTTCATCGGAAAATGTTGAGCAAATAAAAATGGATGTGGCATATCCATAAATCTCTACTATCAATTTTGATTATCATTCACAATAAATTTTAATAATCAATGCCCATTCATGGGATATCATCAAATCACCAATTAATTATATATTGACAATTTGGCACTCATGAAATATATTATGTTAACACTAATATAATCATAGAACATTGACAACAAATTTTAATCTCCAAGGAAATACTAATTAGGATGAGTCACCATTGCATCCATGTGTACCTTTATGAAAATATGTGGTGCAAAAGGATCTTCACTACACAAATTCAAGTGTAATATCATGATAGTCTTCACAAAATCACATATCAATATTAAACAAAACAAACAACAACGAAAGTATTTGAAGGGTCTTTCCCTAACCACGAACCATTCAATTTGCTTTTATTTGTTGACTTTAAGAGACATTTCTTGTAATACTTGTCAAATCAATAGTAAGTATTCAATATATTATACAAGAATCTCATAGACTAAATCATTCTCTAAACTCTAAAACTAGCTTTCCCTACACAATCTCTATGGACTCTAACCCAGGGATATATTCACACAATATCTATTCTTGTGTTTACATAGGAGAGTTTTAGGAACTTTCAAGTGGCATTACACCTTTTTTTGTTATGCATGTATTGTATCTAGTCTTCTCCCAGGAAGGAAACCAACAAGTCACCCACTAACAAATGGTGATAACAATGTAACTAAGGGAATGGAATTGTTCAAATAACCATGAACAGTCTCCATATGTCTTCAACCGACATATTGGTCTCCTTATTCTTGTGATTTCCCTAAATTGTTAATATACCTAAAGGTACATGCATTCTGCATTGATAGTGTTATTATGCCTAACACAAGAGAAACCAATATTTATATAGTCATAACTATAATATTTATTATTAGTGATAAATTTCGTTAATAGAAACCACTAAGTTTGTTAGTGTCCCATAATGAGTTACTAAGGTAATTAAACCAATTACACATACACAATTTAATTGCAAAGAGAAATTATGAAAGGGATAACTAAGTGAATGCTTGCAAGCCGTAGTTGAAAAAGGGAAATAAATTGCTTACTTTTTAGCCATCAATTCATAATCATAGTTGATTACTTTGTATGATATTATATTCGAATACAAAGTTCTTGTATGCAAATTATGTTGTAATTATTTTCAAAGGCTTTATTAGATATTGCAATATTGCATTTTATTGTATTGTGATTACTTCTTTTCACTTAGTATGTTTTGAATTATGATTATTGTTAGGTAAAGTTAACTTAATGAAAGAGTCAAAGTTCCTCTATCAAATAGTGGTGGTTACAAGCACGCGGTTTTTCTTGTTAGTGGACAGCATGTAATGAAGCCTTTGAAAGGCTTGGGAAGACTTCGTTGTAATGGGCCAAGGAGGTAAGCGGTGAAGGCTCACTTGGTTGGGTTTTGGCCAAGGGACTAACAATCATTACATGGCCTTTGTCAATTGTCATCCCTTAAGTAACTACCCATTTTAATGGATCCTACAAGCTGGTGGTAAAATGTAAAAGCAAAGGCATATACGAATAATAAGAAACTTAGCCTCATCCATTTTTTGTTTTGAAATAACTTTTAAACCCTTTTTTCGTTACAAGTCTCATTGTTTTCATTTTCATTTGCAATAGATCTACTTTCATCTGCCAATACACATGCCTAAGATAAGATATGATCAAATGGAGAACACATTCCATGTTTTTGATCAAATTATGCATTGTCGGCAAGTTCATAATTATTTGACTGATCTAAATGACACTAACTTTCATTCTTTAGGTTTAAAGTCATGTGTTTCTTTATAAATATCATCGGAATTGACTTCAACAAAAATCTAAGCTGGAATGGTTGTAGAAAGAAAAGAACTTTGGGGGTTTGGAAAACATTTTATGCTTTTCAAAATAGGTGTAGAGAGGCAGAGTTATGGGACTGGAAAACCACTCAAACTCTTTTTGGGCTTCTAGTGATTCTGATGATTCTCTATGGTTGTGAACTATGGGCCAGTAGTACATTCAACATACAGTGGAGACAAATTGAGAAAATTCAGAAGCGTTTGATTACAAGCAAATTCAAGACTAAAAGTTCAATTCCTTATGCTATCTTGTTAAGTGAAACAATGACTACTCCTATTGAAGCAATTGCTATGGTGCGAGTCATAAGGTATTTAAAAAAAATTTGAGCAAATGGAAGTGCGTAGATGGCCTAAGGTTGTCTTTAATGACAGATTGTGCAAGAGAAAAAAAACTTGGATGCAGCAAAATAACAAATGGTTTAGTAAATGGGGTATTTGATTGAACGTGTATCCCATAAACAACAAAGAGATAAAAGATTTTGTTATGGAAAAGTTCCACAAGCGTTCTTGGGATAAGGAGCTAGGAAGAAAGAAAAAGTACTATATTGAAGTGTTTAATCTCACTCATAGTCAACAACCAAAAGCATACATAGAGGCCAATATCTCTTGGAGAGCCCAAATTCTTATTGCTCAATTAAGGACTAATTCTCATCAACTCCGTTCTGAAACAGGGCGCTGGAAAAGGCCAAAAGAAGCGTTGGAGGAAAGAGTATGCATTTTTTGTTTTCCGGAAAAGTGGAAACAAAAAACATTTCATTTTAGAATGTGAGGCCTTCAAAGACAACATGGAAATTTATGCAAATATGTTGGCTTCTAGCTCTTGGGATATTCTATTTAGCGAAGAGTTTGTCGAGAAGCTGGGAGCATTAATATTGAAGCTTCATAGAAAAAGGGCCGAATACATCAAGCATATGAAGAAGCAATATGTCCCATAGGCTATCTTTAGCCTCTTGGACATTAAAATAATTTCTTTCTTTCTTTCTTTCTTTCGATGAAATAGAGCTCTCAACTCCTTTGGAATTATCTAAGCAACCCTTTTCTTTTGTAATTTCTCTAAATAGTTCTTCATTCAAAATTTGACGATTGCCTTTGATGAGATCCTTATCCTCTGCATCCTTTCCTCTCGAACTCTCAAGTTGTTTAAGAGATGTGCATCCCTCATTTCCACTAGGTTTTTGTCCCCGTGGGGAAGATGGTATTGACCTTAGTTGACATTCAGCGAAAAAGGAAGTAAGTTTCTTCGGCCTAAGATCTTCTTTAAATTGTTACATATTTTGGAATAAGATGCAGAGGAAGTTGCTCTTTCAAAGTAAGTACTACAACAACATGGTCACTCCAACACTTGAGAACCATTTTAACAATCTTTGTATCTATTATTTGAGACAAAAATCCCTTATGCATACCGCATAGTGAACACTAAGTCCCTCATCTTGTATTCTTGCTTCCTTCGTCGTATTCCAATTTGAAAATACATCCACTGCATCTTTATGGAAATGCAAAAATAAATATATATAATATCTGAAGAAATCGTCTATCCATGATATCTCATATGGGTATAGATATCCTGTATGGACCCATCATTGCAAATGTCAATATCGTTATGGGCAATGTTAAAGTATCCTAAAACAATCACTTCCTTTCCCGAGTTCACAATATTATCACAGCTACATTTCAATGCTTCGAGAAAATGCAGCTCTAAATTTAGCCGAGGACACCTTTCTGTCCTCTCTCCAGCCTTTGGCATATAAATATTTGTTAAAATAAAGTTACCATGGTCTGTTTTCATAAGTCGTCCTTCTCTGCATAAATCTACATCTACCTCAATCTCTAAATCACCCAAGTAATCTGCTTTGGAATCCAATGATGAAAATTCTTCTTTCACATATGTTACCACACCAGGAGGTCTCAACTCAGAGTTGCGCACTAGTTTTTTCGTGTGCGCCCAGAGTAGAGAGGTTGCAGTTAGAATTCTATGGTAGATTGCATTTTCCAATTGCATTTCTATGAACTGGAAATGCGATTTGCGACCTGGCCTTATAGGACCGGTAAGGTGAAATCGCAATCCAGGTTTACATGGAAGGTCACACCTTACAACTTACTGCAAGTCGCACCATTATACAGTTGGTAGTGGATACCAGATATGCGACCTGCGCTAATACTAACGCAATACACAAACTTAGTGCGTGTCACGATTTGAGGTCGGTGTCATAACCGTACGCAACTGCTTGGGTTTTTTTTTATTGATGGCAAGGTTTCAGACATATAAATAAGGATGCGTGCTTTCCTTCAAGTGAAGGAACATAATCCTGAAGTCGTAAACCATAATATTTGTGCTCGTAATGAATGTGTGCATCTGGGATTCTATGAAATTGTTTTTCTAAAGTTTGAAATTTTGCACCATTAACACTTTTCGACAAACTTGTCTCAATAGGAGAGAGAGACAAGAGAATTAGACGCAGGAATATCCATTTCGTTTCTCTACAAGATGTCCTCGTTTCCAGTTAGCAAATTGGCCCAAGCAAAGAGCTTGGAGCATGAACATGGTTATTCTTATAATCTTCTTTCTTTTATAATTTCATTACACCATTACCCCATCATCATGCAAGTTTCCAATCTTTCTTATAACATCGTAAATTCAAAGACATTTCCATTTTTTCTACTAAAAGGCTCTTTGCTATGGACCAAAATACCATCCTTCATATTGTATTTAGTTGGAAGATCACAAATTGACGTATTTTATAAAGAAGTTCATTCTGTTTTACAATAAGTTCAATGCCTTCATCATTATTCATCCAAATGTGCAATAACATGTTCCAAACAAATTATCAATGATGTCACACTAATTGACAGATGGTAATTCCTTAAAGGATATTTGAGAATGTAACCTCGTGTGACATTACCAGATTCGACTCCAAAGCAATATTGTAACCGAATTGAAAGCCATATAGCACTTGCTGCTAATATGGAGAATATAAAGTCTTCCCGATATAACACTGAGAACCATGGATAAGTCGCTAGTAGTATCATTAAGAGTTGCTCCTAATAATGATTATCCTTCTAGTCCAATTGCAGACTTGTTGAAACCCTGGGAACACAAAAGCATGCATAAGCATAGTTTTGGCATTTTCTTAAAACCCTAATTTCTTTAATCTACTTAAACACAAACATCGAGGCAGTATCAGAACATTCTTTGCAAAACAAAAAATGCCATAAACCCTAATGTTAAGGATGAAGCTAGACATGAAAGCATAGGCAGTGTGCCTCATGCACATACTAGTACTTGTAGCCTCGATGACAAGAGTTTTACCATTACAATTGACAGGAATATTTGTTAAGCATAGGGGGACCCAAAATTAAGATATATGGGTTCAAAATTTTGGGTGTTGTTGTAGCGGCTACAACAATTGATGAACCACTGGTAGAATCTAGCACCTTTACTTACGTTCCTATAACAGGTTGAGCCTCGTTAACAATGCAAGGAAATATTGAACTGAACAACATGGGTACTCCTTGAGTTACTTGACCTTTTACAGATATACCCTTCCCCTGTCTCCCAGCGAGATCCTATTAGTCACCACGTTGAAACAATAACACACACATGTAAGTCTTCAACAATGATGCACAAAACATGACAGAGGGCTTATTGTGTTCAGAGATTTAAAGTGAGTTTATATTGTTGTTATGCTACCAGTAGGCCCATTTAGTACCCCAACGAAGTCATTCAATAAATCAAAAGCATTGCTTTGCTACTAAGAGGCTTGTTCAGTGCCTTGGTGAAGTTGCTTGCATCACCTCTTTGTGGAAGAAGCCTTTCTCAATCCTTTACCCTTTGTTTGATTAATTTTCTTTTGCGCGCACATTGGCATCAATTATTAGGCATTTATTGTGTTGGGGAAGATGAGAGATCCCGACTTATTTTATGGGTATAAGAGGTTGTTTCTTATTTGAAAAAAAACTAAAATAATTTCTGGACTTATGTTTGCCCTCATGCCACATTTCCATATAATATCTCCAACTGATAGGTGGACAGTGTAAACATATAATGAAATATTCAGGACAATGTCAGACATAGGGTTCATGTTACAGAAATGGGTAATATGAACTAATTAGGGTTCCCCATGAGCACTTGTTTGTATTTTCCTTGTTAATGAGTTAGACTCATAGGAAATATGTTCAAGAAACATTTTGATAACTTGATCTAAGAGAGGTTTCCTCTTGTGATAACCATCACAGCCACACATGAACATTTGACTAGGGTTTCAACATTATGGAAAAATAACCAAAGAATCTCTTCTAGGGTTTCAGCATGTGCACATAGGCATAAGGGAAGCTCATCACAACATACAAGGTTCATCGGGAACATGCATAGAACAAGGCTTAGATGAAAATGTGAAAGATAATGCATTGCCATGCAACATATAGAACAAATGCAATGTTAGGTAAACAACCAATGTATGATGTCAAGGAGAGGATAATACTAAGTGTAAAATGAATGCATGATGTAATACAATAGACAAAACTACATTCAATACATGAAAAACTATGTAGTACAATGCAATGTCATGCAAGAAAAATCAACTAATTGTGACTAAAAGGGGATAATGCTTACGTAGACAATTGTAAATGCAATGCAGACAGATGAATACAAGATAAATGCATAATGTCATGCAACAAACTAAACTACATGCAATAAATAACATACAACAAAAGCATGTCTAAACCCTAACTAACCTAAACGTAAAACCCTAACAAGTAGACTCTAATAAGAAAACCCTAATAAGTAAGCCCTAACTAGTCTAAATCTAAAACCCTAATTTAACCAGAGAAGAGATTAGGTCATGTGAAGTCAAATTTCCAATGCGGCCATCGTCGTTGTTCCTGACTTGCAAAAACAAAGGTTCCGACAATTAGACCCAGTACAAAGTATTGTGCCAATTTTTTTTTTACCTGTAAAACATGCATAAGAGTAAGGAGGTCACGTCTACTAGGAGGAAAGTGTGCGAGAAAAGTTTGTTCCAACCAAGCCGCAACTCTATCCTAGTAAACAAAATGGTAATATTGAAAACCCTGAGAATTTCTCCACAATTTCATTCATTTATTCTAAACCCTAAATCTAGCACATGATAGACGATATGTCGCCTCTTTGCAGAGGAATTCACTAGATAAGACTTTGGTGACAATCCTCGAGACACCGAGGTGGCAAGCCTACGTGGTAGTTGGCCTGCGTTCAACTTTTCCCGCGCTCGTATTTGCTTGGGGTTTTAGGTAAGGTTTTAATGGGCAATTAATTCTCCTCCGTCCCGAGGTGGTCTCGGTCTGTGTGACACGACTCTATGGCATGGTCTATTGTGGTTGAGTTGGTTATGTTTCTGTCAGTTTTGGTTCTGCTCCCTTGCATTCTTACCTGGTTCGTTCTGCAAGGAAAGGATGACACTCTACCTCCCACTGTCTTCTGGGTCCTTCTTCGACTTTGGTCCTCTGTCGTTTGTTAACTGTGTGATGATGTTTTGTTGGACCTGGTCGTTGCTTCTTGCATGGTTTTTTGAGGAGGTTTTGGGCTCTGTGGTTGCCCTAGGTACGCCTTGGCTTCTCTGTATTTATTCATGGATATTTGATTTTACCAGGTTGACGGCACTGTTTTTAACTGTTTCAGTGGTTGCATTGTTTTACCAGGCCCTCTGCCCGACTCTCTCTGCGATGGCTTGACGGCTTCTACTCAAGGTAATTCCTCTACTCCGGTTTCAATTCTCCGTTTCCTTTTACTTTCACTGATAACTTTGCTCCTGGTGAGCAGACGGTGGTCTTGTGGCTCTGTGGCTATGGTTTATGCTATGTTGGGTCTCGGTATTTGCTGGCCCTCTAGCCATTGGTTGCGCTTTGTTGTGTCTCGGCTTTCCTTGGCTCTGGTGCTGTTGGCTATGCTCTGTTGGTCTCAGTTTTGTGGCTTAGCTATGGAGCCCAACCTCCTCTTCAGGTATCCGCTGTGGGTATTCATCCTACCCTCTCTCTATTCTTTATCATGGGTTTATGGTTATGCTGCCTCACTAATTCTCTGTTTGTTTGAGCAAGTACTCGGCCCTCGTCACAGTGGTTGCAAGGGTTTGGTCTTTGGCGAAAACGTTGGGGTCTTCGTCCTCCTAGTCTAGCTTTACGCAAACCGGGTAGGGTCCTTCCTATTTACGCTATGCGGTCTGTTAGCTCTGCTACATAATCCAACATTTGAGGATCAAATGTAGTCATGATTGGGTTGTTTGCGCACAGAAGGATGCCCAAAAACGGATACAAAGTGCCCCAAAAGCCTTCGAAATCCTCTTAAGGCCTCCACCGATCGAAATGGTTGCAAAGGAAAAGCCCTTGGGAGGGCGAAAATACATTATTGGGAGGAAAAAACACTCCAAAACCATGCAAAAATCAAAATCGCAGGCTTAAAGGTCCGAATTCATATCAGCCGTTGGATCTGGCTGATCAACGGTCCAGATCGCGTCGGCGTATCACAATCGGAGGAGGCAGGCAACGGCAGCGATGTGGGACATTGCCGATCAGCGATCGCCGATGGGTGCATCGGCGTATCGGTGGGTTGGAGCATCGGAGGTATCGGCGGTAGCATAGCGATGTGATATAACGATTCGATTAGGACCGTCGATCGCGCATCCGGATCAACGGCCCATATCGCATCACAATATCGCTATCGGGATAGTCAAAGGGCCAGGGCTTTTACATATGATATGCATGCGACCCGATGGGCCGGACCCGATGGCGTTATTAATTCATTTTGATAAATGTTCGGGTCCACGGCAATATCGCTATCGGCGTTTTCAAAGGGGCGAGGCTTTTAAATAAGTTATGTTGCGATGCGATGGGTCGGACCCGACAGTTATACAACACTCTATTTCATAAATTTTCAAGTCCGCCAAAGGGAAATTTTTGTGTTTTACAGTGTTTTTTATATATTTTCAAGTATAAGGAGAAACAGAGGATTGGCCGGCTGTGATATGCACTACGACCCAAAAGGCGGACCCGATAGAGGAAATATTGCATAAATGGACCTTTGATATTTAAAAGTGGCAAAGTGGGCAGGATTTCTCGGTGGCAGAGAACTGGTTAAAGCGGACATGGAGCAGTACAGCGCAGCAGGTAACCGCATGCAACTAACAGCTTGGCCGAGAAGGAAATAGGACAACCTCGAGCAGTTAAATACATTTATCAGTTATGGGGCGTCTTTCAGTTAATGTTCCAGCTGCCAGAGAAGGACAACAGAATATCAGAATAGATCAATTTTGTTAACTGACACAGTCACGCTATAGCAGAGACCCATACCAAGCAGTTAGAACAGTTGGTGATCCATTATGATCCCTCCACGCATATGTTTAGCAGAGATATTTTGTAATGTAACACCATATATACCAGATGTAATCGAGGATGAGTGTTAGATGAAGGTGACTCTGTTGTAAGGTTCAAGTTCTGGAGACTGTAACTACTTTGTAACCTGTAGCGTCTGGTCTTCATTTCCAGCTAATACAAGCTTCTTTTGTTGTTAATTGCTCACTTTCCACTTCTCTTTCTTGTTCCAGGCTGTGCCTGTTTGCATTGATTCATGTTCTGTTAATGTTTAGCATTAGAGGGGCTGTCATCCCACCTCTGTGTTAGGATTTAGCATGTATCATTGAATGTGTATGAAGGTTTCTTTTGTTTAATGCATAGAGAGCTGTCATCCTGTCTGTGTATTAGAAACTAGATTTACAGACCTTTTAACTGGTTGCAGCCGGCCATCACAGGGTCCTGTGCATCTGCTGGTGTGGTCAGTCTTCTCCATTATCACCTTATCCTCAAACTGTGAGTAATTGGTGGTTAAAAGCCTTGTATTCTGGGGGTGTTCACCCATGTCTGGGGTCAATCATAGTAGAAGTGGTTATCTGGCTTGAATATGCAGCATTTGTTTCGTTCATCCACCATTTATCCAACTATTTTGTTGAATTTGTAATGTTCCCAAGCATCACCGATATGCAACCTAGGTGAGTTTCTTGGGGTGATAACATTAAATGGCGTCGTTGCCGGGGAGAAGAGAATCGAAGCTCAGCTTCCTTGGGAGACGACACAGCTTCAAGCTTTGATGACAGACAAGGTTTGAGCACAGATTTTGGTTGTAATCATTTGTCTGGTGACTCCACTGGAGGAAGGCCATCCTTTGGCGACTCCACATTGAAGTTCTGGCGCAGCTGCTGAAACATGCACGAAGATATCTTCAGAATATTAGCTGAATCATTGCCTGATCCTGAGAAGATCGTTCAGTAGAAGAAAATTTCGCAGTAGGGAGCATCAGGGTCAGGTAAGCCTTAAAAGTTCCATGTGTCTCTATTAGTGAATGTCACCTTCAGAGATTCATTCAGCTCCTTACCCATTCAGTTCCCTTTCGGACCTCAGTTGAAAGAAGATTTCCATGTTGTCCTTCGTATTCCTCTGTTTCTGTCATGCTTTTCATTGATTAATTCCTCTCAGTCTACCAGTATTCTTTCATATACCTCAGTCATGGCAAGCCAACAAGCTCCCACAAAAATAGAAAGAATCATTGCTGCTAGGTATAGACCTCTGGTCTTTCCTGTTCCTCTAAATGCCATGCCTATAGGAGATTATCAGGAATACATGCCAAAGTTTACTGGTACAGAAGGAGTATCAGCTGAGGAGCACCTCGAATCCTTTTATAACTTTGCTGATAACCTGGATATCTATGAAGAGGATGTATGGATGAGGGTTTTTGTCCAAAGCCTAGATGGGGACGCTAGAAAATGGTTCAATGAATTACCCCCTAGGACTATTGCAGACATTGAGGCCCTAGATGATGTGTTTTTAAAGCACTGGGGAGATAAGGAAGATCTGCTCTATGATCATACTGAGTCTGGGAACTTTCAGAAGGGTGGTCTCTCATCATCCTCAGAGCATGAGATTGAAGAGTTAGCCAGGATGATTGAGTTTTTGGCCTCTGAAGTTTCCAAGTTAAAAGTTGAGCAGCATTTTGTAGAAGCAGGAGCTCATTGTTCCATTTCTTTTTCAGCTCCAAATCAGTATAGAGAAGCCAATGAGCATATGCAGATCTTGTAGAGAAAAAGAGATACAAATGAAGATAAAGGGGAGAGGCCCCTTTTACAGAATATAGTCATGAAAGAAGTGTATCCTGAGGAGGAGGAGGTCTCTGGTTTGGAAGGTGCTCCTTTCCTAACCAGAGCTGCCTATGAAGAGGCATTGGCCAAGAGCGCTGCTCGACAATTTGTTGTAGCTGCAGAACAACAAGTTGACCAGCAGTGGCAGCTTGCAGCAAGCACCTGCCCCTTCCAGCAATCTGAGCCCGAAGTCAGCACACCTCTCCATGGCTATGCAGATCTGCAAATTTTCCAGCCTGCTATTGTCCCCAGTTCAGTGATTAAAAAGGGGGAGGAAAGCTCCCCATCATCTTTTGCTTCTCTGTCTGCTCAAGTGAAAATCCCTCTCAGTTGCCCCTTAAACACTGAGGCAGGAAATAGTTCAATGATCGAGGCTGAAGCTGATCATCTCAGTCTTGATATTATGAAACCTGCTCAGATGGCCTCCACACAGACTGAAGAGGCAGCTTATCAGTTAACAGAGGAAGAAAATGCGCAGTCATGGGACTCCTCCTTGGATGAGGATTGTTCTATGAAATATGTTGGAGCAGATGATGTCTTTGTGTCTCCTACACAAGAACACTGTGGTTCACCATTCATATTAGTTGTGCAGACCACAGATAACACAGACAAGTATACACTAGAAACGAATATTCAGCTGGTATACAAAGGCTCCCATGAAGAACATCCAAGGAGGAAAATACACAGAAAGGGAGTGAAATTTGATCCCTACCTACCTATCAAGCTCAAATGTCCTAAACTCTTTGAGGTAGAGGATCAAATCAATCCAGTCCTGTTGATCTATGATGAACCGGGCTGAGAGCAGGAGAAACAGTTTGGTTGCCCTGCAAATGGGCAAATTTTGAAGTTTAAGTTTTCAGGCTTTTATGTTTGTAATTAAGTTCTTTTACAGTTTTATGTTGTATGCTTAGTTGACTCCATGCCCAATGGACACTAGGCAAGTGTTTTTATAGCTGTTTTTGTATGAAGGCATTGGTTTGCAGGTTCTTGAGACCTCATAGGGAGGATCTCATCCCCAAAAGGAGCCAGTGTTAGCTCTGCTACATAATCCAACATTTGAGGATCAAATGTAGTCCTGATTGGGTTGTTTGCGCACAAAAGGATGCCCAAAAACAGATACAAAGTGCCCCAAAAGCCTTCAAAATCCTCTTAAGGCCTCCACCGATCGAAATGGTTGCAAAGGAAAAGCCCTTGGGAGGGCGGAAATACATTATCGGGAGGCAAAAACACTCCAAAACCATGCAAAAATCAAAATCGCAGGCTTAAAGGTCCGAATTCATATCAGCCGTTGGATCTGGCCGATCAACGGTCCAGATCGCATCGGCATATCGCAATCGGAGGAGGCAGGCAGCGGCAGCGATGTGGGACATTGCCGATCAGCGATCGCCGATGGGTGCATCGGCGTATCGGCGGGTTGGAGCATCGGAGCATCGGAGGTATCGGCGGTAGCATAGCGATGCGATATAGCGATTCGATCAGGACCGTCGATCGCGCATCCGGATCAACGGTCGAGATCGCATCGCAATATCACTATCGGGATAGTCAAAGGGCCAGGGATTTTACATATGATATGCATGCGACCCGATGGGCCGGACCTGATGGCGTTATTAATTCTTTTTGATAGATGTTCGGGTCCACGACAATATCGCTATCGGCGTTTTCAAAGGGGCGGGGCTTTTAAATAAGTTATGTTGCGATGCGATGGGTCGGACCTGACGGTTATACAACACTCTATTTCATAAATTTTCAAGTCCGCCAAAGGGAAATTTTTGTGTTTTACAGTGTTTTTTATATATTTTCAAGTATAAGGAGAAACAGAGGATTGGCCGGCTGTGATATGCACTACGACCCAAAAGGCGGACCCGATAGAGGAAATATTGCATAAATGGACCTTTGATATTTAAAAGTGGCAAAGCGGGCAGGATTTCTCGGTGGCACGGAACTGGTTAAAGCGGACATGGAGCAGTACAGCATAGCAGGTAACCGCATGCAACTAACAGCTTGGCCAGAAGGAAATAGGACAGTCTCGAGCAGTTAAATACATTTATCAGTTATGGGGCGTCTTTCAGTTAATGTTCCAGCTGCCAGAGAAGGACAACAGAATATCAGAGAAGATCAATTTTGTTTACTGACACAGTCACGCTATAGCAGAGACCCATACCAAGCAGTTAGAATGGTTGGTGATCCATTATGATCCCTCCATGCATATGTTTAGCAGAGATATTTTGTAATGTAACACCATATATACCCGGAACAGAGATGTAATCGAGGATGAGTGTTAGATGAAGGTGACTTTGTTGTAAGGTTCAACTTCTGGAGACTGTAACTACTTTGTAACCTGCAGCGTCTAGTCTTCATTTCTAGCTAATACAAGCTTCTTTTGCTGTTAATTGCTCACTTTCCACTTCTCTTTCTTGTTCCAGGCTGTGCCTGTTTGCATTGATTCATGTTCTATTAATGTTTAGCATTAGAGGGGCTGTCATCCCACCTCTGTGTTAGGATTTAGCATGTATCATTGAACGTGTATGCAGGTTTCTGTTGTTTAATGCATAGAGAGTTGTCATCCTGTCTGTGTATTAGAAACTAGATTTACAGACCCTTTAACTGGTTGCAGCCGGCCATCACAGGGTCCTATGCATCTGCTGGTGTGGTCAGTCTTCTCCATTATCACCTTATCCTCAAACTGTGAGTAATTGGTGGTTAAAAGCCTTGTAGTCTGGGGGTGTTCACCCATGTCTGGGGTCAATCATAGTAGAAGTGGTTATCTGGCTTGAATATGCAGCATTTGTTTCATTCATCCACCATTTATCCAACTATTTTGTTGAATTTGTAATGTTCCCGAGCATCACCGTTATGCAACCTAGGTGAGTTTCTTGGGGTGATAGCACAGTCATATATATTTTGTTGGTATCAGTTAGGCTATGCCTCTGTCTATTCTCAGTCTTAGTTGGTCTATCGATAGGTGGCCTCTTGTGCACCGTGTCCTCTGCTGTAACTTTTGTTTATGAATTTGGGAAAATTTTTATGTATCCCGTCTCTGGCTGTTGGTAATGCTTCGATCTCTGCTTAGTTTGGTTTGTTCTGGGTTGTGTGGAACCCTCCTTGGCCTGTGTCGATTGTATGAGGACTGTTATGGATGGTTTTTGAAGGCTCTGTGCCTTGGACCTGCGTGGGGTTACAAAATGCTATCTTTTTGTGCTACCGTGGACTTTGACAAATGTTTATACACACACACACACATATATATATATATTGTAAATTTTCACTGTTAAATCAATAGCATGCTTTTGTGAAATACCTGGATGGTTTCTTCTATTGTGTTTGGATCCTTCAGTTTGATGCGCAATTTGATTAACAGTCATTCATTTCTGTCATTAATTTCTATGCACAATACATAATTCTTGACATTTATGGAAAACAATAATGGATACCTGTAAGCTTAAATTTACTTTTTAACAATATATTTCAAACCTACGCTCTCTGGTCTCTTTTCTTCTGGATGGCAACAACCCCACCTTTGTCTTTGGGTTTCCTATTTAATTTGCTGCTAACCTCATTCTATTGAGGAACTACCTACAGTTACAATGTAGTTATATTGCAGTTTCTAGCAGTTTGTTCCTAACTTATTTAAAACTAATTTCTAATCTAACTACCATTCAAACTAAAGGAAAACATTGGCTGTGACAACCTTCCTTTAAACATAAAATAAAATTAAACTAAAAGTGAATTTAATTTTAACAGCTTGTCCAGTTGTCGCCTCCCTAATTGGATGCTCCTGCATCAAGCTCCCGAGGTGAATGAATCTCATGGCTCCTATCCATGAGCTCTTCAATCGAATACCCGATGCTTTGAATCTATCTGGCATCCAACCAGGAACTATCCTCAATTGGACGGTTCTTCCATTTAACCAAGTACTATAAGTACTCCTTCTGTCGTGTTTGTCTAGCTACCTGAGTATCCAATATTTGTTCGATCTCTAGAGGCTTGGTTGGGGGCATCTGTCTTACCCATGTCTCTGTCTCTCCTCCTCCCTGGGTGTCCAGTGTGTATTCTGTTGAATTGTCCTCCACATTAGCAATAATGTAAGGGTACAGGTTTGCCACATTGAAAATGGGCGAGATCCCGATACCCGGGGGTAGTTGCAGTTCATATGCATTGGCAGAGAACTTTTGCAGTATCCAGCAAGGCCCCCCCTTTTTTTTTGTCTTTTTTTTTGTTTTTTTGTTTTTGTTTTGTTTTGTTGTTTTTTTTTTTTTTTTTTTAGTTTCAGCTTGTTAGGAAACCTCTCTTTTCGTAGATGTGCCAATACTAGGTCTCCTACATTGAATTGCAATTCCCGTTGTTTTAAGTCTGCCTTCTATTTATATCTTTGGTTGTTGTCCTGAAATTTGGTTTTCACCTGTTCATGAAGTTCGTTGATCACCTTTGCGAAATCCTCACCATCAACACTCCTTCGTTCCAATCAACCCAAATCCTGCAACTCGTGCACGCCACGGGGTGCGTTCCGTATAGGATTTGGAAAGGACTTTTGCCCGTACTCCTGTTGGGTGAATCATTATAAGAAAACTATGTTTTTTCCAGTTTGAGCTTGTTAGGAAACCTCTCTTTTCGTAGATGTGCCAATACTAGGTCTCCTACATTGAATTGCAATTCCCGTCGTTTTAAGTCTGCCTTCTATTTATATCTTTGGTTGTTGTCCTGCAATTTGATTTTCACATGTTCATGAAGTTCGTTGATCACCTTTGCGAAATCCTCACCATCAACACTCCTTCATTCCAATCAACCCAAATCCTGCAACTCGTGCACGCCACGGGGGTGTGTTCCATATAGGATGTGGAAAGGACTTCTGCCCGTACTCTTGTTGGGTGAATCGTTATAAGCAAACTCTGTTTTTTCCAGTTTGAGCTTGTTAGGAAACCTCTCTTTTCGTAGATGTGCCAATACTAGGTCTCCTACATTGAATTGCACTTCCCGTCGTTTTAAGTCTGCCTTCTATTTATATCTTTGGTTGTTGTCCTGCAATTTGGTTTTCACCTGTTCATGAAGTTCGTTGATCACCTTTGCGAAATCCTCACCATCAACACTCCTTCGTTCCAATCAACCCAAATCCCGCAACTTGTGCACGCCATGGGGGTGTGTTCCATATAGGATCTGGAAAGGACTTCTGCCCGTACTCCTGTTGGGTGAATCGTTATAAGCAAACTCTGCTTGTGCGAGTACACGATCCCACTGTCGTGAATTTTCACCTACCAGACTACGTAATAGATTCCTCAAACTTCGGTTCACTACCTCAGTGTGCCCATTGGTCTGTGGATGATAAGTTGAGCTGAAATTTAATTTAGTATCTAACTTCTTCCACAAAGTCCGCCAAAAATGACCCATGAACTTCACGTCCCTATCTGAAATAATAGACTTTGGCAAGCCATGTAGTCTGACAATTTCTGTGAAGAACAAGTGGGCTACATGCGTGGCATCGCTGGTCTTTTTACAGGGAATAAAATGCGCCATCTTAGTAAAGTGATCCACTACTACCATGATTGAATCGTACCCCTTCTGTGTCCTTGGCAAGCCTAAGACAAAGTCTAAATTGACTGAGTCCCATGGTTTATCCGGAATAGGTAGGGGCGTATACAATCCCGTATTTTGACTGTGTCCCTTTGCCAGTTGACACATCTTACATCTAGCCACATATCTTTGTACGTCTCGCCGCATCTTTGGCCAATAATAGAAGTGACTTACTTGGTCCAAAGTCTTGTCTATGCCAAAATGTCCAGCTAGACCCCCACTATGTTTCTCCTGAATTAAGTTTTCCCTCATTGAACATTTTGGGATACACAATTGTCCTCCCCTGAACAACAATCCTTCCTGTATATTATAGTCTAGCCACAAACTGTTGTCCCTCAACAACGAATTTTGGCAAGCTTCGTATGCTTCCTTAAAGTCTACATCTGTTTCATACAGATCCTTGAGATGCTCAAAGCCTAACACCTGCACTCTGCTTTCTTGTAAAATCAAACTCCTCCTGCTTAACGCATCTGCCACTTTGTTGGCTTGTCCACTAATGTGTTTCAGCACAAACATAAAACTCTGGAGGTATTCCACCCACTTCGCATGTTTATGGTTCAGCTTATGTTGTTGCATGACATATTGCAAAGCGGAATTGTCCGAAAATAGAACAAATTCATTTCCCATTAAGTAATGTCTCCAATGTTTCAGTGCTTGTACCACTACATAAAACTCCTTGTCGTAGGACATATATTTCTATCTACTCTCATTCAACTTCTTGCTGAAATAGGCCACTGGTTTGTCCTCTTGGCTGAGTACTACTCCAATGGCTATCCCACTGGCATCGCAACGAACTTGAAAAAGTTTGTTGAAATCTGGTAACCTCAAAATGGGTCTTTCGGTGATCTTCTTTTTCAGCAGTTGAAAACTCTTTTCAGCCGACTCCGTCCAATGAAAAGGTTGATTTGCTTTTTTAACGGTATCCACCATGGGTGCACAAATCCCACTGAAATCTTTTATAAATTTCCAATAAAAACTCGCCAACCCATGAAAACTCCGTACTTCAAACAAACTCTTGGGGGATGGCCAGCTAACTATGGCTGCAACCTTTTCCGGATCCATCTTTAATTCATTTTCTAAAATCATGAACCCCAAATAAATTAACTCCTTAAAAAACGTACACTTTTTCAAATTTAACAACAACTTATTTTGCTGCAATTTTTCCAAGACACACCTGACGTGTCGGAAATGTTCTTCCCTTGTCTTACTGAAAATAAGGATATCATCTAAATACACAATCACGAACTTTCCAATATATTCCTTCAGCATCTCGTTCATCAAGTGCATGAATGTGTTGGGTGCATTGCTCAATCCAAATGGCATGACCAACCATTCATACAGGCCTTCATTGGTCTTGAAAGCGGTCTTCCACTCGTCTCCTTCTCGAATCCGAATTTGATGATATCCGCTTTTTAAATCAATCTTCGAAAAATACGTCGCTCCACTCAAACAGTCCATCATATCATCCATCCGTGGTAAGGGAAACCTATACCTGATGGTAATCTTATTTATTGCTCGAGAATCAGTACACATCCGCCACTCTCCTCCTTTCTTGGGAGCTAAGACTGTTGGAACCGCACAAGGACTTAAACTCTCTCGAATCAACCCTTTGTCCAACAACTCCTGTACCTGCTTCCTGATCTCCTCATTGTCCTTTGGACTCATTCGGTAAGCAGCTTTGTTTGGTAAACTAGCTCCTGGAATGAAATCAATATGGTGACTGATACTCCTTCTTGGTGGTAATTTATCTAGTAAATCATCCACTACAATGTCGCTAAACTCTTGTAGCATATCTTGTATCTCCTCAGGCAAATCAATAATCTCAGTGTGGATTAACACTGCTCTTGGCCTTCGCACAATTGCAAACTTTATTTCATCATCTCCAATCTATTGTAGGAACTCTTTTCCTCCTAACAATAATGCTTTTGTTCCATTGTTTTCTATTGTATCCTCCTCTTTCATGGGTACCAGCGTATGCTTGATCCCATCTTTCGCAAACTTATAACAGTTTGTCTTCCCATCGTGGACTACTTTCCTGTCATACTGCCATGGTCTACCCAGCAGTATATGGCACACATCCATCAGCATAATATCACAAGTTACCTTATCCTTATACCTACCAATATGAAACTCCACTTCGCACTGCTCATCAACCAGCAGTTGATGTCCTTTTTGTAACCAAGACACCCGGTATGGGGTTGGGTGCTTCAATCTTTTTAAACCCAGTTTCTCTACCATTTCAGTGGCTACTAGGTTGTCAGTGCTTCCGCTATCAATAATCAATTTATAACATTTCCCATGTGATTTACACACAGTTCAGAATAGTGCTTTCCATTGTGTCTAGTCAGCTAATTCTTTAGCTGGTTTCAACAATACCTTGTTCAACACCAAGGCCTCTCCTGTCTCAGGCATGTTCTCCACTTCTTGAGGTGGTGCCTCAGCTTCCTCCAGTTGAGCAACATATGCTCCTCTTTGTCCTGCTTGATCACTTTTAGGACATTCAAAAGACTGGTGTCCCCACTTGTGACACTTGTAACACTGATAGGCATTTCCTCTATCTCTGCAATTAACTCTTACACGCTAGTAAGGCCTTCCTCCTCTAGTGTTACCTTCTTTATCAGTTGGTCCTACAGTTTTTGAACTGTTGCCTTCTTCATTGCTATTGGCAGTTCTGCCTCTGCCAAAAGACTGTCCTCTTCCTTGGCCAGATCCACGTCCTCTTCTGGCATTCTGCTTCCTGGTGATCTTCTCTTCTGCTTTTAAAGCACTTTGATAGGCTTCCTCTATGGACTTGGGGGAGAGAATACTAATCTCATCTAGTATCTCCATTCATAATCCGTTCACAAACCTCGCTGTCTTTTCTGGGGTATCTTCGACATAACCCGCTCACAGATTCACTCTGTAGAATTCTTCTGTATATTCCTTCACAGTCATTGCCCTTTGTTTCAGGTTTTGTACCTGTCTATATAGAGCAATCTGATAGTCTTTGGGTAAAAACTTACTTTTCATCTTGGCGATCATCCTGTTCCATTTTTTAATTGGTGGCTTATTTGACCTTCTCCTTTCTGCCTGCACACTGTCCCACCACAGTGCTGCATGTCCCTTTAGTTTGGTGGCTACAAACCTGACCTTCTTATCCTCATTGATTTCTTCACATTCGAAGTATTTATCCAACTCGCTAATCCAGTCCAACAATACTTCTGTAGATAAACTACCATCATAGTTCGAAAGCTCTGGCTTCAGTTTGCTACTTGCTAACAAACAGACCTCAATAATTTTATCTCTGGCCCTTCCTCATTGGATCCATCCATCGTAGCTACAACTTCTTCTTCACTGTCGTCACCACCTTCTGGATCCCTACGCCTCCCTGCTTCTACTACTGCCAATCTGGCACTTAGGATCCTGATTTCTTCGCACAATCCTTCGTCGGCTACTCTCCGAATAGCTCTACCTCGACCTCTTCTTCCTACTTCCATATTTTTTCTTCCTTAAGGAAAGAACTTGCTCTGATACCAAAATTTGGTGACAATCCCTGAGATGCCGAGGTGGCAAGCCTACGTGGCGGTTGGCCTGTGTTCAACTTTTCCTGCGCTCGTATTTGCTTGGGGTTTTAGGTAAGGTTTTAATGGGCAATTAATTCTCCTCCGTCCCGAGGTGGTCTTAGTCTGTGTGACACGGCTCTATGGCGCGGTCTGTTGTGGTTGAGTTGGTTATGTTTCCGCCGGTTTTGGTTCTGCTCCCCTGCGTTCTTACCTGGTTCGTTTTGCAAGGAAAGGATGGCGCTCTGCCTCCCGCTGTCTTCTGGGTCCTTCTTCGGCTCTGGTCCTCTGTCATTTGTTAACTATGTGATGGTGTTTCGTTGGACCTGGTGGTTGCTTCTTGCATGGTTTTTCGAGGAGGTTTTGGGCTCTGTGGTCGCCCTGGGTACGCCTTGGCTTCTCTGTATTTGTTCATGGATATTTGATTTTACCAGGTTGACGACACTATTTTTAACTGTTTCAGTGGTTGCATTGTTTTACCAGGCCCTCTGCCTGACTCTCCCGATGATGGCTTGACGGCTTCTACTCGAGGTAATTCCTCTACTCTGGTTTCAATTCTCTGTTTCCTTTTACTTTCGCTGACAGCTTTGCTCCTGGTGAGCAGACGGTGGTCTTGTGGCTCTGTGGCCGTGGTTTATGCTCTGTTGGGTCTCGGTATTTGCTAGCCCTCTGGCCGTTGGTTGCGCTCTGTTGTGTCTTGGCTTTCCTTGGCTCTGGTGTCATTGGCTATGCTCTGTTGGTCTCAGTTTTGTGGCTCGGCTATGGAGCCCGGCCTCCTCTTCAGGTATCCATTGTGGGTATTCATCCTACCCTCTCTCTGTTCTTTATCATGGGTTTATGGTTATGCTGCCTCACTAATTCTCTGTTTGTTTGTGCAGGTACTCGGCCCTCGTCACAGTGGTTGCAAGGGTTTGGTCTTTGGGGAAAATGTTGGGGTCTTTGTCCTCCTAGTCCGACTTTACGCAAACAGGGTAGGGTCCTTCTTGTTTAAGCTATGCGGTCATATATATTTTTTTGGTAGCAGTTAAGCTATGCCTCTGTATGTTCTCGGTCTTAGTTGGTCTATCGATAGGTGGCCTCCTGTGCACCGTGTCCTCTGCTATAACTTTTGTTTATGAATTTGGGAAAAGTTTATGTATCCCATCTCTGGCTGTTGGTAATGCTTCGGTCTCTGCTCAGTTTGGTTTGTTCTAGGTTGTGTGGAACCCTCCTTGGCCTGTGTCGATTGTATGAGGACTGTTATGGATGGTTTTTGAAGGTTCTGTGCCTCGGATTTGCGTGGGGTTACAAAATGCTATCTTTTTGTGCTACCGTAAACTTTGACAAATGTTTATATATATATATATATATATATATATATATATATATATATAGATATATAGATATATATATTGTAAATTTTCACTGTTAAATCAATAGCATGCTTTTGTGAAATACCTGGATGGTTTCTTCTGTTGTGTTTGGCTCCTTTAGTTTGATGCGCAATTTGATTAACAATCATTCAATTCTGTCATTAATTTCTATGCACAATACATAATTCTTGTCATTTATGGAAAACAATAATGGATACCTGTAAGCTTCAATTTACTTTTTAAAAATATATTTCAGAGCTATGCTCTCTGGTCTCTTTTCTTCTGGATGGCAGCAACCCCACCTTTGTCTTTGGGTTGCCTATTTAAGTTGCTGGTAGCCTCATTTTGTTGAGGAACTACCTACAGTTACAATGTAGTTACATTCTAGTTTCTGGCAGTTTGTTTCCTAACTTATTTAAAACTAATTTCTAATCTAACTACTGTTCAAATTAAAGGAAACATTGGCTGTGATAGCCTTCCTTTAAACATAAAACAAAATTAAACTAAAAGTGAATTTAATTTTAACAGCTTGTCCAGTTGTCCCCTCCCTAATTGGATGCTCCTGCATCAGACTCTTCCAACCAATCAGTAATTCTATCACGGTACTCAAAATGACCAACTTGAAAATCCTGAAAATATTTCAAAAATGAGAATTCATCTAGTGTAACTATGATATGAAAATAATTTAGTGTGAAAACCCTAATCTGATCATGTTCATGGAATTTTTCAAGGACGTGAAGACATGACATAATCATTAGCGAGAGCTGAAGTGCCTCATCTTCCTGATAATTCTCCTCCGTCCCGAGGTGGTATTAGTCTGTGTGACACGGCTCTATGGCGCGGTCTGTTGTGGTTGAGTTGGTTATGTTTTCGCCGATTTTGGTTCTGCTCCCCTGCGTTCTTACCTGGTTCGTTTTGCAAGGAAAGGATGGAGCTCTGCCTCCCGCTGTCTTCTGGGTCCTTCTTCGGCTCTGGTCCTCTGTCATTTGTTAACTATGTGATGGTGTTTCGTTGGACCTGGTGGTTGCTTCTTGCATGGTTTTTCGAGGAGGTTTTGGGCTCTGTGGTCGCCCTGGGTACGCCTTGGCTTCTCTGTATTTGTTCATGGATATTTGATTTTACCAGGTTGACGACACTATTTTTAACTGTTTCAGTGGTTGCATTGTCTTACCAGGTCCTCTGCCTGACTTTCCCGATGATGGCATGACGGCTTCTACTCGAGGTAATTCCTCTACTCTGGTTTCAATTCTCTGTTTCCTTTTACTTTCGCTGACAGCTTTGCTCCTGGTGAGCAGACGGTGGTCTTGTGGCTTTGTGGCCGTGGTTTATGCTCTGTTGGGTCTCGGTATTTGCTAGCCCTCTGGCCGTTGGTTGCGCTCTGTTGTGTCTTGGCTTTCCTTGGCTCTGGTGTCATTGGCTATGCTCTGTTGGTCTCAGTTTTGTGGCTCGGCTATGGAGCCTGGCCTCCTCTTTAGGTATCCATTGTGGGTATTCATCCTACCCTCTCTCTGTTCTTTATCATGGGTTTATGGTTATGCTGCCTCACTAATTATTTGTTTGTTTGTGCAGGTACTCGGCCCTCGTCACAATGGTTGCAAGGGTTTGGTCTTTGGGGAAAATGTTGGGGTTTTTGTCCTCCTAGTCCGACTTTACGCAAACCGGGTAGGGTCCTTCTTGTTTAAGCTATGCAGTCATATATATTTTTTTGGTAGCAGTTAAGCTATGCCTCTGTATGTTCTCGGTCTTAGTTGTTCTATCGATAGGTGGCCCCCTGTGCACCGTGTCCTCTGCTATAACTTTTGTTTATGAATTTGGGAAAAGTTTATGTAGCCCATCTCTGGCTGTTGGTAATGCTTCGGTTTCTGCTCAGTTTGGTTTGTTCTAGGTTGTGTGGAACCCTCCTTGGCCTGTGTCGATTGTATGAGGACTGTTATGGATGGTTTTTGAAGGTTCTGTGCCTCGGATTTGCGTGGGGTTACAAAATGCTATCTTTTTGTGCTACCGTAAACTTTGACAAATGTTTATATATATATATATAGATATATATATATATATATATATATATATATATATATATATATATACATATATATATATATATATATATATATATATATATATATATATATATATATATAGAGAGAGATATATAAATTGTAAATTTTCAATGTTAAATCAATAGCATGCTTTTGGGAATACCTGGATGGTTTCTTCTGTTGTGTTTGGCTCCTTTAGTTTGATGCGTAATTTGATTAACAATCATTCAATTCTGTCATTAATTTCTATGCACAATACATAATTCTTGTCATTTATCTAAAACAATAGTGGATACCTGTAAGCTTCAATTTACTTTTTAAAAATATATTTCAGAGCTATGCTCTCTGGTCTCTTTTCTTCTGGATGGCAGCAACCCCACCTTTGTCTTTGGGTTGCCTATTTAAGTTGCTGGTAGCCTCATTTTGTTGAGGAACTACCTACAGTTACAATGCAGTTATATTCTAGTTTCTGGCAGTTTGTTTCCTAACTTATTTAAAACTAATTTCTAATCTAACTACTGTTCAAATTAAAGGAAAACATTGGCTATGATAGCCTTCCTTTAAACATAAAACAAAATTAAACTAAAAGTGAATTTAATTTTAACAGCTTGTCCAGTTGTCCCCTCCCTAATTGGATGCTCCTGCATCAGACTCTTCCAACCAATCAGTAATTCTATCACGGTACTCAAAATGACCAACTTGAAAATCCTGAAAATATTTCAAAAATGAGAATTCATCTAGTGTAACTATGATATGAAAATAATTTAGTGTGAAAACCCTAATCTGATCATGTTCATGGAATTTTTCAAGGACGTGAAGACATGACATAATCATTAGCGAGAGCTGAAGTGCCTCATCTTCCTGATAAACCTCTGAATTTTCGAATGGTAGATCATCAAATATCAACGGCTCCATAAGATCAACATATGAATGCACATGATCATCGCCAGTTGTGACAACAAAAATATTATTGACTAAATCGTTGGTTTGATCAAATGTTTGAAAATTGATAGACTGGTTGTTTAAAAGATAAGATTCTTTTGGTTTCCAAGATGGAGATGAATCAATTAGATGAGTTTCATGGAAGGGATGAGTCATGTGACTTCTTCCCTTACATACAATGATTTCTAATTAGGTGAAAGATGGGAAAGATGCTTATTCTTTTCCTCTTCAAAAGGTAATATAACACCAACTTGTGTCTCATCACAATTTGCACTAGCTAGGCGAGAATCTAAATGATTTGAAACAATTTCTAGTGTACTTTTTTCAAACAAACCAGAATAAAAGTAGTGGTGCATAATGATTGGTAAAAGATGAAAGGATTCTATCGAAGACACAACACTCAAATCAAAATCTTTCAGAAATGAGATTTCCTCTAGCAAGATGGCGTTGAAAGGAGAATCTTGTGAGGAAACCCTAATCTAACCTAGTTCAGGTATCTCATTAGGAACGTGAACTTGACATAACCATCAACGGAAGCTGAAGTGCATCAACTTCGAGATAAGTCCCTAAACTTTCGGAAGGTGTCTCATCAAAATTTCGGTAGCTTCGTGAGATCATAAAGTGAATACATAAAACTATCATTAGATGTTCGGTGAATACCTTGTCAATAGAAGGACAGTTGTTAAAGACATTAATTTGATCAGATTTGATAACTAACACATGAGACTCTTCGAGGAATAAGAATGAAGACGAATTCACCGAAGGACTCTCTTGAACTTGCCGAGATGTAGAATCTTCCTCTTCACTAGTTAAATAGTGTAGATTAAAAATATCGTGAAAAAGGGATTCGACATTTTAATCTTCTAATTGTGGGACAACATTGTTATGTACTCAATTGCAATCTAAACCAACATGATGAAGATATAAAGGGTTTATAGAAACCATTAGTGTTGCATATTCATTAAAAAAATCAGGGGAAAAAGGATGAAAAGACAGGTGAAGAGACATCAATTCCAACCAAATCTAGTTCAACGCTCAAATCTTGCAGATAAGTGTTAGCTTGAGAAAGTAGCGGATGAACATGTATGTTATGCTTCAAAAACTGAGTTGAACACCCTCCATTATCTGAGAGAAAGCTTTGTGTTAGGGTTGTGGATGAAGGAGACTGCAAAGGATCCCTAGAAGAAGCATCACTTTTAACCAAATCAGATTCAAGATTTTGATTTAGCATCAAAAGATCAACCCCCATATTATTCTCTGTGGAACTAATTGCACAACGAGTATTATCTGAGAGAGGGCCTGGGTCATTGCAAGCAGGTGAATGAGGGAGCATATTCTGAGGAGATTCAGGAAAAGATTCTGGAATATGTTTAATTGGCTCAAGTTGGATCTCATCAACAGGGAGGGGTGTTTTATCAACTTGACTTTCAGGTTGTCCAATTTCCACAAGATGTATGAGAGTTCCAGAAGAAAGAAAACTTGGTTCCTTTCCTTGCAAACACTTTTCATCACCTAACTTGTTAATGAAAAAAAATCATTAGGTAAGGAAGCTGTAGGATAATGAGGAATTTCATAGGTGATAATTTTCTCCTTAGAGACTTGAGACTTTACCCGACTCACAAAATTTGGCAAAAAATAATCAGGGATGAGATCTGGCTTATTTGTAATTTGCATATTATGATCAGAATCAAGATTCATTTCAAATTCAAATTGTTGCAAAGAAAGACAAACCAATCTCTAGAATTTCTCACTAAAATACATCCAATCCACATCTCTTTTAGAAAATTGATAACAAATATGGACAAACTTATCGGCAAAATATTCCAAATATTCAACTCATTGATCCTTTAAATAGACTTTGAAAATCATAATTGTCGAAAGCATGATGAAGTTCCTTGACGAACTGTTCAAAAGAATGGATAAACACATCTGGTAATGTTTTGCACCATTCCTTAACGCAACCTCTAAGCACAAGGGTGAAAAGTCCAAAAGAAACATCTTCACAATCTTCTTCATTAGATATACAAAACTAAAGAAATTGACGTGTTTGTTCAAACACAAATAATTCACCCTTACCATCAAACTTATTTTGTGACAAGTGATGACTATTTCCGTGGGAATTGAAATACTAAGACTTTTAGGAAAACAACATGGAATGAAGTTTCAGGAAGGAGCCATATAAAGATATGATGTTAAGATAAAAGCTCCATGGACTAAACTTGTCATTTGACCCTCCTTCTAGCTCCAAAAATATTTTGACATGGAAAAATGTCTTGCCAATAGCTAGGGGACCTCCTCGGTTTGAAGTCCCAATTAGAACTCAAGTCGTTTGGGATAGAAGCCCCATGCAGTATGTGGGTCTGACAACCACCATGAACGTTTTACTCATGGCTGTCAAATGTGGATATGTTAGAGTGAGGGAAAGAAAGAAATTCCCAGACAATGTGAACGAGGTCAACCCAAGATCGGCAACTTGTAGAACATGATAAAAGAATGTAATAATAAGACAATAACAAGAATCATGCCACAAGAAGGATTAGTGAGATAAAACAATCTCAAGTATACATGAATAGGAAAGTGTCAAAGGTTAATTTCAAATTATTTTACAAAAAGTTATCAACATAGCATAGAATACATGAGCAAAGATTCAAAAGAAAACACACGTGCAATAACAATGAATTAGTTCATAGAAAAATCACCCACATGCAAGCACGCATACACACATAATGGAAATAACGGATAACCATTATACCCACCAAGGAAGTGCATAGGAATCAATTCCAAAAGAGGAGAACTTCTTATTAATGTTGCTGCAAATACAAGTACATGTCTATAAACAATCAAATCCCAAGAGTGGAACATCGGGTGCTCATACCATTTTCAAATCAAAACCCTAGCCTCGCCACAACTCACCCTACTAGCTGCTAATATTACAGTGCCTCCAACACCATAAGCATAAATCAACTATCTAATGCTAGTCCTAACTCAAGTGCTAAAGTCCTTACAAATGAGGCATGAGGGTATATTTATAAAATTGAGGTCATTGTTCATCTATTATGACCCTTCACCTACCCTCATGACTCTTGAACTTCTTTATTACTCCTGAATGTCTAATGCCTTTACAATCATATGGATTTGTGTATGATCTTGACATTTCTTGTGGGAAGGATGTTGCACTTCCCGCAAGATTCTTTGATGCCTTGGTTAAACCCTGAGTGGCCTTGGTATTGTTTAGACTATCAATAAATCATTTCTGATCCATATCATATACACGTGCAATAACTCTCCCCACAAGTACAATCCTTAAAGCATGTAACAAATGACTAGGGCTTCAAATTAAAAACATTTAATTAAAATAAGAAAGGAAAATTTATAATAAGTATCTCTCCATTCGTTGTGAATAAGGTTTCCCAACATGAATAATGTTAAGGGACTGGGAGAAATAGACAACCCTGAAATGTTGGTTTCATTAAAACTTATCCATCAATTGCATCCTAATGAATTTAGCCATGGTTTGTATTTCTAGGTAATTTTGCTGGTTTTAAGCTCAATTACATGCTTTTACTTCTGCTCCAATTTTATTTTGAATTTGAATCGATTTTTTAGTCGTGAGAAGCATTGGTTTTCCACCCAAAAGTGACTGGAAAGTTACACCCTCTGTGGAGTACTAAAAAGGTATGTTTTTGATGATCATTTCAATGGCTTTTCAGTGGAACTTGTGAACCTTTTTGCATCATGAACGTGGAAAACAATAAAGAATTATAACAAAACATGTGGGATTAGTATGCAAGACTTAACCGCTGATAGTTGTCATTCTCCTGTGCAGGAAGGGGTAAAAACGAGGAGTTGTTGTTCCAAAGAAAAAGACAAGAACAGGGTAACTGCTGTCCCTTTGACGAAGGACCGAGTGCAAACAAGGCTAAGCAGGTTGAAGCAAACCGGTCCAGAAAAGGAGGAGAAGACACCAGCTCGGCGGAGGAGAAAATAAGTGATTAAGGATTAACAGTTTAGCGAATCCCTCAGGATCTTTGATCCTGAGGGATCACTGCTTTATTTATCTTATTACTTAGACATCTCCGCCGTCACCCTTATATAAAGGGACGGCACTGTTAGCTTCGGGGGATTATGCTTTTATGTAACTTTCTGGTAAAGATCGAACTTTGATCATCGAGTCTCGTTGAAACTGGTTCATTGTACTTTTGTTTTATGCATTAATATAAACTTGGTGATTATCTTATCTCTGCGTCTGGATTAACTTAAAGCGGTGTACCCTTGGAGGCTAAGGGCCCGGCCCCGAAAGACACTCGCTTCTGTATCACTACGATTTGATTTCTGAGTGGTTTGCTTATCGTCATTATTTGGTAATCTGATATGCTTTATAAGCTTACATCATATGCTCTGTTAAGATTCATTCATTAAGGTTTTACAAACAAGAACTGTTGTATTGACTCTGCATTATATTACTAATCCTTTCAGAGTTGATTGAATATTATTAGTCTTGACCGAACATTGTTACTATTTTGTTACAGAGCTCTTATGCTGTATATTCGTGTTATGGAATTTATCTGAAAGTTGTGTTCTTTACGATTCAGGAGTAATGTTGTTCCATTTTGAAACGCAGTTGTATTCCTGTTAATGAAGATTGATGCTAGATCAGATTACTCTCCAAGCGTGTTGTGTGTGTGTATGATTTCCAAACGTTGTTCCATAACTTATTAGTAATTAATGTTGTTCCATTAGTGTGTGCTGCTTGATTTTCCTGGAGAATGAAAGATTGCTATTTGATTACAATGAGTGCATTTGAGTTAGTAGAATAAAGCTTGATTACTGCTCGCGAGACTTAGTTGTTCGATTGTTGTTCCATTTTAGAATTGCTGTTCCATTTTAGCATTGCTGTCCCATTTCAGATTTGCTGTTCGATTTCTTATTTGTTGTTCCATTTTTCTACCTGCTGTTACATTTACTCGCATTTGTTGTTTGGTGTGAGAGACGATCTATGGCTGTAGTGAGCCTTGGCATTTACTGTCTAGCTCCCAGGCCCGTGGTCCATGCTCTAATTTCCTTTCCATCAGTTTCCAAAGGGATGGGCTACCGCTGCCGAACCCTTGACTAATAAGTTGCCTAGTTTTAGAGTGTGTGATTTATTCATTTGGAGTAACTTAGTTATAGACAAGCATCCGTTTACTCTTGTATTTTTGTTGAATGTTGTACTACTAGCATTACTCTGACAAATGATAGCCTCAGACTAAGTCACTCTTTGAAATAACAAAACGCTCCCGGGTTGACATATTAATGTGAGGTAATTAGAGGTGAAAGAGACCCTTTTTATAGCTCTACATTTTGGCATCGTTGCCAACGAAAGAGTGTAGCCATTTGTCTTTTTCAGAGTAGTGTATGAACCTGCTAGGGAAGAGTTGGATCTTAAAAATGGAAGGTAAGAACCTGCGTGCGGAGCATGTAAAAGCCCTGCTCCACTGGCGGCTTTCCTAACAGATTTGATGTTGCTTTGTTTGAATAGAATTTAGTAGTTCATTTGAGTGCATGACTAAGCAGAAAAAACCAGAAAAGAATATTAAGTTTCCATCCAAACCCGAAAAAGCTAAAGGGCTGGTGACCCTTGGCCGAATGACCTTCATAGACGAAATCTATAAGAAAACAGAATCTTAGCCATCAGTAGGCCCCAGGAAAATCATTTCTAAACAGCCTACTAGTTCCCTTCAGGCCACAGGATCACCATCTGTAGCCTTTGCTGAGGTGCATAGTGAAACTGAAGAGCAGGACTTTCAAGAAATTGAAAATTCTACTCCAGAACTATTGCAGAAAGGGAATTTCAGCAACTTTTGTGAAGGAGAAGGAGAAACAGGGGAAACCGAGGAACCAAAATCTCCCATTGGAACAAATCAGCCATTAAACAGCCCAGATAAGGGGAGTGCTGCGAAAATCATTGTTGAAGGAATCCAATCTCCTCAGACATCAGGCATTCCCCTTATCCTAGATAAAGGAAGTGTTATTAAAACCATCCCTGCCAAAACCGTTCCCTCTCAACCTAGGAATACCCTCCTAGATATCCCAGAAGGTTATTGGCATATATTTGATCCTATGGCTCAGAACCAGCCAAATACTCAAGCCTCTACATTACAATATCCTATAGTGGATTCTGCAGCAAATGCGCCCATGAAAGTTATCCCTCTTCAACATATCCCTACATTTCACGGTCTCACATCAGAAGATCCGGATGCATTTTTATTCGAATTCGATGTGTTGTGCAGGGGGTATGATTACACCACCGATCCCCATAAATTGAAATTATTCCCCTCTACATTAAAGGGGGCTGCTTTAAGATGGTTTATGGGACTAGGTGGTGGGGTCATCAACAATTGGGATCAAATGAAAGAATCTTTCTTAAAAAAATATCAGGACTATTGTAGGTCTAGAGAATTAAAGGACGAAATATTCCAAATGACAGCCAAACCAAATGAAACATTAGAGGAGTATGTGGAACGTTTTCAGTACAATCTACAAAGATCTCCTTATGCATCACTACCTTTACCTGATAATGTGTTAAAAACTGCATTGATAAGGGGCATGAAGGAACAGTGGATTGAAACATTAAACATCATGGGAAAAGGGGATATTTATCAAGAGAATTTTGCTGACATCATTGATTTATGTATCAGGAGTTCGAGAGGCAGCACAAGAGTAAAACCGGCAGAATATGATCGGTTTGCAAGAGACAACAAAATATCAACAGAAGGAGTAACATGTGTAGAGATTGGAAATTTATTAGAAAATTTTAAAACTGATATTCTAGGGACACTAACTACACAACTTGATATTATGCAGGCTAAACAGAAGCAGATGGAGGCAGAACAGAATTTGGCGATCTTCTGTCCCCGATGCAGGAAAAAGCATAGTCACAAGGAGTGTCCACTGGATACAGTCCAAACATGTGCCATCTGTACAAAAGATCATCTTACGGAAAGTTGCCCCTCACTTCCTGGATTAAAAGCAGTATATAAGGAAGCAGAGGAAGAACCAGAATCGGTGTACTTGATCAACCAGCGCCGCCAGTGGCAGCCGAGACAATCTGGTATGTTTCCAGACCCAACTTCTTCTTTTCAGCCTCCACAGTATAATGCTCAACAATATAGTATGTGGCAAAGTCAGTCCCAACCCCCATTTTCAAACTGGTCACCACCGTCGTTTCCTTCTTCAAACCCGTGGCTGAATCAGGCAAGCCAATCTGGTTGGCCGAATTTCCCTTACACTCCACCATATTGGAAAAATAGCCCATATCCTCCACAATGGACTCCCCCTACTTCACAAAGTTCACCCTGGCAGACAAACTGGCAAAGACTGATGCACCAGCCAGTAGGAACTATTCCGCTCCCTCAACCTACTCTGCCAGCTTTACAACAAAATCCCCAGTCTAATCTGAGACCGCAACTCCCAGCCCAACCCAACCCCAATCCAAATAACAGACCGATCCAATCTCTTCAAATCATAGAATCACTCGAAAGAGGACCCGACTTGAGGGAGTGTAACGATCTTCAGTTACGATCTGGACGTATTATTGAAACTGAGGGAGATAAAACAGTTCATATTGAAGATCAGTTATCAAGAGAACATCAGTTGCAACAAGAGGATGTAAATAAGCAGCAGACTCATAATCAAGCAACCACATCCTCTCCTCCGTTCCCAGAACGATTAGTCATACCTCGACCTTTACAGTATCCTGACTTTGACATTCTGGGAGAATTACAAAATCTGTACATAAAAATCCCATTCCTCCAAGCCATTCAAGACATTCCTATATACGCAAAAACTATCAAAGAATTGTGCATAAAGAAACCAAGGAGGAATATAACAACTAATCCAAGAGTCCAAGTAGTCGTTACTTTATCTAATTTACTATCCGGGAAAGAAACACCCATTAAATATGAAGACCCAAGAAATCCAATTGTAACTGTTCAAATTTATGGTCAGACCCTGTCTAATGCCTTAGTTGATCTAGGAGTTGCAATCAATATTTTAACAACCACTACCTGTCAAAAGCTCGACATTACATCTGTAGAACCCACCTCTACTTTGTTAGAATTGGTTGACCGATCTGTGGTTAGACCAGAGGGTACTCTACATGATGTCATGGTCTCTGTAGATTCCTGGGAATATCCAACCGATTTCCTGATAATTAATCCAAAAACCCGACTTGATGGACACCCGCTAATCCTAGGTAGACCTTGGCTTGCCACTGCCGATGCTTACATTGGTTGCCGGCAAGGAAATATGACCATAACCAAAGGACCTGATATCAAGAATTTAGTTCTATATCCTCCAGCGCAGCCAAGTGTCACAATAATTAAAACTAACAAGCACCCTGTATCATACCTTACTGATAACATTAGATCTCCATTGACTATACAAGAGGCACTTGATTTTAAAGATCAAACAGAAGATGATGCCATTAACAACTTCATTAGTCAAACTGAATCCAGATCCTGCACACAGTGTCACATGATAGAAGCAGCATTTGATAATGAATTAGAAGAAGATCCTCTGAAAGATACACATGATCAAACAATACCTGTTACTTCTGTTGCAAATAGTAAAATTGTGGAAATTGAACCGGGAAAAACTTTAAATATCAATGCCAACCTCACACCTGAACAAGAAACGAAGCTCATCCATCTGTTAAGAAAATATCAAGAAGCATTTGCATGGGATTACCCTGATATGAAAGGAATCGATCCACAATTGTGTACACACCACATTTATATAGAAAAGGATGCTAGACCTGTTCGTCAACCACAAAGAAGACTTAATCCTCATCTAAAGGATGTGGTAAAAGCTGAACTTCAGAAACTTTTAGATGTCAATTTTATCTATCCTATTTCTGACAGTAAATGGGTCTCTCCGCTTGTGGTGGTACCAAAAAAGAATGGGAAATGGAGAATTTGTGTGGATTACAGGGAACTCAATAAAGCAACACAAAAAGACCACTTTCCTCTCCCGTTCATAGACCAAGTACTAGATACTTTAGCAGGAAAGAAATTATTTTCTTTCCTGGATGGCTTCAGTGGATACAATCAGATTCAGATTGCCCCTGAAGACCAGGACAAAACTACTTTTACTTGTCCTTGGGGAACATTTGCCTACCGAGTTCTACCTTTTGGCCTATGTAATGCTCCTGCCACATTCCAAAGGGCTATCCTTAGCATTTTTGCAGATTTAATAAATGATGGACTTGAAGTATATATGGATGACTTTACACCATATGGAGATGATTTTGATCCAGCACTAGACACCCTAGAAAAAGTCCTACAACGCTGCATAGCTACCAGACTTTGCTTAAGCCACGAAAAATGTTACATGATGATGACTGAAGGACTTATTCTAGGACACTATGTTTCAGCAGCCGGCATTCAGGTAGACCCGGCCAAAATCCAAATACTTTTGCTTATTCCCACTCCTACTACTCAAACAGAGGTACGCAGCTTTCTTGGATTTTCTGGTTATTATAGACGATTTATAGAACATTATTCACACATTGCTGCACCTTTATATGCACTAACTGGTAACGTTGATTTTCTTTGGACAGAAAAATGTGAGCGTGCTTTCAAGGATTTAAAGGAGCTCGTATCCACAGCCCCAACCCTTCGAGGACCAAACTGGGATTTTCCATTTCAGATATCATCTGATGCCTCAGATACAGCCATTGGCGCAGTCCTTAGGCAGGAAGAGGATAAAAAACCATACGCTATCTATTACATCAGCAAAAATTTATCCCCTGCTGAATTAAATTACACTGTTACTGAAAAGGAATTCCTAGCTGTAATACATGCTGTCAATAAATTTAGACATTATATTACAGGCTATCCTGTTATTTTGTATACAGATCATTTCGCCATAAAATATTTAGCAAATAAGCCTGTCACAAATGCCAGAATAACTAGATGGTTGATTTTATTGCAGGAATTCGATATCACAATCAAGGATCGGCCTGGCAAAGAAAACCCTGTAGCCGATTTTCTCTCAAGAATGCCAAAGCCAATTGATGCAGCAGCAGTTGAAGATCAATTTCTGGACGAACATCTGTTTGTTGTTGCCGTTCAAACACCCTGGTATGTTGATGTTGCCAATTACCTTGCAGTAGGTAAACTACCAAAACACCTAACCCCTAATGAGCGCAAACAGATTGTTCAGAAGAGTACTCGATTCTCCTGGATTGGGGGCTATTTGTTTCACACAGGGGCAGACATGCATATCAGGAGATGTGTTCGAGAAGATGAAATCTTTGACATCCTAAAAGCCTGTCATGATGGACCATGTGGGGGACACTTCGCTGAGCGTAGAACTGGACATAAAGTATTACAGACAGGATATTATTGGCCCACGATTTTCAGAGATGCAAAGAAATTTGTCCAAGCCTGTGACAGCTGCCAACGAGCAGGACGTCCTGGTCAAGCTGACGAGATGCCTCTGAAACCACAGTTAGTCATCGAACCATTTGAGCGATGGGCTCTTGATTTCGTTGGACCCATCAACCCCTCATCAAATCAGAAAACATATATCTTGGTGGCAACAGAATATGTCACCAAATGGGTTGAAGCAGAAGCATTGCCAAGAGCCACAGAGGACTCTGTCATACAGTTCCTGTTCCATCTATTTGTACGTTATGGCCTTCCAAGGGAAATAATTACAGATGGAGGACCACAATTTGCTGGGAATAGATTAGCTGCAACACTTAATAATTATCATGTCCAACATAAAATCACTACTCCATATCACCCACAGGCGAATGGACAAGTAGAAAGCAATAATAAGGTAATAGAATCAATCCTAACGAAAACCATTGCGTCACATAGGTGTGATTGGGCTGCTCGACTACCTGAAGCACTCTGGGCCTATAGAACAACATGGAGAAGCACCACTGGTTACTCACCTTATCAATTAGTGTTTGGAAAACAACCCATTTTTCCTATAAAAATCCAAACATTACGAACAGCACAGGAAGTTGGCTTAGATCTAAGCGAGGCACAGATTAATCGACTACAACAAATCAATGAATTGGACGAAATTAGGCTCTTTGCACTACAAAATACAGCACTGATTCAACAGCAGCGAGCTAAATGGCATGATGCGCTCATCAAAAACAAAGTCTTCCACGAGGGAGACTGGGCTCTGTTGTACGACTCTCGGTTTCAGGATTTCCCTGGGAAACTCCAGACTCGTTGGTTGGGACCATACGAAATCCAGAAGGTACATGACAATGGGACACTTACTCTAATCACCATTGACGGTTCTGGATATGCCTTCAAAGTAAATGGCCACCGAGTTCGTCTCTATCGTAAACCACTCACTCGGGAATCCTTCTGCCAGCAGCTACGCCGAGACACTGATATGGAGATTTTAGGAGAGGAAGAGAAGTCTTCCTCACCTGTAATTCATTAAGGAATTCATTTCTTTTTACAATTTGTACATAAGTTCTTTTCTTTAAGTCGTTCTTGTACATATGCTTGAACTAAATGTTTTCTTGTCATTTTTTGATGCTCCTTTTCTTCCTCAAGATTTCGATTTTTGCCGTTCCGTTTCTAAAAGAATGGCATTTGCGTGTTTTTGTTGTTCCTTTTCAAAAGGAACAACATTCTTGATTTTTTTGCTGTTCCTTTTCAAAAGGAACAACATTCTTGATTTTTCTACTGTTCCTTTTCAAAAGGAACAACATTCTTGATTTTTCTGCTGTTCCTTTTCAAAAGGAACAGCATTCTTGATTCTTCTGCTGTTCATTTTTCAAAGGAACGACATTTGCTTGTTTTGTTGTTCCTTTTCTAAAAGGAACAACATTTTGATTTTTGATGTTCCTTTTTCAAAGGCGCAACATATTTTTTATTTATGTTGTTCCTTTTTCAAAGGAACAACACTTTTGCGTCTTTTGCTGTTCCTTTTTCAAAGGAACAGCATTTTTCATGGCTGCTGTTCCTTTTTCAAAAGGAACGGCATTGGTGTGTTCTGCTGTTCCTTTTTCAAAAGGAACGACATTTGCACTTTTGAGACCTATGCTCCTTTGTTGTTCCTCTTTCCAAAAGGAACACTTCTAGCATACTTTTTCTCTCCTTGTGAAACAGCTTATCCCTTTTGCTGATCTAAATTGAGGATGCTTCTTGCTCCTGTTCTTTCAAAGTCTTTTAGAGACAGCTATGCACTTATGCAATGAACACAAAATCACAACATACTGAAATCAGCAAATTATAAATCGCTATCTTTATAAGGCTCTGTATTGGTAAGAGGACAAAAGGAAGGACATACTTATTCATCATCTTTTGTTGTCATTGTCTTACTAATTTTGCCTTGATTGGTTATCTTTATCATGACATTCCCTTTAATCCTCTTTGATTATTGTTTAGGAATAAGAGCAAAGGGTTTATATCTTCCTATTGAGATGATAAGACTTCTTCCACCATTCCTACTCTTAAGGAGTGTTGAACCACCCTTTGTGTATAAATAAGGAAAAGTGCTTTATGAAAAAGAAGAAAGTAAAAAGATGAATTATAAGTTGTCAAATGCAGGATAGGGGGTCTCATCAAGAGCCAGCCTACCATGATCATGAGGATGGAAGTGAAGTGGCATTCCCACTATGGCCACCACACCAGGGATATGGTCCAAAAGGTATATCAAATAAACAAACCTTGGAACAGGAGGTCTCATCACGAGCCGGCCTGCCCACTCTTCGCTCCCTCCTCGTGAATGGCATTATGGCTAACTGGTTACCAAGCCAGCATAATGGCCTACACTTTGACATTACATTCCTTAATATGCACATAAAGGATCATGGTTCCAGGGGTGAAATAAACAACTCTGCCAAGGTTATGGACACCTGTCGGCAGCAGAGCACTGTTAATGGTATTGAAGTCACATTGATTACACCAATAGGTAAGATACTAATACTCTTTTGTTTCTTATATCCTAGGCACTAATCATACATTATCTCCCGACTTATATATCGCATGAACATTTATTACCACCAATCATGGCAAAGGAAGTGACAATGACCACTTGAGATTTGGCAAGTACGACAGACGTCCTATCCCCCAGCCTCGCATCATATCACAACAGCCTCTTACGTAATACGCGATCCAACTTTATGCCTCGATTTCGGTAATTCGTTGTTTTTCTAAACATGGCATATTTTCATACGTTGTTCCTTTATGACTTGGTTGCAGATCGGGTGTTGCTCCTTTCTTTGACGGCTGGGACAGCCTATCACATTGTGGGGGGGAGGTTAACCTCATTATTCCCCGGGTTATGTGTCAGCTCACTATTTGGGAAAGATAGTGTACTAGGGTATGGCACGGCTTAACGGCATGATATTTCTATTTTTTACACAAGTTGTTGTTCATAAGCCATTTCTGTTGCATACTCTGTGTTTTTTCGAAATCTTGCGATTATTACCCTCTCTGTGTTTCAAACAGCAAGCAGTTGCTGTTCCATTGAGAATCCACAGTGAAACCATGGGAGGAAGGGCAATTCGAAGGGAACCTCAGGAGTTGACAGTCTCCGCTGCTGCCCGGGAGATCCTGGAAAGAGCAGGGTGGCTGACTTATCTCAGCCGCTTGCAGGAGTCTAATGAAACAGTGGCGATTGAATTCCTGCAGAATCTGCAGGAGGATCACTCCATAGTAAGGGGGAAGCAGATAGCAGTCACCGACGATATAATCGCAGAAGTCTCGGGACTACCAGCCACCGGACCTGTATGGACACTAAAGAAGGAAAGATTACAGAAGATCATGGAAATCTTCCAGGACGAAGGCCAGAGCTTGACGATTAAAGGGAAGGGAGTTCTGCCAGCAATGCTAGGAGAACCCTGGGCAGAATTAGCAAGAACCGTGCAAAGCTACATCACCTGCGAGGGGAGAAAAGACGTGGTAAGACCACGACATCTTAAACTCTTAGCTGTTCTAAAGCAGAAATGCTCTGTAAATCTGCCTGCACTTTTGAATTCATTACTTCATGACGTTGCACGAAGCCTAAAAAAGGCACAGCATGTAGAGTCAGTTGTCAGTCACCACGGGTTAATTCGATTAATTGTTAGTCATAGCCTCACCCAGCAGCAAAGCAGCTGGGAAGAGCTAATTGCAATAATTGAGGGGAGGGCGACAGCACCATCCCCAAAACGTAAACATACTACAAGCACACCAGAACGTCCGGAAAAATGCAGAGAATTAGTAAAACAAAAACATGTTGCTAGCACATCTGAACGACCAGAAACACGCCAGGAATCGGCAAAGCGTAAGCATGACACCGGTACACCCGAACAGCCAGAGAAACGCAGAAAATCAGTCTGGTTAGCTCGGATACGAGGAAGGCTGGAAAAGCTCCAGGAAAGCACCAGCCAGCCAGTGGAAATTGAGGACGAGCAATCCTCACGGCCAGAAGAAGAAGTAGAGCAAGCTGAAGGAGAAAAGAAAGGAGAGGCCGAGGAGGCCGAGCAATCTGAAGAAGAAAATGAGGAAGAAGCTGAGCATTCTGAAACAGAAGCTGAGCATTCTGAGGCAGAAGCTGAACAATCCAAGCAGGAGGAGGAAATGGGACAGCAGGAAGGTAGCCCACCACAGGACCCAGTGGGAGAAGATGAATTGGCCGCAGTCTTGGCCAATATGGGTGAGTATGGCCAACCTTCCACTCCATCAGACCTCCACGGCAAACCCCAGGAAGAAAATGCATCTGAAAAACCACATGCAGAAGAGGCAGAAGAAGGAAATCTGCCTGTTCATGATGAAGAGGAGATAAGAGACACTGAACGGGAACAATCTGTTCCCAAGGCACCAGAGGAAATTCCGGAGGAAGTAGGAATAGAAAAAGAAGTTGCCCAAGAAGTGACAGAACCAGTTAGGGTTCCTACCCCAGAACAGCCAGAACAGAACAGCGAAGAAGCACCCCAGGAGAAAGATCCAGGGACTAGTCACGACCCAAAACACAGCAGACAGCCTGCTGTTCCTTCTAATAAAACACTGGAAATTAGGGAATTACGAAAGGAACAACGGAGATTATTGAGCATAATAGCCCAGCTCCACCAGCAGATCAGGATCCTGAAAGCGAGGCAGAGGGTAAGGAAGACCGCAGGGAAGAAAAAGATGACCACTGCAGTAAAAATCCGCAAGATAAAAAGGTGGAGGACCAAAAATCGCCCTGCTATTCAAAACCCTGCTGAAGATCCAGCTGCTGTTCCAAATGATGCTGAGGAACAGACTGTTGTTCCATTTGAAAAGGAACAGCAACAAGCTGATATTCGTGTTAAAAAAGAAACGGACAACAAGAAAATTCAGACAGAGGCACCACCCTCAGGGGTGATAAGGGTTCTGAACTCGAAACAACGCAATAAGAAAGTTCAGGTAAAACTCCCGGCCTCCACTGCTGCATGGAGAAGAGATCCAAAGACAGTGACCTTGCGCAAGGGATTGAAACAGGCTCAACAAGAAGCAGAAAGGCTTAGAGAGCAAACGGTCCCTCGCGAGAAGTATGAAGAACTACAACAGCAACTAAGGAACGTCAATCAATCCGAAAGCCAGGCCTTTGAAGGGTGGCGAAAGGAACAAGAGAAAGTTGCAAAGGTAACTCGTAGGCTAGATACTGTTATCAAGCAGATGGATACCTTGTGTTCTTTATACAATGACGTTTTAGCATGTAGGGCCCCTGCCAAAAACTATGCTCTGTTTTTACTGGAACGGTACTTACAATTAAAAATAAAAGTTGTTAAAGCAGGCGCCCCTATACAAATTAACACTGTCAATGACTTTATAGACTGTTGTAAACATTATGGGGTGAAGGTCCAGAGATTGCTGTGTGAATTCTATTTGCATAACCTCGTGCTAGATCAGGAGACTGAACTGAACCCTGGCCCTTTTGTTGGAGACATCCAATTGCAAGCATTCATCTCATTCGGGGTTAATCAGATTAAATGGCTCAAAGCCTATAATACTTTCCAGAGGCAGGAAAATGGCCTAGACTTGTGGGTAAGGGCTGAGCCTAGGGACCCAGTACAGTTGTGGAAAGCACATAGAAACCTCATGAGAACTCTGGGTGTCATTGAAACGTTAGGACCCATGCACGAGGCACTCATTCGAAAAAGTTTAGAATATTTTCTTTCTATCAAAGACCTCGCCATTGATGCAGCCAAATTTCGGTACCGAATCTCTAATCCAAACATCCAGCTCAGGGAGCCATTTAAGTATGAGAATTTTCAATTAGCTGCCAACCGTTTGAACCTCTATGGCAAAAGCATTTTGAGGGCAGGACCATCCTGGTTAGGATATAGATTTCGCAGTCCAATTATCTGGCACCCTGCACCCGGATATCAAGCCCTATATGAGATGCCTGAGGGTCAAACAGGCCAGTTCTTTGACTACCTAGTCACTCACCACGGCTGTAGGCCTCCGCATGAGATTCCTTCTCCAGCCTATTCTCTCACTGCTTTGCATGTCAACTACAACGTTTTCATGAGGGCATGAAACAGGGTAAGCAGGGGGGTGTGTGGAGTACTAAAAAGGTATGTTTTTGATGATCATTTCAATGGCTTTTCAGTGGAACTTGTGAACCTTTTTGCATCATGAACGTGGAAAACAATAAAGAATTATAACAAAACATGTGGGATTAGTATGCAAGACTTAACCGCTGATAGTTGTCATTCTCCTGTGTAGGAAGGGGTAAAAACGAGGAGCTGCTATTCCAAAGAAAAAGACAAGAACAGGGTAACTGCTGTCCCTTTGACGAAGGACCGAGTGCAAACGAGGCTAAGCAGGTTGAAGCAAACCGGTCTGGAAAAGGAGGAGAAGACACCAGCTCGGCGGAGGAGAAAAGAAGTGATTAAGGATTAACAGTTTGGCGAATCCCTCAGGATCTTTGATCCTGAGGGATCACTGCTTTATTTATCTTATTACTTAGACATCTCCGCCGTCACCCTTATATAAAGGGATGACACTGTTAGCTTTGGGGGATTATGCTTTTATGTAACTTTCTGTTAAAGATCGAACTTTGATCATCGAGTCTCGTTGAAACTGGTTCATTGTACTTTTGTTTTATGCATTAATATAAACTTGGTGATTATCTTATCTCTGCGTCTGGATTAACTTAAAGCGGTGTACCCTTGGAGGCTAAGGGCCTGGCCCTAGAGGACACTTGATTCTGTATCACTACAATTTGATTTCTGAGTGGTTTGCTTATCGTCATTATTTGGTAATCTGATATGCTTTATAAGCTTACATCATATGATCTGTTAAGATTCATTCATTAAGGTTTTTACAGACAAGAACTATTGTATTGACTCTGCATTATATTACTAATCCTTTCAGAGTTGATTGAATATTATTAGTCTTGACCGAACATTGTTACTATTTTGTTACAGAGCTCTTATGTTGTATATTCGTGTTATGGAATTTATCTGAAAATTGTGTTTTTTACGATTAAGGAGTAATGTTGTTCCATTTTGAAACGCAGTTGTATTCCTGTTAATGATGATTGATGCTAGATCAGATTACTCTCCAAGCGTGTTGTGTGTGTGTATGATTTCCAAACGCTGTTCCATAACTTATTAGTAATTAATGTTGTTCCATTAGTGTGTGCTGCTTGATTTGCCTGGAGAATGAAAGATTGTTGTTTGATTACAATGAGTGCATTTGAGTTAGTAGAATAAAGCTTGATTACTGCTCGCGAGACTTAGTTGTTCGATTGCTGTTCCATTTTAGAATTGCTGTTCCATTTTAGCATTGTTGTTCCATTCCAGATTTGTTGTTCGATTTCTTATTTGTTGTTCCATTTTTCTACCTGCTGTTACATTTACTCACATTTGTTGTTTGGTGTGAGAGACGATCTATGGCTGTAGTGAGCCTTGGCATTTACTATCTAGCTCCCAGACCCGTGGTCCATGCTCTAATTTCCTTTCCATCAGTTTCCAAAGGGATGGGCTACCACTGCCGAACCCTCAACTGATAAGCTGCCTAGTTTTAGAGTGTGTGATTTATTCATTTGGAGTAACTTAGTTATAGACAAGCATCCGTTTGCTCTTGTATCTTTGTTGAATGCTATACTACTAGCATTACTCTGACAAATGATAGCCTCAGACTGAGTCACTATTTGAAATAACAAAACGTTCCCGGGTTGACATATTAATGTGAGGTAATTAGAGGTGAAAGAGACCCTTTTTATAGCTCTACACCCTCCTCTGTGATGTTGGATAAGTCCAATAAAGAGACCATCTAAAAACCACTAGAATCTATAAGCAAGTCCCTTGGTCAATTCAAATTAAATGAGAACAAACACAAAGTTCTAAATGGTTTGTTTCCAAGAAACATTTGGCACACAATCTCCTCCAATTAGTCTTTGTCAAGTTCCTTTATCACACTAGATGAAGGAAGGTAATGCTATTGATTTTGACTCGCCAACAATCGTGTTCCTTGCCTTTACCTTTACAATAATCAATATAAGACCTTTGTTAATTGTCATCCCTAAAGTAGCTACCCATTTTAATGGACCCTGCAAGCTGGTGGTAAAATGTTAAAGCAGAGACATATACGGGCAATAAGAAACTTAGCCTCAACCATTTTGTGTTTTGAAAAAACTTTTCAACCCTGTTTTTATTACAAGTCTGATTGTTTTCATTTTAACTTGCAATAGCTCTATTGGCATATGGCAATACACATGCCTCAGATAAGTTATGATCAAACGGAGAACTCATTTCATGTTTTTTTTTTATCAAATTATGCATTGTCGACAATGTTAGAATTATTTAACTGATCTAAATGACACTGACTTTCATTCTTTAGGTTTAAAGTTAGGTGTTCCTTTGTAAATCTCATGGATTAAATAAAGTGATCAATCTCCTTGGAATTATCTAAGCAACCATTTTCTTTTGTAATTTCTCTTAATAGTTGTTCATTCAAAATTTGATGATTGCGTTTGATAAGATGCTTATCCTCTGCATCCATTTCTCTCGAACTCTCAAGTTATTTCAGAGATGTGCATCCATCATTTCTACTAGGTTCTTGTCCCTTTGGGGAAGATGACGTTGACCATAGTTAACATGCAACAAAAAGGGCAATGAATTTCTTCTGCCTAAGATTTTCTTTGAATCGTTCCATATTTTGGGAATTGATAGCTCATATAGGATGCATAGGCAACATTGGTTTCTCTTTCAAAGTAAGTACTATAGCAGCAGGGTCACTCTAACCCTTGAGCACCATTTTAACAATCTTTGTATCTATTACTTGAGACAAATACCTTACTTCATACTGCATAGTCAATCCTAAGTCCTTCTTTCTGTATTCTTGCTTCCTTCTTCATATTCCAATTTGAAAATACATCCCTTACATCTAGATGGAAATGCCAAAATTAATCTATATAATCTTTGTAGGAATCATCTATCCTTCATATCTCATATGGGGTATAGATATCTTGTATGTTCCAATCATTGTATGTGTCAATATATTTATGGGCAATGTTAAAATCTCCTAAAACAACCACTTCCTTTCCCGAGTTCACAATATTATAACATCTACATTTCAATGCTTTGAGAAAACGACGCTTGAAATTTAGCCGAGGACACCTTTATGTCCTCTCTCCAACATTTGGCACATAAATATTTGTTAAAAGAAAGTTACCATGGTTTGTTTCCATAAGTCATCCTTCTCTGCATAAATCTACATCTACCTCACTCTCCAAATCATCTAAGTAATCTATTTTAGAATCCAAAGGTGAAATTTCTTCTTCACATATGTGACCACACTAGGAGGTTGCAACTGAGAGTTGCGCACTAGTTTTGTCACATGCGCCCAAAGCAGAGAGGTCGCAGTTTAGAATTCTATGGTAGGTCGCATTTTCCAATTGTTGTCCTATGAGTTGGAAATGTGATTTACGACTTGGCCTTGTAGGACTAGTAAGGTGAAATTGCAATCCAAGTTTACAAGGAAGGTAGCACCTTACAACTTATCACAAGTCACACCATTACACAATTGGCAATGGATAACATATATGTGACTTGCACCAATGCTAGTCACAATTCACAAACTTAATGCAACTCACAATTTGATTTCAAATTCATAGCCGTACGCAACTACTGGGGATTTTTTTTATTGATGGAAATATTTCTAACATATAAACAAGGAGGCGTGTTTTTCTTCAAGTGAAAGAATGTGATCCTCAAGTTGTAAACCATAATATTTATGCTTGTATTAAATGTGTGCATCTGGTTAGGGGTTTCAGCTAACGGGGCTCAATTTAAGAGGCTCAACACAGACTCATGTCCCTATGATAGAGATGAAATGAGGAACACATGATGGAAAAGGAGATAGGCATGGGAGGGAATGAAAGCTCATACTATTGGTGTGTAGAAAAAACATGGAGAGTGCACCTTGTGAGTAATAATCACATAGGGGGTAAGGAAATGAAACGATTTGAATGCTTGGCAATTAAGCAAGAAACAATAATTATAGTGGACATGCATTACTTACTTGGAGGTCGCATCCTAGAAGTGCACGATAGATTTATCGCACATTAAAGGCTCAGTGGGGTCATAGGTTACATTGGAATTTTGCAGTGAGGGACCATTGTAAACACGAAATGTGACTTGTGACTTATAGTGAGGAGGAGGTTGCAATTGCAGATGCAATGTTCAATCGCAGGTTGCAATTTGAGACATCAGTGTCATTGTATGTTGTGTGTGTGATTTGCGACTTGGAGGAAGAGTTCCCATTCTAACTCCTTGTCACATTCCTCAATTACAGTGACTCCAATGAGTTGCATCGAGGTTAGGACCACTTGGAACATCATAATTTTGTGTTTGAGTTTCGTATCATTGTCTAGTATGACAACTCCTCATTTCCAGTAGCCTGAAATTGGTTTACAAAGATCCTTTGAAGGGTGTTTTTTTTCAAAACATTGTTGTGTCCACCAACAACTTCACATGTTGACATAGGGTATTTGAGTAGCAAGATTCTTTCATTAGTCAAGATAGGTTTTCCTTTAACATCAAGATATGAACCGATCAAGGATAAACATGAAGAACATCGTATTGCAAGCCACTCTATAGTTTCTACAACAACAAGAGGTCCTATCGTGAATCCATTTCCAAGTTAAAATATTCCTGTATTTGTCCCATCTTTCTGAGGTTCTGAAATGACTTGAAACTACTAAAGATTCTGTATAGAATTATGTTGTGATTCCGTATAGGATTTTCCCAATGTTGGAATTCTATAAAATTTCCTTTCTAAAGGTTGAAAAGTTGCACTAACAACAATTTACGACAAACTTGTCTCAATAGGAAAGAGAGAGAAAACAGAAGAATTAGATGCAGGAATATCCATTTCATTTCCTTAGCAGATGCCCTAGTTTCTAGTTCCTCATCACAAATGAAGTTAGCAAATTGGCCCAATCAAAGAGCCTGAATCATGGACATGGTTATTCTTATAATCTTCTTTCTTCTTTAATTGTTTTACACCATTGCCCATCATCATGCAAATTGCCAATGTGTCTTATAACATCGTAAATTGAAAGACATTCCATTTTTCTCTACTCAAAGGCTCTTTGTTGTGGATAGAAATGATATCCTTCATATTGCATTTAGTCGGAAGATCATGAATTGATGTATTTTTTTGAAGAAGTTCATTATGTTTTACAATAAATTCAATGGCTTCATGATTATTCCTCAAAAATGTGCAACAACATGTTCCAAACTAATTATCAGTGATGTCATGCCAGTTGACAGATGGTAATTCCTTAAAGGATCTTTGAGAATGTGACATTGTGTGACATCACCATATGTAACTCCGATGCGATATTGTAACATAATGGAAAGCCACATAGCACCGGCTGCTAGTACGGAGAATGTAAAGTCTCCGAAATGTAACAGTAAGAACCATGGATAGGCCAGTGCTAGCAATATCTTTCAAAGTTGCTCCTAATAATGATTAGCCTTATGGCCTAACTACGGACATGTCCAAACCATGGGAACATGAAAGCATGCATGAGCACAATTTTGAAAATTTCTTAAAACCCTAGTTTTTTAATATACTTAAACACAAACTGCGAGGCAGTACTGAAACATTATCTACAAAACAAATGAATGCAAAATACCATAAATCATAATGTTAAGAATGAAGGTAGACAAGGAAGCATAAGCAACGTGCCTCATGGACATACTAGCACTTGTAGCCTTGATGACAAGAGTTTGACCATTACAATTGACAGGGATATCTATTAAGCACACGCCGATAAAAAAATTTAGATATACAGGCTTAAAATTTTTGGATGGTGTTGTAGCGGCTACAACAATTGGCAAACCACTGGTAGACTCCAACTTCTCTGCCCATGTCTCTATAACATATCGAGTCTTTTTAATACTACAAGGAATTATTGAACTAGACATTATGGTTACTCCTTGAGTTACTTGACCTTTTACAGATATGCCCTTCCTTTGTCTTCCTGCTAGATCCTGTGAGTCATCACACTGAAACAATAGCTCACACATGTAAATCTTCGACGATGATGCATAAAAATGACGAAGAGCTTATTGTATTCAGAGATTTAAAGTGATTTTTTTTTCTGGTGTTTCTCTGCTGCCAGTAGGCTTATTCAGTATCCCAATGGAGTCACTCAAGAAATCACAAGCATTGCTCCACTGCGAGCAGGCTTGTTCAGTATGCCGATGAAGTTACTTGCATCACCTCTCTATGCAGGAAGAATTTATCAATCCTTTACCCTTTATTTGATTAATTTTCTTTTGCGTACACATAGGCATCATTTATTAGGTGTTTATTGTGCCAGGGAGGATGAGGGATCCTAACTTATTTTACGGGAAAGAGAGGTTGTTTCTTATCTGACAGAAACTCAAATATTTCCCTGACTGAGGTTTGCCCTCATGTCACATTTCCATATCATATCTCCCACTTACAGGTGGATAATGAAAACATACCATAAAATATTCAGGACCATTCCAAACATAAGGTTCAGGTTACAGATATAGGTCATATGAACCAATTAGGGTTCCCCATGAGCATCTATTATTTTTCCTTGTTAATGAGTCAGACTCATAGGAAATATGTTCGATACACAATTTTGATAACTGGATCTAAGATATGTTTCCTCTTGGAGTAGCCATCATAACCACATGTAACCATTTTACTAGGGTTTTAGAATTAGGGAAAATTAACCAAATAATATCTTCTAGGGTTTCAGCATGTGCAAAGAGGCATAAGGGAAGCTCAACACGAAATACAGGGTTTGCGGAGAACATGCATTGGACAAGGCTTAGATGAAAATGTGAAATCTAATGAAGTGCCATGAAACATAGAGAATAAATGCAATGCTAGGTAAACAACTAGTGCATGATATGCAATGAGAAGATAAAACTAAGTGTTAAATGATGCATGATGTAATGTAATTGATAAAACTACATTTAATTCAGGAAACAGTACAATGCAATATCATGCAATAAAAATAAGCTAACTACGACTAAAAGGGCCATATAATGCCTATGTAGACACTTGTAAATGAAATGCAGTGAAGACCGATACAAACAAATGAATACAAGATAAATGTATAATTTCATGCAGTAGACTAAACTACCTGCAATAAATAACATACAACAAAAGCATGTCTAAACCCTAAGTAGCCTAAACCTAAAACCCTAACAAGTAGACTCTAATAAGCAAACCCTAACTAGTCTAAACCGAAAACCCTAACTTAACTAGAGAGGAGATTGGGTCATGTGAAGTCAAATTTCCAATGCAATCATCACTGTTGTTATCGACCTACAAAAACAAAGGTGTCAACAATTAGACCTAGTACAAAGTATTGTGCCAAAACGTAAATGTTTACCTATAAATCATGAACAAGAGCAAGGCAGTCACGTCTGGCAAGAGGAAACTGTGCCAGAAAAGATTGTTCCAACCAAGTCGCAACTCTATCATACTAAATAGAATGATAAACTTGAAAACTTTGAGCATTCCTCCACGGTATGCATTCATTTATTCCAAAAATGTCAAGCTAATTTATTGGCATAATTTTAGACATGATATCTTACTCAAGTTGGGTGTTCGTAAACTTAGAAGCACACTATTATATGTAGGGAATTAGGCTTAGATTTATTTTCATGTTAAGAAACAAAAAATTACTATTTGTATTAGAGATTAGAGCTAGGTTGTTTAAGTTAACTAGTAGGAAATCTAGCAAATTAAAATCTAAGACTCTTAAATTGAAAAAATCAAGAAAATATGAAACAAAACTATGATTTAGCAACCGAACAACTGAAAGAAACTAATCACACCTTTTGAAGCTAAAAGCACACAAATCACTTAAAATATTTTGGATGATCAACTTGTGTCCCACGAGTTATAGTTTCTTTGGGTTCAAAGGCTTACAATGGTTGACTCCTTAGTCTTGTACTTACCATCACATTTAATTTCAAAAGTCAAAATGAAAAGCAATTCTCAGGAATAGAAACAATGCTTTGATGTAAGACTAGTTTGGTGGATTGTGTTATGAAACCAGCTCACAAAAAGATAGAAAAGAGAGATCCACGCCTTAGAATTCAGCCTCTTCGAGGGGGCAACCTCCTTTACATTACATAAATGAACAATTCTTGGATGATACAAATGAAAAACCTCCTTTCTATATATAGGAGTCTAAGGGTCACAATATAATCAGAGCCTACATAACAATAATAATATAAGGCACAAAAATAACAATAGAGGGATTCTATGTGGCACAATAGTAACAATATGGGCACTACATGGGCACAACAATATAAATAAGGGGTATAACTACAATAGTAATGGGGTAATCACTAGTATTATAGGGACCCAACATGCCCCTCTCCTTCAAAAAAGTGTTGTCCTCAACGCTTGAGTAGTTCTGGATACTTCTGCATAAAATTCTCATCCTCCCATGTGGAATCTTCAGCGGATAAGTTCTTCCACTTGATAAGATACTCTGAAATTGATCGATTTCGTAGCTGTCGAGTTCTTGTTTCTGTGACTGCTTCCGGTTCCAATATAATTTTTCCTTCCTCGTCAAGTTCTGGCAATATTGTTTGAACTGGGAGCTTGTCGCCTATAACCTTCTTTAAACATGAAACATGGAAAACTGGGTGCAATCGAGAAGCTGCAGGAAGCTCCAATTTGTATGCCATAGTACCAATCTTTTGCAACACCTTGTACGGACCATAATACTTTGGTGATAATTTATTATCCTTCTTAGCTTGCTTGAGGGACATTTGCTTATATGGTTGTAGCCGTAGGAATACCCAATCACCTACATCAAAACTTCTTTCACTGCGATGTTGATCTGCCTGTTGTTTCATTCTATTTTGTGCCAACACGAGGTTATCCTTTAAGAGTTGGAGGACTTGTTGTTGATGTTCGATGTGATGTTCCACTGCCTGAACCTTAGAATTTTCTCTTAAATATGATGTGATGGATGGTGGTTGATACCCATAAAGTGCCATAAATGGGGTCATTTTTGTTGCTGTATGGAAGGAAGTGTTATACCACCATTCAGCCAGAGGCAACCATTTGACCCATTGTGTCTGTTTATCAGATACAAAGCAACGAAGATATCCTTCCAAACATTTGTTTACTATCTCAGTTTGCCCATCAGATTGAGGATGATAAGATGAGCTATGAGCTAACTGAGTACCAAGACAAGAAAATAATTCTGTCCAAAAATTTCCAGTGAAAATGGGATCTCTGTCACTTACAATAATCTTTGGGTTTCCATGTAGCTTTTGAACTGTTTCCATAAATGCAGTAGAAACTGTACTGGCTTTAAATGGATGTGATAATGCACAAAAGTGTGCATACTTGGTAAGTCTGTCAACTACCACCATGATGACACTCTTTCCCTCAGACTTGGGTAAACCTGTGATAAAATCCATTGAAACCTCCTCCCAACGTTGGCTTGGAATGGATAAAGGTTGTAATAGACCCGGTGTCTTAATTGTTTCAACTTTATTTTGTTGGCAAACCAAACATTCCGCCACAAACTTTTGAATATCTGATTTAAGGCCATCCCAAAAAAATTCCTTCTTAACCCTGTGGTAAGTTTTTAAAAATCCTGAGTGCCCTCCTAAGGGAGAAGTGTGCAATTCCATAAGAATCTTTTGTTTTAGCTGGGAATTCTTACAGAGGTATAAGCGATCTTTGTACCATAACGAATCATTTTTCCAGCTAAATGTATCAGAAGTACTGGAATCTTGTTGTAGCTTTCGAATAAGTGCCCACACTTCTTCGTCATTCTTCCATTCCTCCCTTGCTTCGTTTATCCAATCTGGTTGGATAATAGAAATGGCACACAACAATGCTTCCACATCCTCATCCTTTCTTGAGAGTGCATCTGCCACCACATTTTGCTTCCCTTTTTTGTAGATGATTTCAAAGTCATAACCCAACATCTTTGTGACCCACTTTTGTTGCTCTTCAGAGGATAATCTTTGTTCTAAAAAGTATTTAAGGCTATCATGATCCGTTTTTACCTTGAAGTGTCTTCCCATTAGGTAGGGTCGCCATTTCTTAAGTGCATGGAGTATTGCCAACATTTCCTTCTCATAAATAGCTTTGCTTAAAAACTTTCCCTTGATTGGACGACTTTCAAAAGCAATGGGTCTTTCATCTTGCATTAGAACAGCACCAATTCCATTTCCTGAAGCATCACATTCCACAATAAAGGTTTTTGTGAAGTCCGGTGTAGCTAAGACCGGTGCTTGGCACATTGCCTCTTTAAGATGTTCAAAGGCCTTTGTTGCTTCCGAGTCCATGAAAATGAATCTTTCTTCAATAATGTTGTTAGAGGTGCTGCTATTCTCCCATAATTCTTAACAAACTTGCGATAATACCCTGTCAACCCAAGAAATCCTCGCAGATGCTTTATGGATGTGGGGATTTTCCATTCCTTAATGGCTTTAATTTTGCTAGGGTCTACCTTAACTCCTTCATGAGATACAATATGACCCAAATATTCCACCTCCTGGACTCCAAAGAAACATTTGGATCTTTTTGCATATAATTGTTTCTCCTCCAATAGTTGTAGCACCCTGTCAACATGTTCAACATGATCCTTCCAAGACTTGCTGTAGATTAGTATATCATCAAAAAATACTAACACAAATTTTCTAAGGAATGGTTTGAAAATTGAATTCATCAAACCTTGAAATGTTGAAGGTGCATTGGTAAGGCCAAAAGGCATGACCAAAAATTCATAATGACCCTCATGAGTTCTAAATGCTGTTTTCGGAATGTCTTCAATCTTCATTCTGATTTGATGATATCCCGAACGAAGATCCAACTTGGTGAAGTAAATTGATCCATGCAATTCATCCAGTAATTCATCAATGACAGGAATGGGGAACTTATCTTTAATAGTGAGCTTGTTGAGCTCCCTATAATCTGGACACATGCGCCATGATCCATCCTTCTTGTGCACCAATACTACTGGAGCTGAGAAAGAACTTTGACTCGGTTGAATTATACCAGCCTCTAGCATTTCTGCAACCATACGTTCAATTTCACTTTTTTGGACATAGGGATATCTGTACGGCCTGATGTTTGGAGGAACACTTCCTGGAATCAGATGAATAGCATGATCATGATCACGCATAGGTGGGAGACCTTTGGGAGTCTCAAATACCTTGGAATGATTGTCCAGGACTTTTTGGAGATCTGGAGAAATAGATGATTCCAATGTGGAAACATCTAGCGAACATAATTGTGCAATTACACCTCTTTGCTCCTTTTTTAGAAGCTTTGTCATACCATTAGAGCTGATTATCTTTCCTGGTTTCCCTGCAATACCCCTTAATTCAACTTCCTTTCCTTCCACAGAAAATTTCATGAAAAGTTCTTGAAAATTAAAAGCTATTGTACCCAAGGATTGTAGCCATTGGACTCCTAGTACAACATCAGCACCTCCCATTGGAATGGAAAGCATTGGGCTAGTCAATACATATTCTCCCATGGATAGCTTGATATTATGGCACTTTCCAGAACAATTTATTGTTCCTCCATTTGCAATCATCACTTGACACTCTGGTGCTGGATATAGGAAGCAATTCAATTCTTTTGCTACCCTACAATGAATAAAATTGTGGGTGCTTCCTGAATCAATCAACACTATTACCTTTTTCTTCTTGATTTGTCCTTCTATCTTGATGGTTTGAGGAGTGGTAATTCCCGCCAATGCATTACAAGATATGGTCGGATTTATTTGTTCTTCATCTAGGCTTTGTTCCTGGAATATATCCTCTTCTTTTGACCTTTCTTGCTCCTTTTCTTCTTCCTCTTCACAATCTATGTAGAATAATTTCTTCTCAGCACACTTATGACCTTTTGTGTATTTGCTATCACAATTGTAACAAAGCCCTTTTGCTCTTTTTTCTTCCAATTGTTGTGGTGTCAACCTTGTAGGTTGTGGAAGACTATGGGCAACAACACTTCCGTCTTTATAGTTGTGAATGGTATGCTTCCTAGTTGCCATAATTTTGCTTTCCATTTTTCTTGCTAACCTGAATGCCTTCTCTAATGAATCAGGTTCCCAAAGGCGCACATCATGTTGGATATTATCCTTTAAAGACCCTATGAACACATCAATCCTATGCTCCTCTGGAATATCTTTTACCCTTATGTTCAATTTTTGGAACTCCTCAATGTGCTCCATTATTGAACCCTTTTGTTTGAGACTTATCAATTGGCTAAAAAAAGTGTTGCTTTTTGTATCCTCATAATGTGCTATCAATTCTTCCGTAAAAATTGCCCAAGTGATAAATTGTTTACGAGAACAAAGCCATTGATACCATACAAACTGATTTGGTTCCAAATATAAAGTTGCCATACGTACCTTTTGTGTGTTTTGCACATTATTGAGATCGAAGAATTGCTCCATCTGTAATATCCATGTGGCGGGATCCTTGCCATCAAACTTCCTCATATCGATTTTTGGAACATGGTGAGTCTTCGATCCAACATTAGATCTATGGAATCATGATTAACATTTCTTTTGTTCTCATCATGAGTTTCCTTTACTACCTTTTCACCATTAGTGACCCTTTCTTGTAGCAACTTCTTCAATTCATCCATCTTATCATCCATGCCATCAAATTTAGCATCAATCTTAGCTTCCATGCCATCCATCTTAGCTTCCATGCCATCCATCTTAGCTTCCATTCCCTTTATCTTAGATTCCACGCCATTTACCTTAGATTCCACGCCACTTATCTTAGCTTCTGTTAGCTTTTGTGAGCGTGACATTTGTTGCACTTGTTCTTGTAATTTTGATATATCATGTAGCATTTCTTCCTCTTCTTCATGAGTCATGCTAGAGCTTTCAGGTTCCTTACTAGGTGTTTGCATTTTTTTTCCTCGGGGCATCAGTTACCGATAATAATGTTTTACTATGCCCTTTGAATTCCGTTAAACCAAGCTTACACAAAAATTTAAAAAAAACTACACACCTTTTTTCACTTTATAGAAGCCTGATATTGAATCTGATGTATCTCTGTAATTTCAGATCATCCAATTCTGAAATTGCTACCTGTAGTAGCCTTCTGCGTCCTCTTTCCAATGCCACAAGTCTGAGCCAAATTGGATTCTCCAAGGAAGAGTTATGTGAAATCTCCCACAGTGACTTGCTTTTAGACTGGTTCAGTAGAGCGAACTTGTACGACGTGCCACGAGTCACTGTTTCAACCTTTGAATCTAAAACACACGCACAAGAAACTACAGTCCGTCCTCTTTCTGTACCTTTTTACGAAATTTCAATCCGATCCTCAGAGAGAGAGTTATGACGATTTTCCCCAGGTCACCTGTTTTGAATGTAATTCAGGAGTCTGCAAAAAGACCAACTTCCTCAGATCATATCTCCGAAAATATCTCGAGAAAAGCTCTGAAATTCGGACCCAAGGTTCAGCGCCAATTCTTCTCAAATGGGTTTTTTTTGCGACTTCTGAAACGTCACAGAAAAAAAGTTATAGCGAAAATGCCACGATGACCTGTTTGGAGCAGCGAAACCCTAGAATCCAAAGCTCTGATACCAAATGTTATGAAACCAGCTCACAAAAAGATAGAAAAGAGAGATCCACGCCTTATAATTCAGCCTCTTCGAGGGGGCAACCTCCTTTACATTACATAAATGAACAATTCTTGGATGATACAAATGAAAAACCTCCTTTCTATATATAGGAGTCTAAGTGGTCCAATACAATCAGAGCCTACATAACAATAATATTGTAGGGCACAACAATAACAATAGTGGGATTCTATGTGGCACAATAGTAACAATATGGGCACTACATGGGTACATCAATATAAATAAGGGGTATAACTACAATAGTAATGGGGTAATCACTAGTATTATAGGGACCCAACAGATTGTGCATGCATTAGGGCCTTTTCCTAATAGATGGACTCTCCTAATCTTTTATTCAATCCAAAGAAACCTATAAGCTTGATGCAAGTCTAGTTTGATAAGTTATGCATGCATTAGGGCCTTTTCTTGATAGAAAGGATCTCCCAATATTTTACCTAGTCTATCAATAAGCTTGTTTCTCAAAAGCATTGGCTAGTCTATGATAAAAAGACTTGGTTTGTCCATGAATAATAGTAAAACTATGACAACTAATAAAGTAATAAGATTGATAATTTGAAACAGGGAGTTATGGACAAGATAGTTAAAATCTCATGAAGTAAAGACTTGTTTGCATAAGTATGTATAAACATAAAAGGCAAACACACAAAAATATGTACCAACATCTAAAGATATGAAAAACAATGGAAATAAGTGTACTGGGGGCCCTACATGCCTTAGCTTGTACACCAGAGGCTACCAACCAGTGAAAATAGAAAATGGCTACATATATTATTAATAATGAAGCTTAAATCAAAGCTTCTATTGGGTATGTATTATATTCTTACCAAGACTAGCTAGAAGTGTGATACGGCGTATCGGGCATGGCCAACCCTATTTTTTTTTGGGCAGTTTTGTAGATCTGGTCAAAGGAACTACAATTATATTCTTATCTGGGGTTAATGGATTGGGGGTTTATGAATGCTTCGACATGTATATAATGTACTGTAACATTGAAAGAAATATAATGAAAAACCAGTATGGTTTTCCCAATTTTGGGTTCAAAGAGAAAAATCTTTGTGTATATTTGTGTTCTCGCTATTACATCTTTTATGTTTTTGTCTAAGAATTCATTTGCACATATTATTTGTACAGGTTTAAAACCTACAACTTCAATGATGAAGTTTTTGAGTATTGAGATCATAGTAGAAATTTGAAAGTTTGAAATCTAAAAGTTGTTTAGCAAGCTTCACCAGCATTGCTTTTATACATAACATTTGAAACAAACTATTAAAAAAATCTCTTTGTGGCTAACAAGAAACTAATTTGATCCTTCTTCTAGATGTAATTCAACTTCTCCCTCAACCAAAATTATGGGAAAACCGGATATGCTAGGATCTAGGAGAAATTATTCACTAAATCTGTGTTTTAGCAGGCAAACTAATCGTGTTTACTGGACCTCTACATGCAGTTTTTTATGGAACCATTAGGAAATTAACCATCTTAGGGTTATGGGAAAAAAAACATATGTCCCTATTTTTGCCTAAGTAGCCTGCAAGTATCTAACAAATGAGCAATTATGAAAACTACTAATTTCTAGTAAAATTCTAGTAAACTCAATTTATAATGCATACATTTTCATGAAATTTCAAAAATAAAAATAATAACAAAATACCTTAGGAAGTGGTTTATTGATCTGAATCATTTCAAAATTTCATCAAAATGGCGTAAGATAGGTTTATTTAAATTGCAATGTGGTATATTATCATGGCAAAATATTATCAAAATAGAAGACTAACACTAAGTTCCCTAATAGTCTCGACATAGATTGGAATGTCTTTTATTACTTGCAATAGGCGAACTTAAACGAATCATTCTTCAATTCTAGAACCAAATCAAATTTAGAGTGGGTAATGGATTTTCTCAAGTTTAGCCTTTCTGGATGAAGGGGTAAACTAGATGACTGAGGAAGCTCTGAAGTTGAAGGAGTATATTTTATTATAACATTATTATTTATTTATTCCAGGGTCTTTTGATTATTCTTATTACAAGAGAACATTTATTAAGCACCTTTCTTGACCTTAAATTAACATCTTGTAGTTCTATTTGGATGACCAGATAAGTGGGAAAGTGATGTAACTCGATGTTGAAAATAAGTTGAGTTGCCTTATTGCTTGGGTTAGGAATTGGTTGGACATGTACTTGGGTTGGTTTCAAAGGTTGAGTGGGTGGCAGTTATATTCACTGATGTTGTGGAAGTTGTAGTTGCTAAGGTTGTGTCATCTGTTAAGTTTGTGCTTGTGAGGGGTATGGTTGTTGATATTGTGGAGAATATGATTATGTGAGGTATTATTGTTGTGACTGCATAGGATAATGATTAGCAAGCATGTTTCCATAGTCGGGTCCTCACCTTTTTTGTTACCAAGGATGACTTGGGACTTGTTGTGGAGAACATGCTTGCCAAGGCATAATAGAATTCGAAAATTGTAGTGAATATTGCTAACGATAATAACAATAAGTAAATTGAGATGTAGGATCGAAGGGTATGCCTGAGGTTCTCAGATGTTAGGTTCATCTTGGTGCTAGTGTACATAATTGTTTGCATGCTTAATTTTTCCCTTGATAAACTACCTTTAAACAAGGTAAAGAGGGGCATTACTCTATTGAATGTTCTCTTGCACAAATAACACACATTTCACATTGTATAGAGGAAATTCTCCAAGTAGGTATTTATTTCTACATTTAGGACACAGGATAGAAAGAGCTAACTTTTCATCTTCTTATTTCCTTTTAAGCTACAAGGTATATAATTACAAACTAAGGGTATCAAGAAGATCAGTCTTAAAATTTTCTAGCAAAAGTCTTAGTTCAATTCTATTTTTATCACATGTTGTAGATTTTGTAGCTTTAGAAAAAGTATCTCTAATTCCCTAACCAAATATGGATTGACTTCTTAAATACCTCTTGCAAAGCTCACTAATTTACTTGAAGTTGGTTGTGAAACATCTCTAGCTTCCATCAAATTAAGAGGATCATTAGTTTCGTCTAAGATGCTTCTTAAAAAGATGGTCTTAATAGTATCTTAATCATATTTGTTTTTCATAGATCTTTGGATGTTACACAATAGTCTTTCAAGGTGTTCTTCTCAATTCTCTTCTTCCTTTTGTGCCATCTTAAAATTTTCTCAAGCCCCTAGTTTTACAATATTCTTGGTACTTCTTGAGAAAGGTTTAACACATTTCATCCCATGTTTGAATTGTATTTCCTCCCAACCCCTTGAACCAACACAACATTGAGTCTTGGAGGGTGGCAAGAAATAAGTTGAGTTTTTGTGCATCATTTGAATCATCGTAGCTACATCATAATATGCCAAACTAAAAAAAAATTAAAAGCACTAAGATCTTTAGTAATAATACCATGAAAATGAGGTAAGTATGATAGAGGGATATTCTTCATTTCTATGTTATAGTAGGATCTACAATTGGAAACCAAAAAGTTACCACTTCATCATCTCCTGTGCGTGTTTCAACCTATGCATTTACATATGCTTCATCTTCACCCTTTGCGATGTTCATTCCCCCAAACAAGTTATACTCAACCTCTAATGGTGGAGTTTCTAGGTCCTTGACTAGGTTGAAATCCACTTCTGATTCTAGTTGCTAATTTGGCTTGCTTGTTAGTGTTGCTTCCACTATAGGGTTAGCTTAAAAGTTCATGAGTTATGTATATTTTCTTGTTGTGTACCTATGATTTTTTGAGCTACCCACCGTAGGCCTTGGATTTGTCACTGAGGTCCTGCTTGCTTATCCTGTTATGGATTTTCTTGCTAGCAAGTTGGTATTTGAATCGGTGTTTTTATGTGAAATAACTATTATATTCCCCCCTTTAAATCCACCGTTATTATCTCTAGCCTTATTCATGTAGTACGAGCATTGCTTTTGAACCAAAGAGACAACAAACTCACTAAAGTCAATGTGTCAGACTATTACGATTAAGAGAACTTTGAAGTGAGGTCATATTTGCATCTTACCGTCACTATTTCACTCGATCTAGAATGATAATATCAAAAGAGAAAATGGAATTCACACACAATAATTCTAAAAACTAAATTATAAAAGAAAAATAGGCCATAAATGCACAAATTTCCTTTAATATCTCCCTCACAATGACACCAAAAAAGTTATTCAATTTTATTAACTTATATGTTGGACATTAAATAATTAATCTGGGGGTGTATACTTGTGAGATACTAACACCATATATGTAGAGAGTTTTGTTGAGAAATGTAACTAGATTTGGTCTTCATAATTGTTGTACTCATTTCAATATGTATCCTATGTAACAAACAAGAAAATAAGAAAATTATTATTATTATTAAAGCATGGGTTTCACGCTAATTATTGATGGTCTTTTAAGTAAAAGCATGTTCTTCGTGCTTTTGGGGTTTGTTAGGTCCTAGGATTTACTGTTATGAGTCAATAGAGACAACATCATGTTTATAAGACCCTTTCGGGAAATTTGTAATTGTAAAAAGAATTCTTTTTGAGTATAGAAAGTCTTAGAATCTCCAAAAGTACAAGTTGGCCTAAAGGAGGGAATTTGACCACTTAAGAAGTCTATAAAAGGAAGCAGTTTGACCTCATTTGGACACATTCATTCTCAAGATCGATCTATTAAGGAAAGAGTTCGATTTCTAGCTGGGAAGCTAGGAAAAGGAGAGTGAAGTTCTAGAAGAAGTTGGGAAGTCGAAATATCTTGTATTTGGGCTCTATCTCTCTCACACGTGTGAATAAGCAAGGGATTTTGCAGCCAAAAGGAGGCCGAAGTTGCATGTCCGAATTTCTAGGGAGAAAAGTAGTTGCTGGGAAGTAGAATTGCACGAACAAGTTGTTGGATAGAGTGGAATCCTTCTCTTGACCTTGTTGACCTTGGGGAGAGTTGTTTTTCTCTAAGAAGGTCTCTAAAGGAAGATATTTTAGGGTTTCTGCAACAGTTGTTGGGACGAAGTTGTTGGGTCAAGTAATTGGGCAGTCACTGGTAGTTTAAGGGAAAGTATTGAGAAAAGGGTTGACTTGGTACTGGGAGAACTACTTGATCTAGGGATTGGGGCACTGTATCTCATTTGAAGCAGATTCTAAGAAGAGAAGATTTTTTGGGTTTTTCCCTTAGAGGGGTTTTTCCTTAGTTGAGAACCTATATTTGTGTCCTCTTTTGTTGTTGCAATTTCTTGATATTATTTGATGAACAAATCTAATTAAATAACATAAGGAAGATAACTAAGATTCACAAGCAAGTATCAAGGTTAAGAAAATAAGATATAATAAGTTGTCACTTTACATTTTCTAACAAGTTTGAGGCATCAATGGGATTTCCAAACTATAGAAGAAAATATGAACTTCTAATTAAATGCTACAAAAAGGAAAAAATAGTTCTAAAACTAAACAACTCAAAAACAATGCTTAGATGTCTCATTCACTAGATGGAAAGCTCAAAGAAAGGTTTTGTTGGGCATAGAGGACCGTGTTTCACTCAAGCAATATTCCTAAGTGTTTATGTATCGTTATAAAACAAGTCTCGTTTCCAATTTCAGTGGGACTTCTCCTTCTATAACTATTGCCAAAGAAAGGGCATACATGTAAATATGAAAAATAAAGTAAATCAATACATACAATTTACGAGATATGTCTAATCACTAGGTTTTCAAAATGAAGTTTGTTAACACACACGTAGGTTGCAATTGTTTCATTTTTTAAATCAAAGTGTTTATGTAATAAATAGGGAGTTACAAAGCATCTCTTAGCTCTTCAATGAGAGATATTGTTTTGCAAACATACAACAAAACGTAAGCAATGAAAGCAAGTAATTGAACTAAGGAATGAAACAGATTAACCACACAATCCAACAGAATGAATCACAATCTATCACTAATATGCTACACCATAGAATAAGGAAGAAATTAGAGTTATGTGGACCAAGTTGGTGGGCCTTCCCAACCAATGTGGCGCTACTTAGAAACTACAATATCATGATGTGATCATGCATAAATTATATTAGAGCACCAACATTAGTACATTATATTAATAAAAAACAAGTCTCATATATCTATAGTCGTAACCCTATGTTGTCCCAACGATCTAATGATCTGATAACCTTTAAACAAATTACAAAGAAGATTTACAATTGAAAACCCCCAAGACATTTTTGTTCACATGAGTTACATAGTTTATAGATTGCATAAGATGATGAACAAGTGGAATCTATCGAATCCCTTGTTTCATGCATTAGAAGCACTAAATATATATTGTGATGGACATAGGTGGGTAATTTGGTGGATTTTTTGACAAGCTTCAACAACAATCAAACAAGTTTAGACCATGATAAAGTTGGAGGGTATGAAAATAGTAGAGGTTGTTGCCACAACTTTATTTTTTCTCCTAGACGTGCCATCTTTGGGACACTTGACTATAGGTTCAACCAATTAACAACACACACCTTGTCCAACTTTGATCTGTATATGTAAACTTGAAGATTTTTAACAATTTACAAGTGAAAATTATATGTGTTTTGGGTAGAGGATCAATTTATTAAACACATAAAATATGATTTTTATCTTAGTTTTGTAGAAAATAAATAAGACATCAATACCATAATAGGATACATGAGACAACAAATGATGAAGGATTTCACCCATCCTAGGCTATATCTCCTGGTCCAGCTTCCAATGTTGGGCCTCTTCCTTTATGCTAAAAAATATGTGTTTACATCAAGTTACAATGCTCAAAATGCTAAAATAATGTCCTCAATGGCTCTAGAACAGTGAAAAACCCCTAGATGGGCTCTTTTTGCACTCAAAAAAGTAAAAAATTCACTGAGTTATGCTCATGAGAATTTTTCCTACTAATTGTCCTCCAATTCACACTATCTTGCAAATTGTTCTACAAATTCGGCCTTTTGCGACCATATGGAGCAATAATTTTGCCCCTCGCTCGCGAGATTCTTGTCGATTCATGTGCAAATTGTCGAACACTTAATTGCACTATGTCAGCCTTGAACCAAATAAAAAAGGCGTTAAGTGGCACTACCATATTTATTGAATTTGGGGTTTGTTTCACTATTTTTCACCAATGATTAACCAGCACTCCTTTACCCCGGTTGTCGTGGTCAGCTTTCAAAACCCCACCATGGTTAAGTTCCACCATACCATAACCCAACCATTCATTGACTATGGTAAAGTTCCCGGTGGTAAGGTTCAAACCTTGTGCCGATGGTCATATGACCCCGGGGCTAGCCCCCTCTAACTATTACGTTGCGGCTCAACGTTGGTTCCGACGGTTAAATTCTTAGGGTTGTGGCCGTGGGTCGGGCTAGGGCCTAGCCCCTTGGCCCCTCTGCATGCTGTCCCATGGGCATTGGGGTGGCAAGGGGCTAGGGCTTAATCCTCCCCCCCAATGGCATTTTCCGTAAACTTTAAATAAGGTTTACATCCATAGTTTAACAAGTAACAATGTAGGCGGGCCGATGGAGGGCTTCGCTGGCATGTGGTAGGTCTCGCGTTCAAACCTTGCAGAGGCTTTTTGACCTCAACCATAATTTTACATGGCCAATAGGAGGCCATGTGGCAGCCAAGGATTGGCCCACGTGGCATCTCCTGATTGGTCCACCCAATCACACTTGAACCAATAACAAGCCACAAAACAAACCAATGAAAAAATGCCACTTGTCCTCATCCCATTGGCTTATGGGAGGCATACTCACCCTATCCAATCATTTCCCAGTCAGCATACAGACTGCTGACTAGGCATCCACGCAAACTCACTTTTAAAATTTTAGTTGTTTGGTAAATTGATCAGAACGCGCTATCGGGAGCATCTGATGTCGTTTTTGAGAGAAACGAGTTGCATTGGATGCAGGGCGACGAGACCTTTGCTTTGGCGCTAATTTCAATCCAATCTAACCACTTCGAATTTTGAGCATTAAACTGATCTACCAGATCATTCCTCCCAATTGGAAGCTTTTGGACCTCCAAAAGCTCTTTATCAGTCAACAAATAGATGAGGGTACAACTCCCTCACCCTTTCAGTCTCAATCCACTGAAATTTTCTTGAATTTGTCACTTTGAGCTTTTCATGAAAGTACATCACTTTCCCTGATTTTGGAGTCCTAGACATTCTATGAGAGATGAACTCTTGTTGCAATTTTTCAAGATATGCAAAACAAAAAAATGCCCTTGAAGGAATTTGAACATTCCCTCCTCGGTCTTCAATCAATGGAAACTTAAACGATTTCAAGTTCCTTTCACCTTGAACACTGTTGTCATGACGATGCTTAACATGTCTAGCCTTGCACTTAGCTCGAATCTTTACCAAATGTGATCGCCATTGCCATGCACCATCCTTCTTTAAAGCCAAAACATTATGAAACCCACAAGAAGATGTTTTGGGACCAATGTCCTCTTTGTCAAATAGCCTTTGCATTTTTTCTTTTACCTATGCATGCTTTAACATTGACATCTTGTTCACACCAATGTTCAACAATGATGCAACCTGTTGCAAATTCACTTCATTTTGTTTACCTCTTTTAGGAGGCAACATGTTAGACTCCTCAAACATCTTATCACATGAATTAGAAACCTCAATGAAATCATATTTAAAACGTGATTCATATCCTTGAAAGGTTTTAGATTCCTCAGTACCTTCATGTTTGATCATTAACAATGCAAATTTTTTGCTAGCATTAACAATCCTCTTCATTTGTCCCGCATTTACAAGAGATGCATTCAACTTCTTGTTGTGTGATCTAACAATGTACTTACTCCCATTTTTAAACAAAAGATATTCGTTTTCATGGTGATGAAAAATAGCTCTCCTCCATATAGATATGGGCTTCCCAAAACAATACCACATGTATCAATTGGAATTACATCAAGCTCTTCCTCATCTAAAAAGTTTGAAATGATTGCAAATTTCAGTTTACATCTTTGTGTCACATGCAATTTTGCATTGTCACATATCCAACCAAGAGGATAAGGTTTTGGATGAGGAATGGTTTCCAAATTCAACTTCTTGACAATGTCTTCTGAGATAAGATTTGCTTGTGAACCACTATCAAACAGTGTATCTATCTCGGTATGTTTTGAAATGACTCTCAAATAGAGGAAATTTCAACTCATTTAATATTTTACTTTTATCAAAATTACCCAAATAAATGTGTAGTTTATCAAAATAACAATATATATATTTTATTTTTAAATTAATTTATTAGCACAAAATTTAAATTAAAAAAAAAAAACAAACAAACAAACAAACAAACAAACTTACAAATTTTAAATTTAAAGTACCTAAATTTTAAATTTAAGTTAGTTACACGTCATTAAAATTAAATAACCATGTATATTATATTTAAATTAATTTAATAACACAAGATTTAATAAAATTTAAATTAAAAAAGTGAATATAAAATTTAAATTTAAGGTAAATTTAAATTAACCAAATAAATGCATTTTTTTCAAAATAATAGTATATATATTTTATATTTAAATTAATTTGTTTACACAAGATTTAAGGAAATTTAAATTAAAAGGGTAAATTTAAAAATCAAATTAGTTACACGTCGTTAAAAGTATTATCAATACTATAACTTTTATAGAATAAGATATTTACTTTATTTTTAATATTTAATGTAGTTTTGGGTCACTTGGGGACCACTCATGCTTAAGATAGGTAAATTATATTAATAAAAAAATTGCCAGTGCCTAGTCACACCTGTATCTCTTTTGAATTTTAGAGTATTTTCATTGGATTACATATTATGACATGGAAATTCAATGTTAACCTTTTAAAATCAAATTTCCTCTAATTGAATATGGAAAAACTATGTTCTTGTTTTTTCATCTTCAGTTTCATTGAGACAATTTGAAAAACTAGTACTTGCAATGTCCTTACCTTTCAAACCCATGGTTGTGATCTTTGTTTCATCCCCGAAATCAGAACCTAAATCATGTTGTGTAGTTGCAACTATCTTCTCTTTCTCCTTGTTTTTTAACTTTTTGGGTCTCATCTTTGGATGAATTTTCCAGCAATGATCTTCATCATGGCCCTCTTTGGAACAATGTTTGCATGTAATTTTTTCTTTCTCCATCTTGATGGTAGCATTATTCTTTCCTTTTCCTTTGAACTTACCCTTTCCTTTTTCTCCAGACTCAAAGGAACTCTCACTAGTTTCTTAAGAAACATTTTTCCCTCTTGCCTTTAAATGAGTTGCCTGAACACAAACTTCATCTAGTTTTGTAGGGTTAAACATGAGAATGGTATGTTTCAAGTAACTATCCAATCCTCCAATGTATTTGAGAAAAGTATCTTGAGAAGACAAATCTATGCCCAAAATCAAAACACTTTTTCTAAATTCTTGAGTACAACTTTGAACATTTTGCCCCTTAGCTTGCCTAATGTTTTGCCTATCCATAATAGCTTTCTACATGTATGGTAATAGATAATATTTCCTTCTTATTTCAACAACAAAATCATTCCAAGAGGACAAAACTTTACCATGTTTCTTCATGTCTTCTTGAGTTTTGGCTTCCCACCAAATTAGTGTTGCACCTTCCAATCTAAGAGAAGCAAGTTGAATCTTGGTTTCATCATCTTTGATTCTTTGTATCCTACAATACACTCTGAGGAACCCAATTATCTAATCTCTCTGCATTTATCTCTCCATTGTACATAGGCAATTCAAACTTAATATCAAGCTTAAGCAAAGGAGTTTTACCATGACCTTTTGGAGAATTTAGAGGTGTTTGTGAAAGGGTAGAAGAAGTTGAATATGGGGATGAGGATGGAGGTGAGGGTGTTGGTTTGTCACTATTCCCTCCATTCCCTTTTGGAGGATTGTCTCCTTTTCCTCCATCTCCTTTTGGAGGCTTTGAGCTCTCTCCATACAATCTGGAATTCCTCTCCTCATAAAGAACCTTAACCATCTCAGACATCTCAAAGAATGCTTTTCTGAAAGTTTTCTCATCTTCATGACCTTCTTCATGTGCCATCACTATTGAAGCATGAGGTGTGTTTGTTCTCCTTGAAACAAATTGATATCTTGGCTCCATAAGTTATCATTCTCCTATTTTGAGCTTCAACCTTGTAAGCAACAGAAAAACACTTGCAAACAAGTCAAATCTTCATAATAACCTGCTGCTTTGATACCAAAATCATCGGTATATGTAAACTTGAAGATTTTTAACAATTTGCAAGCGAAAATTATATGTGTTTTGGGTAGAGGATCAATTTACTAAACACATAGAAGATTATTTTTATCTCAGTTTTGCAAAAGTAAAGAAGACATCAATACCATAACAACATACACAAGACAACAAATGATGAAGGATTTCACCCCTCCTAGACTACATCTCCTAGTCCAGCTTCCAATGTTGGGCCTCTTTCATTATGCTCAAAAATATGTGTTTACATCAAGTTACAGTGCTCAAAATGATAAAACAATGTCTCCAATGGCTCCAAAACAGTAAAAAGCCCTTAGCTTGGCTTTTTGCACTCAAAAAGGTCGAAAATTGACTAAGTTATGCTCCAGATAAGCTTTCCTGCTAACTGTCCTCCAATTCACACTCTCCTACAAATTGTTCTACAAATTCCACCTTTTGCGACCACGCGGAGCAATAATTTTGCCCCACATCAACGTGATTCCCGTCGATTTTGGAATTTTCAAACACTTAATTGCACTGTGTCAACCTTGAACTAAATAAAAATGCGCCAAGTGGCGAGACCATATCCGTTAGATTCGAGGTTTCTTTCACTGTTTTCCACTGATTATTAATCGCATTCCTTTACCTCCGTTGTTGTGGTCAAGTTTCAGAACCCCGCCATTGCTTAGTTTCACCATACCATAACCCAACCATTCGTTGACTATGGTAAGGTTCCCAGTGGTAAGGTTCAAACCCCGCATCGATGGTCATATATGGGGTCATATGACCCTGGGGCTGGCCCCCCTCCAACTGTTTTGTTGCGGTTCAGCGCTAGTTCCGACGATTAAATGTTGGGGCTTGTGGCCATGGGTCGGGCTAAGGCCTAGCCCCTTAGCCCCTCCGCTTGCGGTCCGTGGTGTTGAAAATGCAACATGATGATGGAGCTTAGTGAAAATAAGTCGCCTTCACTAAGTGGGCCCGCAGGCTATTTTTGGCGCAAAGTTTATTTTTAGACATATGGGCTGAGTCTATTTTTAGACTACCAGTCTAAAAATAGAACAGTCGAATATTATTAGCTCTTAATAAGGAAATATGCTTTTCCTATGGGTTAGTTGAGCTATTGCATGATGGAATTCAGTTAGAACTCAAGTGATTAAGTTTGGTGGAGTTGATTGAGGAGTTGATGGAGTTGTGTTCAGTTTGACTTAGTTGAACTAGTTGTATTTAGTCTAACTGCCAAATACACTAGTGATGAGTGTTGTGAATTAATTATTAATTAATTCACTAATTATTAACTCATAAATCAACTAAAGAATACATCAGTTAACTCAGTGCATGGACAGTTCAGTGGAGACAAGTGTTATAGGTGGGTGAAAGGGTGAGACTACTATCAATTGCGACTATAGTTGTGCATGAGATTTGCATAATCATTGATGGAGATTGCCAATGAGGATTGCACAGTACAGGGCAAGGGAATTCGAACTTGGATCAGATCTATTATCGTTTTGGATTACGTAGTAGAGGTAGGCAAACAGTGGAGGAGATTTGAACCCGTAACTTGTTCAAATCTGAGCTAGTTTGTGTGTAGCAGGTGGAGATAGTATTGAGTACTTGTGAGGAGTATTGTACTATGTATTGTTACATGTTCTCTATCATTATAATATACAGATAGTTGGGGGTTTTCAGTTGTATGCTTTCCCCAGTACATACTGTGTTGATATGTGTGATTGATGTTTCAATGTGTGCATGTGATTGTTTCTTAATTCCGCAAATTGATGATTAACATAGAGGAGGTTATGTATTATGCATGCATTCTGCAAATAGTGTATAATCAAGATAATCTCTATGAATAAGCGTTATATTATTCAAAATTTCTACATGGTACCAGGGCTGACTGATTTGTAGAAAAAGTTCTACGTGGTATCGGAGCGAAGTTGATCATCAGATCTATTATTCAGAAAGTGATTACATTTTATTTCTTCAGGCAGAGTCTGTGATCGGGCCAGGTAGCCTCTAGATTCATCCTTCTTTTAGAAGGTGAGATATCCGGTAAATGCCCATACAGTCAATCTCTGTACGAGAAATACTTTGTTCTCACGAATTTTAGATCAGAAGCGGTTGAGTTTTGAGCTGGTGGAATTCTAATTTTCAGCAGTGTTTTCTTGGTGTCGAAGTTGAAATGTCTTTCAACGGATTGCGATTGGAGTATGCCCTTGAAGGCAGCTCGAATTATAGTTCATGGAAAGACAGGATGGAGGTGGTGTTAGATGACAATGGGTTGAAGGAGTTCATAGAGGCTGAGGTCCCAAAGCCTACTGATGCTGCTCACGTTGATGCTTGGCAAAAGAAGACAGCAAAGTGTCGAAGGATTCTGTTGGAGGGCGTGAAGGATCACATTGTATCCAGCCTGCATGGAAGAGCTTCTACATACTTGATGTGGAAAGCGTTGACAGATTTATTCCAAAGCAAGAGCGACCAGAGGAAGTTGGCACTCAAGGATAAACTCAGAAACATTAAGTGTGAGAAAGGAGACAGTATGCCCAAGTATCTCACGAAGTTCACCCAATGTCGAGATGAGCTGGGAAGTGTGGGGGTGACTGTCGATGATGAGGACTTGGTGAGCTTGGCTCTCCTTGGTCTTCCAAAGAGTTGGCATTCCTATGACTCTGTCAATGGTCGGGAGAAATTGCCAGGATGGGAGAGACTTTGGTCTGATCCTGTGCAAGAGGAGATCAGGTGGAATACCAGGTATGGATCTTCATCAAAGGCATCTGATGAAGAAAATTGCGCTTTGGCTGCCAAAGCAAAGAAGGGGAAGAACAAGAAAGCTTCTCATTCCGGTGCGAAAGGCAAGAAGCAGGACATGTCCAAGGTGAAGTGCTTTCACTGTCACCAGCACGGACATTATGCCACAAATTGTCTATAGAAGAAGAAAAATAAGCAAGCTGCTGGATTTGCAGCGGGAGAGGCCTTAGCCTCGCAGTTTGAGCTGCATTTTTCACTGATCACTTGCTTGGTATCAAGTGTGATGGGATCGGTATGGTTCTTGGCCAGTGGTGCATCTTTTCACATGACAGGAGATCGAGATTTGTTTTTTGATCTGGATGAGAAAGATCTTGGAGTGCACATCGAGATGGGCGATGATGGTAGATACAGTGCGACCGGTATCGGTACCATTTCCTTTGAGAGGGAGTCTGGTAAACCCTTTGTATTGAAGGAAGTGATGCATGTTCCAAGATTGAAGAAGAATCTTATCTTTGTGGCGATGTTAGAAGACAAGGGATATGATGTTGTCTTCAGCGAGGGAAAGGCTTTCCTGCACAGTAAGACAACTGGAGAAACCCGGAAGATAGGGGTTTGATTCAAGAACCTTTATCAATTGCATGTAGATGGCTGCGCAGCAATGGCATGCAAGGCAGCAGGATTGGTGAGCCGGGATGATGGCGAGTTGTGGCACTGGAGATTGGGCCACCTTCACCATCGAGCCTTGAAGATACTGTAGCAGATTTCTACTGGGCTTCCTAAAGGCACTCTTGCGTAGTCAGATCAGTGCAAGGGGTGTACTTTGGGAAAATTTGTGAAAGCCACCTTTCACGAGAAGGATAGTCGCGCCACGACGATCCTTGAGAGAATTCACACAGACGTGTGTGGACCTTTCTCAGTAGCTTCGACAGCAAAGCACAAGTACTATGTGATCTTTGTTGATGATTTCTCTCGAAAGTGCTGGATCTTCTTCATGCAGAAGAAGAGCGAGACATACTCAAAGTTCTGTGAGTTCAAAGCACTAGTCGAGAAGGAATCAGGGAAGAAGGTGAAGGCTCTTAAGAGCGACAATGGTGGTGAATTCATCTCTGGCGAGTTCAAGGACTTCTGCAGCGCAGAAGGGATTTGAAGAGAGCTCATAGCTCCTCATAACCCACAGCAGAACGGGGTTGCTGAGCGGAAGAACAAAACAATCGTGGGTGCTGCACGGGTGATGTTGCATGATCAGGGCCTACCCCTTCACTTGTGGGTGGAGGCATGCAATACTGCAGTATATGTGCAGAACCGTTGTCCTCACAAGATACTTGGCATGACTACACCCAAGGAGGCTTATTCTAGTAAGAGGCCTGATATTTCCCATTTGAGGATTTTTGGTTCTCCTGTTTACATGCATGTGACGAAGGATGCCAGGAAGAAGCTGGAGCTGACCGCAGAGGTTGGGATATTTGTGGGGTACACTGATACGCCCCACAACTATCGTGTGTATTTGCCAGACACTCGCAAGACTGTTGTGCGACGGGATACCAAATGTTAGGAGGAGAAAGCCATGAAGTGTTCGCTTGAGAGGGAGCCACACTTGCATGTAGATGAGGAGCTATTAGTTCCTAAGGAGGAGCTTCAGGACGTGGATCAGCCACAAAATGAAGTTCATGGAGTGGAAGAGACCACTCATGTAGCGCCAACCATCAGAGGGCGAAAGCGCACTACAGAAGCTGAGCGACTGGTTCAAGATGCAGAGAAGGTTGTAGGACCACCTACAGCACAGCGCAGACAGAGACAGTCACCTGATCGGTACACTGGATACATGGCTCTTGTGAGGAAATGTGTCGTGACTGAGATATCCTCTTTCAAGGAAGCTGTGGAGGATCCTGCATGGGTAGATGCCATGGTAGAAGAGTATGATTCGATTGTCAGAAACAGTGCATGGGAGATTGTCCCAAGATCGGAGGGGAAATCAGTGGTGGGTTCGAGATGGATCTACAAAGTGAAGCAGGCAGCTGACAGGAGTGTGGAGAAGTACAAGGCAAGATTTGTTGCCCGAGGCTTCTCACAGATAGAGGGGATCGATTATGAGGAGACCTTTGCACCTGTCGCAAGGTATTCTTCCATACGGACGATTCTTGCTCTCTCAACGCAGATGGAGTGGCACATCCATCAAATGGATGTGAAGACTGTGTTCCTCAACGGAGTCATTGAGGAGGAGGTGTACATAGAGTAGCCTGAAGGTTTTGAGATCTTCAGCAGTGATTCGCATGTGTGCAGGCTCAAGAGAGTGTTGTATGGGTTGAAACAAGCACCTCGTGCTTGGTACACAATGATAGACAGTTATTTCACTGGACTTGGATTCTCCAAGAGTGAGGTGGATCCTAACCTATACCAGATTGTGGTGGAGGGTAAGTTGCTGATCATTGTACTTTATGTAGATGATTTGATTTTGACGGGAGATGAGTTGTTGATACTTTCATGCAAGGAGGATCTTGCCAGAGAGTTTGAGATGAAGGACTTGGGCCTCCCTCATTATTTCCTGGGATTGGAAATTTGGCAGCATAGTGATGGACTATTTGTTTCTCAGGGTAAGTATGCCCGGGAGATACTGGAGAAGTTCAACATGCATGGCTGCAAGCGTGTTGATACTCCTCTTCCTGGAGGTTGGAGGAAGGAGGATGCTACTTCAGCGGAGGTAGTGGATGCCACTATTTATCGACAATTGGTGGGGTCGCTTATGTATCTGGTCAATACACGACCCGATATATGCTATGCTGTTAACCAGCTTTCACAAGCTATGGTTAAGCCAACCAAGCTCTTCTAGAAGGTAGGCAAGCATGTATTGTGTTATCTCAGAGGCACAACGAGATATGGACTATGGTACAGACAGGAGGATGAGGTGAAGCTATGTGGCTTCACGGATGCAGATTGGGCAGGGAGCCCAACGGACAGAAAGAGCACATCTAGAGGGATCTTCAGTATCGGGTCGACAACAGTTTCTTGGTACAACAGGAAGCAGAGATCCGTGGCACTTAGTTCAGCAGAGGCCGAGTATATGGCAGCAAGTTTGGATTCATGCGAGGCTATATGGATGAGGAAGATCTTGGTCGGGTTGTTCGGGTCACACTTGGAGCCTACTGTGATTTATTGTGATAACCAAAGTTGCATTAAACTCTCGGCTAATCCAGTATTTCATGATAGATCCAAGCACATCAACATCAGGTACCATCATATCAGAGATTGTGTGCAGTGGAGAATCGTGTTACTTTCATACATTCCCACGGAGGATCAGGATGTTGATATCTTGACGAAGGTGCTCACCAGGAGCAAATTTGAATACCACAGAGGCAGGATAGGGGTTGCAGATAATCCATATCTTGTTGAGAGGGAGTGTTGAAAATGCAAGATGATGGAGCTTAGTGAAAACAAGTCGCCTTCACTAAGTGGGCCCGCAGGCTATTTTTGGCGCAAAGTCTATTTTTAGACTATGTCTATTTTTAGACATATGGATCATGGTCTATGAGTTGCAGGATGCTATTTGTGGATGATTGGTCATGTTGGTAAAAATAGATGGACCTCTATTTTTAGACATATGGGCGGAGTCTATTTTTAGACTACCAGTCTAAAAATAGAACAGTCGAATATTATTAGCTCTTAATAATATTTGGACTATAAACATTATCTTATCCTCTTGCAGCACTTCAGTTCGAGCTACGGATGTGGCACATGCAACTGCCAGAGGGAAATACGCTTTTCCTATGTGTTAGTTGAGCTATTGCATGATGGACTTCAGTTAGAACTCAAGTGATTGAGTTTGGTGGAGTTGATGGAGTTGTGTTCAGTTTGACTTAGTTGAACTAGTTGTATTTAGTCTAACTGCCAAATACACTAGTGATGAGTCATGTGAATTAATTATTAATTAATTCACTAATTATTAACTCATAAATCAACTAAATAATACATCAGTTAACTCAGTGCATGGACAGTTCAGTGGAGACAAGTGTTAGAGGTGGGTGAAAGGGTGAGACTACTATCAGTTGTGACTATAGCTGTGCATGAGATTTGCACAATCATTGATGGAGATTTCCAATGAGGATTGCGTAGTATAGGCCAAGGGAATTCGAGCTTGGATCAGATCTATTCTCGTTTTGGATTGCGCAGTAGAGGTAGGCAAATAGTGGAGGAGATTTGAACCCGTGACTTGTTCAGATCTGAGCTAGTTTCTGTTAGCAGGTGGAGATAGTACTGAGTACTTGTGAGGAGTATTGTACTATGTATTGTTACATGTTCTCTATCATTATAATATACAGATAGTTGGGGGTTTTCAGCTATATGCTTTCCCCAGTACATACTGTGTTGATATGTGTGATTGATGTTTCAATGTGCGCATGCGATTGTTTCTTAATTCCGCAAATTGATGATCAACGTAGAGAAGGTTATGTATTATTCATGCATTCCGCAAATAGTGTATAGTCAGGATAATCTTTGTGAATAAGCGTTATATTATTCGAAATTTCTACACGTGGGCATTAGGGTGGCCAAGGGCTAGGGCTTAGCCTGACCCCCCTCCCCTAATGGCGTGTTCCATAAACTTTAAATAAGGTTTGTGTCCATAGTTTAACAAGAAACAACGTAGGTGGGACAGTGGAGGGCTTGGATGGCATGTGGTAAGTCTCGCGTTCGAACCTTGCGGAGGCAGTTCGACCTCAACCATAATTTTACATGGCCAATAGGAGGCCATGTGGCAGCTAGGGATTAGCCCACTTGGCATCTCCTGATTGGTCCACACAATCACACTTGAACCAATAACAAGCCCCCAAATGAACCAATGAAAACATGCCACTTGTCCTCATCCCATTGGCTTATGGGAGACACACTCGCCATGTCCAATGACTGCCCAATCAGCGTATTGCTAACTAGACATCCCTACAAACTCATTTTTTAAATTTTAGTTGTTTAGCAAATTGATCAAAATGCGATATCAGGAGTATCAGATGTCGGTTTTAGTGAAAGGAGCTGTGTTGGATTCAGGATGACGAGATCTTCACTTTGGCGCTAGTTTCGAGCCAATCCAAACACATTTTGAGCATTAAACTGATCCACCGGATCATACTTGGAATCAATATGATGGATATATAAGCATCTCAAGGCATCTAGGAGGAAAACCCATGTCTTGTTTTTCATTCTAGAGGGGTGAAGACATGCTAACCATTGAGGTGGGTTGTTGGATGTTTATATAGGTTATAGGACCTTGACTAATTAAACAACAAAATTACCTTGTAACATTTTAAGTGACTTTTCTACTGAAATTATGGAAAGGGGTATACTAATGAGGTAAAAAAGAAATGATTATATGATCGAAAAGGGGTGACTGGCAGTGAAAATGGCATCAATTCAAAACCCTGATAATTGCCATAATTGTGTAATAGGCCTACTTTGTGTTTAGTGGGTAATAAATGGGCCCACTAATTACTTATAGGGAAGAGTACAATAATAAGTGGAAGTTGGCATAGGTCACAAGGTGTACTTGTGATAAAGTATATATACACATAAGGACCATTATATTAGATATGTTGGATGTTGAGTTTATGTTATTCTGAGCATGAATTGTGAAGAAATTTCTTTCATAAGGAGTATTTGATGGTGTTACCCTAGCTTGGCTTCTCTCTATATGTTTGTCTAATACGTGGATTCATTTTATTAGTATAAAGTTAACGAATTATAACTTTTTACATACTAAGGTTCACTACATAACTCTTCAAGATAATTTCCCAACCTAATCTTCACAAAACTTTCAATCCTTCTGATCTGTTTTTTCTAAGGCTAGGGTGCTATATTCTTTTAATAGGTTAAATTGAGTATAATAATGGGAAACCATTCAAACGGGGAAAAGTCTAGTAGCTAAGGAATTACATACCAATAGCCAAGGGTACCCTTCTTAAGTGGAGGAATGAGTTGGGTAATTTACTAAGTTTATAATCATTGGAGATAAGCTTGTTGATTATTTTCGCATAAAGACAAGGGGATAACATATGGGCCTACCTCTCATAAGTGGTTTGACAAAATATATTATCCCACACAAGTGGGTGACATGAAAATACTACCCCTTCCTAGTGATGAAAAATGATACATACGTTATTTTCATTCATCTAGGAAATATTTACCATACAAAGTATTGATATGAAAGCATTTACAAACTTAGGCTGCACAAGTTGAAGCTTAACTAGTGATAAAACCGTTTATTGCTATAGCTAAATTTGGGGAATTTTTTGAGGTCTAAAATGGACCTCGTATGGAAAATAATAAAATAATATTAAAAAAATAAGAGATGAAATTATAAAGGATAAGAAAGAAAACAATATTTTAATATATCGTATTTTTGGCTTTTATCCTTATAGAGTTACTCTAATGTTAAGGGTTGGCACCCATTAGATGCAAAATTAAATTCCATATCTAATGAGTACCCACTGCATGCTTTCAAGTAGACACATTGAAAAAATTGAAAATACATGAAAAAATGTTGAAACACAAATTTTCATGTATTTTCAATTTTTTCCAGTATGGGCATACTCAAAAGTATGCAGAGTGGATAATTCTGCATCCAACAGGTGCCCACACATGAGATTTGAGTAAACGTATGAGGAGATAAGTAAAAAAATCAACTAAAAGAGGAGTAGTTTTCTTTTCTTTCCCTCCAAAAATATTTATCCCCGGGGATGACGTCAACATCTTCAATCTTATTGGTTCTTTTAAAGTTTATTTCATTAATAAATACTTCATTTTGAGGCCTTTTTTTGACCCAAAATTCTCTTAATGTCTAAGATATTTCAAGCGTCAAAATTGGGATATTACAAAAAACTTCATATGAAAGTGGTACTAATGTAAAAATCTAGAGAAAAGTGCCTTGTAAAAGGACACAAGCACCCTAAAATTGCCACTAGAATGTGACAAAACTCTAAAGGATTAGAATTTTATACACATACAACTAGCATATAGGATATGTATAACATGTGTGGAAGAAACACACATGCATAGTGCATTTAAAGACAATGAAAGTGCATAATGACCAAGCACCAATACACCCATAGAGATATGGATAGTAGAAGCCAACCCAAAATCTTGCCACCTTTTTTTTGGTAAAATGTTTATGGAAAACATCTTATAATGTGAAGAAGTGTATTGTGAAGGTTGATCTTGAGAATGAGAGAGAGAGAGTGTGCACCGATGTAAAAGGGAAAGAATGCTCTTTGTCCTTTGAAAATTGAAGAACATGACGACATTATGGAACACTTAAAAATTGGTGACATAAATATTGGATAAGCAAGTGAATTAAATGTTCAAAATATACTAGACCCTATCTAAATAGTCAAAGCACAAGTTTATTGGGTTTTACAATTGATGGCACCACCAATTTGCAGGAACTAAAATACAAACATATGAAAAGTAAGGGACACCATTTGTATATTCTCCATAAACCCTTGGAGAGGGATTTATATTAATATTATCATTCTTGTGTATAATTCTATTATACAAATTCTCCCCTTACATAATTATAGGTGACCATAAGAACTATTTCATAAATGGATATCCATAACATCTCCATGAATTTATGGATAGATCTTCACCACTAACTTATTTATCCTTGTCTCCTATTCTTACATAGACTTCTAGAATTGGTCTACATCATTACAAATCCATCATATTATTTAGACATTGGTCATGACCACAAGTAGGAGTTATTCCTTCACACTCCCACTTAATGGTTACTTACAATCCAATCGCTTATCTTTTTCAATGGTCCTTTGAATTGGTCTCATCTTCATATTATTCTTTGATGCTCTCCATCTTTAAACTTCTTCAACTATATGCTTTATCTTCAACATTTCTCTTTTGCGATCTTTGGTCTTCTTAATTATTCATCGCAGTCTTCATTTTTCAACTTGCACCTGCAAAATATAAACATTGTTGAAGTCCATATAGAAAAGTTAGCATCCACTAGAGTACATGGGTTTCCAACCACTATATCTTTCAGTTTTGTAGGAAACCTTTGCTCATACATGGTTCATTAACCGTTCTTCAACCACAAACATTTTTACTCCTCCACACATGTATGAACTTTTGACAAATCAATGCACCTCCATCAACAATTTCATGAAAATGCTCCCTAAGATCTCCACCTTCATAATCCATTTTGCAAAATAATTTAGAACTAGATCTAGTTGTGTGTTGCTTAAAATTGGAAATTGTGTAACATAAAATATATAATCATGGGAATAATGAGAAGATAAAACAATGTCATTCTCTACAATTTCATCTAGTGGATGAGTGCATAATTCAATAAATTTCAACCGTTGATGTGGATCTTGAAGAACAATCTTGGAATCCACACTTAAAAAAAGTTGCTCTAGAGTATGAACTTGATCTTGCAAGGTGTGGAACATTATGTATTTGTCACGTTGTTACATATGGAGGAGGACATTTTTAACTTTCAAGGCCCTAATTTAATGTACTAAAAGGATGATCTCTATTTAAAGCGAGGATACTTCATGCAACATGCCATTATGGAATTTTTTTTATTTTTTATTTTTACGTTTTCCATGGTTGTAAATACATCAATATATGAATCTATAAAAGGTAAAAATAAAATAATCTAGAACAAAACTGAGGGGTCAAAGAATGAGAATGGACTCAAATAGAAATTATATGTAACATAGTTACAAATGACTTGTTGTACAAACTTTGATTATGCCAATTTATAGATATAAAAAAGTATACAATGTAAGAAAGCGCGGTCTGAACATTTTATATTTTTTCCCTTTCTCCAACACATTTTTCGATGAGTTTTACCTAAAATCTAGCAAAAAATTGTCAAAATGGCAGATTTGAGTTGTTAAATATGTAAAGACCCAATGCCCTAAAGGTTTTTCAAGGCTTTTAACATATTTATGCATTCAAAAAATGCATTTCAAACAATTAAAAATATTGCTCTCACCAAGAATTGTATTGCCAAATTCTTTTGAAAGCAACAAAATTTTAAAACAATTAGACTTCGCCTTGAAAAAATTGGCACTTAAAAGGGAGTATGTATGAAGGAGACATGCCCTAGGAAGGTTGTTAAAATGAGGAATAGAGAACAATAAAGCTAAAAAAATACCTTGAATGTTTAAAAAAAAACAAAACAAAACAAAACAAAAAACAAAAAACAAAACAAAACAAAACAAAAACAAAGAGAAAAAAGACCCATGGATGGTTGATATATCACCATTTCAAGCTAAGGTGCTAAACTCAAATTTTCAATGGAGAAGGGTCCCAAAAATGTTACTTGTTGATGTTGACCATATGTTTAATGTGCATGTTGACATTGAATTGCTAATTGTGGAAGTGTTGATAGTATGTTGATGTGGTTTAAACATCAACTAGATAAGGTGATGTGAAAGCACTAATGCACTAAAACATGTTGATGTGGTTTAAACATCGACTAGATAAGGTGATGTGAAAACACTAATTGGACATGTAATGCTTAATGAGAAAACCCATTTTTTAATTGATTGAGGATAAAACCCATATTTTTAATTAAGGTCCATTTAAACTGTCTGGCCACAAAATAAACTATTCACTTTAACAAGTATTAATATTAATATGCGCACCGGAAGTTTAACCTCCTACCCCATGCTCTGGCGATCGAAGGACCTGCGCGCGACCTAGAATCCCTGACACCGCTTCCGCGCCTCTGCGCCTGGCAGCGCTGCTGCTAGGCCCGCGCCCCTCATCTGCTGGCCTCCCCTTCTTCGCTCCTGGGCCTCCTGCCCTCCCCCAGCACCGGGGCCTCCCCCCGGTAGTCCTCTCGAGGTTTTCCCAGAGATCTGACTCTCCAATGGCAGAAATGGATCCCCCGCCTCAGGATCCAGAAGACTTTGAGAAAATGTTTGCCTCTCTCATTCCCGAGAGCGCAGCGGGAAAAATCCATCCTACAGCCTCCAAGTTCATCAAGAAATTAGATGAAATACCAGAAGTATCTCTACCTCCTTCCCTCCCGAGGAGAGCAGCAATCTCCTTAGCAGAAAGAGGCCTGGTCGGCCAGTTCACGGGACTGTGGCCCTCCCCAAGATCAGTTCAGAGATGGGTCGAGAGAAACTGGAACTCGATGGTGCAAGGGAAAATAGCAATCAGGTTTTGTGGCAGAGGATTTTACACCTTTCTATTCGAATCAATGGAGGACAGGAACCTCATCTTCAGAAACGGCCCCTATTTCATGGACTCCCGGGGTCTCTACTTAAACAGATGGACTCCAGACTTTGACCCAGAAATGGATGTCCCCAACGCTGTCCCCGTCTGGGTCCGTCTGCCCCACTTGCCGCTTCATTGCTGGGGGGATGAGTCAGTCAAAGCCATAGGGAACGCAGTTGGCAAATACATTGATAGATCTGAACCAAAGGAGAACATGCATGCATGCGCGAGGATCTGTGTTGAAGTAGATCTGGGGAAAGGACTGCCGGAAGCAATCAAACTCAAAGTCGATCAGTGGACGCACATTCAGCAAGTGGACTACGAGCAGCTACCCTTCAAGTGCAAGGTATGTCATGAATATGGGCATTTCGCTAATAGATGTAGCAAATCTAAAATAAATGTTCCTGAAGGCAATGTCGAAACCCCCGAGGGAGCTTGGGAGCACGTCAAAAAGAAAAAATCAAACCCCCCTCCAGGCCCAAGCTCAAAGGTTCCCCCTGAAAACCCCTCCCTTCCTTCTCATCCCTCTGGCTCTGCCCCTTCTTTCCCCTCCTCCTCCAACCCCTTTGAAACCCTGTCCGCAGAGGACCCTCCATCCCCCCCCCTTCCCCTCGAGGTACCGCCATCGTTATCTCCTCCCCTATCTCCCTCCCCCAGCCCTCTCCTCCCCCAACAGTGGAAAGAATCTTAACCAGAAATAAATCAAAGGAAAACAACCTCTCCACAGATCCCCCCAGAAAAGTTGGAAGAAAGTCTAATAAAGAGATTAGAGATGAAAACGCTGCAAAAGAAATGGCCACCGGAATGCAGCAACCAATGGACACATTTCTAGATAAATCAAAAGGAAGCGGAGAAAAAATGAAAGAGAAAAGCGGGGCAAATACCAAACAAGGAAAATGATGATTTTGGTCTCCTGGAATTGTAGGGGGATGGGCTCCTCCCTAAAAACAAATGCAGTCCGGGATCTCCTCAAATCTGAACATCCAGACCTTCTCCTTCTTCAGGAGACCAAAATCACGGAACAAGAATTCCAAAACCACATAAAAAGAAGCAAAAGCTATGCAGGCGTAGCAACAAGTGCAGCTGGCGCCTCAGGAGGCATAGGAACACTATGGGACAAAAGAAAATGGGAACTCAAAGAGCAAAAGTCTTACAGCTGGTGGGTAAGAACAGACATGCAGAACAAAGCCTCAAAAGAGGAATACTCTATATACAACATATACGCTCCTAATCATTATAGGGACAAAGCTTCATGCTGGGAATCAATAACATCAGACCTCATGACAGTACAGGGAAGGAACATTTTCCTTGGAGGTGACTTAAACCTTATAAGGAATGCTGACGAGAAATTGGGAGGAAACTACTATGCTGATCCCTCAAGAGACTCACTAGAAGCAATAATCCAAACCCATAATCTAGTGGATATTCCTCCGCACAACGGGAGATTCACCTGGAGCAATAAAAGAACCGGCAACAACAATATAAAAGAGAGATTAGATCGAATCCTCGCTCAAGAAAGAACAGTGGCAAGATTTTCAAATATCCAAAGCAAAATCATCCAAGGATACATTTCAGATCATAAACCTGTGGCTCTGACTTTAGACAAAGGAAAGAACATGGGGCCTCTCCCCTTTAAATACAACAAGGCATGGGACAGCAAAGAAGAATTCCGAAACTTGATCAAGGAGCAGTGGGCAAAAGAAATTATTGGCTCGCCCCATTATATTTGGGAAGCTAAGCTCAAATCCCTCAGGACTGTTATCAAACGATGGGCAAGAAACCACGCTGCAGAGGAAAGTAAAAAAAGAACTGATCTCCAATCACAGCTTGAACAATGGAGCCAGGAAAAGGAGCGAATCCAGTATACAGAGGAAGATCAGGCCAAAGAGAATGAAATGTACAAAGAATTGTATAAGCAGAACAGGATGGAAGAAGAAGAGCAGAGACAAAAGTCTCGCTGCCTTTGGCTCAAAGCCGGAGACAAAAACACTTCCTTTTTTCACAACAGCCTAAAACTCAGGCGGGCAGGGAACCATATAGAGAGAATCATGATTGATGGAAGAGAGCTCAGAGATCAAGAGGAAATAAAAGAGGCTGCGTCCAGACACTTCTGCGCCCTCCTATCCGCAGACACTCAGCCCAACGATAATGCGGAATTCCTCAGCCTAATCGAAAATAAAATCTCAGCAGACCAAAACAACGAGCTGGACCAAGAGGTCACGACAGAGGAAATTGAGGGGTCGATCTTCAGCATGGCGCAGGACAAGGCACCGGGCCCAGACGGGTTCACAGTGGCATTCTACAGAAATCATTGGGAAACCATCAAGAAAGACTTCATTAGAATGGTAAAGAATTTCTTCTCAAAGTGCAAAATGGGGAACAGCATTAAATCTTCTCACTTAGCCCTTATCCCCAAGGATCCCAACCCCCAATCCTTCGATCGATTCCGCCCAATCTCCCTGTGCAATGTCTCCTATAAAATTATCACCAAAATTCTAGCCAACAGGCTAAAAAAGCTCCTCCCCTCCCTCATCTCTGAGAATCAAGGAGGCTTCGTCCCCAGAAGACAAATTACGGATAACGTTATCCTTATCCAAGAGGCAATTCACAGCAGCATAAATAGAAAGGAAAAGGGTATGATTATTAAATTAGACATGGCAAACGCCTTTGATAGAGTCAACCATCAATTCCTTAAGGCAGCCCTTGGGAAATTTGGGATATCCAGCACCTTCATCAGCAGGATCATGGAGTGTATATCATTCCCTTGGACAACCCCTCTGATTAATGGCAGGCCAAGCAACTTCTTCAGAAGCTCAAGGGGATTGAGACAAGGCTGCCCGCTCTCCCCATTCCTCTACATCATTATGGCCGAAACGCTAAGCATACACCTGGAAAATCTTCGCAGGCAAAAAGAAATCACAGGTATCAGCATAGTGCGTGGAACCAAGGGGATAAACCACTCTCTCTTCGCTGATGACACCCTCCTAATTGGAGGAGCTTCCAGTCTCATGGCAAGAAGGTTCAAGAAAACGTTAGAGCTCTTTCTACAAGTGTCTGGAGGAAAGCTCAATAACAATAAGTGCATGATATATACCTGGAACGTCCCCAGGCAGATTATTCAGAGAATCTCCTCAATCTTGGACATCCCTGCTCAAAGGAACTGGAGCCATTTCATGTACCTGGGATTGCCGTTAGCAAAGGAATCGGTCAAAACTGAAATTTGGGTGAAACTAATAGAGAAGCTGAGAGGGAAACTTCAGAGTTGGGGTGTGTCCTGGCTCAACCTGGCTGGAAGAACAACTCTCATAAAAGCCATCCTCTCAGCTCTCCCCATATATCAGTTCGCAACCACTCTCGCCCCGGCCAGCACTCATAAGCACATGGAATTAATTATCAGGAGCTTCTTGTGGCAGGGAGGAAGGCAGGACTCCAAAAAATTCAGTCTTGTAAAATGGGACCAGGTTATTTTACCTTTCGAAAAAGGAGGGCTAGGAATAAGAATCCCAAGACTAGCCAACATGGCCATGGGTTTCAAGCTGATTTGGAGAATTCTCAACGGAAAAGGCGCCTGGTGGACAGAAGTAATCAAAAGAAAATACCTGAACGGCCCCAACTCCAACATCCTATCGGAATCTATCGTTGACAGGCAGTGCACCCCAGTCTGGAAACTTATAAAAAAAACTCTCCCCCATTTCAAAGATTATATCTCAAGAGCTCCGGGCAGTGGAAGAGACATTAACATCTGGACTGATCGTATAATGGGCTCAGAAGCAAGGGAAGCTCTCCCAAATCTCAGACCTCTGCAATTGTGGATGGAAGGAAAAAATCTTAAGTCCCTATATGACATTTCCTCTTGGGACCAAAACAGGTGGCTGGGCTGGAAGCATCTCCCCCTCCCAAACAATCTAAGGGAACTGTGGGCCGACCTCAAGCTATCTCTCTCAGGGTCAGCTCCCCTTAACAGTTTGTCCGAGGATAAGTATGTCTGGGACCCCAATGGCGGAAACTACACAGTCAGAGAAGGATACAAAATCCTCCAAAATGCCACAGCCACCAATAATTGGCCTCTTCATAAAGCGGCCTGGAATCCGGAATGCCTTCCAAAGATCAAATTTTTTAATTGGACCCTCCTTAAAAGCAAAATCCTCACAGCGGAAAATCTAAGGAAGAAAGGCATCCTCGGTCCCTCAATATGCTGCCTGTGTAGAGCAGCGGAAGAAAGCAGCAATCACCTCTTCCTAGATTGCTCCTTTGCCCGAAATTGCTGGAAGCTCATTACCAGTCCGTTAAGGATAGGTGAATTGCCCAATCAGATCACCCTCCTTCAAAAAAATTGGGGGAACAGCTATCCCTACCCCAAGAAAAACAAAACCCTTGCCAAAAGACTGTGGAATAGCATCCCTCCAACCCTTTGTTGGCAAATCTGGAACACCCGAAACAAAAGCATTTTTAACAATAAGAAGGCCAGCATCTCCAGCACCCTTGCAAAAACAATTGCCCTCATCTCTGAGACCATCAGTGCTAATGGAATAGTCCAATCAGATCAAGAATCTGGGAACCCAAGGGAAATTGAATGGATGGGCAAATTCAGTCATGAATCAAGGAATCACAAAGCAGCAAGTACAGGTCAGAAAAAGATTGATTGGAAGCTAAGAGGCTCTAATGAGGAAATCAGAGATTGGATTCAAAACCAAAAGAGGCCCTCCCTTCAGTTCGATGGGGCCTCAAAAAACAATCCGGGTCAGGCAGGTGCAGGAGGAGTCATCAAAGATCATCAAGGTGAAATTATAGTGACTTACGAGTGGGGATTGGGCATAATGTCCAACAATAGGGCCGAGGCCTATAGTCTTCTCCTGGGAACCTCCATTCTGAAGAGACTTGGTCTTCAAAATCCGCTCATAATGGGTGACTCAGCTATTATTATAGCTGCTATGGTTTCGGGGAGGGATTTCAAGCAAACTGCCCTGAACAATATTAAAACTAGGATCATCGACAACATAAGAGACATAAATGGGGCCACCCTCAAACATGTGCTAAGGAGCAGCAACAAAGAGGCTGATGAACAGGCCAACAAGGCAGCCAGTAGACCCGTAGGCCAAGTCAGAGAAAACGACTCCTTCTATGACAAAGCAATCCCTTAAAGAATCTTATCCCTCTCCCTCTTCTCAGATTCTGAGCCACCTCAGACTCCATCCTTCTCGAAATTTGCTCATCCCCGAATCTCCTCACTCTCTGCCAAATCTCCTCGACTGCGCCACTCCGTCCCTCCTCTCTCAGATCCTCCCCCCTGTGATCGTATATGTCACCTCTCCCAGCCCCGATCTTGTGTTTTATTCGTCCTCCGCCGTCATTCTCAGGTTCTGCTCAGACGGACATCATTCCAAAATCTCCATCGCGCGCAGCAAAATCTCTACCTGGACTCACAGTCACCTCAGGAATCGAACCGATCAGCACTGGATCACTCACTCGAGCTACCTCTCTCCCTCTATTTATAGCAGCATGGCTCTCTCTTTAATCTCATCCTCCACCGCTACGAAGGTCCTGGCACGCGCCTCCTCCCAGCACAGACTCTCTCATGAAGCAGGGCGCAGTCATCTGGAGCTTGGATCACGACCCTCGACAGCGGTAAACTCAGGCAATTTTAATTACAGAGTTTCTTTTCCTTCTAACAGGTTGTTTGTTTGGTTGTCACAGCGCTCCCCCTTTCTTTCTTCTGCTCCTCCGTCATCCTGTTCCTCCCTTCTGGTCCCCTCCTTGTGCAAAGCTCTGCACTCCCCCTTTCTGTCTTTCCCCTATTTCGCCCTCATCCCCAGAAACCGCCCCTATCTGCAACACCAGCACTTTGGCTTTCTTTCCCAGCTAGGAGAAATGGCGGATCAGCAGGAACAGCAGGGAGCTCAGGAGCCTGCTACCAATCCCTTAGAAAATGTCATCACGAACAGTGAGTGCACTCTCTGCAAAGCGCACACCTTCATGATAGGCAGATTCATCAAGCGATTCAACGACCTCAAAGATGATTATCAGGCGGACAGCAGATCAAAAAGGAAGAAGCTGGAAAAACAAAAAGCTGAGATCGAGGCCTTGAAGGACAGATGCACCCACCTAGAGGAAGCTATAGCTCATATCAGGACACTTACCCAAAGTATGCAAGCGGAAGCTTCAACCAGAGCCAGCGCAAGGAAGGAATCTCTCCCGGATGACTCAGTTAATCAGAAGTACCCCTAGGACTCATGAACTGCAAATTTTGTTGGCTGGCAGGCTCTTTTATCCGGCAATATAGCCGTTACCTTTTTCATTTTAGTTACCGTTTATGTAGCAATAAGGATCAAGGGTCTGCGAACCCGTTTTGGATCCTTAATGCCTTGGTTTATCATATCCATGTAATAGGACTCAGTCCCTGGAAGTTTTTATAATATATCAGTACCCGATTTGTCAAAAAAAAAATATTAATATGCGCACCCAAAAAATCCTAAAAATCCTATTAAAACATTATGGTAAGATGAAAGCATATTTTTAATGCCAACATTTTGTCATGGCCATAATCATTTATTTTATAAAATTTTGAGAAAGGCAAAGAAAGAACTTAGATTCAAGTCTTTTACTACTTAAAAATCCAAATCAAGATGGATCTATATTTTTTATATGTTATATAATTAACCCAATGCATTTTAACTTATATATATATAAATATTATACTCTACCATATACTTAAAACAAAAGTTGGGTTGCCTTAATCTATTGTGCAAAATTAAATCCTCACATAGCTTTTATCTTTCAAATTATTATTTTTTCCTCTTTTTTCTTTTTTTTTACTTTTCCTTTTTTAAAAGAAACCTTATCAGTGCTTTTCCACATGTATGGATGCCATTTTTCTAGCAATTTGCTGATTTGAATTACTTTGCTTCAATTGGTTAAGATAATCCCTTGAACTTTAACCTTTCATATATATATATATATAATTTTTTTTAAATTAAATAGTTTGAACTATTTTGCTTTAATGGGTTAAGATAATTCTTTAAACTTTAACCTATAATATATATAAAAAAATAAAAATTAATGAAATCTAAATCCCAAACAACTTACAAAACATTTCCCCTCATTTCAAAAACAATGTCCCTTCATTTTGAAGATAATATTAAAAATAAATCGAATTTATAAATGACGTTTGTGTCAAGGAACGGGAGCGGGATGACCTACGGCCTTTGCAACCCAACCTAGGGTTTTTGCAACTCCTGCAACGGCAGGCTTGCCAAGCACAGTACAGCCGGTAACAATCAGGCGAATTGGTGATCAGAGTAAAGTGGCCATAAACAAAAACTAAAATGCAGTCACCTCAGGGGGAGGGTGAGGCACCTCCCCCCAATAAGGACAGTAGAAAGCAGCCAACGGAAGAAAGGGAAAACGAAAATGAACAGAGCGGAGGTAATACGGAACGCAGTAAGCAAAAGGGCAAGGACACAGATCAGAAAGATAGAAACAGGGCAAGTTCCTCCACATGCAAGCCAGTAGCAACTCACAGACCAAGAGTGGAGTTCCCCAGTCATCGTATCAATGCCAGGATACAGTATATGAGAGATCACGCGCTGATCGGCAAATTCATAGGAATATGGCCGACGGAGAAAGCGCTGAGAAGTTGGATAAGCGCTAAATGGCATCCAAAAGGGCACATCACTCTGCACCTAGGGGCAAAGGGGTTCTTCACTGCAGTCTTCAACTGCCTGGAAGATCGCAATAGAATTCTGGATGGGGGTCCTTACTTTTTCAACTCTGCAGGATTATATCTCAAAGCGTGGGTCGAAAGATTCAATCCAGACAAGGAAGACCTTAGCTACGCTCCTGTGTGGATAAGGCTGTATTCGCTGCCGTGGGAATACTGGGAAGAAAAATCTCTTCAGGAGATTGGGAACACACTTGGCGAGTTTGTAAAGATTGCAGAAGAAACAAAATCATGCAGATACACGTCTTATGCTCGGATCTGTGTTTATATGGACCTCAAGCAAGCACTGCCAGACACGGTAAGTTTCTTTCATGAAGATACTGAATGGATTCAAGTTATAGATTACGAGCATGTACCATTTAGATGCAGGAAATGCCATGATATAGGGCATCTCTACAGAGACTGTCCACTAAATAAGAAACCCTCTTCCCAAGATAGTTCAGATAACCAAACATCAGATGGTTTCACTAAGGTAACAAATCGAAGGAGAGGGAACAAACGAACAACAGTCAATCCCAAGGCAAATCCAGTCAACAAGCCAATACCCACAACGAGCAATAGTTTTGAAGCCCTGGCCAAGACTGATATGCAAGATCTGGAGAAGGAAACGCAGAAGAACAAGGAATCCAATAAAGAACAGCTAGGAGAAACTTCAGTGCAAACAGGAGATATGACTCCTAAGCAATCAATCCTGCAACCGCAATCTAAATCTGTATCCTGGCATTCCCAAGGAATGGAAGTTGATAACACTGAACCAAATGACAAATCATCAAAAGAACGAGAGGAAACCTCTCAAGAGCCTCAAATCATGGAAGAAGATCCGGAGTCCTTAGACATAGGGGATCTGGATATTCTAGGCCTGGAACAAGCATGCAAAACAGAGAATTTTGAAAAAATACCAGATCGGCAAGGGGACAACCTAGTAGAAGTCCTAAATAGGGCACAGAAGAAATACTCTCTAGGAGTCCAGATAGGAAGTCCATGGGATGGCAAGTTCATAACCAAGGATAATAAGAAGAGAGGCAGAAAAACAACACTTGAGAGAACCATCAAGATAGGAGAGGTATTAGTGGAGTCAGGGAGGTATGCCAAACTGACCAAGTATTTTAATACTGACCCCCATCCTTCTCAATGAAGCTGATATCATGGAATATGTTAGTGTCAGTCTTTCCAGCCTTCCTCCAGTGATCAAATATGCTCTTTCAAAGTGATTTTAAAGTGTCAAGGTCAAATTTTGTCATTTCAAAGAGTTTTCAAGCAAAATTTGGTCACTAGGCATTAGGTCTAGGGTTTGCCCAAATGTCAGTCCATGTCATCATTCAGCTGAGCCTATCATCATTCATAGGGTTGTCATTATCATGTCAGTGTCTAATGAATCATTTCACACCTTTTTCATGCTTCAGTTGCACCTAGGCAAGGTCATTTCCCTCTCCTAGGGTTTTGAAGGCAATTTCACTTGGATGGTCAAATCACCGGCAAAACTTGTTTCCTGATGTTCATACACCTTTCCCTATCCTTAAAGTACCTTATCAAACACTTCCCATCCCTTAGATCCGCCAAATTTCTCATTTTTGCACAAACCCTAGTTTCTAGCTACAACATGGCAATTTTCTAGGTTTGGCCTGTGTTTTGCCCTTTTCGACCCCTTCCCCTCACTCAATCTCTGAGATTCCACTTTCCCCTGCTTCCTAACATCCCTCCCCACTTCTAAAAATTTCCCCAAGAATTTAGAAGCCCTCTATCCCCTTCATTTCGCTCCATTTCGACAAAGTCCCTTGTTTCACACATCGGGACAAGTTTCACTCAAAAGCTGTTTCTGAGCAATCAAAGATGAATTTTGCAAAACTGAGAGAGGTTTTTGTCCACAACATGCCAAGGAAGAAAAACCTCTTTCACTTTTTACACAGGTGTGATGGTTTGAGAGAAATGTCAAAAATACCGGCGAGAATGAAGGTGCTCCAAGGACGGTTGGCCAAAGCACAAAAACGAAGGAAAACGCCCGATCCACTCCAAATTTTGGCCAAAGCCTCTTTGACTGAGCATGGTACTTGATTGGGGACTCCCAGCCCAAATTTCAAGAAATTTTGAGAAAATTTTGTCATTTGTGAATTTTTTGTGCCAATTACAGGTTTTTCCCAAGAACTGGTCTCACCCCGGGTGAGACCAGTTTGAAGGGCTGCTCGGAATTTTGAAAACTTGGCATTTTTGGAAAGGGCATTCAAAAAGAAAAATTACCAATACTTGGGAGAAGCCTGATTTTGAGTTTTGAGCCTCCAAAAGCTCAAAATACATCAAAAAAATGACTTTCTGCCCACTTTTTGAGTTGCAGAAAGTGACCTTGGGAGAAATGGTTTTTGAGGGGTCAAATCAACACCAAATTCAGAAATTCTACTTGGGATGGAAAGTAGACAGGCCAATATTTCCAATGAGCCATCTTGCACCTGATTTGGACCAGTGGAACCCACTCAAAAATAGCTGTGAAGGGGCGCAACCAGAACTTCCAGATTTGCCAGAATTCACATTTTTGGTCAAAAAAACACTGTTTTGACTATGGTTGACTATTTTTACTTGTAGATGATGGATAAATGTAATATTTTCATGGCACTTTGGTAGATTTTATCTTTCTTTACCCTTCTAGAAGCTTCCATGATGTAAAAAGTGAAAAATTAATGCATGGATGAGTTAGCTAAGTAATAGAGGCAAGTTGTTTGGCTGCCTATTTTCTAGTTCTTAGTTTATAATTTGTTCAAACTGCTCCTAGAAAGCTGAGCTCGACCCCTAGAGGTGGGGAAAGGAGTTAGATGGTCTAGATGGTCTATATTATGCTCTCTCCTTCTCATTTTCATGGTTGGACTCTTGTGGGAGAAAGCATTATTGTGTATTGTACATCTACTTCTGCAATTTAAGGAAAGGAAGGCCAGGGTTTTGCAGACTTCATTGTGGATTCTTGTGGATCATTGTGTTGATGGTGTGTCTTCTAATTGTTACTGTAAGTTTGTTTATGTGTTACATCTCTCTTTCTTTGCTGATAATTGAACAAGATGAAGTGATAAAGTTTGAATTCATGCATGCCATGCTCAGCTTTTAATTCTGTTCAATATCTATGTTTTCCACTGTTTAAAGAGGATTCAAAGTCCTTGTTTGCCCTCTTTAACCTCCTCTCTTTCTTCCCTGATCACTCATCCAAGCCAAAGGCATCAGCACAAGTTCCTACCTTGCCCCAAAGATCCCCCTGCAAAAACTGTGCTCAATCCCCGCACCCTGAATTGCACTCCCTCCAATTGCCACCAAAAAACCAAAAATCTTTAAATCAACCCCCCTTTATCAATTTACTAGCCTAATATCTTTGATCCTAATTGGTCAGCCTAATTATATTATAAGATCTATCAAATCTGACCCGAGAGAGCCTTCTCATACCTCGTAGGGCTAGCTACGAGGTGAAATGGTTTGATGTAGCCTTGAGAGTTTGTCTATCTCAGCCTAGGTGAATTCCAAGCGCTAACAGAATATAAGGGGGCTCAATGGCCCAAGGAAAGGCAGATTATTAAAAAATATGCTTATGCAAGAAAAACCAAGCATACTCTTTCTGCAGGAGACTAAATGCAACTCAACAATTTTGGCAAAAATAGCAGCGAAAGCCTGGCCAGGAGGGCTAGTAACAGCTGTTGATGCACAGGGAGCTTCGGGAGGACTCGCAATACTTTGGGATGCGCGAGCCATTCAACTAAACAACATACAAGCTAATAAAAGTTTCATTCAGGCAACCTTTCATCTCATAGGTACTAACACCTATGGACTTATAACTAATGTCTATTTTCCTCAGGATACTGCTCAAAAAGCTCAAATCCTGAATACATTGTCAGACCTCAACTCAGATAGGCCATACCCACTTTGGATTTCTGGAGGTGATTTCAATATGACAGCAAGCATGGAGGAAAAACAAGGGGGCAGAAGCAGAGTAAATAATGATGGTAACCTACTAAAAAACTTCATTCATACCAACTGGTTGGTGGATGTTCCCACAAGCAATGGCCTCTTCACTTGGAGCAATAAGAGAGAAGGATCGCAGCAAATTGCTTCGCGTCTTGATAGATTTCTCATCTCAGACAATGCAACTCACTTAGGAGGGGAATTTACAGCGTCCATCCTACCTATCTCAGGATCAGATCACTGGCCTATCGAACTTCAATGGAACAGGCCCGGCAACAACCTCAAGCGCCCCTTTCGATTTGAAGAATTTTGGCTAACTCATCCGGACTTTGAGGAATTAGTTAGATCAACCTAGCTCAACTTCAATCCTACTGGAGGTACAAAAATGTCCAGGTTTCAGCAAAAACTCAAGCATCTTAAAGGAGAAATCAAGCGATGGAATCACAATACTTTTGGCAACATTTTTAAAGCTCAAGCCACTCTCAATTTAGAAATGAAGAGGATCCAGCAAAACATTATCACTGAAGGACGCACGGAGGAATTAACCAAGCAGGAGCAAATCATAGAATCTCGAATATTAGAGAGGGCTAAACAGGAGGAAACATTATGGAGGCAGAAATCGAGGATTAGATGGTTAAAAGATGGAGAAAAGAACACAAAATTTTTCCATAAAACTACGGTGCAGCGCAGAATGAACAATTGCATTACTCACATCAAAAATGAACAGGGGGATAAAATAGAAACACATGAAGGCATTGAAGAGGAATTTCTCAGATATTTCAAGAAAGCACATCAGGAACCCAGTATAGACAGAATGCCGGCTATTAATAAGCTCCTAAAGGACATCCCAAAGATAATAACAGAGGAACATAATAGTCTCCTCCTCAAGCCCATCAACTTACAGGAAGTTGAAGAAGCTGCACAACACTTGAAGGAGGGGAAAGCGCCGGGTCTGGATGGTTTTACGTCAAACTTTTTTCATAAGTTTTGGGACCTTATAAGAGATGAGGTATGGCAAGTAGTGGAGGAATCCCGGGCACTACGATGGATGTATCCAGGGTTAAATGCCACTTTCATTGCCTTAATTCCAAAGGTGGAAGAATCCAACACTCCAGATAAGTATAGACTGATTGCCCTGTGTAATATCATCTATAAAATCACATCAAAAGTCATAGCTACCAGACTAAAGCCACTGCTCCCTCTTATTATCTCGCCCGAGTAGTCTGGGTATGTAGAAGGCCGGCAAATAACGGACGGGATTATTCTAACTCATGAGATAATCCATTCCTTAAAGCAGACAAAAAAGCCAGGTATGCTGCTTAAGCTAGATCTATCCAAAGCTTTTGATAGTATCAGTTGGGTCTATATTCAAAAAATTCTTACTGCCTTTGGTTTTGCCCCATCATGGGTTAGATGGATTTTTAATCTTTTGTCTTCAGCTTTTTTCTCTGTTCTAATCAATGGTATCCCCTCGGCAACGTACCGTCCCTCCAGAGGTATCAGGCAAGGAGACCCCTTGTCTCCCTTTCTTTTTGTTATTATGGCAGAAGGACTTGGCAGAAGTATCACCTCTGCCAGGCTGGCTCAGCATCTAAAAGGCCTTTCTTTCAACAACTCCCCCTCTTACTCCCACCAGCAATTTGTGGATGATAATATGCTTTTCGGTTATCCCTCGGTGCAAGAAGCTCGCCTCCTCAAATCAATCCTGTCAAACTTCTCTGATGCTTCTGGTGCCCTTATCAATCGAGTTAAATCCCAAATTTTTTTCTTTAACACCCCTGTTCCCACCCAAAAAGCTATTGGCCGAATTCTGGGATTCACTACTGCTTCCCTGCCCTCCAAATACCTCGGTGCCCCTTTAATTGCCTCAGCTCTCAAACACTCTTCTTGGAAACAACTGCTGGAAAAATTGGAGGCTCGACTCTCCCTATGGACTCACCGAGCCCTTAATATGGCTAGCAGACTTGTTCTTATCAAGGTTGTCCTTCATTCCATGCCCTTGTATCTCTTCTCCATCCTTGCAGCCCCAAAATGGGTACTCAAAGAAATTAAGAATCTCCAGCGCAATTTTTTATGGGGAAGCTCAAGCCACAATCGAAAATGGGCTCTAGTTAAATGGGATAAAGTATGTCTTCCAAAGAAAGCAGGGGGTATTGGGCTAAGAGATCCTGAGCACAGCAATAGAGCAATGGGTGCAAAAATCTGGTGGAGATGGCTAGCCCATCCTAATACCCCATGGGCCTCCCTCTGGACAGCTAAGTATGCAAGCAACTGTCCTATGGAAGAAAGAATACGAATGACGGAGTTAAGCACGGGATCGGTAATCTGGAATTCGGCTATACAACATAGAAATCTCATACAAAAGCACAGTTTCTGGGAAGTCAAGAGTGGGTCCATAGCTCGATTTTGGGAAGACTCCTGGCAGCAACTACCAAAAATAAGAGATATACTCCAAAATCATCCAATATCAGAGCAGGATATCAATCAGTTAGCCAAGGTCAGTCAGTTCTGGAGCTCATCTACAACTCAAGGACACAGGCAATGGAAAAATGCAAATCAAATTCTAATGCACAGCTCTGAACAAACTCAGCAGTATCTCACTACAGAACTACAAAAGAGGCAAATCACTATCTCAGAAGAATCAGACATTCTAAGATGGGGCTATGAAGAGAAAGGAATATTCACCACAAAGGAAGCGTATAAGATAATAGTCCAAGATCAGATAAACAAAGACACTTTATGGGATAAAATTTGGCACACTTCCAACTGGCCAAAGGTCTCCACCTTTCTATGGCTCCTATGTCACAATAAAATTCTAACTTGGGATAATCTTCGGAAAAGAAGCTTCTCGGGCCCATCTATATGTCTCAACTGTATGCAAGAGGAGGAAACAGCTACACATCTTATGCAGACATGTCAAACTGGAAGAAAACTTTGGGAGAAGGTCGCCTTCCGCTGCCAAAAAGAAGGTAGAGTGCAAGGAGATCTAAAGGCCACTATTCGTAACTGGAGTCAAAAGCCATATCAAAGTAATCTCCTTAACACTCTGTGGCAACTTATACCTGGCTTACTGATGTGGAACATCTGGAAAGAGCGAAATAGAAGAGTTTTCAAGGATCAAACTATGCCCTTAGAGCAAATTTGGACTAAATTTCATCAGAACATCATGGAGTCTCTATCGATTAGAGAATGGTACTCAGAAGACCTCCCCACATCACCGCAGGAAAAAACAGTGTGGGATAATTGGAGGATCCAGATAAACCAACAGACAATCATCAAAAAGAATCCCACCATGCAGGAAAAGGAATCAAGTAAATGGACACCGCCGCCCATTAACATGTTCCAACTTAACTTCGATGGGGCCTCAAAAGGAAATCCAGGGAAAGCAGGGTATGGGGGAGTCTTCAGGGATCACAATGGCAATCCTCAATGTATCTTTATAGGCTCGAAAGGCTAGGATACCAACAACTCAGCAGAATTGGAGGGATTATGGAGAGGTCTCAAACTAGCTCACGAAAGAAGATTTTTTCCACTCATTATAGAAGGGGATTCGCAAATTATAATTCGAATGATTACAAATCTCATGCATGGATCCCCCATTCACAAAGTCAGCAACAGTTGGAGAATGGCCCAAAGGCTTGAGCTAATAAACAACTGGCTTTCTCAGCATCAAGCAATCTCATTCAAACACACCAGAAGGGAAGGAAACAAGCTTGCTGACTTTCTTGCCAATCTCGGAGTGGAAGCTGAGGTAGGATACTTTGAAGGGACTATCTCCAGTATAGCCTCCGAGGACCAACTCGCTAAATTCCAGGAAATTGTTACTCGGGATAAACCTCAGAAGAAGAATACACACCCGGATGCGGGTGGCATTAACAGTTATTAATGAAGAGCCGCACAATACAGGCAGCTGGCCTGGCAGATGGCGGGCAGATGGTCCTTATGACATGCGTCGTGGGATGGCAAATTGATTTAAGGGCAGGTGAAATTAATACTGAGCAGTCTCGAATGTTGGTCTTGCAGTCAGGCATTAATGCGCGCCTGGTTGATCTGCAAGCAGGTTGGTTTATTGGTATGGATCCGCTCATTGCGCCTGTCTCAGCTACTGGTTCTTTTTATTGTGGAGCAGAACCGCTTCCGCACCCCTGCTTGGTCTTTCGAATTTGGTTGCTCGCCTGGGTTTGGAAACTCCCTGAAATCTTCTGCGCTCCTACTGTCATCGGCTTGCTTTGCCTCAATCCCTCTCTCGGTCCATCTGCACTTCTGAGTATGCCTCGATGCCGAGGTATCCCACGCAGAGGTAGCCATACCGGGAACAGAGGCCGCCCTTCTCGTCCTGTTCCACAGAATGTTGTCCCCATAGCCTCAGCATCCCCTTCTTCTCCGCCCCTGGGTCAAGCTAGGCCTCTCCCGAATAATTCATTCCAGACCTCCAGGTTTACTTTTCAAAGCAGGCTCAACAGGCCTGTTTTGACAGCAAGCATCACCATCATTCTCGCGGAGGAGGAGAGTAATCAGGTCAGCTCGGCTCCAACCACCTCCTCCCACTCTCAGGAAGACAGTGTTCTTCAAGGGGACATGACAGGGATGGTGTTCCATGCGGACAACATGCAAGAGGATACCCCTGTTTCGGAAGTGCCTCAGCAGCCCGTGGATCCGACTCAGAGCGACATTCTGGCCTGTGGGCCGTCTCAGCGTGCCGGTTGCATTCTAAATCTGGTGACCACTCCTGAAGGCGGAGCAGAGGAACATGATGAAAGCGGTTTCGTTACCTGGGTAGCCTCTTCCAGCCAGGTGGAAAGGGACACGCCGGATTCACCGAAGCATGCAGACTAAACCTGTCTCCTCACTGCCGGGTGGCCTTCTTGCCTATATGCTGTGCAATTTTGGTTTCGTGTCGTTGATTCTGAGTTTATGTGTTTCTGTCTGGTTCATACTCTTGCTACAGGTCGTGGCAACTGCCAATATAGGTTCTGCTTTTTGTTATAACTATGGCTATGCTAGTTGCTTTTGTGCTTTTTTGGTCAATGAGGGGCATGACGGAATCAGTCCTGGTAAAATCTTTCAGTGTGTCAGGGCCCAAATACAAAATTTTGAAGTTTGTACTGTGAATTTGGCAGAAAGCCTGCACTGTAATATCTCTGAGTTTCTGGTTGAGGAATGGCCTCGGCCTCCTCTGAGATCTTGACCTCATTGTATATATCTTTTTTCCTTTTTTAATAGAATTAGTATTTACGAAAAAAAATATTAAAAATAAATCGATTAATTGTAATTTTGAAACTCAATTAAAAAAAACATCAAATAAACCCACAATATTCGCAAAAACAAAAAACAAAAAACAACAAACTTAAAGAATCCAGTGCATGATGTCTTTTCTATAATTTATTAGATTGAAGCATTCAAACTAACCTATTAAAAAACTTTAACCTTAAATCTATTAATTATAAAAAGTGATTTTATTTTTTTAAATCCACTGCCACTTAAATAAAAACACATGATTAAAATGATTATTAATTATATCTTTCATAGCTAACGTTAATTTTTTATTTTATTTTTTCATAATGATAGGGTGTGTGTCCCACGTTAGAATGAATGAGTAAAAACGAAATGCCCTCAAAATGTGTTCGAGAAACACTAATGTAAAATTAGCATGTTGATACTTCTACTTTCCGTTTTTTTTACTATTTGGTTTGACCACGCATCATTATTTGATAAAATATTAATTATCGTGTATTATAAATGAGCAAAATTAATATATATGGATTAGTTGGTTTGTGGGGTTTAGTTGAGGGTAGCGTTTAAATTTAAATTTTATGGGAAGGGTTGAGAATGGGAGTTCCTTTGAGAATAGAGTTATTTGAAGAAATTAAATTATTTTGTAGAGGAATTTTCAGCGAAAATTACATAGAAAAACTTTTGTTGACGCGTTTTCCAGCCAGTGTAGTTCATCGTCAGGACAAGTTGAATGAGCAGATCTCATTAAGCACAATAAATAGATAGGGTAGAGAATCCTCATTAAGCACAATAAATAGATAGGGTAGAGAATCCAGCCTTAACAGCTAATAACCAACAGCTAGAATTGACTGGAAAACGGCTAGCTTGACTTTGATACAGGGTCAAAGAATAAAGATAAAATTTTAATTCATTTTATTATATTAATTAATTAAATACGATTTTTTTGGTTATTGATATTATATTAGAATTAAAATGTAAGGGACAATGTTAGAATTAATATATAAATCATTGTAAATATATTAATGAATGTGAATGAAATAAAAAAAGGAAAAAAAAGCTAATTATATATATTAAAAGAAAAAGTTAATTATATATATTAAAAAATATATATATATATATATTCTCCAAGGAGTTAAAAAGAAATTATAGAATAGATTAACATTAAATAAATTTTATGAAAAATAAAAATAAAAATAAACTTAATAGACAAAGCGTTCACTTCAAAAATAAAACCAAAAATGGAGTAATGGTTAATTTCTCTTTATTATAAGAATTATTATAATATTAAAAATAGTATATTAGATTTAAAAAAATTAATTAAAAATAAAATAATAGACAATGAGTTTACTTTAAAAAAAACTAATGGTTTTAAATTAATTAATATTAGTAATTTTTAATTAAATAGACATAAAGTTAAATAAATAAATAAAATTAATGGTTTTAAATTAATTAATTAATATTGGTAAAATTTAAATAAATATACATAAAGTTAAAGTTAAAGTAAAAGAAATAATAATACTAATAATAATAAATAGAAAAAATATAATAACAAAAATTCAGGGAGGGAAAGGAGATGACTAGGAGGAGAGGGCAGGGACCCAGCAACTACTAATCTTCCAGCCATCCTCTCTATTAAGATTGTACGGCCTTTTTTCAATCTCCAGGGCTTCCCTGAATTTCCGGTGATGGAATTGGGACACTCTAGCGATCACACTAGCCTCCTCGATGCAGACATGATGATTGGTTTTCTCCACATGTTCTGCTAATGCGGAAGATTTAGTTCTCATATGCTTAAGGTCCGCTGCGTGCTCACTAATCCTTTGATTAATGGAGCGACCAGTCTCACCAATATAGGGGATACCACAAGAACAAGGAATAATATAAACTCCTTTCATGTCCTTGGGGTCGATGGGATCCTTCACCGATCTAAGGGATTTACGAATGGTGTTCAGAGGTCTAAACGTTGCGGGGATATTATGCCTTTTAAGAACCCTTTTAAGAGGTCAATTCAATAAATTAAATTATTCTAAGAAGCTTGTAAGTTACTAGGTTGATCGTTCTTCTTCTATTCAATAGATGGGTTAGATATATATATATATATATATATATATATATATATATATATAGATATATCTATATGTATATATATATATATATATATATATAGACAAAATGACATTTTTCACGACTATTTTTCTTGTTAATTTTAATCAAAATCTAATAGATTTTTTAAAAAAACTTGAGTTTAAATTGTTTAATATGCATAATTCAAGTGCCCTCAGGGTTTTTTTAGGGTGTTGAATACATTTATGCATTCAAAATTGTATGTTAAATAACAAAAAATCTTGAAATTGTATTGTCAGATTTTGGTGAATTCCGATGAAAAAGGTTATTTCGTCTATAAGTTAGATTACGATCAATATATATATATATATGTTTTAAATTCAAGTTTTATGGGAAGGGTTGAGGATGGAAGCCTAGTTAAGGATAGAAGTCACTTCGGAAAATTAAACTATCCCAAGAAGCTTGCAAGCTAGTGGGTTGATCGTTCTTCTTCCATCCAATAAATGTGTTAGCCCTATATGTGTGTGTGTTAAATGTGTTCCATAATGGGAAAACCTATCATAATTTAGTTATCAAACGAGCCGTGGGGATGAGCATCATTGATTGCTATTTGTAAATGCAAGCTGAGTCATCACTGTTACTCAAGGAAAACCACGCCACCTGTAATTACCTACTGATGGTTTGTAAGGGGGTAGGCTTTCACTTTGTAACAACCCTAGTTAAAAATTCATGTAAAAATATATAAGACCATGGTCATGGGACACGTATTCCAAGCTTAATTGTGGGCAAATCATCCTACTGGGTGTTCATTTCGGTTATTATGGCTACGGAAATTAGCAAAGGCAGTGGCAAAGACTTTGGAAAGGCATGATGCATTTATTGGCATTTTATTTATGAAAATAATGGAAATTAGGAGAAAATGAAGGTGAAAGGTCACAGGTTGCATGTGAGGAGGAAATTGAAGGAAAATAATGGAAATTGAAGAAAATAGAGGCCTCATTGAAAAAAAGGCTTCTAAGGATCAGTTGACAAGCTTGGTCAATTCATTTTTGGTGGAGTTGTCTTCTATTCTCTCTCTCTCATACTCTTGGATACTTACCACGCCCTTTCAACAAACAAACTAAGAGTCCGTCATGGGCTCTTCTTATGGCTCCTGGATTCAAGAGTGGGAGAGTTTTTTGGGATCACTCTTGGAGAGTGTGGTATACTTGTAGTTTTGGAGCAAGAAGGCAAAGGAAGAGCAGGAAAGTGCAAAAGGAAATCGAAATCAACAACTACACTGGGTTTTGCTTGCAGCTACCAAGTTGCATGTATATTTTCCTCACTAGTTTTGGCATGCATGTGGTTTATTGGTCTTGATTTGTCATTGGCATGGAGGATTGCTTGGATTGATAGTGGATTTGCCTAGTCTTGCCATTTCTTGGATAACCATGGTGTTGTGGGTTCTTTTCTTTGTTTTTCTAGTTGGTTCTCATGTTTCCTTTAGCTTGGGTTGAGTTACTAGTCCCAGAGCCTTGGTTGGAACAAACACTCTAGAGCCCTGGAAGGCTTGGTTAGAGACCAATATGAGGATGGTTTTATGATGTCTGACCATGAGATGGAATCACTGTTTGATGGGTTGGCCTCTAGAAGCCCTGGATAGTTTTGGATTGATGCGTTGTATGAGATCCCACATCAATGCTTGGAATATGGCACGAGGGTGACTAGTTGAAGAGATATTTGGCTTAACCATGTCTAGGGTCGGGTGGAATGTGGTAGTCCCATACCGGGTTGGCTTTTGCATCATTAATATGAGGTTATTTCTTCTTGTTATCTCATGAGTACTATCCTGGTTTATATGTGGATTATATGGCTTTTGTTTCCTTCGTATTTATGTTGTTATTATGCTAGTTATGAATATGTATTATGGCAATGGCTATGTATGGCTCTCATCGCATTTTTACTTGTAATTGAATGAACAATGTATTTATGGCCTAATATATGACAATGCAGCTAAAGTGATAAGGAAACAATGCCTCATAACGAATCTCATATAAGTATGAGACCCCTATGCTTAGATATGTTGTTTACATCTGTAGATTACATATTCATGACATGTTTGACGAAATGCTTGTCATGCTAGTAGTGATCAGAAGCTCAAAATTTTCCCACAAATCAAAGTTGTTAGAATGGTGTGGAACCTGAACAACCGCGTAGGGCTCATCGTCCTGAATACGGTGCAACTCGTTTTGCGTGAAACAGACATCGTATGCTTCCAGAAACGTGATCTGTTCACTTTGTCAAACAGGTAAAAATTTTGCAGGTGGCTAACTGGGATGTTGATTGGGCATCTGTACAGCCTAGGTGGCGAAAGGAATATTCTCTAAATATTCTCAAAATATGTTGTTGAGTTGGCTTCATCTTATTGGTCCACGTGTTTTGGGTTCGGGCCAATCAGGAGATGACACGTGGCTAAGCCAGAGGCTGCCATGTGTCCTCCTAATGACCAAGTAAAATTTTGTATGGAAAGATAGGTCGGAGGTTAGGCTCGACCCCACAACCTCCCACAGCACACAAAAACATTTTACCAACCCGCCTACGCATTGTTACTTAACCATAATGGGTTGCGGGTTCCTGTTATTGTGTATTAACCGCCAGGCTGGAGGGGGGAGCGGGCGGACTTAAACACCCCCCATGTGACCATTATAACCGCGCGGCCAACAAATACTATTACTATCGATGTTGACTACCATGTGAGTGCTTTGCCTAACCGCTAACATAAACCGTGACCACCGAAGGGAAGATCGTCTACCTAACCGTCATACCCTAACCACGTCATGTGACTAGTAGGGCTGACATTTTTTATAACCGACGGCGGGGTTATGGGCGGAATTAACCGTCCTACAATTTCGCCGGGCGGTTGCCGAAATTTTTGCCCAGTTAGTGCTTTTTGGGGCGAAATTGTAGGATCGGTGCCGATTTTTGAGCAATTTGTGGAGCGAATAGTGGCCTAACTATGAGAGATCCTAACTCGTTAGGGTCCAACCCTAACCCCTTTATTTATGTAATAAATCCAATAGGGATAAGTCATAGTCATAGTTAGTTACAAGGTCAATAAAGCCCATATTAATAATTGTAAGTGGTTGACCCACATTTAAGAAAGGGACCACAATTAGTTGCAAACGGACCATAATTAATAAATAAAGTGGTTAATCCATGTTCTGCAAAGGACCACTAGTCATTAGGTTGTTGGAGGTCATTTAGCTATAAATAGTCGTAGTTAGAAGGGAAAGGTCATCGAGTCTTATTTGTAATCAAGCTCTACTCTGCTGGAGGTTGCCCCCTCGAAGAGGCAAGTGAACATTGCATTTATCTCTGAATAATAAAATACTTCTTGTTTTTTCTCATTTTATTATGTGTTTTGGGTTGTATTTCTTTGCATATTTGGTATTCTAGAATTTCTCGCAGGTCAAGAGCATAACAAGTGGTATTAGAGAACTTTCCAGGGCTGGTTGTACCTCCAATCTTTGCAAAAAAAAAATTAGGCTAGAGACATGTTTCGGTGTCTTTAAACAATGGGATCTGTCATTTAGCGCATAAACATGCGGATTCAGGGAGGCATGCATGCAAGAAATACAAGAGGTGGTCACGCTTGTTGGACTCCCTTGTAACCCCTGTGGGTACCCCTTCGAGTAGTAGTGCATTAGACAAAACCACACATGGACTGCACTTCCACGTACCCTTTGGGTATATCGGAAGCCCCCTAGGATCTCCTGAAACCTCGCCTTAGATAAGTCGTCGACCGTCGTGCTGCTACAGTACACTAAGAACAACACTCGGGGAGATTACTCAAGCGTACAATAGGGTAGTCAAGTACTACGGATAAGGGTATGATTGATCCTCTTTAGTTAGTGCCCTGAAAGATTGGGTTGAGTACTATTGTTGGACCCTCGTGTATATTGCGATCTATAGCACTTGACACTCCTTTGTGACCATAGTTCCCTTTGCTCTCTAAAGATCGCCCATTATCTTATCTTCTAGATCAGATCCAGCAGTTGGGGTTCTACCGCCGCAGTACAATTCAAATCTAGTAGTTGGGGTTCTATCGCCACCGCACCAATCAGATCCAACAGTTGGGGTTTTATCGCCGCAGTACTACTCACATTCAGCAGTTGGGGTTTCGGAGGCAGATCCGACTCTCTATGCAGTGAGGCATATTCGACTCCATGGCAAAATCTATTGAACAATTCACCAATAGCATGACGGGGTATCATCAGGAGGCGCATGGTATTGATGAACACCTCAAAGGAGAATCTAGCCATAATATTCACTTCCATGGAAATCACCAACATTCTCACCCTCGTCTACCCAAGATGGACATGTATAAATTTGATGGCTCTAATCTGGCATTATGGGTAGCACAAATGGGACAATATTTCACCCTGAATGATATCTTCGATGATCAAACTAAACTACTTGTGGGAACTCTTTACTTGGACTAAGAGAGATGGCAATGGTGGCAGTGGCATTGGAAATGTTGTCTCGAGAACATAACTTGGCACATGTTCTCCAAAGCCCTTTGTGACCGCTTTGACAAAGAATCTAATTTTTGGGGCCGTCTCACTAAGCTTCGACAGACATGCACAATAAAATACTACATTGCAGCCTTTGAGACATTAGCCACTAGGACGAAAGGTCTAGGAGATGAATTCTACTTGAAGTGTTTTATCAGTGGTCTCAAAGAAGCCTTCCAAGCACATGTCCAAATGCACCACCCACCTACATGGATAGACGCTTGCAAAAAGGTTGTCGAGGTGGAACTTGCCTTAGTTGCCCAGTCTACTCATCCAATTTTCGTAGCCAAGGGGCGTCCCACCCAGGCTCAGGGCCCTACCCAAACATTTAAGGTTCAAAATGTGTCTCCAATAGAAATGGCTAAATGAAGAAAGCAAGGATTGTGCTACTACTGTGATGACAAAGACTCCCCAAGGCACAAATGCAAGGAACCAAAATTCTTTCACATTGAAGTTACTGATCACAACTCATCTGAGAAAGCCCCGCCCCTTAGGGGTCTCAAGGACGAAATTGAGGAAACCCAATAGGAAAATGATCCCACAACTATGCCAGATGAACCAATTATCTCGCTACATGCTTTGGCGGGCATTTTTGCACCCCAAACTATCAAAATTAGAGGCTTTCTTAAGCATTGCCCTATTTTGGTATTGATTGATACTGGCAACACTCATAACTTTATCCATAAGTGAGTCATTGAAGTTATTCATTGTTTTGTACGGGCAGTCTCTAATTTCCAAGTCCTTATTGCTAATGGGGGGACAATGAAATGTGAAGGTCGCTGCGAAAATATTAAACTTCAAATGGGAGACTACCACCTAAAGACCCACATGTTTGCGATTAATATGGGTGGTTGTGACATTGTCTTGGGTGCTGAATGGCTTCGCACACTAGGCCCAATCACAATGGATTTCCAGGAGTTATATTCGAGCTTTAAGCAGAATGACCACATTCATACACTACATGGACTCCAGGCAGGTGCTCCTTCAATCATCAGTTCGCATTGAATGGAAAAGTTGTATAAAGAGGGCCATCATGGAGTCATCGCCCAGTTTAATGCCATCCAGGCCATTGAATCCACTACTGTTCATATTCAACCTGAGATGCAATAGGTCTTAGACCGCCACCAACAAGTATTTGACAAACCTAAAAATCTTCCACCCTCTAGAGGTGAACATAATCATAACATCCCTTTGGTCCCGGGGGCCCAACTGCTTAATATGTGCCCATATCGATATCCTTTCACCCAAAAGAATGAAATTGAAAAATCATCAAGGAACTCCTTGAAGTAGGTGTTATTCGCCATAGCATCAATCCTTATTCATCACCAGTGATCATGGTGCTAAAGAAAGATGGAGAATGGTGCATGTGTCTGGACTTTCGGGCCCTCAACAAGCTCACTATCAAAGAAAAATTCCTTATTCCAGTTGTTGATGATATGCTTGATGAACTACATGGTGCTCAATTCTTTACCAAGCTAGATCTTCACTTTGGCTATCACGAAATATGCATGAAAGAAGTAGACATTCCCAAGACTGCTTTCCAAACTCATGAAGGCCACTATGAACTCTTGGTCATGCCATTTGGTCTCTGTAAAGCTCCATCAACTTTTCAAACCCTCATGAATCACCTGTTGAAATCGTATCTCTGAAAATTTGTCCTTGTTTTCTTTGATGACATTCTCATCTACAACCTAACTTGGGAAAAACATCTTCAACATGTAGACTTGATCTTGCAACTGCTTCGGAATCACAAATTATTTGTCAAATTGTCCAAGTGCTCTTTTGGCGTGGAAGAAGTCAAGTATTTGGGACACATTGTGGGTCGTGAAGGTGTCAGGTTTGATCCCAAAAAGATACAGGCAATGCAAGATTGGCCCCAACCAAAAACCTTGAAGAGTTTGAGGGGATTCTTAGGTCTCACTGGCTACTATCGCAAATTTGTCCGCAATTATGGTTGCATTGCTAGACCCCTCACTAACCTTCTTAAGAAAAATTCATTCCTTTGAACTGATGCAGCACAACAGGCATTTGTGGCTCTCAAAGAGGCCATGTGTTCCACTCCAGCATTGGCACTACCAAACTTCACCAAATCTTTTGTGATTGAATGTGATGCTTCCGGTACTGGTATTGGTGTTGTCTTAATGCAGGAAGGTCGACCCTTGGCTTTCACCAACCAACAACTGAGTGGGAAACATCTGGGTCAATCTACCTATGAGAAAGAGATGATGGCCATCTTACATGATATAGATACATGGAGACCATACTTATTGGGGCGACGTTTCCAAATCCGCCCAGACCATCAAAGCCTCAAATATTTTTTGGAGCAATGTCTATCCTCAACACAACAAAATAAATGGTTGGCCAAAATGTTGGGATATGATTATGAGATAATTTACAAGAAAGGGCAAGACAATGTTGTAGCAGATTCTTTATCACGCCAATTGAGGATGAAAGCACCCTGCTATCAATCTCTCTTCCCATACTAGATTGGATTGAAGAAGCCTGCAAGGAATGGTTTTCACGCCCCTCTCTCTCCCAACTTATTCACAACTTGAGAGCATATCTTAATTCCTCAGTCAAATACTCTTGGAAGGATGAGATTCTTCGCTACAAGGATCGAGTATTTATATCGTCGACATCCACCCTCAAAACCCACATTTTGGAAGAGTTGCACTCATCTCCCATTACAGGGCATGCAAACTTTTAGCAGACTTATGCTCGCACTCATCGTTATTTATTTTGGATGGGCATGAAAAATGACATTCTTACTTTTGTAGTTGAATGTGATGTGTGTCAACACCACAAAGGAGAAATAGTCAGGTTACCAGGAACCTTACAGCCATTGCCACTCCCTGCCTTTGTCTGGACGGATGTTTCCATGGATTTCATCACTGGTCTCACAAAGTTAAGCAACAAATCCGTCATCATGGTGGTTGTGGACAAACTTTCTAAATACGCTCATTTTTGCGCGCTACCCTACCCATTTACCCCCACTTTGGTGGTTCAAGCCTTCATGGACCAGATCTTCAAACTACATGACATGCCAACTTCCATTGTGTCTAATCGTGACCTGACTTTCACGAGCAAATTTTGGCAAGAACTTTTCAAGCTAAAAGGCACCGAACTCCAACTAAGTATTGCCTATCATCCTGAAACTGATGGTCAAACTGAAGCAATCAATAAATATTTGAAGACATATCTAAGGTGCTTCACCTATTTCTTATATCCTTGGATGCTCTAAGGTGCAAGCAGTTGATCAACTCCTACAGAACCGTGTCGCCATGCTAGCTCGTCTCAAAGATAATCTCCATCAAGCTCATAATCTAATGAAGCAACAGGCAGACCAACATCGTTTAGAGCGCACATTTCAAGAATGGGATCAAGTATTCCTGTGGCTGCAACCATATAAGCAAACATCGCTCAAAGAAAATGGTTGCCATAAACTAGCTCCAAAATTCTACGTACCTTATCAAATACTTCAGCGCATTGGAGCAGTAGCCTACAAGCTGGCCTTGCCACCAACTTCAAAAGTCCATCCAGTCTTCCATGTATCATGCCTCAAGAAAGTGATGGGGAACAATTCTAGAATTCAAACTAGTCTACCCGAATTGGATGAGGAAGGTTCACTCCGGCTCCAACTAGAACAGATCCTCGATACTCGTGAAAGACATCTGCGCAGCGGCACGATCAAGGAAGTCCTCATCAATCTAGAAGATGCGACCTGGGAAACAACCACTATTATTCAGTAGTTTCCGTAGCTTCAGCCTTGAGGACAAGGTTGCTTTTGATGGGGGAGGGCATGTTAGGGTCCAACCCTAACCCCTGTATTTATGTAATAAACCCAATAGGGCCGAGTCATAGTCATAGTTAGTTAAAGAGTCAATAAAGCCCATATTAATAATTGTAAATGGTTGATCCGCATTTAAGAAAGGGACCACAACTAGTTGCAAACAGACCATAAGTAATAAATAAAGTGGTTAATCCATGTTATGCAAAGGACCAATAGTCATTAGGTTGTAGCTTTATTTCCTCTTTTCTCTATATGTGTTTTGAGAAGAGACTTGTTTATGTACTTCAAGTGGATTGTGGTATCATTTGTGCTCTTTGAAGATGGGGTATGGGGTTTTAGTGTAAGATGCCTATGTATGTTGAAGGTTTACATGTTTGACTGTAGGTTAACATGTGTATGGAGTGAGAACTCTTGAAAAAGTTGTTTCTTTGGAGGAGAAACTAGCCATTCCATTTTAGCAATTTATGTACTCTTCTTTTCTAGACATTGGGCATAATGAGAAGGGATCATGCCTCTAGAGCTGATCCTAGGAGATGTAGCCCAGGAGGGGTGAACTTCTTTAACAATGGTTGGTGTATTACTGATTCAGTGTTTTGATTTCATGTTTATAAGTTTTTCATGAAACTAACTTAAGAAAACACACATAAAAACTCATGTTTTTACTTGCTATTTTGCAGTACAAACCTCAAGCACATTTTTATATTTTGATGAGGATCTTAGCATAGAAATATAATATTCCAAATTCAGATCAAGTTGGTATCAGAGCATTGGTTTGCTTTGTGCAAGGAGGAATTGACTATTGTTGCAAGTGAATGTGTTTTGAAGCTCAAGTGAGGAGAAGGTTTTGGAAAGGAGAGCATGATTGTTACAATCTCTACCACGAGTTCTACCTCAAGTTGTAGAGGAAGCTTCAAGAAAAGCATGTCCCAAGGAGGAGGGCCTACAAAATTGTCAGAGGATGTGAAGGCTTTTAGAAAGGATTTCTTAAACATGGAAAAAATGGTGAAAGTCCTCTATGAAGAGAGGAATACCAAATTGCAAGGTGAAAGCTCTAGACCCCTAAGAGGAGAATGTTCTCCAAGGGAAGAAGGTAACAAGAATGGTGATTAACCACCATCTTCTCCACAATATTCATGTTTTTCTACAACTCTTATGCAAGATGCTAGTGTAGAAAATCCCTCAGAGAAGGAAGATGGACAAGTTTGTACCTTTTGTCTACATGATGTGGAGGATGAGGTTCTATCAGCACCCAAATTCAAGGAGCTGAAAGAAGAGAGCGAAAGAGTCCAAGAGGACACATCCAAAATCAAAAGGGAGTTTGAAAACATATTTGTATGTCAATAAAAAGACGAGGCAAATGGTTAGCATTTACATGCTTCTTCTTTACATGAAAGTGTTGAGGTAAATTCATTTGCAACCTTTGAAAAATGTAGTAAAGGCATTGGTTCCAAGCTCTTGACCAAGATGGGTTACAAGGGAGGAGGCCTTAGAGTAAACCATCAAGGCATTAAAAATCCAATTGAAGACAAGGAGAGGCCTAAATATGAAGGCTTATGCTATGTTGCAAAAGAAGAATGGTCTTCTAGCGACAACTCTTGGGTATCATGTTCCTTTTTCCATAAGAAAGGACATGAGGAGGAAAGATGTTGGGATTTGCATCTAGAATCGATGCTTGCTTGGTTCCTCAAGAACAAGGAGGACTTGAAGTGAAAAACATCTCCAAAGAGAGATGAAAAAGTTGAAGAAGAAACAAAGTTAAGTTCTTCTTGCCATGCAAGTTCCTCACACAAGAAGCATAAGCCAAAGGACAACAAAAAAAGGTATAATCGTCCTGTTAATTCAAATGATTTTCATAATGGAAAACAACATGTTGATTTGAATAACATGTTGAGGAATGTATTTCCATGCACCTTTTTCCTTTCATCTAACCATTGTGTAGATAAGTGTGATAAAAGGAAAGCAATCATCAAGAAGATGTTTATATCTAATGGAATTGAGACCGAAAAGAGAAAATCTCATCCAAGGTTAAAGACATGTGAGCCAAGAGAAGCTCAAAAGAAAATTTTCACTCACTATAATATTAGTGGGAATTGGGTCGAGAAGTGTTGGAAATTGTTTCCACAACTTCATCCTGATAAGGGCAAGCAAATTATGCAAGCACTAGAAGAGGAAGCGACAAAATAAAAAGTGGCGCAAGATGCGACCATCCCTGAAGCAACTTCAAAAGAAGAAAAAGTTAAAATAGAGGATTCATTTACCTAGTTGGATAAGAAATGGGAGGACTATTTGTCCAACTGACGTTTGTAAATCTTTGTTTTGTACTAGTTGCATATCCCCATAGCTGGGTAATTTGTAAAAGTGATGTTCATAAACAAATCACTTATATGCAACGATGTTTTCTTTGGGCATTATTATGCTAGTTTGGCTTGTTGATATTCAATTTGAATGGAAAATTTAGGAGTCAAGTTTATTCCATCTTGTAAAATGCATTTCTATTTGTAGTTTAAGAAAGCATTTTAAAACTGTGGTATGAGTAGTTGCAACACATTCAGTATGTTACAAATGTGTTAAGCACTCAAGTTATACAAGTATTCACTATGTGAAGCTTGTTTTCATTTGGCAAAGACTTTTGGGATCTTATCCTCGATAAGGATTTTGTAGATGAATGCCTTGGAATTATTCTTGGGAAGGATGTTGTTGTGGATGGCCATAGCGACATGGACAAGCCGAGAAGAACATTGAATTTGAATTCTTTCGTTAATTTATATTTCAAGTTCAACTTGAGAAAGAGCCAAGAAAAGTACAAGTCAAGGCACTACAAACATCGATTGGATCGAGTTTGGAAAAATGAAGGAACTGTACCTTCAAATGTTGAACAATTAAAAGTGAACTTTTGGAGACCAAAAGTTTTTCAGTGGGAAAGAGTGATCAGAAGCTCAAAATTTACCCAAAAAAAGTTGTCAGAATGGTGTGGAACTTGAACAACTGCATAGATCTCGTCATCCTGAATTTGGCGCAACTCGTTTCACAAAAAACTAACACCGTATGCTCCAAGAAATGCGATCTGTTAACTTTGATGAATAGGTAAAATTTTTGCAAGTGGCTGATTGGGATGCTGAATGGGCATCCATACAATCAAGGTGGAAAAAGGAATATTCTTGGAATGTTACCGAAATATTCTTGGAATATATTATTGAGTTGGCTTCATCTGGTTGGTCCACGTGTTTTAGGTTTGGGCCAATTAGGAGGTGACCTGTGGCTAAGCCGGAGGCCGCCACGTGTCCTCCTAATGACCAAGAAATTTTTTGTATGGCAAGATAGGTCGGAGGTTGGGCTCAACCCTGCGACCTCCCACAGAACACGACAACATTTTACCAACCCGCCTATGCATTGTTACTTAACCATAATGGGTTATGGTTCGTGTTATTGTGTATTAACCGCCAGGTTGGGGGGCAAGCGAACTTAACTGCCCCCCATGTGACCACCATAACCATGCGCCCAACAAATACTGTGACCGCCGACGTTGACTGCAATTGTCACTGTCATCGCTTATCCGCCGAACCGACCCCCATGCGAGCGCTTTGCCTAACCGCTAACATAAACCGTGACTAAGAGAGGGAAGACCATCTACCTAACCGTTAGACCCTAACCCCGTCATGTGGCCGGTGGGGATGACATTTTTTATAACTGCCGACGGGGTTATGGGCAAAATTAACCATCCTACAATTTCTCCCATTTAGCACTTTTTGGGGTGAAATTGTAGGAACGATGTCGGGTTTTTAGCAATTTGTGGAGCGAATAGTGGCCTAGCTAGGAGAGGTCATAACTTCTTTAGTTTTCAACCAAATTGGATGCAAAAAGAGGCTAGATAGCCATTTTTGGACATTCTGGACTCATTGGAGCAGGTCTCAAGATCAAAGGAGCACTTTTGGATAGGATTTTTGCAAATTGAAGCCTATGGGTGCCATGGAAAACTGAAGTGTTGATTCAGTTTATGGAGGAGTTTGAAGATGGAGATAACCTTACAAGGGTCTTCCAGCCTCCATGTGCTTTCTGAAACAACCATTACATCAGTGTTGTAACTTTATTTCCTATTTTCTCTATATGTGTTTTGAGAAGAGACTTGTTTATGTACTTCAAGTGGATTGTGGTACTATTTATTCTCTTTGAGGATGGGGTATGGGGTCTTGGTGTAACATGCCTGTGTTTTCTGAAGGTTTACATGTTTGACTGTAGGTTAACAAGTGTATGGAGTGAGAACTCTTGCAGAAGTTTCTTTGAAGGAAAAACTAGCCATTCCATTTAAGCAGTTTATGTGCTCTTCTTTTCTAGAAATTGAGCATAATGAGAAGGGGTCATGCCTTTAGAGCTAATCCAAGGAGATGTAGCCCAGGAGGGGTGAACTCCTTTAACAATGGCTGGTGTATTATTGATTGATGCATGCTTCCATTCAATGTTTTGATTTCATGTTTAAAAGTTTTTCATGAAACTAACTTAAGAAAACACACATAAAAGCTCATGTTTTACTTGCTATTTTGGAGTACAAACCTCAAGCATTTTTTTATATTATGATGAGGATCTTAGCATAGAAATATAATATTCCAAATTCAGATCAAGTAGGGGTCTAGTCAAGGGCTTATTTAAGTTATTGCATTTGTATCATCATTCCCTTGTTATCTTTCTATTCTGAGGTGTCATTCAATTCTGGGCAGTAACCTGGGCTTTGGGTCTAAAAAAGTGGCTCAAATCTCGAGGAAACTGGCACAACACTAAGAAAAATAGTCCCTGGACATTGGCATGCCATGTTGTGGGAGCGTCTAGAGCCCTCTAGACACTGGCATGCCCATATCATGCGAGAGTATGGGGGTTGATTGGTAAAAAAACTCAGTAGGACTAAGGGGCTGGTTACCTGAGAGGTGGGGATGGTTCCTTAGAGTCCTGTTGTTGTTGTGGAAGGTTTTTATGGTGTGTTTCCGTCGGTTCCACTTCCTTTGTAGAAAATCTGATGTAGGTTAACCCGATAATGCAATATAAATCAAAGCAGAATGCTATAACCTACTTCTATTATCGATTTGCGGAAGCTTAAAGATCACGCTGAACAATATAACCAGAAGAAGAAGAAACAATGGAACAATACACATGAAAATACTTTGGGGAAAGCCTCAGCTAAAACCCGCACACTATTGTATTATCATATAGGTGGAAATACATAAGAATTATACAAATCCTTAGCTCTCACAACTAGCCAGCTCTCAGTACAATCCTCACAAATGCTCACAAGAAATCTTGGCTGCTCTCAAGCCTTCCTCTCTGCCCTCCAAGCTCCTATTTCCTTGCGCTGTTCCTAGTGGATGATATTCCTTCAACCAAGTGGAACACCTCCTCCAAAACTGCGCAATCTTCAAGGATGAATCCTTGACTGCATGCATGAGTTTTCTTGATAAGAAAACACATGCAACTGATAGTACACTGTCCTTGACATTAATCTCAACTGGGTCTTTCTTAGAATAGACATGCATGAGTTGCTAATGAGGGGATCTTTAGTTAATTGGAGTAGCACTAGTTGAGTGCATGCATGCATCAACTAACTATTAACTCTCTATTAATTCCTCAACAATTTGGAACTAATTTAACTGGACTTAACTCAGTAAACTGAGTTAACTAATTACAACTCAAATATAACTCAATCTTATCTCCTTAATTTAAGGGATAACTCTTGCATGACTTCATAAAGACTTCTAACTTGAATTTCTCCAACTAATTAATTTTAGCTGTTAAGACTAAATTCGATTTTAATTCACAATTTAATTCAAGGACAAATTAAATTGGAATATTCTTGTTGCCATATTTCAACACTCCCTCTCAACAAGAAAGGGATTATCTGCCACCCCGATCCTGTCTCTATGCAACTCAAATTTACACTTTGACAATGCCTTTGTCAAAATGTTAGCATCTTACTCCTCTGTCGAAATATACTGCAGCAACATGATCCTCTCGATCTATGAAAAGCCACAGGCAACAAATCTTGCCTTATGCTTCTCCACACTACTATCAGCAGCTTGATTTACCTTGTAAAGCCAACAGGAACTCACAACTGACTTGTTCTTCGATCTCGGAACCACGTCCCAAATATGAACTATGGAGTCATACTCCTCCACCATAACATCAATCCAAATCGGCTGTTGCAGTGCTTCCTCAAAGGAAAATGGCTCGGTCTCAACACATTCCCCAACGAGGGCCATGTATGCGGTGTACCTCTCAGGTGACCTCCTCTATCTGCGCTGAGAAGATGGTGCTCCCACACTCTCTCTCGCATCCTCCAACAATCTATCAGCTCCTTTTGTGCACTTTCGTCCATCTCTGGAAAACTCTGCTTGAGTGGATGTCTCCACTCTTGGAACCTCTGCATGTGGCTACTCTGCATCAGTTTGAGGCTCCTCCTCCTTAGGAACCAATAGTTCCTCCACAGCCTGTAGTTGGAGCTCCCTCTCAAGGGAAACTTGCATGGCCTTCTGCTCATCAAACTTGAGATCTCTACGAACCACTGTCCTCCGACTGGTAGGCAAGTACCCCGATAGTTGTGAGGTGTATCAGTGTACCCCATAAATATTCCCAACTCTACTGTCGACTCAAGCTTCTTTCGTGCATCCTTTGTCACATGGCAATATACCAATGAGCCAAAGATCCTGAAGTGACCCACATTTGGTCTCTTACAGAAGAAAGCTTCCTCTGGTGTCTTTATCCCAAGTATGTGATGCGGGCTTCTATTATGCAAATAGACATTTGTGTTGCATGCCTCATCCCACAAGTGAAGTGATAGGCCTTGGTCATGCAACATTACCCGTGCTGCCCCTACAATATTTATGTTCTTCCTCTCAGCCACCCCATTTTGCTGTGGGTTATGAGGTGCCGTCAACTCTCGTTTAATTCCTTCCGCTGCACAAAAGTCCTTAAACTCTTGAGAGACATATTCTCCACCGTTGTCGCTTCTCAAGGCCTTGATCTTCTTCTCTGACTCTTTCTCGACCAAAGCTTTGAACTCACAAAACTTTGTGAAGGTTTGGTCCTTCTTCTGCATGAAATAAATCCAACATTTACGAGAATAGTCATTAATGAAAATCACATAATACCTTTGCTTCGTTGTGGATCCCATCGAGAATGGTCCACACACATCAGTATGAACTCGCTCTAAGATAGCCTCTGCTCGACTGTCTCGATCATGGAAGGAAGAATTGGTGTACTTTCCCAAGGTACAACCTTTGCATGTGTCAACTTGCTCAAGTTTACCTTTGGGAAGTCCTGTAGATATCTGTTGCATTATCTTCAAAGCCCCATGATGCAAATGACCCAACCGCCTATGCCACAACTCGCCAATGTCTTGGCTTTGCACCAATTTTGCTTTCGTACTTAATGATGCACAATCATCTACCTCTAGTTTATAGATATTCTTCACCCAAATCCCTATCCTCTTGGTCTAACCCATGGTTATGTGTCTTAGGAATGCCTTTCCTTTACTGAAGACAACATCGTAGCCTTTGTCCTCCAACATCGCGACCGATACCAAGTTCTTCTTTAGTCCAGGCACATACTTCACATCTGTCAAGGTGATAGGAGCTCCATGCTCCCTCTAAAAAGCAACCGTGCCCACTCCCGAAACATAATACCTTCCGTTGTCATCCATCTCTATGCGCATCTTGAGGTCTTTCTCCTCCAAGGCACTGAATAAATTTTTATCACCGGTCATGTGGAATGAGGCTCCACTATCAAGATACCAGACACAACCCATCATCGATGACACCATGCATGCAATGAGGGTAAAGTCCATTTCGAACTGAGAGGCTAATGCCTCACCTTCCGATCCTTCCGAGGATCCCTTCTTGGACTTCTTCAATGGGAAATTAGTCGCATAATGTCCCATATTGTGACAATTAAAGCATCTTACTTTATACATGTCACCCTTCTTCCCTCCATGAGAAGAATTCGATTTGAAATGGGAAGCCTTCCCCTTCCCTTTCCTTGCCTTACTTGCTAAGGCCAAATTTTCTTCATCATCATTCTTGGATGAAGAACCATCTCGTGTGCTCCTCCTGATCTCCTCCTGCATAAGATCCGACCACAGTCGTTTCCAATCCGGTAGTTTCTCCCTTCCATTCACAAAGTCCTGGTAACTATTCTAACTCTTTGGAAGGCCAAGGAGAGCGAGGCTCACCATATCATAATCGGAAGTAGTTATTCCCACACTGCCAAGCTCATCTCTGCAGGTGGTGAGCTTATTCAAATATGTGGAAATAGTATCGCCCTTCTCCATCTTGATTCTTCGAAGCTTATCCTTGAGTGTCAATTTCCTCTGGTTGCTACCATTGTGGTAGAGGTCCTTTAATGTCTTCCACATTGAAAATGGAGTATCCTTCCCATGGAGACTCGAGACAATATGGTCTCGAACTCCCTCAAGGATGATCCGTCTCGCCTTAGCCACACACTTCTTCCACTCAACCAACTCTTATGCATTAGTTGAAGCTGGCTTTGGGATTTATTGATCAAGGAATTCCTTCAAGCCATTGTCTTCTAATACAACCTCCATTCTATCTTTCCATGCTATGTAATTCGAGCTACCTTCCAAGGCATACTCGAATCTCAAGCCATAGAAGGCCATTGGCCAACCTTGAAGTATGATATGAATTCGATTTGCAACCCCAAACTTCAAACTTTGAATTCTCTTCTCAGTATACTGTTCACAGCTCTAGTGCCATGTAGAAAATTTGATGTAGGTTAACCCGATAATGCAATATAAATCAAAGCATAATACTATAACCTACTTCTACTATCAATTTGTAGAAGCTTAAAGATCGAGCTAAACAATATAACCAGAAGAAGAAGAATCAATGGAACAATACACATGAAAATACTTTGGGGAAAGCCTCAGCTAAAAACCCCACACTATTGTATTATCATACAGGTGGAAATACATAGGAATTATACAAAGCCTTAGCTCTCACAGCTAGCTATCTCTCAGTACAATCCTCACAGATACTCACAGGAAATCTTGGCTACTCTCCAGCCTTCCTCTCTGCCCTCTAAGCTCCTATTTCCTTGCATTGTTCCTAGTGGATGATCTTCCTTCAACCAAGTGGAACACCTCCTCCAAAACTGCACAATCTTCAAGGATGAATCCTTGACTGCATGCATGAGTTTTCTTTATAAGAAAACACATGCAACTAATAGTACACTGTTCTTGACATTAATCTCAACTGGGTCTTTCTTAGAATAGACATGCATGAGTTTCTGATGAGGGAATCTTCAGTTAACCGGAGTAGCACTAGTTGAGTGCATGCATGCATTAACTGCATGTTAACTCTATATTAGTTCCTCAAATAGTTTGGAACTAATTTAATTGGACACAACTCAGAAAATTGACTTTACTAATTACAACTCAAATATAACTCAATCTTATGTCCTTAATTTAAGGGATAACTCTTGCATGACTTCAGAAAGACTTCTAACTTGAATTTCTCCAATTAATTGATTTAAAATTAATTAATTAATTATTTCCAAGTAGTTGTTAAGACTAAATTCGATTTTAATTCACAATTTAAATCAAGGACAAATTAAATTGGAATATTCTTGTTGCCATATTTCAACATCCTTAAGGTGACTTAGGAGGTTGAATCATATCATAGTAGCCTCTCGTCACATTTTTACCCCGGTTGGCTGGTTACTTGGGTAGATGTGGGAGGAGGGTGTTACATACTTCTCCTAGATGCCTCCAGATTTTCAACCTTTAACCTATTTCCTCGTGTCAGAAACTAGCTTTTACCCAAACAAAAGTAGTTTTGTTGAATTGAGGCTTCTGTGATCCATATCAAATATAAGAGAGTTTCTTCGGTGTAAATCACAAGAAATTTCATTTGTCGACGCGTTTCAAACCAACAAGTGTGGTTTATTGTCAGGATGAGTTGAATGATCAGATCAGGCTTAGTATGATTAAATAGATAGGGCAGAAACTCCAACGGCTGTATTTCAAGACTGGGTAACGACTATATTTACAACGGCTAGATTTCACTGGATTAGGGGAATAACCAGTGTTTAATTACAAAAATTGATTTAGGTCCATTAAAATCTTAAAGGTGAACTGACCCTTTTTAACCACTTATATCTATTAAAATAAATTATAACCTAAATTAATTTACATTAATAATTAGTTATCAAAGAATTAGTATCTAAAAAGTTAGAGTAATTAATAGTTAAATATAAACATTATTAAATATATATAAACATATAAATATCAGGATATATATAAGTCAAAGGGGCTAACTCTATATACCAATAAAAATTAAATTAATCTATAATAATGGTTATAAATAGAAATTAATGGAATAATAGAGTAAATTAAAAAATAATAATAAAAATAATAAAAAATAAAAATAAATAAATAAATAAATAAAAGTAAAAATAAAAATAAATAAATAGAAAGTCAACCAAGTTATTAAATCTAAATAATGGTGTAGTTAGTTATAAAAGTTATAAAAATAGGGGTAATAGCGAGTTGTAATATTATTACATTTATAATATAACTAATAAAATAATTAAAAATAAATTAATTTTAATTAAAAGGTTAGTTCAAAAAAAAAACTTAGAGTAATTTAAGGGTTAAAAATAATTAAATAAATAAATTTTTAATATTTAAAATTAAAGGTCAAAAAATCAAATTCATTTCAAGCTTATTTTCTCTAAGTTAAAAATAAAAAATAAATATATATATATATATATATATATAATAATAATAAAAAAGAAAAAAAAAGGCTACTACAAACCTACCGACTAAAAGAACCTCAAGGAAGGAAGGCCCCAAGAAACAAGAAAACCAAGGGAAAAAAACTTAAAAGAGCACAGGAAAAAACCAAACAAAGGGAAGGGGAGGCAGGAAGACCACGACTACAAGGAGAGGGCTGGGACCCAGTAGCTACTGATCTTTCAACCATCCTCCCTATTGAGATTGTTTGGCCTTTTTTCAATCTCAAGCGCTTCCTTAACTTCCCTGTGGTGGAAATGGGAAACTCTAGCAATCACACTAGCCTCCTCAATGCAGACATGATGATTGGTTTTCTCCACATGCTCTGCTAAAGCAAAAGACTTGGCTCTTCTATGCTTAAGGTCAGCTGCGTGCTCACTAATCCTTTGATTAATGGAGCGACTAGTCTCACCAATATAGGGAGTCCCACATGAACAAGGGACAATATAAACCCCTTTCATGTCCTCGGGGTCGATATGATCCTTCATAGATCTGAGGAACTTACGAATGGTATTGAGAGGTCTAAAGGTTGAGGGGTCATTATGCCTCTTAAGAATCCTCACAATCCTATCCGTAGTCCCTTGAACAAACGGAAGATGGACACCGAGAATCCTCTCCTTCTTATCTCTTTTAGCTAACGAATTCTTAGCTGCCTTGAGGAAAGCCTTCTGACCCAAGTGCCTACTATAACCGTTCTCAACAAAGACATTAAGGAGATGGGATTTTTCCTACTTAAAACTCTTATCATCAGATATCCTTAAGGCACGAGTAGCTAGGGTATTGAGAACCCCCTTGCCGGGTCTCGGCCGGCCAGAAGGCTCGCTCAGGGATTTAGTTGCGAATGAAGTTTCTGACGTCATGCCTCCACTTGAGATTGCTGGAAGCTCTGTAGAAAGCATGGTAGCCAGCTCCTCTGGCTAGCAAAGTCCGATCAGTTTAGTCGTTGAGTTGAAGATTGAAACTTATATTCCCCTGCTCGAGGATGTGCCTAGATCCTGCCTACTGTCTCTGATCGATGATCTGCCTAATGAGGATACGCGATGCTTCTCGTTGTATAGTAAAGAATTGCCAGCATCCGGTGTTGGTTTTCCGTCCGTGGATTCTGCGAGAGGTGTCTCTCCCCGGCATGCTTCATCGAACCTTTCCAGCAACCAGGTCCCTTGCAGTCAATTTGTATTCGATGGCAGCTCATCGAAGCATGTTTCTGGCACGCAGGATCAGTTTGTGGGTGTGCTTGGTAATATGGAGCGCAAAGTTAATTCAACGGTTTCGACTGAGCCAATTCGTAGAAGTTTGTTTCCAGTTGACAACGCGCAAGCCTTGTGTAAAGGATTGCATAATAAGGTTGAGTATGGAATCCGTGTGCCAGTTTTGATGCATTCCAAAACAAATCCGGGCAGCAACTTGTTTTCGGTAGACGATTTGGGCTTTAACCGCCCCTTACCTTGCTCTCAGGTTGATAGCGCGCAGGCATCGTGTAAAGGATTGCATGATAAGGTTGAGTGTGGAATCCATGTGCCAGTTTTGATGCATTCCGAAACAAATCCGGGCAGCAGCTTGTTTCCGGTCGACGATTTGGGCTCAAGCCTCCCCTTACGTTGCTCTCTGGGTGAGTTTTTGTCTAATTGCAATATTAGATATAAAAATAATAATAATAATAATTCTATTAATAATAATGGTTATAATAATATTATTATTGATATTAATAGTTATAATAATAATAATAATTATAAGTATTGTATTAATAATATTGATTATAATATTATTATTATTATTATTAATATTGATTTTAATAATAGTATTATTAATAATGATATTGATTATAATAATAATAATTGTTTTAGGAATAATAATAATAATAATAATATTAGTTATAATAATGTAGGTGTTGGCAATAGTAATAATATTAAAGAGGACCGCACTATTAATTTTAGTTCGGAGAATAATAATATAGAAGGTAGTTGTAAGATATTTAACAATAATAATAAGTTAAAAGTTCTTAACGGATATAATAATCCTAATTTTAGGAATAATCGTATGAGGTCTAATCCTCCTTTCCCTCCTTCTCATAGTAATAAGAAGGTGGTCAATTTGTCTAGTTTCTCCTTTCCCTCTTCTATTTTTAAGGTTCTAGGCAAAGGTTTAAATTTTGCCTTGGCCCCTAAGAAGATTCCTGTTGACGACATTATTTGTGACATAAAATTTGGGATTCATGGTTTACATGATAGTATTAAAAACACTATTAGGCAGGATTGTGCTGTTGTCCTTAGGAGGGCTAAGCCCCTAAGAGCAACCTTAGCAAGGACGAATTTGAAGCCCTTAAATCCTTGAATCAGAACAAAGATATTGTGGTTCTGAAGGCTGACAAAGGTGGGGCTGCTGTCATTCTTAACAAGGATGACTATCGGAGTAAAATGTTGGAGCATCTTCATAATAGTGGGAGCTATAAAAAGCTTCCCAAAAACCCGTTAAAGAAGATCTCCAGAAATGTGGCCCTTGCCATTAAATCCAGTAGCTCAGTGGGTCCCCTGCACAGTAAACTCATTGAGAGCAATCCTATCACGCCTAGAATCTATGGTCTCCCTAAGATTCATAAGGAAGGGGCTCCCCTGAGGCCCATAGTCAACACCATTGGAGGTCCTACCTATCTGCTGGCAAAGTTCCTTGCCTTGAAGCTTAAACCCTTAGTGGGTCGTACTAGGTCCTTCGTTAAAGACTCGACCTCTTTTATAGAGGAGCTCAAGGACATTAAGCTGGACTCTGGAGACATTCTGGTCAGTTTTGATGTGGTTTCTTTGTATACTTGCATCCCTATAAATGAGGCCATGGTTGTAATCAACTGTCTAACCGATCCTGATACCGCTCGATTGGTCGAAATCTGCCTCACTTCGACCTTTTTCTGCTTTGAAGGTGAGTTCTTTGAGCAAACTTGTGGTGTTGCCATGGGCTCACCCCTTTCCCCTGTTGTTGTGAATCTTTTTATGGAGGATTTTGAATCTAAAGCTCTTAGCTTAGCACGGCTCTTGCCTAAGCTTTGGAAAAGATATGTAGATGACACTAATGTCATCTAGTCTCATGGCCAAGAGGAATTGGACCTCTTCTTCGATCATCTCAATAATTAATCCTCGGCCATTAAGTTCACAAAGGAACAGGAAGTCAATGGTTGCCTCCCTTTCCTTGATATTCTTATCTCTAAGAATGGTGATGGTTCCCTCTCCCACCGAGTGTTTTGTAAGAAAACTCATACGGAGCAATATCTGCATGCTAGTTCCCACCATTTCTCGGCTTAGAAGTTGGGGGTTCTCAATACCCTAGCTACTCGTGCCTTAAGGATCTCTGATGATAAGAGTTTCGAGGAGGAAAAATCCCATCTCCTTAATGTCTTTGTTGAGAACGGTTATAGTAGGCACTTGGGTCAGAAGGCTTTCCTCAAGGCAGCTAAGAATTCGTTAGCTAAAAGAGATAAGAAGGAGAGGATTCTCGTTGTCCATCTTTCGTTTGTTCAAGGGATTACGGACATGATTGCGAGGATTCTTAAGAGGCATAATGTGCCCTCAACCTTTAGACCTCTCAATACCATTTGTAAGTTCCTCAAATCTGTGAAGGATCCTATCGACCCCAAGGACATGAAAGGGGTTTATATTATCCCTTGTTCATGTGGGACTCCCTATATTGGTGAGACTGGTCGCTCCATTAATCAAAGGATTAGTGAGCACGTAGCTGACCTTAAGCATAGAAGAGCCAAGTCTTCTGCTTTAGCAGAGCATGTGGAGAAAACCAATCATCATGTCTGCATTGAGGAGGCTAGTGTGATTGCTAGAGTTTCCCATTTCCATCACAGGAAATTTAGGGAAGCGCTTGAGATTGAAAAAAGGCTAAACAATCTCAATAGGGAGGATGGTTGGAAGATCAATAGCTGCTGGGTCCCAGCCCTCTCCTCCTAGTCGTGGTCTTCCTGCCTCCCCTTCCCTTTGTTTGGTTTTTTCTTGTTGTCTTTTAAGTTTTTTTCCCTTGGTTTTCTTGTTTCTTGGGGCCTTCCTTCCTTGAGGTTCTTTTAGTCGAAAGGTTTGTAGTAGCCTTTTTTTTAAAAAATTTATTTATTTATTATTATTATTTTTATATATTTATTATTATTATTTTTATTTTATTTATTTATCTATTATTTTTTTTTTTAACTTAGAGAAAATAAGCTTGAAATGAATTTGGATTTTCGACCTTTAATTTTAAATATTAAAAATTTATTTATTTATATTGTTTTTAACCCTTAAATTACTCTAGTTTCTTTTTGAGCTAACATTTTAATTAAAATTAATTTATTTTTAGTTATTTTATTAGTTATATTATAAATGTAATAATATTACAACTTGCTATTACCCCTATTTTTATAACTTTTATAACTAACTACTCCACTATTTAGATTTAATAACTTGGTTGACTTTCTATTTATTTATTTATTTATTATTATTATTATTATTATTTTTAATTTACTCTATTACTCGATTAATTTCTATTTATAACTATTATTATAGATTAATTTAATTTTTATTGGTATATAGAATTAGCCCCTTTGACTTATATATATCCTGATATTTATATATTTTTATATATTTAATAATGTTTATATTTAACTATTAATTACTCTAACTTTTTAGATACAAATTCTTTGATAACTAATTATTAATGTAAATTAATTTAGGTTATAATTTATTTTAATAGATATAAGTGGTTAAAAAGGGTCCGTTCACTTTTAAGATTTTAATGAACCTAAATCAATTTTTGTAATTAAATACTGGTTATTCCCCTAATCCAGTCAAATCTAGCCGTTGTAAATATAGTTGTTACTGGTCTTGAAATACAACTGTTGGAGTTTCTGCTCTATCTATTTAATCATACTAAGCCTGATCTGATCATTCAACTTGTCCTGACGAACCACACTTAAGTTGGTTTGAAACCCGTCCACAAATGAAATTTTTTGTGATTTACGCCGAAGAAATTCTCTCATAAAAGTAGTTTTATGACATACTCACCCCACACAAATTAAAATTTTAAGAATTTTTTATCAATAAATTAATATTATTATTATTTTGATTTTTTTTTAATTAAATTTATTCCTTTTAAATATTAAATATGTAGAGGCTCCATCTTGTCCTACGATGAACCACAACACATGGTTCAAAAAGTGTGGACAAAAGCCTAAATTCAGAAAACACATTTTTAAATAATTTATATATTTTTTTTAATAAATTAATATAAATTATAATTATTATAAAGCTATTAATATTTCAACTACACATTCCATTTATAGTAATTAAAAGATTGTAATAATAAAAAATATTTAACAAAACATTTTAAAATAATCTATAAAAATTGGTAATAAAACACACTCACCTCTTTCTATTATATGCTCTTAATTGGAACATAATATTAATCTCTTAATTGAATATAATAACCCATAAATCATACTAAGTGGTTTAACATGTTATCATCTATGCCATTAAGTTATCAAAAATCACATTCCATGTTGTTATTATAAATCACATTCCATGTTGTTATTATAACTCATTGAGTTGACATAAGGGTGCACTTAAATTTATAGATGATATGGTTTTTTACTAGAATCTAGAGATACAATTTTAAATAAGATTGTGATTTTTTGATGTTTAAATTACATTTTTGAATGTGTGGGAGGAAAGAGTATGTATTTTTTGTTCTTCCCGAAAAGTGGAAACAAAAAAACATTTCATTTTAGAATTTGAGGCCTTCAAAGACAACAAAGAAAGTTCTAGCTCTTGGGATAATCTATTTAGCGAGGGATTTGTCAAGAAGCTGGGAGCATTTATTGTGAAGCTTCACACAAAAAGGGTTGATTACAACAAGCAAATGAAGAAGCAATCTGTCCCATAGGATATCTTTAGCCTAGCAGACGTTAAAATAATTTCTTTTTTTCTTTTTAACTAAATTCAACATAAAAAACCGGGGCACTTGAATTCTACAAATTAAACTTAATTTTTTAAAATTCTCTACTATTTTGATTAAAATTATAAAAAAATTGCAAAAAAACCATTTAGTATAGTTAAACTATACCATTAATATAATAAGTGCCAAATAATTTTGTAGTGATTTATGTAGAATTCCAAAAATAAACAATATTAACACTCTTAATACCAACCATTCAAACTACTCGTAGTAAATAAAATATTTTTTTATTATTATTTTAATAAATTAAGAATATCAATAATGAACCGACTATCTTTTTGTTTTAAATTTTCAATTAAATTTAACTCATAAATAAATTGATATATTGATAAATATTTTAAGATAATTCAAATCATTTAAAAGTCCCAAAAAATAACCAAACTATCTACTAACAGTTTAATAAATATTAATGTGAGATGTGCAAATCAAAACAATAATACCGGATCTCACGGGAGGATTTCTTTCAGATTTGTTTTGACAACTCATTCTAGGTGGGTGGACCCATGTAACAACCCTCAAAATTCAAAATTCAAATCTCAAAAAAATAATTCAATGAAAATCCCCCAGAAATTCAAATCTAAAAAAATAAAAAAATTTCCATGAAAATCAACAAATAAATGCAGTAAACCCCGCCTCCATTAATAGCGGATGAGTTCTTAATAAAGGGAGGATTATTGTCCACAATCCATAAACTGTATAAATGACCTTGCACGCTTCCCACAACCAGCATCTGAATTGTTGTAAATAACCCCACTACTTTTGCTGGCATTCTCCAATGACATCCAGCGATCACGCTTTTTTTGTTTGTTGATCTCGAACCTTTGCTAGCTAGGGTTTTACCTCAATTGCTAGGGTTTTGGTTGATTTATTTCTATATATAGCCACCCGCTAGGGGTATCTTGTGCATGCATACCATGCAGGGCTGAATTGGATAGGCGATTCGCACTAGGTAAAGCCCATTTCTCCTCTGCTCTTGTACTGTCCTGTGATTTTGTTTTTATAGCTACATTTCTTTTTGGCCGTTAGTGCGAAAGACTTTGTAGGCTTTAAAATTCTGTGTCGTTAAATTGTTTATATGCTTATTTTCGCTGTTTTTTACTGTTGCGATCACGGGATTGTGGTTGTTTTGTTGCTTTTGCATGGATAATGGGACTGCAGTATTGTCATTTGGTTGTTTTGTTCGCTTTGCATGCCGCGAATTTGTGAGGACATATTTTGGGTAGGCTAAATTTTGCATGCCAATGCATGCTCCTCATTTTTCATGGGAACGATGGGAGCGTATGCTGAGTTCAGAGCATTTTAGTTTCCAGTTAATCGGCGTAGAAATTGTGTTAATGTAATATTTCAGGTCGAATATTAGTGCAAGTTAAATAAAATGAGAGGAGAGCAGGGCTTTTGGCTATGCATTAGGTAATTCACGATATAACCGTTGGATTTACGGGAGTTTAATTTTATAGGATACGCCTGATTGATTCCGGTCAGAGCTAGCATCCGTCTATTTTAAGCCCATCTCCATCAAACACCCAGAGACATATCCTCCTCTGTGTGCATAAAAGATCATTTTAAGCCCATCTCCATCAAACACCCAGAAACACATCCTCCTCTGGGTGCATAAAAGATCTAGGGTGAGATGGATCTATGCCACTTGGTGCGAGTTGGATTGTAGGGTGCACCTTCACCTCTAGGTATCAACTACAGGATTATAATGTAATTTTTGTAGTTTTACATAAGGCCCTCAATTTGTAATGGAGCACAATGTAATTTTCGTTGGACTTCTAAGCGAGCATAGTGTAGTTTTTGTAGTTTTACATATTGGGTTTCAACCTTTTTTCATAGTTTTTTTTGTTGATTTTCTTGTTAAACCTAAGGATTATGGATAAAGTATGGTTTTAGGATACATAGCTTTTTTTTCTTGTAACTTTTAACTTATATTTGCAGCCCTTAAATTGTAGTAGCTAATGATGTGTAGGCCTCAAGCTTAGAGGTTTTAGTTATCTGATTTAGGTTTACAATTAGTTTTATCCAACATATGTTTTGAGAAGCATGCCTTTGAGAGATTTTCAGTAACATCATTGTGTTAACATGAGTGTTTTTTTTTGTTAAATCTGTTTTCTTTATTAATTTTTAGTTTACCATTTAGAGAGACTATAAATGTCAAGCAACTTAGTTGTATTCTCAATGAAATTTTAGAGGAGCTTGCTTTAAAGTTGAGTGGCTTTTATTTGGGGTGAAATATGGTGGTGTTCTAGGGATGTCTACATGCATGTTGTTCACCTTTATTTCAAATTATGGGGTAATATAGGGTAATTATTGTTAAGTGCCTTGATGTTTTGTCTTGTTTGTGCTAGTAGGTTCTTATGCTTGTTTGAGTAGGCATCACGATGATTGCCAATGGAGAAAGTCATGAAAGTTTCTTTTCAATGAAGAAGTTTAATTAGTGATGTAAAATGAGTTTGGTCATGAAAATTGTGATTAGGTGGTTGTCAATGCAATTATTGCTTAGGTGTTAACTTGATGTCAACTTGGTTCTTATTGGGATAGGATTGAGGGGGCATCTTCTTATGAAAGTAGATGTATTTGGAAGTGAGGGATGAGATTTGCAACTTGGAAGGGAGCATGTGACAAAGATGAGAAGTAAAGATGTTAGGGTCACCTTCATCACAAAAAAAAGGTTGTTTGAGTTGGGTTGGAAGCAGGGGGTTGTGAGGGGACAAAGGGTTAGCTTGGAGTAAAAAAGATAAAAGAACATGGTTGGTTGAGAACTTGAGAGGAGAGGTGGGTAAAGGGAAAAAGAGCTTTAATAGACAAGACATAATCTATTGCTTTTGCATCTATGTTGGGAGGTTCACAAGTGAAGGATTGAGACTTTGTGGAGTAGGTAAGGCCATTTAGGATGAGTAACTCATGGAATTCACAAAGTTCTGGATGTGCCTATTGTAACTTGTAAGAGGGCCAATGCCATCATTAGATAATGGAATTCACAAAGTTTAGGAGGTGCTTATTGTAACTTGTAAGAGGCCCAATGACATCATTAGATAATTGTTGGAGGCCTATTAAAGGTGGATTTATTTCCTAAATGCAAAACATGTCATATGAGCATTTATGTGGAGGAATTTGAAAAAAAATTGTGCAAGTAGTGAACTTACCGAGTAGAATATCACTGCCTCTGCCTGTGGGCAAGCATGCTCGGTTGTGGGTGTGCCCACCCACAGCACAGTGGGCGTGCAACGCTTGTGGGCAGGCACGCTCGTGGCCGCTCACAAACACAATTGCTTGTGCTTGTGGGCGGGTGCGCCAAGTTGTGGGCATGCCCACTCGCAGCACAGGAAGTGTGTTGTGCTGTGGGTGGGTACACATACAGCTCAACCCCCCTACGGCTCGACCGACCTAAGGCACAGTGGCCCTCTATCAAGTAGGGGGTTGATTCTGGGAATCAACGCCTTGGCCTGCGAGGTGCTGATTCTGGTAGGCTAGGGGGCGATTTCGGGAATCAACCCCCAACAGGTTTGGGAGGTAGGAATTGCGCACCGCATAGATTTAAGGGCCAAGGTCACTGTTAGAGGATTGGGACTGTGCAATGTACAGTGCAGACAAGCCAGGTTAAGTCAAGCTGAAGGGTCGGGGAGCCTCTTTGGAAATGACTAAGTGTTTGACTAGGGACTTGTGACTAATCTTATAGCACTCAGAGAGATCTTTCCAACAAGGTATTATACGTGCCAAACATAGATAATATGACCAGAGTTGTGAGATCTTGACATAACCATCAACGAAAGTTGAAGTGCCTTGATTTCGTGAAATGTCCTAGAACTTTCAAAGATTGTAAAATCACATTTCGAAGATTGAACCATATCATGCATGGTGTGAGGATATGACTATTAATCGGGGTTTGGGGCAGTGCCATGGGATTTTTTGTTTATGCAGACTAAATAATTTCGGTTTTGTAGCGAATAAGAAGCTATAAGGACTTTAAAAATTCCATTGCCAGGGCACCAAAGGTATTGATTGGCGCATGTGGTAGATCAATGTACCATTGCATCCATGGAGTATTTAGGAGGAGGAAGTTGATCCACCAAAATAACAAAAAATTTAAGAAGATTTGAGACCCATGCAAATCAACATTTGATGTGACAATGAGGGCGACATAGGGCAGTGAACTCTGATGAGCAATAGGCTAGGTATGGATATCGACTTTGACTTTTTGCTAAATTGGTGAAACTTTGAATGTGGTGCAAAAGTGAAACCAAGCGAAAAACATTCTTGAGTCGAAAGGGAGTGAGCATCAAGCTTTGCATGGATGATCTATTGTAGCACTTTGCATTAGATAATTTGTTGAAGGAGAAGGGTTTTTACTCTCTTAAAGGAAGTTTAATGTGCCTCTAATATTAGAACATAGAGGATTGTGGGTTAAGAAATGGAATCCACAAGAGACATTTTGGTTGGAATGTTGAGAAAACAACGATAGAAACACTCTCAAGAGCAGTTAGGAATCTATACTCTTTGTTACATGAGGTTTCTAAGCATTTTGAAGATTGAAGCAAGGCTTGAAAAATTGTACCCCCTAATAAGTGTTGGTGACTTTAGTCTCCTCTTCCTTGAAGAAGAAAATGGTCTAATAGTCTTCCTTGATGGATTGAAGATCATCACCTTGGTTTTACTTAGGTTGGTTGTCAAATGTAGAATATCACAAAATTGCCAAAGTATCTAAGCTATCTTTATAGCTTGTCCAAGGATGATGCCAATAGTAACCCATGAATGAGAGGAATAGATCAAAGTTGGTTGTGCCATTATTAAGGTATGAGTGGAGTCAGGAGACTTAAAATATGAAAACTTTTGTTATAATTAGCATGAGAAATTAGAAAAAGGGTAATGCTTATTGGAGTTGTTGACATGTAAATCTACATAGGTTGAAGATGGATTCGTTGTAGGATATAGCGATGTGAGAATTTGAGTTGCTAGTGTGAAGAGGTGTAGTTGTCAAGGCAAGGTCTTTGTCAAGTAAAGGGAGAAAACATGAATTGAAGAATATAAACACAATGAAAATATGGTTTTTGCTTGAGATGATGTTAGTATGAGGTATTGATAGATAAGATAAAAGATGTATGTTGATGCCCAATAAATGACCATAAAGTAAGTTAGTGGGGTTGTTGGCTATAATAAAGTTGATACAAAGTAGGAGTACTAAAAGTAAGAAATTAAACAAAAGCTTGAAATGCTAAAGCATGGAAAATGCTTGACTTTGAGAGCTATATAGTTAATGTGGGACTTATGAAGAGTTGCCAAGATTTAGGAAACAACCAACATACTCATGCATAGAGGAGAGCTAGTTGGGAAGAGATAACACCTTGCATGTGAAAATATTAGAAATTTTAGAACCATTTGAGTATACCCTTGACATTGCTTCATAAGTCATTGATTGGAACTACTACATGCATGAGGAATTGTTTGTAGTGTGAAAACAACCATATTACACACTATTGCATGATTTTTGCCAAGGGACAAAACAGATAGCGTGTGAGACAAATGAAGAGGAAATTTGAAAGGTATGTATTGTTAAAATATATATATATATATATATATATTTTTTGGAATATTTGAAGTTTATGTTTTTCTAGAATGGATTTTAGTTTTGGGAGATAGAAATATTGTCTAGGTGCTAGTGTTTGTTGGCATCATTATTGTAGTGATTTATGAATATAAGGTATAAGGGTGATAGATAGTGTTAGAGTAAATTCAAAGAGATATTGGAGGGTTTGATGCCATTGTACTGTGTCATTGAAGATACAGACATTTGTGTTCTCCATATCCTTTCCATCTAAGAAGGTTTGAGATGGTTGATGGCTTGCTTGATATGGGAAAGACAAAAGGGAGATGTAAGTCGTGCTTAGATGGAAAAGAAAACATAGAAGCTATTGATATTGGAAAAATGAAAGAGTTGGAGTTGGTTCATGTTGAAGTTCACACTATGTCAAGAATACCGTTGTTATTTGGTGCAGGGTATTTTATGCTTCTTGTTGATGATTTTTTGCAAAATCATGAGCCTTCTTTATTTATAAGGAGATAAATACAATAAATGTTGTTATGGAGTATAAGGTAAAGGTGATTTATGAATATAAGGGTGATAGATAGTGTTAGAGTAAATTCAAAGAGATATTGGAGGGTTTGATGCCATTGTACTGTGTCATTGAAGATACAGACATTTGTGTTCTCCATATCCTTTCCATCTAAGAAGGTTTGAGATAGTTGATGGCTTGCTTGATATGGGAAAGACAAAAGGGAGATGTAAGTCGTGCTTAGATGGAAAAGAAAACATAGAAGCTATTGATATTGGAAAAATGAAAGAGTTGGAGTTGGTTCATGTTGAAGTTCACACTATGTCAAGAATACTGTTGTTATTTGGTGCAGGGTATTTTATGCTTCTTATTGATGATTTTTTGCAAAATCATGAGCCTTCTTTATTTATAAGGAGATAAATACAATAAATGTTGTTATGGAGTATAAGGTAAAGGTAGAGGGAGAATATGGCAAGAAAATGTGTTTTCCAATTCTATTGTGGAAATTAGTTTGTTATGTTAGCTAATAAATGTGAGAAGGAATTTAGAGGTAGAGAGGTGATGGCGTAAGGTGGAGTTATAGAATTAGACATGATAAGGAAAATATTGTGAGATGGTTTTAGATGGATATTTTGTTGAAGTGATAAAAATGACAATATATTTGGTGAATATGAGTCCCAACAAATTGTTGATAGAAGTCACACTTGAGGAGCTTGAGGAGGCTTGGACTAGTGTGAACATGTAGAAAATTGCTCTTTGTTGGGTATGCTGATGAAAGGAAAGATTTACATGCTTGTTGTGTATTCTTGTAAAGATGAGGTTGTTGTGAGTAGGGATGCCAAAATCTTTGAGAATTTTGATCTAAATTAGGTTGATAATGACCAATTTAAGATTGACAAATCAACAAACTTTTAATGAAATGAAGTGTAGAAGTTTTAGTTGTCATTCAATGTCGTAGATAGCACTAGTGGTAATGCAATGTCGTAGATAGCACTAGTGGTAATGCAATTCCTATAATCTAGTGATGAGGGAGGTTGAAGTCTTTAAGATGCAATGAAGGTAGAGTTCCCACATTGTAGTGATATAGGAAAAGTTGCAAGGCTTGAAGATGTAAACAATGAAAAGTTGTTGCAACTCAGTCATGGGAGAGGTGAAAAACTTAAAGGCATGAAGGAAAGCAAAATGCTAGATAGAGAAGTGGAAGTAAAGGTGCTATATGCATCACAGTAAATTCCAATGGGAGCAATACAATATGTTTGGTGGATGGATGTAAAGAGACCACATGATCAAACATAGGTAGTTGTAGATGGGCCACAATAAGTGGTGTTTGTAGGTGTGGATGGGGCTTATTTACAGATTATTGTATGCTTTAGAGGGTAAGTTTGTGAGGCCTTAGCGGTTGTTGTAAGACTTTGTAACAATTTGTTCTTGAAGTTGATTTTACCTTTTCATTTGTTCTATATTGGTTGGAATACTCAACCAACATTGTTTGTTATTTCTTTGAAGAGTTGGTTCTTGATGAATTGGTTGGTGTGGTGCTTTATGATTTATCAAGCATGTGTTATACATCATATAATTAATGTTTTTGTTCATTTGGAGACAACTCAAACGTTGCCTTTTTGAGTTGTGGTTGACATCTTTGACATGCTTGCTCCAAAGACGTGTAGTGTTGTGAAAGATGTTTGCTTTGTGCTTTTATAGTTTATGTTGTATTTTTCTCGAGAGTGGGCTTAACCTTTTCTTAACAAGTTATGGTGCACCATGGTGATTGGTTTTCAGATGACTAAAAGGAAACTATAATGGGATCTCTTCTTGACACCCTTCTTTTGGGGAGTGTTTAGGTAATATGGGATAAGTCTTTCCTCGTCCCCATGCACATGTTTTTGGAAAGAAAAACATTCATAACTCCCTAGAGATAGGGAAGTGCACTAGATATAGAAGCAAGGGTGTGGATGGGTTTTTATGCTATGTTGATACAAATATTTTGTTCAAGAGACAATTCAAGTAAGTTTTGTATTATGGCTAACTATTGACCTTAATTGTACTTGTGAGTAATGTTTAGGTTGGATTATACTTTGATTTATCTTTATTTTCTTGATATGTTTGTTTGCAAGGATATTATACCCTAAACCTAAGTCGAGATAGTTTGAAGTATATATTTGCATCTTTGAACTAGGAGAACAGTATTAGCTACATTGATTATTGTTGCATGTTATTTTTGAGAAAAATGTGACCTTAGAGCTTGTTTTGTAATTATAATTGTTATTGATGGTGTGAATCACTAAAAGAGGAAATTAAGTTCATTATTTTACACATGCTAACTTTGTTGTCTAAGTTCCTCATTTTTTTGTTTTGTTTATAATGATTATAGCTAAATTAATTAAATGCCATCAGTCGACATACGATATTTGATTCATACTATGGGTATAAATTAATATCATTGTGCTTACAAATTTCAGGTTTGCTTAATCAAGGATAAGAATGGTGTTGATGGATTTGAATAAGGTCCCCGAAGAAGGTAGGTGTGTTATATATGCATTAGTTGTATGATTTTAAGGCAAATAACATGTAGAATACTAATTGCGTTATTCATTTTTAAACTTGTAATCTTCCTCATATGGTATGGAAACTATATAAATATATAAATATAAAAAAGAGGGCCATTAGTTGAGTTTTCCATTATATTTTATGTAAGTTGGATGATTTTAAAATGTTTGACATTGGCATGTGTTGCTAGAAGCAGATGAGTCAACTGCCTTTATTATGTTGTACAAAGATGGAAAGCCAATCAGCCAAGTTTCATGCTCCAATTCTCCAGTGAAGATGTAAGATCTTATTGACCAATTTTGCTTTTAAGAGATCTATATAAAATATTTAGATGTTTAATTTTGTTATTCTTTGTATTTTATGGTGACTATGTTTAAATCATACTTGTATCAAATGTATATTTGTTCAATGAAAATTATATGGAATTATTTTCCCAAGAAAAAGTTAGGCAAAAATATATTTGAAAGAAATATTGTAGACATGATCAAATGTTTTTGCAAGTTTGAGAGTGTTTTTGGTTCTCAATGTCAAGTTGTGGTGATTTGTAATTGTAACACTTGATTTGAGTTTGCTTGGTTAATCTTTTACAAGGGTTAAGTTGGTCATTAAAAATTCTATAAATATGATGTATTCGAGTTTTATGTAGGTAAGATGTTTAGTAGGTAAGAAAGATTTTCATTTGCCTTTTGATAAGGAATAATCTTACTTGCCCAATTATAATTAAAGAATGTCATTATGAAAATGTGACATATGGGAAGGTTTTTATTGAATACTATTGTTTAGCCCCTACATCCTTTTTTCAAAAAAAGAATCGGGTAGCATTTTCATTATAAAAACTGGAAAAGGGCCAGGTCCCGTACAATCTTAAAGAGCATGCTGTCAAAAATATTCATTGTTTTAAACTGAAGAAGGACCTTCTTGCTACCAGCTTTATTTACATATAAGCTTTGTACATAGCTAATACTATAAACTCTCCAAAAAACTCCACTGTATTCTATAATTCGACATTGCATAAATATAACATTAAAATGAACTATCCGTTGCTACCAGGGTCAATTTCTTCTCCTGAAGGTTCATTCGCTATCGTTATCAATTCTTCAGCACCATCCGCTCTAGTTTCCGAGTCCCAATCAACATCATCATTCGTAGCACCAATAGTGTTGGGAACCATACCTTCCCCAAATCCGAAGACTTCCTTTAGCATGTCGATCGTTGCCGTTTCCATTTTAATTTCAATGTTTTCCACCTTTTGTTGCACACTCATCATGTCAATGCACAAACTCTCCATATTATTTTGCATAAGCTCCATATCTTTGCCAAGTCTTGATAATTGGACATAAAGAACTACCATGTTTTCATTTATCTCCTTCACTATTTCCTTAACCACCTGCTTACACGAACTGTCAACCAAATCCTCGATGTTCCCAGAGCATCTCGAACCTGTTTCACCACCATTGCCATTGCTTGTAGAGGCCATCTTTGTGGCAATTCTGCTTTGAATTATCACAATCCTTTGGTTTATCGTTTGCAGTCAATTGCAATATATAATGGTCTGGTTAAACCCAACATTCTTCCCTGTCTTGTCCTTCATAAATGCTAAGCGATTCAGAATCATGTCAAAGCAGCTACCCTCCATTTCCTCCACTGCCAAAATTAACTAGCAACGAATTGCGATGGTACCAACCTCCCCTGCGATTGTAACTATATTGCAATTCCTGGTGAATAACCAAGACTGCGACGCCCACCTGTCCTCGTGCATGAACTTCATACTAACGCTGCCACACTTGTGCCATAACTCCTTACCAACCACTCCAGCTCCCAACGCGCTGCAAGGAGGCATTGGGGAAATAAGTTAATAACCTTATTAATTTCCAACTTGATATTATGAAGACTCGTACCCCAAAAATATAGCGTTGATCTGGAGCAATTAATACAATTCAAGGAATGTGACATATCTTAATGGTTTGGTTGATACTTAATACGCCTTGCTCCAGGGCCACCTTGATGTTGGCTTGACCATCCGCTAGCTGGTTGTTGGCCGGCAACACTTGGTACATATCCACCTTTTTGAATTTTTTTAATAAATAAATGATCCTGATCATGATTGAGGAGGTTTCATCTTCGAGGAGGTTCTCGTTCTCCGAGAGCTTCAAACATTTTTGAATAACAACATGGAGTCACCAACTATAATCAAGTTTTTGATACTGTTAGTCACACTAATATTCAGACCTTGCTAAAGAGAGAGGGCTTCGGCTTGGTTATTTGTCATGGTGCTTAATCCCCATGCAAACTTTATTTTTGTTTTTCCTTTGAGGTTAACTATTACCCCTCCCACTCCAGCCTCCCCGTGTTTAGCCCCTCCATCTTAATGATCATTTTTATAATCCATTTCACCTTGAAACATGACATTTGGGCATTTACTTGCTATAATTTATCAGGATGCAAATTTATACATACAATAATAGTTAATGTATATAGTTAAGAATTGAATAAAGTGGCACACTAATCGTGACTATATTAGTTGACATAAGGATGTGGAAAGAGATTAGAAATCCATTGTAAATTGCGTGTTAAAATTCTTATGTAAAGAACTCATGTGAGCAACAATTTGTTCAAAACAACACTCAATTAATATGCAATCTTAAATTTTTGGTATATGTCCCAAACCTTTTTTGATGAACATCAACTAGAATGCCTCTCTCACTACAAGAAGCTACGTTGCAATTCATGTTTATGACTTATCTTGTAGTGTTTATATTATGCCATAAGGTTTGGTAGATAAAAAGATGTCATGTATATAATTTTTAAGGGGCATTACACTAAGGTACAAAATTCTAATAATAATAATAATAATAGGCAACTAGTTTTAGGACATGCCCTAGTTAGACGCTAAATGTGATATATGAGGTCCCCTTTGTGGGATAAAGTGCCCCCTTTGCACAATGATCTAACTGCATGTTTTAGGGAGGTGTATATACCCTCCTTGCCAATGGTCTTGAACATGTGAACTTTAAGAACTATGGTCTTGAACTTAGGACCTCCAAGGAAGAAAAACATAAAATTAAGTGTCTATCCATCCCAGGTCTGTTTTATTTGAAAAATATTTGTTGACAAGTTTTTTTAGTTATACCTATTAAAACTCCAAAGTATACATCACTATACCTATTATGTTATATGGGTATAATATAACTTATATATTCATATGATATAACTTTTAAGCTTTGTGGGCAAGCTTGATGGTTGAGTGCTTTGAATTTCATGGATGAGGTGTTAAGGTGTTGTATTAACATTGGCTGCTATCTATAAATGTGGGAGAGTGCCCGAAAATCCTCCTTGAAATGTCTCTTGGAAAAAATAACTTAGTCAACATGCACATGTACAAGTTGAAATAACTCGAGGGACATAAAACTTGAAAAACCGTTGTTGCATCATCCTAACATTTTTGAAGGATGAGGTTGGTACTAAGTTAGAGCAAATTACACGTTAAATTATCGAAGGGAACAACAATGATTGGGAGAAAGCTCAAAGAAGGCACTAATTTGACTACATCTACTATAACACAAGCTTGAAAAGGAGGCCTAGTCAAAAGTGACAATTGATAGAACCCATGTAGGGTAGGAGCTAGCTTGTTAGGATTTGAACTTGCCATATTCACAACAATCACTCCAAGTTGTAGCTAGATCACATCTTGATAGCTCAAACACACACACATATCAGATGTATGTTTCTTTTTTGTATGTGTATATTATTTGGAATTGTAAAGTATTATTAATCCTCCCTTGATGTCTCTTCATATATATATATATATGTATGTATATATGTCTATTTCTGCGTATGTATGTATTTTTGTACATGTATATATTTGTTTGTGTATAATTTATATGTAAATTATTATTACAATTATTTTATATTATTTGGAATTGTAAAGTATTATAAGTTCTCCCTTTATGTTTCTTTATAAGCATTGTTTTTATGGAAGGAGGCAACTTTTTTAAGTTAGAGTGATTAATCAATGTGATTTTATACTTGTTAAAACTCCTTCCTATCTAATAATGTCATTGTCAAATATATAATTTTACAATGTTGCAAGGAGTTGTACTTTGGCAGTGATATTCTTTTGTAAGTGGTTTTGAGTAGTGGCAGTTGCTCTTCAAGATTCATGATGACTTTGTTGATGAGTAAATGCTCTTGGTGGGGTGAAAAATAATGATGGGAAGCAATTGCTTACACTTAATGTTGAAAATTGTAGCTGCTGAAAGTCTTGTAGCTTGGTGTCTTAGCTTGGTAGATCTTGATTTGCCTCTTTAGGAGCTTGCATGTGACATGTGAGGTATGCATGAAGGATGTAATGTTGCATGCGACATGCAAGGCATGCATGAGGGTTGCATGAGACGCGTATAACATGGTAGCTATTTATAGCTTCTTTCTTATGTTTAGAAAAAGAAAGCCTAAGAAAAGTAAGTTAATTTTGGCGACTTTAGTAATTTGACGATTGAATCTTAGCTATCAAGGTAGGCCTTAATGAAGTTATAAATTGGGCCTAAGGGAAGAGGCTAAACACACAATCATTGATGAGTGCTTGAGCAAGTAACTTGTTGAGTGATAAGGCTTGACTTGATCAAGGAGATTCAGGAGGAAATATAGAGGCCGAATTTCTCAAGCAATGATGGGTTTTCTCATGTTGAATTTTGTTGTTGTACCTGTCATTGATTTCTCACTTATTTCTGTTACAAATTTACCTGTTAATTATCAACGTATTTAGTTTTCAGTAGTTTTGAAATTTAATTGGTAAAATATTTTTTTGAGTGTTGTTAGATTGTTGGATGAAATTAAATCCGGGTTGATATGAGTTTAAATTAACATGTTATTAGAGCTCTAAAACTTTGACTGGAGAGAGATCATAGATTTGACATAAGAGTTTTTGGACAATAACTTTAAAATTATTCACTGTTTTTTGTGGCTAAGTCGATTTGTTATAGTATCGCATCATCGGGTTTGAGGTATGGAGACAGGTTGGAGTGGGCTAGTAATTTCAGTCCATGGAAGGAACAAATCTCCATTGTATTAAAGGTGAATGGCTTTTGGGAATTTGCAAGCACATAGATCCAGGTTCCTACAGACCTTGTGCAAGTAGCTAAGCACAACTTGAGGGATGTGCAAGGCGAGGGGAATTATTTTGGATGTTGTGAAGGATCACGTGATCCCTCACATAATAGGGAAGGACACAATACACAAGATGTGGATGGCCTTGATCAATTAATACTAGACTACTAATAAGAATAGGAAGATGGTGCCGTGAGATAAGTTAAACAACATTCGCAAGAACAGAGATCTAAGATTGTGACCTCATGTCGCACTAGGATTCAACAGGCTCATGATGAGTTATCATCTACGAATGCTTATGAGCTTGTAAAAGTAGCGTTGAAGGGTTGAGATAAGCAGTGGGCCACCTTTTAGAGGGGATCCTTGCTAGACAATAACTTCCAGATTGGAGCTAGTTGTGGGACGACATTACCCAAAAGGAGATTTGAGAAAGTTCTATCATTGGTGGATAGGACAAGGGTGGAGATGTGGGGGACCTTACTCTTGTTGGGCACGTAAAAAAGGGCAAGGGAAAAGTAGGGTAAGAAGGAGAAGTACATGAGTAAAGTCAAGTGCTTTGCATGTCACAAGTTTGGTCACTATGCTGGACAATGTCCAAACAAGAAGGCAAAGGGAAAACTTCTACAACAATAATGCAGATGGTTGAGCTTTTTGAGAAGTTTGATAAGGATTTGCCTGGTTTTTTGCTTTTATGGTACCATATCTCGTGGTGTGTGGTTTGTGGACAATGGAGCTTCTCATCATATGACAAGATCTCGAGACCTCTTGGCGAAGAATCATCGAGATCCATGTAGAGCTTGGAGATAATGCGAGATATGCAGTGGAGGGTGTTGGTAGTATACAGTTCTAGCTAGACTTAGGGAGTTCTATGGAGGTTAAGGAGGTGTTATATGTAATGGGGTTGACGAAGAACTTGCTCTTCGTTTTAGCCATGGTGGATAGGGGACTTGAGGTCAACTTCATGGGAGATGAAGTTTTTATGAGGTTGAGAGCAACAAATCTCAACTTGAGGTGTGTGATAGGGATTAGGGAGAACAACCAATATTTGTTGAGAGGATAGCTTATGAAGGCTAGAGTGAACTTTGGCACAAGAGGATGGGACGTCTATAGTACAGGGCTTTAACATTGTTGCGGGTGATGATCAACGGTTTTTCAGAGATTAGTGTGGAGCAAGAAGGTTTGTGTAAAGGATGTATGCTTGGCAAGCATGCCAAGGCAACCTTTCTTCACAATGAGACCAAGTCCAAGGGAGTGTTGGATTTGATGCATTCAAATGTATGTGGTCCTATGTCAAGTGGAGTCGATCATGGGGTTTAACTATTTTATGACCTTCATAGACTGTTCTAAGAGGGATTGGATCTACTTCTTGAATACAAAGAATGAGGTCTTCAATGGGTTCCAAGAGTTCAAAGCTCTTGTGGAGAAGTAGATTGAGGAGAAGATCAAGGTGTTGAGATTAGATAATGAGGGTGAGTATACCCTGAATGAGTCAAGGATTTTTGTAGCGAGGCAAGAATAAAGAGAGAACTCATAGTGCCATACAACCCTTAGTAGACTGGGGTTGCAGAAAGGAAGAATAGGACCATAGTTGGAGCAACAAAGGCAATGATCCATGATTAGGATATGCCTATGTTCTTGTGAGCAGAGGCTTGCAATACAACTATTTACTTGTAGAATAGGAGTCCTCACAGGGTAGTGGAGGACAAGTCTTTTGAGGAGGCTTTTGTAGGAGTGAGATCGGAGGTGAGCCACTTTCATATATTTGGTAGTCTAGTTTTTGTCCATATTTCTTTAGAGAAGAGGACTAAATTGGTGCCCTCTTTTGCTGAGAGGGATGTTTATGTGCTACAAGGTCTACATTGTTAGGATATTCCGACACATAGGATATAGTTAAGTTCAACTTGGTCTAGTATAGAGTTAGGTAAAGTGTGTTTCTTTACCGTTGTACATTTTGTAACTTACAATCCGACGGTCACGATATGTAGTGATCCGACGGTTCACTCTCACCTCGGTATTACCGACACTTGATCCGTGGCTTGACACCCGATTGGTCCATGAGTTCTATTTAAAGCGCATGGAGGGTCATTGTTCGGGTAATCCATGCATGAGAGAAGCTTATGTAAATTTTCATTCTTTGATTAATAAATTGCCTGTAGTACCCATGTTGGGACAGGCCGTGGACTGTTTCCCTCCTTGCACTCTGAGGGTTTTAACCACGTCAAAAATACTGGTGTATTGATTTGAGATCTGGTTGTGAGCGGTGTCCTTTTGGTATTCTTTCTGTGGAACTTACCCTGTAAATTCCTACATGGTATCAGAGCTATTTGAGGGCCGCGTCCGTTGGTGATCCAAATCTGAAGCCGGTAGAACTGCATGCGGCTGTCGTTTCCTAGATCTGCTGTTTCTGACTGCTTTCGGGCCGAGAGGACTGCTCTGTTGCGTTCGGAGCATCTGTTCCAGTGAGGAACCCCTTTCGTTTCACGCGAAAAGGTTTCCGGTAGCCCTAGCTGCGTCATTTTTCAGATCGGGAGGTATATAGAGTTTTTTTTGCAGTTTACTGTTATTTTCTCTCTGCTTATTTCGGTCTCAGTTTATTTAGTCTTTTTTTTAACCGGATCTATACCTTTCATTTCTGCGTATGCTCTTTGCCCTGCGACTCTGTGCGATCTGGGCAAATCAGAAACAGAAAGGAAGGATTTTTCTCATGCGTATGCTCTTTTCCCTGCACCTTAGTGTGATCTTGGAAAATCAGAAACATTGAGAAAAATATTTAGTTTTTCGGCTAAAACTAACTTTGAGAATTTTTTTTAAAATTTCTAGTTTTTTGGCTAAAGCTAACTTCGAGCCGCAAGGTTCGTTTTTCTTTGCATATTCGTGTTGGGTTTTGTGTTTTGTGTTTTGTAGGGAAAAAGAGCTTTCTCAAGGCAAGCACGCAAACCAAGGCCCCCCCCCCCCCCCCCCCTCTCTCTCTCTCTCTCTCTTTCAAATTTTTTGTATAGATCAATTGGTTCAAAGCTATTTTAAGAGAGTAGAGGTCTTGGGTTCAAGTCTCCATTTTGTGGGGGCGGATTTTTTCATTCCCGCACATTCGCGCACTTTGCCGGCAACGTCAACAATTTTTTTTCAAAAAGCCATAACTTCTTCATCCGGAAGCCTTTTTCAGAGCCGTTTTTTTTTAAACCGCCTATTTTTTCGAGATCTATCCATTGGAACACTTACTTTCAGCATCTTCAGCTTCAGTTTTTTAAAAAAAATGGAAAGTCCATGCCAAGTCATTCTTGACAGCACTAACTACTTCCAATGGGTAGACTACATGGAAGATTTACTTAGAAGTAAAGGTCTCTTCAGAATAGCCACAGACCAAGAGAAGAAACCAAAAGATGAAGACAAGGCGGCAAAATGGGAAAATAGACAAGATCAAGCACGTGGTTTGATAGGGATGTCTATTTCTCCTGATCTTAGATTCCACATTGCAGGACTTGAGACTCCTCATGAAGCATTAGAAAAACTTGCTAAAGTTTTTGGGATTAAAAATGAAATTAGAGCCCATCAACTTGAAAATGAGCTGCTTACTTTGGATCCTAATAATTTTTCTTGCATTGAAGATTTCTTGTCCAAATTCAAGACCCTTAGATATCTCTTGGAAGGTGTTAAAGTTAAGAAAGAAGATGGTAACCTTATTTATTCCATCCTTACTAAGTTGGGACCAGCCTACTCTGTATTTGTTTCCACTTTCCATTCTACAAGGGAAGCTTTCATTTGTCAAGGACAAGACTACAAGGCCCCTTCCTTTGACTCCTTTTGTGATTCCTTAATAAGAGAACAAGAAAAACTCTTACACCTTGGTCTTCTTAATCTTGGAAACTCTTCCACGAAAGCGTTAGCCGCCCAGCAGCAACCAAATTCAAAGAATCCTAAGAAGTCATATCCTCAAAAGAATGGTCCTAAACCATCTCAGCCTCAAAATGAAAGATCATTTCAGCAAAATGATAAGACCAATAAAAACAAATGGAAGAAGACTGATAGACATTGTAACTTTTGTAATCGAGATGGCCACTTAGAATCTAAATGCTTTAAGAAGATGGAAGCCTTGGAAGCCGCAATGAAGAAACATAACATCCATGTGGAGCCTACTTCAACTTCAACTTCCGGAATGGCACTTTCTGCATGTCATTGTCAATCATCTCAGTCTGGTTATGCATTAAATGTATCTTCTTCTTCTTCTCATTCTCATGAGTGGCTCATTGATTCTGGAGCCTCTTGTCACATGGCCAAAAACCAAGCCATGTTTTCTTCTTTAAATGATTGTAACACCAAAAATATATATATTGGTGATGATAGATCTCTTAATGTTGTAGGGACTGGAACTGTTCATCTAGACAATGGTCAGTTTAATGATGTATTATGTGTTCCAACCTTATCCTGCAACCTTCTATCTGTCTATCAGATAACTCATTCAGGTGAAGGTAAAATTGTTGAATTTTCACCTCATGATGTTGTAATCAAGGATCTAAAAGATCCTAAACAGATTCTAGCTACTGGTCTTGCTGATGATTCCAAAAGGTTGTATAAGTTTCACAACTTTGGGTCATCCAATCTTCCCTCAGTATTTGTTGCTCATAATGATGAAGTGAGCAAACTTTGGCATGAGCGATTTGGTCACTTAAACTATCGCTCCCTTCAGCATCTATGTAAAGAAAATATGGTGACAGGTCTTCCTATGGTATCTTGCAGAGATGGTGTTTGTTCCGGATGTGTACTCGGAAAACATCATCGGGACAGTTTTGACAAACGTGCCTCTTGGCACGCCTCAGCCCCTTTACAGCTTGTGCACAGTGATTTATGTGGTCCTCTTCCTGTTGCTTCATTCTCTGGCTGCAAGTACTTCTTAACTTTCATTGATGATTTCTCCAGACGCACTTGGGTATACTTCTTAAAACTCAAGAGCGAAGTATTTAACACTTTTTTGGCCTTCAAAGCCTTTGTTGAAAAACAATCTGGACATCAAATTCTTAAGCTAAGAACTGATAATGGTGGAGAATATGTTAAAAACACATTCATCAACTTTTGCACCGAAAATGGAATTCAAATGCAACATACTGTTCCATACACTCCACAACAAAATGGTGTAGCTGAAAGGAAAAATCGCACCTTAAAGGAAATGGCTAATTGTATGCTGCAATCTAAAGGACTCAGTCTTAGTTTTTGGGCCGAAGCAATTAATTGTGCAAATTATATAATCAATCGCACTCCTACTAAGGTTCTAGAGAATATCACTCCAGAAGAAGCTTGGAGTTCCATTAAACCAGATGTAAGTCACTTTCGTGTGTTTGGAAGTGAAGCATGGGCCCATATTCCAGATGAAAAGCATAAAGCTTTAGAACCTAAGAGTGAGAAATGTACTTTTGTTGGATATTCTGAAGATGTAAAAGGTTATAGACTTATTCCATTTAAGTCCAAAAATGTTATCATTAGAAGAGATGTAAAATTTGATGAAAATAAATCGGCCTGCGAGCCTAGTCCGGCGGATGTGCCACCTCTTCCTATCTCTTCTATTTTTGAAAACATTTCTTCTTCAGATGATGAAAGCGAGGATGATAATCCTCCCCCACCTTCTCAGGATCCTCAACTTCCAAGATGGGTCCGTGCTACTCGGGATGCAGCAGGTGATCTTGCCGGTGATCCTACAGATCAGCGACGTACACGTTCTCAGTTTGAAAGAGCCTCTTCTTTACTGGCTCAAGCTCCAGTAAATCATGATCCTGACACTTTTGCAGAAGCTTCAGGCCATCCACATTGGGAAGCAGCTATGAATGAAGAATATCATTCATTGATGACAAATGATACATGGGATCTTGTTCCTCTACCAAAGGGACGCAAACTTGTTAGATGTAAATGGGTTTACAGAACCAAGTATGGACCAGATGGGAAAGTTGATAAACATAAAGCTCGTCTCGTTGCTAAGGGCTTTTCACAGGTTGAAGGCATTGACTACACTGAAACCTTCTCCCCTGTTGCCAAAATGAACTCTATCCGCCTTGTTCTTTCCCTTGCTGCCTCTTTAAAATGGGAAGTCCATCAAATGGATGTTAAATCTGCCTTCTTGCATGGGGACTTGCAGGAAGAAATCTATATGGAACAACCCATTGGCTTCATACAAACAGACTCCAGCCTTGTTTGTCGACTTAAGAAATCCCTTTATGGCCTCAAGCAAGCTCCTCGGGCTTGGTATGCCAAAATGGATAGCTTTCTTTTAGAATCTGGCTTTTCTAGGTGTCATTCTGACAATACTGTCTACACCAAGAAAGTGGGCAACTCTCTTATCATCCTTGTTCTTTATGTTGATGATCTTATTCTTACTGGTAGTGATCCCAACCTTATAAACCATGTGAAGTCCAGCCTTAAAAAGAAATTTGAAATGACAGACTTAGGACACTTACACTATTTTCTCGGTCTTCAAGTCTTGCAATCCCAAGAGGGTATTTTCCTTTCCCAGTCCAAGTATGCTTGTGATATTCTTCGTCATTTTCACATGGAAGACTGTAAGCCAGCCCCTTCTCCCTTTCAGTCTGGAGTCAAACTTTCAGTCTCTTGTACTTCTCCTGAAGTTGATGCTACCTTATACCGTCAACTTGTCGGAAAACTCTTGTATTTAACCCATACTCGTCCTGATCTTTCCTTTGCTGTTGGCCTTGTTGCTCGTTTTATGCAAAACCCCCGTGAAAGTCATTGGAAAGCAGCTAAAAGAATACTTCGTTATGTTCGAGGTACAGTACAGTTTGGGATTCATTACAGTGCCAAAGCAGCTCCTCTGTTAGTTGGTTTCACTGATTCTGATTGGGCTGGTGACCCTGATGATCGGAAGTCTACTGCCGGTTATGTCTTCACTCTTGGTTCAGGACCTATTACATGGGCTTGTAAGAAACAGGCTGCCATTTCTCTTTCGTCAGCAGAAGCAGAGTATCGTGGTGCCGTGGAAGCTAGTAAGGAAGCCTTGTGGCTTCGTCAGATCCTATCAGAGTTTGGCTTTGAGCAGCAGCATCCAACCACACTTTGGTGTGATAATCAAAGTGCCATTCAGCTATGCAAAGATCCAGTCCAGCATCAGCGCAGCAAACACATTGAACTACACATGCACTTCATCAGAAAGCTCATTCATGACCATGTTCTTGAAGTGCAATATTGTCCAACAGATGATCAGGTTGCAGACATCTTCACAAAGGCTCTCACAGAGGCGAAGTTCACTAAACTTCGATATATGCTTGGAGTTCAGGAAGTTGTCACTAAGGGGGGATAGGCTCTAGTGCCTCCTTCCTTCTCCTATTGTGTCATATTTGTAAATCCTTCAATCCTATCCCAAGTTGTTCTTAAGGGGGGATGTTAGGATATTCCGACACATAGGATATAGTTAAGTTCAACTTGGTCTAGTATAGAGTTAGGTTAGAGTTAGGTAAAGTGTGTTTCTTTACCGTTGTACATTTTGTAACTTACAATCCGACGGTCACGATATGTAGTGATCCGACGGTTCACTCTCACCTCGGTATTACCGACACTTGATCCGTGGCTTGACACCCGATTGGTCCATGAGTTCTATTTAAAGCGCATGGAGGGTCATTGTTCGGGTAATCCGTGCATGAGAGAAGCTTATGTAAATTTTCATTCTTTGATTAATAAATTGCCTGTAGTACCCACGTTGGGACAGGCCGTGGACTGTTTCCCTCCTTGCACTCTGAGGGTTTTAACCACGTCAAAAATACTGGTGTATTGATTTGAGATCTGGTTGTGAGCAGTGTCCTTTTGGTATTCTTTCTGTGGAACTTACCCTGTAAATTCCTACATACATTCTATGATATAGGAGAGTCATTGTTAGTCAGGATGTTAGATTCAAGGGGGGCAAGACCTTTTGGAGGTCTCATGACATAGAGCTAGTGGTGGTAAAGGAGAGGGAGCGAGAGGTTTCAAAGGTGGAGGAGGATCCAATAACATCAACAATAGGGACACAACCTTTAGTTCGGGAGGGAGATGTTCTGTCTAGCTCTACTAAGCGGAGGTTGAGATGGGTTGAGCAGACATTTAGAGACATAGAGGAGTGGTGGAGGCTCTTGTTGAAATTTCTAAGTCTAACACGTTAGAAATTCTTCCTGCATTATCTGGTTTTTTTCACCTACTTGTTTATTCCTTAACAAGTTATTTAACCATGTAAATACTGAAAATAAACACAAATGCAGTCTCAACTCATCTACAGATCATCAATTGAAATAATAGACAAACACACAAGGGACATTGTTATTTTTGGACAATCATCCCTGGAAAAACCCAACTTGGGAAATCGGTGCAGCAGTTCTGAGGGTTTTATTATTAAGCAACTTTCTTGAGTACAACTAGGGTGCCAAACTGGCTCACCCAATAGAGATTTCTATCTGGCAGTAATACCTCTCCTCGGAAGTAGATATTCAACAAGTCTACCCCACGAAAATCCTTCCAGTGCTTCTCCAAGGCTTTGCATCAGCCCTGCTAGCCTTTGCTTAGCTCTGGAACCCCCTGCCTCTCTGCGTCAGCTCTCTGGCCTTTTGCGTCACCCACGCAGGCCCCTCAGCCTCTGCGCAATCACTAGATGCCTTTGTGTGGCTCTTGCTGCCTCTGCGTAGCCTCCTCAATCACCGCGTTGGCCCTCTGGCACTATCTCTGCCTCTTTGCTATGTACTCATTGCCCCTCGTTGCAATTCAAATCACTTGTTCGAATTTTCTCAGCAAACCCCGCTCTGGAAAATCGAATTGACTGATCAATCTTAGTGTGTCTCGAACTGACCCTCAAGCCTCCTCTTATACTTTTTCTGTTGAGTCTTCAACGGTTGAGATTAACTCTCTAATCAACGACTAAGATTATATTTGGCTTGATCCATGTCATTTAGAACATTCTCTCCCAGTTTTATATTAATACCCATTAATATTTTAATTTTTCTAAGTTTAGACATAGGAACTCCATTAAAAATATTAATTATTTTAATATCTCTCTAACAGGGTGGAATTTCCCCAAACCATTTCCAGATCTTGGAGATCTTATGTGCTTTAGCGTCTCCACCAATTTTCATGGCTAGAGCACATCCGATGCTACCCCAAATCAACAACTCTTAATAAAGATGTTTAGTTAGAGTAGATCATGTGAAAATTTCACTATTGAAATTTTTATTGTAACAATTGGAATAAATACTTCTAACTGTAAATTAATTAACAGTTTATTTGCTACGCCAAATATCAAATAAATCACACTGTAATCTTCACAAATAAAATATTGCAGAAGATAAATTGGAAACTGAGAAAATACTGGCACACAATAACTTTTGACAATTATTTTTGGACAAAAGTCCTTGGAAAAACCCAACTTTGGAAAACCGGTGTAGCAGCTGAGTGTTTTAATTATGAAGCAACAACGAAATAATTTGAGTACAATATATGGATGCCCAAATGACTATCCAATCAAGAAGTATCTCACAAAAGTAATTAGAGAGAAAATTCTCACTCCACTAGCAATCTTGACACTAGCTCCTCTAGAAAATTTCGCTGTCCAAACTCTTGTGCAGTCCTTATGTTGCCTCTCGCATGTGTGGCTCTGTTTAGTCTCTGATCAAGCTGTCTTGCTTGTCTTTGTTGCTGGAAGTAACTCTCTGGGCCTTTCGAAGACTTTCCCAGTCTCTGAACGCTGAATCGACTTCCTCTCCAGCAAATCGAACTGCTCTGCTGAAGCTTTTGTGCAGCCCTTACATAGCTTTTGCGTGGAATACTTTTGCCACTTGTTGTTGCCTCTTTGGATTTGAATAACTTCCAACGGTTCATTGCCTCTGCCCCTCTTTGTCTCTGCTTCCCTTCTCTGGCTCCGACTCTTTCGACAATTGCCGTTGCTCTTTGGAAAATCGAACTGCCCAAGGAAAATCGTTCTCAAGTCGGTGTTCTCTATCTGCCCATTGACTCCTCTTATAATTTCCAGTTGGGACTACAACTACCAAGATTAAAACATAATTGATGGTTGAGATCATTTCTGGATCGATTCGTGTGAGTTTCTAGTTGATTCAGACCTTTCACAATCATTACTGATTAATTAACCCCTATTCCTAAGTTTAGGCTTAGGAAATATTTAAAAATAGGCTAATAATCTATTTGAGACATTTCTAGGTGAAATTTCCAGAAATGATTTCTGGGTTATGGAGAACTCGTATGTTTTAGCCTGTCCACAGAGTTTCGAGACTAGAAAGCCTTCGATGCTACAAAAACTAACACTCTCTCTTAGTGAGGAAGGTGTTCTAGTGCTGCACCACTACTACAACACCACTCCTGCTACAACACCCTGTTTTTGTATCACCCTCTATCATGCTGTTGATGTCTGGCTACTGTCACTGCCTGCCAACCATTGTGCAACTTTGATGCTACATTTGTGTTGCTGTTGACACTGTTGTACTACTGCCAACTCTACATCTGCACTGCAACTCCCTCTCATTTGTTGTTGCTGCAACTGCAACTCTACTGCAATTGAGAAGCATCCAAAATACTGAATCAACTATGTCTCTACATCTGTCTCTTGAGCATCTGACTGTTACAAGCACCTGCACTGCCCACTGAAGAATCTGCGCTGCTGCCAACTTTGCATTTGTGCTCCCTAGCACTTGAATGCAACTGGTCTGCAACTGTCACTCAGGAATTTTGACTACATCATTGACATTGTTCCATCATGCTATTGAATACTGTGGGCCCCTATAGCAAGGTAATGATCCATGAGGACAACTCAATGGGCCCTGCCCAACCTTTGCACAACATATGGGACTATAGCTCCATATTGCCCCACCTCACTCCTGGAGTTATAGTTGCAAACATGACAGTCTTCCTCCAACCTGGAGGACAACTTGTCTATTTTTGTGGACGCTGCCTCCTGGTGTTGCTTCTCTTGTTTGTCCTTCTTCTTGAGAGGACACTAAGTCTTTTAGTGGCCAAACTTGCCACACTTGAAGCACTTGACCTTAGATAGGTCCTTCTTCTTCTTCTTCTTCCCCTGTCCTTGACTGAGACCCTTTGATGCTAGGGCCTCATTCTCCTCTCCTTTCTCACCCTTTGTGCCTTGTTGCTTTCGCTGATGGTGCTCTTTAAAAGAGCTCGCTTCATCTCCTCCTGCTGTAGGTCTGACCACATCCTGGCCCATCTAGGCAATGTGTCTCGGCTCAAGATACTTTGGACAAAGATTTGCCACTCCTTTGAGACACTGCTCAGTGACAACCGTACAAGCTTTGTCGGTTGAGGCGCCTCCCCAACAGTTGCAAGCTGTTCGCGGACTTGCTGAATCCCGGTGAGGAAGGGATCTATGCCTTCACCCTTTTACATCTTGATGCTACTCAACTTCTCTTGTAGGGACATCTTCTGCTGCTTGGAAGTATTTTGATATCACTGGTTGATAGCATCCCACATCTCCTTAGCAGTTGTCTTGCCAGATATATGTGAGACTATATGGTCTCAGACTCCATCCAAGATCAACTGCTTCGCCTTTGCCATCTTTTTCTTGTACTCCTTTAGTTGATTTGCTTCTTGAGGTACTGCCACTACATTATGTACATAGGTTTTCAGGCCATATTCATCCAGAAGGAAGGACGTCCTAGCCTTATAGATGACAAAGTTGGAGGCTCCCTCCAACCTATCCTGATCTCTAAGCCCAGTTGTGGCCATCTCTGAATGTGATTGAAAATCTGCCTCTTCTTATACTTGGTTGCTGAATTTGCTATTCACACTCCCTTTTGGAGTGAGAAAAACTGCATGCAACAACTGTCGATTGCAATCGGGAAAATTAGATTTCTAGGCTAGAAACTCTCTGAGAGAAATTCTCTTTGTGTGCCTTTCTCTTCCACCTGGTGCTTATTTTGCTGCTGTAAACCTACTGCAAAACCCTTTTGTGCCCAAACAAGGAATTTGCTTTGCGAAATTCTTAGCGAAATTTTGACCTACAATTGCCCCTCTACTTGCTGGAATCACTCGAATTGGAAAGCCGAATTTTTCTGCTAACTTGCACTAAAAAATCGAACTGCCCAACAATTTGCACTGCCTGGCTTAGGCTTTGGACAACTCCCAAAAATTCGTCCTGTTGCTCCCTCTAAACAACAAATTTTTGTTGATTTGGGGTAGCATTGGATGTTCGCTAAGCCTCAAATTTTGCAGGGAGGCTTGGGCATAGGTAATCCAAAGAACCCAGAAAGTGTTAAGGGAAATTCCACCCAGAGACTATTTTATTAAAATAATTAATATTTTTAATGGAGTTCCTAAGTCTAAACTTAGGAAAATTAAAATATTAATGGGTATTAGTCTAATTGTGGGTGTAACTTCTAGAAGAAGACAAAGATCAGGCCAAAACGATCTGAGCCTTTGATTAGGAGTTAATCTAGGTTGTTGGTTGTCCAACAGAAAGATATAAGAAGGGGTTTGAGGGTCATTTGGAAAACACACAGAGAGATTTTGAAAATCAATTTTCTGAAGTGAAAAGTTCTCAGAAGGAAAATCAGTTGAGGAGATCTTGTAGCCGAGCGGTAGTGAGAATTTGGGAGAAGGAATTTTCAGAGAGTACTAGGCAGAGTGAGAACAAAAAGACGTCTAGAGGAAGGTTGATGCTGGCCCATGTAGAGGCATCGCAGTCCTTGAGGGGAAGTCGAGTTCCTGTTAAGGGAAGTCAAAATTCAGTTGTTGGAAGCCAGGGTGTGAGTTTGGGAGGCAGAAAGTCGATTTCTTAGCTAGCAGAGGATCCAGAGGAGAGCCAACATAATGCCTAGGAGGGGTGATGCAGAAACTGCTCAGGTTGACGCAATTTTGCACAGAGGCCATGCAGAGGGTGATGTAGAGCCCCCAGAGCAGCAGGATCAGTCACTGATTCTCTAGTGATAGGGTGAGATCATTTCACCAGTCTTTTTGTTTAGTATTCTCTTTGTATCGGATTGCTAGTTGAGCATCCTAGAATTGTACTCATAATTTTTCGTGCATAATAAAACCCTCATAGCTGCTGCACCGGTATTCCCGCATTGGGTTTTTCTGGGGACTATTCGTCCAAAAATAATTGTGTCCTATGTGTTGTATTTTTCTTTCTTGCTTAGTATTTTGTTTCTGCATATATTTTAATTAAGTGAAGGTTGTAGATGTATTTGCTTCGATATTTACTGTAGAACACAGTAAATAACTTGCATGAATTAACAAGTAGGAGAAGTAAATCAGTTTGCTGCAGTAGGAATTTCGACTTAGGATTTTTCACAATTTCTGCGTTCGCTTTTGAGCTTCCCTTCCTGATCAAAATCGCTTTGATACCATGTGAAAGCTTCACTATTGAAATTTTTATTGCAGCAACTAGAATAAATTCTTCTAATTGTAAATTAATTAACAATTTATTTTCTACAACAAATATCTAATAAATCACTGTGCAATCTTCACAAATAAAATATTGCGGAAGATAAATTGGAAGCTGAGAAAATACTGGCACACACACAATAAATTTGACACAGTTATTTTTGGGCAAAAGCCCGGGGAAAACCCCAACTTGGGAAAACCGATGCAACAATTGAGGTTTTTAGTAATTAAGCAGTAGTGAAATAATTTGAGTACAATCTATGGATGCCGAACTGGCTATCTAGTCAACAAGTATCCAACAAAAGTAATTAGAGAGAAAATTCTCACTCCACTAGCAATCCCGACACTAGCTCCTCCAGAAAATTTAGCCATCCAAACCCTTGTGTAGGCCCTTTGCGTAGTACTTGCGTTGCCTCTCACACGTGTGGCTCTATTTAGCCTCTGAGTAAGTCATCCTGCCTGCCTCTGCTATTGGAAGTGACTCTCTGGGCCTCTAGAAGACTTTACTGGTAGCCTCCGATCAAGCCATCCTGCTTGTCTTTGTTGCTGGAAGTGACTCTTCGGGCCTCTAGAAGACTTTCGTGGCCTCTGGAAGCTGAATCGACTTCCTCTCTAGCAAATCAAACTACTTCGTTGAAGCTTCTGCGCAACCCTTGCACAACTTTTGCGTGGAATACTTTTGCCACTTGTTACTGCCTCTCTCGATCTGGAAAACTTCCTCTAGTTCATTGTCCCTGCCCCTCTTTGTCTCTACTTGCCTTCTTTAGCTCAAACTCTTTCGGCAACTGTTGCTTCTGTCTCGAAAATCGAATTGCCCAAGGAAAATCGATCTCAAGTGTGTGTTCTCCATCTACCCTTCAACTTCCTCTATAATCTCTGGTTGGGACTCCAACGACCAAGATTAAAACATAATTGATGGATGGAATCATTTTTGGATCGATCCATGTGAGTTTCGAGATGATTCACACCTTTCTCAATTAATAATGATTAATTAACCCCTTTTTTTTAGTTTAGGCTTAGGAAATATTTAAAAATAGGCTAATAATCTAATTGAGACATTTCTAGGTGGAATTTACATAAATGATTTTTGGGTTATGGAGAACTCCTGTGTTTTAGCCCACAAAGTTCCGAGACTAGAACACCTTCGATGCTACAAAAACTAATAGACCACTAGCTAGATTTTCCATCTATATGGCCTTTATGAGCAACATAAATGATTTTTACCCTTCCTACTTTTGAGGAGGCAACAAATTAGTAGGTCTGGAGGGATGCCATGGTGGAAGAGTATCGTTCCATCATGAGGAACAAAGTGTGGGACATAGTGTTGAGGTAAGTGGGAAAAACTTTGGTCAACTTCTCAATGCATTTAGAAGATCAAACATGCAATTGATGGCAACATCTAGAAGTACAAGGCAAGGTTTGCGATGAGAGGGTTCTCTCTGAAGGAGGGAGTGGACTATGAGGAGATCTCTATTCCTGTTACTAGATATACAATTATAAGGGCGGCTGTATCTATTACTTGAGAGATAGGGTGGAGTATACATCAGATGTATGTGAAGATTGCCTTACTTAATGGCATGATTGAGGAGGATGTGTATGTTGAGCAACCTTAGTGATTTGAGGTGCATGGGAGAGGCTCCTATGTATGTAGATTGAAGAAGGCCCTTTATGGGTTGAAGCAAGCTTTGAAGGCATGGTACCCCAGGATTGATGGGTACCTTCTTGGTTTAGGCTTCACCAAGAGTCAGGCGAACTCCAACATGTACTATGTATGTGTTGAGGACAAGCTAGTGTTACTTGGGAGCAGGAGCGACATTTTCAGAAGCTCTCGATTTGGGAGCGAATCCCGGAGCGTTTTTTATATAATATATATATTTTTTTATATTTTGATACATATATGTCAACAAAAAAATGTAGAATAATGAATTAGATATAAAAAACATAAAAAAACATAGATTGAACCATATAACAACAATCACCTAGAAGTTATAATCTTTATCAACCATGTCCACAAGTTAGTAGCATAGTAACATACAACATATTGAGTCTCGTGATTTATCAATCTTAAAGTTTGAAGCTTTCAAAATTCAATATATAACATTTATCGTCATTGATCACCAAAGTTGTGCTTGTAATCTAAGTGTAACCATTACAACAAATAATATCTAACATGAAATGAAATGTTATAAAATGAAATGAAATGAAACAACTTTCAACTTTCATGAAGCATCATATTCATAATTCATTACTAACAAGTTATAATTGCCAACTTCAAACTTAAATTGTCATATATTGTTTAAAAAAAATATCATAATAAATATGAAAGAGTCAATAGTTATAAAAGCTACTAGAAACTAGAAAAGAGAAGTAAATCTATTATCTATTTCTTATGCTTGGGCCTCTTGCCACCATGAGAAATGTCTAATTTTTTAGTCTTGTTGGAAAATTAGGATCTTTGTCATTAATATCACCCTCGAAGCATTAATATCCAGAGGTATCTTTGTCATTAATATCACCCTCGAAGCATTAATATCCAGAGGTATCTTTGTCATTACCTCTGTATTTGTATAGGGATCTTTGTCATTAATATCACCCTCTAAGCATTAACATAAGATAGAACAAGCATAGCATGTCAAGTCAAGAATTTGTTTAAGTGATGTGTACATTTTTAGGAGGGTCATGATAGAGGAGTTCGACAACCAATGTCACTAACATCAAGGTACATAGAGGGATTGGTGCTCTTGATTAAATACGAGTTCCAAACCCTAATACATGACAAAATTCAATGGAAACATTGCAATCCCCCAATCCTGAAATCCTGAAAAACTGAGAAGTTTGCTAGATTTTGAATGAAATCTAAAATTCTACTTTCTCCATATGAAATCCAATGAGGTTGGAACCACTCTCAAACTTCCTGAGTCATTTCATGGTAATGTTAAAAAATTTAAGTAAAAGTGACATTCTCCTTAATCTTCATTTTCATCCTTTTACTTTAAGAATTTAACATTACCATGAATAGCATATCAATACTATGGTCTAGACTTGATCATTAAGCTGCCCCACTCAAAAATTATTTGTTTCTTTCAAAAAAAATTGCGTTTCGAACATTACTACAAAAAAAATTTGCAAAAAAGGCAAAATGCTCCCGAAAAGGTAGGGAGCGAATTTTTTTTAGGGAGCGCGCTCCCGAAATCGCTCCCTTTTTGGGAGCGATTTTGGGAGTGATTTTGGGAGCGTGCTCCTGACCTGCTCCCGAGTCGCTCTCACCCGGAGCGTGGATTGGGAGCGAGATCGAAGGGGGGGGGGGGACGCTCCCCCGCAACGCTGGGACAAGCTGCTTATCTTGGTGTTGTATGTGAATGACCTATTATTGACAAGTTCAAAGAGACTCATTGGGATGTGCAAGGAGGACCTTGCTTCCTAGTATGAGATGAAGGACATTAGGTTTGTGCATTAGTTTTTGGGATTGGAGGTGTGGCCGCGGCCAAGAGAGATCTTCCTTGGGCAAGGCAAGTATGCAATTGAGATTTTGAGGAGATTTAGGATGGAGGATTGTAGACCTATTTCTACACCTATGATCACCAACACGAGGAAGATTGATGCTTTTGAGAGTGAGTTTGTGGCTCCCACTTCGTATGAACAAATTATTGGGTCCTTGATGTATGTGGTCAACACTAAGTTAGATATTAGTTTGCATTGAACGCATTCAACTAGTTTATGGTGGAGTCAAGGCAGGTTCATTGCGTGGTAGCGAAGCATGTGTTGAGGTACCTTCGTGGTATAGTTGATTTTGGATTGAGGTATGTTAGAGTTGGTGGAGTACAATTGCAAGGTTACACTGATTTTGATTTGGCAGGGAGCGCGGTGCATAGAAAATCCACTTTTGGATGTTATTTCAGCTTGGGGTCAGTGATGATCTCATGGTTCAGCAAGAAGCAAAACTTGATGGCAGCTTAGCAGAGACAGAGTACATGGGAGCAAGTCTGGCGAGTTGTGAGGCCATTTGGCTTTGCAAGATGCTTTTAGGTTTAGGTTTATTTGATCTTGAGATGGGACTGACTGTGATACATTGTGATAACCAAAGTCGCATTAAGCTTTCGGAGAATCTAATGTTTCATGATAAGTCCAAGCACATAGAGATCTGGTACCACTTCATCAGAGACATGGTCTAGAGAGGTGCTGTGAGATTGCAGTACATAACCACAAGGGAGCAGGTTGAAGAATTTCTTACCAAGTCTCTAGTGAAGGGGAGGTCTGTGTTTTACAGGGACAAGTTGGGGGTGGTGGAGAATCCCTTCTTGGGAAGGAGGGAGTGTTGAAGGTCTTCTAGCTTGGTGTCTTAGATAGGAAGATCTTGTTTTTCCTTTTTAAGAGTTTGCATGTGACATGTGAGGTAAGCATGAGGGTTGCATTGCGACATGCATTAGGGTTGCATGAGGCATGCATGACATGCAAGCTATTTACTTTATTATGTTTAGGAAAAGAATGTTTAAGAAAAGTAAGTTAGAGCCTAAGGGAAGAGGCTAAGGCGCAAAATCATTGTTAAGTGCTTGAGCAAGTGCTTTTGTTATGAAACCAGCTCAAGAAAAGATAGAAAAGAAAGATCAACGCCTTAGAATTCAGCCTCTTCGAGGGGGCAACCTCCTTTACATTACATAAATGAACAATTCTTGGATGATACAAATGACAAAACCTCCTTTCTATATATAGGAGTCTAAGGAGTCACAATATAATCCAGCCGACCTAACAATAATAATATAAAGCCACAAAAATAACAATAGAGGGATTCTATGGGGCACAGAAATAACAATATGGGGTAATAGGGGCACAACAATATAAATAAGGGGTATAACTACAATAGTAATGGGGTAATCACTAGTATTATAGGGACCCAACATGCCCCTCTCCTTCAAAAAAGTGTTGTCCTCAACGCTTGAGTAGTTCTGGATACTTCTGCATAAAATTCTCATCCTCCCATGTGGAATCTTCAGCGGATAAGTTCTTCCACTTGATAAGATACTCTGAAATTGATCGATTTCGTAGCTGTCGAGTTCTTGTTTCTGTGACTGCTTCCGGTTCCAATATAATTTTTCCTTCCTCGTCAAGTTCTGGCAATATTGTTTGAACTGGGAGCTTGTCGCCTATAACCTTCTTTAAACATGAAACATGGAAAACTGGGTGCAATCGAGAAGCTGCAGGAAGCTCCAATTTGTATGCCATAGTACCAATCTTTTGCAACACCTTGTACGGACCATAATACTTTGGTGATAATTTATTATCCTTCTTAGCTTGCTTTAGGGACATTTGCTTATATGGTTGTAGCCGTAGGAATACCCAATCACCTACATCAAAACTTCTTTCACTGCGATGTTGATCTGCCTGTTGTTTCATTCTATTTTGTGCCAACACGAGGTTATCCTTTAAGAGTTGGAGGACTTGTTGTTGATGTTCGATGTGATGTTCCACTGCCTGAACCTTAGAATTTTCTCTTAAATATGATGTGATGGATGGTGGTTGATACCCATAAAGTGCCATAAATGGGGTCATTTTTGTTGCTGTATGGAAGGAAGTGTTATACCACCATTCAGCCAGAGGCAACCATTTGACCCATTGTGTCTGTTTATCAGATACAAAGCAACGAAGATATCCTTCCAAACATTTGTTTACTATCTCAGTTTGCCCATCAGATTGAGGATGATAAGATGAGCTATGAGCTAACTGAGTACCAAGACAAGAAAATAATTCTGTCCAAAAATTTCCAGTGAAAATGGGATCTCTGTCACTTACAATAATCTTTGGGTTTCCATGTAGCTTTTGAACTGTTTCCATAAATGCAGTAGAAACTGTACTGGCTTTAAATGGATGTGATAATGCACAAAAGTGTGCATACTTGGTAAGTCTGTCAACTACCACCATGATGACACTCTTTCCCTCAGACTTGGGTAAACCTGTGATAAAATCCATTGAAACCTCCTCCCAACGTTGGCTTGGAATGGATAAAGGTTGTAATAGACCCGGTGTCTTAATTGTTTCAACTTTATTTTGTTGGCAAACCAAACATTCCGCCACAAACTTTTGAATATCTGATTTAAGGCCATCCCAAAAAAATTCCTTCTTAACCCTGTGGTAAGTTTTTAAAAATCCTGAGTGCCCTCCTAAGGGAGAAGTGTGCAATTCCATAAGAATCTTTTGTTTTAGCTGGGAATTCTTACAGAGGTATAAGCGATCTTTGTACCATAACGAATCATTTTTCCAGCTAAATGTATCAGAAGTACTGGAATCTTGTTGTAGCTTTCGAATAAGTGCCCACACTTCTTCGTCATTCTTCCATTCCTCCCTTGCTTCGTTTATCCAATCTGGTTGGATAATAGAAATGGCACACAACAATGCTTCCACATCCTCATCCTTTCTTGAGAGTGCATCTGCCACCACATTTTGCTTCCCTTTTTTGTAGATGATTTCAAAGTCATAACCCAACATCTTTGTGACCCACTTTTGTTGCTCTTCAGAGGATAATCTTTGTTCTAAAAAGTATTTAAGGCTATCATGATCCGTTTTTACCTTGAAGTGTCTTCCCATTAGGTAGGGTCGCCATTTCTTAAGTGCATGGAGTATTGCCAACATTTCCTTCTCATAAATAGCTTTGCTTAAAAACTTTCCCTTGATTGGACGACTTTCAAAAGCAATGGGTCTTTCATCTTGCATTAGAACAGCACCAATTCCATTTCCTGAAGCATCACATTCCACAATAAAGGTTTTTGTGAAGTCCGGTGTAGCTAAGACCGGTGCTTGGCACATTGCCTCTTTAAGATGTTCAAAGGCCTTTGTTGCTTCCGGAGTCCATGAAAATGAATCTTTCTTCAATAATGTTGTTAGAGGTGCTGCTATTCTCCCATAATTCTTAACAAACTTGCGATAATACCCTGTCAACCCAAGAAATCCTCGCAGATGCTTTATGGATGTGGGGATTTTCCATTCCTTAATGGCTTTAATTTTGCTAGGGTCTACCTTAACTCCTTCATGAGATACAATATGACCCAAATATTCCACCTCCTGGACTCCAAAGAAACATTTGGATCTTTTTGCATATAATTGTTTCTCCTCCAATAGTTGTAGCACCCTGTCAACATGTTCAACATGATCCTTCCAAGACTTGCTGTAGATTAGTATATCATCAAAAAATACTAACACAAATTTTCTAAGGAATGGTTTGAAAATTGAATTCATCAAACCTTGAAATGTTGAAGGTGCATTGGTAAGGCCAAAAGGCATGACCAAAAATTCATAATGACCCTCATGAGTTCTAAATGCCGTTTTCGGAATGTCTTCAATCTTCATTCTGATTTGATGATATCCCGAACGAAGATCCAACTTGGTGAAGTAAATTGATCCATGCAATTCATCCAGTAATTCATCAATGACAGGAATGGGGAACTTATCTTTAATAGTGAGCTTGTTGAGCTCCCTATAATCTGGACACATGCGCCATGATCCATCCTTCTTGTGCACCAATACTACTGGAGCTGAGAAAGAACTTTGACTCGGTTGAATTATACCAGCCTCTAGCATTTCTGCAACCATACGTTCAATTTCACTTTTTTGGACATAGGGATATCTGTACGGCCTGATGTTTGGAGGAACACTTCCTGGAATCAGATGAATAGCATGATCATGATCACGCATAGGTGGGAGACCTTTGGGAGTCTCAAATACCTTGGAATGATTGTCCAGGACTTTTTGGAGATCTGGAGAAATAGATGATTCCAATGTGGAAACATCTAGCGAACATAATTGTGCAATTACACCTCTTTGCTCCTTTTTTAGAAGCTTTGTCATGCCATTAGAGCTGATTATCTTTCCTGGTTTCCCTGCAATACCCCTTAATTCAACTTCCTTTCCTTCCACAGAAAATTTCATGAAAAGTTCTTGAAAATTAAAAGCTATTGTACCCAAGGATTGTAGCCATTGGACTCCTAGTACAACATCAGCACCTCCCATTGGAATGGAAAGCATTGGGCTAGTCAATACATATTCTCCCATGGATAGCTTGATATTATGGCACTTTCCAGAACAATTTATTGTTCCTCCATTTGCAATCATCACTTGACACTCTGGTGCTGGATATAGGAAGCAATTCAATTCTTTTGCTACCCTACAATGAATAAAATTGTGGGTGCTTCCTGAATCAATCAACACTATTACCTTTTTCTTCTTGATTTGTCCTTCTATCTTGATGGTTTGAGGAGTGGTAATTCCCGCCAATGCATTACAAGATATGGTCGGATTTATTTGTTCTTCATCTAGGCTTTGTTCCTGGAATATATCCTCTTCTTTTGACCTTTCTTGCTCCTTTTCTTCTTCCTCTTCACAATCTATGTAGAATAATTTCTTCTCAGCACACTTATGACCTTTTGTGTATTTGCTATCACAATTGTAACAAAGCCCTTTTGCTCTTTTTTCTTCCAATTGTTGTGGTGTCAACCTTGTAGGTTGTGGAAGACTATGGGCAACAACACTTCCGTCTTTATAGTTGTGAATGGTATGCTTCCTAGTTGCCATAATTTTGCTTTCCATTTTTCTTGCTAACCTGAATGCCTTCTCTAATGAATCAGGTTCCCAAAGGCGCACATCATGTTGGATATTATCCTTTAAAGACCCTATGAACACATCAATCCTATGCTCCTCTGGAATATCTTTTACCCTTATGTTCAATTTTTGGAACTCCTCAATGTGCTCCATTATTGAACCCTTTTGTTTGAGACTTATCAATTGGCTAAAAAAAGTGTTGCTTTTTGTATCCTCATAATGTGCTATCAATTCTTCCGTAAAAATTGCCCAAGTGATAAATTGTTTACGAGAACAAAGCCATTGATACCATACAAACTGATTTGGTTCCAAATATAAAGTTGCCATACGTACCTTTTGTGTGTTTTGCACATTATTGAGATCGAAGAATTGCTCCATCTGTAATATCCATGTGGCGGGATCCTTGCCATCAAACTTCCTCATATCGATTTTTGGAACATGGTGAGTCTTCGATCCAACATTAGAGTCTATGGAATCATGATTAACATTTCTTTTGTTCTCATCATGAGTTTCCTTTACTACTCTTTCACCATTAGTGACCATTTCTTGTAGCAACTTATCCATCTTATCATCCATGCCATCAATTTTAGCGTCCATGCCATTCACCTTAGCTTCCATGCCATCCATCTTAGCTTCTACACCTTTCTTTAAACCGTCCATCTTAGCTTCTACATCTTTCCTTAAAACATCCATTTTAGATTCTGTTGCTTTTTGTGCAAGTGACATTTGTTGCACTTGTTCTTGTAATTTTGATATATCATGTAGCATTTCTTCCTCTTCTTCATGAGTCATGCTAGAGCTTTCAGGTTCCTTACTAGGTGTTTGCATTTTCTTTCCTCGGGGCATCAGTTACCGATAATAATGCTCTACTATGCCCTTTGAATTCCTTCAAAATAAATTTTCAAACCAAGCTTAAGCAAAAATTAAAAAAATCTACACACTTTTTTCACTTTGTAGGAGCTCGATATTGCCTCTGATGTATCTCTGTACTTTCTGATCATCTAGTTCTGAATTTGTGACCTGTAGTAGCCCTCTGTGTCCTCTTTCCAATGCCACAAGTCTGACCCAAATTGGATTCTCCAAGGAAGAGTTATGCGAAATCTCCCACAGTGACTTGATTATAGACTAGTTCAGTAGAGCGAACTTGTACGACGTGCCACGTGTCACTGTTTCAACCTTTGACTCTGAAAAATATATAAAAGAAAACTACAGTCCGTCCTCTTTCTGTACCTTCTTACGAAATTTCAATCCGATGCTCAGAGAGAAAGTTATGACGATTTTCCCCAGGTCACCTGTTTTGAATGTAATTCAGGAGTCTGCAAAAAGACCAACTTCCTCAGATCATATCTCCGAAAATATTGCGCGAAAAACTCTGAAATTCGGACCCAAGGTTCAGCGCGATTTCTTCTCAAATGGGTTTTTTTTGCGACTTCTGAAACGTCACAGAAAAAAAGTTATAGCGAAAATGCCACGATGACCTGTTTGGAGCAGCGAAACCCTAGAATCCAAAGCTCTGATACCAAATGTTATGAAACCAGCTCAAGAAAAGATAGAAAAGAAAGATCAACGCCTTAGAATTCAGCCTCTTCGAGGGGGCAACCTCCTTTACATTACATAAATGAACAATTCTTGGATGATACAAATGACAAAACCTCCTTTCTATATATAGGAGTCTAAGGAGTCACAATATAATCCAGCCGACCTAACAATAATAATATAAAGCCACAAAAATAACAATAGAGGGATTCTATGGGGCACAGAAATAACAATATGTGGGTAATAGGGGCACAACAATATAAATAAGGGGTATAACTACAATAGTAATGGGGTAATCACTAGTATTATAGGGACCCAACAGCTTTGCCGATTGAGAAGGCTCGACTTGACCAAGGAGATTCAGGAGGACGCTGAGGATATTTTGGGAGGAAATTTAGAGGTTGAATTTCTTGGTCCACGAGGGGTTTTCTCAGGCCTAATTCTCAGTAAAAGACTGAGTTACAGGTCTTCTTATCAGCTATAATTTCCTGTGTATTTCTCTGCGGGTCTGACCCATATTTTCTGAGTTAATAAAATTTTCAGAACAGTTTTGTGGGTCAGTTTTTCTGCTGTCTGTCATTGATTTCTCACTTATTTCTGCTGCAAATTTACCTGTTATTTATCAGTGTATTTAGTTTTCAGCAGTTCTGAAATTTATTTGGTACTGGGTATTTTTAAATTATTGAGTGAAATTAAATCAGGGGTGATAAGAGTTTAAATTAACAATGAAAGATAGATACATAGTTGGGAATGGTGGTTGCAAATTTCTAAGTTTTGTCAATCTCCAGCTCTCTTCAGTGAACAAAGAATGTCTTTCTCGAGTACATGATCATGCCTTTTTATTTGAGCAATGAGCACAACACCATATTTTACTGACTATGCTTAAATTTTCTTATGTGGTTTTATAATGGGTGGAATACTTAATATTTAGTTTTATTGTTTAAATTTGAATTGAATCAATGGCTATCCTTATTGTGTGTGGTAGATTTGCAACAATGATAAATGGCAATGTATGATAATGACAATGTCAATGGGAGTAGCGTAGTCTCTATTATTGAGAATAATAGAGCTGTAATTAAATTGCCCCCTACATGGCGACTCTTATTAGAGAGATTTTTAACTTTTATCTGTCAAAAGAAAATGGAAACTGATTATAGTCACTATATACCATAATTTTGTTCAAGTGTAGCATGAAAAAGAGTACATATTGATCATCCCCATTGGGTGAGAGAGACAAGAGGCTAGACCCATGAGGAATGGCCACAAGTTCGAATTAGAGTTGCTGTGATATAGCTTTTGAGATACCTTGCTGTAGTCATAGTGTGTGTTGAGGATTTATACTTGCTTGAATACCACTTGTGACATATCTTATAGTAGTCATGATGCGTGCCAAGTAATCAGGTTTGGTTTGATACTAGTTATATTGTACTTTGTGATAATGAAGGCGTGCCCCATGCACTCATAAGCAAAGAAACAGGCCCTTACAGCCCAAGGGGCAAGAAATTGTGATATGATTTTTATTCATGAAGTCAATGTCATTTATATGATACCTACTGGACATGATTGTCCTAATGGACTTAAGTCTACATTTTTTTCGTGGGAAATCGTCCTCTATCTCAGCCCAAGAGTGAGAGTTAGGGTTGATACAACAATATTCATAGGCTAGTAGCCATTACACCAATATTTCTCATTATCTTGTCACTCAGGGAATTGAATTTTGGTGGGGAAGATAACAACCATTTTATCCAACCACCAAAGATAACCCCAGTTGACAGACTTAACTCTACATTGTAATTATGTTCAATTAAAAAATAATTAATTAGATGACAATAAGACCAAAGTGTGGGATGCAAAATAAGTTAAATCAATATGCAAATTTTTAATTAGAAAAATAAATTTAAAAACATTATAAATCACCTATAACAGAAATAAATGTAAAAGAAATTAGTTTTAAATTTGTATATATAAATTATTATTGTAGGATACATGAAGGAGCTCCAGTTTTGAAAATTGTTGATATATGGCTGGGGATATGTGGTGGTTTGTGATGAACCTCTGGATATCTTCATTTTCTCATGAGTCTTGTTGTTGATGCACTTAATGTTCACCATCATAGCAAGTGCCTTCTTAGCAAGCTTAAGGTTTGAGAAATATGTATCATATCTTGTCCAATTGATTTGATCATATTGTTTGTCATGATGCAGACATCTTTATGTGAATTCATTAATACAATTGCATTGACAAGAATGTTATGTTGTATCTTTCTGCTTTGTTTTGTGTTGAACATTTTACAAAACTATTGCTCCTTGGGGGTAAATTGCATTGACTTTAAAAAATGGGTAGCTTTTTTGTTCTTTCCAAATTTATTGTTGTTGTTGTTCCATTTATTGTCTCTTCTGTTAATAGTGTGCCAATAGTTACACAAAGTTCTCTTCACAACTAGGGCCTATGATTTCATAGGCAGGGTCCCCAGCCTTGGAGATTCCTTGGACAAGATCTCCTGGCATTGCATCAGTCCTTCATGGTGATTGATTACTTGGATTGGAAGCTATCATGCCATGTTCTTCATTTTACTTCTCACTCCATTGTGCCTTGATAGCCTTAGTCACCATGTTTGAAGAATTCCAATCTTGAATTTTTTTGTTGAAATTTAATCGAATTAGTATTGGAAGGTGAACTTCAAGACAAATTTATTCAACCTTCATCAAATTCAATTTTTAAAAGGAAAAAGCAAGAACCATAATTTATAAAACCTAACCTAAACCCCAAAATTTGTAACAAGATATTGTCTTTTTGAAATGTATGTTTAATGAGCATGTGGAATATATATATATATATATATATATATATATATATATATATATATGAGGAATATATGTTTACTGTTAACATCCATCATCACTTGTGGGAATTGAACCTAGGTGGTGTGGATTTCATTCCTTTCTCCAAAACACTTAGGATAACCCTTCATGACAATTTTATATATATATATAATGGTTATTTATTCAACTTTTGAATTTTATAGTTCTTAAACTTGATGTCATATTATTACGTTGTTTGGCACTGCTGGATTTTGTCCAAGCTCATTGTTGTCGAGTTTGAATCGGGTGACTAAGTTGACAGCAGCATTGCATGCTTGACATAGTTTTGATCTTGTTTTGTATATGCATTACTTGTGTTTAATTTGTTTTCCGTTGAAGTTTTATTTGTTTTTATTGACTTGTTAGTTAGCTCTTTTTATGCTTTTAGTAAAGAAGTGAAGGAGTTGCTTTCACATTCTCATTGTACATTCAGATTCATTGTACTTTGTGGTCGAGCCCCTTTGATCAACTTTGTGGTCAGTTACTATTAAGACCCTTTGATCAACTTTGTGGTCAGTTGTTGGCCATTAATATATTTATTTTATCTTCTTAGTTTGGGCTCAGGTAACCCTTTTGGTGCTTCTTTAACTGCCCTAGTCATTTCCCACCAATAAGGTGTTCACATTAGGCTTCATTTGTATAAACATATTATGAATGGAAATAAATAAATAATTTGTATTAACATTACTAATGACCAGAATATGTGCATTGCCCAGTGCATCTTCTTCGGTGAAAAAGGAAATGCCATAGTAACATATACACTAATCTTACAAAATGATGCAACTATCATTCCGAGCAATATATTCTCCAGTTATGGGGAGAATCTTATTGGAAATATTGGGAAAGTTATAGGAAAGCATCGGCAAAGCATAAACTCTTGGACCTGCAAAACTCAGAAAAACTTGCAATGTGAAAAAATTGAAAATCTTGGGTGAAATCAGAGATATTTGCAATACTGTTGTCATAAGAAATGTAATTATTGATTGTTCTAGACCATACTCGTGAAATTTAAAACACCTAATCTCTGTATTTTTCCACCTGTTGGGATATTTACATTCTCAAATAGGTTGGGTGTTGTGTGCTTTATAGATTCTAACAACAGGGCTGTTGTGAATTTTGGTAAGAATGTGTTTCACAAAATGGCTTACATGCTTGGAACAAAAGACGAGAGATCTTATCAACTCCCATGCATGATTGGTTTGCTATTTGTAGCCTAAGCTTCTTTTCTTTCTACCAGGATGACTTGAGCATGCTTTTTCATACATGGCTTATTTATCTGTTATTTTAGCTTAATTTATGCCTTTGGAGTAGCCTTAGGCACATCTGCAGGTGTTTATTTCTGATTGTAGTTTTTTCAGTTCCTTTGACCTACCTTTATGGGCATTTGTTGGGAATCAATATATTTATCTTGTCTTTTCTCTCTTGCCATTGTTTGCTTGAATGTATTATTCTAGGGTTTGTAGGAAATATTGAAAATTTTGGCATTTTCAACTAAGTATTTAAGAATCATCCATGGTGAGTGTCTAACATTCAGTTTCCTTTACAGACCTGTAGCCTTGCATGTTAAGGAGATGACTCCAGCGGCAATTCTTCCACTGTCAAAGTTGCCTCGGGTTTATTTTCATGCAGCTGGCCAGAATCGGCAACAATCATTAGAATTTGAGACATTTCTTGGTTATCTCCTCAAAAGAGACAAGGTGAGCATTCAATGTTGCTGCCTCTTACACTTTCAAAGGGCATAGGAATGCTTGCTGGCTTTTCCTTGCATAAAATTATAATGGCAGGGTTTTAAAGAGCGGATAATTCTGCAATAAGTATATATTTCTTTTTTAGTTATTGCTTTAGTGGAATAAGCTGTAGTTTAGTTAATTATAGCAATATTCATTCAGCATGTTTCTTCCTAAATTAAGTGACGCATGCTGCAATAATCTAGATCTGATGATATTTGGATTTAAGATTACAAGGTGGTGCATTTCCATAAATTGTTGGTTTGGTTTCATTGTTTCTTTTCAAATAAGGAGGCCTGAATATTGTGTTTCTGGTATATCATCTATGTTAAAGGTTGCTGTGTGTCATTTTGGATGGTATGAATTCCTTATAACACCACCATCTGGAAGTTTTGATCGTGTTGGTGTTGCTTATCGTCTCATGAAGTCGTGTAGGGATGGTGAAGTTCTAGGTGGTGCTGCATCTAATGGTAAATGGTCATTACTAATCAGATTTGTTTTCTCTGCTTTGCCAGTTTATTTTCATTATTTCATTGTCTTTTATTGGTAAATATCCTTTGCTGATAACATGGGTTTGCTAATCAGATAACAGAATTAGAGAACCAATGGCAGCTCAAGTGGATGCTGTGATTGGGCCCCAGAATCCTACTTTATACACCAGGGTATCACAGGATGATATAAAACGTGAAGACTCTCGGTCTAAGATGGTTGTAGAGGATGCTTACTTGCAGCCACAAAATTTTCAAGCATTACACACAAGGCTGGTGAAGGGAAATGCAACTCGGGGGATTTCTAATGACTATCAACAAGGTGGACCATACCCAAATGTGTCAGCTCCATATGAACACATGATTCCTTTGCACAGGGCATCTGAAAATGTCAACAGGTGTATTCAGAGTGGTTCACCTCGAGTAGAAAACAACACTTCACCTCGAGTGGAAAGCAACACTCCACCTCTGGCTGAGAATGCTTCACGTCAAACGGAACATGGCACTATACATAGATTCCAAACGAGGGAAGTCAAACAAGAAAGTTCAGAGACAAATGTGGTTAGGCGCAAGTTTTCCCGAACACACCCTGAATACTTGGAGACATTGAGTCACAATCACGCACAATGGATTTTTGGTGCCCTTGCAGAACTTATTGATAATTCTAGGGATGCCAATGCCTCTCGGTAAGCTAGGATTTAATTTGAACATGGATCAAATAGGTGAATCCCAGTCAGATGTTATGCAACCATTTTTGTAACTTTTGATGCTCAGGCTAATTACATGAAGTGCTTTGAACAGGCTAGACATATCAATTCAAATGGAGTATTATAAGAAGGCTGGAAAAAAGATACCTGTCCTTGCCATTGTAGACAATGGATGTGGCATGACACATTCAGATATTGAAAGAATGCTCTCATTTGGGCATAAACGCCCTTCTAAAGAGAACAAGGATCTTATTGGTAGATTTGGCGTAGGATTCAAGGTAGCATTTGCAATTGAATAATTAATATTTAGATGAACTGCATTGTTCTTTTCTCTTGATGCATTTGCTTTTATTGTATTCTTTGCATTTTCCATTTAGTGTTTTTAAATGCTTTTCTTATTGGATTGGTCTTGTTGGTCAATCATTTGCACTTGGCGTTGGATTTTCATTTTTGACTATTTGTAATTTTGTTCTGAATCCTGATCACATTTTTTTTGGGGGTTTTAAATGCTGTAGTACTATTGGATTTTAAATACATGGCAGGCATTCAATAGTAATAAGATATTTGTGTTTAATTACCAGAGGCAACTTTCTCTACATTTCTTTAAGGAAGAATGTAGATGAGCATTATGGCTGTGGTCACACCATTATTTTAGAGTTTGTGAGTTAGTTCAGTCATCTTTAAATTTTTAATAGAGGCATCATATTTTATTTGAATGCTCCCTGGGAAAGAGAGGAGTTTTTATATATCACAACTTACAACCTGCACCAAAGTTTCCCAAAACGACATAACTAACTTGTAACTTTGAGGTTGACAGCTTTTTCGTGTATCTCTAGGTTGCACTTCCTGCAATTAGTCACTATTGAAGTGAGAGTTCTTCATGATGTAGTTAGTGAATTTTAGGCCTTTGTTGCAACCTGTATATTCTAAACCTTTTTTTGGACAATTTTACACAACTTCTACTGTGTCGACACTAGAGAATAAGTTGTGACATGATTCTGTCTTGCTATGATGCATGTACAAATCTTTCTTTTTGAATTCTTTTTTGTTTTATATACTTCACATAGATTGGAGTTAAAGGCTTCTTTTTAGACAATGTACATGTGCATGCCTTGTTCAAGGTAAGAGATTTTGACATGTTGGTTGCACGTCATGATCTTTTTGACTTTTTGGTACTGTCATGGGAGCAGACAGGATCCATGCGACTTGGAAAGGATGTAGTTGTTTTTACACAAAGCAGTGAAACACGATCAATAGCTTTTTTGTCACAGTCATTTAATGAAGACAAGGATGTAAGCTTTCTATTCACTGGTGCAATGTTGCCATGGTGTTTGGATGTACATGAGTTTCTCAATTCTGTGACCTTATGTTGTTTTACATTTTATTCTTCTCATATTAAGTTTCATTGCTGTCAATTTATCAGGATGTGGAGATTCCTATTATAACATATCGAAAAGAAGGAGGATATATGGATTTTGACCTTACAGTACATACTGAACAAGAAGCAGAAGCCTATTTGAAAGCCATGAAAGAATACTCTCCATTTAATGAATATGTTATAGGAAACAAGTTTGCAAGGTTCAGAGAAGATGGCACTGGGACACACATTTATGTATACAATCTGGATATGTGGGGATCAGATTATAGTCTTGAATGGGATGACCAAACTGGTGAAAGTAAGAATTCTAGAAAGAAACGGGATATATGGATAAGATCAAGACGCGTACGCTCACGTCCTGGTCAAATGAGTCAGGAGGTAAGCAAGGACAGGAATGACTTTTTTTGTGTTTCTTGTTCTTGTTATTTTATTGTTCTTGTATGATCTGATTTTATAGTACCATGCTCCTATGAAATTGAACATTAAATAGATAGACAAGTCTGAAGATGAAATGTAGCAAGATTGATATTTTTTTGGCTAATATCAGAATGCAATGCTCATGATTTGTGAGTTTCTTTTGGTTGTCCAACCATTTTTTTGTTATATATTATGCTGGCATTCTTTCAATGTTCTATTGTTCTGCAAAGGAAGGGAATTGATTATGATGATGAGATGCAAGCGAAATTGTGGATAAAGTAGGGATGTGGCCTGTGGAAGACAATAGTATTTAAAACTTGAGTGAGGATGCTTGTTAATAATAAACGGGTAGAGGTGGTCCAAGGGCTAATAAATTATAGATGTAATCTGATGTTATACTTTATTGCTTAATAAAGTAGGTCATCAGTTGAGCCACAGGGTCATTTTAGAGACTTTGCCAAGAATTTCTAGTATAGAAAATCTTAATCGGTTAGATGGGCAATTATGCTCCCCATCCTTTTTACAATGACCTTTATAAGAAATTAGAATAGGTCTTTATTCAATTGAATTTTCATCATAATTGCAGGCGTTCAAATTGGATATTATGTCAACTCCATATTTCTTGGTCAGTTATGCATAACTGTGTATTTGACTAAGTTGCATTGAAATAGATACGGGGTTTGAAATGGATATGGCAAATTTATCAAAAAATCTTGATATGATATGACAAGGAAACAATACACACACAGATATACATATACATATACATATACATATACATATATATATATATATATAACTGTTAAAATTGGCATTTAGGGCCAAACTCCATATGGGTCACCATATTTATGGCAGCTGATATTTTTCTTGTATTTCTCTCTCCGAGAGGTGTAGGACTGATCTAAAGATCATCCGATTCCGAGCAATATTTATGGAGATATGAATTTATTTGTATTCTTGACAAATTGTCAAGGTTGGCCAGCAAGCAAAACATGCATTTTCATTCCCAGCTCAACCTCAACGTTGCATATAAAAGGAGACCTAAACTCATTATTCCATCATCTCATCTATCTCTCCTCACTTGATTGGGTACGCAGATTGGGGCAGCATCTCTCACACGTGTGAATGAAGGAGACAGATTTCTGTTTAGGGCTGCATTGACCAGGTTTGACTGAAGCAGCAGGGAGACTATTTTGGACAGCGTTGACCTCTCCTTGACTGCGGATTGGGTGAGGCTGCTTCTCCTTGCCAGGCCGCAGATTTGGGCATGCAAACCGAGGTGATCTGACCTCTGGTTCGACCAGTGTTGACTGCCCTAGTTGCTGGCTGCAGGTTGACTTTTGTTGACCAGCGTTTGACTGATTTTTCGGACTGTTTTGTGCTGTTTCATCCTGCTGTTGGAGGCCGAGTTTACTGAGCTTTGATTGAGCTGATCTGGAGGTCAAATCTGACCTGTTTGACCAGCGTTGACTTTGTTGTCATAAAATATCAGATTTGTATATTTGTACTATCTCTCTCTCTCTGCTGAACTATTGAAGAATATATGAAGAATTGATCAAGGGTTTCCCCACATTGGGGTTTATCCCTAGCTAGTGCCACATCTCGTGTCCTCTTGTCTTCGCGTGTCTTCTACTGTTTATGTTTATGTTCTATCTGCATTTTACTATCATGCTGATGTGATTGCTAAACTGGATACTGATATTGGGCTAGTTAAGAAATTGAAGTAAATTGCACTTATAGAACATCCCAAAAATTAACATGGGTATCAGAGCTCTTGGCTGAAACCCCGGAAAACCTTTCAGGCAGCTCCTTAGCACAAAACTGCTCTTGCAACCCCAGCGTCTGCCCAATCTCGACTGTGTCAGTCCCTTTGTGTTAGCCTTTCTTGGCCTGTGTCAGCGCCAGGAGGCCCTACATTAGCTCTAGGAGCCTCTACGTCAGCACGTTGGCCTCTCTGGTGCTCTGCACAGCACTTGGCTGCCTTTGCGTGGCCTTGCTAGCTCTGCGTCACCCTCCTTCGCTGTTGTGCTGCTGTCTCGACACAATCTCTGCCTTCTCTGTTTCTCTGTACTCAATGTCCCTTAGCTGTTCTCTCGATCATTGATTCTATCTCTCTTAGCAAACTCCACTCTAGAGAATAGAATGACTGATCATCTAGTGTGTTCTCCAAGTGACCCTCAAGCCTCCTCTTATACTCTTTCTGTTGACATGTCAACGGCCAATATTAAGTCCCTAATCGACGGCTAAGATTAGATCTGGCTTGATCCATGTCTTTTGGACCATTCTAACACAATTTTATATCAATTCACATTAATATTTTAATTTCCCTAAGTTTAGACTGAGGGACTCGATTAAAAATATTAATTATTTTAATATCTCCCAAATTGTTTAGAATTTGCCCAAACCCTTTTTGGGTATTAGAGATCTCATGTGCCCCAACCTCTCTACCAAATTTCGTGGCTAGAGCACATCCAATGGTACCCCAAATCAACACCCCTAGTGGTTTTTTGTGTATAGGGTGAGTGGTTCAGCCTTCCCCTGTGATACCCCGTGGCAACATGTAGGCAGGAAGAATGGTTCATCCTTCTCCTGCCGAGACATCCTATCCATGTAGTCTAGGACTCATGGAAAGCACTTCTCATCTAGCCAATGAGTAGGGAAATGAGGATAGGGACCATAGTACTACTGATGGACGCATTGTGTACTACCATACTCCCTATGCTAGGTTGATATTGATCTGTGATCAATTGGAACTGAGTTCGGGTCAGTAAGAGTGGTATGACACACTCTTTTCATTGGAACTGAGTTCGGGTCACTAAGAGTGGTATGGGACACTCTCTTTTATTTGGAACTGACTTCGCGTCAGTAGAGAATGGTATGATACATTCTCGATCACTTCTTCTTCTTCATGGTTCAGCAGAGCAGAGCAGTGCAAAGTAGCGCATTGATGGCAAAGGTAGTATCGATTGGCAGATCGATTAGTAGATGGAGTTCTCCCTAGTTGAGAGGGGGTGTTAAAATTGGCAATTAGAGCCAAACTCCATATGGGTCAACCTTATTTATGGCAGTTGATATTTTTCTTGGAAATATCTCTCCAAGAGGTGTAAGATTGATCTAAAGATCATTCGATTCCGACTTGTATATACTATATATGGAGATATGAATTTATTTGTATTATTGACAAATTGTCAAGATCGATTAGCAAGCAAAACATGAATTTCCACCCCCATCTCAAGTTGCATATAAAAGGAGGAGACCTAAACTCATTATTCCATCATCTCATCTTCACTCATCTATCTCTCCTCACTTGATTGGGTATGCAGATTGGGGCAACATCTCTCACACCTTCGAAGGAAGGAGACAAATTTTTGTTTGGGGCTTCGTTGACCAGGGTTGACCAAAGCTGCAGGGAGTCTATTTTGGACAGCGTTGACCTCTTCTTGACTGCGGATTGGGTGAGGCTGCTTCTCTTTAGCAGGACACAGATTTGGGCACGCAAATCGAGGTGATCTGACCTCTAGTTTGACCAACGTTGGCTGCCCTAGTTGCTGGCTGCATGTTGACTTTTGTTGACCAACATTTGATTGATATTTGGGACTATTTTGGGATGTTTCATCTTGTTGTTGGAGGCCGAGTTTACTGAGCTTTGATCGTGCTGATTTGGAGGTCAAATCTGACCTGTTTGACCAACATTGACTTTACTGGTTAGGGTGGTTGTTGCGCTCATAAAATATCAGATTTGTATATTTGTACTATCTCTCTCTCTGCTGAACTATTGAAGAATATAAGAAGAATTGATCAAGGGTTTCCCCACATTGGGGTTTGTCCCTAGCTGGTGCCACATCTTGTGTCCTCTTGTTTTGGCTTGTCTTCTACTGTTTATGTATATGTTCTATCTGTGTTTTACTATCATGCTGATGTGATTGCTAAATTGGATATTGATATTGGGCTAATTAAGAAATTGAAGTAAATTGCTCTTAAGCATAGAACATACCAAAAATTAACAATAACAAAATAAGAATTTAATATTACCATTCATCTTTTAGAATCTAGATTCTATATCTAAAAATACATAATCAAAATATCATCATCATCAATTCAACATATGCGATAAACAAATCATCATCATCATGATTCAAGTTTCAACATATCATCAACTTTTTGTTTCAATTTTCAAATTTTAATCATGATAACATCATTACCAAAATTAATAATGCACATTACATAGTACAAAGTACAAAATGAACTATGACTAGCAGTGTACTATCATTATTCATATGGCATATTATGATATTCAATGTTATTGTTCAAAAGTTTAAAAACATCATCATAACTTACATTTACATATCATCAAATATGTATTCATCCACGTCATTAAGAACCCCATCCTTTCTAGAAGTGGGAGCATTGCTGCCATGTCCACTTGAAGATCCAACTATTGGTGCCTCCTCATCAAAGAAAGTCATATGAGACATGGCATTCAACGTCATATCCAAGTTAGACAACTCTGGTTCCACATCCCATAGTTTGGTGGGCCCAAATTTGTATTCATTGCTCTTGTGTGATAGAAGGCGAAGGTTTGAATGAAAATACACTAGTTCCTCAACCTTTTTGGAGCCTAATCTGTTTTGCTTCACCGAATGGATGAAGCCATATGTACTTTAGTTCCTCTCTACTGAAGAGGAACTACCAACTTGTAAAAAGATCTTGGTGGCCAATTTTTGGATATGTGGAAGTTCCCCATCATAGTAGTTCCACCAATCAATTGGACTTAATTTAGTCTTGTCCCACATACAATCAATATCAACACCCCAAACCTATGATCTCACAAAATGAGCAAACTCTGAACAAATCTGAATCCCAATTTTAGGATCTACAAAAAGCTTTCTGAAAACTTTTTAAAATCCTTGTGAGACTTTTGGGTCTTTGTTTGGTGTGGTTTTTTTTGGATCACTTAGAAACTCTATAGAATAATATTTTGGATTCACTGCATAAGCCAAAAGGTGCAATGGGGTGGTCATCTTGTTGCACCTTTTGGTCAATATATCTTTTACTTCTCTGTAAAAGAATTCATTTGAGTCCTTCTCCTTGATATTTATAACCACCCTTATCTTCTCTATCATGGAATCAATTCCGTTGTACACCTCTCCCAAAATAAGCATATGTGTGTCAAATAGGCAGAACAAATCCACAATTGGCTTAATAAATGCGAAGAAGTACTCCACCTTATCCCACAATTCATTATCAACAACCAATCTTTTCACTACTTGTGCTTTTTCAGATTGGGATTTCCTCCATTGATTCCAAAGAGAACTGCATACCATTGATTCTAATGCTTCTTTCACCTGCACAAGCCTTGTTAAGACTATGATGTGAGAAACAAAACTAGTCTTGACAACCTGTAAGTGCCAAATTGCCAATGTTTCAATAAATTAAAAATCATAATTTGATTGAATAACTATTGTGATTCATGAATCATGACATTTGAGAATCCAAGCTACATATTTGAATTTAGAGTCACAGAAATTAGAATTTATGAAATAAACTTTAAAGTTTAGGTACTTTAAGGAGCTCCAACTTTGCAAATTCCCTGTAAATGCCTTGGGACATGTGGTGGTTTGTGATGAAGGCTTGAATTTCTTTTACCTCTTCAAAATAATTTGAATCCACTCTATTTGCTTCCTTGTCTTGCTCAACATGAGGTTCAATGAATGTACAACACAAGGGGTCCAAAAGATGTACTAATATTTGCCTTCAATAATTAGGCATGTTGCTCTACACACCGTTGCATTGTCAGTTATTACTTGGACAAATTTTTTTGGCGCCACCATTTCAGTTTTTTCAATCAAGATGTCAACAATGAATTGGGAGTCTTTTAGCTGCCTCTGACAATCCACTGCCTTCAAAAACATTGGCCCCTTTGGGCTCTGAGCAATCACATTGATCAAAGGCCTATTCCTTTGATCTTTCCATCCATCTGAAATGGACACCCTGGAAATGATGAATGAGGCTTAATTTAGCCGCCAAATCTAACTTCTCAGCACTCAACATTGTAGCGTGGACCTTCTCATATCCAGGGCTCTTGTACCCTTTTAGGGCTTCATTCATTTTTGATCATCTTTGACCTATAACTGCATCTGCCTTCTCTCGAGCAACATTATTAAATTTAGTTTCAAGTAGTCCTAAATTAGACCTCTTTGAACGAGGGTTGCCAATTCCATAAGAGGGAAGTGGAGGTTTTGATGAAGATGCTCCCAATTTTGTTGCTTGCTTGAATTGAGAGGCAAGATTTGCTTTAGCATCTGTCTCGTATTGTTCTTTATGATATTTTGCCAGTTTTTCCTTGCTTAAACCTTTTCCATCATCTATCCCATCCGCTTTAGGTGGGCCAGTGCATATTCAAATCCCGTTTCCTTTTAACCCAAGTAAATGTGCTTTAACCTGGGTGTATGATCCCTTTAACTCCTTTTTACATTCATTGCAAACCCATGCCAATGACCCACCTCTTTGGATCTTCCCAATAATAGTTACATATTTCCAAAGTGGTGACTTTGGATCAACTTTAGGGGCAGATTCAATTTCGTTTTCATGTATTTGTGCCTCACGAATGACTCAACTTGAAGTAGCCATGACGAGGACGTAAATGAAACTGCAAAATAAAATTGACAAATATGTAATTCAAAACAAGCCTTGAAAGAAAACAATCATTATCAAAATACATTAAAGATATTATTAAACAAACTTATACTATAAAGTAGTTGGAAAATCAATTTACGATTCCATGTAGAAGATTCACTTTTAACACACAATAATTTATAACTATTGAGGAATTTGTGTCAAATTTAAATGGAAAATTTCAATCAACTGAGAAATAACTTGTGGGTACTTCTTTCAATCTTATTCCAGAGGAAATGTTTAATGCACTAGTATGTAAATTCACAATAAAAAAGGTTTAGGCAAGGGCTTTAAGTCTCATTGCTCCAACCCAATTTCAGTTTCATTATTATTCCATTTCACAAAATATAAACTAGCTAGGTTAACTTTGGTGTTTAAAAGGACATTTCTTTTGTTATAGGAAAGTCATCATTCAGGCCACACAAATAGCACTTTTGACAGCAAGAGCACAACTCAACAACATACAAACAATTACCAAATCTGAGGTTTGAGTAGTGAGTTCCACTGTACAAGTAATTGGGCAATGGGTAGATGGTCCAAAACAAAACAATGAAGATGTAATCTTAGGACAAGAATCTTGTCAAGATGATAACGATTTTCCAAGTTCATTGCCTGATCAAATTCATACGCATAAATCTGTGTTTGCAAAGAAATCTATGCCTTTCTGTGCTTTTTGCCAGCATTGTATAAAGTGGAATCTGGATACACGAGGGCTTGATACTTTAGTTATTGGGTGAAATAGAAGTTCTCGATGCCAAGGGCTTAGGCAAAACAGATAGGGATGACATGGATTTGTCATAATGCGTGTCCAGTGGCTCTCTTGTTCAGAAAGTCATCGATTTTGACCTTAATATACGTTGATTTCTTCTCTCAACAATGTTTCTCTGCCGAATCAAATAGGTTTGCTAGGGCTTGAGATGAGGGGGAGGATATTTAGCCTTTAGGTGGTCATGAAATCTCGTGGATAGGTTTCACAGTATCAATGATTTTCAATGCCTCATGATTTGGAGTGGACTCATTTGCAACTTTGGTTGTAGACGTTAAGCTTTAGGTGGTGAATCTCAAATTTGAGTTATGAATTTGAGTTATACTACTCACTTGGGCATTAGCTCCAATTGGCGGTGGTGACTCACGATGAACAGTCTTGAATGACGCACTCGCAAACAGTCCCAAGTCGGCTTCTCCTACTTGGCATCGACTCCTCCAACTCCATTTGGTTGTGATGGGTCACGGTGGTAGCAATGGTGCACTCACATTCACAGTCGGCTCGACGACTCCTCCGGTTGGAAATGAAATGTAAAATGTGACCGACTTCCAAAAAATATTAAAACTTGAAAACAATACCAAAAATCCGAAATCTAAAATTCGTTCCCGTCAATGCATAAAGGGATTTGAATGTCTAAATCCGTTCCCGACAACGCATAAAGGGATCTGAATGCCTAAATCCATTCCCAACGACCAAATCAAGGGATTTGTTTCCAAATTGTGAAACATTTTGTTTTTTTGCCAGATTCGTTTCCAAAAACAATGATACGTGTCAGGTTTTCTATGAAACGAATTGTTTTTCCAAAAACCTTAGCTGAAATGTTTTAAATTTTTTGATTGGTCGTTTCCGAAAACTGAAGTCGGGATGAAACGTATCAAGGGCATTTCAAAGCCATTTTGTACCCGTTGCTGGATCTGAAATGCTGAATGATGTATTTGGGCGATTGGGGCAGCATTTTTGGTAATTTAGGTTTTTGAGTGTGAGGATGGCATAAGAAGTCTGTGATAGTTCAAATCACGTCAATAGTTTATGGTAGCTCATCGTATGTAAACATTGTTAGGATTCTTTCTCCCTGCTCATACTTTCTTTTGCTAGTGAAAGGAAAATATTTTATATTAAAATTGCAATTTTATGATTGCCAAAAGTATATTTCTGTTACTGTCAGAACTAGAATAATGAGAGTTTAAAGTTAATACCAAGATAAAATTAAAACTTGAAAAATGTTTCCTAATGCTTTTCTAACACCCCAAAAATTTGTTTATAAAGAGTTACAATACAATATATGAGACATACCAAGTGTTCAGGTCTCTCCACCCATACCCTTAAACCAACTTGGATGAAAGTTTAGGTCTCTCCACCTGACCCTATCCCCTGTTGGGTTGACCCTCTAGCTGTCCCTCCTCACTCAGTTGTTGCAGCATGGAACTGTTACCAGAATGTGACTGCTTATGGGTTGGTTCCTCCCATGAAAATACCAAATTTTTGTGTTGCAGTCGTTTCCTCACCTGAGCACAGGCTTTGGGTAGGAAATCAACTGGTGTTGCATGAGACAACCAACAAGACAACTCTCTAATTGAAGGAAGACTTAATCAACCCTTCTTAGACTTGATTACATCTTTTGATTAATAAGTTGACATGCTTCTTTTGATGGAAAGTTTGTGGTGATCCCATGGTTTTTCCTCTCATATAATTGTTTAGCTCCATCCTTTTGAAGGTTGCATCAATCATCTATGGATAGTTGCATTTGTTTTAGGTTGCTTGTTATGAGCCTCACGCAGTCTTTAAGTAACATATATTGTTGTAGTTATTTTGCCTTGGTGTCCCAAAAAATTTATTCCTAATTTCTACGAGCTTCTTGATGTAGTACTTTGTAGTCTTGCCTTTGTTTTTAATGTTCATTGAGTTGGCATGCTCATTTTTATAGAAATTTAGTGAGGACCCTGTGTTTTTCCTCTCATAATTGTTTAGTTGCATGCATTTGGAAGACATATATATGCTTGAAAAACTTAAAAATACATCAATCATCGTGACATTAAATCAAGCTTCCATCATGTTAAATTTATCTTTTATTGGAATATCATGATGGAGGGTGGTTTAACAACCAACCATGATAACTACTAGTAACCAATCAAGACTGAGTTGGACTCAAACCTCAATGGCACTAGAACTAAGGACCTCATTGAAATCTACCTTGAAATATTGTTTCTTTTCAGATGTGGGGTATGGTATGTACCACTTTATTCACTAAGTGGTGAGATTGCTGCTCAAAGGTGGTGCCTTCTCCTATAAACAAAGGGTTCTTGTACATGAATTTGGTGTTTGCTTACTTTATGACCTTAAATATTATTATTATTATTTTTTTCTCAAAGTAAACTTGTCAGCATAGATTATTGCACCTAACATGGAGGGATTTAAACTAGGCACTTGTTGTTATTGTACTAGCCAAATGATAGACACGAGGGGAAGTACTTGGGGCTTTTCAACAAATATATATGTGTTTTATGTTAGAAAGCTTGGGGAAGAGCCTCAAGTACTTAAGCTTCATTTTGAGGATGTTACCCGAGTTTAACCCTAGAATCTTCAGGGGGCAAGGTCAATCAACAATAGGGCTCAAAGCCATTACAACCAACCATGATAACTACTAGTAACCAATCAAGACTGAGTTGGACTCAAACCTCAATGGCACTAGAACTAAGGATCTCATTGAAATCTACCTTGAAATAGTGGTTCTTTTCAGATGTGGGGTAGGGTATGTACCACTCTATTCACTAAGTGGTGAGATTGCTACTCAAAGGTGGTGCCTTCTCATATAAACAAAGGGTCCTTGTACATGAATTTGGTGTTTGCTTACTCTGTGACCTTAAATTAGATTATTATTTTTTTTCCCAAAGTAAACTTGTCGGCATAGATTATTGCACCTAACATGGAGGGATTTGAACTGGGCACTTGTTGGTATTGTACTAGCCAAATGCTAGACATGAGGGGAAGTACTTGGGGCTTTTCAACAAATATATATTTGTTTTATGTTAGAAAGCTCAGGGAAAAGCCTCAAGTACTTAAGCTTCATTTTGAGGATGTTACCTGAGTTTAACCCTAGAATCTTTAGGTGGCAAGGTCAATCAACAATAGGGCTCAAAGCCATTACAACAATATGCTCATTGGGAGCTTGACATGCCACTTGTGGGAATTGAACTTGGGTGGGGAGGGTAACAATCATTCCTCCCATCCAGCTGAGTTAAAACTAATTGACATATTTCCAAAGAAAACCTCATGGGATTTCACTGATGGAATATCCCTGGAGGGTGGCTCAATCGCCAGCCACAATAGCATTTAGAAACCTTCAGGGATTACATTGGATTTGAACTTCTGATGTGCGGTTTCTCCATTGACAACCTAGTGAGGAAGGTAATGTCTCTACACACACACACACAAAGTCACAGGACACACCCCTTAAGGGCTGTGTCTCATATGCTATGTGTCACCCATAGATTTGATGTGACACGTGTCTGACAAGTGCCTTTGGCATGTCCTGGTTTTAGTACACATGTCCCTCCAGAAAAGTTGACATGCCCCTCTTTTTTTCTCATTTAATTCAGGAGGTTGAACCTCTGAGGTGTTGTGGCGTGCATCTGAGGATTATATTGAAGCTTTGAAGCGATTTTAAGTGCTGGGTAAGTGAATATGTCAACCAGACCTCAAGTTTTTTCCCTACAGCAGTCTGTTTTCTTCCTCATTTCACAGAAATCATGGCTCAATTGGCAAGGGGAACTGGGAGAGGTCAAAGGAAAGGCAGGGATGACCCTATTGATGTTGCCCCCCTTTCCTCAGTTTCATCAGCATCTACTAGTGATGGTTATTATGATGATTCTAACATGGAGGACTACTGCCAATCATGAGCTCTGAGATACTTCCATCTGTGGTTATAGTATCTACTCTATGTTGTATTTTCCATTGGCATTTCCACCTATAGGTAGTAGTGACTCAGTATCTATATAATGCAATTTGGTTTTGAAAATTTGATAACTTGAAAACTGCAGTTTATGGTTGTAATTCTTGTGTGGTGTTGCTGTTTCTTGTGTCTGACACTTTTATTTCCATGTCATTGTGTCTTTGGACTTTCTGTGTGTGTGTAAACACACGTGTGCTGGTGGTCACAGACTTGCACTTACAGTCATGCATACATGTTTGCGCACATAGACTTGCGCTTACACATGTGTGCATGCTGCACACAATCTGAAGTTAATTTATAATAGTGGTTAAATCAAAGATCAGTAGATTTATATGAATGTGATAGGTCTTAAGTATTTATTTAGTTTACCTTCATGGTTCAATGATTTTACTGTTTTACCCTTACAGTTTACCACAGCAACTCACAGTACAAATGTTGAATTTAACAATGAAAGTGACAATCACGATGAATGTTCATAATGCACAATACTATTTTATGTGTTTTTTTATTGTACCTTTATCTCATATAAACAATGCATAAGGTAATATCCAACTATCCTTTACTTTTAGCTGGTGTTGAAGTCATACTACACTTTTTCAGCCTGCCTTGACACAGGCCCCAAAACTCTAGATCTGAGTAGTTTGTAAGCAATTTTCTATTGCAAGTAGATTTTTATCCAGGCAAGTTGCTTGCATATATCTCTTGTGCAAGTATCCCTCTATTTAAATTCCCTTTCTTTGTTGCGTTCCGTGCAATTTAACATTACAAATGTTCAAGATCATTTAGTGTAACACCCCTCCTACTGACCCTGGCCCAAATCAAGGGTAGAAAGGAGGTAGTTACTAGGTTGAACCAACTCCCATAGTCACATCATGGAAATGATTTCTAAATTTTTGGACCTTCTAAGACTTCCTCAAAACTTGAAATGGATAATGCCATTGCGTTCGTCTCAATCCGACTCTCAAATTGAAAGATATGGCCACTTAAAGTCTTGGCCAATCCTATTGAGCCATGTCATTGGTATTTCCATGTGGTGCCTAGATGGTCCCCATGTAGTGCCCACGTGGTTGTCCATGTCATGGGCTACAAGGCAGTTGTCGATTTGCTCATACTTAGGTCACAGATTGACCCTTCCTGACGGCCCACAAGACCCAAGCTATATCACTCTGTGTATATATATATATATATGTATATGCTGGTGCAGGTCCTTCATGGCCACGTCACCCCGTTGTTTAGAACCCCGACAAGTTCCCAAATTGCTTCTCGTTGAAATCATCCGGGATCATTCCCTCCGAGCTACGTGGTTGTGCCACCTCCGTATTAGGATTCAACCCCTCCCTTAACTTAAGCGCAAACCCATTTACACCACGCAATGCTTGCCCTCACCAAATGGGCTCCACATGTCGTATCATCTTGGGGAGTGTATCTCGACAGGTTCCGCCATGCCCTACGTCCTAATCTCCTCTAGGGTTTGGGATCCGGAGTGACCTCACCCGACCTAAGTGTCGAGGTGACATCAACCTCCGTCAGCTTCTCCACGTGGACTGGGTCCCACGTAACCTTGGGGTCTTTTTCTTTCTCTGCCAAAGTGTACAAGGCACATTTGATTTTTGACCCTGCTATACCATGCTACCTCGACATTTCAATCCTGGCGGGGCTTGCCTATGCCAAACCCTCTTGGTAGGAGCTCTGGGGTCATCTAACGACCATTGATGCTCGTCCATTGACGACCCAGATCTCCCATGCTTATGCACTTGATTATTGCGCATGGTCACTTAGTTTGAGGTTCAAACCTCTTGGCCCTAATCTCCAGCTCGTGGAAAAGGTGAAATGTGAATGGTTTAGAAGTAACACCCAACCCTCGGCCTTGACCATGGCTGTCTATGATTCATAAATCATTGCGGTGTAGCACTTGGGTCATGAGAAGACTGTGGCTTGGATCCCACTCGATCTATAAGCACAAGACTTGAACACGATGGTTTTCAAGGGACTCTTCCATCAACGGCTGCTATATATACATGTATATACATATACAACCATCACAATCCCTCCAGAGCTTGCAAGAACTTGGCCTAACTGGCTTGCAATATATATATATAAGAATGCTATCCTCCTGAGACTAAAACTTATCAGCCAAAACCCACTGGTCTTTTCATTTCATTCAGTCAACCAATTAATTAGCAGAGGTCATCCACCTCTTCACACACGTCACATAGACCAACCCATAGAGTTGGTATAATTACAAGAATAACCATTCCTGAAGGAAGACATTCAAAAGCTTTTTTTACTCTGGAATTCTGCATTCCTTACTGTCAATTTACACCAGTCATTAACTGAAAAACCAAATATACCAACAGGTCAGTACAAATAGTTTACCCATTAACACAGATTTCAATCTCTTCATGCACAGGCAGCCTTAAGTTATTTCAAGACCAACACATTTTCAAGCAGTGAACCATTTCACATGGTCTTTACACAATTGTTTACATTCTTCATTTATGCAAGGACAACACTCCTCAACACTGACATAACATTATTTCAATTCAATAAACAGGGACATAATAACAACCACAAGTACAAAATATAAGAGTGAACTTAGCTTGTAAGAGATCTGGCATCTGAGAGTGGGACTCTAACCCTCCACCCAACCATAGACAAGCTACATCCATATTTACTTGTCGCTGTCACCTCTGAGCCAAATTCCAGTGTTTGAGGTGGAGTGCTTTTGAGGGGGGGCTTCACCAATATTAATAACTGAAACAGGATGTCAAAAGGCCACTATCTTCATCCACCAGCTACCTAAGCGTTCACTCAGTGTTTTCAAACATAAATAACATCCATGCCAGGATACCATAGTACAAAGAGCCTCAACTCACTTTCAGGAGAAGAGATTCCACATCATGGGAAGGTTCATCAGTGGATAAGCTACTGATGGGTAAAGGGATCACCTCTCTAGGTGGTTCATTAGTGAGATAAGCACCGGAGCTTCAACCCCAAGGCAACTCCTGGTGGTTCAATACATCCCACAAACACCTGAGTGACTCTTCACAACTAGTAGGTTCATCAGTCCAAAAGCATCTAGTGGGTTCTTCAGCCTTATAGGCAAGCCACTGCTCTCTATAATGCTTTTACCCAGCAAGCCTCTATGAGGTTCCTTGACTGGTTCACTTTCTCCAGAGTTTCAATGTTGTCATATTGATTGCTACTCTCTTTGTGTTTGCACCTCTGTCCTTGGAGGAATTTTTTCCTGTAGTGCTCTTTTCGGTGTATTCTTTTCCACTGCCTGTGCGTGTGCATGAGAGTGTGTTCTCTTCCATTGTCTCCTTGTGTGTGTATTGAGAGTGTCCCCTCCTCTATAATGCACATGCCTTTTTCCAACTGACATTTGTCTGTCGTTTTCCAGGGGTGCACATAATCAACTGCCTGGACAATGCAACCCATGCCTGTCTTTAATTTTGTGTCCTTTTGTTGCTTATTGTTGGAGCTAGATGACACCTGGGATTGTACATACACCTTTTAGTTAATTTATGGCTCAGTCAACCCATTTAAAACCACTGAACCCACCAGTACTGATATTTAAAACAAGCCATTCCTCAATCAATCTCCCTCCTCAAGCAATCTGAAATCTGTGTCCCTTTCTCCCAGCCTTTAATTGAATACAATTTATTTACAATAGGTAAAATATTAACCAGGGGATGTCACAATCCCCTCCCCCTTGGGGGGAACATTGTCCGCAGTGTTCAATAACCATATACAACCAAAACATGCTTTAAACCGAGCATTGCTGATATGGAGCTTTATATACACAACTCTTGTACAACATTTACATCATATTTTCATTTTTTTTTTTACTCAACAAATAGAGGTGTTGAAGCAACTATAGCTTCATCCACAGTGTCAAAAGAAATTGCCTCAATGAAAACTGGGCAGAAAGCTTGGTTTATGTACACTACAACTTGAAGTTGTTGACACATTATAGTGAGCGGGCTCGATATGATAGAGCATATGTCACTTGGGACAACAACTTGGAGATCAATTTGGAGGATGGAGCCTTACATTTGGAACAGTTGGAAGCAAAACTTATGAAAGATAATGATGAAGTAGCAACAACAACATCAACAGCCATGCCACCCTGATCATCCACTAATAATGTTCGAGTTGCACCAGCTTTTCCGCCACCTCCATCTGCAGCCTCATGTGGAAGTCATTTGCCTTCTAGTTTTGGACGTGGCTGTCTGACTATGCAGGAGGAGATTTCCAATAGAGCTTGAGAAAAGAAATTAGAATTTTTTCGTGGCAAGAGGGTCAAGCAGTTGATGCTAGATTTACTTGTCTTTTATAGTTTCTAGTATTTTTTATAACTATTGACTCTCTCATATTTATTATGGTATTTTTTGTAAACAATATATGGAAATTTAAGTTTGAAGTTTGAAGTTGGCAATTATAACTCATTAGTAATGAATTATGAATATGATGCTTTGTGAAAGTTGAAACATTTCATTTTATGTTTGATATTCTTTATTATAGTTTGGTAATGGTTACAAGTAGAGCTTTAGTGATGACAAATGTTATATGTTAAATTTTGAAAGTTCAAAACTTTAAGTTTGATGAATCACGAGACTCAATATGTTGTAACATGTAACTTGTGGACATGTGGTTGATGAAGATTATAACTTCTGCTGTCGCTACCTGCTCACGCTTCCATGCAGCCTTGTTTAAACCACTCAACCAACCGCGACTGATATTTAAAACAATCCATTCCTCAAGCAATCTGGAATCTGTGTCCCTTTCTCTGTCTTTTAATTAATTACAATTTATTTACAATGGGAAAAATATTAACCAGGTGATGTCACATTTAGATTGTAGTTTGGGTGCGAAACAAATCCTCAAGCTGTCTTCCTACAGGACTGAAGCTGTAAAAATGGCTGTGAAGTTAACCTTTATGTCATGAACACTGATGTATCTAATACTGATTTATTGGATGAGGAAAAAAGGCTATCTTCTCTCTTGATTTAGCATATTTGTACTTTGGAGTAAATATTTTAAACATTTCTTAACTTTATTTTTGGATTGGTCACTATTTCTGGTTGCATGTTATGCTATTTCTGACTTTGGTTTTATGCCTTTATATGAAATTATTACAGGTGCCCCTTGACTATTCTCTTCATGCCTACTTGGAAGTAATCTTCCTCGATCCTCGTATGAAAATATATGTGCAAGGATCAATGGTATGCCTTGTACCACTTGTCTGTGCTTGAGAAAACTGTGGTATCTAAGTCATGTATGTTTTTGCTTCTAATTCTACTTGCTGTTTAATGGGATACTGACATGAAGAATATCCACAGGTTAAAATTCGTCCACTTGCAAAATCACTTAACAAGACCAGGGTTGTGAAGGATGTGCTCTTGGGTAAAACTGTGGAATTAACTTTAGGGAGAAGTCAAGAGGAAAGGGAACGTGGCAACTGTGGTGTATTTTTGTATTGGCATGGGCGTCTTATAGAGGTAACTATTATGTTTTGAAATCTTGTTAACATAGTTTTGAGCTGGAAAAATTCACTCCCACTGATTTTGCTATGTTGCTTTTAGTATGGAGGCTTATGCCATTTTCTGACAAGTATGGGACTTTTGTTTGTTATGCTTGCAATTTCGTTAAATTCACATGCCCATACAACTAAAGCTTCTGAACTCTGGAAATATTGAAACAAGCATGAGTGGAAGCATTTGTATGGCACTTGAGGGAAATCAATAAAGATGCAGTTTTCTCATGAAGATACTTGGAACTAGAATTTTGCATTTTGAATAAAATATTGTCCTTTGATCCAACTCCTTTATAGGCCTTCAGGTATAATTTTTAGCAAATTTTTGTAAGATCTAATGCTTCAATCTGGTAGTATTACTATCACAGTTTTCCCTCTTTAACATGCAGATTAAATTCCAGAGGATGCTCATCTGAAAGTGAGAGAGATGGTAGTGATACTAGACGTTATTATTTGGTAGCCTCATTTGTCCCATAGAGGCGGCAGATATGCTTTAAAAGGTTGAAATGAGCTTTCATTTCAAGTACCTAACTTGAGCTTTCAACTTCCTAACTCAACTATTTAATTTCACACCTCATATTTCTACTTGTCAAAAAACTAATATATGACATCATTTATGTTTAATAAACTCTATCCTACATTTGACCATTATGTCTTTGTTCCTAGCAAACACCCTTAATTGTCACCATGTCTTGTACGTGTTGTCACTGCCCAGGTAGAAACAAACAACAATCACAGCACTGGAAATCTCTGCTTCCAATCAAATGTATCTCCTGACAACGAGTCATCAAGTTGTCATCATGTCCACATATCCACATGCTGAAAGGCAGCATCAACCTAGGCGACTATTCTTTTGTATTATGCAATTTTTCTTGGTGATTTGTGGATGTTAATAAAATGGTTTTACTTTCTCTTAACAACTTAAACAACTTTCTGTTACAACTTTCCATTTTACTTTCTCCTAAACAATTTATGATACAATCAATTCATACATGACACACAATTAGTTGTCTTTTTTCTTTTCCTCATATTAATTGCAAACACATCTAAGAATATTTATTATTGACATGTCTCAGACTCTCAACTAAGACTGCTAGGACAGAAACCCACTGAGAACACAATTAACTCCTATAATATTACAGCATTTAGATATTTTTAGCCATGTGAACATCAAAATGGTCATCATCTCCAACAACCCCCCTGATGGTTATTTTGAAGAGTACTTTCAGTTATGTTGATGTTGCAAGTTATTCTCATCCAGTTCTATTGCCTTCTGCAGTCCTAAAATGTAATGTCCTCTTCGAATTGATTGCCCAATCAAGGACATAGTAGCCTATTTAACCCCATAGGCTATAGTCATTTAAAAAGGTGGAAATTGAAGTGTTCCAAGGGGTCGCGTCCCCTCACCTAGGGGTTGAGTTTCCTAGCTCCCTCGCGCTTTGGGGACTTGGGGACGATTAGGGGTTGTTTCCCCATGCTCCCAAAAGGCAGGGTACACGCGGAAACTCGAAAAGGGTCATTTCCTCCAAATTTGGGGTCGAATCCGCAAAAGGGGGTCATTTGGGGTCGTAAGGGGCCGTTGGGGGTTGTTTCCTTTGACAAATTTCGAAATTTTTTTAATGGATTTTTTGTTGTTGTTATTCTATTTTTAAATCATAATTTTATTATGTTTATTATTTTAGGACGCCAGGGTTTAGTTTTATTTCATTGTGCAAGTTTAAAGTTTGTTTCCATCGCCTTCGATCTAACGCTGCCATCGCTGCTGGACGCCGAGGCTGCCATCGTTGGTGGACGTCGTTGACTGTTGAACCGCTGCCAGTGCTGGACGCAACCTCACCCATCGACTTTGTAAGTTTGCAACCTTGCCTCACTGTGCTTCATTATGCCATCGCAGACTTGTCACTTTGCCTCATTGTGCTTGCGTTGGCACGCAGACTTGCCTCATTGTGCCTACAGCCTTGCAGCCCTCGCCCATCGACTTTGGAGTTTGTGGCCCATCGACTTTACCACAATGCACACTGCACAATAAGTAACATTGCAGCCTGTCACTGCGTATTTTGGTTTTTCATTTTTTTTTGTAAGTTTTTAATTTTTTTTGTAAGTTTTTAATTTTTTTAATTTTCAGTGTTGACTATGTATTAATTTTTTCTTGTAAATTAAATTTTTTTTTTTCAGTGTTGAATGTGTATAGTGTTAGTATTAGTTAACCTGTGTAATTTTTTCAAAATTCTTTTATTTTCAAAATGTATCAATAATCAGTGTGCATATGCCATAAAAGCCTAAAGGTTCTATTAAAAATAAAATTTAAATTTAAATGGTAAACCCTTGTTGCAGACTGCAACCTACAAGTTACATTCAACTTACAACTATGAGTCAGAGTTATTCTGGGAATAGTGACAACAATGACAGTGGTAGTGAGTCACATGATATACAAGAAGAAATTGAAAGTAGTCACATGAGGGCAAGAAATCAGAATAGGCCTTTGCATGGTGTAGATTCTGAAGGCCCACCAAGAGATCTAGAAAAATTTGCAAAAGGGACATTTAATCTTCTAAAACCGCTTCTAATCTATGTAATTAGACTTCCGAAAAAAATCTAGAAGTTGGTGGTGGCTCACGTGATTGGGTCTGCAATATTTGTGGTCATCACTTTGTTGGCAGTTATACCAGGTTGAAGCAACTTATTTTGGCTATTACATGTAAAGGAGTCAATATGTGTCCCTCAAAGAGCCTGAATTAAGCTCAAATAGAGCAGCTTTGGAGGCTAGAAAGGGCAGCCACTGGAAAAGGATTGTTTTCTAGCATAAATGTTGATCCATCCACAAATATGCCTCCATCCAGTGCTTCATCAAAAAAGACAGGGTTCTACTGGTGCATCTCGTTTTTGTGCAATGGGTGCTACATTGTCTGGGATGTACAATGTTCTAGATTGAGATGACACAGATGATGCAATTGGCAAATTCTTTTTTGCCAATGGAATTCTTTTCCATGTTGTTCGTTCTCCTTATTACAAGGAAATGGTCTAAGCAATTGCAAGAATAGGGGCTTCATATGTACCACGCGGAGAACATAAGCTAAGAACAACAATTTTAGATAGACAAGTGTACAAAATTAATGTGCAAAAAAAGAGAATGAGACAAACATGGTTGAGGTTTGGTTGCTCTATTGTTATGGATGGATGGACTCACATTCGAAAATGCCCACTAATCAATATCGTAGTGACATCTTTAGAAGGTCCATTCTTTCTTAAAGTTGTTGACGGTTCTGGAAAGTGCAAGGATGCATCTTTTCAATTTGAGCTTCTTCGAGAAGCTATAGAGGATGTTGGGCTTGATAGTGTGGTGCAGGTTGTGACAAATGCAACAACAATTTTTAGATTAGCTGAGTTATTGATTCAAAGCAGATATCAACATATTTTTTGGACTCCTTGTTGTGTGCATGCACTCAATAATGCATTGAAGGACATTGGTAAGATTCAGTGGATATCAGACTTGGTGACAACTGCTAGAGATTTGCAATGTTTATCTGCAACCACCACACCTCGTTGGCCATGTACAGGGTTCACACAAAGAAGGAATTCCTCAAGCCCATTGATACTAGATGTGCTAGCTATTTTCTCTTATTGGAGAGGATGCTAGAGGTACAAGCACCTCTACAATCCTTGGTTGTGAGTTTAGAGTGGGGAAGCTGGTAATCAAAGACAGACACGGGGAAGAAGGTCAGGCTTCAGGTGTTGGACAATGATTGGTGGGCAGATTGTTCTTATTTGGTGCAGGTTGTGACAGATGCAACAACAATTTGTAGATTAGATGAGTTATTGATTCAAAGCAGATATCAACATATTTTTGGACTCTTTGTGTGCATGCACTCAATAATGCACTGGAGGACATTGGTAAGATTCAATGGATATCAGACTTGGTGACAACTGCCAGAGATTTGCAATGTTTATCTGCAACCACCACACCTCGTTGGCCATGTATAGGGTTCACACAAGGAAGGAATTCCTCAAGCCCACTGATACTAGATGTGCTAGCTATTTTCTCTTATTGGAGAGGATGCTAGAGGTACAAGCACCTCTACAATCCTTGGTTGAGTCTAGAGTGGGGAAGCTAGTAATCAAAGACAGACATGGGGAAGAAGGTCAGGCTTCAGGTGTTGGACAATGATTGGTGGACAGATTGTTTTTATTTGGTGTCATTCTTGTTGAAATTTCTAAATCTAACACATAAAAAATCCCTAGTGCATTATCTGGTGTATTATCTCCTACTTGTTCTTTCCATTAACAAGTTATTTATAAATATAAATATCGAAATAAACACAAATGCAACCTTAACAAATATACAGATCAACAACTCAAATAACTAAGACAATCACACAAGGGACACCGTTGTTTTTGGACAATCGTCCCTGGAAAAACCCAATGTGGGAAAACCGGTGCAATAGATAAGAGGGTTTTAACATTATGCAGTTTCTGAATACAACTAGGGTGATTTTCCTTGGCAGAAGTACCTCTCCTAGGAGACAAATATTCTGGTTGATCAACAACTGGATGACAAATCCCACAACAACTTCGACAGTTCCTTAGTTGGACAATGAAAGCTGCTCCAAACTCTCTGGAACTACGTCACCCTCTTCTACACTGTGTCTGCCTCTCAGCTCTCAGTCTGCCCCACGAAAATTCCTCAACGCTGCCTGTTCAGCTCAGCGTCAACTTTGTTGCTGTTGCGTCAGCCTCTTGGCCCTCTGTGTCACCTGCGCTGGCCTCCATAGCCTGTGCGTTAGTCTTGTTTGCCTCTGCGCCAGCCTTCCAAGGCTCTGCGCTGTCTCTCCGACACTTCCTCTGCCTCTTTGATATGTATTCTCGGCCTTTGCCGAACTGCCCCTCGCTGCAATAGATCACTAATTCGATTTCTCAGCAAACCCTGCCCCAAAAAATTGAATTCTTGATCAACTTGGTGTATCTCCAACTGGCCCTCAAGCCTCCTCTTATACTTTTCTTGTTGACGATTCAACAGCCGAGATTAAGTCCCTAATCAACGACTAAGATTAGATTTGGCTTGATTCTCATCTTTTAGAACTTTCTCACCCATTTTATATTAATACACAGTAATATCTTAATTTTCCTAAATTTAGATTTAGGATCTCCATTAAAAATATTAATTATTTTAATATCTCTCCATCCGGGTGGAATTTCCCAAGCAATTTTTGGGTCTTGGAGATCTCATGTGCTTTAGCCTCTCCACCAATTTTCATGGCTAGAGCACATCCGATGCTACCACAAATCAAGACTCCCTCTTAGCGAGGAATGTGCTCTAGTAATGCTCCATCACTGAAACAACACACTGATCCTCCGCACCGGTACCTGTGCTGATGCTTGGCCTACTGCCTTGCATCCTCCGCATTGCTGCTCCCTGTATTGCTGCCCATGACACTGCCATTGCCACTACTACATTTGTACTGCAGCTCCCTCTCAATATGCTGCCCCTAACACTGCCACTACTATCTGCTGCACTGCAACTCAGTTACCGAGAAGTAGATAATTGACTTCCCCCAAATACTGACATCCCAGTCAGTCTGGAAGCCTTGTGATGCTGAAGCTGCGTCTGCTGCTATCTTGTGCTCCCACTGCGCTGTTGCATACACCTATGTGCCTCTCGCATCGCTGCAACCTCCACTGCTCTGCCTCAGATTTCTGCACTCAAGCACTGCCTTGCTGCTCCACTACACGTTGCTCCACCCGACACCTATCATCATGCTACTGTCGTTAAGGGCTCCCGTCGCCGGATGTGATCCAAGAGTTTGGGCACCTCAAGGATTTGACCCCTAGTATGTAGTCATCTCGACTACATCTTGATGTTTCCCCACCTCTTCTCTAGAGGTGCATGAGCACTCATGGCACAATCGTCATCAATCTCGACCTCTTTCTCCGCCTTAACTGGGGCTGCCTTTGAATTAGAAGCCTCTCCCTTGTTTTTTTTCCTGGGACACTGGGATGCGTAATGTCCCAGCTCTCCACAATGGAAGCATTTAACCTTGGAGATGTCCTTCTTTTTCCTCTTCCCATAGATGTTAGAGCCGCATCCTCCTCCTCCTCCTCTTTCTTGACTCGAGCTCCCTTACCACTACTCCTCGCCTTGGTCATCCTCTTGATCTCTTGTCGAAGAGCTACCCACATTTCTTCCCAACCAGGAAGAGTGGCCCCCCCCAAAATACCTTGGACAAATCTCTCCCACTCCTCAGAGACTGCATTCAGGGCAGTCCTGACCATAAACTCTGGATCCGGTGTAGACCCCATGGAAGTAAGTTGGTTGTGAATCTCCTGCAACCTGAGAAGGAATGGAACTATTTGCTCTCCCTTATTCATCTGATATGACTGCAGTTGATTCTCCTAGAGCATCTTCAGCTGCACGAAAGTGCCCTGATACAAGGTTGTCAAAGTGTCCCAGATCTCCTTTGCTGTGTTCTTCTCAGCTATATGTGGTATGACATGATCTTTGACCTTGTCAAGGATCATGCATTTCGCCATCGCCATTGCATCCTCATACTTCTCGTTCTCAGCTGGGTCAACTGGGTGTAGAAATTTCTGTTTTCCCACCCTGGTTTTCAGTTTCTCCTTATTTCTCCCATGTAGTTAAATGCCCATTCCCATAACCATACATTTAACAGACTGAAAAAAATAAATATTGCTGAAAACACAAATTCTGGAAATTTTTCAGAATGCTGGAAATTGTAGAATTAAAAATCAGCAATCAAAAACAGCCATTAAAACACATTAAAACACTGATATTTTTGGTCAACTTGACCCTGGAAAAACCCCCTACAACTCTTGGGGAAAACCAGTTTGAGAGCTTTTCTTTATTTCTGAAAATTGCCTTTTTACAGTGAGAATTATTCAGCAAAAAATCAGCAAACAAATTTACAACTTATCTCCTTTCCCGTGCCTCACAGCAATCTGGAAATTACAGCAAACATGACAGCAATAAACGCTGTACGGCCTCCGTTTTGTGTGCAGAAAAATCAGCAAACTGCTCCTCGATTTTTGTGCAAAAATCTGCCTTTTACTATGTGCTGAATCAATTGTACAAATCTGCTCAACTGCTGCCTTGGAATGTGTGCCAAGCTGCGGTCTCCTTCTCCTCCCTGCTCAGAAATCTCTCTTGCTCTCCTTTTCCCAATCTGCTCATGAAAGAATGAATGACCTTTTCCTTCTTTTCCTCCTTTAATATAACTCCGAGTGACTTTTGGGTGATCCAAGTGACTTTTGGGTGATCTCTAAATCCAATGGCTGAAATAGATTTAGATTAATGGCTGAGATTAAATGCTCATTTAAATCTCACTTTCTATTTTTTAATTCACCCCACTTTAATAAAGACCCACTTAGTCATTTATTTCCAAAGTCATTTTTCCTTTCTAATTTTTCATTGACTTTATAAAAGTTACTTTAAAATTAGACTTAGTAACTTTATCACTTAAAGTCACTTTTAAATTAGATTTAACTTTATAAAATTATAAAGTCACTTTAGGAGAAAAATTAAATTCTTTTGGACACTTTTCCCTAGGCCAAAGATCAAAGCCTAAGGGAACCACCTGTCCTCCGGTACCAAATTTCAACACTCCCTCTTACCGAGGAAGGTGTTCCTCATCACACCCATCTTGTCCCTGAAGTAGACATGCTTGCCCCGTGGTAAGGCTTTGGTAAGGATATCTGCAACCTGCTCATCAGTGGAAATATACTCAAGCTTCACAACTCCCTTCTGAACATAGTCTCTGATGAAATGATATCTGATCCCAATATGCTTTGACCTATCATGAAATACTGGATTCTCCATGAGTTTAATGCAACTCTGATTATCACAGTGAATCACTGAAGGTCTCAACGGCTGACCAAATAAGCCAAACAACATCTTGCGAAGCCAGATGGCCTCACAACTAGCTAGACTGGCTGCCATATACTCTGCTTCCGCTGAACTCAGTGCTACTGACTGCTGCTTTCGGCTGAACCATGACACTACTGCTGAACCCAACCCAAAACAACACCCTGAAGTGCTCTTCCTATCAGAAGCACAACCTGCCCAATCAGAATCAGTGTATCCTGCCAATCTCACTCCATCTCCCTGCCTGTAGTCCAAACCATAATCCATTGTCCCCTGCAAGTATCGCAAAATGTGTTTTGCAGCCACCCAGTGAACCTTCCTAGGCTCACACATAAACTGACTCATCGTGTTGACTGCAAAACAGATATCTGGTCTAGTGTTGACCAAATACATCAAGGAACAAATCAGCTGCCTGTACAATGTGGGATCCACCAACTCAGAATCCGAAGCATGAAGCTTCTTCCAATTGTTGATCATCGGTGTCGACATGGGTCTACAATCCTCCATGTGGAATCTGCTAAGGATGTCCACAATATACTTCCCCTGCCCCACTTAGTCATTTATTTCCAAAGTCACTTTTCCTTTCTAATTTTTCATTGACTTTATAAAAGTTACTTTAAAATTAGACTTAGTAACTTTATCACTTAAAGTCACTTTTAAATTAGATTTAACTTTATATAATTATAAAGTCACTTTAGGAGAAAAATTAAATTCTTTTGGACACTTTTCCCTAGGCCAAAGATCAAAGCCTAAGGGAGAACCACCTGTCCTCCGGTACCAAATTTCAACACTAGGATAGCCATTGTTTTCAAGGCAAAGTCCTTGATGCAATGTCGATCCAAGACTGCCAGGATCTTGGCCTTTTAGATGACGAAGTTGGAAGCGTCGTCCAACTTGTCTTGATCCCTCAGTTCGTTCACTGCTATTTTAGCTTCTCTTGTGGACTCCCTCTGAGTCTCGACTCCCCTCTTGGAAATCTCCCTCTAAGTCTTGATTTCCCTCTAGGAAATCCTCTGGCCAGCTGTTGAACCGCTCCTCTCCAATCCTCCTTGCAGTTGCAACTTGGATCTGGATTCCTTGGCTAGAAATCCGTCGAGGTAGTGATCCCCTCTACCTTGGCTCCGTCTCCTTAGACATTATTCTGCGTCGACAGAAACAACGTCCCACCAGCTCCTCAAATCACAATTTGCCCACAACTCACCAAGCTCCGACAACTGAAGAAACTGAGCCCTTCATGCCTTGCGCAATCTCGACAAAGGCTGAATCTACTCCTCCTGGCCACAACGTTAATCCTTCCTGGCTGAGAAAGATGATCGGGCATCGTGTAGGTCTGATCTGCCCCTCTTTGCCTCTGCACTTACTCTCCTCCTCGCTCGAAATGCTGACGCAAGCTTTGTGTCACTTCTTTTCTAGAACAATGATGTCTCTCGGGACGTCTGCTACTGCTGCAAATTTCTGATTACTACTGGTGCCTTCAGTCCCCTTGTGATCTGCAATGCTCTAATACCATGTTTAAATTTCTGAATCTAACACATCAAAAATCCCTACTGCATTATCTGGTTTATTATCTCCTACTTGTTCTTTCCATTAACAAGTTATTGATAAATATAAATACCGAAATAAACACAAATGTAGCCTTAACACATACAAATCAACAACTAAAATAACTGAGACAATCACATAAGGGACATCGTTATTTTTGGATGATCGTCCCCGATAAAATCCAATGCGGGAAAATGAGTGCAACGGATATGAGGGTTTTATTATTATGCAGTTTCTGAATACAACTAGGGTGCCAGAAATGGCTCACCCTTCAGAGATTTTCCTTGGCAGAAGTACCTCTCCTTGGAGCTATATATTTCAGCTGATCAACAACCAGATGATAGATCCCACAACAGCTTCGACAGTTCCTTAGCTGGACATCGAAAGCTACTCCAAGATTCTCTCGGGAACTGTGTCACTCTCTAGGGACTGTGTCACCCTCTTTTGCTCTACGTTTGCCTCTCAACTCCCAGTTTGCGCCACAAAATTTCCTCAGCGCTGCCTCTTCAGCCCAGTGTCAACTCTGCTAGCCTCTGGGTAGCCTCCACAACCTCTGCGTCAGCCTTCCAAGGCTCTGTGCCGTCTCTTTGACACTTTCTTTGCCTCTCTGATATGTATTCTTTGCCTTCTGCTGAACTGCCCCTCACTGCAACGGATCACTAACTCGATTTCTCAGCAAACCCTGCCCCAAAAAATCAAATTCTTGATCAACTTGATGCATCTCCAACTGATCCTCGAGCCTCCTCTTATACTTTTCCTGTTGATGATTCAATGGTCGAGATTAAGTCCCTAATCAATGTCTCTTGATTAGATTTGGCTTGATCCTCATCTTTCAGAACTTTTTCACCCATTTTATATTATTACACATTAATATTTTAATTTTCCTAAGTTTAGATTTAGGAACCCCATTAAAAATATTAATTATTTTAATATCTCTCCATCTGGGTGATATTTCCCCATATGATTTCTGGGTCTTGGAGATCTCATGTGCCTTACCTCTCCACCAATTTTCATGGCTAGAGCACATCCGATGCTACCACAAATCAACAATTCTTGGGCCATATTGTGGAGGTCATTCGTTACAGTGATTCAGATGCTCCTAGTGTTGGATAAATCTATGAAACCATTGATGGCATGTTGGGTCATGTGAAGGCAACCATTTAGCAGAGGGAGCCCTCATTAGAGTTCTATACATCTCAGATTCGACCCATCATTCAACGTAGGTGGGATTCTCCAAAATGGTATGTTGAAAGGCTTGGGAGGGTGCCTCTTATTGATGATCTTGAGGTGAAGAATGGCTTCCTAGATGCAATTGCAAAGATGTACAATGAGGAGGAAGGGGCAAGATTTTGAAACAGTTTGTTCAGTTTGCATCTCTTAGTGGCCCCTTCAACACACGTGGTGCTCGGGGAGATCGCATAGATCTAGCCCAAGATGACCCGATTGGTTTGCGGAGGATGCATGGGGATGGTGCTCCAGAGCTCAAACATCTAGCTATGTGTTTGTTGTCTCAGATTACTAGTTCCTCTACAACAAAGAGGAATTGGTCCACATATAGCTTCATTCACTCTATCAAGAGGAACAATCTTACCTCTAAAAGAGCTGAGAAGTTAGTTGTTGTGCACAGTGCCCTATGTCTTGAGCATAGGAAGACACTTGAGTATTTGAAGGGACCAACAACACGATGGGATGTTGATCCAGAGGATGATGCACAAGTAGATATGGAGGAGAGACTTGATGAGACACAGATGGGGTTGGTTGGTGTGCCACTTAGCATGTTTGAGAATGCAAGTGATTTTGATTCAGATGGTGATATGGTTGATCCTGATTTATTCATGCAGCAGCTGGATGCAGAGACTAGCAGGGCATTACCTTGAGCAATTATGCTCATTTATCTTTTGATATGTTCTTATGCTATTTTGACTCTATAATTTTTTTTTTTTGACTCTTGATGTCTCAAACTTGACTTTTATAATTTTATTTCAATATTCAGCATTCAATGTTCATAGTTGGAAGTGGAACATCAATATGGTTTAAAGTTTAAAGTTTAAAATTCTAAACATTTATAATTTTATAATTTATTTTCATTGTGCATTGTTAGTAAGTTAGTAGACTAGCAGTTACTAGTTACATTGTACAGTTACGAACTTACATGTATGATGTATGATTATAATTTATATGATAATGATATCAATGATCATGCTTTTCGTTTTAAATTTGTTTCAGTTATATGATTCATTGATTTATATTTTATATTTATAAGTTTTTTAAGACCTTGATGTCCCCCCTACATTTCCTAAAAATTGGTGGGGAGCTTTTCCATAGGCCACTCTTGTGTATCCTCGCTCCCTCGCCTCCTTGTCCTAGAAACTTGGTGGAACATTGGGAAATTGTCATTAGGTAACATTAGATAATAAAAGTTAAATTTGGGGCAAATGGAAGGAAACTTGCTAGTTACTTGAAATTGAATTTAGGAGGGAAAAGCCCAAAGAGAATCTATAAAAGCGAGGGAGGAGAGTCATTATGATCATCATGATTGTTATTCTTTTTGATTTTGGGCTGATGCTCTTGGTGGGTTTTATGTCCCCTTTTCTTTGATTGGTTTTGGTGGTGAAAGATTCCACCCTAGCCAATCCTTCCACTTTGTCTTGTTGAAGGATCGAATTTTGGCTGAGTTATAACTTCGGAGGCAGCGAATGGCTGGTAAAGTACTTTTTGAGGCAGTGAGGAGTTGAAGATCCCCTTTTCTGTGGCTGGGAAGTGACGAGATCCATTTTTCTGAGGCAACAAGGAGCTAAAGGTCCCTTTTTTGTGGCAGCAAAGGGTTGGGACCCATTTTCTGACGCAGCAAGGGTGTGAGTCTGCCTTTCTAAGACAGCGAGGAGCTCATAACAAGGTATGGGTATTGAGTTGACGCTTAAGGTTGAGTCACATAGAGTAGGGACCCTATGAAGGAAGGGGACAAGTGTGAAGATTGCCTCATGGAATAGAGGATGTGCCTTGAACCCCACTTGGACGATGGGTCAAGGGATCATCTTCTTACATTGGATGATGTAGTGCAGTAGCAGGTTTTGCACTCTCTTTGTTCAAGCACAATCATCATCAAGCATATTGTGGCTCTATCACTAATTAGAAGTATGTACCCTACATCTTTGGCAATAGTATTTGCTCATTGCTTAATGCCTCTAATCTTTGAAATAATTTGGAAAAAGAAGATGATCAACTTGGTGTCATCGGTCTTGGATAAATTGTTAGTTTATCTTTTCTTAAACTACATTATTAATATCCTTTGTTGGAGGGAGGATATTGGTAGGAATGTTTAAAGATTCCTAAGAGGGGATAGGTGTTCAATAGAGAATTAAGATATCAATGAACTAAGGTAATGGGAAGCCTCTGAGAACTAGCATTAGGCTACTCATTGGGATCTTCATGGTGGTTTTCATCTACAAGAAAGAAAGGACCAAGTTGGTATTTCTCTAGTTCCCTATCAAAGAATCTCCCATGATACATACATTGGGAAGAAAAAAGACTACCTTGAAAATTCACGAGGGATTGGGGACTTTGTAGTTGTAGTCACGCCTACTTGAACAATCATCATGAAGCATGTTGTGACTATATCACCAATTAGAAGTTTCCTACATCTTTGGCTTTTGTATTTGCTCAATGCTTAGTGCCTCCAATCCTCGAATTTATTTGGAAAAATTAAATGATCAGCTTGGTGTCATCAGTCTTGGATAAATTGTTCCTTTGTTGGAGGGAGGATGTTGCTAGGAGTGTTTAAAGATTAATTCCTAAAAGAGGATGTGTTCAATAGAGAATCTAGATATCGATGAACTAGCCAAGGCTACTTACTGGGAGGTTGTTAAAATTGGCAACTAGGGCCAAACTCCATATGGGTCACCTTTTTTATGGTAGCTGATATTTTTCTTGGAGTCCTCTCTCCGAGAGGTGTAGGATTGATCTAAAGATCATCCGATTCCGACATGTATTTATGGAGATATGAATTAAGGTCGGCCAGCAAGCAAAACAATCACTTTTACCCCCAACTTAACCTCAACGTTGCATATAAAATGAGGAGACCTTGTGGTATTGTTTCATTATCTCATCAATTCATCCTTCTCTCTCCTCTCTTGTTTGGGCACGCATTTCTGGAGCTGCTTCTCTCACATGTGCGAGAAGGAAGTTTGATTTTCTATTTAGGGCAGCGTTGACCGAAGCTGCAGGAGGGTTTTGGACAACATCTTGACCAATGTTGACTCTTCTTGAGTGCGGATTGGGTTAGGCTGCCTATCCTTCGCAGGTCACAGTTTTGGACAACCTTCTTGACCTCTCTTGGAACCTTCGTTGACCAGCGTTGACTGTGCTAGGGTTAACTGCATGCTTGACTGTTGTTGACCGAAGTTTGACTGGGATTTTCGGATTGTTTTGGGTTGCTTCTCCTTGTTGTTGGAGGCCGAGTTGACTGGGCTATTGACCGAGCTGATTGGAGGTCAAATCTGACCTGTTTGACCAGCTTTGACTTTGTTGGTTAGGGTTTGTTGTTGCTGTCATAAAATATCAGTTTTGTATATTTTTACTATCTCTCTTTCTCTTTGTTGAACTATTGAAGATTATAAGAAGAATTGATCAAGGGTTTCTCCACATTAGGGTTTGTCCCTGGCTAGTGCCACATCTTATGTCCTCTTGTCTTGGCTTGTCTTCTACTGTTTATGTTTATGTTCTATTTGCATTTTACTATCATGCTGATGTGATTGCTAATTTGGAAATTAATATTAGGCTAATAAGAAATTTGAAGTAAATTGCTCTTAAGCATAGAACATACCAAAATTAACATGAAATCAGAGCTGAGGTGAAGACAAAGCCCAAGCAAGAGTGAAAGAGCAATCACCGAAGACAGGTGGAAAGGACAAAAGGCTCAATGGGTTCCTCATCCCACTTTTCGACTGAAGACAAGCTCCATGAAAAGTATGACTATCACGGATGGAAGATGTCTCTTGACCTGACATTGGAATAACAAGAAGTGTTGGACTATGTGAAGGGTAAAATCCCTGAGCTTCCATCAAATGCACTCACTGCTACAAAGAACAAGTACACTAAGGGTGAAGTCAAAGCGAAGAAGATTATCAGAGACTCCATTGGCAAGCGTATAGTGGCCTACATCTCCGACTTGAACACCTCCATGGAGATCTACGACAGATTGGTAAGCATGTTCAAGGTTAGTTATGCAAATCAAGTTTTGTTCCTCAAAAATAAGTTGAAGGATATTAAGAAGGGTAAGGACGAGGATATTCAATCCTACTTCTTAAGGATCACTGAGATCAAGAATAATCTTCTATCGATTGGAGAAGTCTTTCTTGACAGGGAACTTACTATCACTACTCTTGGAGGGCTCCCACACTCGAGTGGTATATACTTAGAAGTTAGAACCACTATTCTCAATAATGGTCGAATTCTGGGATTTGAAGAATTGATGTCGAGATGCATTCAAGAAGACACAAGAGTGGTGGAGCAAGAAATGCCTTCAAATAGAGGCAGCCCCACTGCTTTCTCCGCTCATGCCAAAAGGAGAAATAATTTTGGGTCTAAAGGACATTTGAAAGGTAAGTCCAAATCTAAGGGTGGAAGGAAGGGCAGATGCTTTGTTTGCAATAAGTTTGGCCACTATGTGAGGGAGTGTCCAAATAGAAAGGACACATCACATGATGATGATCACAATCACTCCAGGGCCAACTTCAACAACAACAATCAAAGGAATGGTTGGTTCAATGACAAAGGAAAAAGGAATGCGGGAAATCATGGAAATGCTCAACCCTCCAAGAAAGCAAGGAACTCCAGGTATGAAGAATCAAATGTTGTTGACAATAAGCAAAATGAGTATTATCTTATATCGGCCCTCTCCACTACCTCTCCTTCGGACACTTTGGGGAAATGGCTTATTGATAGTGGTGCCTCAAGGCACTTCACCGGAGACAAGGAATCTCTCTCTAATTTGATAGAGAAAGAAACAAACTTGGAGATTGTTCATTGGAGACAATGCCACCTATCCCGTAAAGGGTGTAGGGAATGTTACCTTTCAATTGAATCAGGGTAACACGATTCATTTACAAGAAGTTCTATATGTACCTGATTTCAAGAAGAACCTGGTGTCCATTTTTGGAAATGGAAGACAAAGGCTACAAGGTGGCATTCATCGATGGAAAGGTACCTGTTTGGAAAAGGAATTTTAAAGATGCTTTTACTCTTGGGTTCCGGGTTGACTCTTTGTATCAAGTTGGAGGAAGTCCATTGGGTGCCATGTCTTGCAACACATCTCTACAATTTGAACTATGGCACCGAAGGTTTGCCCACCTTCATTATAGGGCCCTACCCGATGTGAGACAGATGGTGACAGGGATGCCTGAGTTCAAATTAGAGCATGAAGGTGTATCTCCGGGTTGCGTCGAAGGAAAACTTAAAAGGGGACCATTCCCCTCAAGTAATAGCAAGACCATAGATATATTGCAGCTGGTCCACTTCGACATATTTGGTATGATGCCCGTAAACTCTTTGGGAGGATATTTATATTATCTTACTTTTACAAATGATCATTCTCGCAAGACTTGGATCTACTTCTTGAAAAATAAGGATGAAGTGTTCACTTGGTTCTGTGACCTGTCACTTCAAATCCATGTTCGAAAATCACTCCGAGAAGAGGATCAAGATATTGAGGATTGATAATGAGACTGAATATGAATCCATTGAATTCCATGACTATTGCAGAGAAGTTGGCATTAAGAGGGAGACCACAATATCATACACTCCTGAGTAGAATGGTGTGGCTGAAAGGAAGAACCGTACTATTATGGAAGTTCTTCATGCTATGCTTCATGATCAAAAGCTTCTAAAGTTTCTATGGGCTGAAGCTGCAAATACCACCTTATATGGCTGTCAAAGTTTCTATGGGCTGAAGCTGCAAATACCACCTTACATGGCTGTCAAAGTTTCTATGGGCCGAAGCTGTAAATAACAGCGTATATATTCAAAACCGATGCCTTCATCAAGCATTGGACTCCAAGACTCCCGAAGAAATATTCACTGGTAAGAAACCTAATGTCTCTCATTTTAGAATTTTGAAAGTCCCGTATACTTTCATGTGCCAAAAGAGAAAAGAAGCAAATTGGGAGCATCTGGAAAGAAAGGAATCTTTGTGGGCTATAGCGAAAATTCTAAGGGCTATCGAATTTATGTGGTTGGTCAAAGGGAGGTTGAGATAAGTCATGATGCCACCTTTGACGAAGATATGGCTCTTAGCAAGGTTGACAACCTCCCTATACCAAGGAAGGATAAAGACGCTGACACCAGAAAGCAGGGTGAAAAAGAAGATGAAATGATGCCGGATGTTGATGAACCTATGGATCCTATTGATTCTCCTCCTCAAGAGCCCTCCTCCTCTAAGAAGAGGCCCTCATGGCTTAGGGAGACTCTCGAAGATGTCGAGAGACATATTGCACCAAGGGGGGCTTTCCGTGAAAGTAAGACATCGACTAGGTATCGGGGATACTTGACCATTATGAGCACTATCATTCAGCATGAGCCTACATCATTTGAAGAAGCCGTGAAGCATCAAGTATGGAAGGATGCTATGAATGAAGAATATGAGTCCATTATGAAGAATGATGTTTGGGATGTGGTCCCTTGACCCCAGGACAAATTGGTTGTCACTTCTAAATGGCTTTACAAAATCAAGCATGGAGTTGATGGGAGTGTAGAAAAGTACAAAGCTCGCTTTGTTGCTCGAGGCTTCTCTCAAAAGGAAGGTGTAGATTATGATGATATATTTGCACCTGTTCTTTGATACACCACCATCTGCTCGATCATAGCTCTTGCTGCTTCGCAAGGGTGGAACCTATATCAGATGGATGTCAAGACCACTTTCTTGCATGGTTCGATTAAAGAGGAAGTCTATGTGGAACAACCCGAGGGGTTTGAGATTCATGATCGAGAATCTCATGTATGCAGGTTGAAGAAAGCTCTCTATGGGTTGAAGCAAGCACCCCGAGCTTGGTATGAGAGGATCGATAGCTTTTTGATGAAGCTGGGATTCACTAGGAGTGAAGCCGATCCGAACCTTTACTTCAAGGTTGAAGATGATAGATCTCTCATACTGATGCTTTATGTGGATGACCTCTTTCTGACTGGTGTGGACCCTCTCATTCACAAATGTAAGAGGGAGTTGGCTTCCGAATTTGAGATGAAGGACCTAGGATTGATGCACTACTTCCTAGTGTTGGAGGTCTGGCAAAACCCAGGAGAAATTTTCCTATCTCACGGAAAATATGTTGTGAAGATATTGGAAAGATTTGGGATGGTGGACTGCAAGCCCATGACTACCCCGATGGATCTTAACTTTAATAAGTTATGCGGTAGTGATGTCGGACCTAAATTCTGAAATGCTTCTTAGTATCATCAACTCATAGGAGCACTAATGTTCTTGGGGAACTCCTATCCGGATATATGTTTTGCCGTTAACACATTGAGCCAATATATGATTGAGCCTCATCACACACTGGATTGGTGCCAAGAATCTTCTGAGATATCTTCGGGGCACAATCACTGATGGTTTGAGATACACTGCCAGAGATGTGAGGCTGCATGGTTATTCCGATGCTGATTGGGTAGGCAATGTGGTGGATTGCAAGGGCACTTTTGGGTGTTGCTTCTCTTTGGGTTTTGCTTTGATATCCTGGATGAGCAGGAAGCAAAAGTTGGTTGCTTTAAGCACCGTTGAGGCCGAATACATAGTTGCGAGTATGGCCTCCTGTGAAGCTGTTTAGGTGAGGAAGCTCTTCAGTGAGCTGTTTGGACGTGTGTTAGATACCATCGTGATCCTCTGCGACAACTAGAGTGGGGTCCAATTATTAGAGAATGTCGTATTTCATGATTGCTCCAAGCACATCGATATCAGGGACCACTTTATTTGGGATATGGTACAACGAGGAGCAATAAGGCCCCATCACATTGGGACTAATGAGCAAGTCGATGACATTTTGATGAAGCCCCTGGGAAAGGTCAAATTCTTGACTTTTCGAGAACGACTAGGAGTCGTGGAGAGACCCTCCTATGAGGGTCCTGTATGATATGGACATTGAGCTTTGGGAACTCCGGGGGGCTTGGGGTACTTCTTGGAGCGATGAGCAACCATAGGGTGAGTGGTTCAGCCTTCCCCTAGTGGTTTGCTGTGTACAGGGTGAGTGGTTCAGCCTTCCCCTAGTGGTTTGTTTTGTACAGGGTGAGTGGTTCAACCTTCCCCTGTGATACCCCGTAGCGACATGTAGGTAGGATGAGTGGTTCATCCTTCTTCCGCTGAGACATCCTACCCATGCAGTCTGGGACTCATGGGAAGTATCTCTCATCTGGCCAATGAGTAGAGAAATGAGGATAGGGACCATAGTATTACCGATGGACGCATTGTGTACTACCGTACTCCCTATGCTAGGATGACATTGATCTGGGATCAATTGGAACTGTCTCCGGGTCAGTAAAAGTGGTACGACACACTTTCTTTATTGGCACTGACTTCGGGTCAGTAAGAGTGGTATGACACACTCTTTTATTTGGAACTGATTTCGGATTAGTAAGAGTGGTATGAGACACTCTCTTTATATGGGACTGACTTTGGGTCAGTAGAGAATGATATGATACATTCTCGACCACTTCTTCTTCATAGTTCAACACAGCAGAGCAGTGCAGGGCAGTTCATTGATGGCAGAGATAGTACAGACTGACAGATGGATTAGCAGATGGAGTTCTTCCTAGTTGAGACTCGAGAGGTAGTGTTAAAATTGGCAACTAGGGTAAAACTCCATATGGGTCACTTTATATATGGCAGCTGATATTTTTCTTGGATTCCTCTCTTCGAGAGGTGTAGGATTGATCTAAAGATCATCCGATTCCAACATTTATTTATGGAGATATGAATTTATTTATATTATTGACAATTTGTCAAGGTCGGCTAGCAAGCAAAATAGTGACTTTTACCCTCAACTTAACCTCAATGTTGCATATAAAAGGAGGAGACCTTGTGGCATTATTTCATCATCTCATCCATTCATCCTTCTGTCTCCTCTTGTTTGGGTACGCATTTCTGGAGCTGCTTCTCTCACACGTGCGAGGAAGGAAGTCTGATTTTCTGTTTAGAACAGCGTTGACCGAGTTTGACCGAAGCTGCAGCAGGGTTTTGGACATCGTCTTGCCCAGCGTTGACTCTTCTTGAGTGCGGATTGGGTTAGGCTGTCTCTCCTTGCGAGGCCACAGTTCTGGACAGCCTTCTTGACCTCTCTTTGACCCTGCGTTGACCAGCGTTGACTGTGCTAGGGCTGGTTGCATGCTTGACTGCTGTTGACCAAAGTTGACTGGGATTTTCGGACTGTTTTGGGCTGCTTCTCCTGCTGTTGGAGGCCGAGTTGACTGGGCTGTTGATCGAGCTGATTGGAGGTCAAATCTGACTTGTTTGACCAGCTTTGACTTTGCTGATTAGGGTTTGCTGTTGCTGTCATAAAAGATCAGTTTTGCATATTTGTACTATCTCTCTCTCTCTGCTGAACTATTGAAGATTATAAGAACAATTGATCAAGGGGGATCAGTTTTGCATATTTGTACTATCTCTCTCTCCCTGCGGAACTATTGAAGATTATAAGAACAATTGATCAAGGGTTTCCCCACATTGGGGTTTGCCCCTCGCTGGTGCGACATCTTGTGTCCTCTTGTCTTGGCTTGTCTTCTACTGTTTATGTTTATGTTCTATATGCATTTTACTATCATGCTGATGTGATTGCTAATCTAGAAATTGATATTGGGCTAATAAGAAATTTGAAGTAAATTGCTCTTAAGCATAGAACATACCAAAATTAACAGAGGTTCATGGTGTTGATCTTCTATAAGAAACAAAGGGCTAAGTTGGTATTTCTCTACTTCCCTATTGATGAATCCCCTATTTATGTACTTTGCGAAGAAAAAAAAACTAACTTGAAAATGCTTTAAAGGATGGGCTTCAAACTTGACCAAAGGAACAATTTGTTTGCAGTAGACCATATCCTTAAGCATGAGGGATTAGGGACTTTGTAATCATGCCCAAATGAACAACATTAGATTAGGTCCCCAAATCTCTCAACCATATTCTACTATTGGTTTTATAATTCTTGAACACACATTGAAACATTGCCCCTCAAGCATGGAAAGAGATGTACACCCCTTTTGAGTTTGAGTAGGGAAGCCAACCTCACACTCAGTCACATGACTTTATGGGTAGACTAATGGAAAGTTGAGTGTACTAACCTGCCACTGTAGGGGAGTAAGTTTGACACAGATTGGATGAGTGACTTGGAATCAGGTTTCTTTGCCCAAAACTGGCAAAAATGCTCAAAATCCATTGAGTTTTGTAGGGACTGTTGAGTCAACATAAAATCGACTCATATGATTTCATATTGACATGGAGTCTTCACCATTGACATTGAAGATTTCACTGTTTAGAACCTTTCTTCTTTTTCATCCTTGAATCATAATTTTATGCTATTTTCCATGGAGATATTAAATATTGTTGAATTAAGGACGCTATGATGATGATTGATTGTCATTGTATTGTATAATTGGTTATGCTTGGATATGCTAGTTTTGCAAAATCATTAGTGTATTTGTATCACATTTAGTGCAATCTCTTGTATATAACTGTAATCTAAAAAATGAATTTTTGTTGAAAAGTTTTTTTTTTGTATATTTCATGGCGTCAAGATATTGTTGGTTTGTCTCTTCAGCCAAGCTAAGTCATCTGTTGGCTCAAGTTTGGTGACTTGTTTCATGTCAGATCGAGGATGTGTGAATTGGATCCTTAAGTAGATATAGGTCATTGCCTTAATTTTGGAAAGGTTCACCACTGTTTGTCTATAGTAACAAAAGTGAGGACATTGAGTTGCCTTTGTAAACCTTTTGGATAGGATGGCAATAGGGCCATATCATTATAGGGACTGTTAAGTCAACATAAAATCAGGTTGGTTTGCTCAAAACTGGCAAAAACGCCCAAAACCCATTGAGTTTTGTAGGGACTGTTGAGTCAACATAAAATCAACTCATATGATTTCATATTGACATGGAGTCTTCACCATTGACATTGAAGATTTCACTGTTTAGAACCTTTGTTCTTTTTCATCCTTGAATCATAATTTTATGCTATTTTCCATGGAGATATTAAATATTGTTGAATTAAGGATGCTATGATGATGATTGATTGTGATTGTATTGTATAATTGGTTATGCTTGGATATGCTAGTTTTGCAAAATCATTAGTGTATTTGTATCACATTTAGTGCAATCTCTTGTATATAACTGTAATCTAAAAAATGAATTTTTGTTGAAAAGTTTTTTTTTGTATATTTCATGGCGTCAAGATATTGTTGATTTGTCTCTTCAGCCAAGCTAAGTCATCTGTTGGCTCAAGTTTGGTGACTTGCTTCATGTCAGATCGAGGATGTGTGAATTGGATCCTTAAGTAGATATAGGTCATTGCCTTAATTTTGGAAAGGTTCACCACTGTTTGTCTATAGTAACAAAAGTGAGGACATTGAGTTGCCTTTGTAAACCTTTTGGATAGGATGACAATAGGGCCATATCATTTGTGTACATGAGCAAGTCAATCAAGACATGATGTAGAACACAACCATCTTAATGTATGTTCACCCCACTCTCCCTTGCCATAAGGTGATTCTCCAACTAATCAATGTAGATCCTGGACGATTTCCAACTTGTCTATGTAAATCCTGGATAAAGTTGGTGACAAGGGGCATCCTTCTTGCCCTCCAATAACATTGATGAAATCTGAAAGCCCCTTAGCTGTGTGAAGTTAACCTATAACTGTCTCATAGAGCACCATTATGGCAACAATAAGGTGCTTGACTAAATCTCTGCAATAAAAATTGTGGAGCATTGTCTACCACTTCAATTATAGCCAGGAGAGTTAGGATGTGATAGACACTATACAAGATTATTGCATAAAGTTTGGAAAAAAATATGTAATACTTCAATATTAGCACAATTGTAAAGTGCTCTGGATCCAAAGCTTGTTTGTTTCATTGCATAGGATTTGATATGTTTTAGTATTTGTTGTAAATTCTTAAAGGTAATCAATTGCTTTGTAATTAAATGGCCATGGAGATGATATGTGCTTTGTTCTGTAATTGATGTTCTGGGGTCAACTTTTTCCTAGAAAATGATATTCTATAAAGGCCATCGTAAGTTTTTGTCTTTGGTTTTTTTTTATCAGCATCAATGAGATGTTGAGAAGTTAATTATTATTTTTGTTTTGCATCTCTATAAGTGATTCAGGTGGGACTTTTGTTAATAAACATTTTTCAATTTTAGTCTGCGTGTCTGTTGAAGTGCATTTAGATGGTGTTGAATTGTCTTTTCAGATAAAATAGAACAAATCTGCTTCCATATGAAAAGCAAAATATTCAGAGGATGAGGATATTCATGTGATTCTTATGTCTTTCCTTTGTAACTCTAATGTCCATCTGTTTTAATTCTGGTGTTTATTTGAACTTTGAAGTAGTAATATAAACTGCATTTAAATAAAAAAATATCTTACCTTTTGTTTAGTGATTGGCAAGACTCGTTATTTTTTTCTTATCTTTGTAAGCTGTAGGATTGTAACTCCTTTAATTGTAGATGGAGAGATATAAGGAATGCCTGTAGGTTTGGAACTCTGTTAATGTTGTAGAAGGAGAGACCTCTGTCGATGTAGTAGTTGCGACAGATTCGTTTTCTTTTTCGTAGATCAGTGTAGTAGCACATTGCTATAATTTTTATTTATAATATTCTTTTGATCTCTAGTTTGTTTGGCTCTCAATGCCAATTTCTGGTGGTTATTTCTTTTAAACGGGAGTGAGGAATAATAGTGAATGTATCTTGTTTAATAATTTGTGAAGTGGGTTTGACCTTTTATTTTTGTGACTTGCCATACAAAGTTTATTCTGTCAAACTCTCACTAATTAGTGTACAGTTTATCTTTATGTAGGCATACAAAAGAGTTGGGGGCATGATTCATAGTGCAGATATGGGTCGTGGAGTAATTGGGGTGATAGACGTCACTGAAATTATGGTAAGATATTAAATGCATGACACAAGTTGTGCTAGTTATTCACGAGTTCCTTTTGTTGTGGTCAAATCTTCAATTATTAGGTGAAGTTCTACAATTTTGAACATAGTTTACACAGTAATGCTTTTTTTTGATAGTAAGAGTATTAGATATTTAGCTTACCTAATTTCTGTTCCATGTCTAGCTTGAAAGGGGACACTGTTACACAGTAATGCTTGTTTTTGATATTAAGAGTATTAGATATTTAGCTTACCTAATTTCTGTTCCATGTCTAGCTTGAAAGGGGACACTGTTCATTCTCTGCTTTTGGTGAATGGATGTTGTGGCATAAAAGTTGATAGCACACGTTCTTTGTATATGATGCAGACAAATGGGGATAAGGGAACTTTGGTTCTTAATCACAAGCAAGGATTCCAGGATTGTGCAGCTTATGCTAAATTGGAGCAGTGGTTAGGAAGCAAGGCCGATGAATATTGGGATGAAAATTTCGACACTCTTGAACTGGTAATATTTTGAATACGTTTTAATTGACTGGGACATGTTAAATTTTTTTGTTGTTGTCTGTCTGATGCTTGGAAATTATTTATAATTGTTTGTGAATTGCAGGACAGCTATCTCAGCTTGATGTTTGTTCTGTTTGGATAAATTAAATGAAACACACATAAATGTACAACATGCTGCACAAAGTTAAAACGTGGAGTGAATGCAAAAGAGTAAATGAACTTTGTGAATAGTAGCCCCTATTCTAGTCAGCATATCATTTTGAAAATTTTAATAGATTTTGCATGAATTCTTGTGTGGGGAAAATTAGGCATCAAGTCTTCCTATAGGGTTGACTGTATCTACCAAAGGATTCACACAGAGGAAATGCCATTGTGAAACATATAGAACCTGAAATAGTATGTTGTATGCAATTCGATTTTGTGCCTTTGAGATGCTTCACATACAGTGGGTTGGCTAATCAATCTGCAACCTGTCAATCATGTGATGCCATTCTTTTGTATGTGTTGAGTCTGTCATGTTGTACCTTTTGTTTATATCATGCCTCTTGATGAATTAGCAAAGCATTTATTGTTAGGTTGTAGGGTTTTCCGGAGAATTCACCAAAGTGTTCATCTTCCAGAATGGTTGATGTTTTGAATGCTCAACTGGATTCATCTTCAGGATGAACACTGGTAAATTCTCCAGGAAACCTACAACCATATATACCATCCCACAGGAATCTTAAACCTATCATATATTGTTAATTAATCAAAATTATTGTGCTGTTTTGTGGTTCCAGTAATCAAAGAAATTGATGTGCTGTCTTTTGGGTTCCATTATTTGGATACGAGTCAAAAATATTGAACTCCCAAGAAAAGTTTATCGGTCAATTTCATGAATGTTAATGCATCAGTGATTGTGATCCAATGGGGTGTTAAATTCCTAATATACATGTATATTAACTTGGCAACATTGAAGTACAGAATATTTAGCAAGAGTGCCTTTCAATATTTAGCACATTAAAAAAGTTTATGTGCTGTCTTTTGGGTTCCATTGTTGCTGACGGTATAGGAGTCAAAAATATTGAACTCCCAAGAAATGTTTATTGGCCAGTGTAAGTCCCTTTGATGACAGAGGGAAGCCAACTCTGGAATGTTTGAATTTGAGCTCTTTGCATGGTGGTGCACTGCCCTAACCACTGTTCCAAAGCCTGACAGATAAACTGAGCTAACTGTTTTGCATCCCGTTTGTAAGCGGTTGTAGGGTATCTCTTTTGTTGTGCTAAAAAATCTTTTCTTTTTCCTATTTGTGAGGGAAGGGGGTCTCCTTCCCTCTTCCTATGCAATTGAATAACCTTTCAATCCTTTGCCTATGTGGACAATGCTTGCCTTCCCTATATGTATAAAGGGATAATCTTCCTTTTCCTGCAAACACCCCAGGGGTTTACCTTTTCTCCTCAGTACCAGCTCCATTTTTAGAATCCGTATTCTCACACTTCTTCAAGTTTTGGAATCATTTTCATGTTCATATCTCAAGTCAGTGGACTTGATTGAGATGGCATTGCATTAGCTGTCTCTTATCGTGTCCATAGCAGACTTAGAATATGTTAGAAGGAAAACTAGCTTACTGTTTCTGTACTCTATTCTCTGATTTGAGAATGATATATTTAGTGAGGGACACCATCTGTTTTTCATTTAGTATGCTGCTTTGCTTGATACAGTGTATTTTTGGGCTTTTATAGTAAACTTCCTGTTTGTGCTTATAATACAATGCAGAGAGACAACAGCAAAGGGTACAAACCTGACCATGAATGGGTTCAGTGCAATAAATGTTGGAAATGGCGACTTCTGGATCCAAGTTACAACAGTGAAAATCTACCAGATGAATGGTACTACTGTATATTTGATTATGGTTTCTGTCATCCTTGTAGATTTGCATTAGATATATATATATATGTAGATATATATGATTGATTACTAAATATTTTCATCTGATATTTCAGGTTTTGTTATATGGCGCCTTTTAAAGGTTCCTGTAGTATCCTTGAACAAGCAGTTGAACCTGGTGTAATTACAGTTGGTGCAAAACGGTCGAATGGTGGATTTATAACTACTAGACAGTTACGACCTGTGAAGGAGGAAGGGAATGTAACACCTATTCACGATTCTGTCATTACTAACAACAAGGGTAAGATTTTTGAGTATCTGATCAAATGCTCTCTGAATGCCATTACAGTGTAATCAAATTCACGAGCCAGAATTCTTAATGTTTCTGCTTCTGATATTATTTTAGGGTTTGGATTTGTTTTTATTGTTCGGAGTTTCCTATATTTTTGTACCTGCCATATTGTTTTTGGTTTCAGTCAAAAAGCATTGACTTTTATTAAAACAAATTTTTGAAAATAAAAAAAATATTTTTAAATCTTTTTATTAATAATTTTTTTGATTTCTGATTGATTATGGATACAGATTTAACAATTTTAATGGGGTTTGCAATATATTTGTCAGAAAAAAATATTAATTTAAAAAAACAGGTAAAAAAACGTAATAATTCCACATAGCATCTTATGCATTATTACATGTCAACTTTCAAATCATATTAGCATCCTACATTTATTCACATTAAAGTTGTATTCTTACCCATCACTTAAAATATATTAAGCAACCATAGCCCAGGCAAATCGAATCAAGGAATTAAATTTTCTCGAAGAATGAACTGATGGAGACACATGCACGGCAATGCGATCTCCGAAATCTGTACAGTTATTGTCATTTCTCCGATCGAATCTCGTGGTCACTTTACAGTTATAGTATCACACAATCACTCCTTTTACTCAACGCTCCACCTGTAATGTGGTTGCTCGAGTCATATCTCTGTTGGGCTCCATGTATATGTAATGCCAAAAAAATATTAATTTTAAAAAAAAGGTAAAAAAACGTAATAATTCCACATAGCATCTTATGCATTCTTACGTCAACTTTCAAATCACATTAGCATCCTACATTTATTCACATTAAAGTTGTATTGGAGGTCACCTGCATTTGTGTAGGTGACCTTACCCATCCCTTAAAATATATTAGGCAACCATTGCCCAGGTAAATCCAGTCAAGGAATTAAATTTTTTCGAAGAACGAACTGATGGAGACACATGCACGGCAATGCGATCTCCGAAATCTCTACAGTTATTGTCATTTCTCCGATCGAATCTCGTGGTGACTTTACACTGTTATAGTATCACAGTATCACTCCTTTTACTAAACTCTCCACCTGTAATGTGGTTGCTCGAATCATATCTCTGTTGGGCTCCATTTTTAAGGGATCGCATCATGATGTATATGTAAAGCCAAAAAGGACGTGGGATGGGTATCATTAATTACATCACTTCTGTTTTTTTTGAGAGGAGTTTGTTTATGAAATTTTAAGTAATTATTGATTGTAATTTTGTTTATAATAAATATAATTTTAAAATTTTATTAATTCATGAATTTCTCTTTGGTAAGTTACTAAGTTTTACTATTGCATTTTAATAAGTGTTTTATCTATAATTTTTTTTTTTAAATAGTATATGTTTTTCCTTTTCAATATTCTCTTTTTTTTCCTTTTATTTTTCTCTTTAAATGGTATATGTTTAAGCATTGATTGCCACATACAATATGCACACACAATCTTCTGTGATATATATACATAAACAGCAAAAGAAATACTCATCAGCATGACATCCCAAATATCGCCCTTACATCAAGGTGCCACACGCTTCCTTAACCCATCAAGAGATTGCTCTAGTTTCTCAATTAAGGATATCGGTGTTAAGGATGTCTTTGTGCTTTCTTCCTGTGAAGGTTTCAATATAGGCTCATGTTTTGTGGGCTGTTCAACATATTTCTCTACAGGGTTTTGTATTCCCCAATCCCAGGGAACGCCAGAACTACAAAAAAAAAATAGTCTTCAAAGCTCCCAGAACTTTTCCCAACTCCCATTGCAGCTCCCACTGAAAAAGTAACATTCCCATACAGTTCCGATGCTCCCGGGAGCGTGGGAACCATTGGAACGGGTTTCCCACCTCTCGGGAGCGGTTCCGATGTAACAAAGATTTTTTCCTCTTTAATATTCTTTAGAGTGTTGTTAGGTAAGGGATTTATCATCTTACAAAGGGAGCATCTCCATTGCGGGTCATGATCATCATCAATTTTCTCTAGGGATGGAGCAAGGTCATTTATACTAACAATTAGTTAAGAGTAATTTTTATCTCTGATTAGTTTCACTCAACAATGATGAGTCATTAAGTCATTTAATGATTTGAATATATGATTTGGAGTGATGCCATTTATAATGACAACTAGTTAAGAGGAGTCTTTATCATTGATTAGTTCCACCCAACAATGATGAATTATATAATGATTTGGAGTAATGTCATATGTAGTGATAACTAGCTAAGGATAACTATGATTCTTAATTATTTCAACCCAACGATGATGAATCATTGGGTCCTTTCACCATCTAGATATATGATTCTGTCACTCTTTTTTCCCTCAGAAGATTTTCCTTTCAAAAAAGTAGCAACCAAGTGTTTATGCTCAGCATATACACTACACCAAAAACGGATATGTTTGGAGTCTGATACTTGTATCTAGTTTCAATGATTCCACCCTATGCAAGTTTGAACAATTAAACTAGATAGAAAATCCCCTATCTTTAGGGCCAAGGTAGTAAACTTGTCCACACACATTAATGCAAGTTTGAACAACGACACTGGGTAGAAAATCCCATATCTTGCCAACGTAATAAACTGGTTCATTATTGAAAGCATTTGTCTATATGCAATTTTAGTTTTTATTTTTTACTTTAATTTAGTTATTAATTACTTTTTGCATAATAAACTTGTTCATCATTGAAAGCATTTGTCTATATGCAATTTTAGTTGGTTATTTTTTTACTTTAATTTAGCTATTAATTACTTTTTGCGTAATAGGCAGGTACTAAGCAGCAACACTGCATATTACACTTGTTTATTTTGTTATCATTAAATTGATAAATAATTTGGTCTCTCCTGTCCTCTACTTCTATAAAATACTTAGATTATTGACAAACTGGAAAAGCTATGGCTAGTTAAATCAATACAGTCTTGCTCTAGTTTTGCTTTGTATACGCAATTGTTCAAGAAAATCAGGTTGGGAGTGAGCTTATGTAATAGTTACCACCTCCGTTCTCGCCACCACTGAATTGTGTCAGTGGGCCTGTTTAGAGTTACTAGCTGACAAGTTTCTTAAATAAATTCTTTTCAAAATAAATCATAAGAGGAAAGGGTGATCTGAAATTCAAAAGCACTTTCTGGAATTTTACATGGAAAATGAAGTTAACAAAAACTGTTGGTCTATTTTACGTATGAAGTCTTAAACTGACAATTCTGTGTCCACTATTAGTCTATTACATATGCTTCAATCTCTTCTGCACATAGTTTTAAAAGTCAGACCGGTTTGACTCCGAAATGGTCATACTGGCCGAGTTGATAGGCCAAGGAGTCCAATTAGTGCATTTATTTTTCCACTAGTTTTTCGCTGTTGTGGCTCTTTGTATACCATGGATCTCTCCCCCTCTTTCTTTACTTTCTCTTGGCAGTAGAATGGAAACTATGTTGTGATCTTCTTTCGTATAAAAAAGTTTGGAAGACGACTGATTGCCTAACAGTTGACTTGGATCTTCTATGTAGGTGAGAGTGAAACTTCCACGGACACTGAAGTTGAGACGAATTTACCAGTTATACAGCCTCCTTTAAAAAGGCTCAGGCGAGGTCCACCACGTGCTAGTGCCCAAAGAAGAGCAAGATAAGAAGATGCAAAAAAAGGGCCAGCGATCTGGAGGCGTGTCTAATGCTGGACTTCTATCATCATTTTGTGAAGGACAAGAACGTCTGTAATATGATTTTGTATCCTAAAGTGGACATTCGGATCTTGTTGAGTCAATTTGCAGGTTGAGTCAACTTTTGTACCATTGTAAACAAGCTGAGCTGATTCGGGCAGCTATTGTATAAAGAAACTCGGCTAACCTTCTTAATGTAAAGATATAGCTTATCAGAGCGAGTTACATATCATTACTGAAAATGACGAGTATCTTTTTTCATTTTGGCATGGAGTTTTGACCTATACACTTTAAATTTGTGGCATGTATATTGGCTTGTATGCACTTTTAAATTGGCTCGTATATTGGTTCATTTATTGCACCAGTTATACATCCGAGTTAAAAAATAATATTTTTTTCTGTACTTATCGTGGCCCGTCACACCACTCGAGTTAAAGACTTTGATGTGACGAGGTACGACAGTTTTTAGCTTTAAAATTGAGAAGTTTTTCAAGCGTTTTATATCACATAATTGCGGAACTTCAGCTTTTATTTTGGCTTGATTTTTAGTGGAGGTTTTTACAGGTTTCGCAGTCTTATACGGATGTTGAATTCCTTCCTCTCTTGTATTTTTCCACTGCTTCGGGATTAATTGTGAATGTTATCTTAACTGTGCAGAGAGTGTTGCTTTGCTCGCAAAAGCTAGAAAGTTAGAAGCTGTAATGTTTCGAGTAAAATGTGTGCACAAGTATATAATATATCTAAATAGATGTATTGTATTCGGTTCTCTGTTTTTGTTTTCGTAAAAATGCTTAGTAACAGTTTATATAGTCAAATAAGTACATGGCCTTTTTTATAACCAGAAAAAGAACCATATGAGTGGCCACCACAAGCACCATAAAATTTGGCTTAAATTCTACAATAATTAGCAAAAGTGCAGAGACATGGATTAGATCTGAATTGGGTGGTGAATTGACCTCTTCATTCTTGGACGGCCTTCCATACCCTTTGTTTTGTGGCTCCATATTTCTATAAACTTCGTAGCCGTCATTCTATGGTCACCTCTTCATTCTCTAAGGTAGAGTAGGGAGCTTATTGTTTAATGGCCACGTTGAGGGTTTCATCTATTCTCAGCAGTCAGAAGTTGATGAAGGTTGAGGAATTCCCTTGATAACCCTGTTTTGTAATCAGGTTTCGAAGCGCATTATGTATCCATAACAGAGTATATGTGAGAGGAAGCCTTGGCAGATTGAGCGAATTAAAGTAGAGGAAATGTAAGTAGAGGCTTCATGAAAGAGAGTTTCAACTATGCTTATAAAGAAAAGCTCGAAACGAAGGACCTTGTGTATGTACATCCCCAATCTTGATACAGATGCTAGAACGCCTAGCCCATTCCATGCATCCATTCGTTCCACCGCGGCTATGATATTATCCGATGTGAAATGCCTTTGATGACTCTTGTTTATTAGAGATAAACGATCTTGGGCAGGATATGATTAGAGATTTACTAGACATTCCTTTGGTTGATGGCCTCCAATTGGTGACAATGGCTTCCAATGATTGTTCTTGACAACTTTTTGGTATACTTGCAGAAACTGTAGGTTGACATTTCCAAATTGCTTTTGTAGAATTCGGATGGGCACCTTTCAATCCAAGTGACTTGTCATCAACCATATCGAATGGAGTGTTGGTGAGCGCATTCAGAATTGAGGATTGGTCTCACAACGTCGTTTGAGCGTGGAAAAGTTTTTGCGGAACCATGTCAATGTTGCATGGGCACTTGTGTGAGTCTGAAAATTTATTTGGTAAGCATGATTCAGTTTTAAGGCCTTGAAACTTGGCTCACAATTGAGCCTCAACAGTGTAATAAGCCTCCCCATGTTTTGAGCGGTGCCTAGTTTAACCACACCCCAGGGTATTATACTGCTTCACTGAAGGGGCAATTTTTAAGGTGTTGACTCACTTGATCTAAGACTACAATTCGATTTTTTCTGATCATCGCACTTTGTATTCTAAACAATCCACGCATCGTCACCTCGTGGTGAAAGAATGAGATTGTTGAATTTTTTTTTATGCAAAGGAGATTTTTGTATTATCCTAACTTTTCAGGAGAAATAGGTAGGCAATAGGTTCAGAGATGCAATGCATTTTTGACAGATTATGCACAAACAAATTGTTGGATTTTTGTGGGGATTTCTTATGGTGAGAAACAAGGTATTACCAAGGTATTACGCTCTTCTAGTGTAGGCTCGTTTGAGGATTGTCTTATTTCCTACAAAATTGGATAGAGTAAATTAGCGTTTTAGAAAACAATTTTGCTTGAACTTGTTCAGTTGTATAACCTAACCTAATAAGGTTTAAGACGTATTTTTAATGTCTTTTCCTTGTAGAGGTATTTTTATTGCCCTCTTGAGCATAATCATATCAAAGTATTTGTGAGCAAGCTAGTGTGTTTATCAACTATCCAATGCCATAATCTTTACCATCTTGTCATTGTTTGTTGCATGGTTATTTGCCATGGTGATTACCATCTTGTCATTATTTGTTGCATGGATTTTGGCCACAGTGGTTAATGTTGAACATAATCCACAATAGAGCTTATAACAATGACTTTATGATAAGAGGTGTGAAACTCCCTTAACATTCTATGGTGGTAATTATGTTGGATAGTAGTACCGATCCTGTTCATATTATAATTGATAATGTTTTTCACAAGCTTAACTAGGGCATCCAATGAATATGAGGTTAAGGGTCAGAGAATACAAGCATAATATAATCATATATGGTGGAGGGGTTCTAATTGGAGGCGTTTTGAAGTCAAAGGATTTTGGGATTTCCAAACAAAGAGGGACGTGGAAAGTGAATCAACCCGCTAGTTAACACCATGAGAGAATGTCTTGGGGAGGCAACATAGGGTCTTTTATCATGTCTTGAGTTTACTACTTGTTATTGGATGATTTAGTTGAGGTTAAGGATATAGTAGCTTGAAAAGTTTGGAGACCTTTATTAGCTAATGAGGTTTTACAAACAAATTGAACTCAAGCATCATCGTCACTATTAAATTGAGGTGCTCACATCATTGTCATTGTTACATTATGGTCATCGCATATTGTTAAGCAATTGAGATCCCTGATCAACTTAGGATTGAGTTGGGTCAAGTTGGGCCATTAGAGGGTAATTCTTTATATGATGGTTTCAAGCTTGATATATTAAGCAAATTTGGTGGATAGCCTAAATTACTTGAGATGATTGGACAAATTGCTTTAAAGATGAGCATAGTCATATATCTTTTAGATTGCCTAAACCACATAAGTGTATAGAAATGTGGAAAAATTTGTCATTGATGTTAAAGGGTGAATGGGTCAGCATTTGTTTGATGTTTTTGCGTGCACAAATTAGTGAAATTGGATGTAAGGACCTTCTAGATTGGTAGTTCTTGTCATGCCATTTCATTTTATAGGTGGCATGCCTCGCGGGGCTTGTTGGTTGGAGAGATAAAGATATTTGAAGTTTGATGCGCCAAATGGATGGGTTTAGTACCAGTGTTTGCCCCAAAAGTTTATGGCCTTAGTACTTCATTGTTGCTCTAGAAGGTTTGAAAATGAAAATCAATTTGCTCCAAGTCCATTTGTCCAATTAGTCTTGAAAGAAGATTTCATAGAAGACAAAAAAAATCATTTCTAAAGAAGCCTAACCTGCCTTTGTTGGCAAGCCTAAGTGCAAATCCATATGTTGGCTCCAACATTTAGTTGTGACTTTTCATAAACAATTCCTTATTCTAAGTATAGGTTGGCCCTAATATAGGCCCCCCTCTGAATGTGTATATATGGTAGTTGCTGAGCATTAAGGGCAAGAATTCAAGCATCAATCTGAGGCATAAAAGCATCTTTTGATCATGTTAGATCCTTATACTACTACTGTAACCCCTTATTGTTATTAGTGCAACCCTCTTATTGTATTATTGTGCCCATATAGTCCCCATGTTGTTACTATTATGCTCCATAGAAGCCCACTATTGTTATTGTTGTGCCCCTACAATATTATTGTTATGTAGGCTCTGATTGTATTTGGACCCCTTAGACTCCTATATGTAAAAAGGAGGTCTTGTCATTTGTATCATCCAAGAATTGTTAATTTGTGTAATGTAAAGGAGGTTGCCCCCTCGAAGAGGCTTATTTCTAAGTAGTTGATCTATCTTTTCTATCTTTTTGTGAGCTGGTTACATAACAGATCATCGAGTTGGTTTGAGGCCTTGAGCTTGTTGAATATCCAAAGAGGAAGAAGGCAGAGTTGCTAAAGTGTTTGTGGATAATTGTTTCATCTTTTTGTGGGACCCTTGCTGAGCAAAATTTGAAGCTCTTGAGGCAACTCGTATGTGAGGTTTGTTTGAGATTTAAGGCCATTTTTCTAGGCAAACAGAGCTCTGATCGAAAGACTTTTTGGTCACAAAATTCAGCCTACAAGAGGCGTCATTTGAGGCTCTTTTCCGCCTCTATGGCAACAAATTCGGCCTCCTTGAGTCTCCATATGAGGCACATCTTGGCTTGTCCTAGGTTGATCTGAATCATATCCTAATTTTGAGACAGACCATCCGAAATTTTAGTGAGTCAAATCCGAAGTTTTGCTAAGGAAATCCAAGGTCTGTGGCAGAGTTAAATCTGAGGTGACAAAAGCTATTCCAAGAAATTGTTTTGAGGCTAATCTGAAGTTTCCTTTGTGGTTGATTTGAGCTTCTCATTAGGGGCAGTTTGAGGCACTTTCTTGATCTGGCCAGAGACATGTTTGAGATGTGTTGAAGATCTATATGAGGCATGATTGGAGGCCTATGTTCACCTTCTTTGATGTTGTTCCTAGTCCATTTATGAAGAAGATTGAACTTTGTTTTGGAGCACATCTTGAAGAAACTTGTTAGCCTGGTTGAGGAGCTAGTTGAGGAGATTTGAATGAAGCATTAAAGGTATGATCAATAATCCTTTTTAGATTGTATGTTTTGAGGATTACTACAAGTCAGAGGTACAATAACAAAAATATCAATGTTCAAGGAGTAGACCTGAAGTAGGATATAGTAGAGGCAACAATGTTTATGAGTTATTGTATTTGGGTCATTTTCCTTGGTGAGCTATTGAGGGTGGTAGGGTGGTGCTAGGTAAGGAAGTTGTAGCTTCATACAAGAGGTTGTCACCTCCTTTTAGTTGACGTTAGTAAACCTGGGTTTGTATACCTTCAAGTTGTAGCTGGTAAATTTGGAAGTTGTAACTTCCCTTGTAATATAAATAAGTTGTTTATATATATCTTGTGTTCCTTTGATGTGATGTTATTGGTTAAAGCTTTTGATACTAAATTGTAAGAAAAATTGAGACGTTGATTCACTCCCCCTTAGTATTGCTAACAAAAAACCTCTTGAGTGGTTAGAGTAAAGAATTGTTAGTTTAGATAATAAAACTATCTAAATGTTTAGAAATACACTTTTAAAGAAAATGACTGGATCTAAACATGTCAAATATAAAATATCCCCAAGAAGGACTATAGGTAGGGCAAGAAACTCACAATCAAGGTGAGTAATCTCATTAATTAAAAAATAAAACATCAATGAAAAATCTTTTATGACACTTGCAATTTGGGGTGATGTGGGAATCAATTTCCTCACACACAAACACTCTAATGAAACTTGAAAAAAATCTTTCTAGATTGCCTTCCTCTCAATTAGGAAGATAATTCCAAGTTTGGTGACATTTAGTTAGAGGTTAACTTGAAAGAGAGGTGTTGATTTCCTCTTGCACTTGATCTCATTTTCATAGCTTCACAATACAAGCTTTGGTATAACACTTCTTTTCAAAAGAAAACCTTTGCTAGGAAACTTGTAAGTACCTTTTTGCATTTTGTGGATGGTATCTATAGTAGACTTGTCAATGCACCTCTTGAGTTAGGTGGGGACAATGAGTGGGGTAGGCAATGGACATAGCCGACATGGAGGATTGACCTTATGCATGAAGCTTGAAGCATTCAAGTAGTTAAGCTAGCCCATTGTAGTAACATGGCATCTTATGTTAAAAAACTACATTCAATGGCTTGACTTGTGTAGGGACCATGTATCCTAGAGACTATTCTTGGCTAGGGAATAAATGCCTAGGGATCAATATGATAGATTATCTTGTAAAGAATATTGTTTGGAAGTAGAATTAATTGGTAATATGTCTTAAACTCCCGAAACTCCTTTTTATGGATTCAATAGGCCAATCGTCAATTTTACAGACTGAATACTTTTTAAAGGAATGGCATAAGATATTAAGCAATATAATTTATTTTCTTGGGCAGTGAAAAATCCAAGGAATTAAACTAGAGAAATGGTGTTAATGCCCGCAGGTTTTATGAAATGGTAGATATGTCTTTTCAAGCCTTGAAACTATACTACTTTAATGAACAAAAAATTTATAGGTGTACTCAAAACACATTGGATCTCATACAAATCCGTAAATTTTGTATAAATTCAAGCATACTCTATTCTAGAGACCCCCTGTACATTTTTCTAGATTTTATAATTTGTGTCAGATTCTTAAGAACATAAACTGGAAGAAAAACAATATGATTGAAACAACACACACATACAAATAGATTGTAAATAGTCTAGAATCTGGAATTTTATTGATAATCTTCAAAGTGGTTCCAGTACATCCCAGTGAAATATGCCAATTTTTTTTGAAACTTCCAAACCCTTGTTTCGAGTTCCATTCTTCTTTTTAAACACAACGAGATTACAACTGCAACAATTAATTATGGTAACTGTCAAACTAATTGTAATTGAAACCTAAAAATAACATCGTAAATCCTGTAATAATTAACATCAAAAACTTTAATCCTTGGTATTTTTGAGCAAGCCATGAAGTCTTTGTGAATTTGTCTGAAACATATTTCTCGTTAACTTGTTGCATTGTTCTTCATTCACAAGTAAACTATGCTTTTTCTTTCCCTTTGTTTGCTTACCGAGTGATGTGTGATTGCCACGTTGTCTGTCCAGTTCAGATGACATGTCAGCCTTCAGTGTTCTTCAACTTTATGTGTTTGTTGTGGCTACTTGGTTTGTCTTTGAGATCCTTTGCTACGTCACATGGCTAGGCCGATGACAAAATTTCTTGAGTCCTCCCGTGGTAGTGCAGACCCCCCCCCAATGGCTTTGGGTTTCAGAGTAGGGGGCTCCACATTAAATTTGGGTGATCTTCGATGGGCCGGATTTTATTACCACCCACTGCAACCTCCCTCTCTCTACTGAACTTCGACATTGGGGGGGGGGACGGGGTGAGGATCTATGCTTGTTTCTCCACCATCAAATTAAGCACTCTGTAGATCAACAATAGCGCTAAAGCTTAAGTTGCACACCTTCACCTCATGCTTGGAGTCTTCGTAGTAACATCTGCACTAAAAAATATATGTTGGAAATCTTGAAACATGTTGGTATATATAGTGGTGTGATGTTAAATCTTCAATCTTAAATGAAATGCTTGAGGTACTACCCATTAATAGGTAGATTTGGATATCTGCGTTCAAGAATTTGTAGAATGAATGTATTATTGCCTTGAATTATTGCAATATTAAATCACTCAAACTATAGATGGTCAAACTTCCCATGTTTGTTTTTGTCTTCTCTTCTACTATTTTATTTGAGAAACAAGTCACTAGGTACGAAATCCATGTCCCTTGCTCTTTGAAAAAAATTTGTTTAAAATTTTCCTGATTTTTTTGCAATTTTTCTTTAACTTGTTCTTTGTTTTCTTACAATTCTACACCATCAAATTAAGCGCTCCGTAGATCAACAATAGCGCTAAAGCTTAAGTTGCATGCCTTCACCTCATGGTTGGAGTCTTTATAGTAACATCTACACTAAAAATATATATGTTGGAAATCTTGAAACATGTTGGTATATACAATGGTGCGATGTTAAATCTTCAATGCTAAATGAAATGCTTGAGGTACTACCCATTAACAGGGAGATCTAGATATATGCCTTCAAGAATTTGTAGAATGAATGTATTATTGCCTTGAATTATTGCAATATTAAATCACTCAAACTACAAATAGTCAAACTTCCCATGTTTTCCTGTGTCTTCTCTTCTGCTATTTTATTTGAGAAACAAGTCACTGGGTACAAAATCCCTGTTGCTTGCTCTTAGATAAAAAAATTGTTTAAAATTTCCCTGATTTTTTTGCAATTTTTCTTTAACTTGTTTTTTGTTTTCTTACAATTCTACCAATTGGTTGTGTTTTAAAATGTAACTAGTTTTTGTCTTCATAATTGTCATTGTACTCATGTCATTATGTATATCTTATGTATCAAGCAAAAGAAGAAAGAAAAATATTATTTTCAAGCACGGGTTTCATGTTTCTCGTGATTGGTCAACTAGGTTAATGTTCTTCATGTTTCTAGGGTTTGTCATGTCATAAAAATAGTTGTCATGAGTCAAGAGAGTCATTATAAATTGTGTAATACCCTATTGGGCAAGTTGTAATATGTAAAAGAGTTTATTTTTTTATCTAGAAAGTCAAGAAGACCTCCAAAACCAAGTCGGCCTTGCCATAGTGAAGTTGGCCTATAAGAGGCCTATTAAACTCCTCAAGGAGACTATAAATAAGAGGGACTTCAACTCATTTGGATCACTCACTCACACAAGTTTGATATGCAACAAGATAGGAAGAAAGAGGAGTGAGAGCCTAGAAGAAGGAGAAGTCTAAGTGAAGAAAGAAGTATTGGAAAACATTTTTTTGTCCACACGTGCAAAGTTGCCTAGGGCTTCTATGCAAATTGCAGGGGTCAAAGTTGTAGTTTGAAATTGCAGACCTAAAATTGCAGGGCCAATATTTTTTACTGAAGTTGCATTGACAAAGTTTGACCTTCGTAATCTTTGGAAGACTTTGACTTGTTTGGAAGAGATTTCGTTGGAGGGATGACTTGGCGCATGGAGGAGCTTTTGACTTTTGCCTTGGAGTCTTGGATTTCCCATTTGCATTGATTCTATAAGGAGAGAAAAGATTATATTTTGGGTTTTCCTCTTAGAGGGTTTTTTCCCTAGCTTGGAGCATATATTTTGTGTCTACTGTCTTTTATGATCTTCATGGTTTATGCTCTTGATAATTATTTGATGAAAACAATCTAACTAATAACAATAAGAAGATAACATAAGTTCACAAGATTTTATTGAGGATAAGGAGAATTTTTTTTAATAGCTTCCCTAGTATATTCTCCAATAGGTTGATCCTCCTGGTCATCTCATTTGGATCCTCATATGAATCCTGTGACAGCGTAACAACAGGTAGACCTAACTGGCTAGGATAGACAACACTTATTGCATAAACTAATTCAAAAGGTGACTTACCAGTGTACCTTTTGGATGAAACTTGATTTTCCCATAGTGCACATTTTAGTTGAGAGTCCTAATTGTTTTTATTCCTAGATAAAGTTTTTTTAATAATTCTCATGATGCTCTTGTTTGAAGACTTAGCAAGACCATTCCTTGAAGATAGTATGTTGTAGAATGACTTAATATGATATTATACTTCTGAAAAAAGTTGACCATATTCATAGATTTAAAAGTTTGAGTGTTATCAATGATGATATTTCTTCGACAAGCAAATCTCAACAACATATTTTCTTCCAAAAACCTTATAACCATGACATTAGTAGCTACTATAGTTGGCTCGATGGCTTCTACCCATTTAGTAAAATAATTAGTAGCCGTCAATATCCATATGTGATGACCACTAGAAGTAGGATAAATCTCTGTGCAAAAGGTTCTTCAATTAAAACAGTAATGAGAGGAAGAGAGTAACTTTTGTTTATCTGCAAATATCTAGCACTGAGTACATGCACAAAATTTGTTATTTACTTCAATGAACAATTTAGGTCAATAGTACCCAACTCTTAAAATCTTATACGCGGTAGTTGTTGAGAAATCTAGGGGCAACTCAATTAGATGATTTCTCTAACCTTGATAATTGTTTGTGATGTATTTTTACTTAACTTGATTAGCTTGATCTTTCACTTAATTATTATTGTGTCTTCTATCATTAAAAACTATCAAACAATGAAGAATAATAAGACAAGAGGACACAAAATGCAGCTATAAGCAAGGGCCAAAACCTCTTCTCTTGAGAGGAAGACCCACAAGAACTTTTTTTATAGAACTTCAAATGGCGAATTCCAAGACCTATGACCCTTGACAAAGATCCCTCCAAGACCAAGTTGAACAACTTCCAACAACTTTTCTAACAACTTCGACCCCACCAACTTCTCCAGCAACTTCAACCCCAACAACTTCTCCAACAACTTCTTGACTGCAATTTTCACCTACTGCAGAAATCCTAGCTCTTGCACGTGTGAAAAGATGGTGATTTCTTCCTTCCTTTTCCTTTGCTTGACTTGGTTCTTCCTTCTTTGGAACCCGACTTGCAAAGTAGACCTTTTGGTACCCTAAACTCTAGTCCTTTCTGCAATTTGATCTTGTTGTATTGATGTAGCCCTAATCTTCACACGTGTGAGGAGCTGATAGCCCAAAAGCAACTTTCAAAGTCTTCTTTCCTTTCCTTGTTCTAGTCCTCCTCTTATTCACTCTTTTAGGTCTCTTTTTCTTCCTTTATCGAACTTCTTGTGAGATTATTAGATGACATTCAAGTGAGATGGATGTCTCTTATATATAGGCTTCTTAGGAGGTCAAATTTCTGTCCACGAGGTCGACTTGATCCTTCTAGTAGGCTGACTTGCTTGACAAGGTCTTGGAGGGTCTTTATGACACTTTTGACTTTAGAAAAAGTTTCTTTACATACAACATGTCCAAATGGGTCTTACATGTATGACACTGACTCTTTTAACTTCATAATTCTTTGACAAGCCTAGAAGAAGCACTCATTGGGTGTTTGACCTATAAATAAATTTATCTTGAGCATGAAACCCATGCATCAAGAATGACAATAATAAAAAATATTTTTCTTTAATATCAAATATATAAAATCATGATTACAATAGACATTATGAATACCGAATCTAGTTACACATTTCAACACTCTCTCTTAATGAGGGAGGTATTCATAATCCATACACGGTACCCAACCATTCTCATACTAAAGAATTCTCATAAGAAGAGTCGGATTGGTAAGCCATCTCATAAGTTATTTTCTTAGCTAATACCAGTGCATCTCATAATATTAACCAACATTTTCACATAGCAACACCTTGACTAACAACTCTATCTCTTCACAAGGTTAGAGCACAATGTCGACACCATCATCATTGTCTCTTAAGGAAAATACCTTGTTCGGAAGTTCACAAGATATGTCCTTTTAGGACTATTCCTGTCTTGAAATAACACATCCTCAAGGAATTTCCTCTTCGACTACTCTTTCCTATTGGATGCCCTACCAAATCATCAAATAGTATCATAAGCAGTGTTAGATTCTTACCCAATCCTCCATTCTTTCTTCATAACATTAAGACAAGAATGATGTGTCTATCTCTCCCTTTCAACTAGAGAGGATATACTCGTTCCTATAAGAGGAATATAGCCAATCTCCCTCTTAACCATGGACTTTCCCAAGCTCCCTCTTAATTAGAGACTTGTTTGCAATATCAATTATCTGCTTCTTTGGTGGAGATCATCATACTATCAGTTGCTCGTAGGGATCCTCATTTTGGTATGTCATGAACTTCAACTTCTTTATCATGGAGCCCTCATCTTCTAGATATGCTTCATAGGGCATTGACCATCTTCTTCATCACTTTCCTTCAACGAACCATAGCGTTGAACCAATAGTCATGTCATCCTTCTCTTCATCGAAAAGTGATCTTATAATTCACATCTAGATTTTCTTCATACAACTACCACTATCTAGTCATGTTTCTTTCAGGATCTTTCATCCATTTTCATGAGTACTAGTTGTAGGTGACATCTACAACTCTCTTTCAATAGCATAGTTTTAACCCAACCAAATGTTTTCAAAAATCAAATGAACATCAAATCAAAGTTACATTTTTATGACGGTCTTTCGTCATGACATTAGCTTCTTGCAACATCAACATCCTGAACATATATGAATCAATCTCCAATATATTCATTTCCAATATTCTTTCTTTTGCAGTGTACATATCTAGCTCTTCATACCTTCTTCTTCCATGGAGATGTCATAGCTAATTATTCTAGTTATTAGATGTTGATCACTTATCTTATCTTACGTGACTATAGTTGCATCTTTCATGAACTCTTCTTCCTTTCTTCACATATTGCTTCCCCAAGAACTTATATACATAGTTCCTTCATCATAGGAACCATATTTTCCAACCACCTCATATTCTTCATGAGGTCATATTATGTTGATTTCATTTTGTCAATATGTAGAAGAGTTCAAGGCACATTGTCTACATGCCTTCATGCATCATATTAATGGAATAGTTTCTTCTTCTTCAATCATGCTCATGAGATAGAGAATTCAACCATTATTTCTGCAACTATATGATGACATGACTTTATCAATCAAATATATACATACCTTTTCCTCCTTTTGATCATCTAAACTTCCTTCTAGTAGCTTCCTTTCCTTGCTTGAAGACGGAATTACTTCAACCAACTTGACATGTTGCATATATTGGTCATCATACCTTACTAGTGGATCCCACACAAGGTGTAATGTGGATTATCTACAAGGCACTTGCTTCTTCTTGAACCTTCTAATGAAGATTCTAATGCATGATCTTGATGATCCTCATTCCGAAAATGCTCCTTCCTAATGATGATGATGTATGATGATTTCTTTATCTTCTATTTTGCTAGATGAATTTCCTCAACCATATATACTGCTACTTCGGTGGTCTATATGCTTCCAATGGAGATGCCATTTCTATCATGATGACTATTATAACCATGTAGGCTTTCTACTTCAACTATCCTTCCATGCTTCTACGATGATGTCATCTCTATCTTTCTATAATGCATCCTATCATACTTGTGATGCTTTCTATCATCTTCTATAATTGAAAAAAACTAAGTGAAGGAGGTTATCTTAGTCATAGTAGAGATATTTCACTTCCTCCTCCTTTTATTTCTTCTTTTCTTATTCTTCCACTTCTTCGGTAACATGAGCTTCATTTCTTTCATTTCTCTTCTTGTTGTCATTCTTGTGTTTAGGCCAATTCCTTTTAAAGTGATCTAGGAGGATCTCGTAAGATCAGTTACACAGGTTCAATTTCGTCATCAGCATTTAGTGTCTAGTGTCGTCAGCTTCGACAGTGTTGTTTATGGTTCAGGTTGTCCGGTAATGTATATGGTTTTCATGGTGATATGGTTTGGAACCTGGTTGTTGACATGTGGTTGTCGTTAGTTCTGCTAGGATTTGATCGTCGATATGTGATTGTCATCCATCTCGCATGATTTGGTATTGATGTGGTTTTGTCGTCCATTTTACAAGGTTTGGTTGTCGTCTCATGTGACGAATGTCAAAAATGTCACTTTGTGACAATTTGATGTAAATGGTCATGTTAGAACAAAATGATGAATGAAAAATCCTAACCTAAAGACCTAAAACCCTAATACATTAACCTAAGTCCTACACCTAAATCCATGCATTCAAACACCTAAACCTAAGTTCTAAACCATTAAAAAAACGTTACCCTAAGTCTACAACTCTCGAACCATAATAAAACACATTACAATGTATTAAAACAATACATAAACCAAAGTTTAATAACCCCCGACCTTTATAAACATTGTAATACATTACAAATAATATATATCAGTCCCTAACCGCGAAGGAGATCGTAGCGAGATTGTAGGACATGTGAACAGGCATCAGAGTCTAACTGTAGAGGAGTTTGATCGCTGTCAGGGTTAGCATCGGAGATTAACCGCAGCGGAGACTATGCCATGTGAATGACCAGAGGTAAGCCATCGGGGTTATGTTAAGCACCGGGCTTGGAAACCGCACGGGGAGTCAACCCTGGCAGCGGGCATGTGAATAGGAGTATGGAGACCACAATCGTGCTGGAACCGTCGGGGTTTAGACTGTCAGGTAAGCCGCAACGATCGGAGGTAACATGTTAACATACAAAACTATCGTAGCACTGTTAGCCGGAATCACCGGAGGATGACTGCGGAGGTGGCAGCCTGCGGTTAGATTGCGACAGTCACATGTAACAGCGTCCCTCCTCTGCCCGGTTAGTAAGCCGCCAACGGTTTTGATTTATTATATGGTTTTATTTTGGGTCTTTTGTTGGAGATTCGACCTATATTAATTCAACCACCATACAAGTTAACCCTAAGGTGTTCAAACATGGTTAGACTGAGACTCATAAACCCAAATTCCAGCCATTCATGCCTATCTTAGCCATGATAGTCTCAAATGAAACTTTTTCACTATAAAGTCACCCTTTTGTTCATAGTGAAGGGATGGAGTGGTTTCGAAGTTTTGTGTGCAGATTCTGGAGGTTAAAGGTTGTTTTGTTTTAGTGTAACAAGAGCATTGAGAGTTGGAATTGGGAACTGTGACAAGTGTTTGAAAGTTGGTTCAGAAAGCTTTCTTATGACAGTGACTAGAAGTGCCTGCGTGCACATTCAGTTTGGTCAAGTTTCTGTGTAATCAACCTCCTCGGTTTCAATCCTAATAAAGACGTCGCCCATCTTGAAAGCAAACCCAAAGGTGTATTCCATTAGGGATGAACTCCGTAATCAATCTTGTTGTTTGGTATCGCTATGAATTTACCGTTTTCACTTTTGTTTTGTATATTACTTATGTTTTATCAGTTGTCGTAAAGTCTTTCTTCTCAAGCAGTTCTCTCTGTTTCAGCACTTTAAGTTAACATTCATTTCACTGTTGGCATAATCAATTCTACTTCAGTTTTAACATATGATCATTTCAGATCATATAATTTGGTATCAGAGCAGGTTGCGTTTGTAGAATTTGCCATTGAATGTTAACCAGGTCAAAGTCGCAATGTGGAGAAGGAATCCTCGAGCAGATTGATCCAGAGATTGGAAAGCGAAGAGTCGTTCATAAGTCAACCATGACAGGATCTGATGCAGGTGAAACGCCAGAAACTAAGATGAGCGATGAACAATTTCAACAAGCATTCTTGACTATGCAACAGACGTTGGGAGAACTCTACGAATATAGGAAGGCGAGAGATGAAGCTTTTTCTTCAAAGACATCAAATAAGGAAAAAGGTAAAGGCAAGGATAATAAACTACCTTCACCTCCATCATCTCCATCATCATCATCATCATCTTCTTCTTCCAGTGCAGAATCTGAAACAAAAAAGAAACCTAAGAAAACATCTCTTTTAAAACTTGATGTAAAATTTGAATTACCTATTTATGATGGTGAAATGAATCCTGAAAAGTTAGGTAATTGGATTAAGCAGTTAGAAGTGTATTGTTGTATTCAAAACATTTCTTATGATAAAACGAAAATTCAGTTAGCTACACTTAGAATGGGGGGAACAACGTTAATCTGGTGGGAAAGTAAAACTCAAATAGATGTAAAGTGCAAGGGAAAAGTCATCTCTTCATGGTCTAAGTTTTTAAAAGCTCTTAGGAAACAATTCTATCCTTTAGGATACATGCAACACGTTGTTATTGATTGGAAACATTTGAGGCAAGGTAAAGGGCATAGTGTTCATGAGTTTACTCAGGAGTTCAAAAAGAAAGCATTGACGCTTGGTATTTCATTGGATACACATGAAACTTTATTAAAATACGTCAGCAATTTGCATTCATATTTGCAGCATACATTATTGATGTTTAATCCTGATGATTTTGATGAAGTGCGTGTTCAAGCCATACATATTGAATCAGGTGGCAAACCATTCAAGTTTTCATCGCAAGCATCCAAAGAGTTGGAAATCAAAGATTCCAATGACAGTAAGGGGAAGAACAATTCGAAGAGAAAGAAATCAGTGATAGCTAAGAAGGAAAGACCTACTTGTTCCCATTGCCAGAGAATCGGTCATGATGAATCTAAGTGTTGGAAACTTCATCCAAAACTTAAGCCCAAAAAGTTCCTTAAAGAGAAGGATGAAAAGAAAGCAATTGCAACAGTCCAACAAGATCTAGGTTCAGATTCAGGTGATAAAAGGAGGCTAACTGCCATTGTTTCGACAGGTAAAACTTCTGAAACTGGTTCAAGTTGAATACTATTGCATCTTCATCAAACATAAATCCTTCAAATGAGGATAAAAGAGTTGAATTATTTAACATAAGGATAACTTCTAAGCACACAAAGATAGATACAATGTTTGACAATGGATCACATGCAAATTTAATATCTGAATATTTAGTTAAGAATTTGGGTTTGAAAACATGGAATCATCCAAGACCTTGACCATTAGGATGGATAAATAAATCAACTCAGATAAAAGTAACAAAACAGAGTCGATTAATATTTTCCATTACAGCTAATTACATTGATAAAGTGGAATTAGATGTGGTTCTAGTAGACATATGTGGAGTTGTCTTAGGAAGTCCTTATCTTTATGATTATGATGCAGTGTTTTACAGGAAAGAGCATAAATATCACCTTAAGAAAGATGGGGTTGAATTTATTTTCAGGGCACATCAAAGTAAAAATCACTTGAGTTTAGTTGTTGCTAATCAGACGAAGCGATTAATAAGTTCAAATAAGAGATTTATAATCATGTGTATAAAGGAATAACATAAGAATCAACATGATGTTTGTTCAGGTTATGAGTCTTAGCTTAAATATAGTTTGATCAAAGAGGTAGAAACTTTTCCAGTTCTATTTAAAGAAACCAAACATCTTACTCATAAGTAGGGAATACAACATGAATTACAATTGATGCCTAAAGCTCCTCTTCCTAATGTCAGAATGAATCAATTCAGTCCAAGTTTGGAAGTTATAAGTTACAGGGATGCAGGTCAGTATTGGGGAAAGTCAGTGTTACATTTCTCTTGTATTGTGTCACCAATTCATGTTTCAAACAGTTTGGAAGCCTCTTTTCAAGTGGAGAGGAAACCTATTTGTTTTCATATCAAAGCCTTTTCTAAAGCAGTGTCAAAGTATCTAAGGGAAACTTATGCATCAGGGGAAAGTTCTAATCAATGGAAACATCATTTAATAAATGAAGAAACAGTGATTCAAACAAATCAACATCCATTTCAATACTTTCAAAATCAAACTAAGTTGCAACAGTTTCCATATAACAGTTTGATGGGTTTATTGCAGCAAGTTCACTTAGTATTAGGACGCAGGAAAGTATATCAAGTCAAATAGCTGGTATGATGTCAAGAATATCTTTGATTATCTCTGTCATTCCGCAATATAGATTGTTAATACATGTCAAAAGTATTGAACAATATCCTTTAGAGATTGTTTTCAAAGATGATTATGCATCACTAACTCATGATATTTCATGGAAAGAAATCAATTGCCATGTTCATAACAGGTTGTTTGACCATCTTCGCAAGTTGTGTATACTGCAAATGGAGGGAACAGGTCACCGATTCAAAATGTGCCATGGTCAGCATCATTAGGGTCATCACTTGCAGGTGGTTGATCGAATGTATTGGTACATCATCAGGGCAAGGTGGAAAGTAAGGGAGCTCTACCCTCATTTATTATCTGTTTAAGTCAAAATTTCGTGGTCCAAAAGCTTTCAAGTGGAGAGGATTGATCCAGGAGGATCTCGTTAGATCAGTTACACAGGTTCAGTTTCGTCGTCAACATTCAGTGTCCGGTGTCGTCAACTTTGACAATGATGTTTATGGTTCAGGTTGTCCAGTAATGTATATGGTTTTCGTGGTGATATGGTTTGGAACCTGGTTGTCGACATGTGGTTGTCACCAGTTCCACTAGGATTTGGTTGTTGATATGTGATTGTCGTCTGTCTCGCAGGATTTGGTGTCGACGTGGGTTTTTCGTCCATTTTACTGGGTTTGGTTGTCGTCATCATGTGACGAATGTCAAAAATGTCACTTTGTGACAATTTGATGTAAATGGTTATGTTAGAACAAATGAATGAAAAATCCTAAACTAAAGACATAAAACCCTAATACATTAACCTAAGTCCTACACCTAAATCCATGCATTCAAACACCTAAACCTAAGTTTTAGACCATTGAAAAACTATTACCCTAAGTCTACAACCCTAGGACCATAATACAACACATTACAATGTATTAAAACAGTACATAAACCAAAGTTTAATAACCCTCGACCTTTATAAACATTGCAATACATTACAAATAATATATATCAGTCCCTAACTGCGGAGGAGACCGCAGGACATGTGATCAGGCATCAGAGTCTAACCATAGCTGAGTTTGATAGCCGTCGGGGTTAGCATCAGAGATTAACCGCAGTGGAGACTATGCCATGTGAACGGCGAGAGGTAAGCCGTCGGGGTTATGTTAACCACCAGGCTTGGAAACCGCGTGGGGAGTCAACTGTGGCAGTGGGCATGTGAACAGGAGTATGGAGACCGCGATCGCGCCGGAACAGTTGGGGGTAAGACCGTCTGGTAAGCCGCAATGGTTGGAGGTAATGTGTTCACATACAAAACCGTCAGAGCACTATTAGCCGAAACTGCCAGAGGATGACTGCGGAGGTGGCAGCATGCGGTTAGACCATGACGGTCACATGTAACAACGTCCCTCCTTCGCCCAATCAGTACGTCGCCAACGGTTTTGATTTATTATATGGTTATATTTTGGGTTTTTTGGTTGGAGATTCGATCTATATTAATTCAACCACCATACATGTTAACCTTAAGGTGTTCAAACATGGTTAGACCGAGACACATAAACCCAAATTTCAGCCATTCATGCCTATATTAGCCATGATAGCCTCAAATGAACCTTTTCACTATAAAGTCACCCTTTTGTTCATAGTGAAGGGATGGTTAGATGTTGTTTTGTTTTCAGTGTAACAGGAGCATCAGGAGTCGGAATTGGGAACCGTGATAGGTGTTGGAAAGCTGGTTCAGAGAGCTTTCTTATGACAATGACCAGAAGTGCCGCGTGCACATTTAGTTTGGTAAATTTTATGTGTAATTGACCTCCTCAGTTTCAATCCTAATAAAGCGGTCGCCCATCTTGAAAGTGGACCCAGAGACATAGTCCATCAGGGACGAACTCTGTAATCAATCTTGCTGTCTAGTATCGCTGTGAATTTTTTCTTTTCACTTTTGTTTTGCATCTTACTTATGTTTTATCAACTTTCGTAAAGTCTTTCTTCTCAAGAAGTTCTCTCGGTTTCCGCACTTTAAGTTAACATTCATTTCATTGTTGGCATAATCAATTCTATTTCAATTTTAACATATGATCATTTCAGATCATAAAGTTACCATATTCATTACACTCATAGCATTGTATCTTTAACATATCGATCTTCTTCTTTTTCTGAGGATCAAACTTTCCAAACTTCCCTTTCCTCCTAGCCATGGAACATATGCTTGAACTTGCTCATTTTTAAACTAGTTTATTCAATTTTGCATAGTGACCAAAGTTCATTGAAGGGAGTGGCTTCCTTCTTTCCATAAATTCTTGATACAAATTTGCCCCATTCATCAAGTAGTGCATTGAGCACGATAGCGGTCATCTCTTTATCAGACATTATTTCTCCTACTTCTTGTAGTTGATCTCTTATTTGTGATACCCTTACAAGGTATGAGGCTACCCCTTCATTCTTAAATACCTTCATTTTGTATCATTTTCTTCTCAATGATATAACTTCTCTTGCAGTGCTTACAAAAATAATTCTACCAACTTTTCATAGATATCTTTCGATTTCTCCAACTTTGCTACATAAGGGATGAAGGAATCCTTGATTGATTCTATGAGGATTATTTGAACCCTTATTTCCCCTTTAATATACTTCTATAGTGATTGAGCTTGCTCTTGAGATGCTTTGGAGATTAAACCGTTAACATATTCAATAACTTCATTCACTATGAGGATAAAATCTTTCCTCTTCTTCCATGCAAAGAAATTTGATGACACAACTTGTTTGTTGCTCTCCTTGTAGAATGAAGTCATGTTGATAACAAATTTAGACATAAATAAAAAATACTTATTTGTCAAGTGAAGATGTTTCTTTGAAGATGATATATTCAACTTGATGCCTTCTTGATGATGTTGATAATTGAAGATCCTTCTTGATGATGATTTCTTTCTTGAAGATGTCTTCCTTCTTCAAAGATGACAATGCTTCCTTTTCAAGAGAGGGAGATAGTCTTGATTCCTTTGATGATGATGGCAATGCTTCTTTTTGCTTCCTTGGATGATGATTGTAGAATGTGTGAGCTTCCCAAGAATGCTTCAAGTGTATAATCCTTCTTTGAATGAGCTAGGATTTTTGAGGTCTTCTTCTTCAAAATATTGATCCTTCTAGATGATATGATCCTTGAGATGAGATGGGTAGTCCTATTTGATGTTCCTTAATTCCTTCCTTCAAGATGATGTGTGGATTAGTCCCTTTTGATGATCTTATTGTACTTTTCCCTTAGGTATCCTTCTTTAATTTATGATATTCTTCAAGCTATCTTTCCTTGTTTTTGTCACCTTAGCTCTGATTCCATGTTTAGAAATCTAAGGTTAGTTCAATTAGATGATTTATCTAACCTTGATAACTGCTTATGATGTATTTTTACATAACTTGATTAGCTTCTTCTTTCACTTAATTATTATTTTGTCTTCTATCATCAAACAACTGTCAAACAATGAAGAACAATAAGACAAGAGGACACAAGATGTAGGCTTTGAGCTAGGGCCAAAACCTCTCCTCTTGAGAAAAAACCTCACAACAACTCCTCTTTTTATAGAACTTTAAATGATGAATTCCAAGACCTATGACCCTTGACAAAGACCCCTCGAAGACCAAGTCAACTTTCACAGCTTCCAACAACTTTCTAACAACTTCAACCCCAACAACTTCTATAACAACTTCGACCCAAACAACTTCTTGATTGCAATTTTTGGTTACTATAGAAACTCTAACTCTTGCATGTGTGAAAAATATGGTGATTTCTTCCTTTCTTTTCCTTTGCTTCACTTTTTCTTCCTTCTTTGGAACTCGGCTTGCAAAGTAGACATTTTGGAGCCCTAACTTTGCTCCTTTATGCAATTATATCTTGTTGTAGTGATGTAGCCCTAATCTTCACACGTGTGAGGAGATGATAGCCAAAAAACAACTTTCAAAGACTTCATTACTATCCTTCTTCTAGTCCTCCTATTCTTTGCTCTTTTAGGTCTCTTTTCTTCCTTTATCGAACTTTTTGTAAGTTGATTGGATGGCATTCAAGTGATGTCAATGTCTCTTATATATAGGCTTCTTAGGAATTTGAATTGTTTTCCATGAGGCCGACTTGTTTGATAGGGTCTTGAAGGGTCTTTGTGATAGTTTTGACTTTACAAAAAATTTCTTTACAAGATACAACATGCCCAAAGGGGTCTTACATGTATGACAATAAAAATTTGAACTTCATAATTCTATGACAAACCTAGAAGCACTCAATGGGTGCTTGACCTATAAATAAATTTATCTCGAGCATGAAACCCACACATCAAGAATGATAATAATAAATTTGTTAATTCATGAAAATTTTTGGAGAAAATCACATAGAGAATATTTGATCGATGTGTTTCGAACCAGTGAGTGTGGTTCATCTTCAGGACAAGATGAAGAGACAGATCTAAGATGAAGGTTAAATAAGAAAATAGTTCAACCTAACTGTTAGAGGAAAACAACTATATTTGATTGGGGAAGGAAAATTATAAATATCATATTATAAAACCATTGAAAGACTATATATGATTAGTGAAGGGGATTACTTTAAAATGTTCAAATAATAATAAATAATAATTTAATTTATTTAAAAAAGAATATAAATAAAATTTTATTCATTCCTTATTTATTAATTAATATTATTTGTTTATTTAATTGATTATTAATAATATATATAAAATTAAAAAGTGAGGGGTTCTAAAAAACAAAAAAAAATTAAAAAATATAACTACTTATTAAATAAACTAAAAATATATAAAAGTAAAAAAATATAAATAAATAATAAAAGGGGAAAATAAATAATAATACAATGAGAATTATTTAAAAAAATATAAAAATAAATAAATACACTAAATTTTTAAAAAATTATAAAAATAAAAAGCGAGGGGTTCTAAAAAACATTTTTTTTAAGAATATAAATAAATAGATGTAATAAAAATAAAAATATAACTACTTATTAAATAAACTAAAATCATATAAAAGTAAAAATAAATAAATAATAAAAGGGAAAATAAATAATAATACAATGGAAAAAATGTAAAAGAATATAAAAAAGAAGAACAAAAAACTAAGAAGAGAGGGTGGGAATCCAACAGCTACTAATTTTCTAGCTGTCTTCCCTATTAATGTTATTAGAAGACCTCTCAATTTCAATGGCTTCCCTAAACTTGCGGTGATGAAAATGAGAAATTTTTGCGATGACCTTAGCTTCCTCAATGCATATATGATGCTTGGTCTTCACTGCATGCTCCGCTAAAGCAGAGGATTTGGTCCTCCCATGTTTGATATCAGCCGCATGTTCTTTAATCCTTTGGTTAATAGACCGACCCATTTCGCCAATGTATGAGGTCCCACATGAACATGGGATGACATAAACACCTTTCAAATCCATAGGATTTACCTGGTCTTTAACCGACTTTAGGGAGCTTCTAATGGTGTTGAGGGGTCTAAAGGTTGAGGGAACATTATGTTTCTTCAGGATTCTCGCAATCTTGTCTGTCGTTCCTTGGATGAAGGGGAGGTGAACTCCTGAACGTCGATCAATCATGTCAGTCTTAACCCTAGGACCCTTACCAGCTTTGAGGAAAGCTTTAACACCCTGCTGCCTGCTATAACCATTCTGAACAAAGACATTAAGAAGATGGGACTTTTCTTTAGAAAGGTGGTCCTCATCTGAAATCCTTAAAGCACGGGTGGCTAACGTGCTGAGAACACCTATCTTCTGAGCAGGAAAATGATGGGAACTTGCATGAAGATATTGCTCAGTATGAGTCTTTTTTTGATACACCTGATGGGAGAAAGATCCATCAACCTTTCTAGAAATGAGGACATCAAGGAAAGGAAGACAACCATCAACTTCTCACTCCATGGTGAACTTTATGGAGTTAGACTGACTATTAAGATGCTCGAAAAAGCTATCTAACTTATCTGGCCCGTGTTGCCAAATGGAGCAGGTGTCATCAACAAATCTTTTCCAAAGCTTAGGTTTAAAGGTAGCTGAGGATAAGGCCTTGGATTCAAAGTCTTCCATGAACAGGTTTGCAACAATAGGGGACAATGGGGAACCCATGGCCACCCCACAAGTTTGTTCATAGAACTCACCTTCAAAACATAAAAAAGTAGAAGTGAGGCAAATCTCAACTAATCTAGCAGTGTCAGGATCAGTAAGGCGAAAGATGACATCAAGAGCTTCCTTGATGGGGATGTTAGTGTACAGGGAAACAACATCAAAACTGACAAGCCTGTCTCCAGGATCAAATTTCATATCTTGTAATTCACTAACAAATGATGCAGAGTCTTTGACAAAGGACTCAGTTCGACCTACCAAGGGCTTAAGCTTTGTGGCTAAGTATTTAGCTAAAAGATAGGTAGGCCCACCTATGGTGTTGACAATGGGTCTAAGGGGTGCTCCTTCTTTGTGAATTTTAGGGAGCCCATAGATCCTAGGGGTGATAGGGTTACTCTCAATAAGCTTATGGCTAAAGGAGCCAACAATGCTACTGGATTTAATGGCAAGAGCAACCGACCTAGAAATCTTTTTCAAGGGATTCTTGTCAAGCTTTCTGTAGCTTCTGCTGTTGTTCAGGTGATCCAACATTTTCTTCTGGTAATCATCCTTATCAAGGATGACAACAACCCCACCCTTATCTGCTTTTAGAATGACGATGTCTGAGTTCCTATTCAAGGATTTTAGGGCTTCAAACTCTTCCTTACTGAGGAGGACCAAATCCTCTGCTTTAGCGGAGCATGCAGTGAAGACCAAGCATCATATATGCATTGAGGAAGCTAAGGTCGTCACAAAAATTTCTCATTTTCATCACCGCAAGTTTAGGGAAGCCATTGAAATTGAGAGGTCTTCTAACAACATTAATAGGGAAGACGGCTGGAAAATTAGTAGTTGTTGGATTCTTGCCCTCTCTTCTTAGTTTTTCCTTTATATATATATATATTCTTTTACATTTTTTTCATTGTATTATTATTTATTTCCCTTTTATTATTTATTTATTTTTACTTTTATATGATTTTATTTTATTTAATAAGTAGTTATATTTTATTTTTATTACAGCTATTTATTTATATTCTAAAAAAAAAATTGTTTTCTAGAAGCCCTCGCTTTTTATTTTTATAAATTTTTTAAAATTTAGTGTATTTATTTATTTATTTTTATTTTTATTTTTTTTAAATAATTCTCATTGTATTATTATTTATTTTTCCCTTTTATTATTGATTTATATTTTTTTAGTTTATTTAATAAGTAGTTATATTTTTATTTTTATTTCATCTATTTATATATTTTTTATTTTTTTTGTTTTTGTTTTTAGAACCCCTCGCTTTTTAATTCTCTCTCTCTCTCTCTCTATATATATATAGTCTCATTTTTAATCACATAATAAATAAATAAATAATATTAATTATTAATAGTCAATTAAATAAACAAATAATATTAATTAATAAATAAGGAATGAATAAATTTTTATTTATATTCTTATTTAAATAAATTAAATTATTATTTATTATTATTTAAACATTTTAAAGTAATCCCCTTCACTAATCATATATAGCCGTTCAGTTGTTTTATAATATTATATTTATAATTTTCCCTCCCCAGTCAAATATAGTTGTTTTCCTCTAACAGTTAGGTTGACCTATTTTCTTATTTAACCTTCATCTTAGATCTGTCTCTTCATCTTGTCCTGAAGATGAACCACACTGGCTGGTTTGAAACGCGTTGACCAAATATTCTCTATGTGATTTTCTCCGAAAATTTTCATGAATTAACAAATTATGGATCACAGAAACTTGAATTCGAATAATAAATTTCTTTTCCCTTTAATATCAAATATATAAAATCATGATTACAATAAACATTATGAACACCGAACTTAGTTACACATTTCAACAATAGCTCTCCATGCATGGTGAACTCCACATATTCATGTGGGGAATTCATCAATGATGCCCTCTATTTCTTTTTCTATCAAACATAGTAGTAGAATTCCTAATGGGTCTCCCCGGTATAAATTTTCTTTCATAATACAATATTTACAGCCTGTAATTTTCAAGATCTTAGTTTTGATTTCTCTAATCCAAGTGGACAACTTAGATTTTACAAATAAAAAATTATATTTTTATACCATACCGACAATAAATATTTTTCCTGTAATTTTAGGAAGTTTCCTTGAATCAACCCTTCATCTATAAACTCTTAGCATTCTTTATTACTCAAGTATGCAACTAATAAAACTAGATTAATTCCTAGTACCTTATAGTTTGATTCAGCTAAGATTTTAGCTAATCCTTGGCTGTCCCTTAACTAATCTAGTGGGCTTTATTTCCAAATCAAATTCCTGAATCCTTGCAATCCATTTCCCCTTTTCCCATTGTTTTGTAATTGTGTAAGAATAGTTTTAACAAAGATGTTTGGAACATAGAAAATCACCTCAGAATGTAGTAGATAAGTTTTAGAAGCTCTCAAGGATTTTAATAGAGCATATGCCTATTTTACTAAAATATCATACTTCAATTCGACATCCCTCAAAACTTTGTTGAAGAAAGCGATGGGTTGTTTTTGACCTTCTTCATTCTTATGTAGCAACACTACTATAGCTGTATTTTCTAATGTGAAAGAAAATAGAAAGGTTTGGAATAATCTAGACTTACCAATACTAATTCTTCTCACAAGGCCTTCTTGATTCGATTAAATGAAGATCTTGCTTTAGGATTCCATTTTACCTGCTTGCCTTTCTTTAACCTGTTAGTCACCTTTTTAATAATTTCAACTTAATTTGGGATAATCTTAGAAGAAAATTGATTTACCTAGAGAAGATTGAATTTTATTTTTATTTTTGGGAAGGCCAATATTCCTTATAGCCAAAAATCTTCCAGAGTCAATTTTTACTCCATCTTTTGAAACAATATGTTCCAATAGCTTACCTTCTTCTAAAGAAAAATGTGACCTTTTAGGATTCAACGATAAGCTATACCTTTTGCGCTTTTGAAAAGTATGCTTAACATGCTTCAAATGTTCTTCATGAGACCTAGAAAGAAATAGTAATATCATCGGAATAAATCACCACAAATTTATCACACTCATTTGCAAAGGCTATGTCCATTGCATGTTGAAAGGTGACCCCTGCTTTCATCAGACCAAACGACATTTTTGCATACATGAATGTTCCCCATGGCATTGTGAATGTCATTTTGGTTTGATTATATGGATGTATAACAATATGGTTGTAACCAGAGAAGTTATCAATTGACATTTGTAGAAATTTCACCTGTAGATCAAACTGGTAATGCAATGTACTAAAGCAAAACACATGATCTACTTCTACAAAACATTAAGTGGAAGAAAAATCGATTTCATGAGCAACATCAACCATAAACACATATAATTGATCAAGAGAAATAATCACGCATAACACAAATATATCACTGAGGAAAGCACCAGCATAAAACCCCCAACACTGTATTATCAATCAAGTGGAAATCCTCTTTTGTTTACAAAAAATATCAGCTCAAGAGCTATCCTGTACTCTCTGCAATCAAAAGATGAAGATCATAGACTCACTATGCCTCAATATGTAGGCCTCAAGTCCACCAATCCCCTATTTCCTTGTGCAATTTTGATTGGGGTCCAATTCATAACATGTGAGCATTGGCCCCAAATCATACCTGCTGTCAACCATAGGTCCAACTACGCAATCCTTGAGGACACTAGTTCCTCCTGCATGCAAGGAATATTCCATGGGAAGATCCAAGCATCTGATAGTACACTGTCCCTCATCTGATCTCAACTGGGTCTCTGACAGAACTGACATGCAACAGTTATCCATGAGTGAATCCTCAGTTATCTAAAATAATAGTTGTCACATGCATGCAAGCATTAACAAACTATATTTTATTATTTTAACAACTTGTTAAAATAATCTAACTAGACTTGACTAGTTAGAACTAAGTCAACTGATTCTCTCATTATAGAACTCATACTTAATTCCTCAATCAGTGGAGAGAATAAAGGATAAATTCCTCAATCAGTGGGACAACTAATTTGCATGTTCTCACAAAGACTTCAAGTTTAATTTTTCCAACTAATTAACTCATGGAGATTAATCAGTTAATATTTTAAACTGTTGTTAAGACCAAATTCGATTTTACTTCCTATAGATAGACTAGGGACTGTTATAAATATGAAGGGACCCAGAAATGCTATTTTGAGCAGTTTCACCTCTCACCCAAGGTGGCCAATGACCTCACTGGCCAAACTGTTATTTTTAGACATGCTATTTTTAGACATTCTATTTTTAGCACATTCTAAATTTAGCATTTCTTGCTGCCCACTTTTCAACAACATTCGTTCTAATCTTTCCAATTTTTGTAATATACTATGCATTTTTCGCAACGAATAATTATCCTTGAGAGAAACTTTATTTAAAATTCTAAAATCAACACACAAACTTATCTCTTCATTTTTCCTCCTAACAGGGACTAGATTTGCAACCCATTTTGAGTATCTTAAAGGCACAATGATATTTGCATCTACAAATTTTTTACCTCTTTTTCAATCATAGGTAACAATAATGGGTTAACATGTCTAACCTTTTTCTAGAATGGTTTTACCCATGGTTTCAAAGGAATCCTGTGTTGAATGATAAAAGTATCATATGTTTTTAAATCTTTGTATCTCCATGCAAAAATATCTACGTATCGTTTAAACAATTCCACATACCTTATTTTATATTTCTTAGGCACTAATTTTGACAATTTAACCATTTTGTGTCCCTACTCAGTTCCCAAGTTGCCATCCTCCATATTTTCAAGCTTTATTTGTACACCTGCTTTCACGGGAACATCGTTTTGATCCAAAAAACTTTTCGAAATAAATCAAACACATAATAACGTTGTTAGTTTTACGTTGCAAAATTTTATGATTGGCAATGGAATCCTTCCACTTTGGTTCGATATCATCCATTTCTAGCCCCCCTTCTTCTAAAAATTGATCAACATGTTGGGTTGTGATTCATGAGGCTTCAAGTTGCCTCAAAATTCAATATTCCCAAAATTAGATGAAAAGGTCGCCATGAAAATAAGCTTGACAGAGCTTTCCAACACAACTTGAACGGGCTCAAATGGAATTCATATGAGAAATTTATTGTGTTAGGAAGTTTTGAAAAAACAAGCAAAAGGAAGGACAAAGGTGACACATGGAATCCCTTTAGGGTGAAATGTGGCAGGTCGTACGAAGGAAATTTTGCACTATATGATGCTGAAGTGGTAGAATGTATGATGATGTGGCATATTATATGATAATGTGGCATTTGAGTTAGCATGATAGTTGGTAGACATGTGGCAGGCTCTGGAAGAGACACATGGCATAGGAGCTGACTAGGCAGATGATATGGAAATTTGACTCAATAAGTTAATGTAGCAGGGCTGACAAGCTGGGGTGATTGTGTTCCAAGTAAGGCTAAGAAGGTTTGAAGGATGGTTGAGCAAATTGGAGGTCCAATGAATTGAAACCGTAACCTTCGAGTTCCAAGTGGATGGGTTAACCAACATGCCAACGATTTGTTGTTACGGTCACATACCAAATAAAATATTTAAGGTTTTAAAATAGTTACGGATGGAGCCAACGGGGCTTAACCCCGTGACCTACAATATGAGTCACAGTTTGTGAGACGGGGAGCTAAAAGAATCAACCATCTAAGGGGAAAATGGGGACCTCGCTCTTAACTATCAAATATCACTGAGTAGATTGCTTATGGAACATGGGATGGGAGGGTAACACATTAACTTACTCACCAACTCATAATGATCACTACTCTAGTGGATAACATACAAGGCTAGCCTAATGAACTACGAATGGGCGGTTGAAAAAAGGACTAAGGATCATCTATATAATATTTATTCATTATGATAGTTACCAAAAAAATATAGCAAGCCTTGGAGAGGGAAACCCTACAAGACAAGAGCTAGACAAAGTGTTGACAATGGGGTAGAGGCCCAATGTCACCTTAACCAAAAACCCCTACTCTTTATGGACTTTCACCAATGGGAGGAGTCTTGGTAGGAAGAAGGTTACTTGAATAGATATGTTAGGTATAAGGCATAAAGTGATCAAACTAGAGCTCATTCAAGATAGAGGCTCAACAATGGTTCAAGGCTTCAAAGAAACAAAAACACTCTTAAAGAAAAGTCCGAGAAAAGAAGGCTTGAGAGTTAGGGCTTTGATATTTTTCGATGGTAATAGGTAATATTCACAAAGTCAAGGTCGAGGATAAAAGGCTTCTTATTTTATACCTCAAAAAATACTAAGCTCATATAACCTTCAAGGAAGTCCTCAAGTTAAGGGGAAAAGAACTAGGGTTTCCTTCTTGGATCAACACCTAGGGAAAGCGATTTTACGGATGAAATTTGAGTGGATGCCTGCAAACTTAGAGAATAGGTAGCATACACCCTAAGCTTGATGTTTAGGCTCTTAGATCACCAAGAAGCCTCCTCAATAAAATTTTGTTGTAAGCCCTATATTTTCGCCCTAACCTTAAAAGCACTGATTTTGGGGGTGTTGTCTCACAAAATGTCTAGGTATCATGACAACAGCTAAAATCAGGGGTTGTTACACTGATCCCCAATCACTCTATTTGAGTTTTCTCCCAATAGCAGACTAAGGGGGTTAGACCCTATGGAAATGGAAGGAGAAAAGATTAGTTGGGAACCAACCAATCTGGGAGACACAATTAAGCAACCAATACCTGTTTAGATTGAGCAAGATTTTGAAGGATTCAATTTAATTTGAGGAAAATGATACCAATGTCTTGTGGAGTCAACTATCTTGTGAATGAAATAAAGTCCAAATAATGGATGAGAAACTGTTGTTGAATGATTCAACTATCTTATATGCAAATGCAAAACTTAGAGCTATGTGAAATGTAGGGACTTTGTTAATTTTAGTTAAATGAGGGCCTAAAATATGAATTATTCTGAGTTATGATGTGAGTTTTATTTAACTTAAGTCTCTGGAAATGGTGATCTTAATGTGAAAACAAGTATTTATACCAATAATGTAAAATGTAAAATCTGCACAAATAATTACCGAAATGTACAACATGACTGAAATGTAAAATGTTGGAAATAAAACACTTAACATTCAGGAATTCATTTGCATAACGTGCTCAATCAAAGACATTAGATGCATAAGTAAAACTAGATTAGTCCTACTTGCATAAACATGTAAAAACAAATTTATTTAAGAAATTAAACTAAGTTTTTAAACTCAGATTGCATCAATGAAATAACAGTCTAGTAATATGCTCTTAAATCAAATGTTAATGCCAGCAATATAGTCTAAACCAGCAGTCCTATAACCATGCAATATTCAGATTTTTTCTATATATGACAGTAGAAAATTCACATGACAAACTAATGACTAAAAATTCAGAAAAATTATGAGTTTAAATATTTCTGATCTACTGATGTATTTGGTCTAAAAACTCATAAATAAATTACTAAAAAGCAGTGAAACAATGTTAAGAAATTTGTCAATTAGCATGCAAAAATTTGCTAAAGATAACTTCTATTTTTGAAATGACAACAGTAAAAAATGTAAATTAAATTTGCTACTAATTTTAGCTAATTGAAAATCTATGCTAGTGTTAGCCTTGCTTTCAATTAGATAAGATAAATGAGGAAAGGTTAGAGGGTGTGCACTAGTCAGCCCCTAAGGGCTTGAATCTACTTGGAGATATGCTTCCCAAATCACTGAAAATCCTTCAATTCTAAATGCTAAATTCAAAAGAAGAAGAAAAAATTGAGAATTTTTTTTTGAGAAAATTTTGTTAAAAAAATTGTTAAATTTTGTTAAAAAAATTGTTAAATTTTTTGCTAATTTTATGGAGAAAATTCGTGAAAAATTTATGGTGAAAGAGGGAAGGCTGAAAATGGAGGGAGGCCGAGAATGAAGAGGGGAGGCTAAAAATGGAGGCTGGAGATGGCCAACGCAAGGCCTCAAGGCCCAAAAAAAATTTGCCCACGATCTTCTTGAAATCTCTCTTCAACCTGCAAACAAAATGGAGAGGTCCTCTGCGGCCTAGATTTATCTCCAAAATCCACAAAAATCGCCTGTAATCCTCAAATTTGTTCATGCACAAACAAAAGATAAAAACCCAAAGCATATATATACAAAAATATGAAATACCCAAAACCCCATTGAAAAAAAAAAAACTTGATATTTACAAATCTACAATAATATTCTACAGATCTATCAAATCTGCAGATATTAGCCAGATTTAAACTATTTTGCACAAATTTAGAAATAATTTGGAAATTTTAAAGAGACACAAGCCCAAGAAAAACCTTGCAAGTAAAATATTTTGTAAGATGACTTCATAAATTAAAAACAATGGGCTCTTTAGATTCTGTGATCTGAGAGTTAGTTGATCCAGCTAAGGATGTCCCCAAATGCCCAAATCCTGAATGATAACTTTTGCAAACTTAGACATGATTGTTAGATTAACAGAGATAAACATATAATCATAAAATCGTCAAGAAATAGAGATACCTGCTACTTCTATCAAATCAAAATGATATTTTAGAAAGTCAAAAAATATGTGCAAGATACTTGTGCACAGATCAATCCTCAAATACTATTAACCAACAAACGCAAATAAAAAGCAACAGAGTATTAAGAACAGTATTACCACATAAATCTGAAAGAGGAACACCACGGTCTGAAATCCCAAAGTCTTTGTGTTTATTAACTATACAAAGTTACAAGAGATTTCTTAGAGCAAGTACACAATTCAGAAATTGGATCCAAATAATGGAGAGAGACCTCTAATTTATAGAAAAAATTTCCAACAGCTAGTTAGCTTGATTCCCGTTAAAACAATCTCAACCATTGATGAAGATCAAATAATCTTTTAATCATCACTGTTGAAATAAAGTTACTTTTTGAAGAAATTCAAATTTCACTTTTAATTAACTCAAAAATGATTATTTTGAGTTAATTGCCGCAAAAAGTTGGCTTTGACTTAACTTCTATGGCCCAGGGGTTCAAAATATCTTGAAATTTTCAATATTCCCTTGGTCGGGGACCTCCAAAAATTAAAAACTTTAAAACCCACTAATTTTAAATGTTGGAGAATTTAATTTTTTCTTAGGACCTAAATTAATTAAATTTCTATTTAACATTTTAATTTATTTTAGCCAGAAATTTTAATTAATTGACTCATGAGGGGATTATTAATTTTTCCAACCCTCTAATATTTACCCATGGTGTCTAACTATGAGAGACCATGCACTAAATATTTTTTACATGAATATTACATTTCTAACCCATGAAGGGGGGACACCCATTCGTTATAGACTCTCAACATTTATCCATTTCTGCGACACAAAATATGATCTAGTAGGCTAAGTGACTTATAATAAAATAATCTAACCAAATAGTTAGAATTATTCCCAAATCATTTTTACAGAGACTCGATAAAAAACACTAGGACTCATTTAAAATCCTGACGACAAAATCTACCCTAGCTCTGGGGTGAGGCTGGAGGGAAAAACTATGTTGATCATCCGTGTTTAGAAACACACATGAATAAGTGAAACTAAAAACCTCCTAGGATAGAAATCATCATCAGAAAAATAAATTTACCTAGGTTGTTAAATACATTTGTCTTACTAGGATCATTTACATTACAAAATGCAGAATGAGTTTACAAAACTCCAGTATACATATAGCTGATAATGATGAATCTATGGATCATCTAAGTGCTCGGACATGATTGAAATCCATGCGCGAAAAAATGTACAACTATGGAGTAGTTGACATGGAGTGGTCAACATCTGGCTCTAATTGGGGACATGTTGCTTCATCGAAGGAATGTGAGAATCCAGAATCTGCACCCAAAGAAAACGCAGAATGACATAAGTAGCGTCCATTCAAATATAATCCAAAAATCATCATATAACATTAAGTACATGGAATAAAATCTCATCAACAATTTTATTAACATGAAAAGTAAATCTAATCCCAAAACAAAAATGAAATGTTGAAATGACAAAGTGGAAATAAATAACAAGGGGTAGGTTTAGAAATACAATACAGAGGATGCCTTATGGCATCAGATGTGTTCAACATATTGCATACTGAGCATTTGTTGACTTTCAGGCAGATCAATGGGTTGTTTCTCGGATGTGCCATGTGCAATCCTACATATCGAAGGACTTTGTCATATCCAAATATCAAGTTGTTCTCGACCATGAGATGTATCAAACCTCTTCGTTCTTCTCTTTCGCTTTGTATGTTTACTTTCGTTAGGATGTGATGTTGATGATGATGTGGTCAACGCACAACTTCCTTCTTGATTTGAAAAATGATCATATGGAAAATTTTGAATGTTCAAGTCTTTTGTGACCTGCGCTTCTTTATTTTCATGAACCTGATCTGTTATGACTGGTGGGTCAACTCGTAAGCATCAACCTAATTCTTATCAATTTCCCTTTTATCTGGGCCACCTTCAATTAGCCCCTTTTCAATGGAACAAATGACCTCCTCATAATTTGATGGAGCTTGTTGCAGCAGATAGAGAGGCTTATGATCTGTCGACATTTCCTTGTTTCTTTCATCCTTTGAACCATGTTGAAATTCCTGTATCTGTATCTTTTCCATTACTTGCAACTTATTCTGAAGAGTGATCTTTTTAATTGTTATGACATCCATCTAGTTAGAATGTTCAACCTTCATAGAACTGACTTCCTTGGCATGGTTTTCCTCCATGATCAATAACTTATTCTGAAGACATATTTGACCAACTTCCATATCTTTTATTATTTTGTCATTATCTGCTTTTATGGTCATCAAGCAATTTTGCATAGAACTCATTTCTCTATAAAGCTTAGCTTTCATGGTTTCCATTTCCTTATCATGTTTTTCTCTCATGACAAGTAAACAGTTTTGCATGGAAGTCATTTCTTTGTCATGATCTGCTTCGATGGCTTCTATCCTATTTTGAAGATTGATATGGTTAACTTCCATGTTCTGAACAATTTGTGTATAATTGAGTTGTATGTCCTTAATCGTCTGAGGATGTTCATGATATTCTATAGGCAAATGATATTTATTACCAAGAACATTATTTTTACTTCTCACCCCTTCCATTCTATTATCTATGATTTTTTTGACAACATGGCAAGTAGCCTCTTCATGAAGAACATTACAGGCCCTGCAATAAGGCGGAGCCTCATCCACAAGATTGGTAGATTCAAGTGGATTTGGTGGTCTTATGCTCATTAGATGGGCCTTTCTTATGCCATGAATTATTATTATTTCTAGGTTAGAAACTTTGTGCTTGAGATATTTCCATTTGGATCAACCGAGCCTACATGGCACTCATTTCCTTAGCATGATTAGATATTAACTTAGTTTGATTAAGTTCCATGCTTTCAAGTTTCTGCATCAGTATTTGCATAGGGTCATCATCAGATTCATTGGATCCTTTTGATTTACTTAGACCCTCATCAAAACCTAAAATTTCAATCTTCCCATATGCTTTCTTATCCTTTTCAATTTCCTTAGCTAAAACCTAGGCAACCTTATAATCATTAGTTTTAGCTCGCCTCAACTCATAAGAAGTATCAACATCAAAGGCATCAACATAAAAATCCAAAAGAGACCTGGTAGGAGGTCTATAATCTTGAGGTAATTCTTTAATAATACCATTAAACCTCTTATTAAATTCCTCTATAGTTTCATTTTCTATCTTCTCTATGACGTAGATAGCTTTAACCATATGTATTTCTTCTCTTTTGTCTCCATACTTGTCCTTAAAGGCATTAATAATTGATTGCAATGAATTAAACGAATTATCAAGGTTTTCTGAAAACCAATCCAGAGCATCTTCCTCTAAGGAAAGGACAAAGAGGCTCATTTTCACATCTTCATGATTATAGTCAGCCCCTCTAGTATATTTACCCAACCAAGAGCTAAAATATTTTAGATGAGTCATAGCACTAACCACATTATTTCCTTGGAAAGAAGGCAACTTGTCAAGGCCATTGTTAGGAAGGTCATTTGGATAACCTTGAATGTTAGCAAAGTTACAAGGGGCGAACAAGTCCATGATGTCTTGTTCAAAGGGAAAAGGAGGGGCCAAATGGATGCTAGAGAGATAGATCATTTCTCAAGAAATCAATAGATCCACAAGGAGCAAGATTCTAGGAAAAATTCTTGAAAAAAATGAAAGAAGTGGAGTCGCCACTTGAACATGAATCTATCTCCAAGATCCAAAAGGCAAAAACTAAAAGGCTAGTCATGGAGAAGCAGCTGGATATCGAGGAGGGCTTCTTGTATGAGAAATAATGGATGAATAAATGTAGTTGCCACCCAAACAAGAAACCAACCGAAATTTCCAGGTGCTAAAGGTGCAGATAGAGAAGATGAAAGGATTAGTGAGAGGAAAAAGATAAGGTGATGAAAAGATGAAGAAATATAATGGCACCAGAAAATGTGGAATTGATGGGATAAGAAATGATGAAAGATTGAGAAGATAAAGATGATTAAGATGAATGTCGCAAAGCCAAGGTCCAATAAATTGGTCTCCAGCAATGGCGCCAAAAAAGGTTGTGCCGCTTGATGGGCTAATGAATGGCAGAAGAGATTAGAATATTAGAAAACATGTTGTGAGGACCAAGGATTAAAAAACTCTCCCCAACAATGACGCCAAAAAATGTTGTCACACAGAATGTCTAGGCATCACGACAACAACTCAGATTGGGGGTTGTCACACTAATCCCTGATCACTCCATTTGAGTTGTCTCCCAATAGCATACTAAGGAGGTAGACCCTATGGAAATGAAATGATGGAAGATTAGTTGGGAACCAACCAATCTGGGAGACACAACTAAGCAACCAATACTTGTTTAGATTGCACAAGATTTTGAAGGATTCAATTTAATTTAAGGAAAATGATACCAGTGCCTTGTGGAGTCAACTATCTTGCGAAGGAAATAAAGTCCAAGTAATGGATGGGAAACTGTTGCTGAATGATTCAACTATCTTATATGAAAATGCAAAACTAAGAGCTATGTGTAATGCAGGGATTTGGTTAATTTTGAGGGCCTAAAATATGAATTATTATGAGTTATGATGTGAGTGTTATTTAACTTAAGTCTCACAAAAACGGTGATCTTAATGTGAAAACAAGTATTTATACTAGCAATGTAAAATGTAAAATCTGCACAAGTAATCACTAAATGTACGACAAGACTGAAATGTAAAATGTTGGAAATAAAACACTTAACATTCAAAAATTCATTTGCATGAGGTGTTCAATCAAAGACATTAGATGCATAAGTAAAACTAGATTAGTCCTACTTGCATGAGCATGTAAAAACAAATGTATTTCGGAAATTAAACTAAGTTTTTAAACTCAGATTGCATCAATGCAATATCAGTCTAGTAATATGCTCTTAAATCAAATGTTAATGCCAAAAATATATTCTAACCAGTAGTTCTTATAACCATGCAATATTCAGATTTTTCCTATATATGATAGCAGAAAATTCACATGACAAACTAATGACTAACAATTCAGAAAATTTATGAGTTTAAATATTTCTAATCTACTAAAGTATTTGATCTAGAAACTTAGAAATAAATCATTGAAAAGCAGTGAAACAATGTTTGGAAATTTGCCAATTAACATGCAAAAAGTTGTTGAAGATAACTTCTATTTTTGAAATGTATTGCAGTAAAAAATGTAAATTAAATTTGTTGCTAACTTCGGCTAATTGAAAATCTATGCAAGTGTTAACCTTGCTTTCAATCGGATAAATGAAATGACGAAAGGTTAGAGGGTGTGCACTAGTCAACCCTTAAGGGCTTGAACCTACTTGGAGATACATTGCCCAAATCATTGAAAATCCTCCAATTCCAAATGCTAGATTCAGAAGAAGAAGAAAATTTGAGAAATTTTGTTGAAATTTTGTTAAAATTTTTGGGAATTTTATGGAGAAAATTTGTGAAAAATTTATGGTGAAATAAGGAAGGTTTAAAATGGAGGGAGGCTGAGAATGAAGAAGGGAGGCCGAAAATGGAGGCTAGAGATGGCCAGTGCAGGGCCTCAAGGCCCCCAAAAAAATTTGCCCACAATCTTCTTGAAATCTCTCTTCAACTTGCAAACAAAATGGAGATGCCCTTCGGGGCCTAAATTTATCTCCAGAATCCACAAAAATCACCTGCAATCCTCAAATTTGTTCTTACACAAACAAAAGATAAAAAAAACCCAAAGCATGTATATACAAAAATATGAAATACCCAAAACCCCAATGAATTAAAAAAAACTTGATATTTACAAATCTACAATAATATTCTACATATCTATCAAATCTGAAGATCAAAGTCCTCTATTAGCCAGATTTAAACCATTTTGCACAAATTTAGAAATAAATTGGAAATTTTAAAGAGGCACGAGCCCAAGAAAAACCCTACAAGTAAAATGTTTTGTAGGATGACTTCATAAATTAAAGACAATGGGTTCTTTAGATTCTGTGATATGAGAGTCAATTGATCCAGCTGAAGATTTCCCCAATCGCCCAAATCCTGAATGATAACTTTTGCAAACTTAGATCTGATTGTTAGATTAATAGAGATAAAATAATAATCATAAAATCATCAAGAAATAGAGATACCTACTACTTTTATCAAATCAAAATGATATCATAAAAAACCCATAAATTTGTGCAAGATACCTATATCAATCCTCAAAGGATATTAACCAACAAATGCAAATAAAAAGCAGCAGAGTATTAAGAACAATATTACCACATAAATATGAAAGAGGAACACCATGGTCTGAAACCCCAAAGTGTTTGTGTTTTATTAACTAGAGAAAGTTACAACAACTTTCGTAGAGCAAGTACATGATTCAGAAATCGGATTCAAAGAATGGAGAGAGACCTCTAATTTATAGAAAAATTCTCTAATTGCTAGTTGGCTTGATCCCCGTCAAAGCAATCTCAACAGTTGATGAAGATCAAATAATATTTTAATCATCACCGTTGAAATAAAGTTATTTTTTTAGAAAATTTGAATTTCACTTTTCATTAATTCAATAATGATTATTTTGAGTTAATTGCCGCAAAAAGTTTACTTTTACTTAACTACTATTGCCCAAGGGTTCAAAATATCTTGAAATTTTCAATATTCCCTTGGTCGGGAACTTCCAAAATTTAAAAACTTTAAAACCCACGAATTTTAAATGTTCGAGAATTTAATTTTTTCCTATGACCTAAATTAATTAAATTTCTGGCTTTATAATTTTAATTTATTTTAGCGAGAATTTTAATTAATTGACTCATGAAGGGATTATTAATTTTTCCAACCCTCTAATATTTACCTATGGTGTCTAACTATGAGGGATGATTCACTAAATATTTTTTACATGAAATATTACATTTCCAGCCCATGAAGGGGGAACACCCGTTCGTTATAGACCCTCAACATTTACCCATTTCTGCGACAAAATATGATCTAGTAGACTAAGTGATTTGTAATAAAATAATTGAACCAAATAGTTATAATTATTCCCAAATCACTTTTATAGATACTCGATAAAAAACATTAGGACTCATTTAAAATCCTAACGATAAAATCCACCCTAGCTTTGGGGTGAGGCTGGAGGGAAAAACTTTGTGGAACATCCGTGTTTAGAAACACACATGAATCGGTGAGACTAAAAACCTCGTAGGATAGAAATCATCATCAGAAAAATAAATTTACCTAGGTTGTTAAATACATTTGTCATACTAGGATCATTTACATTACAAAATGCAGAATGGGTTTACAAAACTCTAGTGTACATATAGCTGATAATGATGAATTTGTGGATCATCTGAGTGCTCAGACATGATGGAAATCCATGCGCGAAAAAATGTACAACTATGGGGTAGTTGACATGGAGTGGTCAACAGGGGGAGAAAACTATGGAGAAAATTTAGGATTTATCAATAATGACTTGGACTAGTGCCTTGTCTTTTAGACGTGTGGAGTCAAGGATTAAATAGATAAGTTAGATCCTTTCTTTGAAGCTAAAAATTGATGCCCTAAGTATTAACTTTTAGCATTTACCCACCTCAAAAGAAAATGGAGTTTGATGGAGAGATACAAAAAATTCCTCCACTAGTAACATTCATTACATGTTGTACAATGAATAACATATGCAATACTCAACTATATAGCCTTTCAAAATTAATTTTCAAAAATTAGGGCACAAAACAACATAACCTAGAAGTAGAAATTATGTACATTAAATAATTTTAAGATAGAAAATATTCATAATCCAAAGATATAAATACATGTAGTAAATCCATCCATTATCCAAAGAATTAGCTCCAAAGACAATAAAAAATAACTTTCAAATATCAAAATGCATCCAATAGATCTCCAATAGCCAAGAAGGAACAAGTGTGAAAATCCTCTAAGAGGTAAAATTCCAAGTGTGATGATGATGATGAGAGACTCAAATGAGCTCTCATCTATATATACATGTCTAATTAAATTTAATACTAGCCTAAAGACCCTCTTAGTTATCAAATGATGGAAAAAAACTAGGCGTGGTGACAAGCCAACCACATAGCTAATGTGAAATAATAAATATAAACCCACAAGAGTGTTGAAATGTTGACATCATCACTTCATGGGCCTCTTGAAGGCATGCATTGAGATCTATTTGTGCTAAAGTGAGTCAAGAGGGCTCCAAAAGTCATCTACTAGGGGTTGATGCCTAAATATCCATGCAAATCATTGTGCGGACCCCAGTTTTGTGTTTGGGACACAAAATGGGTCTCATGGATCTCCTAGTGATAGAATAGCGTAGATCTACTCCAAGGTTGAGGGCTTGAGGAATGGTACTATCCATCCTATGTCTCAAAGGGCGAGACAAACCTCATCTGGGTTTCAAATTAGCTACCAAAACATAGGTGCACTGCTAAGTCGGTTGGGGGCATACTGATCTAAGTGAATCATCTCATGAATAATGTGGGGCAACTCATAGATGATTGCGGTGTTGTAGGTGCCCATGGAGTGGAATTATGATGCTCTGCAAGTAACATGAATCTCATGGATCTCAATGCTTCACCTGGAGGGTGTCATATGCTCCTCTAGTGGACTCAAGCCCCAGTTAAGTTTCCCATCCCATGATGAAACCATCTTCCAATCACACATAATGTAAAGTGATATGTCTTCACTATTAGGTACAATAATTCATTAATGCATCTAAGTGAACCAAGCTTGTTAGTTAAGGGCACATTAAGACTTCATATGGAGCTTATCTTCCACATTTAGGGCTTTGATCTCGAAGTAGTGTTACATCCCTAGGTAGGAGTGGTTAATAAATGATCTTATTAGGAATTCCCCACCTCTAAGGGGTAAGACATGTCCGTAGTACATCCTTCAATTAATAGGTTGCATGTGAATGATGATGAAATGAACGTGACACTGGGGTCACAAAGGCCAAATTCCATGGGTAAAAAGATATCAATGATGAGGGACGTCCACATATTGGGGATATAGATGTGAGGAGGGAGAAATCATGGTTACATGAATTACCTCGAACTTTGTTTTTCCACCCTTCTTTATTTTCCTTTTGCCTTTTCTTGATTTTTTTCTTTGTATTACTATGCAGGGCTCTTGGAAATGAGACCATGTTGTGAATGATGCATAACAATTACTACCCCCTTAAGGTGGGGAATTTCTTCATCCATCAGGAGTTGAGATGTGCATGGGTTCCTTTATGATGTGAAAAGGCACTCATGGACCCAAGGAACTAGGGTGATGGCCATAATGATAAGGGGTAGATCTCTTGTTTGGTTTTTTCCCACGTGCTATATTAAATGTCTCAGCCATCATTTGCATTTTTTGAACTTATTTTTCATTTGTTTCTTGTTTTTTGCCATGATATGTTTTTAACTTTCTTTTAGCAGCATCAACCTCAGGGGCAACATTTTCAGGCCCTGACCAAGATATGTGGACAAGGGAACAGGGTTGGGCCTATGCCTTGTGGACCCAATGGTCAGGTGGACCTAGAGAAGGAAAATGATGAAATAGGACTTGTAATGTGAAAATGAGAGTGAAAAATGTGAAACGGGAAAACGAGACCACACTACCAAAATCAAGTTTTCCAAAGTAGTTCCCTTCCTAACGCCATAAGCAAATAGGGGAGATCCCATGGGAATAGGATTGAAGATTAACCCCCCATTTTAGGTGAGTGAACAAAACCATGGTCAAAGTATTTCCTTCTTCCAAGTCACCCAATAATCCACGCCCAAAATGGCCAAATGAAAAATAAGCATAAGCACCCGATTTCACAAAGAAAAATATACCTTTTGGGTTGGATTTCCCACATCCTAACATATTCTCTTAACAAATGGGTGAGTAAGCATACAATTGATGTAAAGAGCAGAGATAAAGTGGCACATCACATGTGACGAGGTGACCCTTAAGGGTTGTTGGTTGTTGACTGGAAGAAGATGAGTTGGAGAAAATATATCCTAGGGGTCCCCACTTTTGGTGGGTAACATTTGGTGCCAACCGGGACATGAGCTCACCATAGAGCACATGATCCATGTACTTGAACAGGGAGGTCATAAAAATTTCAACAATCTCTTGGGACGTAGACCTGTATCCTGCACACCATAAAACAAATTATTGGAAGCATGTGCACTGGGCGTACTCTATCGCTTATGTTTTTCATCATACATAAAACTAAATCTATGCTAAGATGCAAGTCGAATTTAAATGAGAACATGATATGTTGATAGTGACTATGCAAAATGATATGAAATGAATCTACACTATCATGTAATGTTAGAATACTATGCATATGTTAAGTATACTCATATAACCAATGTAACCAACATATTATTAGATCCATATCATTCCTCTTATCCTTATGATCAATCATGAGATAAATCCAAGAGCAGGTATAACATTAATCATATGCAAGATCACAAGGGTGGGAGGTGGGAAAATAAGGTGACCCTATTTTATGAAAAGAAACCATGGATGCAAGGGAAAAAGGAGAATCATGCATGCACCATCGGATCATTCCCTCAAGTTTGAATATAGAGAAGTGAACAATTAAGCTCAAGCACTCCTTCTCAAAAACCTCCTTTGTGATGCAACACTTCATGGTGTCCTTAGGGACACGATAGGAGGGATGAGGGAATGGTTGGCCTGGAGGATTATGTTAGGTCCCTATACTACTAGTGTAACCCCTTATTGTTATTGGTACAACCCCCTTATTGTATTTTTGTGCCCATGTAGTCCCCATATTGTTATTATTGTGCCCCATATAAGCCCACTAGTGTTATTATTGTGCCCTTACATTATTATTGTTATGTCGGCTCTGATTATATTATGACCCCTTAGACTCCTATATATAGAAAGGAGGTCTTGTCATTTGTATCATGGAAGAATTGTTCATTTGTGTAATGTAAAGGAGGTTTCCCCCTCGAAGAGGCTTATTTCTAAGGTGTTCATCTATCTTTTCTATCTTTTTGTGAACTGGTTTCATAACATTTGGTATTAGAGCTTTGGATTCTAGGGTTTCGCTGCTCCAAACAGGTCATCGTGGCATTTGCGCTATAACTTTTTTCTGCGATGTTTCCGATGCTAAAAGAAAAACCCATTTGGGCTGAAATCATTCTGAACCTCGGGTCCAAATTTTAGAGCTTTTTGTGGAGATATAATATGAGGAAGTTGGCCTTTTTGCAGAGTCTCGAATTACATTGCAAACAGGTGACCTGGGGAAAATAGTCATAACTTTTGTTTTGAGCATTAGATTGAAATTTCATAAGAAGTTACAGAAAGAGGACGGATTGTAGTTTCCTGTGTATATTTTTCAGATCCTAAGGTCAAAACAGTGACACGTGGCACTTCATACAAGTTCGCTCTTTTGAAAAGGTATATAGTCAGGTCATCTTGGGAGATTGTGCATAACTCTTTCTCGGATAATCTAAATTCGATCCGACTGGTGGCATTGGAAAGAGGACGCAAAGGACTACTGCAGGTCACAATTTTAGAATTGGAAGATCCGAAATTAAAGAGATACATTAGATGCAATATCGAGCTCCTACAAAGTGAAAAAAGGTGTGTAGATTTTTTTTAAATTTTTGCATAAGCTTGGTTTGAAAAATTAGTTTGAAGGAATTCAAAGGGCATAGTGAAGCATTATTATCGGTAATTGATGCCCCGAAGAAAGAAAATGGAAACACCTAGTAAGAAACTTGAAAGCTCTAGCATGAATCATGAAGAAGAGGAAGAAATGCAACATGATATATCAAAATTATGAGACCAAGTGCAACAAATGTCACTCGCACAAAAAGTAACAGAATCTAAGATGGATGGTTTAAAGAAAGATGTAGAAGCTAAGATGTATGGCGTGGAAGCTAAGATGAATGGTTTACAGAAAGGCGTGGAAGCTAAGATGGATGGTTTAAAGAAAGGTGTAGAAGCTAAGATGAATGACGTGGAAGCTAAGATGGACGATTTGAAGATAGATTTGAAGACAGATTTGAAGACAGGCATGGAAGATTTGAAGATAGATTTGATAAAGTTTCTACAAGAAATTCTTACTAATGATGAAAGGGTAGTAAAGGAAACTCATGATGAAAACAAAATAAATGTTAATCATGATTTCATAGACTCTAACGTTGGATCGAAGAACCACCATGTTCCAAAGATCGATATGAGGAAGTTTGATGGCAAGGATCCCAGAACATGGATACTACAGATGGAGCAATATTTCGATCTCCATAATGTGCAAAACACACAAAAGGTATGTATTGCAACATTATATTTGAACCAAATTAGTTTATATGGTATCGATGGCTTTGTTCTCGTAAACAAATCGTCACTTGGGCAATTTTTACAGAAGAAATGACAGCACATTATGAGGATACAAAAAGCAACACTTTTTTTAGCCAATTGATAAATCTCAAACAAAATGGTTCAATGATGGAGCACATTGAGGACTTCCAAAAATTGAACATAAGGGTAAAATATATTCCAGAGGAGCATAGTATTGATGTGTTCTTAGGGACTTTAAAGGATAATATCCAACATGAGGTTCGCCTTTGGGAACCTGATTCATTGGAGAAGGCATTCAGGTTAGCAAGAAAAATGGAAAGCAAAATTATGGCAACCAGGAAGCCTACCACTCACGACTATAAATATGGAAGTGTTGTTTCCCCTAGCCTTCCACAACCTATAAGGTTGACACCACAACAATTGGAAGAAAAAAGAGCAAAAGGGCTTTGTTACAATTGTGATAGAAAATACACTAAATGTCATAAGTGTGTTGAGAATAAATTATTCTACATAGATTGTGAAGAGGAGGAAGAAAAGGAACAAGAAATTTCAAAAGAAGAGGATATACTCCAGAAACAAACCCTAGATAAAGAAGAAATGAATCCGGCCATATCTTGTAATGCATTCGCTAGAATTACCACTCCTCAAACTATCAAGATAGAAGGACATATCAAGAAGGAAAAGGTAATAGTGTTGATTGATTCAGGAAGTACCCACAATTTTATTCATTGTAGTATAGCAAAAGAATTGAATTGCTTCTTATATCCAACACCAGAGTGTCAAGTGATGGTTGCAAGTGGAGGAACCATAAATTGCTCTGGAAAGTGCCATAATATCAAGCTATCCATGGGAGAATATGTATTGAATAGCCTAATGCTTTCCATTCCAATGGGTGGTGCTGATGTTGTACTAGGAGTCCAATGGCTACAATCCTTGGGTACAATAACTTTTAATTTTCAAGAACTTTTCATGAAATTTTCTGCGGAAGGAAAGGAAGTTGAATTAACGGGTATTGCAGGGAAATCGGGAAAGATAATCATCTCTAACGGTATGACAAAGCTTCTAAAGAAGGAACAACGAGGTGTAATTGCACAATTATGTTCACTAGATGTTTCCACATCGAAATCATCTATTTCTCTGAATCTCCAAAAAGTATTGGACAATCATTCCAAGGTACTTGAGACTCCCAAAGGTCTCCCACCTATTCATGATCATGATCAGCTATTCAATTGATTCCAAGAAGTGTTCCTCCAAACATCAGGTTGTACAGTTATCCCTATGCCCAAAAGAGTGAAATTGAATGTATGGTTGCAAAAATGCTAGAGGCTGGTATAATTCAACCTAGTCAAAGTTCTTTCTCTACTCTAGTAGTATTGGTGCACAAGAAGGATGGATCTTGGCGCATGTGTCCAGATTATAGGGAGCTCAACAAGCTCACTATTAAAGATAAATTTCCCATTCATGTCATTGATGAATTATTGGATGAATTGCATGGATCAATTTACTTCACCAAGTTGGATCTTCGTTCAGGATATCATCAAATTAGAATGAAGACTGAAGACATTCCGAAAACAACATTTAGAACTCATGAGGATCATTATGAATTTTTGGTCATGCCTTTTGGCCTTACCAATGCACCTTCTACATTTCAAGGTTTGATGAATTCCATTTTCAAACCCTTCCTTAGAAAATTTGTGTTAGTATTTTTTGATGATATACTAATCTACAACAAATCTTGGAAGGATCATGTTGAACATGTTGACAGGGTGCTCAAACTATTGAAGGAGAAACAATTATATGAAAAAAGCTCCAAATGTTTCTTTGGAGTACAAGAGGTGGAATATCTAGGTCATATTGTATCTCATGAAGGTGTTAAGGTAGACCCTAGCAAAATTAAAGTCATTAAGGAATGGAAAATCCCCACATCCATAAAGCATCTGCGAGGATTTCTCGGGTTGACAGGGTATTATCGCAAGTTTGTTAAGAATTATGGGAGAATAACAGCACCTCTAACAACTTTATTGAAGAAATATGCATTTTCATGGACTACAGAAGCAATAAAGACCTTCGAACATCTTAAAGAGGCAATGTGCCAAGCACTGGTATTAGCTACACCAGAATTCAAAAAAACCTCTATTGTGGAATCTGATGCTTTAGGAAATGGAATTTGTGCTATTTTAATGCAATATGAAAGACCCATTTCTTTCGAAAGTCGTCCAATCAAGGGAAAGTATTTACACAAAGCTATTTATGAGAAGGAAATGTTGGCAATACTACATGCACTTAAGAAATGGCGACCTTACCTAATGGAAAGACAGTTCAAGGTAAAAACGTATCATGATAGTATTAAATACCTTTTAGAACAAAGATTATCCTCTGAAGAGAAACAAAAATGGGTCACAAAGATGTTGCGTTATGACTTTGAAATCATCTACAAAAGAGGGCAGTAAAATGTTGTGGCAGATGCACTCTCAAGAAAGGATGGGGATGTGGAAGAATTGTTGTGCACCATTTCTATTATCCAACTAGATTGGATAAATGAAGCAAGGTATGAATGGAAGAAGGACGAAGAAGTGTGGCCACTCATTCAAAAGTTGCAGAAGATCCCAGTTCAAACAATATTGCCAGAACTTGACGAGGAAGGAAAGATCATATTGGAGCCTGGAGCAGTCATAGAAACAAGGACCCTACAACTACAAAATCGATCAATTTCAGAGTATCTCAGCAAGTGGAAGAACTTACCCGCTGAAGATTCCACATGGGAGGAAAAGAATTTTATGCAGAAGCATCAAGAACTACTCAAGCGTTGAGGACAACACTTTTTGAAGGATAGGGGCATTTTAGGTCCCTATACTACTAGTGTAACCCCTTATTGTTATTAGTACAACCCCCTTATTGTATTTTTGTGCCCATGTAGTCCCCATATTGTTATTATTGTGCCCCATAGAAGCCCACTAGTGTTATTATTGTGCCCTTACATTATTATTGTTATGTCGGCTATGATTATATTATGACCCCTTAGACTCCTATATATAGAAAGGTGGTCTTGTCATTTGTATCAAGGAAGAATTATTCATTTGTGTAATGTAAAGGAGGTTTCCCCCTCGAAGAGGCTTATTTATAAGGCGTTCATCTATCTTTTCTATCTTTTTGTGAGCTGGTTTCATAACAGATTATAACAACTAGGTTTTTCATTACAAGGATCATATTGAAAAGATGCATCCAGCATAGGCTCATCATTCATAAGACTAGGGTGCAAGGATGGCTCAAAAATATCAAATATCATATCTTCTTGATGACATGGAACATGAGGAAAGACAAGGTGTGAAAATTATATTTGCAATTAATATGGTTATTATTCTCCTATCTTTAAACAAATTATTTACTGCAAACAATGAATAAAACACAATTGCAAATTTCACTAATTAAATAAATTGGAGAAATTGTGATAAGAAAACCAATCACAAAATGGACAAAATGTCCTTGGAAAAAACTCTGGAGGGAAAACCAATTCTTCAGATATGAGGGTTTTATTAATATTGTTCTACAAATTATGTAATTGATAAATATTACAATTGCTTATGAAACCATGACGAAGGTCCATCAAAATATTCCTTCACCTCCATAGTTTGATATGACCACTAGAGTGACGACCTCCCTTTGCAACTTGACACGACCTTTCCTGCAATACGCATTGTTATTCCTACAATCGACCTTTTCCTGCAACTGCATTGATTTCCTGCAATTAACTCTTCAACTTGAAATCTTGATATGCTAAACTGGAAACTCATACGACCTCTCCTGGAAATCTTGAACTTTCTGTATGCAGAATAACTCTAGGAGAATTCCTCCTCTGAATCTCATAAACTTGAAGAATATTGATGAAAGAAAACTATGCAAATATTTATTGCTTCAACTATCATTGAAACCCCCACTCGTGTCAAACTTCGTGCTATCACTGCACCCTCTTCACTTCAATCAATTGATCTCTAAGACTTCCCATCGATTTCCTTTATAATCTATCATTGAGAAATCAACAACCAAGATCTATATCTAAAATGATATATTCAATGACTAAGATCACTTAGAAACTTTACTAGAAGTATCTAGCAGAAAATCAACCATGTATCAATTATTTCTAATTAATTAATCTATTTCCCTAAGTAGAAACTTAGTAAAATAATTTAAAAAAAATGATTAATTAATTTAGTTAAGATGTTTCCATTCAAAATAATAACTTGGGCTTGGAGATATTTTCTTCTCTTGTGTTCCTAGCCTCATTGGCACCACTTGAGGTTGGAACACTTATCTGAGCTACATCAACCAACACTCCCTCTTAGCGAGGAAGGTGTTCTACATTCAACACCATCATGCTTCGTGCTCGCATCTGGAACACTTATCGCCTTGAGTACCCCATGGCCCATTTCACTATGCCACAACTCTCCCAGACTGCTACTACAAGCAATGAGTGAAAACTCATCCTCCATCCATCTAGAAAGATCTTATGTGATTGCCCTTGTCTGCTTCTCACCCTTCTTGTCACCTTTCTTCTTCTGCGGGAAATTGTTGCGGTAATGGCTAAACTTGTGACAACCATAGAACTTGATATTCAACATGTCCTTATTTTCCTCCTTGGAGTTGGATCCTTTGCTGGATCGCTTCTTCACTTTTCCCTTGTTCACTAGAGAAACATTTTTGTTTCCATCTCCCTTCCACTCAGAACTATTTCTAGTAATATTGTTGCCTTTCATAAGGCTTGGATGAAGCTCTTCCTGTGTGAATTTGTTCCACAAGTGTTCCCAACTAGGAAAATGAGATTCTCCAGTAACCACTTGCACAAAAACATCCCACTACTTCTGAAACCCATTCAGGGTTGTTCTCACAAGCTCTTTGTCCTCAGCCTTCTCTTCAATGGATTCTAGCTCATCTCTAGCTATCCTGATGCGAGTTAGATAATTGGCAATGTTTTATCCCTTATTTTGTCTAGTTCTTATGATCTCCTCTCTTAGGATAATCTTTTGATTCATATTCTTATCCTAGAAAAGTTTGTCAATGACATTTGACACCTTCTTGGTTGGTTGTATCTTCTTCCGCTAAATGTGCATATATAATAATACACTTGGCCTTGAACCCATGTATAATAATACACTTGGATTTGGAATCATCTTTCTGGTACTCATGCAACATTATAGAATCTGTTGGTACAACAATATGTGTTGTAGCAAACTCCTTTAGTCCATGCTCTTTTATATAAGAAGGCACTGGATTCTCGAGACACCAAAGTCAGATGCACCATGCAACCTATCTTGATCCCTCAATCCTACTAAATCCCTCGAGATAAAATAAAAATACTCTTCTTCCATCTAACAAAAGTAATTGGAAAACCTCCCGGTCTTCGTCTGTAAGCGATCTTGACCCTTTCCATCAATTCGCTTGGCTATCTTGCAAATCAATTTCCTATAAATTTGCACTTCCTGTAATTACATGAATTTTCCTTTTCCTGCAATTTTCGTTTCCTGTAATGCACCTACAGGAATTCACTCTTCCCTTAATCATGTGAACTTCTTGCAATTCGCACTATTTGCACTACCTCTAGAAATGGGCTATGGAAATTCACATTGTTGAACTCAACCTACCTTATGCAGAAAATAACACTGGTAAAATTCATTCAAGTAATTCTATAAATAGATCTGGATATTAAACCATTGGCTTCCTCTTCCAAACCCCTACGTTGATCTACTTTGGTAAACCCCTGCACTTCAAATCTTCTTTGGTACCATGTGAAAATTATATTTGCAGTTAAACTGGTTATTATTCTCCTATCTTTAAACATATTATTTGTCCCAACAAATTATTTACTACAATAACAAATAATACATAATTGCAAATTTCACGAGTTAAATGAACTGCGGAAACTTTGATAAGAAAACCAATCAAAAAATGGACACAATATTTTTGGACAAAACATCCCTGGAAAAAACCTTGAAGGGAAAACTAGTTCTTTAGATCTGAGGGTTTTATTATTTTTCTACAACAAATTCTACAATTAATAAATATTACAACTGCTTGACAAACCACAGCAAAGCTCTGGAAAAATAATTCTTCACCTTCGCAGGTCGATTTGACCACTAGAAGGCTCACAACCTCCCTCTACAACTTGACATTGCCTTTCTTGCAGTTCGCACTCCTATTCTCACAATCTACAATGAATTCCTGCAATCCCACTGATTCCCTACAATTCACTCTACAACTAGAAATATCGGTCTACTAAAATGGAAACTCGTACGAACTCTCCTGGAAATATCATATGGCCTCTCCTAGCAATCTCGGTCTCTCCATTTGCAAAATAACTGATCATTCCTCCTTTGAATCTCGAAAATTGGAAGAATATTGATGAAAGAAAACTCCGAAAAGTATTTACTACTTCAACTGGTGTTGAAACTCCCATTGGTGTCAAACTCCACACTATCATTGTGTCTTCTTCACTACAATGAATTGATCTCCAATATTTCCCATCGATTTCCTTTATAATCTCTCATTGAGAAATCAACGGCTAAGATCTATATCTAAAATGATCTAATCGATGGCTAAGATCACTTAGAAACTTTATTAGAAGTCTCTAGAGGAAAATTGACCATGTCTCGATTATTACTAATTAAATAATATATTTCCCTGAGTTAAAACTTAGGAAAGTAATTAAAAAACCGATTAATTAATTTAGTTAAGACATTTCCATTCAAAATAATAACTTGAGCTTGGAGATATTTTATACTCTTGTGTTCCTAGCCTCATTGACACCACCTGATGCTAGAACACATGTCTGAGCTACATCAACCAACACAAGGTTCCTATCAACATCATCATTGGTATCATAAATTGGATCCTTGTCGAAGGAATGGCCACTAACATCCCATTTCCCTTCTTCTACATGCAAGAACTCGGAAATGTCAACTTCCAGGGGATCAATGGGATCAACCTTTTCAAGGTCTTCAAGGGAGGGGCTACTCTCAACTTCATTCTCCAAAGAGACATCTTCATCAGGATCCTTATCATGCTTCTTCTCAAAATCACCCTCAATATCTTCACTAATGCTTTCATCCTGATGATCTAGAAAGGACTCTTTCTCATGGTGTTCTTCTTCAACTTCTTCACTATGGCAAAGAAGACCCTCTTCTTGGAGAGCAAAAATAAAAATCAATTAAAAATATAACATCCTCAACATGACTTCTTGGTCCCCAATACTTAAGGAATTCTTCAGCAAGAACCCTAATGGAAGGGATACTCTTTGGTCTACATTGTTTAAGCCAATCCCTCCAATCTTCCCCAAGGGAATCAATGAAAAGCCACATGAGAGCATCTTCATGAACCATGTTGATTTTAGAAGTGTACTTGAGGAACTTGACAACATGATCCACGACTGAAGAAGGATCTCCATTGAATTTGGGGGTATTTTTCCTACAATTTGCATCCCACCAATTTGGATATCCAGGAATTTCCTTGACATCCAAAGCAGGGAATATCTTATGCAAACCCCAAGGAACCATTGCCTTGAGTCTTGCATAATGTACAAAATGGGAGTCACCAGGGTGAAATCAAAATGCCTTGAGAGATGCTTGCTTCACCCTACAAGCATTGACTTTGACGTTCAATGAAGAATAAGGGCTTCATTCTTCTAATGGAGTCGCCAAATGATGATCTATATTTTCATATGGGGACAAGACGCATGTTTCGTGTCCCTAGAAATGGCACTGAAAATGTTACTAAAAAATCTAACAATCCTTGGAGATGGAAACCGTACAAGACAAGAGCTAGACAAAGTTCTGAAAATGGGTAGAGGCCCAATGTCACCTCATCCAAAAACCCCTGCTCTTTACGAATTTTCACCAATTGGAGGAGTCTTGGTAGGCAATATGTCACTTAAATAGATATGCTAGGTATAAGGCACAAATTAATCAAGTTACAACCCATTCAAGAGAGAGACTCAATAATGGTTCAAGGCTTCAAACAAGCAAAAACACTCTCAAAGAAAATCCCTAGAAAAGAAGGCTCAAGACCTAGGGTTTTGATATTTTTTTATGGTGATAGGTATTCACAAAGTCAGGGCCGGGGAGAAAATAATTCTTATGATTTACTTCAACAAGTAATAAGCTCATATAATCTTCAAGGAAGTCCTCAAGTTGAGGGGAAAAGAACCAAGGTTTCCCTCTTGGAGCAATGCCTAGGACAAGAGATTTTATGGATGAAATTCGAGTGGATGTCCACCAAACGTGGAGAATAGGTAGTCAAGACCATAAGCTTGATGTTTAGGCTCTCATATCACCAAGAAGCCTCCTCCCTAAAAATTTACTGCAAGCCCTAGATTTTCACCCTAGCCATAAAAGGAATTAGACTAGTGCCTTTTCCTTTAGGCATATGGAGTCAAGGATGAAATAGATAAACTAGATCCTTTATAAGGAGGCTAAAAATCGATGCCATAGGTATCAAATTTTAACATTTACCTACTTTAAATGAAAATGGAGTTTTATGGAGAGATTAAAGATTTCCTCCGCTAGGAACATTCATTACCTGTTTTACAGTGAATAACATATGCAATACTCAACTAGATAGCCTTTCAAAATTAATTTTCAATAATTAGGGCACAAAAAAGCATAACCTAGAAGTAACAATTCCATACATTAGACAATTTTAAGATATAAAATATTCAATTGCAAGAAAACATGTAGTATATCCATTCATTATCCAAAGAAGTAGCTCTAAAGACAATCAAAAATAGCTTTCAAATATCAAAATGCATCCAATAGATATCCAATAGCCAAGAAGTAATAAGTGTGTGAATCCTCTAAGAGGTCTAATTCCAAGTGTGACAATGATGAGAGACTCAAATGAGCTATCATCTATTTATACATGTCCAATTAAGTCTAATATTAGCCTAAATCCCCTCTTAGTTGTCAAATTATGGGAAGAAACTAAATGTGGTTACAAGCCAACCACATATCCATTGTAAAATCATAAAGATAAACCCAAAAGAGGGTTGAAAATCTGACGTCATCACTATGTGGGCCTCTTGGAGGCATGCGTTGAGCTCTCTTTGTGTTGAAGTGAGTCAAGAGGGATCCAAAAGTCACTTATTAGGGGTTGAACCCTAGATATCCATGCAAATCATCGTGTGGGCCCCAGTTTTGTGTTTCAGACACAAAATGGGTCTCATGGGTATCCTAGTGATAAAATAGCTTAGATTTGTTACAATGTTGAGGGCTTGGAGAATGGTGCTATCCCTCCCATGTCTTGAAGGGTAAGACAAAACTCAAATGGGCCTTGGATCAACTGTCAAACCATAGGTGCACTAATAATCCAACTGGGGGCATACTGGTCCAAGTGCATCATCTCATGAATAATGTGGGGAAAATCGCAGATGGTTGTGGTGCTATAGGTACACAGGGAGTGGAATGATGATGATTTGCAAGTAACAAGAGTCACATGTCTCTCAACACTTCACCGAGAGGGTGTCATATGCTCCTCTAGTGGACTCAGACCATAGTTAAGTTGCCCAGCCCATGATGAAACCACATGTCAATCACACATAATCTTTAGTGCTACATCTTCACCATCAGGTACAATAATTCATTAGTGCATCTAATTGAACCAATCTTGTTAATTGAGGGCACATGAGACTTCATATGGAGCTTCTCTTCCAAATTTAGGGCTTTGATATCGAAGTAATGTTACCTCCCTAGGTAGGAGTGGGTAATAAACAATCCTATTAGGTGTTCCCAGCCCCTAAGGGGAAAAACATAGGCCACTGATGTCTCAACGCCAAATGAAATGAGTACATGGATATCAATGATGAGGGACATCCACATATTGGGCATATATATGTGAGTAGGGATCAATTGTGGTTATATGAGTTACCCCAGCCTTTGTTTTTCAACCTTTCTTTATCTTCCTTTTTTCCTTTTCTTGATTTTTTCTTTCTATTACTGCTCGGGACTCTAGGAACTGAGAGCATGTTAAGAATGATCTATAGAAATTATTACCCCCTTAATGTGGGTTAATTCATCTCCCACTAAGGGTTAGGACATGCATGGGTTCCTTTATGATGTGAAAGGGGCACTCATGGGCCCAAGGAACCAGTATGATGGCCATAATTAGAAGGGGTAAAGCTCATGTTTGGAGTTTTCCCACATGTTATATTAAATGTCCTGACCATCGTTTTCATTTTATGATCTTATTTTTATTTAATTTATTTCTTGTGGTCGTGATATTCTTTTAACTTTCTTTTAGTTGCAACAACCTCTAGGGAAACATTTTTAGGCCCAACCCGAATATGTGGAAAAAGGGAGGATGTTGTGTATGTGCTTTGTGGACCTAGAGAAGGAAAATGATGAAATAGGGCTCGTAAAGTGCATAGGGGAGTGAAAAATCTGAAATGGGAAAACAATACCACACTACCAAAATTGGGGTTTCCAAAGTAGTGCCCTTCCTAAAACCATGGGCCAATAAGGGAAACCCCATGGGACTAGGATTGAAGATTAACCCACAATTTAAGGCGAGGGAAAAAAACCATGGTCAAAGCCCTTTCTTCTTCCAAGTCACCCAATAATCCATGACCAAAATTCCCAAATGAAAAACAAGCATAAGCAACCAATTACACAATGAAAAGCATACCTTTTGGGTAAAATTTCCCACCTTCTAACATGTGGTCTTGACAACTGGGCGAGGAAAAATACAATTGATGCAGGTAACAGAGATAAAGTGGTACATTACATCGGTTATGAGGTGGCTTAGGGGTTAGTGGCTATCGACTGGAAGAAGATGAGTTGGATAAAATCTCTCCTAGGGGTCCCCACTTTTTGTGGGTAACAATGCCCATACCAAAATGGGGATTTCCATGGGCTTGACCACATGACCTGCCCCATTCAAACAATAGTATAACCAATATACCATACGTCTCGGATGTTTATTGGGTTACATATTATTTTATATTTTAATGTATTCAATGTGGTATGATCTGAACGTAACCTTCACAGGCTCGACCCTGGAGTTGCAGATCCCCAAAGCTTTATATACCAAAACTTATTCCAAAGCACCAAAACATGTTTTTGTGTATATATGACCGAACCTTTGCATTTTAATCCATATTTTACACTATTTATGATATAAAATTCAGTCTTTTCCCCTTTTGGAGAGTAGAAAGACGAAGAGGCTTTTGATAGATGTGTTCTGGGTCATTGTGCAACTACACAAAGCGAAGTGTTTAGACAAAAAGGTTGAGCATCTACATACATTTGTAATTTTATCACTATGTATGTGATAAATACACTATTTGTGTGCCCTTTTGGAGCATAGAGAAAGGAGAGAGTGTTTCCAAGGGTTTTTAGAGGGTATTGTGTAGTCGCAGAGCAAAGAGATATCTTTTGAGATTGAGGACTTTGATGTAAATTTCGTTATTTTGCATCTTATTGAAGAGGCCTCTCAATTGGAAGTGAACTTGGAGATGTAACCAACATTGGGTGAACTCCATTACAATCTCGTTGTGTTCTTATTTGTTTGCAGTTATCTATTTTTGTTCATAGTCCTTTCAAATATTTTTATGAAGTTTGGTAATTCACATTCTATTTAAGAAGGAAAATCATAGGCTCATAAACATAATATCTTGATCATGTTTGGTATCAGAACTTAGCGACCTAGTTTGATTTGGTTTTTGAGTAAGGACGATTACCAATTATGAGCTTAAGAAAGGAAAAGGTGAACTTGAAGCTTACAATCCATAAGTTGGTTTAAGGAGCTTCAATCAAAGAGGAGAGATTATTTTGAACAAAGTTCATATATGTAGAAAATTACTCAGAAGATTTGAAGTATATAAATATCCATGAAAGGAAAAATATATTTATATAAGAATATAGAGAAGATATGAGATGATTTGGAATTGTAACAAATGAGGGTCTGCTTATATACCTAGGCAGGTGCCCCTTTACGAACGGTCATGTCCTGAGGGACATGCATTGTCACACGGAATAAGTCGATCTTGCGGACAAGATAGACCTTCCTAGAATCTAAAGAAGACCTAATGACAAGCAAACCAACCAGACACTATCTTTCTCTAAATATGCTTTAATAAACAATGGCAAACAAGTGTTTTTAGGGCCTACCTTAGGTCTAACGCAAGTTTGTGGATGCCCTCGCTCCTTCGATCCAAATGAGCTCCTTTGTCGCAAATCTGCAAACACAAACAAGGCAAACAAATTAAATAGCACCTGAAAAGCCAATCGCATAAAACATATTTAACATGAAAGTCAAGGAGTCCATGAAACAAATAACATGAGATACTTGTTGAGAAAAATGAGTTTGATTGTATTAATTCAAAAGAAGAAGAACTTTACAACCTTTGCCTTGATGTTGTACAAGCTCCTCCCAGGGTCCAGCAAGAAATCTCCTCTACTTTGACAAGTTTCACTCACTCCCCAATGAAGCCAAAAAGGTATGTGATCTCTCCTCTTAAGCTCAACTAGGAAGTCTTGATTTCACCAGCATTTACCCTCAAAAATGTTCAGCTTCTAACCTCCTTAGCAACCAGCCCAATGCCTGTATTTATAGTGCAATGGAGGGAGGTTACTAGGTCCTCCTTCAAAGGGATAAAGCCCTCTTTCAAAGGGATAGCTCCTCTCATCAAGGGATTAGCTCCTTCTCTTTTGGGATGCATGAACCACCTCAGAGTGAACAATCCACGTCAAAATTCCTTCTAGAAACCTTTAGAATTATCCCAAAGTGAGTTTTTTAAGATAAAACTTGCGCCTTCTGATTTTCACAGGGGTTCGCACCTACACCGTTAGGGACAGAGCGGGCAGGTCCGCACTTTTTGTACACAGAAGGTGCGGGACCGCAGGTGACAGTGAGAGAAAGTGCGGAACCAGAGTTTCATTGATTTTTAATGTCTTTCTCCCATTTTCAAAGCTTGATTTGAAGAGCTGAGGTCTGAGACTTGCTTAGGAGGACAGTACAAGTGATGATAGACCCATACTGACTGCAAATAATCATGGTGACGATATTTTTGTGTAACAGATTGCCCCCTAAAGTGCGAAGTCTGTAGTAGATGAGGATTTCTTATCATTTAGGAAGAGTGAAGTACTTTATCATTTCGAGGATCATCTTGTGGAGAGCCTGGTTGGAACTTGTAAAAACATTCAATGCAAGAGAGATATATATATATATATATATATATATATATATATATATATATATATATGAGATCATATCATCGCTGAGGTAGGCATTCCCATACTCAGATCAAAACTGACTAGAAAACTAACTACTGCTCTGATACAGGAATGATCTTGTAAAACATCACAAGTATAGACTCATGTGGACACAGTATGGACGCAGCCATCTGTTTATGAATAGTCCATTATATAATGAATACAAAATTCCTCGCAGCCTGGATTGTGGAAACTAGATCCAGGGTCTTCATTTCTATTTCCTGAAATAGTACGATTCTATCCATGCGAATGAATGTGTTGATGTCAAACATGGTAGAAACCACTTGATTACCAGTCAATGATGTAAACTGTTAACAAGTGTGAGAGAAACCACCAGTGATGTCAATGGCTCTCAAAGTACCCAGCACAATCCATGAGATGCGAATAAATGTGTTGATGTCGAACATGTCACGGAATCCTTTGATTGAAAGTCAATGATATAAACTGTCGTCAAAGGCGAGAAACCTGCCATTGAGGCATGCAGATCTCAAGGTGCTGACGATTCCTAGATCATCTTTCTAGATAATGAGCTAATGTCGATAGAAAGCGATCCGTCGTAGGCAAGCCCACAACACGAAATCATAGATCAAGTTGAAGAAATTTAGTTGCAAGGAATGACTCAGGGATGGTCAAGATGGATGACAGATATTTTGCAGATGAATGGCTTATTGGCAGTGACCTCTTGAACACATAACGACACGACAAATGGTTTGGTGACAATTGACCCAAAGTTAATACCCAGAAACCGGCTGAAGACTTTCAATGTGGTTTGATCAACTGTTAGGCAAAGGATTTCCCAACCCAGGTGAATAAAAGTGTCGTGTTCAAGAGTGGTTACAAGGCATGACAAACAGGCTCATTTTTCTCTCTTTTCCCCCACCATTTCTGGCAAGTACCTCTTTATTTTTGACAAGCTTGAGGAGGATAACATTTGCTTGATTATAAGCTCATCCTTCGGATGAGTCCAACTTAGTTTAAATTCGAACCCTAAGAAGGAGTGGTTCGTTCCTGTTTGTAATTGAACAGGTCCTTTACTGTGAAATTTTAAAGAGTCCAGTATAGGAGAAACTCGGCGTTTTTCAATTTTAGAGAGTCTGAAAAAACTTAAGAAGACTCCAGGGTTGACCTTTTTCGTAAATTTGTGTCCCCCAAACCTGAAAAAGTATAAAATAATACTTGAGAGAACCGCTTGATCTTTTACGACCAAGGAGTACTTTTCATCATTAGTGCCTTTGACCCGAAAAAGTAAAAAAGCGATCAATGACACATCGTTTTATAACCGATATCGAATTTGAAACAACAAAAATCTGGCAATCTTTTCATGTTTTTTACGGTCGGAAAAGAGCTGTAAGTGGACCGTCTTTTAATTCCGTTTTAACGAGTTTAAAAGAAACACTTGGCAATCTTTTCATGTTTCAGGAGTCAGAAAAGAGCTTAAAGGTGACTCTACATGTTTTTTCGTTGAAAATGATAGATTAGATTTCGCCTAAATAATCCTTTATTCTGCACAAAAACACAAACATTACTCATACCTGTTTGAAATAGATAAAAATGTCGCAAAAATACCTTTTCAAAGTGAAACATAAACAAATTTGCAATTTATTTACTTAAAAAACTTATAAAAAGGGCCTTTGTTAATTCATTTTTATCGTTTGCGTTTGGGTGAGAAAATAGTGCTTTTGCTCAGAAAACTTCCCGTGAAGATTGCGGAAAATCCAACCGTCGGAATCGAACGCCGTCTTCTCCAGGTAATCCACATCATCCCACTCTTCATTTTTAACCGTTTAATTTTTTGTTTTAGTAATTTATTTCATTTTTGGGAGGGTTTTTAGGCACAAAACCCGCGCACGGGGGCCCGCAGGTTTACCATTGCGGGCCTGCAGACCCCGACTTTTTCTCCATTGGGAAAAAGCTCGGGGTTCGCACCTTCCATGTAGACAAAGTGCGGTCCCACGCACTGTGTCTAACCCGGAGGGTATGGTCATCGTCGCAAGGGTTTTTAACCCAAAAATTCTCAAAAATGGACCACACAAAATAATTTCTAGCATTTTAATTTGTCTTTATACTTGATGCAGAGAGTACATCATGCTAGATTGGCGTGAACGAGAGCATGAGGACGTGGATGCTGCCACATGGAATCATCAGCCTTCACTTGATGCTTTGAGGGCGTGCGGTTTGTACAAATTCTGGGCCATTCCTGGCATGAGGGCTCAGGTGGATTTCTTACAGTGGTTGGTTGACAGATGGAGCATACAGGACCAGTGCTTCTTCATTGGTGGCCACCAGCTCGAAATCGAGCCGGCGGACATATATTTCTTGACTGGTTTGCCTAAGAGAGGCGAAGACTTGACTCTGTTTGGGGCTAGGCCAGGTGGCCAATTTGTCGATAGCCTCAGGCTAGAGTACTGCAACAGCCAGGCTAGAGACAAAGGGATAGACATAAAGACCATATCCCATCCTGATCTCATGGTGATTGTGTTCACTGTCACCAGACTTTGCAGAGCTGCCGCATTACATATTGCCACCGGATCCCAGATGCGTATGGCAGTTGATTGCTTTCGAGGCATCATCTTCAACTGGTGCGATGCCGTGTTGGCCAATCTGAAAGGCCAACTGACCAGGGCCAAAAAGGGACAATTAAAGACCTTTGGTTATGGGGCTTTGGTTGTGAGTTTTGTCCTGGAGAGGGTTCCTATGCTGATCCCACAGCACCTTACTATTGGAGCTGGGCTTCCTCGAGAGCCCAAACTGATGCGATGGGTCGTAATTATGGCCCGTCACCCGGACGAGAGGACAGAGGTTGCTCGATTCAAACCTGAGTATTTCCAATGGCTGGAAAACCAGGTCTTTTCTATTCAGGACTTCCCTTACGCTGGGATAGATTTTCGTGGTGACCCAGACATGGTTCTTCCACCAGGAGAGCAATGGGATGAGTCAGGTAAAATTCTTTTCAACATTTTTCCTATTTTAATTTTTTTTGTTATTTTTTCATCGTCTCAAAACTGATAGTAAAAAATTTCAAATGCAGATGTGGGTCCACAGCGACCAGCCGCTCTCCGGCCTTACGAGAGGAAGCAACCAGTTGCACCCGCGCCAGCCCCACAGGACGAATCAGCAGAGGTTTTGGCCGAGTTGGAGGGTCATCTCGAGCGCTTGACAGGAGATATTCCTGAGACCACTATAGACGACATTCCTCGTCGACTTCAGCGCTATGTGATTGGGGTCCCGGGACCTTTTAGGAGGTTCCTTTGCAAGGTGGCCCGTGCAGTGGTTTCTTATAGAGATCATCACCAGTGATAGGATGATCGCCTATTGTGGGCACATGTGACATTTTTGTTTTTTGTACTTATCATTTTTGCCGATCATAAGGTGTTTTTCAACCTATGATCGAGGACGATGTATTTTTGACACACTCCTATATATATATATCACTATTACCGGCTTATCTTGTAAATCATGTTATGGAATGGTTTTAAATTTACATGTATGATTATTGCAAATGTCTATTTAACATTCGAGAAGCAATTGCATCTGCTAATGTATTTAAAGATCTTGGAATATGCTGATATTCAATATAATCAAATTCACGTTCCAAGAGACGCACTCTCAAAAATAATCTCAATAACACTGGATTTCTAATGGCATACACTCTATTAAGCTGTAATACAACGAGTTCAGAATCTAACCTCACTATCAAACTCCGAATCCCAAATGAAATAGATTCAGATAATAACTCAATCACTGCACTATACTCGGCAATGTTGTTCGTTGTTTGACCGAGGCTTACCCCATGCATAGATACTAACTCGTCAGAGGGCGAATAGATAACCCAAGCTGCGGAAGAGATGTTCCGTGTATTACGACAAGCACCATCAGCAAAACCAATGTATGTTTGGAGAGGCATCGACATCTGCAATATCAAGAGTAAAACCAAGATAAGCAGGAATAATGATGAAAACACTCTCTAAGCTAAGCACACTGTTTAAACTAAAACACACCAGCTAGAAAGAAAAACTATCCTAACTAAAAATCTCCATACCCATTCTTTTAAGCATAATACCTCTTCAAGTAAAGGCCATTTCTGGGTTTACCCAAAGAGTCCCCATCAAAGTCTACCAATTCATAGGCCCCTTTGACTAGCTTTCGCTTGACAACATAGGGACCATGCCACATAGGAACGAATTTTCCAGCGCCTAATTTATCATTAGCTTGATCATAAACTAAGACTAGATCTCCTTCCGAAAAATTTCGAGGGGTCACATTTCGATCATACTGAGCTTTCATTCGTTTTGCGTGAGTCTCGATCGCCAATGCAGCATCACGTCGATTCTCATCTAATTGAGCCAAGTATAACAAACGTTTTTCCTCTTCGGAAGTGGCTGGAAGTAACTCGATGGCCATTTGCAGTGACGGGATTTCGCATTCAATGGGTAACACAGCTTCCAAACCATAGACTAGTTGGAAAGGAGTGAACCCTGTTGATGTTTTTACTGAAGTTCGGTACGCCCAAAGCACTGAAAATAGCATGTTGTGCCAATTCGACCGATGAATCCCAATGATTCGTCGGATCATGATGACTAAAACTTTGTTGATGGATTCAACCAGACCATTCGCTTGTGGATAATAAGGGGTTGAACTATCGTGACGTAAACCAAGCTGGCCTGTAAGTTCGGTCATCATAACGTTTCGAAAATGACGCCCATGATCAGTGATTATCGCTTGTGGGACACCAAACCTAGCAATTATATGATTGAACACGAAAATTGCAGTTGTCTTGCCGTCTGCCTCAAATGTAGGCATCGCCTCGGCCCACTTAGTAAAATAATCTACCGCAAGGATGATATACGCATGCCCCCGGCCGAGTGAGGGTTACATGTAATAAAATCGATACCCCATTTGGAAAAAGGACCAACGGCAATTATAGGGTGGAGAGGAGCAGGTGGAGCGCATCTTACGATAAAAAATCTGGCAGTTGTGGCATTTTCGGACCGCCGTAATACAATCTTTAAATAAAGACGGCCAGAAGTAGCCAGCGCGCAATATCTTTTGGGCTGTGGCAAACCCAGACATATGACCGCCACATGCTCCAGAGTGACAGTCATTTAGAACCCTTTCAGCTTCCTCGTGAGTTAAGCAACGTCGAAAAATAGAATCCGCCCCACGGCGATAAAGAGTATCTCCAATAATCCTGAATTGTTGGGACTGGAAACGAATCTTTCGACGTTCTGACCTTGAAATTTCTGGCCGAAAGGATTGGGTCTGGAGATAAACGATGATATCCCCATACCACGGATCTAAAGTGCTGATTAGAAACAAGGATTCGTCCGCAATGGGCTCCTCCGCCACAGTTTCCGTGTCAGCACGCGGGAAGTCACACATTAACTCCGCAAAAACTAAAGATTTCTTAGACTTAGATTTCTCAAATTCCAAGTCGAACTCCTGCAGGATAACGATCCATTTAGAGTACTTGCCCCCTAGCAATTGCTTGGTCAAAATGTAGATCATAGGGTTGCAATCCGAAATTACCATAGTTTTACGTAGTAGAATGTAGTGACGAAAACGTTGGACAGCTTGAACAGCTGCCAATGCCAATTTCTCCACATGTGAGTATTTTAGCTCAGTTGGATTTAAAGTTCGACTAAGGTAATATATCACATGTTCAGTTCCGAATTCATCTTCCTGAACTAAAACCATTCCAATGGTGGAATGAGAGGCGGCGAGATACAAGAAGTAATCCTGGTTGTAGTTGGGAGGATGCAACAACGGTGCATGGGTCAACGCGTGTTTGAGTGCATCAAAAGATTTCTGAGCTATCTCATCCCAATAGAATGGAGTATTTTGCTTCAACAACCGGGTAAAACCCTTTGTAACCTCGGCGTAGTTAGGAATGAATCGTCGTAAAAAGTTTGCTTTCCCTTGCAAACTTTGGAGTTGGCGAAGACTCGAAGGAGGAGGCAATTTGATGATAGCTTCGACCTTCGAGGGATCAACGCGAATGCCGGCTTTCGAAACTACAAACCCCAGCAATCGACCCGTTTCTATACAGAAGACACATTTGTGTGGGTTCAACCGAATACGATAATGCCTACACCTCATAAAGATTGCTCGTAAATGGACGAGGTGATCAGCTCGATGTAATGAATGAGCAGGCAAATCATCGAGATAGGGTTGCACAATGTGCTTGATGTCATGAAACGCATAAGACATCGCCCTTTGAAAAGTTGCTCCGACATTCTTAAGCCCAAAAGGTAACTTGCAATAAGCAAATGTCCCCCATGGACAAATGAAAGTCGTTTTTGGTTGATCGGCAGGTAGAATATTGATTTGATTGTATCCGGAAAAACCGTCCATGAAGGAGAATATTTCGCTGCCGGCACAATCATCAATGATTTGATCGATATAGGGAGTTGGGTAATTGTCCTTTGGACAGGCTCGATTAATATCCCTATAGTCGATGCATATTCTTATTGTTCCCTGCTTTTTGTTAACTGGAACAATATTCGATACCCAATCCGTTAACGGGATCGGATAAATGAAACCTGCTTTCAATAATTTTTCAACTTCTGCTTTAATTGCAGCAGCTTTTCGTGGGTGAATCTGACGCAAACGTTGCCGGACGGGTTTAGCGTCCAGGTAAGTCTTGATCTCATGAACAACAATCGCGGGATCAATTCCTGGCATTTCCTCATAGGACCAGGCAAACACGTCGCAGAATTCTTGAAATAGGGCCTTATATAGTTGAATTTCGTCATCTGTACACGAGGCACCTATATGAATGTTCTCAACAATTCCGGGCTTAACCGAAATGTCAATAGGAATAGTTCGAGAGATGTTTTCCAAATTTAACTCTGAATCAGGATGTTTCATTGGATTCTGAGGTTCCTTGACATATTCAGTTGTAAAAATTGATGAGAAATCATTTTCAAAACGATCATCCTCAGGTAAAAACGAAAATCTGTGATGGAGATCTTCCCATGGTAAATCATCTACACATAGGATTTCACGAATTTTCTCATCAGAGTGAACAAGTTCAGAAAACGTAGTTAAATCCGAGGTTGATGTGAAAAGTGATTCCTCACGGACCACATTCATTAAGTCATTTTTGGTTGAACATGGGTCGGCAAACGACTGCACGGCTTCATAGGCAATTTCATATGGACTCAAAGGCATGGCATTACCAAATGAGTCTATCTTAGATTCAGAAGGGACAATCCAAGGATCATCATAAATAAAGGTGTCTGATGTAATCATATGAATGGTTGCAAATGAAGATGATGCGTTGATTGGAGGAAAAGGAAAAGTTCCCAGTAAACCGGCATCTTTAACTAGTCCTACTCCAACATCCTTATATGGGATAGTCATTTTACCGACATGCTGAATACTCTCCGAAGAGGCTGGGTCGGATGAAAAGTAAGCCAGCTGGTCTATTGTTACGATCTTTCCATTATGTGGAAACTTTATTACTCGAAAGACCGATGAAACGACCGTTGTCATAGCGTAAGACCAACTTCGACCCAAGAGAAGGTTGTAATCTAGAGGGGCATCAACCACCTCCACATCTAGACTAACGGTTTTTCCTTCAACCCCTATAGGCAAATCTTGTAGAATGCCAAAAGGATGAAACCCACGGCCATCAAAGGCCTTTAGAATCGTCGGGGATTGATTTAGCGAAGGAGAACCAAGCGATCTCCAACACTGTATCGACATAATACACGTTGAGGCTCCCTCATCAATTACAGTCCGATGAATAGGCCTGTTTTTTACTATCACTGGTATCTGGAAAGCCATTTGATGAGGCAAACGTGGTGTACTATTTTCTAGATCGAAAATTATTAGGTTCGGGTCCTGAATGTCAACAGCTCCTATAGCCGACAAAAGTAATTTACGTTGTGCTGGACATGATTGCAGCACTTCCAAAGCCGACATTGTTGAGGGTGAAACAGCTAAATCCTCAACAATGTTATAATTCTGAGCCGCTCTCGCATGTGGATTGAAAGCTGACTTTCGAAGTATACCCTTGGCGGGCGGTTTGATTAACAAGTCTGGATTAGGTTTCTCGATCTGTAGTGGATCGGAACCGGGAGCTGAGGTTGATGGATTAGAATGAGAAGATTCTGCTTCTTTACCATCAACAGGAATTTTACTACCATAATCTTGTGATCGAGTCGCAATCCTAACATGGGACATCATCAGTATGGGTTCTTCATTGGCATTTGAGGATGAACCTATCATCTTACTGTCTTGAGCTGGAAAAGGATCCTTCAAAACAGCAGGAGTTTGGGAACCCTTGACAATCTTTGCAACCTCTGCACGATGAGGGCAGTCTCTTGTAAAATGTTCATCATCACAAATGAGACAAGGATAACGAGGTTTGCACTTTTCATCATTGGATTCCGCCTTTTCAGGTTTCTCCTTTGAACTTTTGTCCGTTTTATTCTTCTTCTTTCCTTTCTTCTTCCCACCGGATTTTGATTTGGCTGTAGATGACTCTACAACGTGAATATCGGTGGAGATTTCTGCAGAAGAATCTCCTGTTGGGGAATCAGGCAAAGTTATGATAAGCGGAGAATTCTTGGAAGACTTCTTCTTACTTTTAGTGTTAACCGTGCCAATCATACCATCAGCGGCATGAGATCCCGAAGGAGCTGCAGTGATTTGATTTTGTTTGGGAAGATCGGGGATTTTTTTGTGTAACGTACCCGACTGAGTATAGACCAAGTCAAGGTACTGTGCTTGAGCAATTACTTGCTCCTCAGTAACAACTCCGGCTTTAGCAACATCTTCAGTGATCTTTGGCAACAAAGATTTTACAAACCACTCGGCCAAGATCTGATCCGGAATAAATACCTTCACTAAACGCCGTCGACGTCTCCACTCATGAATATGATCTGAAATGTAATCAATTGTTTTAGTGAAGTTAACAATTCCGTGCCATTGTCATATCGGATTGGCAACTGAAAATGAGTTAAAAACGAGGTAGCTAACTGACTAAAATTATAAAAAGTGCCTCGCGGTAACTCAATGTACCACTTGGCCGCGAGACCAATTAGAGTGCGCTGAAAAAGTCTAAGATGGATTGAATCATCTATAATGGAGTTAGACGCACACCAGAGGTGGTAAGTCATCACATGGTTCGACGGGTCCTCTCCTGATTTACCTTCGAACTTGGGAATGTCACTGGGCAACTTATTCGGCATTGGCGGCCAAAACGGAAGATAATTAATGGGATCGTTCGTTAGGAGTGACAAGTCAGGTAAGTCCAAAGTTGCGATAAACGGTAACTGTCGATTAGGATCCCTAAAACTCTGGGTCATGAGACCAATTCCAGGAGGAGGATATCCAGGATAACTAGGAATAGGAATCGCGTTTGGGATATTGTATCCTCCCGGAAAACCAGGATTAACTGGACTGTACTGGGGTTGTTGAGGTTGTTGATATGTGTACCCAGGGTACAGTTGATACTGATAGACTGGCTGCTGCACAGCAGGACCGAATTGGTACTGTCCCTGGTACGGTTGATAAGTGAATTGTGGTTGACTTGTGACAACCATACTTAAACCAGGTTGTCCTACAGGCATCTGAACCGAAGTTTGAATCGTAGATCCAGACAGTGGTAAAGATGTCTGAGGAGTAGATACAGGAACAGTAGAAACCGGAGTTGTCGATACTCCAGAAGTAGGTGGGGTAGATTGAACAGATGTTGCGGCAGTTGTAGCAGTCGTTTGAGGCGGAGTACGAGGTGTACTAGGCCCAGGCTGAGAAACTACCGAAGGTACAAAAGTTTGAATGTTAGACTGGACTGGTTGTTGGGGTGAACCAGAAACTAAGGGTTGTCCAGTTTGAGATGACAACTGTACACTTGGCTGCAATACCTGTTGAGCTTGCGATGGATCCCACACTATATTCATTCCGGGGTACTGACCCATAACTGGTTGAGAATACTGAGGACCATAACCGGATTGAGGGTAGGATTGATAATTGAAAGGTACATTTCCCGTTCCTTGAACATACGTTTGACCGGAGGGTGGTTGGAAACCTTGGTTCGAGTATTGACCTTGGGGTTGATACCCTTGAGGCACATACTGATACTGGGGTTGACCTTGAGGTATAAATTGATACTGGGGTTGACCTTGGGGTACATATTGAGTCTGGGGTTGACCTTGAGGAACGTACTGTCCCATAGGTATGTACTGTCCTTGAGGTTTCCCCCCAGATGCAAATTGTGTACCTTGAGGTTGCCCCCCAGGCGTTAATTGAGGCTGCCCCCCAGGCGGTAACTGGCCACCTTGAGGTTGAGGATTGGGAATAGAACCTGACATCATGAGAATGTCTTCTATGCTCAACGGCTTAGTACCATTGTTTCCAGTTAATAACCCTTGCTCAATGGGTTAAGGAGATGCTCCCGAAAAAGTACCAGAAAGTGACTGATACCCGGAGGGAACAGAAGGACCGCCGTACAAAAAAGATTCGGGCGATTGAGTAAACATGGATGACTGTCCTGCCATATTGACGGGAGTATAAAAACCTCTAGGTGTTGGGTGATAAGGAGCACGAGGTGGTGAAAAACTTAACCCTGAGTTTTCTAAAAAATTAGTCAAAGAAAGATACCAAGAACTGCTCCTAGGTGGACTGTAAAAAATTGATTCACGCTCCCTTAGTTCAATAACAGGTTGATTTTCAGGGATAGGGATGCCTACTTCTTCTTCCGGAGCAAGTTCTTCAATAGCAATAAGTCCAGAAGGAAGATCTTGGGTGATTACTCTTTCTACCCTAGATGAACCAGGACCACTAGAAGTTGGAGAAACAAATCCCGATGTCGGAGTAGCAGCAAATTCACTTTCAGGCTCGGATATTTCAAGTTCGTCACCTATATCACTAGTAGATGAAAAGCTACCAGCAATTTCGGAAACAGACACTGACTGTGGATTATAATCTGCTACTAACAGTTGAAAATCAGGATGTACTATCAAAGAAGATTCTCCTTCCTCAGGTGACCCAACTCTACTGTCTCTAGGAGTTACGAGGACTTTCAAGCCTTCAAGCTGGCTCGGTACTTCCTCAGGAGGTTGGCCCCGAAGTCTACGGGACTTCCTCAGTAACTCAGCCACGTTTACAAACTCAGGAGACTGGCCCCGAAGTCTACGGGACTGTCTTGGTAATTCAGCCACAGTTGAAAACTTTTAACTACTTCACACGCAAACAAAGTAAAATCTCAATGAAAAGCACCTAAAGTCTCTAAAGAACCAAACAAATTTGAATCACACGCCTAAAGAATCTAGGAGATCAAACACACACAAACAGTAACTTTCCGGACTGAAAACACTAGTTGGTGATGAAATCCAATGTCACAGAGTTCAATACAGAAATGGCGGTTGGAACAGTTACCCCGGCAACCTGCTTAATGAATAGACTGGCACAAGTTCCTCCACTTAACCGTCTCGAGTGAAGTGAACCCCCCAGAAAATCCAAGTGAGTCTAGCCGACGTCTGCTCTAGGTACAGTGGGATCTTCCCACCACTGTCACCTCAGGAAGAGTCCTAAAGAATATGGCCACTAAGGTTACCAACTGAGACAAATATACCTGGGGGAACAGTCTACGATCCGATATGCACGCAAGGGCAGAGTAGCAAGCTCAATCCCCTTGAAGGCTCCTTGACATAATCCAAGGTTTACCAACAAGTGACCCCAGGCTCCTCGACAATGGTTAATCCGAGGTTTACCATTTTTAATACGTGAATATCTGGCGTCGTTCCCAATGAGGAAGGATTGATTCCCACACTGGTTCGGACACGATCTCATGCTTCTCCTTTAAGAGGAGCTTTCCCAGAGCATAAATGCAACAATTGGATTTCTTCCCTACCACAAGATACAGCTACTTGTTTGTTTTTACTGTCTTAGAGAGTTAATTACTCTCCTACTCCAAGACACTAGCCTAAGCTAAGTTGGTGTATCAGAGCCCTAGAAATAAAAATGTTACTAGGTGAATTTTACTTTAAGCGTTAATTTTAGTGGTTTTTGTTTAAGTCCAAAGGTGCGGAGATGAAACTCGTGGTATGAAGACTCGACTCAAAATCACTAAAAATGCACCTAAGATGATCTAAACAATCTTTTTCTCTTCGATGAACTTCTAAACTAAGAAAGAGTTTGAGAATGCAAATACTTTGTAAACACAAATCTTTCTCAATTCAACAAATTAAAAGAAGAGTTTTTGTCCTTTTCCAATGCACTCAAAAACGAGACAACTAGTTATTTCACAAAAATTTCCCTTTTTCGTTTCAAAGCACTCAATCACTACAAAACAAACTTTTTTCCAAAAGAGATTTTTATATTTTTTAATAAAACACTCAAAACTATGAAAATGACTAACTTTGAGATCTACAAATTATAAAAACCTATTTGAAGTCAAAGCCTACTAAAAGTCTTTTTTAAGGATGTTTTACTTAGCTAGATGTAAGCTAAGGACCAATTTATGCAGAATCACAAATAAGTCAAGAACAACCAATTTTGTTTTCTTTTTGAAAATGAAAATCCAAACTCTCAAACACAAGCTTTTCGAAGTTTTGTAAAGAGAAAACTCAAAGCGGATTCCTCAAACAAGGGGAGATTTCATAAATGGTCAGACTCATAAGAAGGCTGGTAGACACTAAGGTGATCTGAAGTCCCTACAGCTTCTAAGCTCAGAGCCACTACACAACCAAAATGAAAAACAAACCCAACAAGCAAAACTCCTAGGAATTTCACTTAAAACCCTAACACTAACGAAATCAATCTAAGGAAAGCTTCTGACAAGTTATATGCAGGTCTGGGCAGTGGATAACAATTTCTAAACAAACACTAAGCTGACTAACAGAGGAAATCTTAGGGTTTTTCAAAATTTTGACAAGGTCCGCAGGCCACAGTTGGCACAGGTGCGGTCCCGCTCTGTGCTAAAAGCCAAGCTGCGGGTAAGTACGCACTGTGTCAAACGGCTAGGGTGCGGTCCTCTCCCAAAGCTATGAAAAATGAAAAATAACCCTGGATCTACAAACTCTACTCTGTTTTACACACAACAAGCCAAAAACAGAAACAAAAACACAGTTTCTCAGGTCAAAGAAAAAACAAGGAAAACAATCAAGTCCCTAGTGGAGTCGCCATTTTGTCACACGGAATAAGTCGATCTTGCGGACAAGATAGACCTTCCTAGAATCTAAAGAAGACCTAATGAAAAGCAAACCAACCAGACACTATCTTTCTCTAAATATGCTTTAATAAACAATGGCAAACAAGTGTTTTTAGGGCCTACCTTAGGTCCAACGCAAGTTTGTGGATGCCCTCGCTCCTTCGATCCAAATGAGCTCCTTTGTCGCAAATCTGCAAACACAAACAAGGCAAACAAATTAAATAGCACCTGAAAAGCCAATTGCATAAAACATATTTAACATCAAAGTCAAGGAGTCCATGAAACAAATAACATGAGATACTTGTTGAGAAAAATGAGTTTGATTGTATTAATTCAAAAGAAGAAGAACTTTACAACCTTTGCCTTGACGCTGTACAAGCTCCTCCCAGGGTCCAGCAAGAAGTCTCCTCTACTTTGACAAGTTTCACTCACTCCCCAATGAAACCAAAAAGGTATGTGATCTCTCCTCTTAAGCTCAACTAGGAAGTCTTGATTTCACCAGCATTTACCCTAAAAAATGTTCAGCTTCTAACCTCCTTAGCAACCAGCCCAATGCCTGTATTTATAGTGCAATGGAGGGAGGTTACTAGGTCCTCCTTCAAAGGGATAAAGCCATCTTTCAAAGGGATAGCTCCTCTCATCAAGGGATTAGCTCCTTCTCTTTTGGGATGCATGAACCACCTCAGAGCGAACAATCCACGTCAAAATTCCTTCTAGAAACCTCTAGAATTAACCCAAAGTGAGTTTTTTAAGATAAAACTTGCGCCTTTTGACTTTCACAGGGGTCCGCACCTATACCGTTAGGGACAGAGCGGGCAGGTCCGCACTTTTTGTACACAGAAGGTGCGGGACCGCAGGTGACAGTGAGAGAAAGTGCGGAACCAGAGTTTCATTGATTTTAATGTCTTTCTCCCATTTTCAAAGCTTGATTTGAAGAGCTGAGGTCTGAGACTTGCTTAGGAGGACAATACAAGTGATGATAGACCCATACTGACTGCAAATAATCATGGTGACGATATTTTTGTGTAACATGCATGTTCGTCAACTAATATAATATTATGATTATTATTTATTTATTTATATTTTTATTATTTTTATATAAATTGTATTCATAACATTGTCTTCCTCTTCAAAAACCTTTGTCCTCAAAGTTTATTACTGACAAGGTGTGTCATTTGTTTCTTGTCTTGGAATTTATTCACATCTTTTACAAATTTTGAGAGTTGTCATATTTGTTGATACAAGATGATAGGATCCTCTGACTGATAAACAAAATTGTCACACTGAGAAGGGATATGACCATCCTAAATAAATCTTATGTGGAATCTTGCGGTTATTGGATACTTCATGTGAATTTTTATCATAAGACTGAATTTTATTGACGTTAGTAGCCTTCAGAACATAAGTTCATTGCTTCTATTCCGAGCGATACAGATATGCAAACTAATCGAGTTGTCTTCTCTTATGATTCATATGTCGATAAGGCGTTCATGTAGTTTGATTTTCCCTTATCATGCATGTGGTAATTTCTTGATTTTTCATCGTCTGAACTGTAATATCAAAATATATTTGCAATTCAACTAACTTATCATCTTCTTGAGTTGTGATATTCATTGGATCAATATTTGTTCGTTTTTCTTCAATTGATTTTCTACATTTGAATATTTTGATGTTTCCTTCTTGATGAGTTGTTGTACCTTTTTTCCAATGACTTCTTGTCCTTCTTAAGCTTCTTAATTTGTGTCAATAATTTTTCACTATGGTCCTAAAGCTAAGAAACTTCTTCATTTTTGTTAGCGATGATTTTGTTAACTTCCCTTGGCAAATTTTGTATTGATTTTTTACTTTATTGAAAAAATACTTTTGAGATATCTTGTATGTCTTCTGATGTTACTGAATCTAATTTCAATGTAATGTCTTGTAGTGTTATTTTTTTCTCCCTGTAGGAAAATGTTAAAAACTTATTCTTTGTATTTTGGATGAAGGATCCTATTGATTCCATCTAGGGTGAACCCAAAATTATATCACTATTATCATAATATAAGGTTTTAATAGTGAATTATGAGATAAACATATAAGTTCCAATACTTAGTTGTAGATTGATTATGCCACACGGTTTGTTACTCATCGAATCCATCGTTTCAATTATATTTGATTCAGGAAACACTAATTAGTTAGCACATTCAGTATTAACATAATTATTATCTTGTGTAGGATCAATAGAGATTATAATATCATTTCCTGCAAGTGGTCCTTTAATTTTAAATAGTGCACTAACACATTTACTAAAGGTTTCAGGAAATCTTTCATTACTCATCTCCATTTTTTTGTTTTTTGAGATGAGCTTAGGGTTTTAAAGGTAACCCTTTTTAATCCCTATAATAATATATTTTTTTATTATCTTCTTTAACCAACGTATTTAATTAATTTGACCCTTTTTTTAAATAAACCTTAAAATGCTATTAACTTTTCCCTTCTTACTTCAAAAATCCTTTATTTATTTATTTCAACCTTTGCAATATTTAATAATGTCTCACAAATTTAAAAAGGCGCCCTTTTACTCTTTCATAATGCTTCAAGTTGAAATATAACCAAATCAATTGAAGGTTGTTGCAATGGAATGGCATTTATCTTAACTTTAATACTGATTCCCTTATTATTCCTTGATTGACTTTCACAATATTATTTCTTGTAAATAGAACCCCTTATTTAAATATGAATCAATGTGTATGGTAAAAGGCTACTTTAGGGATGGTAGGAGGGGGAGGGATTCTCTGTAATACGGATGGAATCATTGTGGACAAGTATGCTTGGGTACTAGAATCAAGACCAAAAATCAAGCGAAAGTTTACATCTTGTATATGGGGTTCCTTCTAGCCAAGAAAAGGGAAGTTAAAAGCATCATAATCTTGGGTGACTCCTATCTGATTATTAGACACCTCGTAAATTCCTCCCCTTCCCAGGACAATCACCTAAGCCAAAATCTTCTTCGCACTCAGAGCATCCTTTCCTCCTTTGAGACCTCTCAAGCTTGGCACATCCTCCATAACCTTAACTCAGAAGCAGATCTAACGGATAATAAATCATGTCGCCTATCGGAAGGAACATTGGAAGTTAATGGGGTCTTTAGTCCCTGCCCTATACCCTAACCCCCCTATGTTTTCCCCCTCTTCCCCCCCCCCTCTTAACCTTTCCTTCATACATGGTATAACAAGATTATGATTGTCGCCCTTGTCATCCCCCGTCATACCCCTTTCGTCATCAGCTTGATTATTACCCGTCCTTCCCCATATGCCTGTGTGATGACACCTCTCCACTCTCCTTTGTCGCGCGGCCACCTCTTTCTCCTCCACGTGAAGTGGTTAGGGTCGAGTCTGTAAATAATCATGAGACTTCTCACGTCGATTTCATTATCCAAGGCTCATTGCAGGAGTTCAAAGTTGGTTTTCATGCAAGCCCTCTCTCCTTGCATGCAACATCTACTCCCCATGGCCCTGACGAGACAGCCCAACTACTTGAACATCCATCTGAAAATAATGGTCACTATCTCTCCTCATGGGGTAATTATTAGGCTGTATTGGGATCCTAGTGGCTCAGGCTTGATTCTACAGGGTCGTGGTTATAAATCTCAAATGATTTCTCTATCCCATCTCATCCTTCTTGTGATTTTCATCCCTAGTTGGTTTGGGTTTTATTTTTTGAGTGAAGATAATTTGGTTACCTATCTAGGGTGCGAGATTTTAGTCTCTCTCTAGGACTGTGTTTGCGCCCTCCCTTTTCGGTAGCTCTCTAGTTTTCTCAGGTTGACTCATGGTATGATTTCTCTGGAAGGAAATTTCTAGCACATTGTTTCTTGGCCCTATCCCGCCTTTCAGAAGATGGACACAAATCCTTGAGGTAGCAAACACCCTCGTTTTGGTTGGTTGTGGGAGAAGGAGGCATCGTGTCATGCCTTGGGTCATCTTCAAAGCTCACTAACCCCACCCCCCCCCCCTTGACTTTTTCTTTGTGCTTGCAGTGTGAAAAGGAACTGACTAAAATTAAAGTCCAACTCTCTGACATAAAGGACCTGATGTATCATTAAAGGGTAATGGCATATGAAAATTCAGAGAGCATTAAGGCCAAAGGGAGGCAGGTCGATAAGCTCGAGGATGAGGTTGTTGCGCTGTGTACCATGATTGAAGACATACAAATGTTGGTGTCAAAGACTGGATCTCCTTAGGAAGAGTGGAGCAAATCTGAAGTCCAAAACTCGGGCATTGATCTGAATTGCCCGGCTAACCCTATCAGCTAACTACTCCGTGCTATTTCTAGTTTATTCTATGTAATTTTGTTGTCTCAATTTTGCCTAATATATACTAGTAGGCTAAATAAGAGTACTATGTCAGTTGTAAATTTTGTAATGGTCATGAATATGGGCTCTATAAATCAGGATGGAACTAGAAAAATGGAAGCCCAAGGGAAAATTCAAATGTGATATTCACCCGTGTATCTTGCTATGACCGGGTGTAGAATTAATATATCAAGTACTCACTATTGCTTAAAAAAAAGACACTTTCAAATGTCACACACCAATTTGTATGGACAAGAGATTGTTGTGGTATGATTGAATATTACAATTGTACAACTTAATAATTAATATATAAATGGATTTGGCTAAGGTGTATTTTTCTATGGTGGTGCAACACGGAGTGTTGGCAACAAAAGAGCACAACAGATACAACGATGGTAGTGGATAGGGGATCAATTTGACTGAATACGGTGGAACTCGATTTGCGGTGGTCTAATAAGAGTATTGTTGGTTTTTTCATTTGACAATTATTGGTTGTTCGACACACCATTTTTTCTTCGTGGTTTCTCTGGATTGATAAGGAAACTTTTTCCCTGATATTTCAGACTAAGTTCAACGATTTCTACAAGAGTTAACGATTCTCCAGTAGGGTGTTGGTGGCTCATTAAAAGCGGTTCCAACGGTCATGTAGGAGGAAGGTGTTGTGACGATTGGTCACAGTGGCTGGTTGCGCGGTTGTTGGACATCAGCTGCTATGTGGTTGTCTTCAGCCAAGCTTGTAATTTTTTGGTTTTTTATTTTTTAATAAATCCTTTAGTAAAAATTGTTTTTATTTTATTTTTTACTTTTTTTATAATATAAATTTTTATTTTCAATTTTTTTTAATATATATATTTTATAAAAAAAAAAAAAATTCTTTTTTAGATATATATACTCTTTTTTCATATATATATAGATATAGATATATATATATATATATATATAATATATATATATATATATATATATATATATATATATATATATATATATATATATATATATATATATATATATATATATATATATATATATATATATATATATATATATATATATATGGCCAAAGGCCTGATGGTGGAATGGAGAATCTCCAAAAAACTATGTATAAAAACACTTTGATCACAATGACAATGAAGTTAACGAAGAGTTAATGGCTAAAGGTCAAATCAGATTGGCTCTGTGCAGCGATTGAGCAGCCAAAGGATCAAATAACTCTGATACCAAATGTTATGAACAAAGTTCATATGCATAGCAAATTACTCACAAGATCTGAAATATATAAATATCCATGACAGGGAAAAATATTTATATAGGAATGTACAAAAGATATGAGATGATATGGAATTGTAACAAATGAGGGCTTGCTTATATACCTAGGTAGGTGCCCCTTTTCAAATAGTCATGTCCTTAGAGATATGCCTCTTCACTAACTAATCTATTATTATGATTATTATTTATTGATTTATATTTATATAAATTATATTCATAACAGAGATAACTTCACCAAGATGAGAGAATCCTTTTAATTGGAGTCAGATTTCCTCGAGGCATTTAGTTTGATGCAGGCAAAGGTGGAATAACTCTTCAATGAAAGAGGAAATAGACGAGGAAATGCACCAATAAAGTCAAGAATGAGGGTGATCAACCCCCTCTGCCTCCTTCTCCTCCTCCTCCTTCAAGAGATCCCTCTCCTCCTCATTCTTCTCCTTCTCATTCTCAACCTCCACTTCCTTGTAAGAAGATTACTTCAAAGAAGCCATTTTTGAAGTTGGATTTCAAGTTTGACTTGCCAATGTATAATGGAAAGTTAATGTAGAAATATTAGATAATTGGATTTGACAAATAGAAGTTTATTGTCGTGTTCAGTAGATTGTTGAAGAAAGATTCAGTTTGCCTCTCTTCAACTTGAAGGTACAACATTGGTAGCTCATTTATTCAGAGTCAGAATTCACTGATGCATTAAAGAAACAATTTAGTCCTTTAGCATACACCCAAAAAGCAATCATCGAATGGGAAAATTTGAGACAAGGAAAAGGACAAAGTGTGCAAAGCTTTATTGAAGAATTTAGAAAGAAGGAATTGGCTTTAAATATTCCCTTATATTCTCTAGAAACTCTTTTAAAATGCATTGGTGATTGCATAGTTGCATTCGCCATACTATTCTCTTATTTAATCCCACTAATTTAGATGGATTATGTGTCCAAGCTACTCATCTTAAGTCTAGGGGAAAGAATGTGCAAAGTGATTTCACAAAGAAGTGACCATCCAAGTTCTCTCAAGCCAAAGACAAAGCAAAAGGGAAAGGCAAGAAGGTTTCCACAGTGAAGAAAGAAGAGGAAAATACTACATGCTCACATTCTAAAAATAAATGGCATGATGATGCTCATTGTTTGAAGCTACATCCTGAATTAAGGCATAAAAGATTTGGAGGAAGAAAAATATTGTTGCCATAGTGCAACATGATTTGGGATCTGATTGAGGGGATGAAACTCATATCAAATTTGTAGGAGTGCAAGGTAAAACATATTCTCATGCTCATTCTAGTTCTTCTTTTCCATATCCTAGTTTTGAAAGCAGGAGAAGTGAGATTTTTCACATAAGGGTGATAATTAAGCATACAAAAGTTGATACTCTTTTTTATACTGGTTCCCAAGTGAATTTAATATCTGAAGCAATTGTCAAGAAACTAAGATTAGAAACAACACCTCACAAGAAACCTTATCCTCCCAGTTGGGTATGTGATGATGCAAATCTACAAGTAATGAAACAGTGTAAACTTAAATTTGTTATCACTTTAAAATTTGTCGACGAGGTTGAATCAAATGTGGTTCCTCTTAATATTTGCATAATTGTATTAGGAACCCCTTACTTGTATGATAAGAAATCCATATTCTTCAGGGAGGAGAACAAATATCACTTCACCAAAGATGGTGTTGAGTATATTGCAAGAGAACATAACATGAAGACTAACTTATCACTTTTTAGTGTAGGGAAAATGAAGAGGCTCATAAATGCTAGCAAGAACTTTGTACTTATGGTTGTGAAAGAAAAAGATGTTGAACAATCTGATGCTTTTAAGGGTTGTGATCATTCTCATAAGGATGAATTAGTTAATCTCATTTCTAACTATGATGAGATATTCTAGGAACTTGAACTATTGCCTCCCGAGAAGGAGATTCAATTGCAAGAAAGTGTGCATGTTCCTAATGTTAATATGTACATGATCTTTGTGATTGAGAATGTAGAGATCGAAAAACAAGTTCAAGAATTACTTGAAAAAAGATTCAACAGGCCTAGTTCCTCTCCATGTGGATCTCCCATTGTGATGGTACCAAAGAAGGATTGTACATGGAGAATGACTATTGAATTCCTGAGGATCCTCCTCTTCAGATGATTTGGCAAAAACAAAAGCAATTTCTTCAAGAATTTCAATCTCAACCTTTGATTTAGAAAACAAAGACGGAATCTTTCACACATTCAAAATTTTCAAGTAAGATTGTTGTTTCTAGAGGAGTACTTTTTTCAAGAAAGCAAAATGCTTTCAAGGTTTAATAGGCCTTTTTTTTAGAGACTTAATACTTTCTAAAGGAATGATAGAAGATATTTAAGAAATAGAGTTAATTTTCTTGGGCAGTTAAGAATCCAATGAATTAAACTAGAAGAATGGTGTTATTGCATGAAGGTTTTATGAAATGGTAGATATGTCATTTCAAGGCCTGAAAATATACTATAATTCACATAAAAATTACAAGTGGACTCAAAACATACTAAATCTCATATAAATATGTAAATTTCATATAATTCAAGTAGATTCTATTCTAGAGACGATTTGTACATTTTTTTGGATTTTATAATTTGTTTTATAGTCTTAAGAACATAAATTGGAAGAAAAGGAGTTTGAATGAAATAACGTACACATACACGCAAACTGTAAATAGTATGGAAAATGTAATCTTATCGATATTCTTCAAAGTGATTACAGTACATTCCAGTACAATAAGCCAAAAAAATTGAAACTTTTGAACCCCTATTTCAATTTCTAATCTTCTTTTTAAACACAATGAGGTTACAACTACTACAGTTACTTCTGGAAACTATCAAACTAAATTTAACTAAAACTTGAAAATAACATTGTAAATCCTAAACTCAATTAACATTGCAAAATTTAATCCTTGGTAGTTTTGAGAAAGCCATGAAGTCTTCGTGAATCTATCTGAAACATATTTTTGTTCAGCCCATTGAATTGTTCTTCGTTCACAATAAAAAGAATTTTTTCCCTTTTTTCTCTTATCCAGTTAAGCACAACTTTGAGTGACATCATCATGATGTAATGCTGACTAGGATCGCCATGTTGTCTGTCCAATTCATATGCCATGTTAGCGCTATGGGTTTCTTCAACTCTAGGTGTGTTCACTGTGGCTTCTTGTTTGTATTTGGGATCCTTTGTTGCATGACGCGGCCAAGTTAATGGTAAAACCACTTTAGTCCCCCCATGGTAATATGAACCCCGACCTCAATAGTTTTGGGTTTCAAGGTAGGGGGGCTCACATTAAATTTGGGTTGTCTATCTTCGATGGGCGAGATTTTATTACCACCGACTATGCCCCCCACCCGCCCCCCTTTGCTAAACTTCAACCTGGTGGAGGGGGGCAGGGGGGTGTCCACACTTGTTTCTCCACCATTATTTAAGCTTTCCATTGATAAATGATAGTGTTGAAGCTTAAGTTGCACGCCACATCTCCAATCAATTTATTCCGCTCTGTAATGTTAAAGTGATTTTCTTTGCTTTAATATATTTCATATTCCTACACTTAAACATTGTACTATAATTCACACACACACACACATATATAACAAAAAATTTCCTGTTACAATAGACCACCACACCTTTTTGTAAGTTCCACATAAAAAAATATGTTTATGTCAAATAAAATCATTGTGTTTAAATCTATGGCATTTATATATCAAAAACATGTCATATTTAAGATAATGTTTCATAGTCACATTACAATGTACATGCAATTAAATATGAAGATAAACTATATATATATTCTCCTCTTTGGAGAAGTTAGATTCATTTTTTTCTTAAATGAGGATTTTCTTTGCAACATTGTATTGACTAAACTATTTATGTAATAAGGCTCCACATTTTAGGATTGAATGAGGAAAATTTATTAGGGGATAGTTAATATGAGCTTTACGATGATTGATAGGATGTTGAAATGAGGTCCAAATCGCCTATATATATTTGTGTGCAATTAAATATCAAATCATTTATGTATATTATGAAATTATTTGCATTGGATGTTTTATCTATCTAGATGTAAACAAATTTTGTTTCACATGTAAATAATTGTCTATTGTGAATTAGATTTAGTTATTATTTTCATTTTGGAAATCCATGTATCAGTTTTAATAGTAACTTTGTATAATGTTGGTTGTGCATAGGTGAAATTATTCTTCTTGTTAAAGATGAATGCATGTTCACACGATAAAGTGTGAGTAAATACTTATAAGATAAAGTGTTAAGGTTTTTTTTGCCTTTTTTTTGTTTTAATAATTGGGTAGTTATATTTGTTAATTTTTGTTTGTTGACATTGTAATGCATAGTTTGTTAAAATCGAAGATCTTGGAGTGAATAACATTTTGTTGTAATTATGGTGTGCACTCACTTAAATATAAATATTAACAAAATTTTGCTTTCCCTTTTTTCTGGTGAAGTTTTCATTTGTTTTTTTCTAGACAAGGATTTTTTGTTCAACAATGTATTGAATAAACTATTTAAATAACAAAGTTATATGTTTTAGCATTGAATGAGGAAAATTTAATAGAGAATAGTCAACATGAGCTTATAACAATTGATATTAATTATAATATGGATGTTATATGAGGTCTAAATAATCTATATAATTTTATCTAACTAAATATTAGATCAATTATATATATTATGGAATTGTTTGTCTTGGAATTTTTACCTGTCTAGATGTAAACAAAATTTGTTTCGCATGTAAATAATTTGTTTCTATGCATTTGATTTAGTTAATTTTTTTCAATTTGAAAAGGTAGATGCTAGTCCTTAATAGTAGTAGCTTTGTGTAGTGCTCCTTCTGCATACACAAAATTAGTGAAATTAATTTTCTTGTTAGAAATGAGTAGATATTCACAAGAAAAAGTGTGGGTAGATATTCAGAATACAAACTATTCAACTTTCTTGCCTATATTTCCAATTTAACAATTGGATAATTATATTTGTTAATTTTTTTTGTTGGCATTGCAAAACATAGTTTTTTTTAAAATTGAAGACCTTGGAGTGAAATTTATGGAATGCAATATACCTTAGGTCCATTACTTCGGGAGCAATTGTTTAACCATACAAATAACTTCTTCTTTTATGTTTACATGTTTAACTATGGAATGCCTTGTTTTGTTGTGCAAATTGCAAGGTGGTCGTGAAAGTCATTACAAATAATATGACTATGTAAATTCATAACAAAAGGTCCACAATTATCCATGGTAGGGTGGTACCAAATATAATGTGATGATGAATGGAAAAGTACATGGTATGAGTGTGATATGTGACCTCCAATGAATCAAAGAATTTACAAATGACAAAATTATTTTTAAAAAACAAAGTTAAATGTTTCTTTTTGTAAGGAGAATTGACATAAGGGGAGTCAAAAATTCATTAGTGACACCATCAGTTGATGAAAATTTCCTTTTGCTAATTGAAGAAAAAAATCAGTTAATAAGATTTTATGAACCTACATAAGCTTCTTAATCTAAAAGGAATGGAGTTTATTAAACTATCTACCATCCTTTGTAAGTTTTCCTTTGAAAATAATGGCACGACTTAATGTGGTTGTGATAGCTTAGAAGTCATTATTTACTTATTCAATAGTTTGCAAAAAAAAATGTCTTTGTTTCTTTTGAAATTTCATTGTGTTGTGCTTCTATTATATATTTTTCTTAAAAATAAATTTACTTTAAATAGTATCAACATCTCGAAGTCACATTGATTTTTAAGGGATTCTATATGTGGTGATAAGATTATGTTGTGCATACTTGGAATCCTTAATAGAAAGTGTTTTCAGGCTCAATTTATAACCCTTGTAATCTTGCATTAGTGAAGTGCTACTAAAGCAATTGACATCTTTTGAACGGTAAACTTTTTTGAATAAATCTAAACAAAATTTGAAAGTACAAAGGCAATTAAAAAGGAAAAAAAAATTAGAGAATAGAGTTTATTTTTGCTTATTGTTGTCACTAAATACTGAGTATAGTAGTTACATCAACAAGATGGTAATATAAGACCAAAATTGGAATACAACATTGTCATAAATACATCAGGTTGGCTTGTGTTGGCACATCACAACAAAGGAGACAATGATTGATGAACAATGACAACATTGATTTGAGTTAGAACAAAACAATTGACAATGTCATTAATTCCACTTAGGAAAACACTCAAATTTTCTAAACTGGTCCTTAATTATTTTCTTCTTCAGGTGTTATGTATTCATTGATTACTGTAAGTGACGCGTTTTAGAAATGAGTATTGACTTTGTTGATATTGTATTGAAATAATTCTAAGTATTGCTAAGGAAATTTAAAACTATACATATACTCAAAAATATGAATGTCCCCTAATTGATTGTGACATGTATGCCTAATTACATAGGCTAGCCAATCTTTTGTGTGTGAGATTACAATTTCATTGTGCAATAGTGTGTTTCTATCAATATTGGTTGCATAAAATGTTGCAACAATTGTAAATAAATCAATCCTTAAATATTTTGTTATTTGCTCCAATGGTGATAAAATGATTGTCCTCTAAGGCACCAAAGAATTAGCATCCGAGCAATTATTTGTCCTATAAATCACTCACAAGAGGTATCAAAAGTGTATCTCATATTTCTCTTTGTTGTTTGGGTCTCTAGTTACAAGATTGGACTATCATTTAGAGTTTTGGGATGACCCTTTAGAAATTATGATGATAAAAGCTAGCATCAAAGAATTCCTTTTAGGGAATTATTAAAATGGAATAATATATCTTGGAAAAAGGGTCATGTTTGATGATAATTTATATGGAATAAAAGTGCATATGATTGGACAAAATAAAATGTGAGGGCTTGCTTGGTTAATATCTTAAACCTTGACGATATTGTCTTATGTTTCCATTAGTATAGGAAGCACTTTCCAAAAATCATGGAATTAAGATTATGGTTAATTCATGATTAAGGAACTACAACAAATACTTAACTAGCAAGAGGGGAATTTCTAACTACAAAATGGGATCACATGAGGAAGATTGTCAAATAGTTCACTTATGTTGGTGTGATTATATAAGAGGATAAGTAATAAATACCATACTTTCTCAAGTTGTGGGAAACTATTTTAATTTCTTTGAACAACATGACTGATTATCTACATAAAAATAAATTGATGGAAAGCTTTTTTTAAAGGAAGATAGGTGGTAAGTACTGTGAAAAAAATGAATAGAAGGTACAATATCATAATCACCAAGGTCTATGTATTTATCTTGATAAAATAAATAATGGTATAATGAAAGAGAATAAATTTTATGAGATTTATGGTGAGGAGCATGAATCAATGACTAAAATTAAAGATGTCAAATTGGATGATGGATTAAGCTCTCATGGTGGGTAGTTTTCAATTGAGTAGGATTTTCATAAAATTAACATGATTTTGTTTCCCAAGAGATATTAATAAATTATGCAAAATTTGATAGAAGAGGAATACAATAAAATAAAGTAACAAGGTGCAATTAGGAAACAAAATTTTAGTAAGCACATTTGCAAAAGTTTTTCATGTTTTTTTTGGTAAGTTTAGTGAAACGTATATCAATAAGTGCACAAAAAATTACATGAATCTTGGGATCACAATGATTTTCCCTATGGTATATTTTGATATTAACAAAGCTTTTCATAGAGTCCATGTGACCATATGGCCTATGATATTTAGTTATTACAATATAATAATTACATTTTTTGTGTATGAACCAAAAAATTACTAACCAGTGGTTTGTTTTCAAGTCCAAAATAGAGGGTATACTTTTCTTAGCATTTAGAATAACAAAAATTATTCAAAAAGAAATCTAAGAATAAACAATGTGGAACCTAGTCCTCGACTTCATAAGTTGCTTCAACATATATGAAGACTAGGTTGATGTTTGCAAGGGTCGATATGATTGGAGTATAGTCCTCTTAGTTCTGAGCTTGCCCCATTGCTTCCATATCCCAAAGTCCTTGAATAATGTGTTGTATTTCTAGTTCAATCTATCTAACTTCTCTAGAATGGCCTTCCTTTGAATACCTTGTTCTTTTATTACCTAGGAAATGATGGAGTTATTTTTCTAGTAGAGATTATCGACTTGAAATGTTTTGTCCTCGCTAGGAGAAAAACTTATATCATATCCATTCCATAAATTTAGCGTCAATGTCCTCAAATGTTGTACTTAATCATTCCTCCCTTACTCTTTTCTCAATCTGTTTGACCTTTACATTAATATCTTCTATGATTTTTTTTTATGGTATCTTGCTACATCTTATCTAGCCTCCAATTTTGTTGTAATGCGTTTAATGGTAAAACATCCTTTGTTATGTTTTTTACATAACTAGAATCTTCCTCATTTTATTGCTATTGTATTACTTTGAGCCTTGGTGACCTACTTTCCTTCATCATGCTAATTATCCATACATGTTGTCTAGATTCAATATCTCATACGGCTCTAAGAAAAGGACTAAAAAAAATTGTGAATTCCTCTTACAAATCCTTTCGAGACTAACCAAGAGACCAATCATTCCATATAACTTGGGAAAGGTTAATCTCCCTCCTCAAGCAAGGCCTATTTCATTGTATACAAAAACATGGACTTTCTACTTTCTCTAAAACAAAATCCCCAATCACAAAGGGAATTGACTTGTGCCTCCTAAATTTGATTTGAAGGGGTCCAAGGAGGCTCCAGTAAAATGTTTCTCTAGTAAAAATTAGAATAAATCTTGGTACTACATAGAATAGTAAGAAGGACAATGAATAAGACTATACTAACAAATTTCAAAGACAAACATTTCCTATGAAGTCCATACGTATGTTATTTTTTCTATTCTTGACTAATCTAGATTACTTGGAGTTAACCATCATATTTATGGTGTGGAGAGTAAATGGGATGATGTTTGATGGTCAAACGGGTACATTGGAGTAACCTCCCCAATTCTTTCCTTCTTCCTTGCATGCTTAGCCATGTTGTTGTTGCAATGCCACCTACGCCTTCCCTTAATACACTTCCCTAACAACCTATACATGGGTCTTGCCATCTAAATTTTTTATGTGGATATAATCTGCCTTTACGAGGTTGCTTCCATATTACCCTAGCTAACATTGAAATATTTATTGGATATGAACACCACCTTATTAGCCATGTTGTTTTCCAATTTTTATGATTTACATTTGACGTGAAGGGGCATCAGCATTAGGTTGAGAACTATGTTGTTGGCTATTTCTTCCATCTTGGAGAAAGCCTCCAATTATGCATCAGTGTGTCTACTTGGGAGATAGGTCCCATTTAGCAAATGTTTCAAAGTGTTTACTAGTATAACGAAATATTCTTGCACTCAAATTGTCATATCCCTAAGTGATTTTAATGAGGAGGTATCTTTCTATAACTACCAATTTAGTTGTGTTGTTTTTTATTTGCCGGCAGGAATTCCACAAATATCCTAAGGATGTGACTTGACAAATCTTTGAAACAACCTCCTAACCTTGAAGGTCGAATATTTCCTTTCAAGTCTCCGTTAATGTTGAATTTTATGAATTTTGATGGTGGGAGAGACCATTTTTTAAGGAATTTAACTTGAGGTGTGGAGGCATTAGTTTTCTCTCATAGCTTCCCAAATTTAAATCCTCAAAGATAAATAAATTTTTGCTCCTTATTTGAACATTTCTTTTTTCTTTTAGGTGCCCATGACATTGAGTGAACGATTTCTTTTATATTCTAGGAAATTTCATCCAAAACACCTCCATTTCGCTTTTGTTCCCTTTGAATGGTTATCTATTGCATTCCTTCCAAACTGACCAAGGGACAAATCCTGGATAAATTTGCTACATTTTGTTGAATATCAAGTTTATGAATGGATATGAACACCATTGTTTTATATATTCTAGAATAGCATGTCATCTTCTATTTTTTTATCTAAAAGTCGCAACACATCTTATCCCATATGAATTATTCTTGTATACAATGGTTGAATAGGTGTTTTGTCGATTCTACGTCTTGACTACACATGATCTAGAGGGATGGTCCTTTGAAGCTCCTTCATTGTAGTTTATCTCAAGTTAAAAAATTCTATATATAAATCAAGTGTAGGAAGTTGTAGAATTTCATCCATATTCCTAGATTTCAAACCTAGTTCAAAATCTTACTTTTTCCCTATAAAATATGCCTAGTTTTCACATTGTAATATTCTTTGATTTTAGCGAGCGTATTGTCTCATGGGTTATTATAATGCCATCTAGAATATAACATCCTTTAGTATACCTTGCTCATGTGAGGTTATGTGTGACATGATAAACTTTATCCTGATAGTTATAACCTAAGATATCATTTTATATCACGATGTAGAGGGAGACTGGTTTAAATTGTCCTAATAATTAGCATTGTCTTCCTTAATTATAAGAGTGAGGAAATTCAATTTGGATGCTTGGGGGATTTCTTGCAAGGCTCGTTAAGCTTACGCCATTGTCTAGACATTTTCTTCTACCACTACCAAACAATTTTAAAATAATTCAATGGTGGAACCATATGTTCGTAGTAACTTTCCAATTGCCACTTCCATGAATGTTCTCTTAACTTATTTGAAAGTAATTTCTCTCATGAGGCCTTCATTTTTTTCTAGAGTTATTGACCATGGGATGTGGTTTAAGATAGAATTCATGGCATGTTTCCTATCTACCTTTGGCTTTGAAAGGAGTTAGAGATAACAAGCACCTATGAGCTCCCTTTAAATTTAGTCGTGGAATTCCAACATTTTTCTATTAGCACCTTGCAAGAAAATGATTTTACTTTGGTGTCTGTGATTAATCATTGAATTATGGAAGAATCTATAGTTCCTATCTCCTTTAAGCATATGATTATTAACTTTTCCTCCATGCAATTCTTCATGCTTCACCTTTTCTTCTATCTATTCCTTTATATTTTATTCTTTAAGCACTAGCTCATCAATGCTACCCTCATTGATGATTGTTGTTTGAACTTCTTCTGTTTTTATTTCCAAATCACAATGTGCCTAAAAAACATTCCCAAATAATCCTTTGTACCAAATATTTAGTTTGGAATTTAGATTTTTAGATCTCCACTATACTCGATGCATCGATGATTCCCTTAGTGACTTTACCTCCTTCTACCATTGTTTTATATTTGATTTTAAGTCAAGGTGATTAAGCCAAAATTTCTCAAATATAAAGCACCTTTATTTGCATACAACCCAAATTTCCAAAGAATTATGGGCCAATGATCCAATTTAAATCTTGGTAAATTTTCTTTTTCGAGTGTAAGGCCTTATTGCATGAGGAATATAAGATTAATAATCATTCTAACCTTACTATGGTTTGATGTTTTCTTTCTCTTTTGTAATTCCAAGTGTGACATACATAGTCCAAGTCATCATGTTCACTAGTTTTAGTTTTGTAATGGTGTTTCTAAATATAGAATTGTCCTTCTCCGAGTCTCTTCTACCTCCACTTTTTACACTCAATGAGGTTATCATGTTAAAATATCCTCCACTGATCTAGGGATTATGAGCTATCGTCATTCCTATCTATACAATATCTCTAAAAAAATCCAAGTTTCTAGACATTACAATAGGTCCATAAACATTGGTTTTTATTGTTCCCATTGTTGTCCTATTCTTCTTGAAACTAGGAGAGATAGTGAAACTATTTATAAATTTGTCTACAAATTTCAAGGTTGGTTTCCACAAAATGGCCAAGCCTCCTGAGAATATATTTGTGCTAATAGCTATTGAGTCATAAACTTTCCAACATCTTAAGGTGAGATTTTTCATTAGTTCACAATCACAATTGGATTCTTGAATAATAAAAATAATGGGTCTATCTTTAATGATCCCAATCTTGAGTATCTTTTTCTTTCCTTTACCATTAACCCCTCTCATATTTTGAACCCTGAAGAGGATCTCTGATTTTCGTTGATTGATCCTATTTGAGATTTCACTCTCAAGATTTCCTTTTGTAAGACTTGTAGATTTTTTTATAAGATTGTTAGTTTTTTTCTCTTTATGTACCTTAATAAGTGTTGGTATCCACTTCTTGCATCTCCATATCATGTATTAGTTCATACTCTTCCTCCTTTGAATTATATTTTCCTTCCTCATCCTCTCACATATTGGGGTACACCATGCCTTCATTATCTCCCTCTACTAGTTGTAATATTTCATGTTTTTTCTTCACTTTGTCTTGCTTGGGGTAGCCGTAAGAGGCATAGTTTTCTTAGTTGTAGATGCCTACTTAATCTAATATTTGTGGGATATTTCTCCCTTGATAAAGGTTGAAAACTATTAGCTACTTTGGAAACATTGTTGGTTGCTTGGCTCAAGTGTTTTTTTTCTTGACTCATGTTTTCTTGGCACCTTGAAAATATTGTTTTTGTCTTCCCCTTCGTGTTATCTTAAGTTTAGTTGTGATTGTTGAGGCAAATTAATTACCTATCATTTAATTGTCAACCTGGGGGTTTCGTAAAACTTTCAAAGCATGTGTGCACTATATATGCTAGAAATTAACTTTCAATTTAGATCAATCTAATTACGAAACCAAATAACGACAAACCAAATTCACCTATTCTAATTCAACAATCAACTCAAAATAAATTATAGTACAATTATAGTACAGCGCGCGGAATTGAAATCTTAATCTTTCAATCTTGTAGGAACTGAAAAGCACACCACTCTTTCATAAATGAAAGCAAAAACAATCATTCTTAACCTCTCACACAGGAAAAGATATGAAAGCAAATAAAAACAAATGCTCTTAACTTCTAGGTAGAAAGAAAATAAAAACAATCACTCTTAACCTTTCACATAGGAAAAGATATGAAAGCAAATAAAAACAAATGCGCTTAACTTCTAGGTAGAAAGCAAATAAAGACATTCACTCTTAACCTCTCACATAGGAAAAGATATGAAATAAATAAATATTAATTTATGAAAGTAATAAATCTTAATCTATGAAAAACAATCAATCTCACATATTGTTGGTGGCCAATCCAAAAGCATGAGAGATGGAAAGTTGAAAGGCTCCAAATGCAAGCATAACCAAATCAAGGTGAATGTCACTCATGAGCATGGTGCCAAATCCAAATTCTATATTCAAAACATGAGCATTTCCCCAACTTTACACATGCCTTTCAAAGGAGAAGGCTCTCATATTTATACAAAAACATAAGAAGCTACCTCATTAATGGAGGGCCATTATTCTCTCCCTAGATCCCTAGAAAATCTCATTGAGTTACAATTCAAATAGGTAATGATGAGACACATATCCTCTTTGACATTTATCCAAATCTTCTTCCATATCTTGAAGATAATTCGAATTTGAGCATTGGAGGCCACATAAGGGTGCCTTGGAAGCTTCCAAATGACCTACACATGTGATGAAACTCAAGCCACTTTTAAGAATTAGCAAGTATATGCCATTTTTCTAAGTTTTAACCATTTAATTCACTTATAATACTAGAAATTATTAACTTTTGGAAAACACAAAGGTAACCCATATAATTATGAAAATGGAGGCTAATGAAAGGTAATATGGTCATGGAGTTGTGACATGTGAGTGAAATGGCGGTGATAAAGGTGAAAGTGGATGATATTTTGAATACATTTTGGAGAATCTACAGTGATGTTTAAAGTAATGTTAATAAACAAGGGAGTTTGTTCTCATGGAATTTCCTACAGTGGAGTGGTATTTGTTTGTAGTGTAGGTTATGTAACTATTCTAAATCTTGGAAGCTTATGTGAATGGATTCTTGGAGATATCTCAAAACATTCATATAAACAAAAGTTCTTCCATAGGTTGTGTATTTACCTGTACTGATTCTCATGTTTTAATAAAGAATCTCAGTGTGTTTCATGTTCACGTTGACGTCTCTTTCTCCCATAATTATTTAGGAAACGTGTACAACTTAATTTATACTAGAGCTACTGTAAGAAAATCCTTTTCGAGGTTGGTTTTCTTTGTCTAGAACCTCAAAAATAATCCCATTGAATTAAAAAAGTAAGATCCATATTCAAATACCATCTCTCTATCATCGATACTAGTGAAAATATATGTGGAAAAACCTTTGGATCAAAACTTTAGATCCACCTCACCTTTAGGGTTCCATCTCGAGTTTATCCACCAAATTAAAGCCTTTTTAGCAGCAAATCCTCATGAAATCCCCTACGGATGCCTTATATTTCATAATTGTATGTACCCTCCAAACCTAATTCATGTAAATTCAAACCTGGAGCTTTTACCACCTTCACTAGGCATCTTCTAGGTTGGGTCTCGACTCTAGTAATAATATCTAAGGTCTTGACATCCTTTTCTTGCTAACATATTCCTGGAGCCAAAGTATATGAGCATCCTTTTCCTTACCCTCGTTTTCCACCCCCAGCAAATATACTTGAACAAGGGGATCTCGTTATTCCTTGTGATTTCCTTACTTATTGTATCCTCTATTGGTCATTCCTTTCTTGTGTTGATTGACATAGGTACCAGTTCTATGAGCTTACTTCATGACCAAACCTTAGCAGTCGTGCTCTCATTTCGTCCAATTCTCCCCCTTAAAGTTGATTTTTTTTCTTCATATCTCTATAATCTTTAACTATTCATGAGTTTGTTTCTTCATGTTTCACCAACAACACAATACAAAATTAGGTTTGGCATATGTTTCTAGTGTTAATGTATGGAATAAAACTTAAAGAAAAATAACAAATAATTAAAACTTCACTTTTATATGTGTGTGTGTGCGTGTGGAGGTAAAAGTATGGTGGTTAATTTTGTGGATATTTTTCTAAGGTTTTCATCCTAGTAGGTGGAAGCTTTTGTGAAGTTTCACTAATAAAATTTGGGTGCACCAATACATTGTTGATATAGGTGTACCACCAATGGCTAACCATTTAGTGGTGTAATCCATCTTATGTTTCTACAAATAAATGGTGCATTGACGCACTTTGGAAAACTAGGTGCATTGTTGGAAAAATGGACATAGGTGTTATGGCATCCTTTCCAATGTGACAATATTATATATTATATGTAATTCTCCCAAATAAACATATAAGTTTGTTGCTTACATGTATTCATGAAGCACCAATGATATTTTGATTTTTTTATTTTTTGATGCATTGATTCTTTAAGAGTGCCCATACTTATATGGGTTACCATGTCTTCAAGGCATGTTCTAATTTAATAGTGTATCTTCTATTGTAGCATCAATTCATCTCCAATATATTAATATAGTTGTGCGTATAAATCATGGTAAAGCATTCATGTAGAATCTATGGTAGTGTATTGATGTGGAATCGAAGGTAGGTAATTGATTCCAACCCTATGCTAACACATTAGTGAACAATTTAGCAATTACATTACTTTTAATCAAATTTGTGGTCACTTTCAAGGATGAAAAACAACTTCAAAGGTAAGACATCCACACATAAGGTGGGTGACTCATATATTGACAAATCCTCTCCCTAGGGATTCTTTCATGGATCTAAACAAGGTCAATATTACTTTTGCATTATTTCATTAGATTTAAGATTTGATTGGGAATTAGGTCAAAATAATATGTTGAAAATATGGAACTTTTTCTTCTTTTGAAGATATCCATAAACAAGGGGGTTATGAATTTGCAAATATATCAGGATTCCTCCTTGATTATTCAATACATAGAGATAAAAATTCACTATGTATAGTTGGAAGATATGGAAAATTAGTTAAAAGAGGCATCACACATGTTTAAGGCTATATCATTCACTTATGTTTATCATGAACACAATATGTTGGTTGATATCCTCTCTAAAGGAGGTCAATAGGTTGAATCTATATTATACATTCTAAAAGAGTATATATTTAGAATCTTGATGCAGTCAAGGTATTCTATCTTTTGATATGATGTCTAGTTTTAACAAGTCATTCTCACTCTATACATATAACTTAGGATTTCCATAAGACTTATTTTTTATCCTTGTTTTTGAAGGAAAGTTTCTATAGTGGGCTACAAGGTGGTATTTGTTTTATTAGTTGTTCTCTCTTTTGATCCATATATATTCGGGAGTAAAGATGAGAGTCTTTTTACTTTCATATGCTTTTGTACTTGTGCTTATAGCACATAGAGTGTGTGATTTATATTCTTTCTTTTGAATATAAATTATGAATTTTTAGCAGAGCTACAAGAAATATGATATCTGATTTGTAATTGAAGAGATTAATTTACTGTTATGACAGAAATAATCATTTGAGAAAAATGGTTAAAATTTGTATTGGGATGTTAAACTAATAATTCTATACATAATCAATCTAATTAACTCTTGTAGCATTTTATTTAATTATTTTAAAAGTTTTGATTCAATAGTTAGTATTTATAAATAGCTAAATTCTATACATATAGTGAGATTGCTTCATAAGATTATTATTCTGATTGATAACTAAGTGAAACTAATTTAAAATCAATTAAGCTACTTAACATTTTTGGTGTTGTTGTTAGGGACACATTTGAAAGGAATTAGTTGGAATTAGATAAAAGCATATAAAAATAGATATAAATGCATTTAAAAAGTGTTGTAGATTCAATCATGGAAATTAGAATGCATGAATAGGTAAACATATTCTAGATGTAGATTTATTAGGAGTAGAACTATTCCAACCATTTGACCACCCATCACTCCATTAAGTTCAACTCATGGTGTAGTAAGAGCCACACCATTTGTAGGTAGAATTACCATAAGAGGAAAATCAGGTCAAATTTTAGTTCCCTGAGATAGAGTAAAAAAATAAAAAAGAAGAAATCATAGATATATCAAGTCTACGACAAGCAATCATACTTGAATCCCATCAAATAAAAGAAGAATTAAGCAGTGAAGAGCCAGACATACAATTCATTGGTAATCTTGTACAAGAACCAAAATATTGTGTTTCAACAGTAAACATTTTGCAAAGCAATATGGTTGAACATGAAGAAAAACAAGGATTAGGAACAATAAGAGGAACAACAGTAATCATAGAAAATGTCAAAGAAGAGTTTAGATTTCCCATTCTATATCCAACAACAAATGTTAACTCGAAAAACACTTCACCACCAATGTAACATACCCCCTTCCTAATCCCCTACAAAACATTGGTTAGGAAGAGGATAGTTACTATGGTGACCCAAGATCCAAGGTGCCTTATGGAAATGGGATCTAAGAAGTTTGATCTTTCCAACTCACTTAAAGCTTGAGTTTGACATTACCATTATGTTAGTCTAAATGAGACGATTCTAGTGATATAAAATTTTACTTCAATCTGACCTCTGGATCAAAATATGAGACCATCGAAGTTCCAACGAATTAGAGGATGCCACATCACAATATTGGCCATGTGGCATCCACATGACGATACCCCCTGGCTAACCCCATGCCACATGGGAATTAATTATTGGCTTCCAACCCATTCATGGGTTTGGGTTCCACAACCCCACGCTAGGCATTAAAACGAAAATCATGTGCATATATATATATATATAACCCGACCACTTGACGGGCTGTTATCTGTCACTAATCTTCCCATCACCCGAGATTTTTTACCCAACTCATTGCAATTGCACGCTTAACATTTGCTCTATGGTTGACCCTTTTGTGGGTTCGCACATACTCCATGCTCCAATGAATGGTTTGTCGAGCTCGCGTGTATGCATCTCTCTGGCACTCCCAGGGAATAGCCTTAGGGTTTACGTGCCCTTGTAGATCCACACCATTGTGTTGATAGTGCTTCTGATTGGTCATCATTCTTGTTGTGGTAGCTCGGTGTCGAGTCATCTCGGTTCTCCCTTCGTCGATGCGGGAGGCCTCCTCCGAGAAATAGACTTCAAGATGTGAAAGTTCTCATCGATTTCCATTGAAATTCCCGTCCATGCAGGCTAGTTTTTAACATCCTAATCTTATTATAGTCCCAATTACATGGAAATCGGATCCTCTATTGGCCTATGCATGGATTCCTCGTTGTCTTGGCGTTCCCACGCTACAAGCCCTACCACACCATCTTTCTCCTCATCATCCTGAGTGTTTCTCTTGAGTAGCCTCCTGCGGCTTTCGAGATGCAACCCCTCTGGCTTACATCATCCTGGATTCCTTGTGAATAGTGTTGGCATAATGATGTATGTGTTGTACTTGATGGCAACCCACTTGTAGTAGAACAACTCACTTGTATATGGTAACTGGATGAATCTACAGAAGAGATATCATATGTGACAGAATGCATGACAGTAGTGTTTACAGATGTGATGAAATGCAGGGCAGCTTCAAGGAATCAATTTAGAAGGAAACTCACTCAGATGAAAGATCACAGTATAGCAGGTAAACAGCAAAGAATTACAGAATGAAGAAAGAGAGGTATACGCAGGTTCACCATTGACCAAGCTGCATATACACGCGGGTTCACTGTATACAAGTCGCGTATATGTACACATGCACTTTCACAAAAGGAAAAGCACGTATACCTTGGAAAACTAAATTTTTGGTCCGAAGTATTTGGTCCATGGTATTTTGATCCATGGTATTGGTCCAAGGTATCTGGTCCGAGGTATTGACCCCAGGTATTGGGTCCAAGGTATTGGTCCTAAGTGGTTTTGGTCCATGGTATTGAGAAAGGCCTAAAACTATAAAAGAAGGAGAAGATCATTAGGCCAAGGTGCGTAAGTATTGAATATCTGATGAAGTGTGAGATCTAGTATGCAGGTTATTGGGTTATGGTGCACTGTTGGATCTGAACCAAGGATGAACCTTAGCTGATGATGAGGGATCAGATCTAATGATAGATCAAGATCTTAAGGAGTAAAATGAATTATCATTAGATGTTTTTGCTCATATATATTATAGATCTAAATTCTTACACAAATATTATTCTGTAAATGATATGATCTGGGTATAACTAAAGTCTGGAATAGCTGCAGAATTCTGAATTTATATTTGCAGATATATATGTTGGTTGGCTTTGAGGAAAGCGCGTATACATGCAGGTTCGACGCATGGAAGTAGCGTATACCTTATAAAATATATTTTAGTTGCTTTTGTTTGTTGTTGCAGTGTTTTGGGTTCTGGCTTGGGTTCTGGTTACTGTATTCTGGTGACAACATTCTGAATGATCAAATTGATGGGTTGTCAAAGTGATTGATTGATTCAATTATGGTTGGTTCGAAAGGAGATTGGTTGATGCAAATATCTTTGATGATTGAATGATGTTGTTGATGGATCCAGTCTGAAAATTTATGAAACGAGCTCCCTGAAGGAAGAAAGAAGGTCGTATCCTTCTATAGGTTGGCGCCTATGTACTAGCAAACATATCAACTAGCACAAGAGCTAGGGGGATTGTAGCTCCCTTCCAATAGAAGCTGGAGAATGAGAGAAGGTTGTATCCTTCTGCAAGTAGAAGCCTGTGTACTGGTATAAGACTGCACCAGTACAAAAATTGTAAACAGAACTTTCTTATTATTAAAAGAAGACAAAGACAACAGCAGCAGGTGGTTTTCACCCACATTGGGTTTCCACCTTATATCTTGGTGTTCATATGTGTTTCTCATGTGTGATGCTTTATTTTACTTTCACTGCACTGTCTAATGAATTCCTGATATACTAATTAAGGTTCAATACATGATAATTTGGGTAAATCAAAAGATCTTTGCATATACGCTGGTTTCATTAAGTACAGTTACGTATACACGCTAGTTCACTGAACTAAAGTAGCGTATACGTATCAGTTTTGAAAATTAAATTATTGATTTGATAATACTGATTCACCCCCCCCCCTCTCAGTATTATTTCCAACAAATAGTTGATCTTCTCATGCTCAATCTCATCCAACCATTATACATGCTTCGTGTTCGGTTATGTTATGCACTCGTATGGGTTATTGGCTTGGCCTTTAAGCCAACCTTCACGCAACCCAATAAATCTCGTTGTGATCATGGATGAGGTTAAAGGGGCTGAGGATAAGGGTTTCCCACCTGACCCATTTGCAAAGGTTTACGATCATGGCTCTACCACGATGGTTTTGCAAATGTTTAGACTCACACCAAAACTCCCTTGCAACACAACACTTCTAATACAAGTTGTATTTTTGGTATTTTATTTATTTATATTTTTTTACAAATTAAAATATTATATTATTAGGGAAAAATTTACAAGTGTATTTATTTAGGTTTTATTTTTATTTTTTCATTTTTATAAGTTTAAAAGAAAGGTTATATATTCAATTTTAACACTTTAATTCTTTGTTCAAGCCTAAATATATAATTACAACTTTTCTCAATCAAAATTATATTTTAATGTAATTTCTTAATAATTTGTGAAGATGGGTGATATCCCATTTCCAAATATCTTAGTTGTAAGTCTTACATAGTCATGAGCTTCCCTTTTTTCATTCTTTTTCATGGAAAATAATATTTATATTTAAGATTTGAATATACATGTTACGATCCAAAAAGGGATTCTCAAGCCTTGTTTCCTTAAGAAACTATTAACAACAAAAATTAGTTGAGAAGGGCTCTCTAAAATCTAATAACAACCAAAACTAGCTTGATAGGTCCAAAGAATACTAACTATCTAGTACAATACAAGTGGGAAACTTATAACACTACCAAATTTGACTAAAAATGATATCATCCAATGAGATCCATAATGGCTTTGCCACCTTACAATAAACAAAGAAGGAGAAACTATGTCATGATTTCCATAGATGCTATGACTCCTCCATCAACATATTCCATCATGCCAAGGGAGCCTACTGGGAGAGAAAAGAGCTTTCTTGAAGAGATTATCACGCTTTACATTCAATTCCTTGTAAATATGCTTGAAGGACAATCAATCAAAAGACAAGAAAGAGTCCTGAATAGTCTGCAACAAACAACAAAGATGCAAGTTTCCCACTGAGATAATTTTAAAGGCCCATTTTATGACTAGCAGAGAATCACCAAGAACCTACAACTTCTTGAAGCATTTATCTTTAGTAACTTCTAGCAAAGTCCAAAGGGTAAACAATTCTCATTTATTCTTTGAGCCCCTTCCAAGAGAATATCTCGCATGAATATAGTGATATTGGGTGAGGAACAAGACTACTCTCACTCTACAAAAAGGAGGATATCATTGGCTTGCACCATTGAAAAATCCCCAATGGATTTTTGTCTTTAGTGCTAGCATGATCAGAAACTTTGGATTCTTGCTTTTAGGCTCCACTATATATTACCTAACCAATCTAATAATTGGCGTCACAATAACTTCATGGGGAATATCTAAGCTTTTGAAAATGCTAGAGTTTCTTTCCCATTGGATGAGAAAATCAAAAATGCTTTAAAAACCTTCAAATTGAAAAACAACCTTATCCATGAACCATTCCCTCACACACCCACTCAAAGAAGACTAATCCTAGAAAAGTTTTTTCTTGACCTCCTACTTAATCAAAGGGAACACTAGAACATAATAATAACTAGAAACAAAAAGATGTGAGGTGGATTCCTCCAATGACTTACATAGCAGACAACCATTAAGGCCAGTCCACTCCCTCTTTTAACCACTCTCCTGGGTCAGTAATATGTTGTTCAAAGCAAGCCATAAGAAAATTTTGGATTTTGATGGTGTGTATAGCTTCCAAAGAGAGATCTACCACCACTACATATCATCAAAGAACTAGGCTTCACGCTAAGATTTGTAACCCAATTTTGAAGTGCATCGTTGGAGCTCGAATTTTTAGACCAACGTTGAGAATATTACTCGTCATCCTTTAAACGGATGAAATTAGAAGCCACATTCTCAACATACAAACTCCACTCCTTAGTTTCTCTTCCAATTGGGCCTAAGAACTTCGTCGACTTCCAACTTACACAACCAATAACTTGAGTGGATTAGGCTTTTGTGTAACATACCCATAACTTAACCCTGCTTATATTGTAATTGTAATAATTATGTTAACAATACTTGTATGGGATTGAAAATGTAAACGGGTAAAATATTTGAAATAATTGTAATTATAATTAATATTAACTAATGAAGAGGTGAAGCCTTGATATGGACCATGAGAAGCCATGAGAGGAGGAAGAAAACAAAAATGGCTTATGCAATTTGTCCTTACCAATGAACTATTTGAATGAGCCAATATTATGAGATTGTCAAGTTTTACCTAAATATTATTAAGGGGAATGTGTTATAATAACTACCAACAATTACGAGAGAACTAGGATAGTAATACCAAACTTTTGAGAGGTATGGACTAAGAACCCTCTATTATGGAGTCTTATGACTATGCACATAATCCCAAAAAGGGGAGAAGCTGGAGAAAAGAGGACATAGAGAGAAGGAAAAGGGGGACTAGTGGAAAGGCAACATAAAGTATAGCAGAGAGATGAGAGGAGGTTCTCATGTGAATCAAGATAGAACCCTATGTGTGATGTTTGTGAGTTAGGTTAGTGAGTGAGTCTTATCATGAGCCATAGGACTGACTGGAATGATGAAGAATTTATTTGTGTTATGAACAAAACTTTGGAGGGAAGCACTGAGAGACTCTTGACTGAGAAAAGTGCTCCCTTCATGTTGTGTGGGATATGAATAACCCATGTACTAGGAAATTTGTTTGAAATCATCCACCAAAGCACTAGAGAGAAGAACCAAGGGACTCTTGAATAAGTGAAGGGTTCTCCTTGTGTTGTGCAGGCTCCATTGTGGCCACACTATGAATGAAAATAGGTCTTTGGTTGATAGGATGAAAGAATCCATATTGAATTTTTAATGGATGAAGAAGTGTAGCCTTCATTCTTACACCATTAGTAACATGGGAGAGATTTTTCCCCATGAGTGTTTATTGTGCAAAGTAATTGAGAAACCACTAGTAATAGCTAAGCAAGAATTTGTCTTAGTGTGAACTTAAGGGAACCGATAAGATTGACTTGATGAAGGAGAGTGGCATTCATAGTTCCACCTTGTAATCGTAAGTTAAAACATCCATTATAGCTTCTTGGTCTAGCTTGGGTGTGGTTGGCTATAAGAAGGATTGCAATGTAGTTGAGGCTATGGCAAGGTAGAATGTTTCTCACCATTCATTAGTTGCAGACAACATAGAATATTGATCAGATAATTACCCTTGTGGATTTATTTTTTGTAATGTAAATCATGTTAACAAGAAAGAAATATTAATCAATGAAATGAACTACTTATGTGTTGATCTGTGAAATGGATATTATGATCAGTGTGATGCCTATTTATGATGAAAATTAGTAGATTTGTCTTAAATGGTTGTGTGGTATTTTAATGATTGCCAATACATATTTAATGCACTCATATGTTGTGTATTCCATGTTTATGAATAAAAATTAAATGGTTCACTTAAGGATGAGATCAATGGCGTCTTAGCCTTGGCTATGGATAAAGCCCATGGTCTACTAGTAGATAGACTAGAGAATCTCTAAGCCTACTGAAGTAACGAGATGATATTATGGATGATAATATTTAGAGACAAGAACGAAATCCTTGATTAAAAATGGGGAATTAGGATGGAAAAATATTCTCAAAACATTTAACGAAAAGTATCAAAGACTTCATTGAATTGGTTGTAGTTTGCTGGAGAATGTGAAGGAAGACCTATAATTAAAGAGAGAGAAGAATATTTTGGATACCTTGGGGCTAGCAAGGACCTTTGAAGTTTTAAAAATACTTTGGGACAAATCCTTGCCTTGTAAAATTGTCTTATAGCCTTGGAGATGAGCTCAGAAGTTCCCTCTATGAGCATGTTTTTCATTGGTATTAGACAATTTGGAAATTTGGCGACCAACTATGCTTAGTTTAAGCAATCATGAAAATTTAGGGATTGGAGGTCTCCAGCCCTAATCACTTGTTATATGGATCAGTAAGAGATCCAAGACCAAGAGCTTAGCCAAAAAATGGCCATCGAGCTTTCATCTATCATACATTGGGCTATTGGGCCCTGAGGGTCGAGTATTTAATCAAACCACCCTTGCGAAAACCTATGATACTAAAAAATAATTGAAGACTTCATTAGTTAAAAGAGATGGGTGGTCGAGCTTGTTAAGTGATAACACATCAAGTGTTACCTTTTTTACTTTCGACGTATCAGGAGAGCATGGTGGAATTTATCAACGTGAAGCCTCGATGCAAATAAAACTTGTTATTTCTCCTAGAGACAACCCTTTGGTTGGGAAGAAGGGTTGGTGCCTAGGACATCTTAGTGTCTCTTGAAGATTGATCAATGTTTCTCTAGAGAAAAATGCAAAATGATTTAAGTCCAATTCAATTGCCCTACTCAAAGGTAGATTCAATATACATATAAACTATATATCATTCGCAAGAGTAAATGTTCAAATCTGGTGGCCTACAAATGGAGAATGCAACTTGATTGGTCGTTGCAGTAAAGGTGGAAAGAAGAAATATAAGGAAAGAAACCTAGTGCAGAGGGTTGGACAGACACAGAATCCTATGCTCTAAATCCCAATAGAATCATGAAAAGATAAAGGAAATGAAGTGCAGAAATTATGGAGCACATTTTAAGGCTTTTAACTCAATATCCCATAAGTACTATCTCCTATATCATGACACAGGTAAATCTGCAATCTTACAGGTACTATATGCTATCACATAACATAGGCAAATCTGCAATCTCATATTTGTCATCTGTTATCACATAACGTAGGTAAATCTTCAATCTCACAGGTACCATCTACTACAACATAACATAAGTAAATTTGTGACTTAAGAGTGAATCCAACAACTACAACTAAAAAAGATATGAAGAAGAAAAACACATGAAATGAAACAAGTGGTAGAACACATACTACATATCCCAATTCTTGGAATCACCAAAAACTTCTTCATTAATCTTAAAGAATGAAATACATCTCATAGACCCAAACTTGCAAAATTTGTAAAACAATTACACTCTTTGGAACAAAAAAATCGAACCACTGGAACTGGAAAATCCAGAACCCTTATTAATGAGTCTTTCTTCCCTTTTTATAGGGAGAGAGTCCCAACAAACAATTACAAAAATATCTTGAATGTTATAGTTGTCTAAACTGCCCAACTGTTTGAGCATGTGAATGGACTAGCTATCCTAATGATTACCTAACATATTTTGATTCCATTGTTGATTCCTATGATTTCCTAAGGTGGACTCAGGCTCCATTATCTGGGTTCGTGGTGGGTTGATGATCTAGACACACCTCTGCCATTGTATTCCTCCCACGGTTACCTGCCAATTCACCTGTCGTTTTCTCCCTCTAACTGCTTAAATTTCCCCTTTTTTGGAGTTGGCCCTTCTTGTATGGCATTACCTTTCACCCATCGGGATTAAAATCCATGGTGGGAGGACATGATTTGGTGTGGTGGCGTTGGATATGTTATGCATTGGTTGATGGTTGAACGGGGTCGAGCATAAAATGGGTGATAGAGGACACCGTTGAAATAAATTAAAATTTGAACACTAATAGAAAGCAGGTGGTGACTATATAGGCAGGGAGTATAGGCAGGGATTATGGTGGCATGATGTGTGGATTGGAGACACGTGGAGCCACAGGGTTGGAAAGGAAGTGGAGAGGGTATGCCCTTAGCCCCGCAAAAATTCACGCTCAGTTGCAGAAGTTGTCGTTGTGTGGGCATTTTGGTTGCAAGTGTGGTGCCCCTAATTCGACGAGGTGAATGGGAAATGTTGGGAGAGAGGCCTGAACCCCCCCCCATGATCAATCATGGTCATTGATCGACTATTTCTGCTTCCTGACTTTGACTTTTCGGGGGCTAGTGTTGGCTTATCCATCGCCCTAGTTTACCTCCCGAAGTGTCTTCCGAGACCTGACAGTCTTAGAGTTGATGGTGATCCACTCGCTATTTGCTTGTTTGTTAGTTGTTTCCATTTAATGCGGAGGTAGACCACTTCTGCTTAACCTTGACATGTTTCCTGCCATTGGATCGGTCTTTGCAACCACGACCTAAGATATTAGGTGCTTATAGATTTTGATCCCTACGAGGGCCTTCTTCTTTTTTTAACAGCTCCACGTCGTTGGTCACACCTTTACACGAGGCAACCAAAGTCCGGCCCCAAAGACCGGAGCTTCCTGATCCTGATTTTTCTATTTAAGTGCAATTCTTTAACGGTTATGGGATTCTAGGATTTGGTCCCTTATTATTGTCGCACTCTTATTCTCAACAGTTCCATTACAACTTGTGCCTAGTGTTAAGGTTAGAACCCCCCTCTAACCTGGCGCATCCCCTTTACTTTGTATTGCTAATATTTTGGGACCTACCTGTCGTGATGAGTTGGTCGATAGGGTTCGCTCGACCCTCCATTTATTGGTTGTCACTCTGTCCACTGCCACCGTGTCCTACCACTTTGCTTTGGGAACTAACTTTAATTCTTCGGGGTATACTTTCGGGTTATCAAAGTCGGGTGGGCTCCACCTGCTCTGTTTCATCTTGATTTTTATGTCCTGTATGTTTCCTCTAGGGTGTTACTATCGGGTGGACCCCTCTCGCTCAATTACATCCTACCACTTTGTTTTCGCACCATCTATGGGTCCTCCGGGATGCATCCATCGGGGAACCATTGTGAGGATGATGCCATCCCGGTCCTCCACTCCTAACACTTAACTTTATTCACCTTTATTCATGCTTAAAATTCTGTTGGGGTAACTCTGTCGGGTGGACACTACTCGCTCAAAACATCCCGACACTTTATTTCTTTCGCTCTTAACACACCGTCAAGGTAGCTCCGCTGGGGTAAACCAATCAAGTGGGTTCCACCTATGGCCAATAGAGTTGATTTTTGTTGCTGACATGCTAGCCATAAATGCTCAAAGATTCGTGTAGAGGCTCTACCAGCCTTTCCATCGAATGTGGCACTCAAGCCAACTTTGGCTACACCTCAAAGGCTACTCCAAGCACTTTTCAGCTCTGTAATGATTTTTAATCCCCTTTTCCATTTTTTTGTTTATCCTTCTCTACACACAAGAATGAATATCCTGCTATATGAAAAGAATTCAAGAAGGGGGCTAAGGGGGTACAACATTGGCTCCAACTAGGGATAGTGCCTTGATGGAAAGGTGTTTAGAACCTACAGACTATTAGCCTTCACCATTGGGCATGGAGTCAAAAACATATTGAATTTGTAAAACCAAAAAATTTCCTTGGATATTTTTTTGTTGGGAGTCCTCTCCTCATAAAAATAGAATGCAGAACTATAACTTCTAAAAACTGGAAATTAAATGCTCACCTAGTGAGTTTATTTATGTACAGTTCTTACTTACATACTAGGCTCAATTCACTCGAGTGAAGTCATCCTTCCAATGATACCAACCCAACATCTGCGTATTGGACCTTATGCCATTGTGCTCTTGAAAGTCAACAATTAAAATAGGCATGCACCACATGGAAATGTCAGATAAAAATTTTGTCGTATACCTCGGAATTGATGTATGTTGTTGTCCAAAGAAAGATGTCATGTAGTCAGTTATTGGGTCATAAATGGGTGGGAGGAAAATTTGGCTACTTCATTTTCTTGGACAATTTTTTGACAAGGATGTTTTTGCATAGGGCAGAAAACGTTACTACTTAGCTCTTCAACTTTGGTCTCTTCTTTAAAGAGTTGATGTTGGTAATCTTATTCCCACTTTCTTTAAGAAAATTGTTTTGAAAATCTGCAACAATCTCGTCCTCCTTTGAATCATATGATTCATAAACCAGAGAATCTTCATCAACTTTATTACCAGCTTCTTGAACTTGTAATCCATCTTAAGGATGTAAGTCATAAATTGGAGTCTCTCTGTCAACCCCATTTTCAGCTTCCTCTTTTTGTGTAGCTTCCCATGATTGGGACTATTGTGGTTATGTAGCACCCAACTCCCCATTTGAGTCATACAAATCATATAAAGGAGAACCATCAAATTCAACAAAATAAGATCTCTGAGGGTTTTTTGCAACTTAACAATGTCTCCTTCTTCCTTTTCTTGATTGTTGGGCAGCGCTTCTTGATGCAAGTTTATGTTTTCTTGAAGTTGGGCTCCACAAGTATCTTCAAAAACATTATCAGTCTTAGAAATATTTTCAATATTAAAATGTTCACAACAATCTTCAAACAAAGAACCTGGTGGATATAATATTTTGCAATAACTAAATGCTATGTGAAATCTCTTGATAGAAGATATGCTGCTAAGAGGAAGGGTTTTGTAGTAAGCCCTGGCATCTTCCAAAGAATACATGAACAACATTTTTTTTTGCTAAGGCAAGAGCGGATCCTTCTATTCAATTTAAAAAAAAATAATGTACAAAAGGCTTTAACCCACAACTAGCCGTTAGATCCTGATCTAAAGATCCAGCGGCTGAGAGACAATTCGGGTGGCTAACAAGCACACCGTTTAACAGGCAAAACGGACCCGATGGACTCAGTAGATCCTAATTGATAATTTCATCGGGTCCATTTTTCACATAACCATCGTTTAATTTTTCCTCCCGAAATCCGTCATATGCGCGCGATTCCAGATGGTTCGTGCTAACAGCTCGAGCATTAACCTCTATTTCGGACCCACCAACTAGCTCGATGAATCCTGGCCATAGGTTGACCGTGATTGATCCAACGGTTACAAATCATATCGCGCGGCCTTAACCCACCGAAGATTACCGCGCGATGAGGGCGGTATTTCCTCCCCACTCTGAGCCACGTGTTGCATGGTGAATGGAATCGCTTCCAAATGAAAAAAACCGCTTCCGACCTGAAGGTGGTGCGATACATCGGAAACCACTTCAAGGGTGGTAAAGCTACCGCAGACAAAAAAACAGGGTTTTGCGGCTGCCGCGAAAGACTGGATTCCGGTGCCTGGGCCAAAGGAAGATGAAGATCCCTTCTTCCAGCCAACTCCCTGAAACTTCTGGTTCGCTGTTGCCAATCATAGACCTGCATTCCAAAAGCACTCTTACTTGTGTCATAATACTGCATAAAAGTCAATCAGATCCCATTTCTGTGGCCCTGTTTCAGAATATCTTATTGTCCTCTTCCGCCTGACTACAACACTGCTCCCTTAATTTGTTCTGAGACATCTCTCACCATATCAACTTGACCTTGTTCTTAGTGCATACTACTCCTTGATTAGCCAGAATTTCTGCCAATTTATTGGTCGTCCTTCACACATGAGTGAAACTCACTGTGTGTAAGTCTAGGAGGTGAATTTGTATCCTTTAAAAGACCTAGATCAGCCTTCAATGACTTGAGACTTTTTCTGGCTCTGTTCCACAACATATTCTTTTAACCGTGTTAATGATCAACTCAGAATCAACTTCAATAATAATATTCTGGAGATTATCCTGCTTCAGGAAATCCAAACACTGCTCAAGAGCCATTAATTCAGCCATATTGTTTGTAGCTCTTCGCAAATGGCAATGGAAAATAAAGAGAATATAGCCATTATCATCTCGTAGCACTCCTCCAAAACCAGCAAGACCTGGGTTGCCTTTTGAGGCCCCATCAATGTTGAATTTCAGAAAACCCTGAGGGGGAGGATGCCAATAATCTGGCTTATTAGCTGGATTCATAACCTTCCTAACCATCCCCTGTGGTATAAGCCCCTACATCCCCAGCCGACGTAGAGTCTGCATCTCTTTTCAGAAGGTGGATTTTTTGGGGAGTTTTGCACAATAGTGCCAACCGTCTCCTTGAGCTGTCTTAAGATCTGCTCAAAAATGTGTTGGGTGGTGTTGTGAACATTTTTGAAGATTCTATTGTTCCTTTCTTTCCAAACATTCCAAATTATGAAGCCTGGAATTAAAACCCAAGCCAAGCGAAGAAACTCATACTCAGAGAAGTTTCGTCTCCAGTTATTTAGGGTATTGATAATGCTTGCTTTGTCCCTGTCCGTCTGTTGGAAAATTGTGGCAAAGGTGTCCCACAACCTAGAGGTAAAGATGCAGTCATTGAGAAGGTGCTCCATTGTCTCCTCTTGAGCTTCACAGAGCTGGCATCTAGAAGGTCCCAGAACACCCCTCTTTCTAATATTATCCCAAGTCAGAATTTTTTTATGATGTACCAACCACATGAAGAGTTTGATTTTCATCCAACCTTGATGCCTCCAAAGGTTCTGCCACACTCTGTCTGGTGCATTGGAATCCAGCTCAAGAAATATCTTTTTGGCTTCCTTAATATTGAAGGTACCTTCTTTATTGTTGCCCCATCTAAGTTGGTCATGCCCCTCTGAAACAAGAATCTTCCTTTGTTCCAAAATAGTCAGTAGTGCATCTGCTTTTGCTTTCAAGGGGTTGTTATCCCCAAATTCTATATTCTTCCAGGTTCTCCATTTGTCTTCTATACTGGTTTGTTCCCAAAAATCTCTAACCCTAAAAAGCCCTTTGGTGTCAGTTTCTTTCTTAAGGTCCAGAAAGTCCTCTCTTAACAGTGTAGGTTCTTGTTGCCATTTATCCTCCCAAAACAGAGCCAGGTCTCCTTCTCTGATCTCCCAGAAACTATTTTTCTGCACTAAGCCTCTATTCTCCCATGCCTTATTCCAAATGTGGGATCCTTTTATGATACCCGTCATCCTTATGTGATCATTATCTTGCCAAGTGCTGGCATATTTTTCCTTCCAAACACTAGCCCACTGAGCCTTTGGTTCTTTCACCCAACGCCACCATAATTTTGCTCCTAGAACCTTGCTGAGTACATCTGGATCATCCAGTCCAAGACCCCTGTGGGTTTTCAGTTTGCAAATCTTATCCCAGGCTACTAAGGCCCATTTCTTTCTCTCCTCCCCCTTACCCCAAAGAAAGTCTCTTTGAATGGTTCTGAATTGATGTAAAACTCCCTTTGGAGCTGGAAGTGTTGAAAGCATGAAGATGGGGATTGATTGCAAAACCGCTTTTGTAAGCACCAACCGACCCGCCAAGTTTAAAGATCTGATAGTCCATTTTCTAATTTTGTCTTGCATCTTATTAATTACCAGCTCCCAGATGCTTTTGTGCAAAGGTTTATCAGTTAGAGGAACTCCCAGGTACTTGGAAGGAAGGACCTCCCTTTGAAAGCCCAGAATTCTGGAGATATTTCTCTGAATAGTGATATTAGTATTAAAGAAAAAAATCTTAGATTTGGACAGATTTACCTCCATACTTGTGGCCATGGCAAAGTCACGCAGGATTTGTTTATAAGCAAGAGCTTCTTTTACCGTGGGGACTCCCTGCAGCATAGTGTCATCAACAAATTGTTGATGGGACAAAGCTTTTCCAGTTTCAGAAAGTTGGATACCCTTGATGTTACCCCCTTCTTTCGCATGCTTGATAGATCGCCCAAGTCCTTCCATCATGAGGATAAAGAGAAAGGGAGAGAGCGGATCTCCCTGTCTGAGACCTCTTGAAGGAGTAAAGGTCTTGGAAGGAGAACCATTGACCAAAATTGAAAAGCTAGAGGAAGTGACCAATGCCATAACCCATCTCACCCAGTTATGATCGAAGCCAAAGGCTAGAAGGACCTTCCTAATATAGGTCCAATTCAATTTATCATAAGCTTTGGCAAGGTCCAATTGCATGATCATTCTCACCTTCCTATTGCTTAACAATGAATGTACCACTTCATGCACTTGAATGATGTTGTTGAGAATTTGTCTACCCTCCACATAACCTGATTGCTCCATAGAAACTAGAGTAGGAAGAAGGGGTTTTAGTCTATTGGAAACCACTTTGGATATTATTTTATACACCACATTGCACAAAGCTATGGGTCTGAACCTGTCTGGAGTCTGAGCATTATCCTATTTGGGGATCAAGGAGATGAAAGAAGTATTGAGCGCCTTCAGAATGGTTCTATCCAACCTGGAATCCTCCACTACATTCATAATATCTTGTTTAACAATGCTCCAACAGGATTTAAAGAAATCCACATTAAAACCATCAGGTCCTGGTGCTTTTCCATTCTGCATCTCCTTAACTGCCTCACTTACCTCCTCTTTAGTCACTGGCCTGTTGAGATTGAAATTATCCTCTCTTGAAACTAGTCTAGGTATATGCCTTGTTAAGTCTCTGATAAAATGATCTTTGTCTGCATTGGTCTCCTTCGCTATACCTTGAAAGTGCTGGACTAACACAGTTTCAATCTCTTCATGGGAATTGCGAAGATGACCTCCCTCATCCTTGATTGAAGAGATCCTATTGTGGGATCTGTTCGCCATGGTGGATCTGTGGAAAAAACTGGTGTTTCGTTCCCCTTCTTTTAGCCATTGCACTCTAGATTTTTGTCTCCAATATATTTCCTCTTGTTTACATAAGTTCTCCCAGTCTTGATGAAGTTTGGTGACTTGTTCATCTCTGCCTCTATCAAAGCCCTCTGTAATAAGAGTTTGATTGAGTGTCTGCATTTTATCTTCAACCTCTTTTTTCGCTGCAAAAATATTGCCAAATTCATTCTTGTTCCAGTCTTTGAGTCTGAGCTTGATGTATTTTAGTCTTTTGTGGAGCAGAAACATTCTTGTTCCCTGAATATGCAGATCTTCTTTCCACCATCTTGCTATATTGCTGATAAAATCTAGGTGGGTAAGCCAGATATTCTCAAATCTGAAAGGTCTATTCTTGGGGGTTCCAATACCCTGTACCTCCATTTGAACAGGCCAATGGTCTAAGCCGCCAAAGGGGAGAATTCTCATTATCATTTCCTTGTCTATGAGCATAAGGTCCTCTGAAATAATGAATCTGTCTAACTTTGAGGCTACTTGAGACTCCCCTCCTCTCTTTTTGTTCCAAGTAAAGAGGCCATTATTCATTTCAGTGTCAACTAGCTTCATATTATCTATGAAAGCTTGAAATGTTGTAGAATCTTTGCTTAAAGTTCTTGTTCCCCCTTTTTTTCCGAAAGTGATTTGATCATGTTGAAGTCCCCGCCCATGATCCATGGAACGCCTGCATGTCTATCTCTTAGTTCTACAAGAGAATCTAGAAATCTGAGTTTGTCATCCAGTCTTTGTGGGCCATAAACATTCGTGACCAAATAAGTCTCGCTATCTCCCACAGGCTGAATAATCACTGATAAATAATTCCTAGATGCCTCAGCATCTATTATTCCAATCTTTTGGGGGTTCCAAAGAGTGAGTATGCCTCCTGCTGTGTTATCTGCTTTAACTTCTAGAAACTCAAATCTACTAAGCCATTTGCTATGAATTTCTTTGATTTTTTGAATGGAACATTTAGTTTCTTGGATAAAGATCATATCCGGAGCTTCTTGTTTCATTCTATTGCTAAGTATTCTTTGTTTTCTTTTACTACCTAAACCTCTGATATTCCAAGTTGTGAACTTCATTATTAAAGATTTGTGAAAGAGTAACTGGATAGATCTTTCATCTTACCTGAATCTATCATTAGCTTTCCACATTCCATCAATAGCTCATTCTGCTTTTTCCTGCCTCTTTTCTTTCCTGGGTTTCTGGGAGCTAATCCTGGTGTGGTTTTCATAGTTTTCACTCCTTCGTTGCCCTGCCTTTCATTGGTTCTTTGCCTTTCCAGCTCTTTGGCCTAAGTTTTCCATAGAAACAGCTGTTGTACTTGGTTGAACTCTTCTTGAGGTACTGAGTCTACCCCTCCAATGGTGCCCTGTTTCAAGAATCCTTCCAGATCTAGGTTTTCTCTTTCCAGAATCTCCTGCAGTTCATTATCCTCTGTTTCCATCTCACTCTGAGTCATTTCTTGATCCATCTCAAGTTCCCCATCGCTCAGCATTGTTTCCTTCTGTTTAGTAACATCCTGTGCTTGTTCCCTATCTTCTTCTTTCTCCTTCTCCCCTGAGCTTCCTTCCATTACCTGATCTGCTTTTGGTATTTCTTCCTCTTCTTCGAGAACTTGGAACCTGTTTAGACTGGCCTGTTGCCCTTCTGTTTGCTATTGCTTTGGCCCCGCTTTACCCCCTTTTCCTCTATGACTCAATTTGTGAAAGGTTTCAGTGTCTCTCATTGTGGTTGCTTTACTTCTATTATTTGTTTTCCTGAGAGGGCAGTCTCTAAATAGGTGCCCATGCTCATGGCATCTGCGACATCTGAAAGGAATATGTTCATAATCTACTGTTTGCACCCATTCTTCATCAAAAACTTCCAAGATAACCTCATCTGGTAGGGCTCCCGATAGGTCCATCTCCACACATATTCTTGTGAAGGAAGTATATTTTCCCCTTCTGGTGGCCTCAGAGGCTTTAACAAAACACCCTAGTTTATTACCTATGGCAGATAACGATTATGTTTGCCAGTAATCAAGAGGTAAGGAGTAGAGTCTTACCTAGACCAGGACTGAAGTAAAAGTTTCTCGCTCCGGGACAAAATTCATCATCCACGGCCGCATGTAGAGGCCTGCTACCACATAGAAGTAGGGTCCTCCTTCAAACACCCTGTCTTTGTCCTCAATATTTGTAAAGACCACAGTGAAGAATCCCTTTGACCCAAGGTGTAGGTCTATGCTTCCTTTCAGTTTCCAATGGTATTTAATCCATGTTTGTAATGCCTTTTCAGTGGGCCATAATCCCATGAATTTACAAATGATAGCATAGGTCCGCATGTGGTCCCTATGTGCCTGCAGAGCAGGATCATTTAAAACTACTCTGGGAGTGACCTCAGTCTTGGGTTTACATGGCCCCTTCTGTGCCTTGTTTTCTACTCCCTGTTTCTTGTCTTCTTCCTCATTGTCTTTCATGCTATTGACCTCCCTTGGTTTGGTAAACTCCTGATCCTCTTCCAGATTCTTTTTCCTTTCTCCTGCAGGCCCTCTAACAGATTCTAAAGGTTTCTTACAGCGACTGGCCACTGCCTGCCTGTAGGAGGGAGTGGAGCTCCCCCCTTTGCGTGCCTCCATGGAGCTCAGAAACCTAAAACCCTAGCTATTCGTCCGATGTTCGTTGTTCGTTATTCATCCGTTGTTCGTTGTCCACTATTAAGGTGTTGGGTTAGGCTTTCATATGTGCTTCCACTAAAATTAGGAAAAAAGGTAATCATTCTTGAAATGGAGGTAAATGATGAGGATAACCAATGATAGAAGAACCAGTGGGGCAAATTTGTTGGCAAATAATGTAGGAAGATCCATTTTGAAACCCCTTTAGGTGAGAGATCTCAGCCCATACTTCCTTTTCTCAACAGACAAAGGAATGCACAATTTTCTACGCAGTGAAATATATTCTAATTCGTTCCCCAATAATGACAACAAAAGATGTTGTCACTCCTAGAGACAACCCCCGAGTTGAGGAGACAGGTCAGTGCCTATGACATATTAGTGTCTCTTGAAGATGAATCAATGTTGCTCGAGAGATAAATATAAAATGAGTTAAATCTGGTTCAATTACCCTACTCAAAGGCAAATGCAATATACATATAAATAGTATATCATTCCCAAATATAGATGTTTAGATCTGGTGGCCTTCACACGGAGAATGCAGCTTGATTTGGTCATTGCAATAAAGGTGGAGAGAAGAAATATAAGAGAGAAACTCATTGCAAAGGGATGGATAGATACATAATCTTGTGCACTAAATCCCAATAGAATCATGAAATATAAAGGAAATGAAGTGCAAAAATCATGGAGCGTGTTTTAAGGCTTTCAACTCAATATCTCATAGGTATTATCTGCTATATCATGACATAGGAAAATCTACAATCTCGCAAGTACCATATGCTATCACATAACATAGGTAAATCTACAATCTCATAGGTACCATCTGATATCACATAACATAGGTAAATCTGCAATCTCATAGGTATCGTCTGCTACAACATAACATAAGTAAATATGTGAATTAGGATTGAATCCAATAGCTACAATTAGACAATTTTTGAAGAAGAAAAACACATGAAATGACACATAGAGGTAGAACACATACTACATATCCTAATGCTTGGAATCACCATAAACTTCTTCATTAATCTTCAAGAATGAAATACATCTCACAGGCCCAAACTTGTGAGATTTGTAAAACAATTATAGCCTTTGGAACAAGAAAATCAAACCATCATAACCGGAAAATCCAGAACCCTTACTAATGAGTATTTCTTCCATTTTTGTAGGGAGAGAGTCCCAACAAACAATTACAAAAATATCGTCAATGATATAGTTGTCTGAACTTCCCAGTTGTCTGAGCATGCGAATGGCCTAGCTGTCCTAATGATCACCTAATAGATTTTGATTCCTACTTGAAATGAAATATTTACAAAACATGAAAAACATTAAGTGTCATAATTGACAAAATAAAATATCTTCATTGTAGATTCCTCTTATTTCCTAAGGTGGACTCATGCTCCATTATCTGTGTTCGTGGTGGGTTGATGATTTGGCCACGCCTCTACCATTGTATTCCTCCCACGTTTACTTGCCAATTCACCTGTCATTTTCTCCCTCTAATTGCTTAAATTTCCCCCTTTTTGGAGTTGGCCCTTCTTGTATGGCGTTACCTTTCACCCATCAAGATTAAAAGCTTTGGTGGGTGAATGTGATTTTGTGTGGTGGCATGGAGGTACTTTGCACTGCCTGAATGTTGAACAGGTGACAAAGGACATCGTTGAAACAAATTAAAATTTGAACACTAACGGCAAGAAAGTGGTGACTATATCAGCGAGGAGTATGGTGGCATGATGTGGGGATGGGAGACACGTGGATAAGTTTGGAAAGGACACGTGGAGCCATGGGGTTGGATAGGAAGTGGAGGGGGGAGGCCCTCGACCCTGCAAAAAAATCATGCTCACTTATTGAATTCATCGTTGTGTTGGCGTGTGTGGTTCACCTACTATGACGGGGCGAATGGACAATGTTAGGAGTGAGGCCTGACCCCCCTCCCCCCCCGGATCAATCCTGGTTGTTGATCGACTATTTCCGCTTACTGACTTTGACTTATTGGCTTATCCTCCATTCTAGTTTACCCCTCGAAGTTTCTTCTGAGACCTAGTGTCCATAGATCTTATGGTGATTTTCTCGTTATTTGCTCATTAGTTAGTTGTTTCCATTTAATGTGGAGGTAGACCCCTTCTACGAAACCTTTACTTGTTTTCCGCCATAGGAACAGTCTTTGGGACCACAGCCTAAGCTATTGGGTGCTTAGCCCTTTTGATCCCTACGCGGGCCCTTTTCTTTTGTTAATGGCTTTGCATCATTAGTCACACCTCTATGCGAGGCGACCAAAGACCATCCCCAAAGGTCGGAGCTTCCCGATCCTGATTTTTCTGTTTAATTTCAATTCTTTAACAGCTACGAGATTATGGGATTCGGGCCCTTATTGTTGTCACACTCCTAACATCAATTGTTCCATTAGAACTTGTGCCAGGTGCTAAGGCCAAAGCCCCTTTTAACTCGGCGCATCCCCTTTGCACCGTATTGTTAATCTTTTGGGCTCTACCCGCTAGGAAGAGCTTGTTATACGAAATCTACGACTGCAAACAGAAGTGTCTTTCATAGGCCTGGTGGATTGACCTAGAACAATAGAAAACAAAGGGCACAATGTCTTCCTTAAAGTAATTGAATGATGCGATGAGGCCTACTTGGAATCTATCACAAGCTTCACTCCTTCCTGGGCTTGTACACTTCAATCCTAGCTCTGATTGCTATAATTAGAACCTGCACAATAAAACAAGACAATCCAAATATCTATGACATATATGTAGCATAATCAAATCACTTCATTCAATATATCAACATGGTATTGAAATACATGAAATCATAACATCATATATATGAAAACAATCTACTCTTTTTATTAATAGAAATGGAGAGAGTTACAACCAAAAATAGGAGTTTATCTTGTGAAAGAGCTCCCCAAGTTGAATTTTCCTTTCCTTGCCACAAAGTATGCCTCTATGTCACCCTAATGCATGGAATAATGACTCTCAAAGCAACATCATGAGGGTAGAATCAATCTCCAAAATCCAACCCCTTGCCCATGGATGGATGTAAATATATAGATGAGGGAGGTAGTTCATGAATTCTTATCCATTTACCAATCTAGGCTTGAGATCCATAAAAGATGGGGGGGATGAGGTCAAGGGATAAGAGGTGAAAAATTCAAGGTAGGATAAGATAGGATTCAAGACTCTTATCCAAGCTAAATAATTGAAACAACCTCAGGAAGGTTTTGGAAGAGGAAGCTTTGGTATTCTCTTTATTTTTCCCGAATTTCTAGAATTAGTGCACCCCCAAGATAGAGCAACCTATTGGTGATCAGCACAAGTGCAGAGAGGGTCAACCTGGTAGTCAACACTGGTCCCTAAAGCACCAGGGTGTGTTAGGCCTTAAAAGATTGGAAACTTAGCAGTCAAGAGAAGAAACTCAGGGGTTTAGCATAGTCATGCTTAGGGCTTTGTGTAGGGATGATGACAATAAGTTGAAGGATATTAATTGATCCTATTTGAAGGCCTATTAACCAGATACAACAAAATGGCCTATAACAAATCACCCCCTAAAGAACAAATTCAGGAATGACAACGAATGACTAAAGTGTTTTACCTTGTGACAAGTTAGGCTCAAGAAAAATTGGCGAGATCATCATTTGTTACAATACATTTACATCATGATATCTTTGCATAGGGAGGCATACCCATGCTCATCACATAAGCTAACATTACATGTACACTGACCAAAAGACATGTCCATGGATGACTGATGGTGGACCTGTGACTGGATGATTATCTCTATGATCATATCCATCATACATTGTGATCTTGTATTATTCCAAAAATCGCAGCCCGAGTGGATGAAACTAGATCCAAGATATTCTATCTCATTCACACGACTAACCAAAGCATGAGTCTAACCATGTGAATTAATGAGATGAAGTCAAACATGGTAGACACCATCTGATTATCGTCCAATGATATAAGTCATTAACAAATGCAAGAGAAACCAACAATGATGTTAATGGCTCTCAAGATACTCTAGTACAATCTGTATGGTGTTAATGAATGAGTTGATATCGAACACCACATAGAATCTTTTCGTCAAATTCCAATGATGTAAACATATCGCCGAGAGCGAGGAAATTTGTCATTGATGCATGCAAGCACCAAGGTACCAAAGGGGTGTTTCTAAGTCAACTTCCTTGATAATGGGTTGATGTCGATAAGAAGCAACCTGTCGCGGGATGTCCTTGATGTATCCCCCATCAACGACATGAAACGGGTATGGTGATTTGAGACAGAATCATCAAAACAATGTTGATACAAAATTGGACCAGGAATGACATACATGGAATGAAGACTTAAGAGTATTGTAGCATATATTGACTGAATAACTTCTCTTGAACACAGTGGCAACACTAAAATGAAGTTAGCAGCATTTATCTAAAACCAAAAAAGAGGCTTTGAAAAGGTATGATAAACCAAAATACAAGAAGATTCCCCAACCCAATAGCCATGGAGATGAAGTGGAGGAGTGTTGTTTTCAAGAGTGACTTATTGTCATTAACAAGTAGAGTATCCCATTTTCCTATTCCCCAACCATTACTATTCAGTGACTCTTTATTTTTTACAAGCTTGAGGAGGATAACATATGCTTGATTTGTAAGCTCATCCTTCGGATGAATCCCTCTGAGAATATTTAATGAACCCAAAGAAGGAGTGGTTTGGTCCTATTATGTTCGACATGTCCATCATTGTTTGAAGTTTTTACAAGTCCAACGAAGGTGAAAACTTGACATCCTTTTCATGTTTAGAGAGTTTGAAAAATAGGCGAAAAAGAAAACTCCAAAAGTTCATTTTTCGTAGATAGTCTCTTGAGTCCGAAAAGGCATAAAACAATACTTAGGAGAACCTCTTAGCCATGTTCGACTAAGGTATTAATTTTTCATAAGTAGTCTATCTCAGTCTGAAAAGGTGTTAAACTTATACTGAGTAGACATCTTTTCATTTACTTTAACGACTTCGAAAAGACAAGTGCTTGGCAATCTTTTCATACTTAGGGAGTCTGAAAAGAGCTGAAAGATTACTCCTCCTGGAGGAACAAGTGGTATAAATGGTAGCAATTTCTTCTGGTCATAGTGGAACTGCTCAAAACATGTAGAGGTTAAGGTGTTGGCTTATAAGACCACTCATCGCAACGATTATACGGTATCTACGACTACAGACAGAAGTGTATTCCCTAGGCCTGGTGGAATGACCTAGAACAATAGAAAACAAAGGGAACAATGTCTTCCTTAAAGTAATTGAATGATTGGATGAGGCCTACTTGGAATGTGTCGCAAGCTTCGTTCCTTCATTGGCTTGTACACTCTAATCCTAGCTCTGATTGCTATAATTAGAACCTGCACAATCAAACAAAACACGCTAAATATCTACGACATATATGTAGCATAATACAATCACTTCATTCAATAGATTAACATGCTATTGAAATACAAGAAAACATAACATCATATATAGGAAAACAATCTACTCTTTGTATTAATAGAAATGGAGAGTTACATCCAAAAATAGGAGTTGACCTTGTAGAAAATCTCCCTAAGTTGACTTGTACTTTACTCACCACAAAGTATGCCTCTATGTCACCCTAATGCATGGAACAATGACTCTCAAAGCAACATCATGAGGGTAGAATCGTTCTCCAAAAGCCAACCCCTTGCCCATGGATGATTATAAATATATATATGAGGGAGGTAGTTCATGAAGTCTTATCGATTTACAAATCTAGGCTTGAGATCCACTTGAGATGGGAGGATAAGAGGTGAAAACTTCAAGGTAGGATAAGATAGGATTTGAGACTCTTATCCAAGGTAAATGGTTGAAACAACCTCAGGAAGCTTCTGGAAGAGGAAGCTTTGGGATTCTTTTTATTTTTCCTGAATTTCTAGAATCAGCGCACCCCCAAGACAAAGCAACTTGCTGGTGATCAACGCAGGTGCAGAGAGGGTTAACCTGGTAGTCAACGCTAATCCCTAAAGGACTAGGGTGCGCTGGGCCTTAAAAACTTGGAAACTCAGCAGTCAAGAGCATAAACTCAGGGATTTAGTAGAGTCATGCTTAGGGCTTTGTGTAGGGATGATGACAATATGTTAAAGGATGTGAATTGATCTCATTTGAAGGCCTATTGACCAAATGCGAAAAAATGGACTATAACAGATTTCCCCCTAAAGCGCAAAGTCAGAAATGACAAGTGATGATTGAAGTGCTTTACCTTGTGATAAGTCAATATCAAGAAAAATTGGAGAGATCATCATGTTTTACAATACATTTACATCATGATATCTTTGTTGAGGGAGGCATACCCACGCTCAATAGATAAGCTAACATTACATTTACAATAACCAAAAGATGTGTCCATGGATGACTAATGGTGGACCCATGAATGGATGATTGTCTATATGATCATAGCCATCATACATTTTGATCTTGTATTACTCCTGAAATTGCAGCCCAGATGGATGAAACTAGATCCAAGATCTTCTATCTCGTTCACACAACCAACCAATGCACGAGTCTAACCATGTGAATTAATGAGTTAAAGTCAAACATGGTAGACACCATATGATTATCAGCCAATGATGTAAGCTGATAACAGACGCGAGAGAAACCATTGATGATGTCAATGGCTCTCAAGGTACTCTAGTACAATCTGTATGGTTTGAATGAATGAGTTGATGTCGAACACCACACAAAATATTTCGGTTAAAGGCCAATGATGTAAACCTGCCACCGAGAGCAACGAAACTTGCCATTGATGTATGCAAGCACCAAGGTACCAAAGACGTGTTTCTAAGTCAACCACCTGGATAATGAGATGATGTTGACAGGCACCGACCCGTTGTAGGAGGGCCTTGATGTGTCCCCCATCAACAACACGAAACACGTGTGGTGATTTGAGACAGAAAGATCAAAATGATGTTGATACAGAACTGGATCAGGAATGGTAGACATGGAATGAAGGCTTCAGAGTATTGTAGTAGATATTGACTTAATGACTTCTCTTGAACACAATGACAACACTGAAATGGAGTTGGAAGAATTGACCCGAAACCAAAATGAACGCTTTGAAAAGGTATGATAAACCAAAAGACAAGCAGATTCCCCAACCCAACAGCCATGGAGATGAAGTAGAGGAGTGTCGTGTTCAAGAGTGACTCATTGTCATTAACAAGTGGAGTATCTTGTTTTCTCAATTTCCCCAACCATTATTGGTTAGTACCTCTTTATTTTTGATAAGCTTGAATAGGATAACATATGCTTGATTTGTAAGTTCATCCTTCGGATGAATCCCTCTGAGAATATTTAACGAACCCAGAGAAGGAGTGGTTCTGTCTCGTCATGTTTAACGAGTCCATCGTTGTTTGATGTTTTTACAAGTCCAATGAAGGTGAAAACTTGACATATTATTCATGTTTATAGAGTTTGAAAAAGAGGTGAAAAAGAAAACTCCAAAAGTTCATTTTCGTAGATAGTGTCTTGAGTCCAAAAAGGAAAAAAATAATACTCATGAGAATCTCTTAGCCATGTTCGACTAAGGTATTCCTTTTTCATAAGTAGTCTATCGCAGTCCGAAAAAGGGTTAAAATTATACTGAGTAGACGTCTTTTCATTTACTTTAACGAGTTTGAAGGGACAAGTGCTCGGCAATCTTTTCATATTTAGGGAGTCTGAAAAGAGCTAAAAGATGAATCCTCTTGGAGGAACAAGTGGTATAAAGGGTAGCAATTGGTTATGATCATGGTGGAACTGCTAAAAACATGTAGAGGTCAAGAGGTTGGCTAATAATATCACTCATTGCAGTGGTTCCTCAGGAAAGGGTAAAAACAACCAACTTAAAGTGTATGATCAGCCAAGCAGATGTTGATGATGGAAAGAAAAAACCAAGGCTCATCTGGCAGAAAAAAGATGAGAAAAATGGCAATCAGGAGGAAGAGGATCATAATGGTTTCATTTTTACCGAAGCTTGAAACATGGGAAACTGTGCTTGAAATTGGTTTCATTTTTACTCAAGTTTGAAACAGAGAAAAAATATGCTTGAAATAATTGAAGATGGTTTCATTTTTTCACAAGCTTGAAACATGAGAAAAAAATATGCTTGAGAGTGGTTTCATTTTTACACAAGCTTGAAATAAAGAAAAACTATTCTTGAAATGATTTTGCATGCCCCTAGCATAATGACTCAATTCGAGGTACATGCCTCCCAAGATTCATTTGATTCACCTAAGTATACTACCAGTTACTAACAGGTGGATGGAATGAAGGTTCATTTATGAGATCAAGTGAAAGACTCAAATGGGAATTTACGAGATCTAATCAAAGACTCGAATTGGAAGGGGGTCTGTTTCATTTTTTAATGAGCTTGACACTGGAAAATAAATATGCTCATGACGCCTTGTTTCATTTTTTAACAAGATTGACACAAGAAAAGGAAATATGCTCAAAGGACCTTGTTTCATTTTTTAACGATCTTGACACAAGAAAAGGAACTCTACTCTGAAGAACCTTGATTAATTTTTTAATGAGCTTGAAACAAGACAAGGAACTCTACTCCAAATGCATATCATGGCCTCCAATATACCATTGCTTCCAAGAGGTTCTTATCAGATGGAAGAACAATGCTTTGAAAGGGATACATATCAAAGGATCCAATGGAAAGATCAAGCTCCAATGCCCCCAGTAAATGATTCATAGTGTCACCTACTGGATCTAGGTCGAAAGAAGTTGAGCAGACAGTGAAAGGCTCATCTTCATCAATAGGTATGTGAATGGGATAGGTTGCCACATAATTAACCTGTGGCGAGGAAGATACCACTTGCACATTTGGAACACTTAGGGAAGTAGGATGATTGGTAGTCAAATCAAGACCAACAAATGAAATTTGATCAATAGTCACAATCCTTCCATCATGTGGGAAGCACATCACTCGAAAGAGTGTGGACACAAAAACGTTCATAGTATAAACATAGTCTCACCCTAGGAGCAAATTCAACTCCAAAGGGCCCATGACAACCATAACATCAATACATATAGTTTTTCCTCCAAAAGTAATAGGAAACTAAGGAAGGATCCCTAAGGGTTGACTGGTTCTTTTGTTAAAATATAATAGATTCGGAGCAACAAACAGAAGTTATGGGGAACCCAAATCTTTCCAAGCAGTGGAGGATAGAATACTAAAAGAAGCTCCCTCATCTATAACAATGTGATTGATGTTCTTATCATAAGCCTTTACTATGAACATAAAAGGCATGTAAGAAGGGAAACAAGGTTCTTTGAATCAACTCCAATCAAAGGCAATGGCATGTTTTCTTGGAGGGGGTTTCATATGAACAAGAGAAATTCCCCCTTTTCTGGTAGAATCAAAATAAACGAGAAGAACCTTAGCGGTATTGAAGTTCACTCTCTACAGGAAAGGTATGATCAATTGAAGGTGTAATCGAGTCAACTTTTTTCTCAACCAATGGATGGTCAAAAACACACTCATAGGATTCATGTTTAGAGAGAGTGGGATTGATTGGATTTAGATTCTCATCAATCACTTCATCAACTGGTGGAGGATTGGGATGAATCTTTCGATAACTAGCCGGAAGTCGAGGTTGAGAAGCTGTATGACCTGGATTTAAACATGAATGCAACAAATTACAGATATAACCATAAATACAAAGATGCAGTAGAAATAACACTTCATTTCATTAATATCAAATACTGAAATATGCTTACAAACAGAATTGAAATAAGAATAGCTTGAGCGATGGTAGCTTATCTATGAGAAGAGATGTGGATGCTACATGCCTCTTAACTATGTTACAATGAGGCTCAAAGGCCTATTTATTATTTATAAACAATGGAAAACCATAAACATCCAAAAACCTAACCCTAGCAGATGAAGCGCCAAACTATGGGCCCCATTTGGGTAAATTGGTACATCAACTTCTCAGGGTCGTAACTTTGGCAAACGATCTTCGTTTAACGTGCACAATACCTCGTTAGAAATATCTATCCGAGGAATACAAACTTTTGAATGACCAACATGGGTGTTACAGATCCATTTGGGCACATCAACCCCAACCTACAGATCAGTACTATTAGGGACCATCAAACCCTAATTCAGTTGTTACATGCCCTAAATGAAGTCAACCATCAGAATGTCTCCTTCCCAAGAGATCCCATGACTGAAATCATCCAAAAACTGCCTCTTAGAAGATCATCGCAGGCAGTCCTTCATTAGGGTGCACTGCAGTGTAGTCCAGTGCATTGTTTGGGTGTTATGCAGTGCACTTGAGCCCTCTTTGGCCTGCGCTCGGTGAATTTGAGTGAACTTTCATTGGGGTTTGGGAATATTCTTATCCATTGGGTGCATCTAGAAGCTTCCCAAGTTTATCTACTCCTTTGAGCTCGAATTTGGATGAGGTAGGGAGTTAAGGAACATCAACCCCTTTATCCCTTCTTCCATGGAACTAAATTCTAAGTTTGGGAGGGAATTCATTATCACCATTTACGGCATAACTTCCTTCATTCACCTATAAAAAGACCACTCATCTAAGTGATCAGGGGCTGGAAATCATTGAATTATAAGGAGGTTGTTAGTATGAGACTTGAGTTGCTTTCAAGTATTGTAATGATGTCAAAATGTCTTGCTTGTTATGAGGAGAAGATGGGATTGAACTAGAGGATTGATACTGAATCAAGCAAATTGGGTTGTAACTCTTCCTTTTACTAATAAAGTGTTCAAATATTTTTCCATATGTTTGTATTTTCCATTGATGCTTTCATATGTGTATTATGAACTTGATTCCATTCTATGTTTAATCAATAGATCATTATCATATGCTTTGATCGATTTTCCTCTTTTGTTTTGTTGTGTTACTTTGATTAAAATAAATATAATTGATTGTGGATAACATCCTCTACACTCGCTCCTTAGTTGATCTTAGGTTGAGACATATGGTGACAAATCCGCAGTCCACCGATCAAGGAATTCCTTTTGATGGGAATCCTAGTCCTTTTACTTCTTTCGGAAATATTGGTTCTCCTTATATGACTACATTGTCCCTTCTGGGACTTACCATTGGCTTGCCAGTATGGTTCTTTTCAACCTCCTTGGTTCAAAATGTCGTGATTTCTCCGCAATCGAGTACACCTCCAACTGGACAAAATCAACCTCCAACTGATCCTAAGGTTGACCCTTTGCCTTCTTCCTCAGTTGTTTCTTCCTCCCCTTCTTCCTCTTCTCCTGGTGAAAGTATTGGTACTAGTAACCAGGTGGCTAAGAAGAAGAAGAACAGGAAGAAGAAGAAGAAGCAAATTCAGCAGAGGGGCAACCAAGCAACCATTGCTTTGAATGCAACATCTGATGAGAAACTTTCCATCAAAACCCACAAAGTTTGATATCCATGCAAACTTTGTGAGGGAGACCATCTTCTTCAAAATTGTCTTGATATTCCTCAGATCTTAGAAGAATGGTCTTCCTGTTCACATCATCCTATGTCATCAACTTCTCGAGATCATGTTGGTGACACACCATCAACTAGTGGTAGTAAAGTTAATGGAAAGAAGGGTAAAGTTAAGTTTCCATGTAGGTTATGTGAAGGGAATCACCCCATTCACCTTTGTCCCTATCTGGACGAAGCCAAAATAGTGTTGGATAACCGTCCTTCTTCACTGCAGCAACTTCCATCTGGTTATAGGAAACTATCCCTAAATCCTTCACTAGTAGATGAATTGACTGACCAAAATCAACCATCGGTCAAGCCCACTCTCTCTGAAAGTGAATCCTGTGAGTCTATACCCAACCCAAACCAACAGGTCGAGGTAATAGTTGACCCGATTTCACCTTCAGTAAATCGTACCTTTCTCGGAGAGAGTGAATATGTTACCACTCAGGTTCTTTTTGTTTCTTCAGATTCTAATGAGCTTGGGGGCAGTCCTCCTGTTCCATCAAGACAGGAGGAAAATCTTCCAGTTCTCATAACTCAAGGGGTTAATTCTCCCGTTTCTATAGTACCCCCTCCAAGTAGTCTAGTCACTTCCTTTGATTGGTAGCAAGTCGCTCTTGAACATAACACTTTCACCTCGTCACCCTGACTATGTGGGTTGGGTCATTCAGCTTGATGGTTATCACACCGTTGGTCTATCATACCATCCATTACTTTTTTTGGGTCAATGAAACCAATTCATCTTAATGTCGCCGACATGTTCAAGAGAAGTCATTCAGTTCAAACTTCATCCTTTGCAATACCGTAAACCTTCATTTTCATGACCGCCATTCCTGAATCTTTTGTCGTCAGTTGATTTTTCATCTCCAAAATCATTTACCTTGTTTCGTGTCATTGATGTGGGATACATCAAGGCCCTCCTGGGACGATTCACTTCTTGTCGACATCAAAACATTATCAAAGTAGTTGACTTAGAAACACCCCTTCAGTACCTTGAGGCTTGCATACATCAATGGCAAGTTTCTCACTTCTGGCGATAGGTTGACATCACTGGCCTTCAACCGAAAGACTTTGTATGGTGTTTGACATCAAATCATTTATTCACACCATGCGAAATGTACTGTAGTACCTTGAGGGTCATTATCATTATCGGTGATTCCTCTCACGTCTGTTAATGGCTTACATCATTGGCTGGTAATCAGACGATGTCTTCCCATGTTTGATCTTAGATCATCTATTCACATGGTTAGACTTGTACTTTAGCGAAAGATTGAACGAGATTGAAGACCCCAGATCTAATTTCATCCATCTAGGCTGCGATATTTTTAGGAGTACTAAATTAGATGTACAATGGCCTTACATTCATGGTCATCCATTCATGGGTCTATATCTGTAGACGACTATATTTTTACATGTAATGAAAGTTAATAAGCTGAGAATGGGAACGCCTTCCCTCAGCAAGTTCATGAGAAAAAATCAAATTATCATGATATATGTATTGTAATTGATGCAAATCACCTTCCGCTTCGAAACCTCCTCTCCACATGGTAAAGCATTTCACTCGACATACATATTTACAACTTCATGCTTTAGGGGGCAACTGTTACAGATCCATTTGGGCACATCAACCCCAACCTACAGATCAGTACTATTAGGGCCCATCAAACCCTAATTCAGTTGTTACATGCCCTAAATGAAGTCAACCATCAGAATGCCTCCTTCCCAAGAGATTCCATGACTGAAATCATCCAAAAACTACCTCTTAGAAGATCAGCGCAGGCAGGCCTTCATTAGGGTGCACTGCAGTGCAGTCCAGTACACTGTCTGGGTGCTATGTAGCGCACTTGAGCCCTCTTTGGCCTGTGCTGGGTGAATTTGAGTGAAATTTCATTGGGGTTTGGGAATATTCTTATCCATTGGATGCATCTAGAAGCTTCCCAAGTTTATCTACTCCTTTGAGCTCGAATTTGGATGAGGTAGGGAGTTAAGGAACATCAATCCCTTTATCCCTTCCTCCATGGAACTAAATTCTAAGTTTGGGAGGGCATTCATTATCACCATTTATGGAATAAATTCCTTCATTCACCTATAAAAAGACCACTCATCTAAGTGATCAGGGGCTGGAAATCATTGAATTATAAGGAGATGCTATTAGTATGAGACTCGAGTTGCTTTCAAGTATTGTAATGATGTTTTGCTTGTTATGAGGAGAGGATGGGATTGAACTAGAGGAGTGATACTGAATCAAGCAAATTGGGTTGTCCTTTTACTAATAAAGTGTTCAAAGCTTTTTCCATATGTTTGTATTGTCCATTGATGCTTTCATATGTGTATTATGAACTTGATTCCATTCTATGTTTAATCAATAGATCATTATCATATGCTTTGATCGGTTTTTGTCTTCTATTTGTGTGTAGGTAATTTTCAAGCGGATTAAGTACGGAAAGGAGCGACAGAATTGGTCAAAGGAGATAAGGAGTAAGTGAAGGTTATAGGAGTAAGGGAGATAAGGAGTAAGCGAAAGCTACTCAAACTTGAGATATTAATCTACGAAAAAAGAACTTTTGGAATTTCCTTTTCGTCCCTTTTCAAACTCTCTAAACATGAAAATGATCGAGTTATCTTTGTCGTTAAACTCATTAAAAACATCAAATAGCGACAAACTTGTCCATCTAGACAAGACCGAGTTTCACCTTCGCTAGACTCGTTAAAGCATCAAATAGCGATGGATTCACCCAAAGGGTGGAATTATACAACAAGCATATGTTATCCTCCTCAATCTTGATAAAAATAAAGGGGTATTGGTCAGCAATGACTGGGGAAAATGGGAAAAAGGGGAAAACACTTTATGGTAGCAAGTCACTATTGAACATGACACTTTCACAACATCACCATGACTATGTGGGTTGGGTCATTCAGCTTGATGGTTATCACACCATTGGTCTATAATACCATCCATTACTTTGTTTGGGTCAATGCTACCAATTCATCTTAGTGTTGTCGACATGTTCAAGAGAAGTCATTCAGTTAAAACTTTCACAGATCTATAACCGATTTGTTTTGGGAAGTTTTAGTGTCTACAAATGAACGCTTAAACCCCTAGACTAGTAGCTAAGTCTAGAATAACAGTACAAAGCATTCTCTACCTTTTCTATAACCAATAGATTAAATAAGATAGTAAAGAAGCCTACCTATAGCTTTCGCTTACTCCTTATCTCCCTTGACCAATTCTATCACTCCTTTCCGTACTTAATCCGCTTGAAAAGTACCTGCACACAGACAGAAGACAAAAATCGATCAAAGCATATGATAATGATCTATTGATTAAACATAGAATGGAATCAAGTTCATAATACACATATGAAATCATCAATGGACAATACAAACATATGGAAAAAGCTTTGAACACTTTATTAGTAAAAGGAAGAGTTACAACCCAATTTTCTTGATTCAGTATCACTCCTCCAGTTCAATCCCATCCTCTCCTCATAACAAGCAAGACATTTTGACATCATTATAAATACTTGAAAGAAACTCAAGTCTCATACTAACAGCATCTCCCTATAATTCAATGATTTCCAGCCCCTGATCACTTAGATGAGTGGTCTTTTTATAGGTGAATGAAGGAAGTTATGCCATAAATGGTGATAATGAATGCCCTCCCAAACTTAGAATTTAGTTCCATGGAGGAAGGGATAAAGGGATTGATGTTCCTTAACTCCCTACCTCATCCAAATTTGAGCTCAAAGGAGTAGATAAACTTGGGAAGCTTCTAGATGCACCTAATGGATAAGAATATTCCCAAACCCCAATGAAATTTTGCTCAAATTCACCCAGCGCAGGCCAAAGAGGGCTCAAGTGCACTGCATAGCACCCAGACAATGTACTGGACTGCACTACAGTGCACCCTAATGAAGGCCTACCTACGTTGATCTTCTAAGAGGCAGTTTTTGGATGATTTCAGTCATGGAATCTCTTGGGAAGGAGGCATTCTAATGGTTGACTTCATTTAGGGCATGTAACAACTGAATTAGGGTTTGATGGGCCCTAATAGTACTGATCTGTAAGTTGGGGTTGATGTGCCCAAATGGATCTATAACAGTTGCCCCCTAAAGCATGAAGTCATAAATATGTATGTCAAGTGAAATGCTTTATCATGTGGAGAGGAGGTTTCGAAGCAGAAGGTGACCTGCATCGATTACAATACATATATCATGATAATTTGATTTTTTCTCATGAACTTGCGGAGGGAAGGCATACCCATGCTCAGCTTATAAACTTTCATTACATGTAAAAATATAGTCATCTACAAATATAGACCCATGAATGGATGAACATGAATGTAAGGCCATTGTACATCTGATTTAGTAGTCCTGAAAATATCGTAGCCCGGATGGATGAAACTAGATCCGGGGACTTCAGATCATCTATTCACATGGTTACACTTGTATTTGAGTGAAAGATTGAACGAGATTGAAGATCAGCGCATGCAGGCCTTCATTAGGGTGCACTGCAGTGCAGTCCAGTACACTGTCTGGGTGCTATGCAGCGCACTTGAGCCCTCTTTGGCCTACGCTGGGCGAATTTGAGCGAAATTTCATTGGGGTTTGGGAATATTCTTATCCATTGGGTGCATCTAGAAGCTTCCCAAGTTTATCTACTCCTTTGAGCTTGAATTTGGATGAGGTAGGGAGTTAAGGAACATCAATCCCTTTATCCCTTCCTCCATGGAACTAAATTCTAAGTTTGGGAGGGCATTCATTATCACCATTTATGGCATAACTTCCTTCATTCACCTATAAAAAGACCACTCATCTAAGTGATCAGGGGCTGGAAATCATTGAATTATAAGGAGATACTGTTAGTATGAGACTTGAGTTGCTTTCAAGTATTGTAATTGCTACAGGTAGGCTTCTTTACTGTCTTATTTAATCTATTGGTTATAGAAAAGGTAGAGAATGCTTTGTATTGTTGTTTTAGACTTAGCTACTAGTCTAGGGGTTTAAGCGTTTATCCGTAGACACTAAAACTGCCCACAACAATGGATCATGGGTCATGAACCCATGTTGGCCCCAGTTTTCCCAAAAAACATCATTTAGGACCTCAAAACGGCTTCGGAAGTTCAGGACCCAAAAAACTGCCAAAAATAGTAAATTGTGCTACAAATAAGGAAACTAAAAGAAATAATGGTGGGGGTCCAAGTGGAATAGGTGGGTGGCCACCAATATCCACCTGGATCATTCCTCCCCCCTTAGGAAGAAATGGTCCCCATTGCGTTGAGTTCCTCCATGAGATGAGGAAACTTCTGTTGAACTTGGTCCCTGGTGAGCCACTTGCCCTGGTGAAGGAGTTGTCCTGTTTTGACAACTTGATATAGTTGGATCCTTTTTTGTCGGGTGTTCTTGATCTGCATTTCCATGATCCGAACAGTTGTGGCTTGTTCCATGCAATCTGAATTTAACTCTGTAGGTGTGAGTTGTTCTGTAATGTCTAATGTGTCTAGCAATGGTGGGAAGTATGGTCGAAGGCAGTCCACATTGAACACTGGGTGCAAGCCAAGGAATGGGGGAATGCTGAGCTCAAATGAACTGTCTCCCACAGCCTTGGTAAAGGTGTAAGGACCATATTGGAGTGGTCTAAGTTTCCAATAGGCTCCAGTAAGGTGTTCCTTCTGCAAATGCAACCAGACTTTCTCGTCCACCTAAAACTTGTGTGGCACCCGATGTTGATCATGTCAGTGCTTGTACTTAGCATTTGATTTCTCCAAATCTCGTGGACCTACTAGTGGATATGTTAGATGTGCTCAATGAATTTATTTGCCTTATCGACTTTGGACTGGAGATGAGCCGAATCTGCCTGGGTAGCTGCAAATGGTATGGCCACATCAATGGGACATAGTGGCTGGAATCCCAAGCCCGTCTGAAAAGGGTTGTGGCCAGTCGAGCTATGGAGAGCCTGGTTATAGTTGTACTGGACATAGGGTAGGCTCTCATCCCATTTGTGTGGATGCTTTGAGTTGTACATGCACATAATGTGTATTATCATCATGTTGACGACCTTTATCTGGTCATCAGTTTGGGTATGGAAAGTTGTGGACTTAGTGAGCTTGGTGTCTAGAATCGACCAGAGACTGGACCAAAATGTACTGAGGAAACTATTGTCTCGATCTGAGATGATAGACTATGGGATCGTAAAGTGTACCCACACTAGCTCAAAGAAGAGTTTTCTAGTGGCTTCTACTGTGATATTCTTCTTGCAGGCCACCATAATGGCCATATTCGAGAATATGTTGACGACCACGAAAACAAACTAATCAAGCTGCAAATTCGTCGGGAATCTGGCCTAGGTTGGCTGGAATCTGGAGGCCATATTTGGTCCAAATTGTAGCCTCCTTAAGCCTGCCCAGTCACCAACATCAACCTGAACTTTGACTGCTTCTAACTTTCGCATATGGACTCAGTTTGATGAACCATTCACACCACCGCCATCAGGACGATGAGATCTACGCTTTGGTCCTAGTTTGAGCATAATCCAAATACTTTGATTTCTGAGCTTTCATAAGCCATCTTTGTCCTATGTGTGTCTCTGGAGCCACCTGGATCAATCCTCCCCACTAAGGAGCTTTTGGTCCTCCAAAAGCATGAAAAATAATCTACAACTTCTCTGTCTGCATCACAAGCGTCCTGAAAGGTCTCGCTTCCCTCTCCTTCACCTTTGTTCTTCGGAGCCTTAAGCGATGAGCTGACACCTGCCACTCTGCAACCTGTAGTACTTTGCTTTGAAAATTACATGCTTGACTTTCATGACCTACTAATGACCCAAACATCCTACACTTGCCACGAGTTTATAACACATACTCGGTGGTCAAGTTTACATCAAGAGGGACGCAATACCCCAGCTACGAAAACAAGGCCAACATATCATTGTTGCTTCAACAAGTGATGGAAAACACATCATCACTGCAACACATGATTTACAAAGATAAGGCCAAACACTATTTGTTTTGACAAGTGATGGAAACACAACATCACTTTCAGAGTGTAAAATGCAACTCAAAATAAGACCAGACATCATTGTTGCTGAACAAGTGATGGAAAACACATCATCACTTTTACATTTTGAAATGCAACAAATGATTTACAAAAGCATGACCATGACAAGACAACATATCTAGAAACCATTTTTCACTTATCAATGTGAATGGGTCACCTCCTTGTGGCGGTTTTGCTTGTCGAACAATCGTTTCACCTAGTTCATGCACCGACACTTTGTCTTTAAGGCGCTGCTCTAGATGGAGCCTCCAACAAGTGGCTCTTTGATGGCCACTTCTGTCGCAATGACTGCAATAGGTTTTCTTTCTCCAGATCTGCTTAACATGTTTCTTTACCTGCTGTTAGAGGGTCTCTCACGCCTCATCCTTTTGTGTGCAGCCATTCTTTTCCAACACTTAGAAAATGTATGGTTATGTAATCCACAAAAGGTACATATTTTTCCATTCCATGTTTTACATTCATCATTAACAACATGATTATAATCGAAACAAACATTCGAACGTCGAGAGTTGTTATACCTTTCCTTGTCATCTCTAGTGTAAGTATGGCGATGAGAGCTTGCCTCAGCTCTTTCTCTGCAATGGAAACTACCATGGGATGATGGGGATGTGTTCCCATCATTCTCCTGCTCGACGATTTCGACGATGTCTCGGAAGAATCTGACACCTTTGAGCATTCTCCCTCGGTGTATCTCAAGCCTACAAATTGAGGTCTCTCCTCAACCTCCAATGGTTGAGTTATTCCTTGGTTATAAACACCAAGTTTTTCTTCCTCCACATGCCTCGTCCTTGTAAGAAGCCTCCTGTTTGTCCCTGTAATTGGGATCTCCACATCTCCAACAGAAATAATACTATGTGAAGACGAAACTGAAAGGAAATCAACATCTTTTACCTCCTCTGTCGATTTGGAAAGAACTGATGAGGGCTTCTCATCATCTGTTGTTAGTGTTTCACTAGCTGTCTCAACGCATTCCCCTACTTCCTTTCTGACATACCCAAGTCCTGCCTGACGGGGTAGTTCTTCTACTTTAATGGGGTTGACAATGCCTTGGCCATTAACGCCCAAGCCTTTTCCTTCATACCCCATTTTCTTCAACGATTTGGAGCCAATTCCTGTGGTATGATTTTCAAAAATCGTGAAATCATCATCAGGACACATACATGAATTCGGAGAACTACATTTTACCTCACATGGGTCATGTTGCAGCTTTTCCAAGGCCTCGTACTTTGCTTGCAATTGTCGTATCAAACTATGTTTTCCCTCTTTCTCCTCATGTAAACGCATCTTCAATTCAACGTTCTCTGTTTGAAGATTCTGGTTGTTGTGCTTCAGTTCTTTCAGGGCCTCATCCATAGCTCGCAACTGAAGTTGCAATCGCTCCTTTTCCTTTGTCTCTTTCTGTAGAGTTTCAAACATTATTTCCACCCTTTTGGAAATTTTGAGCATGGTCTCGTACATCGCTTTTCATTCTCTGTTGTTGCCCATTCCATTGTTCATGCTTGCAATTCACATCAATGCAAAGACCACTCTGATACCACTTGATCCAGGTCCACGTGTGACAAAGGACCCTTCCAAGACCTTTTACTTTCGTGATGTGTTAAATTGCATTTTTAAAAGAACATAAGTGAATACATCTGCATGTTGTAAAGAAGTGTTGGAAATAATACTAAGAGGGGGGGTGAATAAGTATTAGCAGGTCAATTATTTTCCATCTCACAATCAGATTTGTATACGCTACTTCAGTTAGTGAAAATTGCGTATATACACAATTGTAGTTAAGGAAACTAGCGTATAACCTGCAGACTTATAATTTAATTTATTCTTTAAATGTTGATCATTAATTTGTGCATCATAACCATATAAATAGTAACCAGGTACAGTAAAACAGAGTAGACAGTCACACACAAGAACACAAGATATAAGGTGGAAACCCAATGTGGGTGAAAACCACCTGCTGTAATTCATCTCTATCTTCTTTTAATAAGAAACTTCTTTTTACAATGTTTATGTACTGGTGCAGTCTTATACTAGTACGCAGGCTTCTACCTGCAGAAGGCTACAACCTTCTCTCGTTCTCCAGATTCTCCTGGAAGGGAGCTACAACCCCCTTAGCTCTTGTACTAGCTGATGTACTAGTACGTAGGTGCTGGCCTACAGAAGGCTACAACCTTCTCTTTTCTTCCAAGGACCACGTTTCATTAATTTTCAGACTGGATCCATCAATAGCATCAATCAAACATCAAAATATATCTGCATCAATCAATCTCCCTTGCACTAACCAAAACTGAATCAAACAATCACTTCTCTGAATGTTGTAACCAGAATACAGTAATAGTAACCAGAAACCAATCCTGAACCCAGAACACTACAACAATAAATAGAAGTAGCTAAAACATATTTTATGAGACGTACGCTACTTCAATATGTAGAACCTGCGTGCATACACTGTTATATTATGGAAAACCTGCGTATACGCGATTTTCAATTACCGAACCAGTGTGTATACATGCCTTTGATATGTTGAACCTGCGTACAGATCTATAAAAGATAATTTATCCTTTTCAACTATTCAGACATCAGTTATACCCAGATCATCAGATTTATAGATCAAGTCATGCGCCAAATATAACAGATCAAAATCACACAAAGATACCTCTCAACAAGCCTTAAGATCTTGACACATCAATAGAACTTATCCTTCTCCTTGTGCTCAGGTTCCTCCTTGATTCAGATCCAGCTATGCACCATAACCCAATGACCAGTATTCTAGATCTTGTTCTTCATAAGATATTCAATCCTTGAGTGTCTTTGCCTAATGATCTCCGTCCCCTTTTATAATCTTAGGCCTTACTCATTACCATGGTCCAAAACCACTTATAACCAATACTTGGGTCCAAATACCTGCGTTCAACACTTCGGACGAGATACCATGGTCCAAAACTATAGGTCCGAATACCAAGGACCAAAAACCAAGTTTTTCAAATTGTACACGATTTTCTGTGCATGAAAGCGTGTGTATACACATACGCATCTTTTGGTTTGTGAATCCGCGTGTATACGTGGCTTGATCAACAAGAACCTGCGTATACCTTCTTTTCCTTTATTCTGAGAGCCTATGATCCTGAACTGTCATCTGATTGATTTGCCAAGTGAGTTGCCATCAAGGAAAATCCGTGTGCCATAGTGCCAAGCCTGTGTCATAATGCCAACAAGAAGAGGAACATGTCAATCATCAACACATGAAAACATAAGTCGTTGATAACAGAGTTCGTCCAAGAGAGACTACATCTCTGGGCCCCGGTGTCAAGATGGTGTAGGTCGCTGCATTAAGTGTTGTCAATAGTGATGATGTACATAAGAGATGATGTCACTATCATACAAGGAAAATGCCCTCGCGCGGGAGTGGCTCCAAGAGATTTCCCACTACCAAAACTCTCAGTCAAACAGGACTCCTATTAGTATGACATAAACTCATGCATGGTGATCATGAGCATCCCGCCAACATGGCATAAAAGGGATCTTAGTGCAAACATGCATGACGACAACATGAGTATCCCATGAACATACAACAAAGGGATCTCAAAACAAAACATGATGAATCATGACAGCAAGTACATCACACATATGATTATGTATCACATCAAGCAGGAATCATGAAAACGAGTAAGAAATAAGATCCCACATCAAGCATCAAACAGGGATCTATGCAGCAGAATGCATATAAAAGGAAGTACATGAACACACTGCATATACCTCACATCCAAGGGCCATCTAAAGAAGCAGATGTCAAACTACTAAAGTTCTTCGTGCCATCAATCTCGTGGAATCAATCGCATAGAAATGGTTGCTTGCACATAAATGTTGACACCTGCATTCCACTTAGAAAAGTGGTTGAAAAATGAAATGAACAAATGAAAATCTGAACGCACCATCAAATTTGTGGTGTTGAATAGTGCAAAATCGACTGTCAAATTTCTAAATTCTGAGAAAGTGGAAATCTGGGGCTCAAGGAATATTTTATATTCCTCAAAGATTCCCTCCTCCGGAACCTCTGCAAAGTTGCTGCTCAGATCAAGAAACTGACTGCTCCATCGGGTTCCTTACAGAATTTTGAGAAAAATGAGTATGAAGTTCACTGCATTCTGACTCTAGCGAATTTCAGCCTCCCAGGAATCTAGGAGATTCCCTCAAGATTCCTCAAAGATTCCCTCCGCTGGGAGTCTACAAATATTATACTCAAAAGGTGAATCTGACCTCGCCATGGCGTTCCCTGCGAAAATCTGTGAAAATTGACTGTAAACTTGGTTACATTATGATAAAAAGAATTTTTACCTCCCTGGAGAATCTTTAGGCATCAAGGAATATTCTGCCTCAAAATGCGTGTCAAGGTTCTGCCTCGAAATCCGTGCCCGCTTTTGGTTCCTCCATCTGCCCCGTGCACTGAGAAAACTGGGTTTATATAAGTTTTGTTGGCAGAGTTTACAAGAAAGTAGTTTGGCATAGTGGTAAAATTGGTATTTGGTTGAGGAGGGGTTGGGGGATCAAATCCCACCCCTCCCTATTTTTTATTACATTTTTGTTTTAATGTTAAAAATGGGTGTACTATGTCATGGCGCATTAACTTGTTGGTTGGGCGCATAGCACGTTTGTTGGTACATGGTTACGGTACATTGCATTAATGGTATGCTTGTTGTATTACATGGTTTTGTGTGTTGGGCCGTTGGTACCTCATATGAGGCTGCCCGGTGGGGGCCAGCCCACATGGCTGGGCGGGTTCAACTCCCGCCGACCTCACCTTAATTGTTTGTTTGTATTCATAGTTATGGAGAGGCGTGGGGTGTATATTTTTTAATGTTTAATAAGGCATTTTCAAAAATTCAAATTTTAGGCCGAAGGACACAAACTGATCAAGCCACAAATTTGCCCGGAATCTAGCCTAGGTTGGTTGGAATCCAGTTGCTGGATTTGGTCCAAATTGCGGCCTCCTTAAGCCTGTCCAGTCACCAAAGTCAACCTGAATTTTGACTGTTTCTAACTTTCACATACGGACTCGGTTTGACGAACCGTTCACACCACCACGATCAGGACGACGAGATCTACTCTTTGGTCCTAGTTTGAGCATAATCCAAACACTTTTATTTTTGAGCTTTCATAAGCCCTATTTGTCCTATGTGTGTCTCTGGAGCCACCTAGAATAATCCTCCCCACTGAGGAGCTTTTGGTCCTCCAAAAGCATGAAAAATAATCTGCAACTTCTCTGTACCTTGTCTGCATCACAAGCATCCTGAAAGGTCTTGCCTCCCTCTACTTCACCTTTGTTCTTCGGAGCCTTAAGCGATGAGCTGACACTTACCACTCTGCAACCTATAGTACTTTGTTTTGCAAATTATATGCTTGACTTTCATGACCTACTAATGACCCAAGCGTCCTACACTTGCCACGAGTTTATAACACATACTCAGTGGTCAAGTTTACATCAAGAGGGAAGCAATACCACAGCTACGAAAACAAGGCCAACATATCATTGTTGCTTCAACAAGTGATGGAAAACACATCATCACTGCAACACATGATTTACAAATATAAGGCCAAACATTGTTTGTTTTGACAAGTGATGGAAACACAACATCACTTTCAGAGTATAAAATGCAACTCAAAATAAGACCAGACATCATTGTTGCTGAAAAAGTGATGGAAAACACATCATCACTTTTACATTTTGAAATGCAACAAATGATTTACAAAAGCACGACCATGACAAGACAACATATCTAGAAACCATTTTTCACTTATCAATGTGAATGGGTCGCTCCTTGTGGCGGTTTTTCTTGTCGAACAATCGTTTCACGTAGTTCATGCACCAACACTTTATATTTAAGGCGTTGCTATTGATGGAGCCTCTAACAAGTGGCTCTTTGATGGCCACTTTTGTCGCAATGACTGCAATAGGTTTTCTTCCTCCAGATCTGCTTAACATGTTTCTTTACGTGTTGTTGAGAGGGTCTCTCATTCCTCATCCTTTTGTGTGCTACCATTCTTTTCCAACACTTAGAAAATGTATGGTTATGTAATCCACAAAAGGTACATATTTTTTGATTCGATGTTTTACATTCATCATTAACAACATGATTATAATCGAAATGAACATTCGAATGTTGAGAGTGGTTATACCTTTCCTTGTCATCTTTGGTGTAAGTATGGCGATGAGAGCTTGCCTCAGCTCTTTCCCTGCAATGGAAACTGCCATGGGATGATGGGGATGTGTTCCCATCATTCTCTTTCCTCGACGATTTCAACGATGTCTCGGAAGAATCTGACACCTTCGAGCATTCTCCCTCGGTGTATCTCAAGCCTGCAAATTGAGGTCTCTGCACAACCTCCAATGGTTGAGTTATGCCTTGGTTATTAACACTAAGTTTTTCTTCCTCCACGTGCCTCGTCCTTGTAAGGAGCCTCATGTTTGTCCCTGTAATTGGGATCTCCACATCTCCAATAGAAATAATACTATGTGAAGACAAAACCGAAAGGAAATTAACATCTTTTACCTCCTCTGTCGATTTGGAAAGAACTAATGAGGGCTTCTCATCATCTGTTGTTGGTGGTTCGCTAACTGTCTCGTTGCATTCCCCAACTTCCTTTCTGACATACCCAAGTCCTGCCTGATGGGGTAATTCTTCTACTTTGATGGGGTTGACAATGCCTTGGCCATTAACACCTAAGCCTTTTCCTTCATACCCCATTTTCTTCAACAATTTGGAGCCAATTCCTGTGGTATGATTTTCAAAAACTGCGAAATCATCATCAGGACACATATGTGAATTCAGAGAACTACATTTTACCTCACATGGATCACGCTGCAGCTTTTCCAAGGCCTCGTCCTTTGCTTGCAACTGTCGTAGCAAACTATGTTTTCCCTCTTTCTCCTCATGTAGACGCATCTTCAATTCAGCATTCTCTGTTTGAATATTCTATTTGTTGTGCTTCAGTTATTTCAGGGCCTCATTCGTGGCTCGCAACTGAAGCTGCAATCGCTCCTTTTCCTTTATCTCTTTCTGTAGAGTTTCATACATTATTTCCACCCTTTTGGAAATTTTGAGCATGGTATCGTACATCGATTTTTCATCCTCTGTCGCTCCACATTCCATTATTCACGCTTGAAATTCACATCAACACAAAGACCACTCTGATACCACTTGATCCAGGTCCAGGTGTGACTACCGCTCTGATAACGGAGTTCGTCCAGGAGGGACTACATCTCCGGGCCCCGGTGTCAAGATGGTGTAGATTGTTGCATTTACTGTTGTCAATAGTGATGATGTACATAAGAGATGATGTCACTATCATACAAGGAAAATTCCCTCACGCAGGAGTGGCTCAAAGAGATGTCCCACTACCAGAACTCTCAATCAAGAAGGACTCCTATCAGTATGACATAAACCCATGCATGATGATCATGAGCATCCCATCAAGATGGCATAAAAGGGATATAAGTGCAAACATGCATAACGACAACATGAGTATCCCATCAACATACAACAAAGGGATCTCAAAACACAACATGACGAATCATGAAAACAAAGTAGGAATCATGAAAACGAGTAAGAAACAAGATCCCACATCAAGCATCAAACAGGGATGTATGTAGCACAATGCATAGCAAAAGAAGTACATGAACACATTACATATACCTCACATCCAAGGGCCATCTGAAGAAGCGGATGTCAAAATGCTGAAGTTGTTCGTGCCATCAATCTCACGGCATCAATCACATGGAAATGGTTGCTCACACATAAAGGTTAACACCTACATTCCACTTAGAAAAGTGCCCGAAAAATGAAATGAGCAAATGAAAAATCTGAACTCACCATTAGATTTGTGACATTGAATAGTGCAAAATCGACTGTCAAATTTCTAAATTATGAGAAAGTGGAAGTTTGGGGCTCAAGGAATCTTTTAGATTCACCCTAGATTCCTCAAAGATTCCCTCCTCTGTGTCCTCTGCAAATCTGCTGCTCAGATCAGGAAACTGACTGTGCCATCGGGTTCCTTGCGGAATTCTAAGAAAAATGAGTATGAAGTTGGCTGCATTCTGCGTCTGGCAAATTTCAGCATCCCAGGAATCTGGGAGATTCCCTCAAGATTCCCTCTGCTAAGAGTCTACAAATCTGCTGCTCAAAAGGCGAATCTAACCCCACCATGGCGTTCCCTGTGAAAATGGATTGTAAACTTGGTTACATTCTCATAAAAAGAATTTTTACCTCCCTGGAAAATCTTTGGGCACCAAGGAATATTTTTCCTCGAAATGTGTGTCAAGGTTCTAACTCATCCACCTTGAAATCCGTGCCCACTCCTGGTTCCTCCATTTGCCTCGTGCACTAAGAAAATTGGGTTTATATAAGTTTTGTTGGTGGAGTTTACTGGAAAGTAGTTTGGCATAGTGGTAAAATTGGTATTTGGTTGAGAAGGGGTCTGGGGATCAAATCCCGTCCCTTCCTTTTTTTTATTACATTTTTGTTTTAATGTTAAAAATGGGCGTATTGTGTCATGGCACATTAACTTGTTGGTTGATCGCATAGTGCGTTTGTTGGTACATGGTTACGGTACATTGCATTAATGGTATGCTTGTTGTATTACATGGTTTTGTGTGTTGGGTCATTGGTACCTCATATGAGCCCGCCCAGTGGGGGGCCGGCCCATGTGGCCGGGCGGGTTCAACTCCCGTCGGCCTCACCTTAATTGTTTGTTTATATTCAGAGTTATGGAGAGGCGTGGGGTGGTGGGGGTGGCGGCCCATCACCCTGCTTTATATATATATATATAGATATATATATATATATATATATATATATATATATTTAATAAGGCATTTTCAAAAATTCGGATTTTAGGCCGAAGGAGACAAACTAATTAGGCCGCAAATTCACCCGGAATCTGGCCCAGGTTGGCCAGAATCCAGTGGCCAGATTTGGTCCAAATTGCGGCCTCCTTAAGCTTGCCCAGTCACCAAAGTCAACCTGAACTTTGACTGCTTCTAACTTTCGCATATGGACTCGGTTTGACGAACCGTTCAAACCACTGCAATCAGGACGACGAGATCTACGCTTTGGTCCTGGTTTTAGCATAATCCAAACACTTTGATTTTTTATCTTTCATAAGCCCTCTTTGTCCTATGTGTGTCTCTGGAGCCACCTGGATCAGATGTGGTAGAGGTGCTCTTCCCAACTCTAGTTGAAGATCAAGATGACATCCAAGTATACCACAACAAATGAGTTGGTGAATGGTTGCAAGATGTCATCCATCAGTGTCATGAAGGTTGCAGGCGCATTCTCCAACCCGAAAGGCATAACCAACCATTCGAAAAGGCCCTCCTTGGATTTGAAGGCAGCCTTCCACAATTCAGAGGGCTCAATTGGTACCTAGTGATATCTAGACTCCAATTCGATCTTACTGAAATATTCCCCCCCTTGAGTTGGTCCAGAAGGTCATCAATCTGTGGGGTCGGGTACCTATTCCGGACAGTGATCTTGTTCAACACCCAATAGTCTTGGTTTTCCCAAAAAAATGTCATTTAGGGCCTCAAAACGGCTCCAGAAGTTCAGGACCCGAAAAACTGCCAAAAATAATAAATTGTGCTACAAATAAGGAAACTGAAAACCTGAAAGAAACAATCGTGGGGGTCCAAGTGGATTAGGCGCATGGCCACCAATATCCACCTGGATCATTGTAAGGTTTTCCAATACTTTTGAGGCTTCATCCATATAAGGACAAAGGTGAATAGGATGATTCCCTTCACATAACTTACAGGGAAATTTGAATTTACCCTTTTTCCCATGGACCTTACTATCACTATTTGAGGGTTTATCACTAGCATGATCTCCAAAAGTTGATGACAAAGGTCAATGTGAACATGTGGACCACACTTCTAATACCTTGGGAATACCAAGGCAATCTCTAAGAAGGTGGTCACCCTTACATAACATGCAAGGGAATTTAATTTGTGGGGCTAATTAGAAGGTTCCTCCATATTAGTTGCATTCGTAGCAATGGTTGCTTAGTTTCCCCCCTACATATTTTTCTTCTTCTTCTTCGTCTTTTTCTTCTTCTTCTTAGCTTCCTGGTTACTAGAATCAAGACTTTCACCAGGCAAGGAGGAAGAAAGGGATGAAGAAACAACAGATGAAGAAGGCAAAGGGTCAACTTTAGGATCAACTTGAGGTTGATATTGTTTAAGTGGAGGAGAACTTGGTTGAGGTGCAGTTTGGACATTCAGAACCATAGTGGTCGAAAACAACCAAACTGGCAAACCAATGGTAAATCCAGGAAGGGACAATGTTTCCATATAAGGAGCACCAATATTTCCAAAAGAAAGAAAAGGACCAGGATTCCCGTCAAAGGGGTTTCCTTGACTGGTGGACTCGGGAATTGTTGCCACTAGCCTCAACCTAAGATCCATTAAGGAGTTTCTCCATGGGAAGGATGTTGTTCTGCGATCAATTAATTGATTTTAGAAATTAAAGACACAAAATAAAAATAAAGGGGTAAACTAGGCAAAAGTTTTACCAGGCAACTATGAACTACAATTTGCACCTTTGAGAACCAACGACTTAACATACATGGAATGGGATATCACCCTCGGATTTAACATTGACAAAAAATGATAGCTCCTATGTTTAAATATGTCGGAACACGTCTCTATCCTAGACCTATAAATGTGTGCGTTAATGTTACAAATGCTCCTTAGGTTAATTGAATAAATTTTATAGTTTTTCTTGAATTAGATTTAAATTTCAAGGCTCAAAACTCGATTTCACCTTAACACGCCTATGATGCAACTAATATGACAAAAATAACTCTTTGCACTTTACTGTTAACAATGAAAGGCCTAACTAAGTAGGGGAAGAAAGAAACCAATCAATAATGCAACAAACAAGCGATGCAACAATCGATCTCCTCAACTTCACTATTCCAATCAAAATAAAATCCCTATATGAAATGCAAATAATTGTTTTTTTCCCTTTCTTTTAATGTTTCAAATGAAAAGAAACATATGAATGAAACTTTATTGTTGATGAAAAGAAACCACACGAACTTTAATTGTAATGTAAAAGTGACTTTTCAAATTCAACAATCAATCTATGCATACAAACCAAATTTGACAAGAAGAAAGAAAGAACGAAACAAAATCTTATCAAAAAGGTGATGTAACTCATAGGTGATTAACACTCATACACAATTTAGACCCCCCAAGCGATTGGGGGGGGGGGGCATTTTTGCAAAAATGAAAGCAAAAACACACAATTTCACACTAGGGAATTCCAATTTCACACACAAAACCCTAGATGCAATGCAAAGAGATTTTTCTTTTCAATTCCTCTTAATTTTCAAAATGAGAGAAAACTAAGATGCATGTCTAATCACTAATAAAAAACAAACTTTTCATAACAACGATTGGAACACCAATTCTTTTAAGTACTCAATGACTAAACAAATTAGTTTGATATTGACCTAATGACAAGAATAAATGAAAATCTAAACAAATTCTTAACAAAGGCAATCAAAACCACAAGCAAACCATATGGAGGCTTATGAGAGACACCGAGGGACACAAGGAAGAGAAATTGGAAGAAGGATGGACAGAGAGAAAACCAAAACAACACAAATTTTGTCATGAAACAGGGGTCAACATAGGTGCATAAGGGGCATCAATGCTCTACAACGCAGGCACACATAGTGATGGAGTGCACTGCAACGTAGGTACAAGGAAGGCTAGGGTGAACTGCAATGCACTGTCTCCAGACCAGAAGGTGTGTTGATCAAGGAATCTCAAGTTTCAACATAAAAAATGTAATGGAAACTCAATGATAGGTCTTCTTATGTCTAATCAAGACTGAGTGAAACTATAAAGATCAAAACAAGAGCCAAAATAGACACTAAGGGCAAGAAAAACCACCAACAAATTGAATCAATCCCCAGCATGGTCGCCAATTTGTTATACGAAATATACGACTACGAACAGAAGTGTCTTCCCTGGGCCTGGTGGACTCACCTAGAACAATAGAAAATAAAGGGCACAATATCTTCATTAAATTAATTGAATGATGGGATGGGGCCTACCTGGAATATGTCGCAATCTTCACTCCTACCTCAGATTGTATGCTCCAATCCTAGCTTTGATTGCTATAATTAGAAACTACACAATCAAACAAGACAAGGAAAAGATCTATGACATATATGTAGCATAATCCAATCACGTCATTCAATAGATAAACATGGTATTGAAATACATGAAATCTTAACATCATATATAGGAAAACAGTCTACTCTTTGTATTAATAGAAATGGAGAGAGTTACAACCAAAAATAGGAGTTGATCTTGTAGAATAGCTCCCAAAATTTACTTGTCCTTTCCTTTCCACAAAGTATGCCTCTATGTCACTCTAATGCATGCAATAATGATTCTAAAAGCAACAACATGAGGCTAGAATGAATCTCCAAAATCCAACCTCTTGCCCATGGATGGTTGTAAATATATAGATGAGGGAGGTAGTTCATGAATTCTTGTCCATTGACCAATCTAGGCTTGAGATCCACTTGAGATGGGAGGATGAGCTCAAGGGATAAGAGGTGAAAACTTCAAGGTAGGATAAGATAGAATTTGAGACTTTTATCCAAGGTGTGTTGGGAATCATGATTGTCGTTAGACCAAAACGTGCAAGTGTTGGTCAACGATGGCATCACCAGAGATAAGGATCCACGAGAGGTGGTTAGTCCATGTTGCGAAACACATGGGGAGCGTTGATTTATCCAATGTCCAACACAGCACACCCCCAAGATAGAGAAACTTGTTGGTGATCAACGTAGGTGCATAGAAGCTTAACCAGGTAGTCAATGCTAGTCCCTAAAGGGCTAGGGTGCATTGGGCCTTAAAATCTTGGAAATAGTAGTCAAGAACATAAACGCATGGATTTAGCAAAGTCATGCTTAGGGTTTTGAGTAGTGATGATGAAAATATGTTGAAGGATGTGAATTGATCATATTTGAAGGCTTATTGACCAAATGGGACAAAATGGCCTATAACAGAACTGGTTGGTGGGGTCCACCTGGCCCTCCGTTGATTGGTTGTTGCTCTTTCCACTGTCACCTTGTCTCAACGCCTTGCTTTGGGTGCTAATTTTAATCCATTGGGGTATACTTTCAGGCTATCACAGCCGAGTGGGCTCCACCCACTCTGTTCCATCCCGACCCTACATTTCTATGCCCTATATGTTTCCTCTAAGTTGTTACCGTTGGGTAGACCCCTCCTGCTCGGTTACATCCTAACACTTTTTTTCCTCACCATCTATGGGTCCTCCAAGTTGCATCCACCATGGATCAATCTTCGAGATGACATCATCTTGGTCATCCACTCTTGGCACTTAACTTCATTCACCTTTATTCACACTTAACATTCTGTCAGGGTAACTTTGTCAGGTGGACCCCACCTGCTCAGAACATCCCAATGCTTTATTTCTTTCACTCCTAACACACCGGTGGGGTGACTCTGTCGGGTGGTTTACACCTATGGATAATAGAGTTGCTTTTCGTTGTTGACGTATTAGCCACATCTGCTCGAAGCTTCACGTAGAGGCTTTGTCACCCTTGCCGTCAAATTTAGCACTTAAGCCAACTTTGGTTATACGCCAAAAGCTCCTCCAAGCACTTTTCAACTCTATAATTTTTTTTAATCCCCTTTGTAATTTTTTTGTCCATCCTTCTTTGCACACAAGAATGAATCTCCTGCTATATGAAAAAAATTCAAAAAGGGGGATGAGGGGGTACAACATCAACTTCAATTGGGGACAGTTCCTTTCTAGCAAGGTGATCAAAACCTGCAAATTAATAGCCTTCAACATTGGGCATGGAATCAAAAATATATTGGATTTGTAAAACCAATAAATCTCCCTAGAACTTTATTTGTTGGGATTCTTCTCCTCATAAAAAATGAAATGCAGAACTATAACTTCTGAAAACTAGAAATTAAATGCTCACCTAGTGAGCTTATTTATGTACAGTTCCTACTTATGTACTGGTCTCAATTCACTCGAGTGAAGTCAGCCTTCCAATGATACCAACCAAACATCTTAGTACTAGACCTTATGCCACTATGCTCTTAAAAGCCAGCAATTAAAACATGCATGCACCGCATGGAAACCTCAAACAAAAAATTTGGCACATACCTTGGAACTGATGTATGTTATTGTGCAAAGAAATATGTTGTGTAGTCATCTATTAGGTCATAAAATGGATGGGTGAAAAAATTTGTTGCTTCATTTTCTTGGACAATTTTCTAACATGGATGTTTTTGCGTAGGGTAGCCAAAGTTACTACTTAGCTCTTTGAATTTGGGCTCCTCTTGAAAGAGTTTATGTTGGTAATATTCTTCCCACTTGCTTGTAAGCAAATCCTTTTGAAAATCTACAACAATCTCGTCCTCCTTTGAATCATATGAATAAAAAATTGGAGAATCTTCATCAACGTTATTACTAACTTCTTGAACTTGTTCTCCATCTAAAGGATGTAAGTCATAAACTGGAGTCTCTCTATCAACCCCATTGTCAACTTCCTCTTTTTGTGCAACTTCCTGTGACTGGGTGTTATGAAACCAGCTCAAGAAAAGATAGAAAAGATAGATCAACGCCTTAGAATTCAGCCTCTTCGAGGGGGCAACCTCCTTTACATTACATAAATGAACAATTCTCGGATGATACAAATGACAAAACCTCCTTTCTATATATAGGAGTCTAAGGAGTCACAATATAATCCAGCCGACCTAACAATAATAATACAAAGCCACAAAAATAACACTAGAGGGATTCTATGGGGCACAGAAATAACAATATGGGGGTAATAGGGGCACAACAATATAAATAAGGGGTATAACTACAATAGTAATGGGGTAATCACTAGTATTATAGGGACCCAACATGCCCCTCTCCTTCAAAAAAGTGTTGTCCTCAACGCTTGAGTAGTTCTGGATACTTCTGCATAAAATTCTCATCCTCCCATGTGGAATCTTCAGCGGATAAGTTCTTCCACTTGATAAGATACTCTGAAATTGATCGATTTCGTAGCTGTCGAGTTCTTGTTTCTGTGACTGCTTCCGGTTCCAATATAATTTTTCCTTCCTCGTCAAGTTCTGGCAATATTGTTTGAATTGGGAGCTTGTCACCTATAACCTTCTTTAAACATGAAACATGGAAAACTGGGTGCAATCGAGAAGCTGCAGGAAGCTCCAATTTGTATGCCATAGTACCAATCTTTTGCAACACCTTGTACGGACCATAATACTTTGGTGATAATTTATTATCCTTCTTAGCTTGCTTTAGGGACATTTGCTTATATGGTTGTAGCCGTAGGAATACCCAATCACCTACATCAAAACTTCTTTCACTGCGATGTTGATCTGCCTGTTGTTTCATTCTATTTTGTGCCAACACGAGGTTATCCTTTAAGAGTTGGAGGACTTGTTGTTGATGTTCGATGTGATGTTCCACTGCCTGAACCTTAGAATTTTCTCTTAAATATGATGTGATGGATGGTGGTTGATACCCATAAAGTGCCATAAATGGGGTCATTTTTGTTGCTGTATGGAAGGAAGTGTTATACCACCATTCAGCCAGAGGCAACCATTTGACCCATTGTGTCTGTTTATCAGATACAAAGCAACGAAGATATCCTTCCAAACATTTGTTTACTATCTCAGTTTGCCCATCAGATTGAGGATGATAAGATGAGCTATGAGCTAACTGAGTACCAAGACAAGAAAATAATTCTGTCCAAAAATTTCCAGTGAAAATGGGATCTCTGTCACTTACAATAATCTTTGGGTTTCCATGTAGCTTTTGAACTGTTTCCATAAATGCAGTAGAAACTGTACTGGCTTTAAATGGATGTGATAATGCACAAAAGTGTGCATACTTGGTAAGTCTGTCAACTACCACCATGATGACACTCTTTCCCTCAGACTTGGGTAAACCTGTGATAAAATCCATTGAAACCTCCTCCCAACGTTGGCTTGGAATGGATAAAGGTTGTAATAGACCCGGTGTCTTAATTGTTTCAACTTTATTTTGCTGGCAAACCAAACATTCCGCCACAAACTTTTGAATATCTGATTTAAGGCCATCCCAAAAAAATTCCTTCTTAACCCTGTGGTAAGTTTTTAAAAATCCTGAGTGCCCTCCTAAGGGAGAAGTGTGCAATTCCATAAGAATCTTTTGTTTTAGCTGGGAATTCTTACAGAGGTATAAGCGATCTTTGTACCATAACGAATCATTTTGCCAGCTAAATGTATCAGAAGTACTGGAATCTTGTTGTAGCTTTCGAATAAGTGCCCACACTTCTTCGTCATTCTTCCATTCCTCCCTTGCTTCGTTTATCCAATCTGGTTGGATAATAGAAATGGCACACAACAATGCTTCCACATCCTCATCCTTTCTTGAGAGTGCATCTGCCACCACATTTTGCTTCCCTTTTTTGTAGATGATTTCAAAGTCATAACCCAACATCTTTGTGACCCACTTTTGTTGCTCTTCAGAGGATAATCTTTGTTCTAAAAAGTATTTAAGGCTATCATGATCCGTTTTTACCTTGAAGTGTCTTCCCATTAGGTAGGGTCGCCATTTCTTAAGTGCATGGAGTATTGCCAACATTTCCTTCTCATAAATAGCTTTGCTTAAAAACTTTCCCTTGATTGGACGACTTTCAAAAGCAATGGGTCTTTCATCTTGCATTAGAACAGCACCAATTCCATTTCCTGAAGCATCACATTCCACAATAAAGGTTTTTGTGAAGTCCGGTGTAGCTAAGACCGGTGCTTGGCACATTGCCTCTTTAAGATGTTCAAAGGCCTTTGTTGCTTCCGGAGTCCATGAAAATGAATCTTTCTTCAATAATGTTGTTAGAGGTGCTGCTATTCTCCCATAATTCTTAACAAACTTGCGATAATACCCTGTCAACCCAAGAAATCCTCGCAGATGCTTTATGGATGTGGGGATTTTCCATTCCTTAATGGCTTTAATTTTGCTAGGGTCTACCTTAACTCCTTCATGAGATACAATATGACCCAAATATTCCACCTCCTGGACTCCAAAGAAACATTTGGATCTTTTTGCATATAATTGTTTCTCCTCCAATAGTTGTAGCACCCTGTCAACATGTTCAACATGATCCTTCCAAGACTTGCTGTAGATTAGTATATCATCAAAAAATACTAACACAAATTTTCTAAGGAATGGTTTGAAAATTGAATTCATCAAACCTTGAAATGTTGAAGGTGCATTGGTAAGGCCAAAAGGCATGACCAAAAATTCATAATGACCCTCATGAGTTCTAAATGCCGTTTTTGGAATGTCTTCAATCTTCATTCTGATTTGATGATATCCCGAACGAAGATCCAACTTGGTGAAGTAAATTGATCCATGCAATTCATCCAGTAATTCATCAATAACAGGAATGGGGAACTTATCTTTAATAGTGAGCTTGTTGAGCTCCCTATAATCTGGACACATGCGCCATGATCCATCCTTCTTGTGCACCAATACTACTGGAGCTGAGAAAGAACTTTGACTCGGTTGAATTATACCAGCCTCTAGCATTTCTGCAACCATACGTTCAATTTCACTTTTTTGGACATAGGGATATCTGTACGGCCTGATGTTTGGAGGAACACTTCCTGGAATCAGATGAATAGCATGATCATGATCACGCATAGGTGGGAGACCCTTGGGAGTCTCAAATACCTTGGAATGATTGTCCAAGACTTTTTGGAGATCTGGAGAAATAGATGATTCCAATGTGGAAACATCTAGCGAACATAATTGTGCAATTACACCTCTTTGCTCCTTTTTTAGAAGCTTTGTCATACCATTAGAGCTGATTATCTTTCCTGGTTTCCCTGCAATACCCCTTAATTCAACTTCCTTTCCTTCCGAAGAAAATTTGATGAAAAGTTCTTGAAAATTAAAAGCTATTGTACCCAAGGATTGTAGCCATTGGACTCCTAGTACAACATCAGCACCTCCCATTGGAATGGAAAGCATTGGGCTAGTCAATACATATTCTCCCATGGATAGCTTGATATTATGGCACTTTCCAGAGCAATTTATTGTTCCTCCATTTGCAATCATCACTTGACACTCTGGTGCTGGATATAGGAAGCAATTCAATTCTTTTGCTACCCTACAATGAATAAAATTGTGGGTGCTTCCTGAATCAATCAACACTATTACCTTTTTCTTCTTGATTTGTCCTTCTATCTTGATGGTTTGAGGAGTGGTAATTCCCGCCAATGCATTACAAGATATGGTCGGATTTATTTGTTCTTCATCTAGGCTTTGTTCCTGGAGTATATCTTCTTCTTTTGACCTTTCTTGCTCCTTTTCTTCTTCCTCTTCACAATCTATGTAGAATAATTTCTTCTCAGCACACTTATGACCTTTAGTGTATTTGCTATCACAACTGTAACAAAGCCCTTTTGCTCTTTTTTCTTCCAATTGTTGTGGTGTCAACCTTATAGGTTGTGGAAGACTAGGGGCAACAACACTTCCGTCTTTATAGTTGTGAGTGGTATGCTTCCTGGTTGCCATAATTTTGCTTTCCATTTTTCTTGCTAACCTGAATGCCTTCTCTAATGAATCAGGTTCCCAAAGGCGAACATCATGTTGGATATTATCCTTTAAAGACCCTATGAACACATCAATCCTATGCTCCTCTGGAATATCTTTTACCCTTATGTTCAATTTTTGGAACTCCTCAATGTGCTCCATTATTGAACCCTTTTGTTTGAGACTTATCAATTGGCTAAAAAAAGTGTTGCTTTTTGTATCTTCATAATGTGCTATCAATTCTTCCGTAAAAATTGCCCAAGTGATAAATTGTTTACGAGAGCAAAGCCATTGATACCATACAAACTGATTTGGTTCCAAATATACAGTTGCCATACGTACCTTTTGTGTGTTTTGCACATTATTGAGATCGAAGAATTGCTCCATCTGTAATATCCATGTGGCGGGATCCTTGCCATCAAACTTCCTCATATCGATTTTTGGAATATGGTGATTCTTCGATCCAACATTAGCGTCTATGGAATCATGATTAACATTTCTTTTGTTCTCATCATGAGTTTCCTTTACTACCTTTTCACCATTAGTGACCCTTTCTTGTAGCAACTTCTTCAATTCTTCCATATCTGTCTTCAAATCTATCTTCAAATCTGCCATGTCTCTCTTCAAATCTGTCTTCGAATCATCCATCTTAGCTTCCATGCCCTTTATCTTAGATTCCACGCCACTTATCTTAGCTTCTGTTAGCTTTTGTGAGCGTGACATTTGTTGCACTTGTTCTTGTAATTTTGATATATCATGTAGCATTTCTTCCTCTTCTTCATGAGTCATGCTAGAGCTTTCAGGTTCCTTACTAGGTGTTTGCATTTTCTTTCCTCGGGGCATCAGTTACCGATAATAATGCTTTACTATGCCCTTTGAATTCCGTTAAACCAAGCTTACACAAAAATTTTAAAAAAAACTACACACCTTTTTTCACTTTATAGAAGCCTGATATTGAATCTGATGTATCTCTGTAATTTCGGATCATCCAGTTCTGAAATTGTTACCTGTAGTAGCCTTCTGCGTCCTCTTTCCAATGCCACAAGTCTGAGCCAAATTGGATTCTCCAAGGAAGAGTTATGTGAAATCTCCCACAGTGACTTGCTTTTAGACTGGTTCAGTAGAGCGAACTTGTACGACGTGCCACGAGTCACTGTTTCAACCTTTGAATCTGAAACACACATACAAGAAACTACAGTCCGTCCTCTTTCTGTACCTTTTTACGAAATTTCAATCCGATCCTCAGAGAGAGAGTTATGACGATTTTCCCCAGGTCACCTGTTTTGAATGTAATTCAGGAGTCTGCAAAAAGACCAACTTCCTCAGATCATATCTCCGAAATATCGCGCGAAAAGCTCTGAAATTTAGACCCAAGGTTCAGTGCCAATTCTTCTCAAATGGGTTTTTTTTGCGACTTCTGAAACGTCACAGAAAAAAAGTTATAGCGAAAATGCCACGATGACCTGTTTGGAGCAGCGAAACCCTAGAATCCAAAGCTCTGATACCAAATGTTATGAAACCAGCTCAAGAAAAGATAGAAAAGATAGATCAACGCCTTAGAATTCAGCCTCTTCGAGGGGGCAACCTCCTTTACATTACATAAATGAACAATTCTTGGATGATACAAATGACAAAACCTCCTTTCTATATATAGGAGTCTAAGGAGTCACAATATAATCCAGCCGACCTAACAATAATAATATAAAGCCACAAAAATAACAATAGAGGGATTCTATGGGGCACAGAAATAACAATATGGGGGTAATAGGGGCACAAAAATATAAATAAGGGGTATAACTACAATAGTAATGGGGTAATCACTAGTATTATAGGGACCCAACACTGGGACTATTGTGGTTATGAAAGAGTCGATGTTGGTAATCTTCTTCCCACTTTCTTGTAAGCAAATCCTTTTGAAAATCTGCAACAATCTCGTCCTCCTTTGAATCATATGAATCATAAATTGGAGAATCTTCATCAATGTTATTACTAACTTCTTGAACTTGTTCTCCATCTGAAGGATGTAAGTCATAAACTAGAGTCGCTCTGTCAACCCCATTGTCAACTTCCTCTTTTTTTGCAACTTCCCATGACTGGGACTGTTGTGGTTATGTAACACCCAACTCCCCGTCTGAGTCATACAAATCATATAAAGGAGAACCATCAAATTCAACAAAATAAGATCTCTAAGGGTTTTTTGGAGCTTAACAATGGCTCCTTCTTTCTTTTCTTGATTGTTGGGCAGCGCTCTTGATGCAGGTTTATGCTTTGTGGAGTTGGGTGTTAGAGAATTATATATTACAGAGCAATGGAACACATAAAATATTGTAGAAGCACAAATACAAAAACATATAAAACAAGAGAGACACAGCTATGTGTGGTTCACTCAATTTGGGCTACGTCTAAGAAGAAACGGTCAGTCCTTCCTTTTATATTATCCAGCAAAATGAAGAGATACAACCTATAGTAGATACATTGTAATTACCTCTTTGCTCTCACATATCCTCCTCTATCTCTCTCTGAATAATCATTCACAGCCGTAATACAATTCCCTCATATAAATCAAGGATTGCCTTCTATGGAAAAGAAAAAAAACCCTAAATTAACATAACTTCTACCATCAGATCATTTGCCTAATCAACGGCCCAGATTGACTACAAAATTACAATATTTTACAAGGAAAATTTTCATCTATTATAGCTTCAGGGGTGTTTCCCCCTAACCCTTGCTAGTGGGGGACTCTTTAAAAGTAGTCATCCCCCCCCCCCCTTGGACCCCCCCGGAAGCTATCATACGAGTGGCATTACCACCATGTTTAGGAATTGAGGTCCAACACGGTTGAGACCTTTAAATCAAGAAGATAATTAGGCTCCACAAGTATCTTCAACAACATTATCATTCTTAGAAAGATTTTCAATATTGAAATGTTCACAACAATCTTCAAACAGAGAACCCGGTGGATATAATATTTTGTACAAATAACTAAATGTTATGTGAAAGCTCTTCAAAGAAGATATTATACTATGAGGTAGGGTTTTATACCAAGCCCCTAGCGTCCTTTTCCAAAGAATACATGAATAAATTCATTTTCTCATCTTCATGAACAATATCTTGTTGCTCCATTTATTCACGAAAAACCTTAAGTTGTTGGGTTGGGATTTCATTTGTGCTTCCATTAAACTAGGCAAATAGGTATACAATTCTTGAAATGGAGGTACATGATGAGGATAACCAATGACAGAATAAAAATATAGTGGGGCAAATTTGTTGGCCAAGAATACACAAAGATCCATTTTGAAACCCCTTTAGGTGATAGATCTCAACCCACCCTTCCTTTACTCACCAGACAAAGGAATGCACAAATTTATACCTAGGGAAATATATTCTAATTCCTTCCCTAGAAATCGCGCCAGAAGATGTTGTCACTTCTACAAACAACCCTCAGGTTGAGGAGAAGGGTCAGTGCTTAGGACATCTTAGTGTCTCTTGAGGATAGATCAGTGATGCTCAAGATATAAATGTAAAATGAGTTAAGTCTGGTTTAATTACCCTACTCAGAGGCAGATTCAATATACATATAAACAGTATATCATTCCCAAGAGTAAATGTTTGGATCTGGTGGCTTACACACGGAGAATGCAAGTAGATTTGTTGTTGCAGTAAAGGTGGAAGGAAGAAATATAAGGAAAAAAAACTAGTGCAGAGGGTTGGATAGACACAAAATCCTATGCACTAAATCCTGGTAGAATCATGACAAGATAAAGGAAATGAAGTGCAGAAACTATGGAGCTCATTTTATGGCGTTCAACTCGATATCTCACAGGTACCATTTGCTATATCATGACATATGAAAATCTTCAATCTCACAAGTACCATCTCTATCACATAACATAAGTAAATTTACAATCTCACAGGTATCATAAGTTATTACATAACATAGGTAAATTTGCAATCTCACAGGTATTGTTTGCTTCAACATAAAATAAGTAAATCTATGACTTAAGAGTGAATCCAATAGCTACAATTACACAATATTTGAAGGAAAAAAACGCATGAAATGACACACAGAGGTATAAAACTTACGACATATCCTGATGCTTGGAATCACTAGAAACTTATTCATTAATATTTAAGAATGAAATACATCTCACAGGCCCAAACTTGTGAAATTTTCAAAACAGTTACAACCTTTGGAACAGGAAAATCGAACCACCAAAACTGGAAAATCCAGAACCCTTACTAATGAGTCTTTCTTCCCTTTTTATAGGGAGAGAGTCCCAATAAACAGTTACAAAAATATCATGAAGGCTACATCTATCTGAACTGCCTAGATGTCTGAGCATGCGAATGGCCTGGCCATCCTAATGATTACCTAACATGTTTTGATTCCTTCTTGAAATGAAATATTTACAAAACATGAAAAACATGAGGTGTCATAATTGACATGGAAAAATATCTCTATTACCAATTCCTCTAAAATCCTAAGGTGGACTCAGGCTCCATTATCTGGGTTCATGGTGGGTTGATGATCTAGCTAAACCTCTGCCATTATATTCCTCCCATAGTTAGCTACCAATTCACCTGCCATTTTCTCTCTCTAACTGCTTAAATTTCCCCTTATTTGGAGTTGGCCCTTCTTGTATGACATTATCTTTCACCCATTGGGATTAAAATCCATGGTAAGCAGATGTGATTTGGTGTGGTTGCGTGGGATGTGTTATGCACTGGCTGATGGATGATCGGGGTCAAGCACAAAATGGGTGACAGAGGACACCATTGAAGCAAATTAAATTGTGAACACTAACAGCAAGCAGGTGGTGACTATACAAGCGAGGAGTATGATGGCATGACGTGTGGATGGGAGACACGTGGAGAAGTTCGGGAAGGACACGTGGAGAAACATGGTTAGATAAGAAGTGGAGAGGGGAGGCCCTCTGTTATAGACATTTTTGTGCCTTACAGCATTGAGCATGAAATGTCCATAATCTAAGGGATCCAAAGTCCCTAAACATGTTGTTCCTACCCCTAGAGGAACAAGGCTAACAAACCACAGCAATTCACAGAAGTTCTCCACCAGAGACTGCTCAAAAACAAGTCAATTCAGGATCATGTCAATGGCTCCACTGGCTGTCTGCGCTGAATGTCAAAGCCAACACTGGCTACCTGCGCTGAATGTCAAAGCCAACACTGGCTACCTGCGCTGAGCGAGAGTGGACATGTGGCAAGCTCATTTCTCAAGGTGTCAAAACCCAGGAAGCTTCCAAAATGACACTTGCCTCAGGGAATTCGACTGGTGATGAGTAAGAGGTTCCAAATCTCCAAGTGGAATCAAGAACTGACAGAGGGAGAGGACACTAGTCAGATCTCAAGCTGACTCATCCTCTCTCCAAACATCTATATATGGATCTCTCCTCCATGAGATCTAGAGGCTAGAATTTTGTTATTGCAAAGAATTGCTGTTGGTTTGAGATCAGAATCATTGGGTGCTTAATGCTTTGAAGGGAGGTGAAGATAGGAATTCCATTTTGCTGGGAAGGAGATGCTGGATTGGAGCCCTCTGGGTTGTATCTCTTCCTGAACCTTGTTATTCATCAATAAAGCTATCTTGGTTTCTCCTATATGCTGATGTATTCTTGATGTATAATTGCATTAGTATGTTTAGTTTACTTCTAATCCTGAACTAGTTATGATTATGAATCTATGTCTTTGTGTAGTGTTCTTCTCTTGTGATCTTGCAGAGACCTGTTGAAGCTGGGCGAGCGAGAAGGCAAGTAGCTGGGAACACCCAAAGAGAAGAGAGGCCGGATCAAGGGACAAACGGAAGACACTGGTTAGTCCATCCATCTCTCTTCATTCTTAATTCATAAAGGAAGAATACTAGAATAGATGTCTCTGTTTGTTGCTAAGGCACTATCACACCTTAGGTGGATAGGATCGTCCTACATAGGCATTTTTCCCCACAACAAATTGGCGACTCCGTTGGGGATCTGTTTATTCATTTTATTTGTGTCTCTATCATTGTTTGTTTCATAGACTTAACAGCAACAATTGAACTGCATTCGCTCTTCTCAGATGCAAAGTAGACAGTTGCTGCTTTGATCCAATCACTGGATTTGTTTATGGTCTGAACAATGAACTCACAAATGATTTGATGATCCTTTGTGATAGATCTTAGTACCCCCTCAAAGCATCCCTTTGATTGTACCTTGCTTGTGGTTTTGATTTGGCCTGAAACCGTTGATTAATCAGCAATCTGTGACCCAGAACCCAGTGAGAAACTCTCGTTTCTCCTTCAGCGCGAACCCTGTGAAGGAGTTCTGCATTTCAACGCAGGTCCCGTGAAGGCTACCTGCGCTAAATGTCAAAACCCCAGTGTTGAGGTTGCGCTGAACCAGTTTGGCCTTGTGCAGCTGGGGTTCTCTGCTCTGTTTTGCCCTGTTTTGATCTCTGATTTTTGCAGCCTGTAACCAGCATAGGTACCAGTCTGATAACTCCTTTTCTCTGCTTAAATTCCGCCTCCTTTTGTACAAAAAGACTGTGAGTGTTTTTATGTGTTTGTGGCATCATTTACAGTTTTCCTTTGCATGAGTGAAATAATCATCCTGTAGCCCTTAATTCGGATCTGTTGATTGTGATCTTAGGAGAGAGTTCATTGGCTGTTTACAGTTGATTATACATTTGCTTTTTCTTATTGGTTTGAGTTTGTCTCTTTTAAGTGTCGAAACAAGTGTTCATTTCGAAAGTCGTAAAGTGTTGTAATCTCTTCTGCCCTTTCTGATTTCGAAAAAGTAAACTTGTTGTATTTGTCATTTAAAAGCAAATTCAAAGTTGTACAAAAAGCTTTCTTTGTAGGCATCAATACTAAGAAAGCGGAAAACAAACACCTGCATTGTGCATTTGCATTTTGATAGTTTGCATGTTTGATTTAGGAAAAGTGCATTAGAGTGTGCTGATTGCTCTTTGAGAAAAGATGGTGTCTTTCTTTTCCCTTAGTAGCTAGGATTTTCAAAGTTGAAAAGATATAAAGCTTGCTTATCATCTTTAGGTTGCATTTAGGAATTGTATCATACATCTCGTGGTGATCCAGAAAGGCAAACTTCTAAAAAGATCAACTTAAAATAAACTGAATGAACTTAACAACGCTTTGCAACATAACGCACAACATAGAGGTCTAGGCTAGAGACATGCTCCGGCGTCGTAAAGCCTGGTGACTGTCGATCTCGTTGAAGGTGGGTGATTCCTCCTGAGGGACGATAGCGCCAGTACGGATTGTGCTCCCACGTACCGTCGCGTATATATTGGGAGACCCCTATAGGCATAAAACCTTTATCCTTAGGAAGCCGTGTCGGCCGCCCTACTGATCGCAATGCACTGAACACAGCATTCAGGAAGATCGACCGCCCGTACCTTAAAAAGTATTCTGCGGTTTTGCGAAAAGTTTGGCACACCCTCTGCCTAGAACTCCAGAGCAGTTTCTTTTGGCCTTTTTCAGACTCTATAACAGAAAAAGTCCATCCGAGCATTTGTCACTTCGGGCTCGTTAAAACATCGAAGGAGACTAGAGTCATCTTTAGCTTTTTTCTCGACTCTTTAAAAGCGAAAAAGCAAGTTGTGTCTAAAGCGTCTAAAAAATTCATTCAATTCGGAAACACACTTTCCCCTTTTTATATTTTGGTTGATCGAGTAATCCGCAATCGTGGAAGAAAGTCAATTGAAACCCCATCGTTCGCGGAGGCTTACGAGCCAACCGTCTTTGTCTCCGAAATCGAAAACAGTACGGACAAAGCGAACTCGTTTAACCGGTTCGAAATCTCCTATCAAAGTTAGAACAAGTGTTCCAACAACATCTGAGATTCCGGTTACTCCAAACATTTCTGGAAACCCTGCCTCTATTGAAGAAGTTCAACAGCCACAGAGGGACAGTAACACTGATCCTAGTCTGAGAGCAAATACTTGCGTTACTGAACCAGTTCCATCTGTGACCGGTTCAGAGAGTCTTGCTCCTCAAACAACTGTCGTTGTCGAATCAACCCCTTCTTCGGCACCAGAAATATTTTACGGACCTGACGGTCTTCCTCTTCCACCTGGTTTGATTGCGATAGAGGAAATTGTAGAAGATCCGCAAGCAAGTACTCCAACCCATTTTGGAGTAGGAGTCACTCTATTTCCTTCTACGTCAGAAGTTAGTCTATCACCAGTGGAAGTTCCTGTAGAATCGCTAGGCAATCTATTGGATAGACTCAAAATGTCTGAACAACCGTCAACATCTAGGACTGTGTCGAACGACACAGCGACAGCAGAGCTCCCTGTCGTCACTCCGATGATGTTTGCCGGCATACCATCTGTCCCAAATAGCTCACAACCGCTAGAAGGAGTCCACCCAGGGACTATTTCGACAGTGTGGTCTGTTCCAGTTTGTTCCTCCGGAATAATATCCGGCAACTCTTATGTTGAGACTCGACAAATTGATCCCTATGGAGTTCAATTTGGGCCATCCAGTCCCCAAGGGCAATCAATCCCCTTGAGTTCCGGATTGCCACTATATGGGGGGCAGTATGCCCTTTCATTACCCCCTCCGGGAGGATATCCATACGGGAGTTCTCAACAGTATTCAGGTTATACTGGAGTTACGACAAGTGGTTGGGTACCTATGCTACCCCAACAACCAAGAGTTGTGTATTCTATGCAACAATGTGTACCTATGTCGAACATCCCGACAACACCAGCTATTGTAACAGTGTCACAAGTTCAAGCGATGCCTGTTGTATGCCAACCTCAGATTTCTCAGGTTGTAATGCAACAGCCCCTTGACCCTGTGACTCAACCACAATCGCCAACTGGTGGGACGACACAGGTCCAAAAGGGTAAAATTACCCCACATCTTGGTCCGCCGGTTAGTATAGCGCAGCAGAACATGGCTTCACAACCGTGGCTGGTGCAATACCAACAACCACAATTCCAACAAGTGTACCAAGGTTCTGAGCAGCAGATCTTTGCGAACAGTGGACAACCGTACATTCAAAATGGTCAAAACCAACCGCTTTACAGTGGTCAAGTCCACCAACCGTATCAGTCATACCAACATCAATTACATTATGCTGGTATGCAAAGACCAACTGTTCAGGCGATTCCATCGTATCCTGGGTATGCCTCACCTAACCTGAATCAACAGTTACCATTCGTGGCAACTCTAGAGTTACCCGATTTACACCGGTTAACAAATGATCCAATTGCTTACGCCCCTTGGTGGCCAGCGATTCCTCACAAACTTCCATCGGACATTCCTAAATTCAATGGAAATCCAGGCGAAGACCCGTCGAATCACGTGATGACTTTTCATCTGTGGTGTTCATCAAACACCCTAAACGATGATTCGGTAAGGCTTCGCCTTTTTCAGAGGACGTTAACGGGTCCAGCGGCTAAATGGTATATTGAGTTACCTAGAGCCTCGTTCGACAATTTCAGCTCCCTAACCACGACTTTCTTAACCCATTTTCAATTACCGATAAGGTATGAAACGGGAACGAAAATCTTAACCAACTTCAAGCAGACAACGGCCACTCATATATCCGATCATATACATGAGTGGCATCGTCGTCGTAGAATGGTGAAGACTTACGTTCCCGATAAGCTATTAGCTGAATGGTTTATAAAGTCATTGCTTCCTGCCATAACCGAAGATGTGGCCAAGGGAGGAGTCGTAATGGAGGAGCAAGTTATTGCTCGTGCACAATATCTAGACTTAGTTTACACTCAGTCTGGCACGCTCTACGACAAAATACCTGACGCCCCTAGACCGGAATTCTCAATTCCTCCTCCTCCTAAATCAAATAATGACTCTCATGCCGGCGATGGTGTGATTGGCACGGCAAACGCGAAATCGACAAAGGCTTCATCCAAGAAAGCCCATAAGACTTCAGATCAAAATGCAAAAGAAGAAATTCTTGCTTCGGAAGTAAATGTCGTATCAGCAGATAAAGGCAAAGAAACCAATCGACCAGGAAGCAAGAAGAAACAAAACAAAGGGAATAAGAAGAAACAAGGTGAGTCATCTCCTGGAAAAACTTCTTCAAACCCTCCTAGGAAAGGGAAACCAAAAAATCCATGCTTTATATGTGATGAGGATCATTGGACACAAGATTGTCCATACAGAGCTGAGCTTAAGAGGTTCTTCAAAAGTTCGCAAACCTCAGCTGTGTTAACTGATCCGTTTCCCAATCCAAGTCAAAATCTGGTTGATAGTGGAAATGCTTCCCCGTCGCAAGTGCTAACGTTGTCGATCTCCAAGCAACAAAATGATGCTTTGATTTCGACAAGGAACAAAGATTACGGGAATCCGCAGCTGTCGAACAACAAAGGTAAAGATCAACCAAGTAGTTCGACAACAACTCCGACAGAACTTGTACCGCCCATCATTCCTGAATTAACAATAAAACCGCCAAACGGAGTAGTACACAAGTTGACATTTAATCCTCGCGCCAGAGCGGCGCAACATTATAACATAGTGGAAGATTTGGCCCAATCGCCATCCGCTATGTCGACTCTTGAAGTACTACAAAATTGTCCATCCCAAAGGCAGGCTTTGTTATCGGCTATTGGTGGGGTTGATCCTAAGGATTCCAATCTCGTATCCTTCGACCACAAAGGATACGATCCTCAGTTACCAGCTCAACTAGCTTTCCTTATTCAAGTGAAAGCCCTCAACAAAACTGTTCACCGAACAATTATTGATGAGGGGGCATCTACATGTATTATGTCGATGAGTTGCTGGAAAACTTTAGGATCTCCGACCTTGTCGCGATCTTTGACGACATTAAAAGCATTCGACGGAAGGACATATACCCCGTACGGTATCCTAAATAACTTGAAGGTTGAACTAGAGGGAAAAACCGTAGAAATAGATGTTGAAGTCATCGATGGGAATCTTGATTACAACATCCTACTGGGAAGACCATGGATATATGCCATGGCAGCTGTTGTGTCAACTTATTTTAGGAAGATCGCATTCCCTTTTCAAGGAGGGATTACGATCATCGACCAACAAAACTTCCTCCCTAATGGTTCACAAGTTACAGGAAGCATTCCCATGATCCATGGAAGCAACCATTCGCTTCAAGATATCGGAGTAGGCCTACTGAAAGACCCCACATTAATGGGAACTTTCGCACTTCCACCTCCAATCTATATAGGAGAAATAGCGTTGGTAGCAGCCTGCAACATGATATCTTCCACAAAGATCTCAGAAGACGATATCAACATGGATCATGCAATGGTTTTGCCCCCAAGCCCAATAGAAATATTGTAGCAATCAATGTTTCGGGCATGGGAGGCGAACCCAAATCAACGCTCATCAAGCGTTTGGGTAGATAGGTCTAGAGAATATGGTACCCCATTAGATCCTTGGTCGAAAGTGCATGGGACTGACGAAGCAATCCTACGATCAATGTTGATTGAGGGCGCACCATGGAATGATTGCCACCATCGTTCCCTTCTTCCAGATTATGAAGAAGATACTCAACATGACCTTTATCACTCTTCAGTTTTTGAATTCCTATCAAATACTGTAAACACAGTGGATTCCGAGCGAAACTTATCCAATATTGAAGAGACTATAGCCATAATTATCTCGACTAAAACGAATGTTGTAGAGAATATTTATGTCGGCAAAGGTTGTTCTCCTTCAGAACTGGAAATATATAACGCTCTCTTTCGCGAATTCAGAGATGTCTTTGCTTGGTCATATGATGAAATGCCAGGCATTGACTCGAGTATCGTTGAACATGAAATTAAGATGTATCCTGATGTCAAACCAGTAAAACAACGGCTTCGGCAGGTGCACCCCAAGAAAGCTGCTGCCATTAAGGCAGAAGTTGAAAAGCTTCTCCACGCTGGTTTCATCTACCCGGTTCCTCTAACCGATTGGGTATCGAATATTGTCCCTGTTATGAAGAAACAAGGGACAATTAGAGTGTGTGTCGACTATAGGGATGTAAACCAAGCTTGTCTGAAAGACAACTACCCTACACCCTTCATCGACCAGATAATTGATGAATGCGCCGGATGTGAAATCTTTTCATTTATGGATGGATTTTCCGGGTATAATCAAATAAATATCCGCCCACAGGACCAGTCAAAGACTGCATTTATTTGTCCGTGGGGCACATTCGCTTATCGAAAATTACCCTTTGGTTTAAAGAACGCAGGGGTGACGTTTCAGAGGGCAATGAATTATGCCTTCCATGACATCAAGAACATCGTTCAACCATACCTCGACGACCTTCCGGCTCATTCGCGAAAGCGGACTGATCATCCGCAGCATTTAAGAGCGATATTTCTACGTTGCCGACACTACAAGATAAGACTCAATCCGCACAAATGTGTGTTTTGCGTCAGTTCTGGTCGTTTACTTGGCTTTGTAGTCTCCAAGGATGGGATTCGTCTCGACCCTTGCAAGGTTCAGGCAATCATCAATTTGCCTCCACCTTCAAATTTGCTTCAGATTCAGAAACTCCAAGGGAAAGCAAACTTTCTGAGGAGGTTCATTCCAAATTACGCAAAAATTGCTAAAGGTTATACTCGTCTTTTGAAAAAGGATATACCTTTTTTCTGGGATCAGGTGGCACAAGCTTCCTTTGATGCTCTCAAAGATTCTCTAGTAAGAGCATCACTAATGTATGCCCCAGACTATCAAAGAGATTTTAACCTGTATCTGGCTGCAGCGGATACGACCATTGCGATGGTTTTAGTTCAAGAATTCAATGGAATCGAACATCCTATATATTATTTAAGTAAAAACTTGAATGATACGAAAAGCAAATATTCTTATGTTGAAAAACTAGCGCTTGCAGTTGTTCAAGCGATCCAAAGGTTTCGACATTATGTCCTCTTTCGGAAAACTACCATTTTATCAAATTGCAACCCCATGACTTATATATTGTCGCGACAGTTGCTGGGGGGAAAATATTCAAAATGGATAGCGATCCTTCAAGAGTTTGATCTGGAATTTGTAAAATCCAAATCAAAGAAAGCTCTAGTTTTCGCAGAATTATTGTGCGATCTCCCATCGTCGTTCAACGATGAAACATCCGAAGAATCAATCGTGGACGAGAATTTGTTTCTGATATCTGCAAGCAACGAATGGTATGGAGATATAATAATTTATCTCCAAACCCAGAAATTCAGGCCTGACACCTCACACTCTGAACAAAAACGTATACGATACCAAGCAAAAGACTACATGATCGTCGGTGATACGCTTTACCGTCGTGGTATCGATACAGTTCTGAGAAGGTGCCTAACCCATGAGGAGGCCGAAAAAGCCCTGAATGAGTGTCATTCAGGCGCGTGTGGGGGGCATCAATCTGGATATGCAACAGCACAAAAATTTTTACGAGCAGGATACTTCTGGCCAACCATGTTCAAAGATTGCATAACCGCAGTCAAAAGTTGCCATGCTTGTCAAATTTTTTATAGAAAAACCAGAAGACCACCCGCACCTTTACAGCCAATAGTTGTTGTTGGGCCTTTCGCCAAATGGGGCATCGATTTCATGACATGTAACCCCACCTCGACCGGGGGGCATGGGTATATCATAGTCGCCGTTGACTATTTTACCAAATGGGCCGAGGCGATGCCTACATTAGATAACACTGGTGAAACAGCTGCCCTTTTCTTTTTCAATCATGTAGTCGCCAGGTTCGGCGTACCACAGGCTATAGTTATAGATCACAGATCGCATTTTCGCAATCACATGATGGTTGAATTAGCTGCCAAGCTAGGGCTATCTCACGACAGCTCTACCCCATATTATCTGCAAGCCAACGGACAAGTTGAAGCGATCAACAAGGTCCTGAAGCGTATGTTGCAAAGGATGGTCGGAGTTCACAAAAGAAGGTGGCACCTAATCCTGTACTCAGCCATGTGGGCTTACCGAACATCGGTAAGAAATGCGACCGGGTTCACACCCTTTCAACTGGTGTATGGCCTAGAAGCAGTCTTGCCAGTCCAGTGTGAAATCTCGTCTCTTAAACTCGCAATCGATCTCCTCCCCGGAACTTCAGAAGAAGAGGCTCGTTTCTTGGAATTAATCCAATTGGATGAAACCCGTCGTGACGCCGCTTTGGCTAACGAGGCCCATAAGAAACGAGTCAAGGCGCAGTTCGACAAAAATGTCAAACCCCGTGTCTTCTCAGAAGGTGGCTTGGTCTTGCTTTACGACCAAGAATCCGACAAATTAGGAGCAGGTAAATTTAATTCTTTATGGATGGGCCCCTATATTGTTAAACAAGTGTTAGCAAAAGGAGCCTACGAGTTAATGGATTATGACGGAATTCCACTGGCGCAACCTCTCAATGGGTTGTACCTTAAGCGTTACTATGCTTAAATAGTAACCTGTATGCTTTTGTTGTATTTTGTTTTCGCTAAAGTTTTTGTTTTGGTCGAGTAATCCACCTTTTTACATTTATTGCAGATGTCGAACCTTTCTGAGACATGTGTGGGATATGCGGACAGAGCGAGTCGTAGTTCGTGGAACCTATCCTCCGCGGCCTGGGCCATTTTTGATCCAAGCGGCGAGTTAGTAAGTTTTAGAGGTGTGTGTATTGGGCAATCAACGAATAATATCGCTGAATATAGCGCGTTGATAGAACTACTCTCTGATGTCGTCACCCATGGTATACGCCGACTAATCGTCAGGCTAGACTCACAACTCGTGATACTACAACTCAATGGTATATATTCCGTCCGCAACCCAGCTATTTATCATATGTTTCTAAGGGTAAAGATTTTGGAAAGACAGTTTGATTTAATTCAATACCAGCATATTTCCATAAACTTGAACACATTAACCGACTCATTAGCAAACTATGTGTTAGATAGACATTTGCGACATTTATAAAAAGAGACACATCATCAATGTTATACATATGGATCATATAACTCAACCTAAATAAAACCCAAAAATCAAAATATATATATATAAGCTATTTATCGTTTACACATAATGTTCTGTAACCAAGACAAAAATTGGTCGCATGACCCAAAAACTCAAAAATGCCAGGGGGCACCCTAGCCTAGTGATGCTCATGATAGCACGTCACGGCCTGTGCAATCATACGCAAGAGACGAGTCCATCGTCTAGGCACACCAGTAGTATGCCGCTGCAACTGTAAAGGTAACTCATCGATCCGTACATCCAGAATGCCAAGAGTAAGGCTCTCAACCTGCTCCTGCACAGCTGTAAGGGTCTCGGCCACGTCAAGGTCGCGAAGAATAACCCTCCCAGCAGTCTCCCCTGCCGGGGCAGCGACTGGCGCTCTCGGGCGAACTGCCGGACGAACAGGACCAACATCTGCATGCACACATGAGTTTGATTAAAGTCTTGATAGAATAAAGCACAAGGACATTATAAATAAAAACAGTAGACAGTGATATGGTCGAAGATTTTACCAATAGCGCCCCACTGCTCGCCATCCGGCAATGCCAAATCCGGATCACCTCGGAAATCCATGCCAACATATGGATACTCGGAATAGACCATCTCCTGACGCTCGAACCACCTGAAGAAGGTATCAGTGAAAGAAATCTGAGATTGACCAGCATGCCTAGACATGTGATCAACCCATCTCTGCATGCGTGGCTCGGTAGGAGAAGGCAAGTCGAGTGCAATATACTGAGGCTGCATCAGTGGTATCTTCTCCAAAGCAAAGGCAGTCAAAATAGAACCAAATCCAAAGTTCTTCAACTTGCCGTCCTTTACCTTGGTCAACTGACTTTTCATCTGAAGGAGTACTGCATCACACCAGTTGAATACTTTCGGTTGGAGACACTCCAAGGCGTGCTGCACATAGGATCTGTTGGCAACATGAAGAGATGCGCTACCGGCCATCCTACCGATAGTATACAGAATCGACCTGAGAGACCTGTCAGTAATCTCACGGATAACGACCTTGCCGTCTCTGCTCGGCTGAGATCCTTCCCTGCAATACTGGCGGACATAATCTCTCACGGAGTCATTCCCTCGGGCCGAACCTGACAAAGAAATGGGGGCACCCCGCCTTGACAACCCAGTCAAGAAGTAAATGTCTACTATGGTCAAGGGGATGGATTTGCCCCTAATCTGAAATACTTGGTTGATAGGATCCCAAGCATCAAGCATATACTGCGGTAAGGAGATCTGCGCTCTCATACTAGAGATACGGAAGAACTTCAGCAGGCCACAGTTCCGCAGCGCGTTCACCGTGATAGGATCATGGAGGGCAATCATATCCTCTTCTTCATGTTCTCGTTCTCGCCATGTAAGGGTCATTTTGCTCAAAGGTCCCTGCAAAGCAGACAAGAGAAGGAGTAAGATCCTGGATTTGATGAGAAACTGGCAAAATTTTCATCAAAAACTGTGCAACAAAACCAGTTTTCTGTGCCCAACGCAGCTAGCCAGTGTTCCACCTACGTTGAAGGTCAAACTGCCTTAAGGCAGCTTGACATTCAACGCAGGTTTCGAGTAAACCAGCTGCGCTGATGGCAGAGCGCCCTAACAAAACCCCAGGGGCTCAGGGAAGCAGGAAAACAAGCACAGAATGGAAAAATAAAACCATGAAAAGAAAGAGCTAGGGTTTAGCTCCTACCTGGTCCAGACGGCGCTGAAAATCTTCCGCAGAATCTTCCGGAATTAGCTGATGAAAATCAAGGGGAAGAGGCACCTCCAAAGCTCCAACAAACCAAGTTCAAATGAAATGGTAAAATGAGAGGTAAAAACACTTTTTAATTGCTTTTTACGTAGTTCAAAGCAAAACATTAGGGTTTTATCTCATTTTCAAACAAATGTTATTCATTTTTAACTAGTTTGATGCAGCAATTGAGAATACAGTACTATCTTTGAAAAGGGCAAAGTTAGTTATGGTAAAAAAAAAAATCAAAAATTGACCATATAAATGAGCAGTTTTAGCACACAGTTCATGCTCGTTAAAAAATAAACGCAAGATCCGAGCAGTTTTAGCGCATAGTTCATAAACATAAGATCGAGCAAGTGTTTCAATCCGCGTTTAAGCTCGTTAAAAAATGAACTACCCGGTAAATAACCACTGCAAATGTAAATTATCAGCCATTAAAGCCTTGGTCGTGTTTGCACCATCACCTCCACTTTTCCATTGGCCGATCATTCACCTCCATTTGATTGTTTACCCATTTTGAGGAACAGCTGCGAATAGTGATTTCACCTAGCCATCCTTGTGACACTGCCGTGATTGGCAAATTCCAACCTGTACCTAGAATCAGCTGCTAACCCAGTTTATCACTCGTTCCTCAAAAGACGAGTCTTCTTTAAGCTCTTTTCATCTGACTCGTAAAATATGAAAAGATTGCCGAGTTTTGGCCTTCCGGCTCGTTAAAGCGACAGGAAGTGCTATCCCTCCTCTAGATTTTAATCTTTTTGGACCTGAGGGATTATTGCACAAAAAGATCGAGTGCTTGTTTTGTTCGGCTCGTTAAAACTATCGAAAACTCATCCCTTCTGTATTGTTTTAGACTTTTTCGGACCTAAGGGATGAGATGACGAAAAAGGAACTTTGGAGTTATCTTTACGTACCTTTTCAGACTCTCTAAAAATGAAAAGGGACCGAGTCGTCTTTGTCGTTAGACTCGTTAAAATCATTAAATAGCGACAAACTTGTCTTTAGACGAGAACGAGTTTCACTATCGCTAGGCTCGTAAAATCATAGCGATGGGCTTGCCCGAAGGGCAGGTTATAGAACAAGCATATGTTATCCTCCTCAAGCTTGACAAAAATAAAGAGGTACTGGTCAGCAATGACTGGGGAAAAATTGGGAGAAACTAAAGAAAACTTTGATGGTAGCAAGTCGCTCTTGAACATGACACTTTTCCTCCGTACCACAATCGGGTTGGGTTGTTTCATTCACCGGTCACATCACCATGGTCTCGCCATACCATCCATATTTGGGGTAATGCTACCGATCCATCACATCAGTGTCGCCATATGTTCAAGAGAAGTCGTTCAGAAAAGTCAACCGTGTCCCATCCACTGCCATACATTATCCTTCATCCTTTCATGACCGCCACCCTGAATCATATGTCACAGATCGTTTTCACCTCCATCAAAATCATTAGCTCCGTTCCGTGTCACTGATGTGGGATTCATTAAGGCCCTCCTTTGACAGATCGCTTCTTGTCGACATCAGCTCGTTATCCAAGAAGTTGATCTAGGAACAACCCCTTCAGTACTTTGAAGCTTGCATGCCTCAATGGCAAGTTTCTCACTTCCGGCGACAGGTATACATCAATGACCTTCGACTGAAAGATTTTGCGTGATGTTCGACGCCAAGTCCTTTATTCACACCACGTGAATTGTACTGCAGTACCTTGAGGGTCATTATCATTATCGGTGATTCCTCTCGCGCTTGTTAACGGTTTACCTCATTGACCGGTAATCAAGAGATGTCTTTCCATGTTCGACTTCAGAACAATTCTCACATGGATTGACTTGTACTTAGAGTGAAGATCGAACGAGTTTGAAGACCCCGGATCTAGTTTCATCAATCCGGGCTGCGATATATATTCAGGAAAAATAAAGACATTGACATGTACATCATTGCAGCAGATAATCATCCTACTCAAAGGATGATAATTTCATCAAAATTATCAGTCTACCATCAGACGATTGTCTACTCTATGTACAGAAAGATGAATTTATAAAGCTGAGCATGGGAATGCCCGCCTCAGCTAGATCATGAAAGCAGTATGAAAAATAATGTATTGTATTGTATCTTATTACAGGTCTCCTCCCAGCATTGGATGAACTTCGGACCCTCCTGGATAAAGCATTTCACCCGATAAATGGCCTCATACTTTAGGGGGCAACTGTTATAGACATTTTTGTGCCTTACAGCATTGAGCATGAAATGTCCATAATCTAAGGGATCCAAAGTCCCTAAACATGTTGTTCCTACCCCTAGAGGAACAAGGCTAACAAACCACAGCAATTCACAGAAGTTCTCCACCAGAAACTGCTCAAAAACAAGTCAATTCAGGATCATGTCAATGGCTCCACTGGCTGTCTGCGCTGAATGTCAAAGCCAACACTGGCTACCTGCGCTGAGCGAGAGTGGACATGTGGCAAGCTCATTTCTCAAGGTGTCAAAACCCAGGAAGCTTCCAAAATGACACTTGCCTCAGGGAATTCGACTGGTGATGAGTAAGAGGTTCCAAATCTCCAAGTGGAAGCAAGAACCTCCAAGTGGAATCAAGAACTGACAAAGGGAGAGGACACTAGTCAGATCTCAAGCTGACTCATCCTCTCTCCAAACATCTATATATGGATCTCTCCTCCATGAGATCTAGAGGCTGGAATTTTGTTATTGCAAAGAATTGCTGTTGGTTTGAGATCAGAATCATTGGGTGCTTAATGCTTTGAAGGGAGGTGAAGATAGGAATTCCATTTTGCTGGGAAGGAGATGCTGGATTGGAGCCCTCTGGGTTGTATCTCTTCCTGAACCTTGTTATTCATCAATAAAGCTATCTTGGTTTCTCCTATATGCTGATGTATTCTTGATGTATGATTGCATTAGTATGTTTAGTTTACTTCTAATCCTGAACTAGTTATGATTATGAATCTATGTCTTTGTGTAGTGTTCTTCTCTTGTGATCTTGCAGAGACCTGTTGAAGCTGGGCGAGCGAGAAGGCAAGTAGCTGGGAACACCCAAAGAGAAGAGAGGCCGGATCGAGGGACAAACGGAAGACACCGGTTAGTCCATCCATCTCTCTTCATTCTTAATTCATAAAGGAAGAATACTAGAATAGCTGTCTCTGTTTGTTGCTAAGGCACTGTCACACCTTAGGTGGATAGGATCGTCCTGCATAGGCATTTTTCCCCACAACACCCTCGACCCTGCAAAAAATCACGCTTGCTTGTTGAAGTCGTCGTTGTGTTGCCATGTTGGTGGCGCGTGTGGTCCCCCTACTCCAGTGGGGAGAATGGACAATGTTGGGAGTGAGGCCTGAGCTCCCTGGGATCAATCCTCATCGTTGATCAGCTATTTCCACTTGCTGACTTTGATTTTCCAGGGACTAGCGTTAGCGCACTAGTTTACCCCCCGAAGTGTCTTCCGAGCCCTTGTGGCCTTACAGCTGATGGTGATTCACTCGTTATTTACTTGTCTGCTATTTCTTTCCATTCAATGCAAAGGTAGACCCCTTCTGCTTAACCTTTACATGTTTTATGCCATAGGACCAATATCTACGACCACGATCTAAGCTATTGGGTGCTTAGCCCTTTTGATCCCTACGTGGGCCCTTTTCTTTTGTTAACAGCTCATTGTCATTGGTCACACCTCTATGTGAGGTGACCAAAGTCCAACCCCAAAGGTCAGAGCTTCCCGATCCCAATTTTTTTGTTTAATTGCAATTCTTTAATGGTTACGGGATTCTAGGATCTGGGCCCTTATTGATGTCGTGCTTTTGGTCTCAACTATTCCATAATTAGAACTTGTTCTTCGTGCTATGGTTGGATCCCCCTTTAACCCGACGCATCCTCTTTGTGTTGTAATGCTAATCTTCCGAGCTCCACCCGTTAGGATGAGCTGGTTAGTGGGGTCCCCCCGACCCTATGTTTATTGGTTGTCACTTTGTCCACTACAACCATGCTTAGGCACATTTCTTTAGGCGCTAACTTTAATCCGTTGGGGTATACTTCTAGGCTATCATAGTCGAGTGGGCTCCACCCGCTTTGTTCCATCCTGACACTACACTTTTCCGCCCTGTATGTTTCGTCTGAGGTATTACTACCAAGTGGACCCCTCCCGCTCGATTACATCTCAACACTTTGTTTCTACACCATCTATGGTTCCCCTAGGATGCATATATTGGGGAACCATTGTCAAGATGATGTCATCCCAGTCCTCCACTTTTGGTGCTTAACTTTATTCACCTCTATTCAAGCTTAACATTTTGTCGGGGTAACTCTCTAGGGTGGACCCCACCTGGTCATAACATCCTAGCTCTTTATTTCTTTCACTCTTAACACATTGTCAAGGTAAACCCATCAGGTGGGTTTTTCTTGTGGCCAATAGAGATGTTTTCCACTGCTTGACGTGTTGGCCAGATCTGCCCAGAGCTTCATGTAGTGGCTCTGTCAGCCTTGCCGTCGAATTTGGCACTTAAGCCTACTTTGGCTACGTGCCAAAGGCTCCTCCAAGCACTTTTTAGCTCTGTAATTATTTTTAAACCCCTTTGACATTTTTCTATCTATCCTTCTCCTGCACCTAAGAATGAATCTCCTCCTATATGAAGAGAATTCAAGAAGGGGGGTGAGGGGGTACAACATAACCCACAATATTTGTCACTTAACGTGAAATTCAAAATTCATCAATCAACGATACAGGGCATCAGGAATCAAGAATTCAAAGGTCTAGTGATCAAAAACTAGGCATTAGGGTATCCTTGATACAATTGACACCCTATAATCCTAGTGGACACGGAACAATGATGTGGAAAAGATGTGACAATCGATGAGGTAGGGTGACATTGTAAATGATGTGTCATGGTGATGTGGTACATGATACAACTCGTTGATGACATGGAAGGATGATGTGTTATGGTGATGTGATGGTACACCTAGCAAGTTGATGTGGCACAACATGGATCAAAGTGTCTAATAAGAGGTGACTAATTGGCAGCCAGGTGGTAGTGTTGTAGACATCAGGTGTTGGTATTTTGGGAAGTTTTTGCCTCGTTTCAAGATCATGCCTAATACTAATTGAACATGATAGATAGTTAATTGTTGGAGTCAAAGAATGTCAAGTGATGGAGTTTCAATCCCGGTGTGTCGAGTGACCAGTGGTTGTATGTCGACATTTCAGGAGAATCAGGACAAGGTCTTAAGCATTCCCCCAGTAGTAGCAGAACCCAAAACCCCACCAACTACCAAAGATGGGTATTTTCAATCTATTATTAGTATTGTGAGGTCAGAGTAGTTATTGTCAGGCTCAATATGGACCTAGTGTGAAACAACGTGGAATGATGATGTGGATTGACATGGTCTGACCAAGAACGTGGACTAATGCAATGATGATGTGTGGGAAAGGAGTGACATGTGTTAGTGATGTGGATTTTCATAGATGTTGATATGGCCCATAAGAGGCAGATCTTCAACTAGGAATAACGTTGTTCCAAGAGCTAAGTTTGAGATGAAATATATATTATTGGAACTCTCTCGAGAAGTAGAAAATGGTGTCAATATCATAATCAATTTTTGAGGTTTTTAAAGAAAGGAAAAAATTGCCAATCCCATCCGCATAATTAACCTTAAAGGTTAGATCTAGATAAACCCACAACCCTAATTAGACATTTAGGGTCTAGTTACGTTACATTTTTCATTTGCTAGAACATATATTCCAACTTCATTCAAATAATGGATTAAAGCATCCAAGGGTCTGGAATTATCCTTAGCTCCTAATTAAATATCCTTTATGATCCTAACATTTTGACCATTACTAATTCTCTAAACCACCTAACTATCGATCAGAGGAAATGATTCTACTAATGTATTCCACATGATAAATCCCTTCAACAACTTCCTCAAGCACCTATATCAATCAACCATCTACAAATTTTGCAAATACTTGGATTTCATCACTTTGCCTTAGAGGGAATCATTGTGAGTGAGCCTCCACAAACGTATGGCTACCAATTCCTTCACGAAGAGAAAACTATTCTTGATGCCCTAACCTCCTAATGATTTTGGAGTACTCATTCGACTCCGCTCAGCAATAGGGATGCCTATATTACGTGAGCATAACTAAAGAAATTAGAAACTAACCTTTTCAATCTTGGATATAATGCTCTTAGCAACCATGATGATAGAGGTCCAATAAAAAAAAATGTTCTTCACGACTTATTTAAGCATGACCAACCTATCGTCATGGGAAAGAACTCTACTAACCCATAGTGAGATTCTCACCTCTACCTTATTTAGGAGCCACGTTGAGTTTTCAATCCTATACCCACTAGGCACAAGGAAAAAAACACAAATATTTTAAACTTGAATCCAATGCTTTCCACGGGAAAGGAAAAAAATCTTTGATCTAAAAGGGAATGAGATTAGGCAAACTAGAATATAAAATGCATGATTTATCCTGATTGATTTCCATTTTATTGGATTTTCAATATGTGGGAAAATAGACTTGACAGAATAAATATCCTCTAATAATCCATTATGATAAATTATTGACACATCATCCATGAATAGAATATGTGAAATAACTTCAAAGGACAAAAATTGGACTCCAATATATGTACTACTCTTAGCTTTATTGAACAGCCTGCTTAGGTTCTCACAAAAAATTAGGAACATAAAAGGGTAGAGGAGGCAATCTTTTCTCAACCCTCTAGAGGCACGAAAAAACTAGAAGGATAACCATTGAAGAAAAAAAACAAAAAGGTTTATTTAATGCATCCCATAATCTAATTTACCATGGGGAGGTCAAAACCCATCTTAACCAAGACCATCTAGATAAAGTTCCAACGGGCCCTGTCATAATATTTCGAAAGATCGATTTTAAGGATAACAACCTCTTGCACGCCTTTGTTAATTGGGTGAATTACTTCCTGAACAATGGCAACTACATCATGAATCTACCTCTTCTATAAAAAACCAAATTTCTTTTATGAGATCACCAGACTCAGTACCAACTTTAGATGCCTTTCCAATATCCTTTCCAATGGCTTGTAAACCACACATAACAAGATGTGGGTCAATAATCCCCAAACAAGGAGCCAATATGTTTTTTTAGGATCAATGCGATGTAAGTTGAATTAAATGAGCCCAAAAATTTACTCATTCATAGTGATTCCTTAATCATATTTACAAGATACTCATTAAGCAACTCATAAAAACTTAGAAAAAAATCACATCTGGACCAAGGCTATTGTCCCTCTAAATAAATGAGAGAGCTAAAATAACTTTAGACTCTGAAACCTCCTTGGTTAGGGAAACATTCATATTGTCTGAAGTAACAAAAGGGAAGAGACTAATAACCTAGAGAGTTTCCTAGATCGATCAACCTTTTGGTTCCTCAAATAATGAGCTAAAATACCTCACCCTTCCTCTATGATATCTCAAAAAGAATGGAGCAATTAACCTATAGCAGATTTTATGTTCCACATTGTATTGAAATTTTTCTTATTGTTGGAATATTGATGAAGAAACTTAGTATTATTATATTCCTCTTTTATCTAGATTACACAAATTCTCAACGTCCATTCCACTTCCCCTTCTCCAACAAGGATTGACTTGATGCTTCCAAACTACAGAGTTGGGCATGTTGCTACTTAAGGTGCCAAAATAATTTTTAAGAAACATAATAGAAATTTTACCCTCCACCTCCTTTAAATTGTCTTCCACCTTGCCTTTATAATTACTTTCTGACTATATAGAAATCACACAAATTATGGAAATATTATTAATTAATTATCTCATAAAAAAGAGGAAGAGGAGGATAAATGTGCCCAATTATCCTCCACCAATTTTCTGAAATCATCCTCTGAAAACCAAGAATGTTTGAACTTAAAGGGCATGGGGGACCTAGTAGAGCCAAAATCTACTTGAGATTGGGAGATGATTCAAGAGGCCCCCTAATGATACCCATGAGTTCATCAAAATTGAACCAACCATGCCATAGTCAAACACCAAGAAATGATCTACCCTTTTGGTAATAACACCATCTTTGGAGTGGAAATTCCTCCAAGTTGGCGATAACTTCATGGACTTTATATCTACTAACCAATTATTTTTCTAAATTGTCTCAAAAAAAAAAAAAAACTATTATGAGGATCCAACCTGGGATCAAACCTCCACAACTCTCTAAGAGACTGGTAAGATTTAGATCACCTTCAACCAAGATATAAGTGGCATCCAAAGTCTTCGAGTTTTCCAATTGTTCCCAAAACGAAACCTCGTAAGAGTAAGGACCATAAATATTAAGCACATAAAATGTGAAACCAAAACCTTTTAATTCCAATGTAACTGAGATAGATAAGATGATAAAGAAGGGGGACAGAGTAACAAAAGCCAGGCTCCATCTTGAAACCAACCCTCCTGACATACCATATGCATCCAAGGAAGCAAAAGACCAATCCTTAAGACCAAAAGAGCCTTGCCACCCTTTGACATAATTTCCTAAAGTGAGATGATATTCAGAATATGGCTCTGGATGAACCTTTTGAGGGCTAGTTGGTTGTGGGTGCCCCTTACTCCTTAAGCATTGAAAGATAAAATGATCATGGAAAACCATTCTCACTTTGAGTGCCCTAGAAATTATAACATGTTTGCCTTTATTTATGTCTAAGGACACTTTCTATTGTGCTTTGAGTATGTGGTACTTTCACCCCAAAAAATTGGGAAAATGAGGGTCAAGGATGAGGCCTCCATTGGAGGAGCAATATTCCTCGAGCATGAATCTCGACTGCAGGGAAAAACCCTTATGAAGGGGGTAACACCCTTTAAGGCAATGAAAAGGCTAACCAACCCCTCCTTCACTTAAACTATATAAGCTTCTATAAAAGACCTGAGAGGCTTAGGAGAGGAATAAATTTAAGGCAAGCCCTCAAATGTCCTAGTATAAGCGACTGGTGGGGGGTACACTCCATGGAAATATTGACCCAAGTTGATGAAACACTAAGAGAGAGAGCATGATTTGAATAAGCAAAGATAGGCAGTGACTTACAACCACATGAAGATGACCCTAAGAACTTATCAAATGGATTAGATTAAGGGCCACAGTTAAATAGGGAACTACTTCTTCTCCGTCCAATGAAACTACAGCCTGCTCCTTTGATTTGGATCCTACCTTTACTTTAACCCATCCTTTATTCTTTTTAAAGGTTATGGGAGACACCTTCAAGCATTAACTCTACAAATGGCCCATGTCACAACATCTAAAGCATTGAAAAGGAAAGTTATAATAATCAATTTGTTGCTTCCACATAGATCCACTACATGCTAGATCAATTTGCCCATACAAATATTCACTAAGATCCACTACAACCAAAACCCAATCCCAACTTCTATTAGGATTGGAAACCCAATTAGGGTCCAAGCCCACCAAATGACCCAACTTATTACCTATGGTTTCTAGTGCCACTTCAAACCAAAATTCAGAGGAAGACCCAACAAAAATTCCTACACTTGTTAGATAGCCACAAGAGCCATGGCAGGGTCAAAATCCACTAAACTTTGTTGAAGAATCAAACTATAGGTCCCCTTAGACCAATCCTTCTCCATAATACTCTGACATTTAGCATCAAATTAAAATAAAAAAATAGAGCCAATCGCTAACCAAAACATGAAAATAAGGATAATATCCAACCACAAGATCCTAGTTAAGGGAGGGCCATTTCTTTAGAGCAACTTCGTAGACCAACTTACTACAAAATCTCCCCACCGGATGTTTATCCACAAGGGAAGGAATATCATTGAACCCTACATACTTCCCCCCACCATAGAAACCTTCCCAACTTTAGCTTTGATACGCCTTCTACTAGCCTTTGCGCTAGAGAAATGGTTGGGACCTATGCTACCTTTTTGTTTTCTTGATGCCTCGATAACTGCTTGCACAATTGAGGTGGAAATATCAATTGCACAGGGATAAATTTTTTTGGGGGGGACACTGTTTCCGCAGGCTAAGGGAGTGCTCTTTGGGAGAACACCATAACACACTCTACCTTGCTTAGCATTGAGTGCACATCCCTTGGGAGGATCCAATGAAACCACCAGTAAGTTGTGTGGACCTCCCTCAAAAACACCTCCTCCAACTATCAATAGTGCCAGGATGCCACTTGTGAATTTTGATTGTGTCTTGAATGCGTAGCTTGGTTATAGGTTATCCCTATAATCCATCTCATCCAACTCCATGTCAAAAATGGATAGGATGGAGGCCAGAACAAAAAAAATAGGGTAGATAGAAAAAGAGAGGGGCTTTCTACCTCCTAGCACCTAGACCTCTGAAAAGACCCTTGCTCTCAAAAGAAATAGACCAGAACCATATGCCTCAAAATCAAAGCCTAACTATAGGACAAGATCCCCATGTCTACAAGGTTACCATGAAAGTCGTACATTACAATCAATTGTGGCTCAAACTTCTTTTCATTGTTTCCATTTCATCTTTTTCCATTCAACCAATTTTTTGGTGCTAATGGATGCTCAAGTAATTCAAGTGATCTTTATTCCTCTAATTTGATCCAAGCGACTAGTTCCCTTTCTAGGTACCAATTATCTTATTCATGTCACCCCTTCATTTGTCTAAGGATTTTTTAGATATGATTATCGAATGAGGGGTGGCTCCTTTAATTTTACTATATCCATATCCATGTTGCATCCATTGAAGGGAGGGATATGGACATTAATCGATGCTTTAGGCTTTGATCATTATGCATCCTTATTTGGAAAATAACCATGGGGATACCTCTTAGAGTATTTATAGTTTCTAGATTTGTTGTTTTCACATGTCCCCTAAGAAATCTAGACCTTTGGAAGAAATAAACAGTTCCTTTAGATGGTACATCTCTAGACAAACTCTAAAACTTAAATCCCTTTTCTCATTTAGTTAGGTAGACCTTTACTTAGTCTCCACACATGATAATTCCCTTCTTACTCTATCGTTGGTCACTCTTAAAAAAAAAAATTCGAGGTATCACCAAATTGTTATAAAACTTTTATAGCCAACAAATGGATGGGGACATTCAATAATATCACTAAAACTAGGGTTGTTAAGATGAACATTATAGTGATGTTGAAATCTAGAAACTATGGTTGGAAGAAGAGGCTAACTTTGTCATACGACCATAGTGCTTCTTCCATGATATTTTTATGGTCTTCTTCATTGAAATAAATAATAATACCAGTGAAGCAAAAAATTAAGACATGTGAATTGGCCCAATTGAACTCAATCCATTCAATTAAACCTATAGATAATGGCCACAATCTATTAAATATACATGTTGAATTGTTGTTTTGTAGTTATTGTTTTACCTACCAATCACTAGTCAATGAAATTGTAATACTAGGAAGTCTTTACTTTTTCCACGATGAATGTTTTTACCTAAAGAATATTATCTTCTAAGGGGAAGATTATTTCTTTAGGTCCACCTCTTTAAAAGAGTGAGGATTTGAAGATTCATTGTTCTCAACCCAACTAAGGGGTGGGGATACTTTTGGGGCATTTTAGGATGGGTAATTCCTCTCCTCATAGCCCATCCATGGATACATTACCTCAAGAATAGGGTTGATTCATGTTGACAAGGTTAATCCTCTCTGCAGACAGAGACGATCCCTCTAGCCCAATGAGTGGGTCTAGCAATTGAAGTGACAATCAACTAGACATCTTCCTAGGTTATAATTGAAAATAAGAACGAAAGAGATGACCTACCTCGTTTTGATGCTATTCCGATTTCCTTTGTTGAGGGCCTTGAACCGCTTGTGTCACAGACTTGTTCCTGCTTCTCTCAGTGTTTATGTACCTGCACAAGTGATCAAGAGACAACAAAGCATGCCAAAACCAATAGCAAATCCAATAACAACCTACTTAACTGATCAAGGAATGTCAAGCTAAATAATACATGAACATGTATATTTTGGGAAGATGAATCGGCAGTTGTATATCTTTAGGAAATAAAGGGAAGCTTACAACCAAAGACTTGATGTTGAAAGGCTCTCCTTGAGTGGTAATCCAAGTCCAAGTCAAGAACTCTCCAAGCACTCCTTCTCCAAGTCAAATGAATAGCCTTAGGCACAATCTCAACATAAGGGTGCAAACAGACATAGACCAACCATTTGGGAATGGGAGAGGATGAATTTATAGACTCATAAATGGAGTTAGGACTTCTCCAAAGATAGTTTAGGCCCTCATCTCAAGGAGGTAGCTCATAGGGATAATACTAAGAGGCCAAGTTGGGAGGATCTGACCTCATCTAGGCAAAAAAACCTCCAGCTCGTCACTCTGGAAGCTTCTAGATCATGAAGCTTCTCATGCTCTTTGGGAAAATTACCTTTTTGGGATCATCACAAGTATGCAAGGGAACAGAGTGATGTAATCGCTGTCTAAGTATAGTGCAACATGCAACCATCAATGTTTTACGCCTCATAAGAGCGACAACTCTCATTTTATGGTTTTAATAGTTATTTCTTCAGGGAAAGCTCAAGGAATTCTCCAACAAAGTCTTAGGAGGGATCTAAGTTGTATACATGGATGAGTATATTGTATAATAGTCATGTTTCGTGCACTTCGGGGTATGTCACATGGAAGTGTAGGAGGCGTGACAAAATATTGTGTAACAATTCCTTTTGAGTGTTATAACCAGCCTAGATCCATCTTAACCCCTCTATCTCTCTCTCTTTCTCTCTCTTCTTCCATCTTTTCCCTACATCTATATCTCTATCTCCATACGTCTCTCCTCCTTTATATCTCTATATCATCATGCATACACACTCTCTCTCCATATATATATCTATCTCTCCCTCTTCCTCTCTCTCTCTCTCTCTCTCTCTCTCTCTCTCTCTCTCTCTCTCTCTAGTTATCTTTCTATATCTCCCTTTTCACTCCCTCTCCCTCTCCACCTTTCTCTATCCATGTCTTTCTTCCCATTCCAACTCCATCTCTCTCTCCTCTCTTTCAAGTACTCTCTCTCTTCCTTCCTCACTCTCCCTTTCTCTCCCACCTCCCTCTATCTCCCCCCCCCATCACACACACACTCTCTCTCTCCCCTCCAACTCTGGAACTATCTCCATCTCTCTCTCCTTCTCGCTCCCCCCTCTCTACCCCCTCCATATCTATGTCTCCCTCTCTTTCTCTTCCCCTTCTTTCCCTATCTCTATCCTCCCCTTTTCTCTCCCTTCCCTCATCTCCTCTCTTCTTCATTCCATATTCATCTCTCCCTTATCACTCGCTCTTTCTCTCTCCACCTCTATCTCTCAATTTCTTTGTTCTTCCCTCCCTCTCTTTCCCCTTCCAACTCCATCTCTCTCTCTCCTCCCTCTCAATTCCCCTCTCTTTTCCTTCCTCTCTCTCCCTTTCTCTCCCACCTCCCTCTGTCTCCCCCCCCCCATCACACACACTCTCTCTCTCTCTCCACCCTCCAACTCTATCACTATCTCCCTCTCTCTCCTTCTCACTCTCCTCCTCTCTCCCCCCTCCATATCTATGTCTCCCTGTCTCTCTCTTCCCCTTCTTTCCCTATCTCTATCCTCTCATTTTCTCTCCCTTCCCTCATCTCCTCTCTCCCTCATTCCATCTTCATCTCTCCCTTATCACTCCCTCTCTTTCTCCACCTCTATATCCCAATGCCTTTGTTCTTCCCTCCCTCTTTCCCCCCCACCAAATCCATCTCTCTCTCCCTCCCTCTCTCCCCCTCTCTCTCCTTCTCTCTCTTCCTTCCTCTCTCTCCCTGTCTCTCCCACCTCTATGTCTCTCTCCCCCACTCTATTCCTCCTCCATCTCTCTCTCTATCTCTCTCTCTTAAATATGATCTTGTTTTATTTTATTTAAGACAGTATCTAAATTAGAAAAAAAAAAACATAATTGCTTGTAAAATATTAAACCTATATTTTGGATCAATCATGTCAAAGAAAATACAATAATAAAAAACTTAAAAGAATCATGCATTATCTTTCCTCTGTCGTTGTTAGTCACTTTTTTTTCTCTCTTTACTTGGATCTTTGGTTAAAATGCATCTATCGTGGTTCTTTATAATATTATTTATATTGTATAACTTTCACATTTGTATATTTAAAAGTATTCTCATTTTTAATTTATTAAAACCTCCTTTTAATCTCTATGGGGATATTTTTAGTAATAGTTAGGATGGTGGGTTTAAATTTACCTCAAAAGTAATGGCGTCGTTTACCGAGGCGGAGAAATTTCTCGAACGATCAAAAGTGGCCGAAATCCGGGCAAAAACAATTCAAAAAAACTTGTAGCAGGAGTGTTCGAATCATGTTTTTGATGGTGGAAATGGATTCAGCACCATGAAAAACCTCCAGGGCACCCAAACTCTTGAAGTTTGACTGTTGCAACCTAGACTTACAAAAATCCCTGCCGAATTTTATCAAAATATTGCCATAATTTCGATGATTTTCAGGGGAAAAAGCACTATGGTTAGACTACGACAAAAGTAATTATAAACTTTTTTATTTTAGATTTAATTAAAAAAATGTTATAAAATTAAATTAAAATAAAGTATTTGTAAAATATTTTGATTTTGAAATAAGTTATGGTTTTTGGGCATGTAGTATTAACAAGTTAATGGCCATGGTATTGTAAAAGATAATAATCAAAAGCCTAGATGGCCCGTGGTATTGGTAAACCATGGTATTATGATTTTTTTCCCTCCTCTCCCTCTCTCCCTCCCTCTCTCCCTCCCTCTCTCTATCTTTCTCTTCTAGGCATTGGCCCATGGTATTGTAAAAAATCATATTTAGAAGTTAAAAATATCCATGGTAAATATTCATGATTAAAAATATTGTTATATTGTAAATATGACTTTTTTATCCGCTTATTAATTAAATTTAAAGATGGTCATGAAATCATTGTTTAAATTTATATTGTAAAATGGACGTTAATTTATAAGTACTATTTATGGGTTATATATTTTAATGTGATATGTATATTATAGTTTCTTCTATCTAAAAAATTGTTCTTAACTTTATTAATAAAAAAAAAACAAAATTACAATATAAAAAAAATTGAGTTTAAAAAATATCTCACATCTCAAAATTAACATATCTCGTCTCACATCTAACGCCTAGACATCTAACATCTAACATCTAACATCTCACATATAATGTTGACACATCCACTCTATATTAGGTTGTAGAGCGCCTCTCGGCACAATCAACCAAGATAAAACCATTTTGCATCGACTTACATAAAAAGACAAGACGCTAATTATTAATAGGGAGAACCCATTGTCTTGGACCTCAACCTTTGCACTTCCAATGGTGTCCAAGCTCTTCATCCCAAAGTAGTAATGTTTGCAAAATGGGTTTTCACAAAGATCTGTATGTTTTTCTTCCAAACATTTTGTCATATATTGATCCAAAATGGATCTAACATAGACTTCTAAGTCTATGAATTTTCCTCACAAAGGAAAAATGAAAGTCATTGGATGATTTTGAAAATATTCTCATTTCGTAGATTGTTTCATTATGAATCCAACACAATTTGAATGGGCCAAAATAGACTCTGGACGAAGGAGTTATTGTAAAAAGAAGATTTGCCCAATGTCCTTAGAAAAGGAGGCATTTCTTATTAAAGTTGGCCTAAGGGTTAATATTAGCCTTATGTACTAAAAACCTTTGTTAAGCGCTAAACCTTTATAAAGCGTGTTTTACATTGAAAAGCACGTGGGCAGTCTCGGCCAGGTGGATCCAAAGAATTTATATAAAATGAGCTAAAACCTTTTGAGTTTCGGAAGGAAGGTGGTAAACGGTATTTCGGGCAGGCTCCAGGCGGTAAATGGTATTGGAAGGGTTGAACCCGATTCCATACACTAGCCGACACGTAGCAAGCCGCAGGAGAGAGAAAACCACTTTTTTGGGTGGGTAATCTCTACGCAAGTGGGCCACCCGAAAATGTTGTTAGCTGTCGGATTAGAGATCGCGGATCAACAGTGGAGATTGAGCAGACTGCTTGTTGTTTCGGGTTTAGTGCGAACCGTCGAATTAAATGGTAAATCGACGGACAAGATTAAGTCGCGATGTTTTAACCAAAGGCCAAGGGCATTGCGATATGCGATTGGCTAAATGCGATGAGCACTTCGAGCCGTCGGATCGAAAAAGGAATCAACGTTCAGGACCTGATAGGATTAAAAGGGCGATTGAATTCCATTTGAAATCTGGCTTTGCGGATTTTCATTGGATTTCTTTGTATTTCCCATGTATTCCATTATTTGGGTTTTGTTCGGGTTTAGCCGTGGGCAATGCACAAAGTGACTTGCGATATGCAATGAAAGGATGGACCCAAGAGGATTATAGATGCGATTGAATTCTATTTGAGTTCCTGTTTATAGGCTCATGATGTGTTTTTGCGAGTTTTGCCTGTGTATTCCGTTATGTGTCTGTTCCGGGATTAAGGCAGAAAGAAGGCCAAACGATCGGGTTGCCCGCACCCGTCGGTTCCTTTTCAATTATGAAATTGTTTCTAATTCAAACATCATTGTTCCCCACCGTAAGGAAATGATGAATAGAATGTGTCATGAAAACATGAATTAAAACGCAGAAGGAGGCGAAGAGACGAACAGTCGGTTTCCACGCTTTAAGCGATTGTGGTAACAAAACGTGTTATAAAACACGATGAACCCAGAGATGATGGGAAGGGACAGAGGATAGCCACCAGAGCCGCAGAGCTAGAGTGCTTGATAGAGGCAGAGCCACCAGAGGTTGGAGGTAGAGCCGTAGAGCTAGAGAGCTCAAAGCAGACTTCTAAGAGCCGTGATGTTGTAGTGGAGTTGTAGAACGGAAAATAGATCAAATGATCAAGCTATTGTTGATGTCCAAAGTGTGCTGAAGACAGAAGAAGGAGTTCCAGAGACAGTTAACAGAATTCTGAGGGAGTTGGTGCAAGCTAGAGCTCAAGATAGCTCAGAGCACTAATTGAAGGAGTCTAGTCCAGAGAAGCCTAGATCTGTCTACAACGTAAGGACAGCCAGGGGTAAGATGGTATTCTAAGCCCATAGGTACAGTTGTAAACCTATGGAGTTGAGTGTGGAACATGTAAAATAATTTAAGCCATAATTCCAAATAGCCTAATCGAGTTGATTAGATCTCAAGGAGACGTAGGCCAAGATATCAGGGTGAACTCCATATTATATTGTTGCATTATGTGGTTTGCTTATTTTTTGCTTTATTTACTGTTATATGCATTTCATATTAGTTTAGACAAATGAACATAAGCACTTAACAGTTAAAGGCAAACAAAAGCATACACCTATTTCAAGTCCTTTAATTTCGCAAATTGTCAATCATAAGCATAGATCTTGGGAATATATAAGCTTTGGAGTGGGAGAGGTTCTTATAAGTTTGACAAGAAGCCTTTAGTGCCCCATTATCAAATCAGGTGGTATTAGAGCAAGTTATACCAGAGCAAGTGGTATCGGAGCAAGTTATACCAAAGCAGGTGGTATCAGACCAGAATGCTTGATTGACAGAGCAATCTATATGCTTGTTTGACTTGAAAGGTGTTTAAACAGTCAAGGATTGATTGTTTGATGTTTGTAAACTGACTATTGTTTGAGTTTGCAAAGGATCAGGAAAAATTGTGGTTAGCTAAGTCCAGGAGAGGACAAGAAGGAAGAAGGGCTGAAGGCATTCTTCTTATCCCAAAGTACCTCAAAGCAATCCTTGAAGCACAAGAGGTTTGTTGCAAAAGGTTGCTTGAATAAGCTCTTTGTTAATCTTGTTTGAAGTTCTTTTGTTCATTTTGATAATGACAACTTCTACAAGTGATTCCTCAAATTCCTCCTCTTTCATAAGATTCTTTGATGAAGACATGAAGCAAGACTTGTTCATCATGATGGATATGGTGAGAGAAATGTATGAGGATGGAAGGAAGAGCATCATACTTCGAGAGCAGTTGAATTCCATGAAGGAAGAGAATCAACTGCTTTCTAACAAATTGCAGGAAATGGAGAGACAACTTCATATTGCAAATCTGGACCTGGAAAGGATGCATGAGTTGGAGACATAGCTCTTTGTTTCCAAAGAAGCCTTAGCCAAGTATCAGCTTGAAGAAGAGGTAAATAATTCCAGTTTGTCTTCAATTTCCTCTAAGAATGTTTATATTAGTTCTTTTGAAAAACATACCAGAGGCATAGGTTCCAAGTTAATGTCCAAGATGGGCTATGAAGGAAAAGGCTTGGGCAAACATGCACAGTGTATTGTTGAGCCAATAATGGTTGAGGAAAGGCCTAAGCATTTGGGTCTTGGCTATGGACAATCTTATGGAGAAAGTTCCAAAGCTGCCATGAAGACAATTGAAACAATTCCAAGAAGGAGTTTCATTTCAGGTCTTCTACCTCAAGAGTGTAAAGATTGTATTTATGGGGAAACATCCCTTTCAGGAAGAAGGTGTTCATAAGCATACACTTGAACCAGAGATTTGTGGAAACTCTGAAATCATTGAAGACGTTGATGGTGTTCCAAAGGGAGCTACTTCTTCATTCAATTCACCTCCTCCTGAAGGTAAAAGAGGTGAAAGAGAAAGGTATAAATCTGGTTCTAATCATATTCCTTTTGATTATGTCCAGCATGGTAAATTTCCATATAAGTATGGGAAAAGAATTGCATGTTCCTTTCGTGGTTTGAATAACCATAATGTTTCTAGATGTTGGAAGAGAATGTCCACATACAGTGAACTTTTGAAGGAAAATAAGCAAAGAGCCAAAGGTCCACTGGACAAGGAAAATCATGCTATCAAGAGGATGCACATGTGTTGCACTTACTGCCATAACCAAGGACATATTGCTGCAAAATGTTGGACTCTGAATCCAACAATGCTTCCGCAAAACTTGAAGAAGGTGGAAAGAGAAAATAGCAGGAATGGAAAGAAAGATTCGATGAATGATGTGTTTCAGGATGATTCACATGTTGATGTGCAGACAAAGGAAGGACCTTTGAGATGGATTGGTAAGAAATGGTTCGAATTCTTATCCAATTAAGATTGCATGTCTACTGATATAATGCATCTATTTTGCATGGAATGCAAGTTGTAGGGTTTTACCAAGAAGTTGAATGGGAAAAGTTGAGTAGGAGAATCACTTTATTGCTGCAACATTATATTCATTTCAACTTCGAAATTACAGTATGCTTAAGCGAAAGTTGAAGGATGAAATGCATGCATAAGCATGATATGCATGAACACAATGATGTTAATGATTTCCTTGTATTTAAACATGTATGTGTGATTAACTTGAAGGGTTGATTACTTTGTTGTAAACATGCATGTAATATTAATGTTGACTTGGAAAAAGTTGATTTGGTCTCCAAGATGGAGATAATGATGAAGTGTTTCATCTTTGAAAAAGAATCCTAAAGTTCTTTTTCTACATGCTTGACTTGAAGGCTCAATTGTTTTAAAGGCATGTTTTGTGGGCTTGTTATCTAATCAATCATTTGTATGCGGATGTAAAGACATGGAGGTGTTCACAAGATGTGAAATATGTTTCTTTTGTTGAAGCAGGAGTTTAGGCCATCCAGTTGTTGTTTGTAATTCTGTTGTTGTTGACAATATGTCAGACAGGTACAAATGTAAGTTTTTGTGAAGAAGATGTAACTTCACATTTGTTTGAGTGACCTTAGATCAATGCTCAAGGAAGAGAAGTTCAAACTACCTTTTGTAACCTTCTCAGCAGGAGTTCTACATGAAGTCAAGGAGGAAGACAGTTCTTCCTAGGAGGACCAGCACATCTAAGAAGGAAAGTGTTTAAAGGCTTTGGTTCAGAGGCACTATGCAAGGCAACTGTATGGAGGCTGAAATAAGAGGGTGAGGTACTCTCAGTTACTATTCAGACCAGTATATTAGTCTTTTGGAGTCCAAAAGCTTTTTAGTGGGAAGGCGTGATCCAAAATGGATCTAACATAAACTTCTAAGTTTATGAATTTTCCTCACAGAGGAAAAATTAAAGCCATTGGATGATTTTGAAAATAATCTCATTTCGTAAATTGTTTCATTCTGAATCCAACGCAATTTGAATGGGCCAAAACGGACTCCGGACGAAGGAGTTATTTTAAAAAGAAGATCTGCCCAATGTCCTTAGAAAAGGAGGAATTTCTTATTAAATGTGGCCTAAGGGTTAATGTTAGCCTTATGCACTAAAAACCTTTATTAAGTGCTAAACCTTTATAAAGCGAGTTTTACATTGAAAATCAAGTGGCAGTCTCGGCCAGGCAGATCTGAAGAATTTATATAAAACGAGCTAAAACCTTTTGAGTTCTAGAAGGAAGGCGGTAAACGGTATTTCAGACAGGCTCCAGGCAGTAAATGGTATTGGAAGGGTTGAACCCGATTCCATACAGTGGCCGACACGTAGCACGCCACAGGAGAGAGAAAATCGATTTTTCGGGCAGGTAATCTCCACGCAAGTGGGCCACCCGAAAAGACTATCAACCATCGGATTAGAGATCACATATCAATGGTAGAGATTGAGCGGATTGCTTGTTCTTTCGGGTTTAGTGCGAACCGTTGGGTTAAACAGTAAATTGACGGATAAGATTAAGTCGCAATGTTTTAACCAAAGGTCGAGGGCATTGTGATATGCAATAGGCCGATTACGATGAGCAATTCGAGCCGTCAGATCGGAAAAGGAATCAATGGTCAGGACCCGATAGGATCAAAGGGGCAATTGAATTCCGTTTGAAATCCAACTTTGCGGATTTTCATTGGATTTCTTTGTATTTCCCGTGTATTCCATTATTTTGGTTTTGTTTGGGTTTAGCTGTGGGCAATGCGCAAAGTGACTTGCGAGATGCGATGAAAGGACAGACTCAAGAGGATTATAGATGCAATTGAATTCTATTTGAGTTCCAGTTTAAAGGCTCATGATGTGTTTTTGTGAGTTTTGCCTGTGTATTTCGTTATGTGTCTATTCCAGGATTAAGGTAGAAGGAAGGCCAAATGATCGGGTTGCCCGCGCCCGCCAATTCCTTTTCAATTATGAAACCATTTCTAATTCAAACATCATTGTTCCCCACCGTAAGGAAATGATGAATAGAACGTGTCATGAAAACACGAATTAAAACGTAGAAGGAGGCGAAGAGACGGACAATCAGTTTCCACGCTTTAAGCGATTGTGGTAACAGAACGTGTTATAAAATGTGATGAACCCAGAGATGCTGGGAGGGGACAAAGGATAGCCACTAGAGCCGCAGAGCCAGAGTGCTTGACAGAGGCAGAGCCACCAGAGGTTGGAGGTAGAGCCGCAGAGCTAGAGAGCTCAAAGCAGACTTCTAAGAGCCATGATGTTGTAGTGAAGTTGCAGAACAGCAAAGAGATCAAATGATCAAGCTATTGCTGATGTCCAAAGTGTGCTGAAGACAGAAGAAGGAGTTCCAGAGACAGTTAACAGAATTTTGAGGGAGTTGGTGCAAGCTAGAGCTCAAGATAGCTCAGAGCACTAATTGAAGGAGTCTAGTCCAGAGAAGCCTAGATCTGTCTGCAGCGTAAGGACAGCCAGGGGTAAGATGGTATTCTAAGCCCATAGGTACAGTTGTAAACCTATGGAGTTGAGTGTGGAACTTGTAAAAGAATTTAAGCCATAATCCCAAAGAGCCTAATCGAGTTGATTAGAGCTCAAGGAGACGTAGCCCAAGATATCAGGGTGAACTCCATATTATATTGTTGCCTTATGTGGTTTGCTTATTTGCTGCTTTATTTACTGTTATATGCATTTCATATCAGTTTAAGCAAATGAACATACGCACTTAACAGTTAAAGGCAAACAAAAGTATATACCTATTTCAAGTCCTTTAATTCCGCAAATTGTTAATCATCAGCATAGATCTTGGGAATATATAAGATTTGGAGTCGGAAAGGTTCTTATAAGTTTGACAAGAAGCCTTTAGTGCCCATTATAAGATCATATATTATTGGCATCCTTTTGCATTTGGCACTTTTCTAATATGAGCTTGTTTTTTCTACTTTGAATTTACATTCTTAAACCCACAACCCCCTACAAGAATTACCAAGAGAGTAGTCTAGGACTTTTTCTTTTTTTTTTTGTAAACACAAATGAGTAAAGATTATATTAAATCTTTGCCTAGTCACATCAAAATACACAGGAAATTCATTACATTTACACCAGCTTCAGAGGGTCCTTTATTGAAGAACTAATTATCAAAATAAAAAATAAAACCTACGAAGGAACAAGACTATGATAAAATTCCTACATACATATATTCAACAAAACTAAGATGACAAAAGAGTAAATTTGCAGAAAGAGCCCATTAAAGAAGAAAGTAGACAACTTCCTCTGCAAGCATGTTCAGGTCAAGATGCAATTTTCCTAAGACACGATTTGTAGTAGAGCTAGCAAAGCCTTGGCTTCTTAAGGCATTCCACTTAGCTTAACTCTCATTTAGTTGTCCTCAAATAGCTTCGAGCTTGTCCTCCAGGTGGGAGAGCCTAAATTTGAGAGATTGAATTTATTCGGTTAAAAAGATGAAAAATTTATCCTGCTGACAAATTTTCCATTTCAAATCCATATTTTCCACCTGCAAGGCCTCTAGATGCTTCTTCCATGCATCACAAGCAGAGCTTCCAGAAGTGGTAAAATTGTTAACAATGGAAGAATTGGTTGATGCAATAGTGGGGAGGGGGGAGAGGGGGGTCAAAGAGTCAACAAAGATAGTGCGCAAGGAGAATATGTAGAAGGCTACGTAAGGGATCCTTGAGACGACAGTGAGCTGATCGGTATCCAAATACAATTATACAACACCAAGGGATATGACTATGTAAAATTCATTGATAGAGATTTATAAGTTCAAGCCCAGAGAAATGAGAGTAAGGGGGGGATGCTAGAGAAGTCTAAAATTGAGAAGCAAGTGTTGTTTTCAATTGTAGAGAGGAGAGAAAAGGAAAGAATGGTCTAAGACAACGCAATTGGTCGAAATTGGTTCCAAAACAACCTAAATTTACAGTGGATATCCCAAACAAAGAAAAACCCAACAAAAGGAAGGAGAGCCCAAATAAAAATGGAGCACAAGCACTGAAGGAAAACCTAGAGGTGCTCAACACAATTGAAACCCAAGCTGCAAAGGTTATCCCAAACATTGGCTCTGCTGACGGTCCTCTCAGGAAGAGTCCCTAAGAGGGAGTTCCTTGAATTGACCAGGTTGTAGGGGTGGGGGAGCCAAGGCGTCATGCCACGTATGTTAAGAGTGTTATAAGTCACCTGGGGCTCATTATAAAGCCTCTTAGTGCTCAGGCTTATAGACGCCATGACAAACTCAAGGGGGAAGAGACCAAATTTATGATGGGTGCGAGAAGGAAATAATCTCTACTAAGAAACTACACTGACGATGATGAGAGGAGGCTTGAACCAAGCTTGAGATTTAACCCTGGAGAGGTGTCCCTCCCATGTGATAACCATCAAATCATTATTAAAACTATGCATGCTTGAGCTCGCCAAATTCATCATAGTGCAAGGAGGTGGAGTAGAATGAGGCAAGTTCCTTTGTATTATATGGGGTGTTAATATAACCTCCCACACATGCATCAAAATTTCAACATGCACCATAATGCCAACCAACGTGGCTCTTGAAACTTTGATTTTAAATATTTCAATGTTCCTTGGCTTGTTCGCATGAGGCTTGTGCGGGAAGGGTGGCATGGGATAAAGAGATGATTGTTTGGAGATTTTTGTGGAGGGAATCTTCAGCTAGTTTAGTGTTCTAAACTAATTCCACAATAGCCATTTTTGAATCAACATTTCGAGTCCATAGCAAGAATCACTATCAGGATAACAACTACATAGAAGAGCATAGAGGTTTAGGGATTAATATAGAATGGAATGGAATGGAAAATGAATGAGCCAACTAGTTAATCATTTTTATTTTTGGAAAATTAAATTATCATAAATTATTAATTATATTCCTGAAAATAATAATAAAGAGAATAATGATTTTTTTTATAAATAATTTCTATTATTATTATTAATTATTATTATACCTACGGCAAGCATGGTATAACACATTCGATTTTTCCTTTGACTAGGTATTAGTTTGTGTTTGACAAAAAAATTACGACGCTTATGTATAGTTTAACATTAGGAATTCAATTTTTGTTATTATTTAAATTTAGTTATTTGTAAGGTGATTGGTTGAGGTGGGTTGTTTAGTAACTTCCATTTTTATTAGTTACTAATTTTTTGTTTTATTTCCTTTTTATTTAATTTTTTGATTTTTGATTTTTCTTTTTTCTATTATTTCTATTTTCATGAATTATAATTTTTTCACAATATTTTCAATTTTAAATGACTTATTGTTATATTAAAAAACATATTTTAATAGATTTAATTATAAACCATTATATATATTAATAAAAATAAAACACACACACATAGATATATGTATGTTAATATAGACAATATTTGTTAATCATATTTCTTAATTTTTGGTGATGGCATTCCACAATACAATATTTTATTAGTTGTTTTATTTTTGTGATGAAATATTTGTCTCTATTGTTTTTTGTTTAGTTAAGTTATATTTAATCTAAGTTGCACGTGTTAGCTACTATGTAGTCCTTGTTACTGTTAGTGTTAATCGTTTAATTAATTTTTGTATTCAAGCTTCTCTGATCCATAATGAATTAAGGAAAGTCTTTCGGTAGAAATCACATAAGAGAAATTTTTGGCCAATGCATTTCAAACCAACAAGTGTCAATTATTAATAATAACAATAATTATTATTATTTGTTGAAGGGGATTTTATAAATTATAAGTTTTGAATATAATTATCTTAAAGTTGATATTTTTAATTATAATTATTATTATTACTATTTTTTATTGTTAGTATTAATTGTTTAATTAAAACTAATAATAAAGTTAATTAATAATGATAACGATAATAATTATAATTATTAACCTTAAATTAATTGTTATAATTAAACTGATCATTGTGGTTATTAATTATATAATTATTATTAGAAGGGTACGGTGTTATCATTAGGTTCGACAAGGTTAAGATGATATGGTAGCTAAGATAAGGAGATAATAAGGAGGAAATGAGGGAAAAGGAGAAGGGAAGTGTAGAGAGGCAGAAGAGGGAAATGAATGCAGAGGAGAGGGACCGGATGAAAGGTCAAATGAGGTCAAAAATGTCGGAGGGACCAGGGGGAGAGGTACTAGACAAGGTTGCGAGACATGGATACTTGAGAGAGTAAGGGGATCCAACTTCTACTAACATCCAAGCCCCCGTCTCTATTAAGATTGTAAGGATGCTTTATGATTTCAAGGGCTTCACGGATCTTCTGCTTATATTTATGTTTTTCTTTGGCGATAATCTTTGTATCTTCAAGGCAAACATCGTGGCATGTTTTTTCTGAGTGTTTTGCGAGAGTTGAAGATCTGGATCTACCATTTCTAATGTTAGTGTCATGTTCCTTGAGTCTAATCTTGAAGGATCTTCTTGTCTCACCAATATAACATTATCCACATAAACACACAACCTTGTAAACTCCTTTGTGCTGGAGGCGATCAAGATTGTTTTTTACTTATCAAGAAGTATCAATATTTTTATTTTTGAGAACCCTCGCCAGCTTATTAGTGACTCCTTAAATGTATGGTAAATAGGTCTTGTTATTACCAAGAGGTTGAGAGCTTGTTAAAGAGGGTCTTGCTTCATTTCTAGCTTTAGCTCTTTTGATGGTTTTTATGATATCTTTATTTTTATATCCTATGTTAGTAAAGACCTTCTTCAAATATTTTATCTCATCTTCCACATGCTCCGAGTATGAAATCCTTAATGCTCTTGTGAAGAGGGTTTTGAGCACCCCCATATTTTGTGTCGGATGATGGTGTGATTCAACATGAAGGTAGTTGTAAATGTCTGCTTTCTTCATGAACACCTTGTGTCCTAAGGATGAGAATGTCTAGGAATGGGATGCAATTGTTTTCTTCAACCTCCATAGTGAACTGGATATCTTTAGATAAGTCGTTGAGGTGGTCTAGAAAGTTCCTTAGCTCTTTGTGTCCATGCGACCAATTCACACTAGTGTCATCAAACCTAATCCAATATTTCGGTTTCAGGGGGTAGGTTTCTAGAGCTCTCTTTTCAAAAATTTCCATAAAAAAATTGGCTACTATAGGGGATAGTGGAGACCCCATAGCCACACTAGAACTTTTCTCAAAGAATTCACGTTCGAAGGAAAAGAATGTGGAACGAAGACATATCTCTGCAAGCTTCGCAGTATGAGGGTCTGTGACCTCCTTTATTACTAGGATAGCTTCATCTAAAGGAATTTTTTTGAAGAGTTGGACAACATCAAAACTTACAATTTTATCCCCAAGATCAAATTTCTCCTTCTTTATGAGCTCCACATAATGATTAGAGTCTTTAATGTATGAGCTTGTTTTTCTAACCAACAGGGCTAAGGTGCTAGCAACATATTTGGCCAATTCATATGTGGGTTCCCCTATAGTGTTTACAATGGGTCTGAGGGGGGCACCTTCTTTATGTATTTTGGGGGCTCCATAAATATGAGGAGTGATTTTACTTTCCAGAGAAAGGTGTTTCTTTACTTTCTCATCAAGAATAGAATCTTTAATGGCCTTCTTGGCCACCTCAATAATCTTCGAAATAGGGTTTTCCTCAAGCCTTTTGTAGTTGCCACTATTATACATGTGGTCCCTCATTTTGGTGATATATTATCCCTTATCCATTACTATAATTTCCCCTCCTGTTGTAGCGGCTACAACCACCCTCCAAAATTTTGGCCTGCATCAATTTCGGAGCCTCCCTTGAAGAGTTTCACTTGATGACTGCACACACCTGGGTTCACTTTGTGAGCCTGTGTGAGTCTTTACATTCACCTTGCTTGTTTATTGCACTCAAGTCTTTGCATGTTGATGTCTAAGTCATGCTTGTGACTGTGTTCTGGTTATGCTCAAAGTCTTTGCTTCGTATGTGTTTGATGTGTTCGCCATGAAAGCATCTGTCGCACTCACACACGGACTCACATTCACTATCGCGCAAGCATTGTCTCGATCATGAACGATCAATCACGAGTGTCACGCTTGTTTCTTGCACCATTGGCCAGTCATGTTGAACATGTGCATCCAGATGGTTTGGTCGTTTCGTCGTCAAGTCATGCGAGTATGTCTCTATGATCACCTATGCACCTTTCAACTATTCACACACTTAGTCATTTTTGCTGAAATTCTGACAACCAGACTGCTCACTGACAGCCGAACCATCACCGTGATTTCGACTCGATCGACTGTCAACCAGAACAACACAAAAGCACCAAGCTAGTTCTTTCAAGTTGTGTTGCCCGCAAGCAATTCAATCAGCACTCATGCTAGACACCCGGCCAGTCGACCAGCTGTTCATCTATGAAATTACGCAATGCTCATGAGCAAGCCTCCCGTTGCCCATCAGTCAGCTCAGCTCAAAAATTGCACAGAGATGATCAGCAGGCTGGCCTCCTGGCCTTAATGCAATTTTCCCAGCCAACAACTCCCAGCAACAGACTACCTGTTCCCTCCAGGAATTGTGCAGTTTCTGCTGCCAGTGACTGAGCAGCCAACTGGCAGTTCCCTCTGGGAATTGTGCAAGTCTGGCTTCCAGTGACCCTAGCAACCAACTGGAAGTTCCCTCTAGGAATTGCGCAGATCTAGCTGCCAGTGACCCAACAGCCAACTGGAAGTTCCGTCCGGGAATTGCGCAGATTTGGCTGCCAATCTCCCGGGCAGTTCCCCAGAAAAATTGTGCAATCCCTGCCTGCTGACCCTTCATGCAGCCCGACATGTTCCTCTGGAAAATTACACAAATTTGGTTGTCCAACCCCTGCTAATTGTTCGTTGTGGAAAACGCGCAGAGCATGCCTGCCCTGCCCTCCTGCAGCTCGAACTGTCCCTCCTAAAATTTGTGTAATTTTGTCTCCCAGCCGAGCCAGACCTTGCAAACAATCACTGTCGATGCAAATCATCTATCTCCATCCCTCAGTGACTCTTGTGCAGTTTTCATCAGCAGTTTCCTGAAGCCATCATCCCGCATCATAGCCCTGCTGCCTCTCCCAGTCACCCGCATCCGAATGATCATGTGTCATGGTAGACTAGGAGGTTTTGGATTTGATGTCGTCTCGTCATGCATGACTGCAGGTACATGTACACCCACAAACATGTCAAGACGACGAACTGGATGAATGAAGGGAGCACATGCAGATGGACAGGTTCACCAATGAATGAACGAATGAAGCATGCGAAGTGGACAAACGCGACGAGCATGCACCTTCGCGAACAAGTGAGCCTGTCAAGACTTCCAACATGAAAGCAAGGAACAACATGCTAGAGCTTCATCAAGCGAACCAAGGACCATCGAAGACTTTGTGCACTTCACCATGCAGAGGTGAAGCTATGATACACCATGAAGACATCCATCACTTAGCAGCACTGTAGCTCGACATGCACTCTAGCAGCAGCACGAATGTACCATCATTGTCTTGTCAAGTCATGTTGAGTCAAGTCATGAGTCATGTTGCCCACATCTCCACTATGGGCTTGTTGTCAATCAATGTGATGTAACGTGGAAGTCCAAGAGACCCACTTGTTGAACATAGAGTCATGTAAGTCGGAAAGTCATGGAAGTCAAACGGTCATGAGGGTAGTCGAACATCCACAAGGGTTAGTCTCACCTTGGCTATAAATACCCCCTCATTTGTACATGAAGGGACTTTTCACCTCAACTCCTCCCACATAGCCAAGAGAGTATGTAATCTTTTCTTTGAGGAGTAAGTAGTAGCTCCAACGCCCCGCTGACGGGGTTAGTGATGTATGGTGTAACAATGTGTCTTGGAACTTTCGCTTAATTCAGAAGCCTATCAACAGGCCAACATGTTTTCACACATGTATTGTATTTGTTGTAAAAATGATCTTTAACACTTGTAATGCATGTTTCTTTAACCATGTGTTCTACATTTGAACTGATTCATTTGTTGTAATGCATAATCTATTAATGAAAATGTGTTGTATATGTTGTTAATGTGGTCCTAGCTATGTCGACTGCTCTGCTGGACATCAGACAGACCTTTCACATGAACCTTGCTATAACAACCGTTGCACTCATCTCAGACTGATCCGTGAGTGTTGTACATGTTACCTTACCTTGTATGTTGTGACTGTTGCATCCGAGTGGACTGATCCGCCTGAAATTGTGTATGTCCTTTATGTTGTGTGTTCCTATCCGAGCTGGGACTGATCCCTTTCAACCTAGAAGTCACCTTCACCTTTTTCCCCTCACAGTCAAAGAACCATTGACACAAGTACACTTACACTCATCAGGCATGCGAACCTCACTTCTCGAAGACAAAGCAAACCACTCTCTTGTGCTGACAAGCAAGATTTGAGGCAAATCGTTAAGACAATGGCACCCGAGCCATCATACCAGATGGAACTCCCACACCAAACGGTGTGAGGTCTAGTTAGGACTTCATACCGGGGTGATCCCTTGAATGTTGGTGGGTCCAGCACCATCAACATTTATGGCGCTAGAAAGAGGCCAGCCAGTTTTACATGGATGAAATTCCCCTCACACTCACTCACGACTCTGCAGTTGGTTACTCCTCACCTCCCAAAATTGAACACGAAATTTCATATCAACACCTTCGCTTCGTTCGTCCCATCACTCACCAGTTCATGAAAGCAGTTGGGCTGATCCCAGGTGTACAGTATCTTCCACACGCATCAAAGAATCCAAAAGCCACTCCCACAGGGATTTTTGTATCGTCAATGGAAGAAGCAGTCCTTGCTACTCTTGAAGGTTTGGAAGAAGCTATCGAAGACGGAGAGGAACCTCCAATCTTCTTTGAAGATGAACAAGGCACTCTTGTAGTCTTGGGATCAAACTCTAGTATAGGAGGCGGAGGGGAAGGCAGCGGAGGAAGTGGAGGTGGAGACGAACCGACAAACTCAGATCCAGAACCATTAGATTCCGAAGGAGAGGAAGAAGACGAAGAGGACGAAGAGATGGCTGACCCAAATCTTGAATGGATGACTCAGGGACCATTGGCTCTCCTGGATGTTCTACACAAGATGCCGAAGTGAGCAGAGAGAATGAACATCAAGTTTAACCCTAACAGCGTGGTGAAGGCAGAAGACCACTTAGACAACTTCTACTTATAGTTGTAGACTCTTGAGGTACGTTATGACGACGTAGCATGTAGATTGTTTTTACTTACCTTAGAAGACCGGGCAACTGCTTGGTATCACAACCTTCCACCCAACTCTATACAGAACTGGGGTTCTTTCAAACGTATGTTACTTCAAAAGTTTGTTGATGACAAGACTCCAGCCATGCTACTCAAAGAATTGGGAAGTATTACGATGGAGGGAAAAGAGAAATTAAAAGATTTCGATCAAAGGTTTACGCGTATCTTGAAAAAAATTATCGTAGACACCAAGCCTCATGACTCCATCACTGTCGACTATTACACATCTGCACTACCAACCACCATTGCGCAGTTCGTCAAGCGAGCTGCGAAGACAACACTATTAGAAATTTGCGAAGAGGCTATTGTTGTTGAGAAATACTTGCACACCATTGGAGTCATCAAGGATGATGAATCGATGAAAGACTCCAAGGATGCGAGCAAAAAGCCCAAGCAATGGTGAGCAAAGGCAAAGACAAGGAAGCAATTGACATTGAGACCCTCACTCGCCTTGTCAAGAAATTGACAACCGAAATGTCTGAATTCAAGCAACGAAAGATGGACACATTCACGAACAGTCATCTGCCCAGACAGACACAGGTAACCAGTTCATCAACTGGCTCATCAAGCAACAACCGGTTCAATTCCAAATCTTCACAAAAGCCTATGTTCCAACTCGATCAATGTGTTGATCCTAAGTATTGTTCCTTCCATGAAGAATTCCATCCCTTGAACTCTTGTTCAGATTGGAAGCGAGTTGTTACCTATGTCTGTACTCATACACTCGATGCGGATGGCAACATACAAGAGCAACCGGAAGACACTGATGATAACGAAGAGGTTGCACCTAATGAAGCACTAAGTTCTGGGCATGTGGTGAACGCATATCAATGCTCGCAAGTATTCTTGAGGACGAACACCGAGAAGCATCCCCAAAATCAAAATCATCGCTACAATCTTAGGAGTAAATGGGCTTCCCCGACACTTGAGGAGATGCAAGAGAAAGTGAGACGGCTGATAAAGAAGGCCGATCCACCAGCTGCCTCAAAGCAACAAACACAACACAAGTCCGGGGAGACAGTGGTGGATATGAACACATCCGTCAGCAGCAAGTTGCAGAACAATCCGCTAGACAGCATGAGAATCTGTTCCACCCCAGACACCTCCGTGAGTCTACCACCTTTGAATTACAACATAGTCGATGACATGAAAAAAACTCGAGCAAACATTAGTCTGTTCGAGTTAGCCAAAGTCCAGAGGCAACAAGATATCCTGCTTCGTGCATTGGGGCAAACGGAAATAGACAATGTGGCCTCTACCAGCAAGGGAGAATGCACACCTCCCGGATCACTATCCACTGTGCTCAATACACTCTAGATGGAAGAAGAAAACTCAGGTTTCCCCCCATTCCTGCTTTCATTCGAAGTTTTCAACTACAATGTCCATCGCTATTTGGTTGATTCTGGTCCGGTAGCCAATGTCATGTCGCTCTCCATTGCTAAGAAGATCAATGCACGATGGAGAGAAACATCTGCGAGAATCATCCAACTTGATAGAACATTAGTACCAACCATTGGTGAACTACGAGACGTGGTCATCCAACTATCCCTTGATAGTCGACTCCACCAGTGCATCAACATAATTGTTGTGGACATACCAGAAGCATATGGTCTGTTGCTCAACAGAGACTGGTTCAACAAGCTAAATGGATACTTTGCTACAGACTGGTCTCACCTCTGGCTTCCGTACAAGGGAAAATGTAACCAAATCCGGGTGTTATCCAAGAGGTATATGAAACATAATGTCACTCCCCTTAACAGCGAGAACGAACCATTGGCCTTCGCATAACTCATGTTTGGCAATTGTTTCCTGGAAAAGACATTGGAATGTTATCTTACACGGCCAACCCAAACCTCATCAGACAAGCAGTTGGGACTCCTTCCTCGCCCAACTGATGATAATGAAACTTGTACAGTTTGTTTTTCTAATAGTAGCAGTAGTAGCAACAGTGGTAGTAGCAGCAGTACCAGCATGCCAAACAGTCCATGTACAGAAAAGTTGTGAACCACGAGTCTTGATAAATCAGGGATGCACGATGACTCAAGGACCGAGTGCATCTCAGTCATCCAAAACATGGAACTATGCACGATTTCAAGCTGTTTGAATTTCGGAGTCACAAACAATGATGCCAAAGCACTAATGTTGAACACACGAGAGACCAACACTATGAACAAACAGAGTGTTGGGCCTAAGAATTATCCTTAAAATACATCCACTTTCACTCCATTCACACATTTTCTCACCTCTATTCCACCACCATGTCACCACATCAGCTTCACTTTCATCATTAAATGGGTTACCATTGTGTTTTCCAAAACATTATTAATTCTTAGTATTTTTAAGTGAATTTGTGGTTAAAATTTAGAAAATAATATCCATATACTTATAGCTAACAATTAGAATGAGTTTGTTGACATGTATAGGTACAAAGGAAGCTTCCAAGGCATTTGTATGTGGCACTGTGTGTTCAAATTCGAATTTGAGGAGATCATGGACCTCATGGAGAAGATCATGGACCTCATGGAGGAGATCATGGAGGATAGGGTTATGTGTCACCATTGGTTGAGAAATATGTGGATCAAAGGAGGGAATAGTGGGTCTACATTTATGAGTTTGTTATCATAGCTTTTGTATAAATAGGAGTGTTATCTCCTTCATTTGGAATCTTCATTTTTTTGTAATCTTAATTTTTAGAATCTTAGAACCTAGTAGAATTTAGAATAGTTTTGGTTTGGATCGTATGAGCTTATAGCCATTGTACTTTGAAAATTATGATGAATAGAATTGAGCTTCTTTGATCCTCTACATTTGACTTCTCTTTTGGTGTGCTTGTGAATCCTTGGAAGGATCCCCATTGCCTAGCATGTACACTTTTGTTTTGGTAAGCTTTTATTTTATGTTTGTGAATTTCATTAGATTAAATTATTAGGTTCATATGTTTGAAATATTAGTGAATGACCTTTCATAAGAAAGTATTAATGTTTCCTTCAATGAATCTGATTTGTTATTTAATGTTTGATTTCATTAGTTTAAGTTTTTTATTTATATGCTTGAGATATAAACGAATAGTCTCTTGTAAGAGAGATTTAATATTTCATGCAATCAATCAGAATTATGTTTAAGAGCTTTAATTTCATTAGTTTAAATAGTTGATTAGAAATATTAATGAACAATCTCTAGTAAGGGAGCTTTAATATTTCTTCACCTAGCTTAGTTTAGTTTGTCTCTAAGTCCATATATATTGTATGATACTCAAAGTTTACTTACCCGGGTTAACAGTAAATGAAACTCTAATTTGCATCCGCATTTTTGACCCAACATTTTTGCACCGTTGTCGGGGAAGGATGCTTTGGAGATAGACTTAGGAAGTTATTTTTATTGCAATTTCTTTTTAAGGACTAACTTGTGAAACCTGGTGACAACAGGATCTTCATAAAGGAGTTCAAGTTTGAGCTTTTTGAATTTTTTTCGTACTCAGTTAGTTTCAAATTCATTTTTAAAACCCCAAATTTCTTACTAATCCATCTACAAATGAGAAAATTGAAGATGTTGAACATGTACTTTTTAGAGAGCAAGGACAATATTGAGGACTGGTTTCAAAAGAACCTTGCGCCAATTCCAAGAATAAGACAGGTTACTCACATGTTTGCAAATCATAAGGTAAAAATTTTAAATCTTGATGTGATCATTTTCGAATTTTTTGTCCATAGATGGCTTCATTGGAAGCATTATTTTACCTAGGAAAAAAATATATATATATCTTTCAAGTTAAAGGTTGAATATATTAGACAAATAAAATGAGATCCCGTAAAGTTTTCTTTTAGCCTTGTTTTCAAAAAAAATAAATCATAAACAATTCTCTTGAATAAATTCAAGTGAGCCACTTCACCACGCTAACCTGGAAAAAAAACAAAACAAAACAAAATCCAAAAAACAAATCAATAGGTTAGTATGCTCTCTTCCTGTGCTTCGATCGACCAGGAAGATAAAAAAATCTCTTGATTTATTTTTCAAAATTAAATAAAAATCTCTTGCTAGGAATTTGCACAAATTATTAAAACTACAAGCATTATAAGAAATCGAAATCATTTTTTTTTAATTCTTTATTTTCGATTTCAAATTTAAAAATTATATATGTATTTTAGTGATTTGATAATTGTGTTAAAACCTCTCTGCATAAAACTTCTCTGCATATGTACTGGGACCATTTCTTCACATAAGCCAAATCTGCATATAAACAATTCAATGTCAGTCTTTAGGTGTAATAAAAATCCATTCGGCTTGATCTTAATTGCGAACAAACATTTTCAAGATTTTCTCTTAATCTTTTTGAAACCGATTATTTCATGACAGGGGAGGTTTTACACGATTATATGGAAAATTAATCACTCTATCCTCGGTCTCGCAATTTCATTGCTCTCCTTATTGACTGACTCAGAATTCAAAATCTATAACCATTGGCACGACTCATCTTCGAAATTATTCTCTGCATTTTATTTTTAATCAGAATTTGCATAGGATGGAAGAAGTTTGGCCAAGGAAAAAAGAGAATCAAAACACAGCAGAAGTAGGTATGGGCAATAGTGCATTAGAGAGATGGAATGATGCCATTAGTAATTTATCAAGAGATGGGATCGACGTTGGACTCACTGCAGAAGCTTCTTCTTCAAAAGGCAGTCTATGTCAATGAAGAAGCTTTTGCTCAAGAATCTGCAAATTCTATGCAGGCTCGCAATGCAATGGAAAATTGCTTGATCGATCTGTTTCAAAGATCGTTGGCAAAGATCCTTTGACATTGAGATTTCCCTGATCAATCTTCCTCAGTGACTGATCCATTGCAAATAAACCACTGTAAAGCACAGGCGTAATGGCCTAATGAAAGATCAGTGATATGTGAAATATGTGGGAATGTAGCAGAAAATATCAAGTTTGCAGAGCCAACGGTGGTCTCGTCTCAACCGCCTTGTTGATGATGGGAGTAGGCACAGTGAAGGCAGATGCCAAAGCCAACAATGATCTCATAATTCCGATCTCATGGCGCCATCGTTATTGAGGCCACCCATCCTACGACCCCAATTGCCTCTTCCACCTCCCTTGACAGCTTCATCCGCGTCTTCGATGTCGACACCAACACCATTGTTTCTACGCTCGAGTTGCCCCCTTTAGAAGCCTGGAACAGGCGGTTCCATTCCAAGGGGAATATGTTGGCTGTAGCTGGAGTGGGTAGCACCTCTGTGAAGTTGTGGGATACTACTTCATGGCGAACAGATGTTTCCCTTGAAGTTCCTAAAGGAGAGGGTACTAACACAAAATCATCAGAAAAAGTTGGAGGGAAATTTGTTCTAGCTGTTGCATGGAGTCGAGATGGAAGTTGTCTTGCATATTGTTATTGCATATTCAACCTGGAGCCGAGAAGAAGGTTTTGAAATTCTTGTCAGCAGCCTCAACATATGTTCAATTAAGGATAGCTGATCCACATGCTTAGCAAGGGTTGCGCAGATTCCACGATAATTGAAACCCAAAGGCAATACTTATTTTCTTAGGGTAACTTCTTACGTGTGGATAACTTAAAATTTATTTCTGAAGTGGCTTCAAAGAGCATTCAAGGCTTACAATTGCCTTTTGATAGTGTTAGATAGCTATGTTACCGGCAACGAGAAATAGGCAAAGGAATGGGAAATCTTCATACATATTGGGCGTTTCCACTTCCATGCATGAGCTTTGATCATGACACTATATCCATTGCATACGTATATATCTCTATACTTACAATTTCTGCTCCATAATTTCTAAATTCCTGAATAAATTGCACATCTCGACCACTTGGGTAAACTCCAACATGATAAACATTTGCATTCCTGGCTATCGCACGAAGCCTCAATTTCTGGACATGTCAAAGTTTCACATTCATATCGGCAACACAGTCCACAACGCTAATAGGATTATTTCTCTTATCGAAAGACACAAGATCTAAGCTCTAACACCTAGGGTTTGATCACTATCACATTTCACATTGAGCTTAAACTCCACCAAACAATAATGGCACTCAGAATCGCCATTACAACTGTCGCAATCAAGGGAGAATCACATTTCCAAGTACCCCAGCTTCCTTCTCCACTCTGCAGCAGCGTCTTCACTAGAAAGTGCAATGACATCGTGTCAACTACCTCGTCTAGAAGGGATAGAAGTGATGGCACGAATCCATCTAACCTACAGCGACAATATTCCAATTTGATGATTGCAAGCATATTTTGTGGCACGATTTGAGCACTTGATGAGTTGATGATTGCATTCAGATTTTGTGAAGCTATGAATTAGAGAAGATATCGATTCAAATAGGAGGTCGACACAGAAAAAGGAATCTCCAGAAAGGAATGCCAGGTAAGTGATCTGTGTTTTTAATATTTTTCCCAAAATAACGAACCTAGTTTCTCCATAAAACCAATGAGAATTGCACGTTGCTTGTATGGCTTGGACGATGGTGTCGACGACAATAAGAGTGTTAATTCTCATGGCACACCCAAGGTCTGCAACGCAAAAGACCCCATCTCCTCCTTTCAGGTTTTCAAAGCTTATACATTGACAGATTTCATGCTCCAGAATAGGCTTTATCACTTGTATCACTTTCAACTGCAACGGTGTCTCCAAATATTAATAAAATGGATGAAACCAACTACAATACTCTGAGAAGGGATTGAAGTGGGGATCCATCTTATATAAGTTTCGAGAACCGATCATGATTATGATTCAAGGAGAGATAGTTAATTGAACAAAAAAAATTGAAATGAGATAACTAGTTGAAATAGGTACCCGGCTAAATAAAGAAACGCGAGCATAACTTGTATCTCCATCTCCGCCCTTCATGCCGACCACATTCTCCAGTGATTTCACTCCCTCCATTGCAAATATTGAATTGGCTTTCTAGCTTTCATACAAATGTAGAGCACATTCAAATATTTCTCTCTCTCGGTGAGGAGGAGTTCAGGTGATGCTATGAAACTTGATGTAATGCGGTTTATTTATAGCAGCGACAATCAAAATATAATTAAAACTTGACAACTCAATACTTCAATGCCGTGTGAGCGTCTAATCCTGTTTTTCAACTCATTCCTCTGTTTTCCATACACTTCCTGAAATTTTGAAATTTTAGTCGACATAATGTGAAATCAACTCGAAAATAGTAAGCAGGGAGAAAGAACCAATGACTGGGGTTTTATGGAGTGTTTACATAATGGCATTTTTGGAGAACACTGAATGGCCACAACTGTCTCTCTGCATTAATTAAAAACCGTTTTTTTTCACACACAATTTGCCAAATAAGGATCCAGAGAACCCCACATATCTCCCAATTAGTTACGAATTGGAGCAAATCATTTTTGGGTTTTATAGTTGCCCCTGTTTTGAGAAAAACCCACATTTTATTTTTTAGAAATTCTTTTTTATTTGGCTAGAAAACGAGTTTTAAAATGATGTGTCAAAATTGCTACGCGTTTCTAGCAAACTACTATGATGAAAAACGTTTTCCATCTTGAACTAGTAGCCAAATAATCTTTTCCAGTCACCCGAGGTGAGTGGGTTCGTTGCGTCCTTTTCTCAACTGCAACATACCTGCAATCAAAAAAATTCAAATTTGCCCATGCTGAATAAAATCTACGCATAGAAAAATGAGCTTATGTGGCCATCATTATGGAGCAGCATTTTTCGCAGCTAAAAAATCAGCAAAATCGTAATTCTTTGATCATGTGTGATTTATTTCTATAGCTAAGGGCTATTACGACTTCCTTCCTTCCTTTTAGCCTTCCTCCACTCCATGTCTTAAGAGTCCTCTATGGGGGTATCGACCCACCATACATTTGCTAATCAAGATATGCAATTACAAAGAGCAGACATCTATTAAAATGAATTCAGGTTGATTTTATTTCCAAGATTGATAAATAAAGTTATGCATTGACCTTTGTGAGATTTTATTAATTAAAAAATGCGCTAGGCATCTTTTAAAAATTATAGAACACTTGGAAGCAAATTAGGAGGATTCATTTATCGAACATTTGGAGGATTATCTTGTTTTGGCAATAAAATTTGAAATTATTCATGTTGTATGCTTTTATGTAACGTACTAATCTGCAGGGCACAACAAATCTATAATGCCAAGCTTTTACATGCATATTCTATGAGTCATCGGACACAAACAGAGAGTTGATTTACATATCATGGTTATTTTTATTAAAAATAAATTGTTATTAACATCATGAACTGGACTAAAATTATGCTTTTGATATTCCTTAATCTGTTTCATTTTGGCATACAATTTTTGCGTAAGAATCAGGAAGGGAATGGCCATCTCTTCTTGAACAAACTTATGTTCTTTATGCCAAGTTTTTTGTAGCAGGTTTCATATGATCAACTGATCATTAAGGAGATTAAATTGTGACGACAATTGGTCTTCAAAAGACTATTTTCATGAGAAATTCTAAAGAACAAGACCATGATCATAAGAACGACATTTCTAGAAAATTACAAGTTCTTGTAACTTCCTGTAAGGGTTTAATGGTTTGATATGTTGCATGATAGATTAGCAAATTCAAAGACTTGGGGGTTGTTCCTAAATGTACAAGGATGGTGAAATACCTATCCACACTTGAATTCGACATCTACAAGTGGCTGGTCAATGCTGGTCAAACTCAGTTATTTTAGTAGAAAGTCCAGATTAAGGAGCAGATTTGCTATTTTTGAGATTTTGCATGCCATAATTCACTTTTTCCCAGCAAGATTCATTATCCATTTCTCATTATCCACATACGCTTTGTTACATTTTCTTCAATCCTAACCCACCAATAAAAGCAATGAAGCTCATTTACAAGCTTTTTGTTCCACTTAACATATTCATTGTGAGTTTCTTTTTTCCTACCCTTGCAAATAAAACCTTGCTTCCATACACCATTGAGTCCATAGTCCTCGAGTCTAAATATTTTTCTAAAAACACCTTGAAGCTTGCATGCCTTAAGGGTAAGCTATCATGACGATAAACAAAGGGAACACATCAATCTCCCTTGTTCATCGGTTCTTCTAAGTATTCAACAACAACAAATTCATTCCTACTTAGAAAGATGTGTTAGGGGCATCTTTACTCTCATCCACACCAAAGATGGGAGCTCTCGTGTAGACTAGTGCAATCCATTAATGGTCACTAAGTTAACAATTTCTTGTTATGTTTGACACCGAAACATTTATTCACATGACAAGAATTGTGCCAACGAGGGTTGAAGACTTGAAGATCCATCATTTTGTAGCAGAGGAAGCATATTTACAAACATTACTTTTCAGTTTTTGATGTAAATGACTTGAGGACAAGTCAATAAATAAGGCTTGGGGAAAGTGTAAATTCTAAATTTTGTATACCTTCCAAGCCTTATACATTTTCAGTAGCAGATTCCAAACATTCAACAGAAGGTCCAGCAGCAAATTTAGCAGCAGATGCAGCAACAATAAAAGATTCACTTTTCCGACTTCATCCACAATTTTCACATCCAAGTGAAGAAGACTATGATCAAAATTTTGCAGCGACACATGCACAACTCTCATCCATTTTTGAAAGGGTAAGTTGAGGTATGATATTTTCTTACTTTTTACCATTTAATTCCTTGAAAGCTAGAATGACAATTTTTTGAAAAACTTCCTTTCCTCATTTTGCCAAAACCATCAGTTTTGGCGAGGGATACATTTACATTCATACTTTGTCACATTCATATTTTTCCATATTCATATATCACATTCTAAAACCCACATACCTTCAAAATATATTCACCATTACATGAGCATATAAATGGCTTTATAAAAAGTACTTAAAAGCTAATTAGATGCAACACAATCATGATTGTTACACAAGAACCAATCATGATGCATTCCAACAAAAATACTTTGCAATAAAAATAAAATTATAATTATGCAAAGTTCATACATTAAAATTGAAGGCAACAAACAAAATATGGTTGAAACACAAGAACCAACCAAGTTGCAATTCATCAAAAACACGTTGCAAAAGTTAAGTAAATGATATCATGCAAAGTTTAAGGCAAGGCTCAAGTATCAAAAAGTAATGTAATAGATTGCATGAGGACATGCAATACCTTCAGTTTGGGGGTATGTTGGGCCTAAGAATTATCCTTAAAATACATCCACTTTCACTCCATTCACACATTTTCTCACCTCTATTCCACCACCATGTCAGCACATCAACTTCACTTTCATCATTAAATGGGCTACCATTGTGTTTTTTAAAACACTACTAATTCTTAGTATTTTTAAGTGAATTTGTGGATAAATTTAGAAAATAATGTCCATATACTTATACCTAACAATTAGAATGAGTTTGTTGACATGTGTAGGTACAAAGGAAGCTTCCAAGGCATCTGTATGTGGCACTCTATGTTCAAATTCGAATTTGAGGAGATCATGGACCTCATGGAGAAGATCATGGACCTCATGGAGGAGATCATGGAGGATAGGGTTATGTGTCACCATTGGTTGAGAAATATGTGGATCAAAGGAGGGAATAGTGGGTCTACATTTATGAGTTTGTTATCATAGCTTTTGTATAAATAGGAGTGTTATCTCCTTCATTTGTAATCTTCATTTTTTTGTAATCTTAATTTTTAGAATCTTAGAACCTAGTAGAATTTAGAATAGTTTTGGTTTGGATCATATGAGCTTATAGCCATTGTACTTTGAAAATTATGATGAATAAAATGGAGCTTCTTTGATCCTCTACATTTGACTTCTCTTTTGGTGTGCTTGTGAATCCTTGGAAGGATCCCCATTGCCTAGCAAGTACACTTTTGTTTTGGTAAGCTTTTATTTTATGTTTGTGAATTTCATTAGATTAAATTATTAGGTTCATATGTTTGAAATATTAATGAATGACCTTTCATAAGAAAGTATTAATGTTTCCTTCAATGAATCTGATTTGTTATTTAATGTTTGATTTCATTAGTTTAAGTTTTTTATTTATATGCTTGAGATATAAACGAATAGTCTCTTGTAAGAGAGCTTTAATATTTCATGTAATCAATCAGAATTATGTTTAAGAGCTTTAATTTCATTAGTTTAAATAGTTGATTAGAAATATTAATGAACAGTCTCCTGTAAGGGAGCTTTAATATTTCTTCACCTAGCTTAGTTTAGTTTGTCTCTAAGTCCATATATATTGGATGATCCTCGAAGTTTACTTACCCAGGTTGATAGTAAATGAAACTCTAATTTGCATCCACATTTTATACCCAACATAGAGCAACTTGGGGATCCACCATGATCCGAAGATGGCTAATCTCGGTACAAGTTACACACTGCAGCAACGACTAATCGTTGACTGCTTGATCAAACAGTACCAGGATGGGCCTGCACGAGTAGATGATGACCTGAGTACCCACTACATGCGAACAATCCAACATGAGATTCCAAGTAAAGGAGAAGACAAGCCACTACAATAAGGAACATGTAACACATACATGTTGTTTGTACTCCTTTCACTAAATAAATTGATTGACATTTTAAGTGTTTGGATTACTTGCAAAGTTCGTCATCACACTTGGTTTTCTTATTTAAATCCTCCACATAAGAAATCTGGGAAGATCCGCTTATGCATTGACTTCATAAACTTAAACCTTTCCCGGAGTAAAAATAATTACCCCATGCCATCATCCAAGCCCATGCTGCACACAGTACCTGAGACAATAGTGTTGTATTCACTTGAAGTTTTTCTGGAATGCCACCAGGTTCGATAGCGGAGCCCGATAGATCGACATTGGTCCAAGAGAAACTTGGCTCACACAGCTATCATTTTCAATCACTCGATGGGAGGATTGATGATCTTCCTGTTAAACAGCCAAGTCCTCAAACATTAGTTCAGTAGGTCGAGCCGCGCCTGTGCCTTGTACATAGTTTGCTTGCTTCTCGTTGTTCATTTGGTTTGTTTTGCTTATTATCTTTGTTTTTGCTTTGTTTTATTTTGATTACTATTTTTGTTCACATACATTTTGTTTGTTTGATATATTACTATTTTTGTTTCCATAAATAAGTGCTGCCAACTACTACGTTCTGGCTTTTGAATAGAGCATGTGGCTAAAATTGAAAGAGACTTGTGACACTGCAACACTTGGCTAGTCTTGTGTCCATTTTCTCTGTGCTTGGTTACAACCTTCCGCCGGTGAAGTCCCGACGGAAAATATGAACCGTCTGTAAGGGAAGCTTTGGTCCAACCGTGAACCTGTGTCCACACTGAGAAGCCCCATGCCCATACTCAGCCTTCTGCTCTATGTGTTGAAGCTAATCTAATGCGTAGAAATGGAGAAGGGGAAAAATCTAAACAAGCAAACCTATGTCAAAGGTCTTACATGCTTCTCTGAAGGAACAACCTCTTCTTCTTTCAATAAGTCAGGATCCCTCTTCCGCCCCAAAAATAATAAGTGCCTATGCACAGTTCTCTTAAAAAATACAAAGGTGAAAGAAGAGAAAGGCTTCATGCGCAGAGAGGTGAAGCATGCAACTCCACCGGGGTATTGACCAGGCTCGCTGGTAGTGGAGCAATGTGTGTGTTCCTGCGTGACTTCATCGGGATATTGTCCAGGCCTGCTGGCAGTGGAGCAACACCAGAGATGAAAACTTATACTCTAAAAATCTTCAAATCACGAACTAAACTACCCTTCCCGGATTCGAAACACTGAGATCTAAGTTGAACTTTTGATTGTGATTGACTGAGTTAGCAAACACTGAGATCTAAGCTGAACTTTTGATTATGTTTGACTGAGTTGGAAAAGGGTGAACCATGTATGTCCATGAGGTAAATGGGGAAACTAAAGTAACCTGCACATTGATTCAATACTTCCCAAAAGACCAAGGCCTTGTGCTAGCAATGAACCAAAACAAAGAAGCTGGAGTCCTACCAGTGTGTCGCCAAGTGTTGTAGCGGCTTCAATGACCCTCCAACATTTTGGCCTGCATCAATTTCAGAGCCTCCCTTGAAGAGTTTGACTTGATGACTGCACATACTCGATTCACTCTGTGAGCCCGTGTGAGTCTTTACATTCGCCTTGCTTGTTTATTGCACTCAAACCTCTGCATGTTGATGTCTAAGTCATGCTTGCGACCGTGTTCTGGTTATGCTCAAAGTATTTGCTTCGTATGTGTTTGATGTGTCCGCCATGAAAGCTTTTATCACACTCATACATGGAGTCACATTCACTGTTGCGCAAGCATTGTCCCAATCATGAACGATCAATCACGAGTGTCACGCTTGTCGCTTGCACCATCGGTTGGTCATGTTGAACATGTGTATCCGGATGGTTTGGTCGTTTCGTCATCAAGTCATGTGAATGTGTGTCTATATGATTACCTATGCATCTTTCGACTATTAACACACTTAGTCATTTTTGTTGAAGTTTTGATGACTAGAGTCCTCACTGACAGCCAGACCATCACCCTGCTTTCGACTCGATTGACTGTCAACCAGAATAATGCAGAAGCACCAAGCTAGTTCTTTCAAGTTGTGTTGCCCGCAAGCAATTCAATCAGCACTCATGCTGGCCACCCAGACAGTCGATCGACTGTTCATCTCAGAAATTGTGCAGTGCTCATGAGCAGGCCTCCCGCTACCCATCAGTCAGCTCAACTCATAAATTGTGCAGAGATGATCAGCAGGCCGGCCTCCTGGCCTTAATGCAATTTTCCCAGCTAGCAGCTCCCAGCAACAGACTACCTATTCCCTCCAGGAATTGCGTAGTTTCTGTTGCCAATGACTGAGCAACCAACTGGTAGTTCCCTCTAGGAATTGCACAAGTTTGGCTACTAGTGACCCCAGCAACCAACTGGCAGTTCCCACTGGGAATTGCACAGATCTGGCTGCTAGTGACCCAGCAGCCAATTGGCAGTTCCCTCTGGGAATTGCACAGATCTAGCTGCCAGTCTCCTGGGCAGTTCCCCAGAAAAATTGTGCAATCCCTGCCTGCTGACCCCTCATGAAGCCTAGCATATTCCTTTAGAAAATTGCGCAAATTTAGTTGTCCAGCCTTTGCTAACTGTTCGTTCCGGAAAATGCGCAGAGCATGCATGCCCTGCCCTCCTGCAACTCGGACTGTCCCTCCTAAAATTTATGCAATTTTGCCTCCCAGTCGAGCCAGACATTGCAGATATTCATTGTCAACTTAGATCGTCTGTCTCCATCCCTTAGTGACTCTTATGCAGTTTTCATCGACAGTTTCTCGGAGCCATCATCCCGCATCACAGCCCTGCTGCCTCTCCCGGTCACCCGCATCCGAATGATCATGTGTCATGGTAGACTAGGAGGTTTTGGATTTGATGTCGTCTCGTCATGAGTGACTGTAGGTACATGTACACCCACAAACATGTCAAGACGATGAACGGGATGAACGAAGGGAGCACATGTAGATGGACAAATTCACGACGAACGAACAAACGAAGCATGCGAAGCGGATGAACGAACGAAGCATGCGAAGTGGACGAACGCAACGAACATGCACCTTCGCGAACAAGTGAGCCTGTCAAGCCTTCCAACATGAAAGCAAGGAACAACATGCTAGAGCTTCATCAAGCGAACCAAGGACCATCGAAGACTCCGTGCACTTCGCCATGCGGAGGTGAAGCTATGATACACCATGAAGACATCCATCACTTAGCAGCACTGTAGCTCGACATGCACTCCAGCAGCAGCATGAATGTACTAGCATTGTCTTATCAAGTCATGAGTCATGTTGCCCACATCTCTACTTTGCTTTGTTGTCAATCAATATTATGTAATGTGGAATTTCAAAAGACCAACTTGTTGAACATAAAGTCATGTAAGTCGAACGGTCATGAGGGTAGTTGAACAGCCACAAGGGTCAGTTTCACCTCAGCTCCTCCCACATAGCCAAGAGAGTCTGTAATATTTTCTTTGAGAAGTAAGTAGTGGCTCCAATGCCTCGGTGATGGGGTTACTGATGTATGGTGTAACGATGTGTCTTGGAACTTTTACTTAATTCAGAAGCTTGTCAACAGGCCAACATGTTTTCACACATGTATTGTATTTGTTTTGAGACTGATATTTAAAACTTGTAATGCATGTTGCTTTAGCCATGTGTTCTACATCTGAACTGATTCATTTGTTGTAATGCATAATTTATTAATGGAAATGTGTTGTATATGTTGTTAATGTTGTCTCGTCCATGTTGACTACTCTACCAGACATTAGATAGACCTTTCACATGACCCTTGTTGTAACAACCGTTGCACTCGTCTCAGACTAATCTGTGAGTGTTGTACGTGTTATCTTACCTTGTATGTTGTGACTGTCGCATTCGAGTGGATTGCTCCGCCGGAAGCTATGTATGTCCTTTGTGTTGTGTGTTCCTAGTTGAGTTGGGACTGATCCCTTTCAACCTGGAACTCACCTTCACCTTTTTCCCCTCACAGTGAAAGAAACATTGACACAAGTACACTCATACTCTCCAGGCATGCAAACCTCACTTCTCGAAGACAAAGCGAACCACTCTCCTATGCTGACAAGCAAGAGTCGTGGAAAATCCTTAAGACAATGGCAACTGGGCCATTATACCGAATGGGACTCCCACACCAAATGGTGTGAGGTCTAGTTGGGACTTCATATCGGTGAATGTTGGCAGGTCCAGCACCGTCAACACCTCCTTTGTCCACTTTCAAGATGACGATGTTATCATTGCTTCTCAGGTTTTTTAGGAAAAAAAATTGGCCCCGACTCAAATTGCTCTTAGGAGGTTTTTCCTTTCTTACGATGAAAGCACAATCTTGCCTAATTTGCTCCTTATCTTCATCTTTCAGACTTTTTATTCCATACTCAAGGCAACAAATTATATCTTTAGTCATAATAACGACTGGGGGAAATGGAAAAGTTTAGACCCTTACATATGAGAACTAAGGAATTGTGTGCTAATCCTTGATACCATTGACATCCTTTTGACCCACTTCCAAGAGGTAGGAAAGATTGGCTTGATACTCAGCTTGTGAGTTTTAATTTCTGAGGATATGATCGAGAGATTTTGAGGAAAAAAGGCTTGAAGCACATTTATCCTTTGGAGGATAAGTTTAAGGAGATTTTTTTTTGGGTAGGGACCATTGGCCAAAGATAAACCCAATAAAGGACAATACATTTATGCTTGATTGTTGGTTTTCCTACTGAGACAATAAGAGTATTTAGCAACAATGTTTCCTTCAAGATTAGAAATAATCCTTCCCCCTCCTGCCACCCTGGATTACTCTTAGAGTCTCCATCAAAATCGAGGATCCACCGATTATTCCTTTTTTTCCAAACTGCCAAGGCTTTATCAGAGAGACGAAGCTTCAATGTCTTTTCCAATGGGTGTGATTTTGGGGTAGAGGTGGGCAAATTTTGTAAGGGATCATGAAAGATTTCAACCACACTTGTTCATTATGGTCTAAGGAAGGATTGGGGGCGGAAAGTGAGGTACTGGTAGGCTCCATTTATAAGGAAAGGGATTTCATGGCATTGGATCTCAGGGGGATAGAATTAATTTTGAATATGGCATTGTTTCTAGACAACCAAATTTTCCAGCAGAGGTATTTAGGGAAGGAAACCCAATTTTTTTTTAGAAGTTGGATTTGTTATCTAGGGATCTAGTGTAGTGCTTATGCCAAGAGGAAAATAATGCCACGAGGTTAGATGGCCATCTTATGTGCGGATACAAAGGGCCCAGGGCAGTGTTCCAAACAAGCTTGGAGTAAGGGCATGACAGAAAGATGTGAATGATTGACTCTTCTTATCTCTCTCATAAGGGGCAACACAAAGGGCCTTGTATACCCCTTTTCATGAGATTTTTAGAAGTCGAATTATTTGTTAGATGATCCAAACATACTTTATTATCATAGGTTATAAAATTGAAATAAAATAATTATTAATTTAAGAAATTAAATTAATAATTATTCTAGAATGATTAATTATTTTAGAGACAATTAGAATTAGTATATTGTTGTAACAAGATATGACTCTCCAAATGAGTTGTATCTTAGGCTCTATTATAGGAGATTAGTTAGCTAGTTGGTTTGAATAGCATTTATTGTAAATGGACACTTGTTATTTAATAAGTGCTCCATAATTAGAGGTAGTTAGGACATGGAGCTTATAAATAGCTCATTGCAAGAGTGTTTGGTTGTTCGGGTGTAAACTCTTGCAAATCAATTATGTAATTGTTTTTTTTATTAATAAAATTACGTGTCTGAGGACACTTCTGCCATTATTGTGGTATCAGAGCTCCAGTAATGTTGCAGTGGATTTGAGGAGATTCTGTTATGAAACCAGCTCACAAAAAGAGAGAAAAGAGAGATCCCCGCCTTAGAATTCAGCCTCTTCGAGGGGGCAACCTCCTTTACATTACATATATGAACAATTCTTCGATGATACAAATGAAAATACCTCCTTTCTATATATAGGAGTCTAAGTGGTCCCAATACAATCAAAGCCTACATAACAATAATATTGTAGGGCACAATAGTAACAATGGTGGGCTTCTATGTGGCATAATAGTAACAATATGGGCACTACATGGGTACATCAATATAATAAGTCGGTTATACTAATAACAATAATGGGTTACACTAGTAGTATAGGGGCCTAACATGCCCCTCTCCTTCAAAAAGCGTTGTCCTCAACGCTTGAGTAGTTCTTGATGCTTCTATATAAAATTCTTGTCCTCCCATGTGGAATATTCAGCGGGTAAGTTCTTCCACTTGATGAGATACTCTGAAATTGATCGATTTCGTAGCTGTCGAGTTCTTGTTTCTATGACTGCTCCAGGTTCCAATATGATTTTTCCTTCCTCTTCAATTTCTGGCAATATTGCTTGAATTGGGATCTTTTGCAACTTTTGAATAAGTCGCCATACTTCTTCGTTCTTCTTCCATTCATCCGTTGCTTCGTTTATCCAATTTGGTTGGATAATATAAATAGCACAAAACAATGCTTCCACATCCTCATCCTTGAAGCGTCTTCCCATTCGGTAAGGTCGCCATTTTTTAAGTGCATGTAGTATTGCCAACATTTCCTTCTCATAAATAGCTTGCTTGAGATGTAGCAGTAAAAATACCCAATCACTCACATCAAAACATTTTTCACTACGATGTTGATCTACCTGTTGTTTCATTTGATTTTGCACCGAAGTGGCGTTATCCTTTAAAAGTTGGAGAACTCGTTGTTGATGATCGATGTGATCTTTCTTTGCTTGAACCTTTTTTTTCTTGATATGTCCTTCTATCTTTTGAGGAGTGGTAATTTCTTCCAGTCCTTTACAAGATATGGTCGGATTTATTTCTTGATGCTCGATGTGATCTTTCACTTCTTGAACATTTTTCTTCTTTATATGTCCTTCTATCTTGATAGTTTGAGGAGTGGTAATTTCGAACAATGAATTACAAGATATGGTTGGATTCATTTCTTCTTTCTCGATGTGATCTTTCACTTCTTGCACCTTTTTCTTCTTGATATGTCCTTCTATCTTGAGAGTTTGAGGAGTGGTAATTCCCGCCAATGCATTACAAGATATGGTTGGATTTATTTGTTCTTCATCTAGGCTTTGTTCCTGGAATATATCCTCTTCTTTTGACCTTTCTTGCTCCTTTTCTTCTTCCTCTTCACAATCTATGTAGAATAATTTCTTCTCAGCACATTTATGACCTTTTGTGTATTTGCTATCACAATTGTAACAAAGCCCTTTTGCTCTTTTTTTTTCCAATTGTTGTGGTGTCAACCTTGTAGGTTGTGGAAGACTATGGGCAACAACACTTCCTTCTTTATAGTTGTGAATGGTATGCTTCCTAGTTGCCATAATTTTGCTTTCCATTTTTCTTGCTAACCTGAATGCCTTCTCTAATGAATCAGGTTCCCAAAGGCGCACATCATGTTGGATATTATCCTTTAAAGACCCTATGAACACATCAATCCTATGATCTTCTGGAATATCTTTTACCCTTATGTTCAATTTTTGGAACTCCTCAATGTGCTCCATTATTGAACCCTTTTGTTTGAGACTTATCAATTGGCTAAAAAAAGTGTTGCTTTTTGTATCCTCATAATGTGCTATTAATTATTCCGTAAAAATGGCCCAAGTGATAAATGGTTTACGAGAACAAAGCCATTGATACCATACAAACTGATTTGGTTCCAAATATAAAGTTGCCATACGTACCTTTTGTGTGTTTTGCACATTATTGAGATCGAAAAATTGCTCCATCTGTAATATCCATGTGGCGGGATCCTTGCCGTCAAACTTCCTCATATCGATTTTTGGAACATGGTGAGTCTTTGATCCAACATTAGAGTCTATGGAATCATGATTAACATTTCTTTTGTCCTCATCATGAGTTTCCTTTACTACCTTTTCACCATTAGTGACCCTTTCTTGTAGCAACTTCTTCAATTCTTCCATGTTTGTATTCAAATCTATCTTCAAATTTGCCATCGAATCCTCCATCTTAGCTTCCATGCCCTTTATCTTAGATTCCACGCCATTTACCTTAGATTCCACGCCACTTATCTTAGCTTCTGTTAGCTTTTGTGAGCGTGACATTTGTTGCACTTGTTCTTGTAATTTTGATATATCATGTAGCATTTCTTCCTCTTCTTCATGAGTCATGCTAGAGCTTTCAGGTTCCTTACTAGGTGTTTGCATTTTCTTTCCTCGGGGCATCAGTTACCGATAATAATGCTTTACTATGCCCTTTGAATTCCGTTAAACCAAGCTTACACAAAAATTAAAAAAAAAAAAACTACACACCTTTTTTCACTTTATAGAAGCCTGATATTGAATCTGATGTATCTCTGTAATTTCGGATCATCCAATTCTGAAATTGCTACCTGTAGTAGTCTTCTGCGTCCTCTTTCCAATGCCACAAGTCTGAGCCAAATTGGATTCTCCAAGGAAGAGTTATGTGAAATCTCCCACGGTGACTTGCTTTTAGACTGGTTCAGTAGAGCGAAGTTGTACGACGTGCCACGAGTCACTGTTTCGACCTTTGGATCTGAAAAACACCCACAAGCAACTACAGTCCGTCCTCTTTCTGTACCTTCTTACGAAACTTCAATCCGATGCTCAGAAAGAAAGTTATGACGCTTTTCCCCAGGTCACCTGTTTTGAGTGTAATTCAGGTGTCATCAAAAAGACCAACTTCCTGAGATCATATCTCCGAAAATATCGCGCGCAAAGCTCTGAAATTCGGACCCAAGGTTCAGCGCGATGTCTTCTCAAATGGGTTTTTTTTGCGACTTCTGAAACGTCACAGAAAAAAAGTTATAGCGAAAATGCCACGATGACCTGTTTGGAGCAGCGAAACCCTAGAATCCAAAGCTCTGATACCAAATGTTATGAAACCAGCTCACAAAAAGATAGAAAAGAGAGATCCCCGCCTTAGAATTCAGCCTCTTCGAGGGGGCAACCTCCTTTACATTACATAAATGAACAATTCTTCGATGATACAAATGAAAATACCTCCTTTCTATATATAGGAGTCTAAGTGGTCCCAATACAATCAAAGCCTACATAACAATAATATTGTAGGGCACAATAGTAACAATGGTGGGCTTCTATGTGGCATAATAGTAACAATATGGGCACTACATGGGTACATCAATATAATAAGTCGGTTATACTAATAACAATAATGGGTTACACTAGTAGTATGGGGGCCTAACAGATTCCAACTCAACAAAGTCCTGGAAAACTCCATTCAGTTGGCTAGCAAATCATTGGTATGGAAATTGTACAGTTTTGTTTAAAAGGAAAATAATTTTTTTTTATCATTGATTTTAGATTTTTTAAAATCTAAAATTCATTTTTTTTGTGATAAAAAATTACCTTTGCTTTTGAAAAATCGCCTCTGTTTTTGAAATGCTCGTGCTTTGATCATCACTGGCAGAGCCTCCATGGGATCTGCTGATCAAACTCTCTGGTAGATTCTGATAAAACCAGGAGCCTCTATTAAGATGGGTCGATCATCCTCCATTGGGATGGGTAGACGATGCTGATCCATTATCCTGAGAGGTGCTCAAACGAAAGCGACCACATAGAAAAGCCCCAGCTCCACGGATAATGCTGTCAACAATCTTTCTCGTTTCCAAGATAATTTTAACACCAGTAGTTCAGTACTGTTCTAAAGAAATGGAAATGGCACGGAATCCATCACTTGGATGAGCAAAATAGATGTAAATGTTAGCCATACCTTCTTCCTCAATTGCCGGTGACGATTTGCTGCAACACAAGGGAATTCCATTTCGCATCTTTTCTTTATTCTCAAAACAGTGAAAGTCATCAGTATCAATGAACATACAATGTATGCTTTTCGCAAGACGTGACCCAATTGTCGATTTTCCAGAACCTGTGATGCCCATGATAACAATAGCCATTCTTTTCATTGCGTATTTCCAATCTCTGTTTTTGGGACTTCTACTTTCTTTTTACTTCTGACGGTCCAATCTGCTAGCGTAACGATTGTTGATGTATCTTGGGTCAATGAAAATTTTCAATCTTGCCAGCGTTCCAATCTTGCCAGCGTTGATTGTTGATGTAATTTGAGGTAATCTTGCCAGTGTTCCAATCTGCCAGCGTAACGATTCAATTTGCTCTTTTTATGGTTATTGCAGCAGCAGGTCTTATGCTATCAACTCGATTAGCTTTTTAAAAGCGAATCTATGGTTTTTTGGAGGTGTTGTAGTATTTGCTTTCATCATCAATTTTATTCCAGAGCCAACTCTGGTTCCCTCTCAAAATCAGGCAGATAAAATCGTATGTGGATTGCACATTCCCTTGGGCATATACTAAATTTAGTAGTTGCCTCTAGTCAGCTGTGCCAGATATAGAGAATCTGTAGTTCAATTGAATTCACGTGATGATGTGAAAATAAAATGAACATGCATATGCTGAAGCTGAATTAAATTTGTAATATTGTATTGTGCAGAAATATGGTGATTTTTTAATTTATGGTTGATGGAGCAATAAGGTGATTGTAATTTTTGGGGCAATAAGGAGTTTTTTTGTAATTTTTTGAAGGAGATAAATGTAACTCAAAGTAATTTTACTTTGAGGGGGGTAAAGTTTTTTTTACCAGATTGTGCAAAAGCACCGTTGTAAAAAGTCAAATTTTGAAAGTTGCCCTGTAAAAATTTGAGAAATTGACTAGAGCCAAGTGCAAAGCTTAGTCAATATTCTCCTGTTTTGACGACTATTCAAGGGTCAAGGCCAAGCCCCGATAGATCGTGTTTTTGCGTGGTGTGTTGTGCGGACTATCTTGTACTTTCTGTTCTGCTTCTTGGTGCGTCTCTTCATTACTAAAATGTCTAAGTTGATTAACTTATTTTCTGATTCCGACAAACTAGACGGCACCAAATCTTATAAAACGTGGCATCGACTTATTGAAAGCACACTCATTTACAATTAATTATGGCATGGAATATGTGATGGAGATGTAAAGCCGAATAAACCCACAGATGCAGATCCACTGGCAAAATGGGAAATCAAGAATGCTAAAGCCTTAGCTCTTATTAAATCATCTGTGAATGATGAAATGTATGTACATATAGAGAATGCCACAGATGCATGGACTGCCTTGAAAACTTTTAAAGACCTCTTTGATACTCAGCCAGAATCAAAGAAGGTTGATCTACAGTTAAAATTGTTGCAACAAAAATTAACTGAAGATGGTGATATTCTTGAATATCTCTCCAGACTTAAGAATATTAAGCAGGAAATTATTAATGCTGGTTTTCCCGCAATTGATGATAGCTTTATGGTCACAATTGTAATTGCTGGGCTTCCTTCTTCCTATACGCATTTTTTAGAAACTTTACAAGTAACTGGGAAATTAGAAAAACTAAAGTTTGATGAACTTTGTGAAATGTTAAGTCAGCATGATAAAACTTTTGGGAAGAAGAAGAAAGTTGGTGAAGATGTTTTTCTCACAGAAGCCAGCACAAGTAAGTCTTCAGCAGATAGTTCTCGAGGAAGAGGCCGATGGAATCAGAATCAAGCAACACATAATCGAGGTCGAAGCCAAAGTAGAGGCAACAATTTTAACAGAGGAGGAAGAAATAATTTTCAAGGTAGAGGAAACAACCAAGTAAGAGGCAATTTTCAAGGACAAGGCTATAGTAGTCAAGGTAGAGGACAATCTCCAAATAGAGGTCAAAGCAGAGGCAGAGGACAATCTTCAGGACGAGGAAGAGACTTAAGTCAAATTGTATGTCGAAGATGTAACAAAGTTGGCCATTATGCTGAAGATTGTCGAACTTCACTTAATAAAATTCCCAAGTTTCAGCAGCATTCAGCACAATTTGCAAATGATCAAGATGAAGATAACTCAGAATATGTGTTTACTTCCTCACCAGCATCACAAATTTCATCTCATCTTAGAAGTGACTATGAAGATGCCTGGATCTTGGATTCCGGGGCAACTCAGCACATGACATGTCGACGTGATTTTTTCTGGAATTTTCAAGAATGCCAACTTAATTCAATTTTTCTTGCTGATGATACAAAACATACTCCTTATGGAAAAGGAGTCGTAAAAGTTTTTCTCCCTGACATTGGAGAAAAATTGATTTCCAATGTATGGTATGTACCTAGTTTCAAGAAAAATTTGCTCTCTTTAGTCACGATTCGACAAGCAGGACATCAGGTGATTATGGAAGATGGTTTAGTGAAGATTAATTCAGTGAAACAGAACTTGAAAACAGTTATGACAGGTTATGAAGATGGAAAACTGTTACGGATGAAAGGGACAGTTATTCCAAGGCATTCTGATTTTGCAGGGGCAGTGACTACAGGTATTTCACCTATCAGACTATGGCATGTAAGATATGGACATTTGAATTTTGAGAGTCTTTCTCAATTGCAGAAACAAGGAATGGTTAAAGGACTTCCCACATTCAAAAGGGAAAATGCAAAATGTGAGGCTTGCATTTATGGCAAACAAAACCGAGAAAGTTTTCCAACAAGTTCATGGCGAGCAAACAGGCGGCTTCAACTAATTCACAGTGATGTTTGTGGTCCACTACAAACCTCATTTGGTGGTTGCAAGTATTTCTTACTATTCGTTGATGATTTCAGCAGAATGACTTGGGTTTACTTCTTGAAGAACAAGTCAGAAGCATTTGATAAGTTTAAACTTTTTCGCCAACTTGTTGAAAATGAAGTCAAAGAAAAGATAGGTACTCTCAGGACGGATAATGGGGGAGAATTCACTTCAAATGAATTCAAAACTTATTGCAGTGAAAATGGCATAAGACGACATCTCACTAATGTTTACACTCCACATCAAAATGGAGTAGTCGAAAGAATGAATCGCACTTTGTTAGGAATGGCGAGATCCATGTTAACCTTCAAGAGGTTAAGTCCAACATATTGGGCGGAAGCAATACATACAGCTGTCTACTTAAGAAACAGATCTCCAACTGCTTCTTTAGACGGAATCACTCCTTTTGAAGCTTGGTTTGGTTTCAAACCTCGAGTTAAACATCTTAGAGTTTTTGGGTCAGTGTGTTATGCCTTAGTTCCGAAAGAAAAACGAACTAAGCTTCACTCAAGAAGTTTAAAATGCACAATGATTGGCTATTCTGATGAGAAGAAAGGGTATCGTCTTTTGACCAATGGAAAATTCATTGTGAGCAGGGATGTCATTTTTGATGAAACAGAGAGTAAGAGTGCTGAAGAAATTGAAAATCTTCTTCACAAATTAGAAACTAAGGGAAGTAAAAGAAATGGACAAATGCAAAGTCAACCAACTTCACCAAATTGGTATGAACTTGATTTTCCTTCCTCTGAAGATGAGTCATCAAGTCCATCTACATCCACAACATCATCCGCGTCTTCTAGCAGTTCATCCACATCTCCAAGCAGCAGCAGTTCTTCAGACAGTGAGTCTCCACATTCTTCACCTGAACGACGAACATCAGTTTATATTAATCCTCTTTACAATGATGGGGACTTTACAGAAGCGCAAACAAGTGAGCACCAACTTCCGAAATGGGCAGTTCAACTTTTGAAAGATGTAAAGCCTGATGAACAGAATAAAACTGGCACCCGAAGGGCACATAGAAGTGAAGGCAATTTTGCCTTGATAGCAAATGATTTTACTGAACCTTCCACATACAAAGAGGCAGTAAAACATAAAGAATGGCAACAGGCTATGGTTGACAAATATAAAGCAGTAATTGATAAAAACACTTGGAAACTTGTTGATTGTCCAGCAAATGTTAAACCCATAGGATGCAAATGGGTTTACAGAATTAAGTATAATCAGAAGGGTGAACTTGACAAGTATAAAGCACGACTTGTCGCAAAAGGTTTTGCGCAGCAGGAAGGCATTGATTATGAAGAAACCTTTGCTCCAACAGCTAAATGGAACACCATCCGATTAACACTTGCATTGGCCGCTCAAAAAGGATGGAAAGTTCATCAAATGGATGTGAAAAGTGCTTTTCTCAACGGGGATTTACAAGAGGACGTGTATATGACCCAACCACCAGGTTTTGAAGTGGAAGGACAAGAAGATAAAGTCTACAAATTGATCAAGGCTTTATATGGGTTAAAACATGCTCCCCGAGCCTGGTATGCAAAGATGGATGATTACCTTAAGAAAGTTGGTTTTCATCGCAGTGAATCTGATGATACTTTGTATGTGCGACAACAAGGCAAATATCTGGTAATTCATGTTATGTATGTAGATGATTTGATCATCACTGGCAATCATGATGATCATCTTCCACAGGTAAAAAAGGAGTTACATGCAGGTTTTAAGATGACAGATTTGGGATTACTTCACTACTATCTTGGAGTTGAAGTCTTCCAACGTCCACATCATATTTTCATTTCTCAGAGTAAGTATGCCGCAGAGGTTCTTCAGCGATTTGGCATGCAAGATTGCAAGCCCGTTCTCACCCCCATGGAGCAAAACTTGAAACTTTCAAAATTTGAAGGGGGGGAAAAGGTGGACAGTACAACTTACAGACAGTTGATTGGCAGCTTGATTTATTTGACAAATACTCGTCCTGATCTATCTTATGCAGTCAGTATTCTTTCACATTTTATGCAGGAACCACGAGACAGCCACTGGAATGCAGCCAAAAGAGTTCTTCGATATATCCAAGGAACAAAAGATTTTGGTCTTCTTTACACAAAGACTAAAAATTTTGTACTTGGTGGATATTCTAATACCGACTTTGCTAGGAGTATTGATGATCGAGCATCAACATCACGTTATTTAATGAATATGGGGTCAGCAGCAGTATCTTGGAGTTGTAAAAAACAAGCTACAGTGGCCACTTCTTCAGCAGAAGCAGAGTACATTTCAGCATGGGAAGCAGCATGTGAAATTGTTTGGTTGCGCCGAATTTTGCAGGACTTGGGCATTTCTCAGGGAGAAGCTACATCATTGTTCATTGACAGCCAGTCAGCCATCAAACTTGCCAAGAACCCAGTTTTTCATTCAAAGACAAAGCTTGTGGACACCAAGTATCATCATATCAGGTCGCTCATTGCCAAAGATGTCCTCAAACCAGTTTATTGTCCTTCCGAAGATCAGATCTTCGACATTTTCACCAAACCGCTTGGCAGAATAAAATTTACTAAGTTCAGGGATGAACTTGGTATCTGTTGTAATGTATCTTTGGATCATAGGGGGGAATGTTAGATGATCCAAACATACTTTATTATCATAGGTTATAAAATTGAAATAAAATAATTATTAATTTAAGAAATTAAATTAATAATTATTCTAGAATGATTAATTATTTTAGAGACAATTAGAATTAGTATATTGTTGTAACAAGATATGACTCTCCAAATGAGTCGTATCTTAGGCTCTATTATAGGAGATTAGTTAGCTAGTTGGTTTGAATAGCATTTATTGTAAATGGACACTTGTTATTTAATAAGTGCTCCATAATTAGAGGTAGTTAGGACATGGAGCTTATAAATAGCTCATTGCAAGAGTGTTTGGTTGTTCGAGTGTAAACTCTTGCAAATCAATTATGTAATTGTTTTTTTGATTAATAAAATTACGTGTCTGAGAACACTTCTGCCATTATTATTCTTATGGGAGAGGAACCAGTAGAAGGTATTCACTCTAGGAATGGCATTGGATAGCCAAATAATTTTCCAAAAGTAGGACTTTAGGTGGATTTGCGAAGAGAAAAGAATTTCCTTCTAACCTTCCTTTAGTATGTATACAAAAGATTTCCATCCTACCTTGTATTCAGTACGTTGGCACCATGGAGTGCACTCCATTAATTTAATTTTCAAAGATTCCCCGAGGAGTTGTATTGCAAGGGAGGTCATCGAGATCCCACCTCATTCGGCCACCAGAGTTATCCCATCTGGAAATATGTGGAAGCATGTTTTCCGCAGAGTTAAACATAAAAAAATTCCAAGGGTCGTAATTCCTCTAATTTGTGCAAAGGCAATTGATACATTATCGAATTAGTCCATAGGTGAGTTTTCCTTCCATTCCCCAAAATCCAATTGAGGTGCTCATTGATGAGCATAGCTATGGCAGACATGAGCTTCCAAATTGGGGAACTGTGATGATATTTTTGGATTGAATCAATATCCCTTTGGTTCCCATATTGAAGGTATTTTGTCTTGAGTACTTGGACCCACCAAGTCTTCGTATGAGTATTAAGTTTCCAGACCAACTTGGCTCTTATGGCCTGATTCATTATAATGGGGTCTCGAATACCAAGTCCTTTATGAAGTTTACCAAGTGGAACATTTTAGTGGAGGATTTCCCTCCTTCCCATAGGAATTTTCTAATATAGATGTTGAGACATTGCGGAACATATTGTGGTGCGAGGAGGGATGAGAATTGGAACAAGGGGATGGCTAATAAGGCTGCCTTTTTGAGAATGATGCAAAATGCTCAGTTAAGCCATCTAGCTCCCCAAGCTTCTAGCTTGCCTTTTATTTTCACAAGAGTGTTCTACCATGCTTTAGGAGAATGACGTTTAAGAAATATGGGGATCCCCAGATACTTGAATTATTTCCAGCAAATCGAAGATCAAAAATAGGCTCAAAAATGAAAGTAGAATCTCCTAAAACTAGCGCCAGATTGTAGTGTTCATTATCTTGATTCCAATGTCGCTCTAATCGCCTCAATCCAACATCGTATGAGAGAGTTATGATGTTCTAAAGTTTTGGCCAAATAACCAAAATGTCAAACAAGAGGGTTGACTAGGTTGCACACTGGGCAGACCGTACAGTTAACGTTAACATCCTAATTGGGCATACGACAAACAGGAGGACTAATCCCAGCTCAACATGTGGTAACTCTATAATGAGGAAAGTAGCATGATTGTATTGGTTTGAAGTGGTCTAACCACGAGGTGCCACATGGCCCAGTGAGAGGGTGCCACATGGCCCTTTGTTATTGGCCAAAAAAAAATTAAAGAGTCGAAGGGCCTCGGTGGGGTTCGACCCCTATACCTCCCACAACACAACTCCACATCCTACCACCAAGCCACATGATGAATCTTAATATGTATATGGCCTCAATGCTATTTGAATTTAATGGTCGATGCATTAGGGGGAGAGGTGGGGCACATGGACTTAGCCCTAGATCATATGACATGGGCGTGATCACCGACGGAGACTCAAAATGAAGGTGCAAAGATTATCACCTGGCCCTAGCCATATCATAGCCCACATGACCAAGTGGAGGAGCCACAACAGAGGGTGAGGGAGGATAAGTCGTAACCCCTTGTTCTCGGCAGTAGTTGTGACCACAGGTGAGGGTTAAGTCACTAGGTATGGGCGGTTAGCCCCAACCCTCAACCATACTGCACCATGAGACCAGAACCTACCAGAGTGGGAGCTAAGTCTGCAAGGGCCGGCGGTTAACCTCGACCCCTAGCCTTATGGACTTTAATATGACCCGGTTTCAACGATAAGGGTTATTGGTGCTTTTAACTAGATGACAATTTGCGGCTTTTTCGGCAGGAATCCCGTCGACGCTAGGTGAAATTATCTCTCGACAATTGGTAGAAAGGTGAAATTCGTTGCTCAGATAGCCATCTTTGCCAATTTGCAGGACAATTAGTTTCAGGAGGCATAACATGGCATATTTTCATACTTTTGGAGCTCAAGAAGAGCCTAAATAGTGGGATTTTGAGTATCCTGAACTCAATGGAAGCATCAAATTTCTGATTTGAGCACTGTAGGATGGAATCTTCGCAGATTCAAGTCCTTTGGTGCTAGAGACAAAGATAGTTTTGAGGCTAGATGGAGGCATATTTGAGCATGGAAAAAGCCTAGATAAAGGTTTTTCAGCCTTCCAGTTACACTTGCAGCGGTTGGAACTTCAGTAGAGCAACTATTTTTAGTATTTTCTTAGTGTGCTTATGGGAAAATCACTTTTCATCACTTTATTGTGAAGTAGTTGTATGTTTATGCTTTTTGAGTTCAGGTGGAGTATAAGGACCTATTGTGAGAGAGTCCTTTTTTTGTTGAAATAATCATGACTTGGTGTAGGGAGACATCTTTTTGAGTGAGAATTATTTGTATAAGAACATTTATTTGTGGGAGAAACAATGCCACTCCAGAGTCAACAATTTGTAATGTGATAAGTTTTTGTTGAGATTAAAAAAGCGGCCTAGTCATTGGAGCAAGGCCCGGAGACGTAGCCCAGGAGGGGTGAACTCCGCTATCACTTGCTGCTTCTTCTCTGCATGATTATCATCTTAAATTTCATATGAATTCTCTTCATTTTTAAGTTCATATGAAAACTTAACCACTCATCTTTGAAGAGGTTGCAAAACTAATTTTAGATTTAAAGACCCAAGTTTATCAGTCTTGCAAGGTGTTAGAGGATGATCGAAGTTTTCCATTTTCAGATCACGTGGTATCATAACAAGTTCTGACCATATTGTAAGTATGGGCAAGAAATTTAAGGGTGAAAGACTCCAAGAGTTGGAGGAGATTAATCTATCTCTTCGAATGGAGAATGTCAAGCTAAGAATATTGCTTGAAGCTGCAGAGGAGGGGTAAAGAAAAATGTGCCTATAGTTGCAGCATATTATGGAGGAACAAACTGGTGAGTGTTCCATCCTAGAAGTAGCAAAGAGTCCCTCAAAGATGAAACTAGTTTGTGGGCATGATTAGTACACAGGATATGGATCTTATAATGAGAATGATGCTTGCAATTTTTGCCAGCATCTGAAAGATTCTCCCTATGTGCCAGTTGGTAAAAGTGGGTTGCTAGAGATATCATCCACTTCTTCCTCAACATCTGAAACGAAAAAAATGGGTTGTTGGTCAAAGGAGGTAATTAATATTTCCAGTTATACTCCTTTAGTTAAGGTTGATAACACATCTTTTGTAGCTTTTGAAAATCATACCAAGGGTATTGGTATGAAGCTTTTAACGTAGATGGATTATGATGGAAGGGGCCTCAGACTCAATGGCCAAGGCATCATTAATCCAATCGAAGTGAAGTCACAACCACAATATGAAGGGTTGGGTTATGGCCATGAAGAAATTGGAGAGTGTTCCAAAATTTTCGAGGCAAAGAAATCGTCAGGTATGGAGTTCATGCCAAAGGGGATCCTATGAAGTGATGATACAACAAACCAGGATGGTAGTAATAGTGAAAAATTGTCTCCGCAAATAGCTGAACACTCCAAAGGACACACCAACTCCAGTTATCCTCGTCAAAGTCACATCCCAAAAGACAAGTATAAGTGTCATGGGGATTCCATAAATGTTTGTGCTTATGATAATTTATGGGAAATGTTTCCCTGTAGTTTTTGTGATGCATCTGACCATTATGTGGTTGAGTGCGAGCAACGTAAAGCAATGGTCGAAAAAATGGATCAAATAATTGGGACAAGATATGAGGAACCTCTCCCAAGTATGAATATTTCCTTGTCGATGGGAAAGCACAATAATTTTTGTACCCATTGTAGCATGAATGGGCACCAGATTGAAAAGTGTTGGAAACTCCATCTAGAACTTCATCCCAAGAAGGACAAAGAGGTCATGTGATCCCCTACAAGGGAAGCGACAGGTGGAAAAGTGGAAATTGATGTAGTTCCCAAAGCAACCTTTGAAGTAGAGTGAGTGCAGAAAGAGAACCCATAAGCCTGGTTAGGCAAAGAATGGGTAGACTATTTTGTACAGTTAGCTTGCTTTGTAAAATTGTAATTACTTGTTGTATATTTCCATTTGGATAATTTGTAAAGTGATGTCGTGTATATATCACTTATATGTAATAGTTTATTTATTTGGCATGTTATGTTATTTTGGCTTGATGATGAGTCAATTTGTATGGGACTTTTGGGATGAGCATTTGTAATTCATCCAACATGTCAACATTTGGGTCAAGCACTCATCTATAAAAGTATTTCTATGTGAAGTTTGTTTGGGTTATTTGCCAAATAATTTTTGGATTTTATCTTTGGTGGAGATTTTGCAGAAGATGGACATCGTGATGTGCATCAAAGAGTACAAGTGTAGCTTGAGAAAAGAAAGGCCATGTATAAAGTGATGCATGTCAAACATTAGTTTGATCATGATTTCCAAGTGGAAGATCAATTTTTCTTGTGTATTAGCAAGGAGAAACTTCAAGGTGAAGATTGTATGAGCCGCCAAAGAAAGACGACCATGAAGAGCATGTTCAGATTCCATCCATTGAAGATTTTGTTCCTGAAAGTTTAGAAGAATTGCAGCAAGGCAAAATTCTCGGCAGGAGGATAAGGACTTCACGTAGAGGCAATGAGGAGTATCTTGAACGAAGCTCAAAGGCACCAATTCAAACAGAACAAGAAGGATTGAGATCGGGGAAGGAAAGGAGTTGTTTCCTCACTTATTTGTTGAGTGAAGACAAACTTTTTGAGGTCCAAAATTTTGTAGTGGGGAAGTATGATCTGGAGATCAAAAATAGATCAAAAATGAAAGTGCTCGGAATATCTTGAAATTGACGCTAGATCATAGAGTTCATCGTCCTAATTCCAACATTGTTTGAATCGCCTCAATCCAACTTCACATGTGAGAGTTATGATGTTCTAAATTTTTGACCAAATAACTAAAAAGTCAAATAATAGGGTTGATTGGGCAGATTATACAACTGACATCGTGATGATCTCAACATGTTAACTGGGCATACAACATACAAGAAGATCAATCCCGTCTCGACACATGGCAAATCTGTACTGAGGCAGGTGGAGCGATTTTATTGGTTGCTTTGGTTTTAAGTGGTCCAACCACGAGGCACCACGTGGCCCTCTATTATTGGCCAAATTTTTTATTAAAGCGGTGAATGGCCTCAACGGGGTTTGACCCTTAGACCTCCCACAGCATAACTCCACGTCCTACCACCAATCCACGTGACGAATCTTAATATGTATATGGCCTCGTTGTTATTTGAATTTTAGTGGTCGACGCATTGGGGGAAGGGCCGAAGCACATGGCCCCATCCTCAGATCATATGACATGGGCATGAAAACTAGCAAAGGCTCAACATGAAGGCACAAAGGTTAACACCTAGCCTTGGTCTTATCACAGCCAACGTGACCAAGTGGAGGAGCCACACCGAAGGGTGTGGACAAATAAGCCCTAGCCCCCCGTTCTTGGCAGTAGTTGTGTCCACAAGTGAGGGGTAAGATGAAAGGGGCAGCGGTTAGCCCCGACCCTCAGCCATATTGTGCCATGAGACAAGAACCTACCAAAGCAGGAGCTAAGTTGGTGGGGGCGAGCGGTTAGCCTCGACCCTTGGCAGTATAGCCTTTAATGTGACCTAGGTCCGGCGCTAAGGGTTATTGGCACTTTTAACTTAGCGACAATTTATGCCTTTTTCAGCAGGAATCCCATTGGCACCAAGCGAAACTGTTGCTCAACGGTTGGTGGAAAGGCATAATTCTTTGCCCAGATAGGCAGTTTTGCCAATTTGCAGGACATAGCAGGAAAAAACTTCTAGGAGGCATAAATTGGTGTATTTTCAGTCTTTTGGAGCTCAAAAAGAGCCTAAACAAGGGATTTTGAGTATTTTGAACTCACTAGAAGCATTAGATTTCTTATTTAAGCACTGTATGATGGAATTTTTGCAGATTTAAGTCCTTTAGTGCTAGAGAAAGAGAGAGTTTTGAGGCCAAATGGAGGCATATTTGAGCAAGGAAAAAGACTATATAGAGGTTTTCTAGCCTTATAGTTACACCTACAGCAGTTGTTACTTCGATAGAGCAGTTATTTTCATTATTTTCTCAATCTGCTTATGGGAAAAACCCTTTTCAACACTTCATTGTGAAGTAGTTGTATGTTTTTGCTTTTTATTTCAAGTGGAGTACAAGGACCTATTGTGAGAGAGTCCTTTTTTTGTTGACATAATCATGACTTGCTGTAGCGAGTCATCTTTTTGAGTGAGCTTTCTTTGTATAAGAATGTTTCTTTGTAGGGGAAACAATAACACTCTAGAGTCAACAATTTGTAATGTGCTCATTTGTTGCTAAGATCAATAAATCAGCCTAATCATTAGAGAAGGGCCCAAAGACGTAGCCGAGGAGGGGTGAACTCTTCTATCACTTGCTTGTTTCTTCTCTTCGTGATTATGATTTTGAGTTGCATATGAACTTGTTTCATTTTTAAGTTCATGTGAAAGCTTAACCACTCATCCTTGAATATGTTGCAAAACTAATTTTACATTTAAAGACCCAAGTTTATCAAGCTTGTAAAGTGTCAAAGGATGATCAAAATTTCCTATTTTTAGATCACGTTAAAAAATGAAAGTGCTCATAATCTCCCAAAACTAGCGCCAGATCATAGTGCTCGTCGTCCTAAATCCAACACCGCTTGAATCGCCTCAAACTGACATCGTATGCTCAAGTTTCATGTTCTGAAGTTTTGGCCAAACAACTAAACATTCAAGCAACAGAGTTGACTGGGTTGCCGACATCAACATGTTGACTCAGAGTACGACAGGAAGGAGGAACAATCTTAGATCGACACGTGGAAACTTCGTACTGAGGCAAGTGATATGATTTCATTGGTTCCATTTGGTGTGAAGTGGGCAATGGTGAGGCACCACATGGCCTAATTAGAGGGTTCCATGTGTCCCTCGATGGTTGGTCAAAAAATTTATAAGCGAGTTCGAGCCCTAGGCCTCATGTAGAGCAATACCATGGTTTACCACCATGATACCACGCCAATAGTTCTTAACATATGTTAGAGCCCGACTATATTTAAATTGCAGTTATTGGCGAGATGGGGAAGGGGGTGGGGTCCTTGGCCCTAACACCCGACCATATACAACCATGCGACCACGTAAAGGAGCTAGTGCAGAGGTGGGCGGATAGGACTTGACCCCTAGTTCTCAACGACAATTATAACCTCAAGCAAACATAACGAGAGCTATAGCGGCAGGGGCAGGCAGTTAGCCCCGACCCCCGTCCATATTAATGTCCATGTAACCATATAGACTGGCGTGGAGGGCTGAAATGGCAGGGGCGGTCGGTTAGCCCCAGCCCTTGGCCTTATGGCCTTTAATGCAACACTGATCATGTGTTAAGGGTTATTGGCGCTTTTAAATAGGCGATAAATTGCACAAATTCTGACAGGAATCTCGCCAACACTAGGTGAAACTGTCGCTCAGCGGTTGGCGGAAAGGCGGAATTCGTAGGATGATTGCCCAAATTGCAGATTTGTAGAGGAGTTAGCAAAGTTTTGTTCAAGGAGGCATATCTTGCTCTTTTTTCAATCTTTTTGAGCTCAAGAATAGCCTAGATAAGGGTTTTTGAGCATTATGAATCTATTGGCAACACTATTGTTGCAATTTGAGCACTGTAAACTGCTGTATTTTAGATTTGACCATATAATTGAAGAGGCCCAACATTGGAAGTTAGACCTGGAGCCATAGCCCAGGAGGGGTGAACTCCATTATCAAATTGTTATTTTGTGTTGTTGTTCATGGTTCATTTTCTTTGCTTTATTTTTTCAAACTAAGTTTATGTGCTTTTGCAACTTGATCCTACCCACAAGACATAAACTTGCTGGTAATTTTTAAGAAACCTTCAAATTTTTAATTTCAGATTAGTTTGATATTAGAGCAAGTTTTGACCAGATTGCATGTATGGGAAAGAAACTGAAGCGGGAAAGACTCCAAGAGTTGGAGGAGATTAATCTATCTCTTCGAATGGAGAATGTCGAGCTAAGAAGATTGCTTGAAGCTACAGAGGAGGAGAAAAGGCAAATGCGCCTGCAATTGCAACATATTGTGAAGGAACAGACTGGTGAGTGTTCCATCTTGGAACAAGCAAAGAGTCTCTCAAAGATGAAACCAATTTGTGGGCATGATCCATACACAAGATATGGATGCTATAATGATAATGATGTTTGCGATTTTCTCTAGAATCTGAGAGAATATCCCCATGTGCCAGTTGGTAAAAATATTATATCATCCACTTCTTCATCAACATCTTAAAAGAAAATGATGGGTTGTTGGCCAAAGGAGGTAATTAGTATTCCCAGTTCTACTCCTTCAGTTAATGTTGATAACACATCTTTTGCAGTTTTTGAAAAGCATACCAAGGGTATTGGTATGAAGATTTGGATTTAGGACGACAAGCACAACGATTTGGCATCGATTTCATAAGATTCGGAGCAATTTCATTTTTGAGCCTATTTTTGATCTCCGGATCATACCTCCCCACTAGGAACTTTTGGACCTCCAAAAGTCTATCTTCACTTATCAAATAAGTGAGGAAACAACTCCTTTACTTTCTCGATCTCAATCCTTCTTGTTATGTTTGAATTGGTGCCTTTGAGCCTCAATCAAAGTACTCCACATTGCCTTTGCGTGAATTCCTTATCCTTTTGTGAAGGAGTGTGGCTTGCTGCAATTATTCTAAACATACAAGAACAAAATATTCAATTGATGGAATCTAAAAATTTTCTTCATGACCATCGTTCCTTTGTGGCTCATTCGATCTTCATCTTGAAGTTTCTCCTTACTAATACCCAAGAAAACTTGATATTCCACTTGGAAATAATGGTCAAACTAATGCTTGACATGCCTTACTTTGTACATGCCCTTGATTTTCTCAAACTGCACTTGTACTCTTTGATGCACATCACGATGTCCATCTTCTGCAAAATCTTTACCAAAGATAAAATCCAAAAAGTCTTTAGCAAATAACCCAAACAAGCTTCACATGGAAATACTTATATAAACGAGTGCTTGACACAATTGTAGACATGCTGGATGAAATGCAAATGCCCATCCTAAAAGTCCTATACAAATTGACTCATCATCAAGCCAAAATAACATAACATGCCAAAGAAATACATTGTTGCATAAAAGTGATTTATACATGACATCACTTTACAAATTACACAAACGAGAATATACAACAAGTAATTACAATTTTACAAAGAATCTAACTATACAAAATAGTCTACCCATTCTTTGTCTAACTAGGCTTATGGGTTCTCTTTTTGCACCCACTCTGCTTCAAAGGTTGCTTCAAGAACTACATTAGTTTCCACTTGCCACATGTCACTTCCCTTACAGGGGATTGCATGAGCTCTTTGTCCTTCTTGGGATGAAGTTCTAGATGGTATTTCCAACACTTTTCAATCTGGTGCCCATTCATGCTACAATGGGTACAAAAATGCTTTCAATTTCCCATCAACAATGAAGTCTTCATGACTGGGAGAGGTTGCTCATGTCTTGTCCCAATGATTTGCTCCATTTTCTCAACCAATGCCTTATGTTGCTCACCCTAAGCCACACAATGGTCATATGCATTGAAAAATGTGCACGAAAACATTTCCCATAAATTATCATAAGCACAAACATCTTTCGAATCCCTATGACACTTATACCTATCTTTTGCACTGTGAATTTGACAAGGAGAACTGGACTTGGCATGTCCTTTGGAGTGTTCAACTCTATTTGGTGATAATTTTTCATTATCACTACCATCATGGTGTGTTGCACCATCACTTCATAGGTGCCCCTTTAGCATGAACTCCATACTTGACAATTTCTTTGCCTCGACAATTTTGGAGCACCCTCCAATTTCTCCATGGCCATAACCGAATCCGTCATACCATGGTCATTCCTTCACTTAGATAGGATTAATGATGCCTTGGCCATTGAATCTGAGGTCCCTTCCATCATAACCCATATGAGTTAAAATATTCATACAACTACCCTTGGTATGCTTTTCAAAAGCTGCAAAAGATGTGTTATCGACATTAACTGAAGGAGTAGAATTGGAAGTGCTAATTACCTCCTTTGGCCAACTACCCTAACTTTTTTGTTTCAGATGTTGACGAAGAAGTGGATGATATCTCTAGCTGACCACTTTTACCGACTGGCACATGAGGAGAATCTTTCAGATGCTGGCAAAAATCACAAGCATCATTCTCATTATAGGATCCATATCCTGTGTACTGATCATGCCCACAAATTGGTTTCATCTTTGAGGGATTCTTTGCTGCTTCTATGACGGAACACTCACTAGCCCATTCCTCCATAATATCTTGTAGCTGTAGACTCACTTGCTTGTTTCTTCTTTGCAATATTATCATCTTGAGATGCATTTGAATTTGTTTCATTTTTAAGTTCATGTGAAAACTTAACCACTCATCTTTGAAGAGGTTGCAAAACTAATTTTACATTTAAAGACCCAAGTTTATTAGGCTTGAAAAGTGTCAGTGGATGATTGAAGTTTTTCATTTTTAGATCATGTGGTATTAGAGCAAGTGATTTGAAAATGGAAAAAATAGATTGTCCTCTAACACTTTGCAAGCCTAATAAACTTGGGTCTTTAAATGTAAAATTAGTTTGCAACCTCTTCAAAGATGAGTGGTTAAGTTTCCACATGAACTTAAAAGTGAAACAAATTCATATGCAACTCAAGATGATAATCATGCAGAGAAGAAACAAGCAAGTGATAACGAAGTTCACCCCTCCTAGGCTACGTCTCTAGGCCCTCCTCCAATGGCTAGGTTGCTTTATTGATCTCAGTAGAAAATGAGTACATTACAAATTGTTGACTCTGGAGTGGCATTGTTTCTCCTACAAAGAAATGTTCTTATACAAAGAACTCTCACTAAAAAATATGACTCCCTACAATAAGTCATGATTATGTCAACAAAAAAGGACTCTCTCACAATAGGTCCTTGTACTCCACCTTAAATAGAAAAGCATAAACATACAACTACTTCATAATGAAGTTTTTAAAAGGCCTTTTCCCATAATAACAATGAGAAAATACTGAAAATAGTTGCTCTATTGAACTAACAACTACTGCAGGTGTAATTTGAAGGGTGGAAAACCTCTATCTAGGCTTTTTCCATGCTCAAATATACCTCCATCTGGCCTCAAAACTCTCTTTGTCTCTAGCACTAAAGGACTTAACTTTGCAAAAATTCCATCATACATCAATCAAGTCAGAAAAATGATCCTTCCATTGAGTTCAAAATACTAAAAAACCCTTGTCTAGGCTCTTCTTGAGCTCCGAAAGGTTGAAAATACTCGCCTCCTCGAAGTTTTTGCTTTTGTTTTTTTGTTTGTTTTTGTTTGTTTTTTTGTATTTTTTGTATTTTTTGTTATTTTTATTGTTTTTTAGCTATCTTGCAAATTGGCAAAACTGGTTATCCAGGCAACGAAATCGTCCCTTTTGGAAAACCCCTGGGTGACATTTTCGCTCGGGAACAACATGATTCCATCGCAAACAGTGTAATTTGTCGAACAATTAAATCGTGCCATAACCCTTAAGCGTCGAAATTTTGGCCCCTACAGGTGGTCACATTGCCACATATGGTCGAGGGTTGGGCTAACTGCCCACCCCTATCGGCCAAGCTCCCACTCTGGTAGGTTCTAGTCTCGTGGCGTAATATAACTAGAGGTCAAGGCTAACCACCCGCCCCCGAAGGCTTAGCCCCTACGTGTGGTCACAATTGCCACCAAGAACAGGGGGCTAGGACTTATCTGCCTGCACCCTCGATTGTGGCTGCTCAGCTCGGTCACGTGGGTTGTGATAAAACCAGGTCTAGGTGTTAACCTCTGCGCCTTCGTGTTGAGCCTCCACTTGTGGTCACGCCCAAGTCATATGATCCAAGGTTAGGGCCATGTGCCTCGCCCCTTCCCCCAGTGCGTCGACCACTAAAATTCAAATAGCACCGAAGCCATATACATATTAAGATTCATTATGTGGCATGGCGGTAGGAAGTGGAGTTATGCTGCAGGAGGTCTAGGGCTTGAACACCAACCTTCAACCCTTTTAATAATTTTTTTGGCCAATAACAGAGGGCCACATTATACCCTCTCATTGGGCCACATGGCGCCTCTTGGTTGGACCAACCAATAAAATCGTGTCACTCGCCTTAGTACTGAGTTGCCATGTGTAGAGATGGGAGTGGTCCTCCTTTCTATCATACATCCAGTCACCATGACGTTAGCTATATGGTCTGCCTAGTCAACCTTGTTGTTTGGCCAAAACTTCAGAACATCATAACTTACTCATACGACGTTAGATTGAGGTGATTCAAGTGACATTAGAATTAGCATGACGAACACTACAATATGGTGCCGGTTTTGGGAGATTCCAAGCAATTTCATTTTTTGCCTATTTTTGATCTCTGGATCATACCTCCCCACTAGGAACTTTTGGACCTCCAAAAGTATGTCTTCACTCAACAAATAAGTGAGGACAAAACTCCTTTACTTTCCCGATCTCAATCCTTCTTGTTACGTTTGAATTGGTGCCTTTGAGCCTCGTTTAAGGTACTCCACATTGCCTTTGCGTTAAGTCCTTATCCTCATGTCAAGAATCATGGCTTGTTGCAATTATTCTAAACATTCAGGATCAAAATCTTCAATGGATGAATTCTGGACATTCTCTTCATGACTATATTTATTTGGTGGCTCATACAATCGTCACCTTGAAGTTTATCCTTGCTGATACACAAGAAAACTTGATCTTCCACTTGGAAATCATGATTAAACTGATGCTTGGCATGCCTTACTTTGTACATGGCCTTGCTTTTCTCAAGTTGCACTTGTACTCTTTGATGCACATCACTATAAAAAAGGGGATAGAGGGTAGCCTTGCCGTAGGGCCTGAGAGGCTTTGAAAATAATTGCAACTCGACCATTCATAAAGGGGAGTATCCAAGGGGATTTGATGTAGAGGGTGATCCATTGGATAAATTTGTCTTGGAATCCCCTGTTCTTCATGTCCTTAAGGTTGAAGTTGTGCTTTACTCTATCAAAGGCATTGGCCATGTTTAGTTTAATAAGCATTCCTTAATCACCACTTGTCTGACTGAAATCAACTGCCTCTTGAACTATAGTGATATTGTCTATGGTTTGTCTTCTGGGAACGAAGCCTCCATGGTTTTCTAATATAATACAAGGAAGGATTTTTTTAAGACGATGCACCATAAGCTTGGAGATGATTTTATGTGAAACATTGCAGAGGAGATGGAGTGAAATATATGAAAAGAAGAGGGGTTAGATTCTTAAGGTATTAGGGTGAGTAAAGAAGAATTGATGCCTCCACCAATGCATATATGTTTTAAGGAATATCCAACCATTATGCATAAATCTCTCTTGGTAATATTCCAAAAATGTTGGTTGAAGTGAGCAGGAAATTCATCTGGAATGGGGGCTTTATAAGGATGAAATGAGAAGGCCACCTTACTTATTTCTTCCTCAGTGGAATGAACAATTAGTTGGTGATTCATGCCTTTAGTGACAAGCGCTGAGATATTCTCAAGCATGTAGGATTCATCTTCTTTTGAGGGTGGATCACTCTGTCTATATATATTACCGAAATGAGTAGTAGCTTCCTCTTTGATGTTTTGCAAGTTGTCTATTTTGATTCCTTGCACCTGTATTTCTAAGATATTATTTTTCCTTTCCCGGTTTTTAGATTGCCTGTGAAAAAAATTAGTATTTATTTCACTTGCATGAAGCCATATACAACATGATTTGAGCCTCCAATGCTCTTCTTCTTCTTTTAGAGGTAAATGATATTTTTTAAAGGAGTCCTTTTCCCGAAATAACATTTCCTTCATGATTGCCTCATTTTCCATGGGAGTTTGGATTTTATTTATTTTTTGTTCCATCTCTTGTATTGTTGCTTTTTTATCATACTTGGATTCACTAGCCAAAGTTTGATGCTCCTTTTGAATCTTTTGATGTTGGATTCCCATATATGGATCGAGATTCCATAAACCCAAGAGAGCTATTGGGAGGCAACTAAATCATCAAGGTTTAGGGACAAGGTCTAGAGCGAAGCATATCTAAAGGGGATTGATTGATAGTTAAGCAGGGAGGAGAGAGCCAACTTAATAGGGCGACGATTCAAGTTGTTCTAGGAGAGAATGGATGAGTGTGTTGAAAATAACAAGAAGAAATGATAAAAATAGAATCCAGAAATTCCAGTTTAATTTGTCCTTGAATTAAACTAAGAATTAAAATCGAATTTTATACTCATAGCAACTTGTAATAGTTAACTAGAGTGAGTTGACTTAGTTAACTTAGGAATTTCGAGTTGGGAGTCTTTTTGAAGTCATGTATATGTTCTCCCTATATTATAGGGGTCCAGTATGAGCGGTAATTAGTTAACTCAATTTACTGAGTTAAGTCCAGTTAAATTAGTTCCAAATTATTTGAGGAACTAATAGTGAGTTAACAATCAGTTGATGCATTAGTGCACTCAACTAGTGCTACTCCAATTAACTGAAGATTCCCTCATCAGAAACTCATGCATGTCGATTATGAGAAAGACTCAGTTGAGACTAGAGTGCAGGGACATTGTACTATTTGTTGTATAATTTTCTGAGTTGTACAGATGGTGCATGCAATCAGGAACTGAACCTAGAAGGGATTGTGCAGTTATGGATGAGGAATTTCCCTTTAAATACGGGCTAATTCTCTCAGGAATTGTGCAAAGAATTAGAAGCTTGGAGGCTTGGAAATTTGGCTAAGTATTGGCCAAAGGAAGTCATCAGGCGGAGGATAGGAAATACTTGTGCAGGTTAAACTCAAGGTTGAGCATAGCATATTCTATTTATCCAAATTCTTTGACCGAGGGCGTAAGGATATAGGAGGTTTGGAGAGCAGAGAAGAGGCCTGGATTTGGCTTGAGCTTGCTTGTGAGCTAGGAGATTAATTTTACAAAGTGATAGGATTGTTATTGTGAGAACAAGAATTGTATTATCATCTTTGATTTCTGATTAATGCAATACAGATAGTGGGGTTTTGAGTTTTAGCTTTCCCCAGATACTTATTGTGTTATGTGTCATTGATGTTCTTCCTCTTGTCGATTATTGTTTTGCTCGATCTTTATGGGCTTTCGCTATAAAGAGTAGAAGTAGATTCTTGTCTCTTGTTTTAGTAGATTACATGAGCTTGTGAATCTACAGGATAATCTACAGAGTGCAGGAAAGGTTGAGGACCAAGAAATCATCAGAGGCTAAGAACCATTCTAACCTTGCAACAATATGGCCCGAGTTGGGTCTTATATTGTTCCAAGTATAACAAAAGCATGTAGGTTTAATGTCCATCAGATGTAGGTGGTTTATAAAGTCTTCCATGCTCTCTTGGAAAGGGTCACAAATAATGGATCTCCCTTTTTTTCTCTCTAATGGAGGGTGGTATTAAAGTCCCCTCCAAATATGCAATTGGTGCCAAATTCAAAGTCTTTAAGCCCCATAAGAGAGTTCCAACAATCTTTCTTTTCTTTAAAATGAACAGGAATATATACCTTGATGACAACACGTACCCAGTTTGATGTGAAAATCTGGAAGGACGTGGCAATCCAACGTGTTGTCTCGAGGGAGTTTAGAAGCTGGAGTTGATTAGGATCCCACAAGGTGCATAATCTTCCCAAGTGTCCCCTCGAGCTGACAGAGGAGATGTCATTGTTGTTCCAAATATTGCTATGCGTTAATAAGATGTCTCACTTCTCCAATTTTCGTCTCTATGAGTAGGGCCATTGAGGGCTTTACATTTTTTTACGAGTGATTTTGCTTTAGCTATTTATTTATTTTGTTTTTGTTCTTTTTTTTTGGTTTTTTTTGTTTTTTGTTTTTTTGTTTGTTTATATATATATATTGTTGTTGCCAGATTGAAGGCCCCTACAATTCCAAGAGACAACGATCATTACTTACTCTTAGATTGGGTTGCCCCTTTGGGAGGGGTCGCTCCGACTCCTTTCTTGTTACCTTTGTTTCCATGTTCTACTAGTTGAGGGGATAGCATGATGGTGCCCTAACTCATTTTTTTAAAATATTTTTGATACAAACTTCTCTATTGGTTTTTCTCCTCAATTTGTGTGAGCGACGTTCAAACTCTTTATTTTTCTTTGCTTCATATTTTTCATTTTCTGAGCTTGCGAATACAAAGGCGATTGTAATTTTTCTTAGGGAGAGGAAAGCCTCTTTTTCTTTCGACTAGTCCTTTTGATTACTATCTCGTCTGCATTGGATCTGGGCTCATCCATGGGTTCTGACTTTGGACCCGAGTGGGAGGGTTGCTCAAGTTGTTTGTCTAGATCTTGTATTTCTTAATATGGGATTCCCCTTCCCCCTCTTCCATGGCTAGGGCTTCAAACCTGTACTCATTACCTCCCACATTCCCTGATTTACTCGACCCTTCTCCACTGCTAGAGGCTCTATTTGTAGGGAAAGTGGGTCCTTTGCCTTTTTAGCTTTCCTTTTCCTACTAGGGATTGGGTGGAGGCTGTTGCTTATTAGGGCCACACCTCTTCTTTGCTTGTTGCCATTGCTCCCCTGGATCTCCTTGTTTTTCTTGATCTTCTTGCATTTTAGGACAATTTCTAGAAAAGTGTTTGTATTCATGGCAAACTGTGCATTTGAAGGGGAGTTGGTTGTAATAAACTTCTTGAATGTGGGCCAATTGTCCAGGCATATATTAAGTTAAACAGGGAGCCATTTGTCAAGATCAACCTCAACACATATGTAAGGACAAGAGAAAATCCCTTCACGGGGCTTTGCACAATCAATGTATTTGCTAAAAGCATTGCCGATGCGTTTGAAGGTAGCATCGTTCTAGCAATGAAGGGGTAGAAAGGGAAATTTAACCCAAATAGGGACATAAATATGAACATCAAAGTCAGGGTTGAAATTAGGGCTCCAACGATTAAGATAGAGGCCCTGGGAACCCATGAAATACAATCCACTCCTGAAGATCAAGTCCCTATCCGACTTATTTTCAAAGTAGATGGTGAAAAACCCTTTCTTGCAGAAGGAGGAAGTGGCCTCACCTATAATAAGAGGTTCCTAATTTTGTTTGATCCACGTGTGGATAATCCAGGGAGAGGTTCATAGACCCATGAATTGACCTGCAAGCCCCCTTTTAATAAGTTGGAGGGCATGCAATCTAGCATGGGAGGAAAAGACTTCAACCTTCAGAATGTCATCAACTTTCTTGACAAATCTAAACGGAGGAGCTTTCTAAAACTTGGGCCCATTAGTCGCTAGGGCACTGAAGGTAGCTATTTCTTGGGCTAAAGGGGAATTAGGGGTCATACTGGTCGTAGTTGACCATTTGACCAAAAGGGCATACTGTAGCTGATAGAGATCAACGCATAGCACGGACAAAATCAGAGTAGCGAATCCAGAAAATCAGGGAAGAAAGTGAATGCGGGGAAGGCGAAGCTTGAGAAAGGAAAGGGGGATTGCCAACAAGTAGAGATGCACAATGCAACATGCCATTGATACACTAGGGTTACTGGCGGGCATAAATGCTTAGGGCCGCAGGGTCACTAGGTAGAGCAACTGAGAAGATCATCCTTCAAGTAGTCTAGGTAACTTTATCCATATGGGGATTCAAGATGGTAGCAACTTGAGCACTTGTGGCAAAACCTCCTTTGATTAATGTCATAATCCTTGTCACTTGCTTTTTCTTTGGTAAATAGAATAACTCTAACATCTCTCTCGTGCTATTTTTTCACTTGCACTGAAAATGTCTATTTATAGAGCACGACAATGAATGTACTTAGTATTGAGAATATGGCTAGTGAGAGCAATTTTGATATCTTCCATGTCTGCATATCCTCCATCAAGTTAATATTCTTCTATGTTAATTGCATCAATGCTTTGGTTGACATCAATAATGGATTGCTAGATGATAATCTTCTTTATTTTAAGATTTATCTCAAACAATTACAATCTTGGCACTTTCCATGTCTCATCACATGAGTCGAGGCATTTATTTTAATGCAAGACATAAACTAACAATTGTTAGCTTGGTTTTTTACTCCTTCAACCATATCCACATTTAAAACCTTCAAAATTCCAAGAGTTTCCAATCTTGGCACCTACTTATCGAAGTGTTATTGGGTAGAATATACTCATCCTATGTAACTTAACAAAACTAATCTAAAACAAGCATTCACTAGCATGGATCACCTTAAATGTATCAAGTGTCAAGAGGGATCTAAAATATGTGTAAACCCTTGGCTACCTAAAAGATTTGAGGTTAAGATAACTATTTTTTAATGATATTTTCTATTGATCATGATGTGATGAGTTTAACATTCCAATACAAGAGACAATATGATTATTGCAGAGAGCTTACAACATTTAAATTAAAATTCTTTAGCTACAAGTATATAAAAAGCATGACCATAGACATGGACATCATCAAAATAACATGACTCTCAATATAGCAATCACAATGTCCCACATTCACTAACTCAACAAATCACTATTATCTTTGGCCCATTGTGATAAGGCTCAAGGAGTAGGCTCCCCCACCCTCATGGAGTTTCGGCTCTTGCTAAGTCATAAATTCTTGTTATATCTAACTTACGACAATCATTAAGTTTGATATTGGGCCTCACCCAAATTACTTCAACGAGTTACCAATTCACCACGATTAAAAAAAATTAAAAATAAAATATAAAAATAATAATTTACTTATTCTTTTAAATTTTATTTGTAATAAAAATAATTAATAATCAAAGTTCAATTTTTATTTTTTATTTTTATGTCATTTTTATTTTGAATATTACACATAAATATGAAAAGTCTTCCATTCATTAGACAGGTTGAGAATTTATGGAAAATTGGTAACTTTTGAAACATTTGCCATAGGTTGAGAATTTCTAGAGAATTGATAAATTTTGAAACATCTGCTACTATTACACTTTTATACAACTATTTCATAAATACCACATATATGTGAGTTACAATATGTCTCGAGAGATTTGAACCCACGAAGTTGGGAAAACAAATTTGGCTAGAGTTAGAAGCAATTTTAAGAAGCCTCTTGGCTTCCATATTCTATAGCTTTTTCCTATACACGAAATACCTAGTCATAGCCATGTTTTCAATGGGGGAAATACTAGCTTCAATCAAGAGGATATGGTATGGAGTATTTCCTTTACTCTTGAGGTTGTACATTATAAATTGCTTTTGGATCAACTTAATCTTCCTCTACGATTCTCTAGATATACTGCAACCCAAACTTCACATCCATATAAAATAACATGTATGATGAGAGTCTCAAAGAGGATTTTTTTTTACTCCATGCTGAAAGATCTGCCGACTTACGATTGTTTTCAATTATCCTTTTTTCAATACTTTAATTCGAATTGAATTGATGATGAATATAAATTCCCAAATATTTGTACGAAAATACTTTCTCTAAGTAATTATTATCATAAATGAAATTATCATAGTTAATATTTTTGGATTTAATTATCATGTTTTTAGTCCTGTCAATATTAATAGTCATATCTATTTTGGAATAGTAATCTTAAATGATTCTAAATCACTTGTCTAAGATCATTATGACTTATAACTAAAAGAATAATATCATTAATATAAAAGAAAGAAAGTTATGACTTATAATTAAAAGAATAATATCATTAATATAAATGAAAGAAACTAAAGATAACCCTCTCTCTTTCTTTCTTTCAAAATCTTTCGGTAATAATTAATAATAACTACAGTAGAATACTTTTTTGTTATAATATAACTAAAACCTCTTTTAAATTTAGACTCTAAATTCTCGTCATCCCAATTTTAAACCTTTCATGCCACCATCTTGATTTAGATTAACATCAAACTGCCAAAAGACCATATTTTAGTACCCATTTGTAAACCCTCTGCATGAAGTTTTATTTTTGAACATTGGATTCATATCATTCTTACCAATTCCAATGCAATCGAATAATTAATTTTCCTTAATTCCTTATTTCACATATCGATCCTTGCGGGCTTCAGGTTCAGCTCGCAAAGGGTACCTAAGTTTGAAGGGCTCGCACCAGGAAGGGAGGGATAGAGACAGGATGGATATTGAATTGGAGGATCAACCCTTTGATTTGGATTTCCATCCTTCTGTTCCTATTGTTGCAGTGGCACTTATTACAGGCCGCCTCCAGTTGTGAGTGCTAAATATGAGTTTTTCTTCAAATTTCGTACCTTTAGTTTGTTTTATTACTACCTAACAGATGGGTCATGTGTTTTTTTTTTCAAGTTCATGCTATTTTGTTAATGTTGGGTTTTCGAAATTGCAGGTTTCGTTATGTAGACATTTCATCAGAGCCCGAAAGGTGATGCTATGCCCTTATACTCATTTTCAATTTCAGTAGAAATCGTTTGTCTGTGTTGTGGAGTCCTGAAGAAACGTTATTTCAACTCTCTCTAAATTGTTGCAATTGTTGCAATGGAGTCATTTTAGGTGCTGGTTAGTTTCTTTCTGAATTATTGGACGTCATTAAATATCTATATCTGTAAAGATAGTTTGTCTGGTTTCAAATGCCGAATGGTTTGTCTGGTTCATGTCTGTCAATCTTTGGTTATGACTACTTTCACATGGAATCCTCATTCAGGCACACACATTTATACTAATATTATGTCAAAGGAGGATTCCAATACACAGACTGCATAGTTTCCATGTTCGAGAATTTGGTCATCAAGCTTTGACGGATCTTTTTTTGGGTTGTGTGTCGTAGATTATGGACTGTGACTGCTCACACCGAGTCCTGTCGAGCTGCTCGATTTATTAATGCTGGTAGTTGTAAGTATATATTGCTTAATTATCCTCAACAAACCTGGTTAAAAAAGGTTCCCAATTACATAGAGTGGACTTTTTGGAGCCTTTTTTATTTCGGACCTGATTTCTTGTTCGTGCATATTCAGCTGTGTTAACGGCGTCTCCAGACTGCTCAATTCTTGCCACAAATGTTGAAACTGGACAGCCAGTAGCCAGACTTGACAATGCTCACGGGTAATATTGCTTTCTCGCTTCATGCATGCGTGGTTGTACCTCTGATCTTTGGAAGATTGTATATTCAGCTGTTTGATTCACTTTGAATACTGATAAAGATATCATATTTTGGGTTTTGTTTTTCAAGGCACTTTTCTTAACATGTTTAAATTATCAAAATTAAATGCCGTGCAGCATGAATGTGTTTGTAAATTCAAAATGGTATCGTTTAGATACAATATTGGATGTTTTAGCGTGAATGAATGGCCATATTGGGTGGGTGTGCATGAGAGAGAGAGGAGATGAGATGAAAATATCTTAATTCCCACTGATAGCTAGAATAGGTCAATGGGATTGGAATGTACGACATACCAAAATAGTGTGAAGGGGAGGGCAAAAGGCATCTCCCAATAGTTTAGTGGACAAACCTAAAGCTAGGAAGAAGAAAAAAAACCCTACACATTAAGTCACATGACATAGGGACATCGGAGTGTAAGTATTCAACATGAGACATGTCTGTTAGACTTTCCCGAAACCTAGCACCCAATATTTGGTTTGTAGCAATTATTAAGTGAACGGATACACGACTAAGTTCCTAACCAAAATATTTAGTGGAAGCAAAAACTAATCGATCTGAATCACATACACATTAACAGATTTCTGCCCAATCAACAGTTCTTCATTAATAAATTAATCACAGAACTTTTTTGGTCTCTCGTGCTGGGACAATGGCCCAACTAAGAAAATACAAATTACAAAACTGATCACTAGCCTCATTGCACTCTCTCAGACCCAACACACGCTCACTGAGAAGCCTCTCTCAATCTTGTGTTGTTGTTTTGTCTTAGGCTCAACACGTAGGCTCAATTTATAACTTTACTAAGCTAAGATTGATGGCCAAAATTAGCTTATCAAGTTAACTGAAGATTAGTGACTTTACTTTAGTTAACTATCTTATCTTTAGCTTTCTTTATTTTAACTCAAGTACAAGTCATACATTTAGATGGTTTTACATGCACATCTCACGCATGTCACATGCAACACATCCGCATGTGTGCAACTCACTTGCACAATCTGCATGTTGCATGCAAGCTCCTAAAGAGGCAAATCAAGGTCCTTCTAGTCAAGACACAAGGCTAGAAGTAACTTCCGAGCTACAAAACTCAACACTTCCTCTTAGCGAGGGGGGTACTTATGGAAGAACCTCCTCCACCTGGATCTATCTCCAACACCACCACATCATCCACGGTTGTAGCTACTCCCTCCGAATTAGAAGACTTCTCTGCTACTTGCTTCAGAATCTGATTTAAAGATCTAATCCTTCCAATCATGCTCCTAGGATCCTGCTCTTGAGCATCTAACAATGTCATATCATTCCAGCTGAGGCTCCTAGCAACACTTGAAGAATCATTCTTCCTCGCCACCTGTTCCCTCTCAACAAATGACATTGGTCTTGTATCTAAGATCCCCTTGGATATAGCCACAGGTTGTCCTGGTAACCTGTATGATTGCCCCTGTCTGATGCCAAGCACTACAACCGCATCCAAGTTCGCTTCCTCTGAATATAGAAGCACATGTCTATCTTAGAGCAAAATTCTATATCCAACATCCTCTAAGGCTGATATTGAGAGCATGCGTACCATCAACCCTAGAACAAATAACATCCTTGTCACCTCTAGAAATCCTCGACTCTAGCTAGAATATGACACATCCAATCCCCTTCATTGCATGCATGGTACTTGTCCCACTAAACACACTGCAGTCAGAGCCTGTCTCTGAAATATTGCAGAACACTGACCTCATCTACGTCATGTGATTGGACGCGCTACTGCCCACTAGCGTCGATCTTGTGCTAAGTCCTTCTAGCATGGTTGTGGGTTTGTCTCAGTCCTTTGAGACACCCACAAAGTTTGCTGCGAATCCCTCGATTAGTACAATCTCCCTCTCTCCCTTTGATGATTGACCTATGCCAATCTTGTTGGCTACTGGTGCTGCCCTTTGTACTTGCTCTATCAACTGAACCCTGTTGACACTTACAACATGTCATTGCAGATCCATTGCCCAACGACTCCTTGTTGGCTACTATGACTTGTAGCTACTTGATCATGCTCAACATGGCACACTGCTTTCTGCACGATCCTCTATCGCTGATATCAATGGAACCACCTGCATTGTGTTAGAAAATCAGAAAGGTAGAAAGATTTTTTTATGTTGATAATTACTTGTGTTATTCTTGTATTCTTATTATCTTCTTTATGCTCTTCTTTTATCTTATTTTCATCAACCAATCATCAAATAAAAAACATGAAGATCAACGACACTAGTTGTAGGCACTCAGCCAGGGCTAAAACCCCTCTCTAGGGGAAAACCCAGTCAAACTCTTCCACTAATCAAATTGAGATAGTCCAAGACCTTAGATATGACCAAAAGACCTTCCTCCTCCACCAAGTCAGCCTTCCAAGATGGTTCAACAAACTTGAGTAGTCTCTTCTTGTCTAGTAGCTACAGCCCAACAACAACCCAGAGTTTCGGCCCCTAGCAACTCTAGAATTTCGACCCAGCTACAATACTGCAATATCAACCCTTCCAACAACCAACAACTTCGCACGTGTGAGATAAAGAGAGAGAATTTTGACTTCTTATGCTTGTCAAAGACCTCCTTCTTCTTCGCTAGGGTTTCTTTCTTCTTCCTTGAATTTCACACCTTTTTCTTTCTCCAGCAACTGCAAATCGAACTTGTTGGTGATGTGCTTCAAATGAGGTCGAGTTGCTGCCTTTATATAGCTAATCTGTGAGGTCGAATTCCCTTGATGAGGCCGACTTGTCCTTCTTGAGGTTGACTTGGTGGAGGGGGCCTAGAAGACCTAATTTACATAAAAATAAATTCTTTTTTTGATAGATAAGCCCAAGAAGAGTCTTTTACATATTGTCATGGACAAAAACACTTGACATAAATCCTAGAAGCCTACAGTAGAGGCTTTGACCTAAGAACCATTGACCCAATCATGAAACCCATGTTTTAATAAGTCAATTTCTTTTATAATAAAATTCTTTTTTCTTTCTTTTGACAAATACATTACATCATGACTTAAATACAATTATGAAGACTGACACTAGTTACATTTTTCAACACTCCCTCTTAACTAGGGAGGTATTCATAATTACATATATACAAAGGTACATGGAAGATCTCAAAATGATATGCTCTATGAAGAGTCACAACACACGCAATGCTACAAATTAGATACTTGACCAGGGTATTTTAATCGGGTGGGACTAAGGTGTACTCAACCTTTAGCCACTTTAGGTACCATCAGGGTTTTAAGCTCTAACACCAACCCAGGAATCTAGGTGCGTATCCAAGGTCGGAGCTCCATGACCAATGGCACCCTCCCTACTTCGGGATCTAGACATCAACACATAGGCTGACTAGATGTCCTCCCATGCATCTTGTTGCCACAAGATGCTTCATCTCTCCTTATTAATTAAGAGATCCTGCACAATCACAACCCCAATCAGTAATAAACTTTGAAATATATATACACAATTAAACACAAACCTTTGGGGTCCTCAATTATCTTGATGCTACTTATATCATCATCAAGTTATCCACATACAACTTTGTCAAAAGTTTTCCTTTTTCACTTCCTCAGTAGCAGCAAATACAAACTCAGTACGTCACAAGTATTTTGTTTGCAAATCTATCTATAGTACTTTCATTCATTCTCCAATTTCATTCTTTCTTCAAGGTATTCATTATGTTTGTCATAATATGCCCTCCTTCTCAACTGGGGAGATGTATCCTTTCTTCTAACCATGCTCTCACTCAACTTCGGGAGACCAATAACATTAGATATACTTCATTCTTTCTCATGTCATGAAGGTCATCTTGATCATCATCATTCTTATAGCTTCCTTCATCATGCTCATCATTATTGTCATCTTCAATTACAAACATCTTCAACATCTTGAAGATTATGTACCTGCAAAATTTCAATAGAAAGTACAACCAAATACAAATATACAGAAACATGGAGTCAACTATATCAAACTCATGTCATTACAATGGAAGCATCATAACATTTAGGCTTTAGACATCAAATACCTAAACTTAGTTAGGTTCATAATCAACAAGGGTCACATCTTTTTACATACTATACTTCAATATCTTGCTAGGGTTTTGTCATAAACCCTATACTCCATCTTCAAGGCACAAAGCCTTAGATAACAATCCAATCATAGTACTATACATCTAAGGTTTAAACAATATTCTTTTTGAATTTACATGTCAGGCTCTACTAGGGTTTGTTGCACAATGCAAACCCTAGATTTTATCATCAAAGCTAAATCATATCAATAATCGAAAACAATATCATCATGCCCTAGAATATCAATCACTACTAGGGTTTTGTTATATACCCTAGATTTCATTAACTAGCATTCTTGCATATACATATCTAGGGTTTCATTATAATGCACTAGCATCTCATATCAATATCCATACCTACTAGGTAAACCTAAGACACAAACATCAATACATCAAAGTTAGATATACAACAATTTTGACCAGACTAGGGTTTCAATCACGCGGAGGAATATACTCCTAGGGTTTCATTCCTTGTATCTTATTTTAGTTATTACAAGGATTTTGTTTATAAACCCTAATTCACCAAACCCTAAAAATCTAGGGTTTCATTGTATAACCTAGACATTAATAGTAAACCCTAAAGGACTAGGGTTTTTACCATGACATTACCAAAACCCTAAACTTCAAAAGAATAGGATTTCATCATATGTTCTAGACTTTATCAACAAACCCTAAGAAGACTAGGGTTTCATAATCAACATTGACATACCCTTAGCATTAAGAGGCTAGGGTTTTACAATGAACCCTAAAGGTTAGGGTTTCACCAAAATGATCAAACAACAAGAGATATTATAACAAAGGTAGATTCAATCTAATAATTAATCACCCTAACAAGAATCTCTATGATTCAAAACCCTACACATAAGAGAGTTAGTAATATAACATAAATTTCAAAAGAAAAATGATTAGACTGTTTGCATGAAGAAAGCTTTGCAACAAAATTTATGACATACCTTGAGTTATTCTTTAACAAACGTTGTTATTCTGAAGGGATTCATATCTTCTGCCATGATTCAAGTCTTTCCTTTAAAGACTCCTCCATAACCTTTGAGTATTCAACAAACTTTCCTGATCAAGGAAACTATAAAAGGTTATTAGCATACAATACAAACAAATCTTGATATGAGGAGGAAACCAAACATAAAAGAGGAAACAAGGAACAAGAAACTTATCTTTTGGTAAAATGGTGGAGGCTCCCTCTTAATCTAGTCCTTTGAGGGATACCTACACTTTAAACAATCCAAAAATGTTCTAACAAGATATATTAGACCTATAGACTCTAGAAATCAAAACATAAAAGAAAATATTACAAAACTTAAAATAGAAGACTAAGAGGAATATGTAAGAGAAGACTTAATAGTATAAGTCTTTGACTTACGATTCTTCAGTCTTGTTCTTCTTAGGTGGAGCTTCACGACAACATTTGCTTGTTCTCTATCTCTCTTTTTGTTTCTTGGATTTTCAGGACATTGACTTTTGTAATGTCCCATTTTGTGACAATTGTAGCACTCAATCTTTGATAGATCAACCTTCTTCTTTGGTCCTTTGAACTTCTTGAATGTTCCCTTCTTCTTATGATGAGCATAATAGGCATTAGAGGTGTTGTCTTCTTCATCCTCCTTCTTGTTAGTTACTAATGATATTCGGGCTTCTTCTTGACTGCATGCATTCCACATTTGTTCAAAAGTTGGAGTATCCTTCCAATTGCTAATTCTTGATGCAAAAGCACTCCAAGATTTTGGTAGACCTAGAAGAGAAACAATCACAATTATTTTTTTATTCTCTTGGTACAACTTCATCTATTCCTTGGAGTTCATCTCTTATTCTAGATATCCTTACAAAATATAATGACATAATATCATCTCTTGTCATCTTTATTGTCCTTAGTTCATTCTTGAGGCTAGTTATTTGACCAATGTCCTTGATGGTGAATAATTTGGAGAGAGCTTCATACATTTCTTGAGCAGATTCTATGTTGGATATGTATGGGATTAGGTTGTCCTTTACTCCATCTACTATCAAATTCATGGCCAAGATTTCGGTTTCTCTGAACTTCTCCTTTCTTGCATCATCTATAGGTTTCTTGACTTTTCCTTGAACAAGATCCAAAACTTTATGCTTAGCGAGGATAAGATCTATCCTCTTTTTCCATGCCCTATAATTGGAGGCTCCTTCTAGCTTGTTTTCTGCCTTCATTGTAGTTGACATATTCTCTATAGATAGTAGGCTTCTCTTCTTATATAATCCTTTTCCTTAATGACCTTCCTTTGATCCCCTTTTCTTCAATAGATCTTCAAGTTGCCTTTTCCTTCCTTCTTCACCTTAGCTCTGATACCATGTTAGAAAATCAGAAAGGCAGAAAGATTTTCTTATGTTGATAATTACTTGTGTTATTCTTGTATTCTTATTATCTTCTTTATGTTCTTCTTTTATCTTATTTTCATCAAGCAATCATCAAATGAAAAACATGAAGATCAACGACACCAAATGTAGGCACTCAGCCAGGCCTAAAACCCCTCTCTAGGGGAAACCCAACCAAACTCTTCCACTAATCAAATTGAGATAGACCAAGACCTTATACTTGACCAAAAGACCTTCCTCCTCCACCAAGTCAGCCTTCCAAGATGATTCGACAAACTTGAGTAGTTTCTTCTTGTCCAACAACTACATCCCAACAACCACCCATAATTTCGACCTCTAGAAACTCCAGAATTTTGGCCTAGCTATAGTATTGCAATTTCATCCCTTCCAACAACTTGACAACTTTGCACGTGTGAGATAAAGAGAGAGAATTTTGACTTGACAAAGATGTCCTTCTTCTTCACTAGGGTTTTTTTCCTCTGCCTTGAATTTCACACCTTTTTCTTTCTTCAGCAACTGTAGATCAAACTTGTTGGTGATGTGCTTCAAATGAGGTCGATTTGCTGCCTTTATATAGTGAATTTGTGAGGTTGAATTCCCTTGATGAGGCTGACTTGTCCTTCTTGAGGCCGACTTGGTGGAGGAGGCCTAGAAGACCTAATTTACATAAAAATAAATTCCTTCTTTGATAGATAAAGCCCAAGAAGGGTCTTTTACATATTGACATGGACAAGACACTTGACATAAACCCTAGAAGCCTACAATGGAGGCTTTGAGCTAAGAACCATTGACCCAAGCATGAAACCCATGCTTTAATAAGTCAATTTCGTTTATAATAAAATTCCTTTTTCTTTCTTTTGACAAATACCTTACATAATGACTCAAATACAATTATGAAGACCGACACTAGTTACATTTTTCAACACATTGGACCCTGCCGCTTCCTTTGTGACTAGCCCATCCATAGCCCGACTACATTGCAAACACATTGTATTGGCTCAACTGTCTCACATAGCACCACAACCCTGTAATGACTAAGTCCATTAACTTTTGGTGGCTGTGATCTGTTGCATGCTGGTTGTCTTCATGCCTCTGTGGCCCCTCGAGCTCACTGCTTGTGAGTTGGAAACTTCATGCAAATTTGAATCCTTGGCCCAGTCATCCACTCATTATCTCGAACCTCGTGGCCAAGCTCTATGCACCGACGATAGGTAGGCCCATCCATGCAGCTTGTTCCAATTCCTTGTTGGTCGACTCTAACAGCTCACTCTTGTCTCACTTGCGGATGCTGGCTATGCCTGCCACAAACAACCTGATCCCTACCACCTCTACATGTGTGTTAGGGTCGGCTGGTTGCCCCGACAGTTTCCTATGTCTCGACCCAATTGTCTTCGGACTACGTCTTTCATAGTTCGCATCAGTCGCCATTGTCGTTTGTGCACCCTTGTTCGGTTGCACGTTGTTTGTTGACTCTTTCCTCAACTATCTGTTGGCTCAACTATGACCCGAACCTTCATGCAACTCCTCGCTCCTGCCTGCACTGATCTCAATCCTTGACCATGTGGCACTCCGTGACTCCTCCGTAGTCCACTTATGCAGATCCCATCTTACACGAACTATCTATAGTGGCTATCGGTTACGGCTGGTCCAACGACTACCTACACTACTTGACGATTGTGTTTGGCGGCTTACCCCACACTTGGTCTGATTTGGTTCTTTTGTTGATCTACTTGTGGGCTTATGTATTTGTGACTCCCTTTGTGTTCCAGCGTTGCTCCGACACATCTACGCCTTAAGTGTTGCCCCGAGCTGTTTGGTTGCTCGACTCCGCAACTCAATTCCTTGGAAGCTATGCCCGTTGTGCTTGGATACCATGTTAGATTTTACCACTAACCCAACACATGTAATTTCGAAATCGATTCAGAGTTGGGGCTCTGATACCATGTTAAACTTTCTTGAACCCAACACCCAGTATTCAGTTTGCAACAATTATTAACTGAACGAATGCATGGCTAAGTTCCTAACCAAAATATTTAGCAGAACCAAAAATTACTCGATCTGAATGACATGCACATAAACATATTTCTGCTCAATCAACAATTTTTCATTAATAAATTAATCATGAAACTTACTTGGGCTCCCGTCCTGGGATAATGGTCCAACAAAGAAATTACAGATTACAAAATTGATCACTAGCCTCACTGCACTCTTTCAGACCCAACACACGCTCATTGAGAAGCCTCTCTCAATGTTGTGTTGCTGTTGTGTCTTAACATCAACACTTGGGCTCTATTAATAACTCTCCTAAGCTAAGTTTGACGACAAAAAGTAGCTCGTCAAGTTAACTCAAGATAACTGACTTTACTTTAGTTAACTATTCTAGCTTTAGCTCTCTTTACTTTAACTCAAGTACAAGTCAGAAATTTAGCTTTCTTTACATGCACATCTCATGCATGTCACATGCAACACATCTGCATGCGTGCAACTCACTTGCACACTCTGCATGTTGCATGCAAGCTCCTAAAGAGGCAAATCAATGTCCTTCTAGTCAAGACACAAGGCTAGAAGTACCTTCCGAGCTACAAAAATCAACAATGTCGACCCTGAAACAAAACATAGAGTACATGTTATATATATTTAAAAAGTTCCAAATACAAAATTGAAATATTGACATAAAGATCCAAATTTCTTAGAAATTAGAACATTTACAAAATATTGGTACAACTACTTACTGTAACAATGGTATTGATGATCAAATACACAAGAAATTAGAATATTAAATACACGTCACAAAATAGAAGTTTAGAACTTAGAAGTGTTGAGAAAAAAAGGGTACCAAGGAGGTTTTTCCTAGTGCTTTGTCTTTGGCTTATGAAAACACATGAAATGCGTTTTTAGTAAGTGACTTTATTAGTTATTAAAGTCATGTTACTTTTAGTCACTTTATAAAGTTCAAAAAGTACTTAGTACTTTATTATATTAAAGTTACATTATGTTTTTAAAGTGACTTTATGAGAAAAAGTATATTGTACAACTTAAAACTATAAGGTGACTAGGGAGGCTCATTAATGAAGGGGGAGACATGAAAAGGGGGTCAATGGGAGATTGGATCTCTACCCTTGATCAAGGAGAGCTGAGATCTAATCTCAACCCTTGATCTTAGGGATAGGTTTTCTCCTTATTATGAGAGACTAAAAAGGGAAAAGGCAAGGGAGAGCTCATTCATTCTTTAAGTGTAGATTTGGAGAAGAGGAGAGGAGGAGGCGGAGATAGCTTCACAAGGAGGATGAGATAGCAAGGAGTCTGAGATAGGTTCTGTTGAGGAGAAGAGGAGGAGATTTTGCTTAAGGAGAAAGGGGCTGAGATAGCCATTTGCAGGAGAGATCTACAGCAACTTGGAGAGATTCCACAACACACAAATCGAGGAGGTTTAGACCATTAGCAGGCTGAGTTACAAGCTGGAATAGAGGCATGAATTCTGAGAAAGAATAGGCAGAGGTTTCCAGCACAGTTTCCAGGCTTGGAGAGAAGCACACAACCCAAGATAAAGGCTGAGTTCCAACGCAAGTTTTCAGGTAGTGAAGGCAGACAAACCGACCTAAAAATCAAGGGGCTAAAGTGTATATTCAGCGTAGAAATCAAGGGAAGTACAGGCCTGAGTCTCAAGGGTCTGAGGCACATATTTTCAAGAGTTAAAGTGCTGTCTAACGGTATAAAATTCAAGGCAGACAGAGCATTAAATGTCTGACCTGTGGTACACGTTTGAGGAGAGATTCCTCACATGGCAACGTTAAATTCAAGGGTATAAATTGCTGAGCAGAGGCATAACTATATGGGTCTGAAAGTCTGTACAGTGGCATAATTTCTAAGAGTAGAGATTGCTGAGGTGGCACGCAGTTCGAGGGTCAAGGAGCTGACTGTGGGATGAGTTTCAAGGCAGTCAGAGGTCTAGAAATGTGACATAAATTTCCAGAACTTGGCATGAGGTTCTAGGAGGACTATGCACAAATTTCAAGGAGAGGTAAGTACTTGAAGTATATTTATTGCTGTGTATTAATTCTCTGAGATAAGCAATACAAATCCTCTTCTAGACTGGTTTTCCCCTTGTGGACTTTTCCAGGGTCAGAGATTGACCAAAACCAAGTGTTCATTTTATGTGCGTGCTTGCTAAATTTTTCTTATCAGCCGAAAGTGTAAAAAGTGAAGTAGTGGTAGCCTAGCGGTGTCTCTCTTGCCATTTGCATTCAAGTTATATTTGCAATGAACTATGGGGTTGGGCATTAAACTTCTATGCAAAACAAACTGAAACCGGGGTGGGCTACAACAACCTTAAATTTTCTACATGGTATCATAGCTGCCACTGGAACTTTCAGCTGATAAACAATAAACAACAAACTTAAAACCAACTGATATACCAGAGATCTGTGGCAGAGAGGGAGGTTGGTTCCTCCATTTTTTCAGTGTTTGGAAGTTGTGTTGGTTGAGAGGGTTAGATGGCTATTGGTTTGAGGGTGGAGGCTAGGTTTGTTGAGAAATCAATAGTCTTGTAGATTAGGGTTGATTTCTCTGTCATGATAATTACTTGTGAATTTTTGTTGGCTTTATTAATTTTGTGCTCTTCTTCTTCATCAAGCAATTACCAAAAGTACAAAAGTACAATTTTGTGATCACAAGAGACAAAGAACACAAAGTTGTAGGCTCCAAGCCAAGGCAAAAACCCCACAAGGGGGAAAACCCAAGAAAAATTCTCTTCTTATAGAATCAGATCAAAATGAGAGACCCAAGACCAAGACCAAAACTGCCACAAAGACCCAAGTCAGGCCTCCTCCAATTTATCTTTATCAAAACAAAGTCAACAAAAGTCAAGGCTGGTCAATTCTTTGAATTCTCGTTCATCCCTGAAAATTCGGCCTCCCTGAAATCTCAGGCCCTGAAGTTTCGACCTTGTAACAACCTCAGAAAACTGCAGGAGAAGCTCGCACTTGTGAACAGAAATTAGGGCACATATCAATTCATTTTTCTATCTCCTTTTATCGTCTTCTCTCTCCTTAGACTTCGCTGATTTTTCTTCTTTCTCTTGCTCAAAAATTGAGTGATGGGTTACCAAAATGTGGAGCACAGTTGCCAATATATAGTTGTTCGACCATATGAAGAAACACATCTTATGGGATGGTCGACTTGGTCTTGTGGTGACAAAATTGACTCTTTTGACTCAAAATAAAATATTTTTCTTTTCTTACAAATAGTCCAAATGGGACTGACTCATGACAAATTTTAATTTTGACTCATCAAACCCTAGAAGCATGAAGTACATGCTTTGACTAGAAAATAATAATAATAATAAAATAAAATAAAAATTTCTTTTTCTTCTTTTTGCTTGTACAAGAAATACATATTGATACAAGTATAATGATAATTATGAAGATTGAACCTAGTTACACTTTTCAACACTCCCTCTTAACTAGGGAGGTATTCATAATTACACAACATGATACAAGGATACTCTCATATTGAAATATTCTCATAAGAAGAGTTTGGATTGGTAAGCATCATCAAGCATCATCAATTACAAAATAGCAAGGCCTTGATTGACAAGCTCTGGGAGGCATAAATTTGGACACCACCACAACCTCTCAAGGCACATACCCCATTTGAATGTTCACCAGGTATGTCCTTACAAGGCTATTCTTATCTTGGATTCCCATTCCTCAAAGAATATCGGTCCTCCTCAGGACTACTCTTATATTGGATACCCTGCCCTATCCTCAAAGAGTATCTACCTTCAGGACTACTACTATTTTGGATTCCCAGTCCTCAAGGAGTATCTGTCCTAGATGCTTATCCAATCCTCCATTCTGCCTACTAGTGCCTTCACTAGGCTTACCACTGTTAATCTTGGCCATAGTGCATGACACATGGAGAATATGGTGTCCACCAACACCCCCTCTCAACCATGGAGGAGATCCTTACTCCCTCTCAACCAGGGAGACATAACCACAAGCCTCAACTTGCCTCATTCATCAACTATTTGTTCTTCCGTGGAGATCTAGTTTTAGATGCAGGGCTTTCTATCTCGCATCACATCATAATGAGCTTTGACCTTCTTGGACCTTTGTCAATCTTCACGTAGCTCTAACATGTCATCAAGTAGTTTGTCAAACATCTTATGGAGCCAAACTTCTTCATTGTTGATCACACAAGCCTTCATATATTCTTTCTTCGTGATAGGGTTCTACCTTCATGCCCTTTTTCAAGAAATTATATCATCTTCCAATGATCATCAATAGTATTTTGTCAGCAATAGTGTCTGTCAAACTAGTCAAAGTAGAGCCAATTATAGCTCCCTCTTTCCAATTGAACTCATCATATCATCAAGTGATCAACATTCTGTTTCATGACTTCTTGTATCAATTTGTTGCCTTTCCTACCTCTATAGTGCACGCTTCCGTATATTCTTTTTGGAAGTCATGTCATATCCCAATCATTATTATAGTTGCCAAATCAATCAGAATGACCTTTAGTCAGGATGCAAAAATTTCATGTCAATATTGCTGCTAGCTCCCTTTGAGGTCAACAATACTTCCTTCATATACAAGTTCTGTCAATACTGTGTTCCTGGATCAAATCAATCAACTGCTGATACAATGATATCAAAACTCTTCTTCTTCTTGTCAAAGGGTTTTATCATTGATCTGTCATCTTTTCTTTTGATCATAAACTCCTCTGGATTTTTTGCCAAACTTCAAGTAATATTGTAACTGATCAGGATCTAACAACTTCCTCTTTCTAGCTGAGACAGGTAAACTTCTTCCCTTTTAAATTGTGCTTTCTTGCTGCCATCTAAATGACTTCTTTTGATGCATTCTCTCTTCTTGTCTTCGAGCTTTGCTATGTTCTTCCAAATCTTCCATCTGTTAGTCAAGCTTAGATAGATCTTGTCTTGACCTGCAATCTTTGTTAGAAGACTATGAAAGAACAAAAAGGCAAAGTGCATAGACAAAAATAACAACAATAATAATTAAAGAAAGTAGATACTTATCCTTTTGAGGAGAGTCAACTCCCTCTTAATCTTGGACCTTTTTCATCAAACCTTGTCCTCACATTAGCATGATGTCATACTTGTCATTCTCAAGGCCTAGGTTTTCTTTTTACAGCGAAAACAATAAAGGCAAAGTGCATAGACAAAAATAACAACAATAATAATTAAAGAAAGTAGATACTTATCCTTTTGAGGAGAGTCAACTACCTCGTAATCTTGGACCTTTTTCATCAAACCTTGTCCTCACATCAGCATGATGTCATACTTGTCATTCTCAAGTCCTAGGTTTTCTTTTTACAACGAAAACAATTTGTTAGGGTTTCTATTTCTAGGGTTTTTCTAACCCAAATCTTAGCTAGGGTTTACGAACCCTAGATCCTCCATAGTCACCAAGACCTGTTATTCAAGAATTGCAAAACTTCTACAAGTACGCTGCAAAACCCTAATGATACTATTGACATGCCTTTTATCTATTTCATTTCTTGCTCACAAGACTTAGTCTTCATATGCAATGAACTATTATCAACAATCTCTTATATGTCATGGTTTCTAATATATATTTATGCAAACCCTTTTTCTATCTTTCAAGTGATCATCACCATGACCTAGTGAACTTAATATAAACAACATAGATACACACAAAAATTATACATACCTTTGCAACCTTACCTTTTTCTTTGCAAGGATTCAGTCCTTTGACTTGTCTTCAATAAAGGTGCCTCAACTCTTTCAACCACAAAAATTTCGTCAAGCTGTTTGCTTTGTCTTGGTTCCTTTCAAATAGGTTAGCGTCATTGATGTTATTCATTCTTCTATTATGTATAGGAAGGAGATTTGGGTAACATGACTGGTTCATGTGCTGGTGTTACAAAGATAAGCTTCAAATCACAATTCATCCATAGAACTTCCAATGTTTCTGTCTGGAAACTAGAATGTTGGTCATAGAGATGGATCCTGGAAATATTCGTTTTGAGAGATGTCTTATGTACTTCAAGATGTCATTTTTTTGGACACAAGTTGTCATACTTCGATCCTCTAGATACTTCATCCATTGTGGTAGCAATGATCTCATAATAAACTCAAGTATGTTGCCATGAATGTCATTGAAAGATGTTGCTTTGTATGTCTTCATCATTCATACATTTACATGCCTTAGTGATGATCCATAAGGTTTTGGTTCCTTTAACTACAACACACTTCGTCCCTTAGGTATATAATCATAGTGCCACATAATTGTATTGATTATAGAGATGATGGTCTTTTTGGATGTAAAAAATGGATGATTTCCAAATGAGTCGAGCTGCCTTCAACCTTATAGAAGTGTCAAAAAACCTTTTTGTATTGATTGCATTCTCGCAAACAAATTTTCTTTTATATGCCTCAGATTTCATGTCACAAGCTTCGACCTTCTTAGCAGAGATTAGTATATATGTGTTGTTCTCCAATGGTGAAGAGATTTGTCACAAAAGAAAATAGCATTTAAGTCTTTCAAAAGAGTTCGGACCAGAGATCATATATCAAGTATTAGACTTCAAATCTTTTCTCCATACACAGGTAACATGGATAGTGACTCTAGCCAGTGAAGTATACTCAGATGCCACAGAGAAATTTCGTACGCTGAGGGTTGATTCTCCTTAAAGCCTTCTTACTAGCCCAAAGATAGATCTCAACTTCGTCTTTCAAATTCAAATCATTGTACAGGACTAGCATACAATGTTCACAATTTTCTACAGAGGATAAGTACCACAGAGAGACAACCTTGCTCCCATATAGTGATGCTTTATAGATCTTTGGTCCCCTACAAGGATTTGTTCTTGAACTTTAGATCAATTGTGAAATGGTTATTGTAGCAATAATCCATAGTAAGTTTGAATGCCATCGAGAATATGTTGCCATAGTAGTTCGGATCCACAAAAGATGTATTGTCTTTATTGTCACAAAATTATAGTGCCACAAAAATCTTGCATTATAGAAAGCTGCCACAAGAACTTGCATCTTTTGCTACAAGAAGCTCTTATATATCTCTCAGACCTTTGTATATCTGCCTCAAAATATTTGTATTTCTTCCTTTAATTAGTTAGAATATTTCTTCCACAAAACATTCCAAATACTTCGTTGTTCTAAGAATTAGTTTAGTCCTTAGTAACACCTTTATAGTCTTGGTCTCTATGCATGCTAGGTTTCTTCCAAACTTAGGGCTTCTTCAAATCTCCTTCTTATAAGGATTGGTGTAAGAATGTCTTCAAATATGCCAACAAAATGTGATCTTCCGATTGCCTTCCTTTAACCTTAGCTTTGATACCATGTTGAAAAATCAATAGGCTTGTAGATTAGGGTTGATTTCTCTGTCATGATAATTACTTTTGAATTTTTGTTGGATTTATTAAATTTTATGTTCTTCTTCTTCATCAAGCATTTACCAAAAGTACAAAACATAAAGATCACAAGAGATAAAGAACACAAAGATGTAAGTTAGGGGAAAAATCCCACGAGGGGGAAAACCCAAGAAAAAATCTCTTCTTATAGAATCAGATCAAAGTGAGATATCCAAGACCCAAGACCAAGACCAAAACTACCACAGAGACCCAAGTCATCCCTCCTCCAATTTATCTTTATCAAAACAAAGTCAGTCAACGTTCGTCAATTCTTTGAATTCTGGTCCATTCCTGAAAATTCGGCCTCCCTGAAATCTCGAGCCTTGAAATTTCGGCTTTGTAACAAGCTCAAAAAAATGCAGGAGAAGCTCGCACATGTGAACATAAATTAGGGCATAAATCAATTCATTTTTCTCTCTCATTTTACCTCCTTCTCTCTCCTTAGACTTCATTGATTTTTCTTCTTTCTCTTGCACATAAATTGAGTGATGGGTTACCAAAATGTGGATCACAGTTTCCAATATATAGTTGTTCGACCATATGAAGAGACACATCTTATGGGCTCGCTGACTTGGTCTTGTGGTGACAAAATTGACTCTTTTGACTCAAAATAAAATAATTTTCTTTTCTTACAAATAGTCCAAATGGGACTTTGACTCATGACAAATTTTTCTTTTGACTCAATAAACCCTAGAAGCATGAAGAACATGCTTTGACTAGAAAATAATAATAATAATAATTTCTTTTTCTTCTTTTTGCTTTTACAAGAAATACATATTGATACAAGTACAATGATAATTATGAAGACCGAACCTAGTTACACTTTTCAACAAGGCTAAGTGGGATTGGAAATTTTGGCCCATGGAAGGAAAGGATAGTCTTACTACTTTAAGTAGTTGAGGTGTGGGATATTGTAGAGAGTGGAGTACAACCACCCACTTATCCAGTTTAATTGGTAGACTTAAACAAGCAGAATGTGAAGGCTAAGAGGATCCTTCTAGATGCAATCAAAGACCACATTATACCTAATGTATTAGGGAAAAAATATGCCTATGAGATGTGTGATTATTTGATAAAAACTTTACTAGAGCAACAGTGAGAACAAGAAGATGGTGTTGCGTGGAAATTAAAAAACACCAAGATGACCAAGACTGACACAGTGACGTCATACCTTACCAAGATCACATAGGTGAGAGATGAGTTGGTTATAGTGGGAGAGTTTATCGACGAGGACCAATTGGTTAGGACGACATTGGATGGTTTTCCCAAGCAGTGGGATGGATTCATAGATGACATTGTTGTTAGAGAGCACTTTCCTAGTTGGAGCAGGATGTGGGATGATTCCCAAGCAGTAGGATGGATTCATAGATGACATTGTTGTTAGAGAGCACTTTCCTGGTTGGAGCAGGATGTAGGATGATTTCATCCAGGAGGAGACCAGGAAGAATGCCAAGAGTGTCAGTCAACATGGTAGGATGGATGAGGAGGAGAATGTTTCCCTCACATCTAAGGGCAAGAAGAAGAAGAAGGGGTCCACGAGTGGGGCCAAGCAGCAGAAGGGAGAATAGGAGTCCGAGAAGGACATGAGTAAAGTGAGATGCTTTGTGTGTAATAAGAGGGGTCACTATGCCTTTTAGTGTCCAATAAGAAGGAAAGTAAGAAGGGTGTTGCAACATCAACTAAGGTGGATGAGTTTTCCACCAAGTTTGATACAAAGTTCGCTTTAGTGGTGAGTCTAGCCACTAGTGTTGTAGAGTAGCAGACTCCTAAGCAGGGAAGTGCACTACAAGATTCAAGATTTTAGGAGGTGTACAAGGATCGGGAGGATCATCAACTTCTGGAGTGATGAGGAACACCTTCCTCGGTAAGAAGGAGTGTTGAGAAAAAAAGGGTACCAAGGAGTTGTTTCCTAGTGCTTTTTGCCTTTATCCTAGGAAAACACATGAGACACCTTTTTAGTAAGTGACTTTATGAGTTATTAAAGTCATGTGACTTTTAGTCACTTTATAAAGTTCAAAAAGTACTTAGTACTTTATTATATTAAAGTTACTTTATGTTTTTAAAGTGACTTTATGAGAAAAAATAAATGTTACAACTTAAAGTTATAAAGTGACTAGGGAGGCTCATTAATGAAGGGGGAGACATGAAAAGGGGGTCAATGGGAGATTAGATATGCACCCTTGATCAAGGAGAATTGAGTTCTAATCTCGGCCCTTGATCTTAGGAATAGGGTTTCTCCTTCTTATGAGAGACTAAAAGGGGGAAAAGGCAAGGGAGAACTCATTCATTCTTCAAGTGTAGAGTTGGAGAAGAGGAGAGGAGGAGGTTGAGATAACAAGGAGGCTGAGATAACTTCAAGAGGAGGTAGAGATAGCCTCACAAGAAGGTTGAGATAGCAGGAGGTTGAGATAACCTCTAGAGGAGGATAAGATAGCTTCAAGAAGAGGCAGAGGTAGCTTCATAAGGAGGTTGAGATAGCTTCTGTTGAGGAGAAGAGGAAGAGATTTTGCCGAAGAAAAAAGGGGCTGAGATAGCCATTTGAAGGAGAGACCTACAACAACTTGGAGAGATTCTACAACACACAAATCAAGGAGGTTTAGACCATCAATAGGCTGAGTTACAAGCTAGAAGAGAGGCACGAATTCTGAGAAAGAATAGGCAGAGTTTCCATCGCAGTTTCCAGGATTGGAGAGAAGCACGCAACCCAAGATAAAGGCTGAGTTCCAACACAAGTTTCTAGGCAGTGAAGGCAGGCAAATAGGCCCGAAAATCAAGGGGCTGAAGTGTATATTCAACGTAGAAATCAAGGGAAGTACAGGCTCTAGTCTCAAGGGTTTGAGGCATGTATTTTCAAGACTTAAAGTGTTGTTTGAGGGCATAAAATTCAAGGTAGATAGAGCATTAAATGTCTGACTTGTGGTACGCAATTTGAGGAGAGATTCCTCATATGGTAGCGTTGAAATCAAGGGTATAAATTGCTGAGCAAAGGCATAAATTTTGGGGTTTGAAATTCTGTACTGTTGAGAAATCTAGGGCAGAAAGATGAAATGATTTCTCTAGTAATGATAATTGCTTGTGAAGACTTTTTACTTTTCTTAATTAGGTTCTTCTTGACTTGATTATTATTATGTGTTCTTTTTCATCAAACAACTACCAAATCATAAAGAACAATGAGACAAAGGACACAAGATATAGGCTATCAGCCAGGGCCAAAACCTCTCCAAGCTTGAGAGGAAAACCCACCAATTTCTTCTTCTTATAGAATCTTTGATTGAGTAATTCCAAGACCAAGACCCTTGACCTAAAAACCTCTCCAAGACCAAGTCACAAAGCTTCCTTGAAACAATTCTTCTTCCTCAAGTCAATGCTAGTCAAACTGATTGTTTCACCACAAATTTCGGCTTCTCTTCAGATTTCGGCCTATTGTCACAGGGCTGCAATTTTCGGCCTTTTCAGAAACCCTACCGTGTGAGGGATAAACAATAATTTATCCCTTGATTTCCTTCTCGCTTGGATAATGTCTCCTTCTTTAGCCATTTAGCTTGAAGGATGACTTGATTTCCTCTTTGATTAGGGCTGCTAGAATGATTGTGATAGCTCGACTTATTCTGCAACAGGTAATACCAATCCTCCTCGCACGTGTGAGAGATATTTACCCAAAACAGACCCAAAAACACTTCGACTTCTTCTTCTCCTTTCTTTGCTGGATGAGAGGCTTTTGTTCTAGTGTTTCTCACACTTCTTCTTGTATTTTCAGATGATTGAATGAATGTCTTTGCAAGTGAGGCCGAGTCCTCCATTATATAGTGATTTGTCCATGCAAAATAAGCCGACTTGTGCTTATGTCTAGGCTGATATCTCCTTCTAGAACGATCTATAGCTTCTTTGGAAGGTTGACATGATTGTGTACTTGTGACGAGGTCTTGGAGGGTTTATGTCTCTTATAATGACTCAAATAAATTCTCTTTTACAATATGTAACATCGCCAAATGGGTCTTCAATACATGACCATGACTCAATTGACTTTATGACTCAATGATCAATCCTAAGAGCTCACAATGGGAGCTTGACCTAAAAATAAATTTTCTTTGAGCATGAAACCCATGTCTCAAGATCAATAATAATAAATTTATTTTTCTCATTTCATTAAATACATAAAATCATGATTACACATGTCATTATGAAGGCCGAACCTAGTTACATATTTCAACACTCCCTTCCCTCTTAACTAGGGAGGTATTCATAATCCATACAAGGTACTTAGACATTCTCAATTTGAAGAATTCTCATAAGAAGAGTTGGATTGGTAACCCATCTATATAACATCATGTCATCCAACATTGTTACATAACAAGGCCTTGACTAACAACTCTATCTCTCTACAAGATTAGAGCACAATGCTGGCAATACCAATGATTTACAGACACCTTCATCATTGTCTCTCTCAGAACATATCCCACCTAGGTTCTCTCAAAGTATGTTCCACTAGGACTATTCTTATCTTGGATTCTCAATCCTCCAAGAATATGGGTCCTCTACGGCTACTCCTAGCTTGGATGCCCTACCACATCCTCAAAAAGTATCAGATGCCAGATGCTTACCCAATCGTCCATTCTATATTCGTATGTGAAGACAAGAATGATGTGTTTATCTCTCCCTGTCAATTAGGGAGGCTATGATCATTCCAGTGAAGGAATTTACCCATTCCCATAAAAGAAGTATGCCCAAGGTCCCTCTTAATCTGGGACTTGACCAAGCTCCCTCTTGACTAGGGACTTGCTTCAAACAACTCTTTAGGTGGAGATCATGGGACATCCAGCTGCTTGAAGAGCTCATCCTTTCGATGTCATGAACTTCTACTCCTTTATTCAGGAGTCTTCATCTTTTTGGGACTTCTTCGTAGGGCATCGACCATCCATCACTTTCATGAATCATGTCATTCATGTCGTCCTTTCTTTCATTGGAAAGTGATCCATTGTCTGTATTTGGCCTTTCCTTCATACCTTGGTACCTTCTTTGCATCATGTTCCCTTCATGATCTTTCATCCTACCACATGAGTGTCAGTTGTAGATGACATCTGTAGCTCTTCCTTTGGTAGCCCTACATTAGCCCATCCAAATATTGTTTAAAAATAAAAAATGAACATTAAATTAAAAATACCTTTGTGATGGTCTTTCATCATGACATCTCCTTGTTTGCATTAGCATCCTGCACATATATTGACACATCTCCAAAAATATATACAACGTCAAGGGTCTCTTTCTTGTTCAGACTTTATCAGGATCTTCATATGGAGATATCATAGTCAAATCTTTTAGTCCTTGGATGTTGATTGCGTTCTTCATAGTTGCATTTTTCATAATCTCTTCCTTTCTTTATTCACACATTTCCTCCCAAGAACTCCCAATCATAGCTCCTTCAACTTTGTCAACCACCTCATATTTCATATGAGGACATATTATGTTGATTTCATCTAGTCAATGTGTGAACCAACGTTGCACGAAGCGGGGATGCGGAAGCATCATTTCCCAAAAATCTAGGAAGCGAAGCCTCTACTATCTATATATATATATTATATTTTTTTGCATTTATATTTAAAAAACATCCAAAATACGAAATTAGTTGTAGAAGATATGAAAACATGTATATTTTTACATAAATCAAGATAGATATGGCATCCATTGTACATCAATGATTATTTATTCTAGCATCAACCATCCAGAGTCTAGATTCCTCCTCTTGTCTAGCCTTTGCCTCTACTTCAATTTTATAGGGATATTAGTCAACATTGTCTAATTTTGATCAAACAACTTAATCCAAGCCTTATAATATGGTAGAGAGAGCTTAACATGCTGATCAATGATTTTGACTTGAGTGAAGGGTACATAATTGCTAAGGCCATGACAAAGGAGTTCAACAATCAACAACACTAGCACTGGGGTACATATAGGGCTTGGTGCTCTTGATTAAATGCCAATCACATGCCCTCATACATGATATAATCAAATGAAACGCCACAATCCCATTGATCCTGAAAACTGTTAACTCTGCTAAATTTTGAATGGGATATGAAATTCTATTTTCTCCATACAAAGTCTGATGAGGTTGGAACCACTATGAAGCATCCTGAGTCATTTCATGGTAATGTCAAAAATTTACATTAGGGAGAATCTAGGAAGCGTCTAGGGAGCGTCAAGGGGCACCTTGGGAGTGTTTGGAAAGTGTAGTTCCTCACATAACAGTTCGAAAAAAAAAAAAAAAAAAAAAAAGAAAAAGAAAAAAAGAAAAAAAAAAGCCCTGTGGAACCTAGTGAACTGTCCACCTTCTCTCAGATCTGCTCGTGATCCGCGATGGATACACACCCGAACCTCCACAGATCCGTATCTGATCCTTTCCGGATACGCGTAACATTCAACAAGGATCGTGGATCAGGCCCCCACGGATCCAATTTTCTAGGAATTGCCAAAAAAGATGGAATTGCGGATCCGATTTTCGGATCTGTGGTTTCACCAAAGGATTGGTGGCAGATCCGTACGGGACGCGGTTCTGCCTCCAGATCCTTGGGGGGGGGACGATTCCTGCAACACTGGTGTCAACCATGCCTTCTTACATCCTTTAAAAGGAGGAGATCCTTTCTTTTGATCATGCTCTTGGGGTAGAGCACTCATTCATGATATCTACAACCATACGACATGACTCTATTTTATCAAATACAAGCATACATACCCCATCTCTTTCTTTTGTTCATCTAGACTTTCTTTGGCAACTTCCTTGATTGAAAGAACTTCAATCCCTTGACCTGCTTCACTTCTTTTTACATCATATCATCATCCCGTGAATCCCATACAAGTTGGAATTCTTGGCAGGACACTTGCTTCTTCCCGTAGGTGAACCTTCCAATGAAGATTCCAATGGAGGATCTTGATCATTCTCATCCTGCAAATGCTCCTTTTGAATGATGTATGATGAGCTCTATACTAGATGACTTTCTTCTATCCACAAGTACTACTTATGCTTCCAATGAGGTTATTGAGAGCTACTTCCTTCTATTGCTATAAATTTTTACTTTAGCTATCTTTGAAGCTTCTTATGATGATGTCATGAGCTCTTGCTTCAATCATATGCTTTCTTAATGCCATTTCCTAACATGATGCATCCTATCATGCTTGTAATGTTTCCTACCATGATAGCTTATACCTTACAACAGAAAACTTGAGAACAAAAATTTGAAAAGAACTAGGTGAGAAAGACTATCTCAATCATAGTAGAGATCTTTTACTTTCTCTTTCTTGGATTTCTTCCTTTTAGCTTACTCCACTTCTTCAGTGACATGGGCTTCTTCCCTTCCTCTTTTGTTGTTGTCCTTCTTGAGTTTTGGACAATCTCTCTTGTAGTGCCCATATACATGACAACCATATCATTGAACCTTTGACATGTTCTTCTTTTTCCGAGGACTAAGCTTCCCAAACTTCCCTTTTCTTCTAGTCATGGCAACAAATGTTTGAACCTGCTCACTTGATCCTTCATCACTTTTTGCCTTCAACCTATTTTCTTCTATCTTGCATAGAAACCACAAATTATTGAATGGGATAGCTTTCTTCTCCTCACAGGCATTTGATACAAGGTTACCTTGTTCATCAGTTAGTGCATTTAGAACAATGGTGATCATATCTTTATCAACTATTGTCTCCTCTAGATCTTGAAGTTGATTCCTTATTTGAGATGCTTTTGTGAGACATGTAGATATCCCTTCATCTTTTGATGCTTTCAATTTGTATAGTTCAGATCTTAGTGATATGATTTTTCCTGACATGCTTTTAGAAAATAGCTCTACTAGATTGTCATATATCCCTTTTTATGTCTCCAACTTTGCTATATAGGGGATGAGGGAGTCCTTGATGGACTCTATAAGAATCCTTTGAGCCTTTAGATCCTTTTTCATATAATTAGATAGTGCTTGCCCTTCATATGGTTTGGAGACCTTGCCATTGACATGATCAATAACTTCGTTTTCCTTGAGGACTAAGTCTTTCCTCTTTTTCCACCCAACCAACTTGTTGTTCTCCTTGCAAAATGAAGTCATTTTACTAGATTTAATTATAGAAATAAAAATATTTACTTGTCAAGTGAAGATGAACTCTTCAACTTGATGCCTTTGTTGACTATGATTGATGATGACTTCTTGATGATGCCTTGATGCTTCTTGGATGATCTTCTTCAACGATAAGGATTTTCTTTTGAGATGAAATGCTTACTTCAATGAGAGGGATTGCCTTGATATCTTTGATGATGACAACGCCTTTGATCTAGCTTCCCTTGGATGAGTAGTCTTCAAGATGCTTCAAATCGAAGTCCTTCCTTTCTTGAGTAGAGATAAGGTTTTTGAGGTCTCCTTCTTTGAGGTGATGATTGAGTGCGGATCCCAAAAATGTTTCAAGAGTAGATGCCTTCTTTGATTGAACTAGGGTTTTGACTTTCTTTAAGATGATGATGTGATCCTTGACTTCGTGATGTCTTAGAGATGAGAGAGTCTTCTTGATGCTCTCATGCCCTTGATACCTTTCTAGAACTTCGGTCCTTGAGTGCTTGAGTGTCCCTTATTGAGCCGCCCTTCCTTGATTTGTCACCTTAGCTCTGATACCATGTTGAGAAATCTAGGGCAGAGAGATGAAATGATTTCTCTAGTAATGATAACTGCTTGTGAAGACTTTTTACTTTTCTTAATTAGGTTCTTCTTGACTTGATTATTATTATGTGTTACTTTCCATCAAACAACTACCAAATCATAAAGAACAATGAGGCAAAGGACACAAGATATAGGCTATCAGCAAGGGCCAAAACCTCTCCAAGCTTGAGAGGAAAACCCAACAAATTCTTCTTCTTATAGGATCTTTGATTGAGTAATTCCAAGAACAAGACCTTTGACCTTAGAACCTCTCCAAGACCAAGTCACAAAACTTCCTTGAAACAATTCTTCTTCCTCAAGTCAATGCTAGTCAAACTGATTGTTTCACCACATATTTCGACTTCTCTTCAGATTTCGGCCTATTGTCACAGGCCTGCAATTTTTGGCCTTTTTAGAAACACTAGTTGCAACATGTGTGAGGGATAAACAACGATTTATCCCTTGATTTCCTTCTCACTTGGATAGTGTCTCTTTCTTTAGCAATTCAGCTTGAACGATGGCTTGATTTCCTCTTTGATTAGGGCTTCTAGGATGATTGTGATAGCTCGACTTCTTTTGCAACAAGTACTACCAATCCTCCTTGCACGTGTGAGAGATATTTACCCAAAACATACCCAAAAACACTTAAGCTTCTTCTTCTGCTTTCTTCGCTAGATGAGAGGCTTTTGTTCTAGTGTTTCTCACACTTCTTGTATTTTCAGATGCTTGAATGAATGTCTTTGCAAGTGAGGTCGAGCCCTCCTTTATATAGTGATCTTTCCATGCAAAATAAGCCGACTTGTGCTTGTGTCTAAGCCAACATCTCCTTCTAGAACGATTTATAGCTTCTTTGGAAGGCCGACATGATTGTGTACTTGTGACGAGGTCTTGGAGGGTTTATGTCTCTTATAATGACTCAAATAAATTCTCTTTTACCCCCAAATGGGTCTTCAATACATGACCATGACTCAGTTGACTTTATGACTCAATGATCAATCGTAAGAGCTCACAATGGGAGCTTAACCTAAAAATAAATTTTCCTTGAGCAGGAAATCCATGTCTCAAGATCAATAATAATAAATTTATTTTTCTCATTTCATTAAATACATAAAATCATGATTACACATGTCATTATGAGGAGCGAACCTAGTTACATATTTCAACATGTACAGTGGCATCATTTCTAAGAGTAAAGATTGTTAAAGTGGCATGTAGTTTGAGGGTCAAGGAGCTGACTGTGGGACGAGTTTCAAGGCAGTCAAAGGTCCAAAATCGTGACACAAATTTCTCGAATTGTGGCATGAGGTTCTAGGAGGATTGTGCACAAACTTCAAGGGAGAAATAAGTACTTGAAGTATATTTAATGATGTGTATTAATTCTCTGAAATATGCAATACAAATTCTCTTCTACACTGGTTTTCCCCTTGTGGGTTTTTCCAGGGTTAGAGATTGACCAAAACCAAGTGTTCATTTTATGTGCGTGCTTGCTAAATTTTTCTTATCAGTTGTAAGTGTAAAAAGTGAAGTAGTGGTAGAGTAGCAGTGTTTCTCTTGCAATTAGCATTCAAGTTATATATGCAATGAATTATGGGGTTGGGCATTAAACTTCTATGCAAAACAAATTGAAACTAGGGTGGGCTACAATAACCTTAAATTTTCTACAAGATGTTAGAACTGTAAATTGTAGTTTTCTCATTAAGTCACTCGACATCATCAAAATCAAAATGTATTACATAGATACCAAGTTTTTAATACAATAGGTGGGAATGTAAACAGACAATACAAAATAGGGTAGATACTAGAACTATAGATGATCAAACACACATGAAATTAGAATTTTCAATACACATATTTCATAAAATAAAAGTTTCAAACTTAGAAGTTAGAATCATAAATTGCAGTTTTCTCGTTATGTCATCAAAATCAAAATGTATTAAATAGATACCGAGTCAATGATATTGGTTGACCCCAAAAATGTGAATTGGACCAGAACCCAAAAAACATGACCAAAGAACCAATCAACCAAAAAATATATAAAATATTGAAAAAAAATCCATATATATTCATGTGCATCAATATGAATCCAAACCATTTATACACATATGCAATGTTTCTCATTTATATCACAAGTAAAAGTGCATATAACCAAAATAACACTTAGTGCAATACATCTCTAACCAAAATACATCAACAAACAGGCTCTAAATGGCCTCTAGAGTCCAAAAATGAGCATAGTATTGCTAACGACTATCATTAGAATCATTAGAATCCTCATCCTTACCATCATCATCCTTAGAGTAAACTCTATAGTGGGATTTCGACTTGATTCCCCTAGTGTTGAAGGAACTGATACCTCCCTGTAGAAGTGATACTCCACAAAAAGATGATTTTTAAATAAAACTTTGAGTTCCGTGGGTCCTTAGGTGCATTGTATAGTGTTGTACACAATTTATTGGTTAGGTGGAAAAAGTTGATTTGGTACCAAATTGGCCTAAAATGGTTTAGAGCAGTCGGTTGGACCATTTTTGCCTCCAAATCAATTAGACTAGGCAATTCCTTCGGTTGTGGTCTAGTTCTAATAATATTGGGTGTGACAAATAAGCTTTAAGTAGACCTTGCTCAAGAGTGAAGGACTCCCTAATGTATAAGTTAAGGTATTGCTAATAAGAGTATATGAAGAATGTTGATAAGCACTAGTTTGAATCCTTGTAAAGACAGTTAAATCTCCATCTAATCTCTTAGTAGACAATCACAAGATATCTTAGGATAAAGTGCTCCTTAGTCTTATCCTCAATAAGAGAACAAAGTTTGTAGATCATGTTCGCTATGGGAAGATGGCGATTTGTCTTAATCGTCCATTGGTTTGAGCACATTAGAAATTAGTTGAGTTGGAAGCACAACCGATGTATTAGATGGAACTAAGCGATCGAACAATAAGGTTGCGATGATCTACAAGAAACTTCAACTATCTCACTATCTTTAGTTTCAACTTGCAAATTAAAGGTCCAGATGACTTAGACCAAAAGACCTATGTGAAGCTCCTTCAATTACCTCCCTTGATTGTGGCAATAATTTCTTTCTTTGGGGGGTTGAGGTGGGGAGGGGCTTAAAGAGAGATTGAGTAGGGAGAGTGGGAGGTAGTCAATTATACAATCTCCTTAAGAAATGACACTGGACCAACACGGATGCCAACTCACTTGACCAACAGATGCGTCTTTCTAAATAGTAGTGTTAGGCAGGGGTATCTCTCTCACCCCAAGTAGGAGCTAGCCATTTATCATACTTTATGGATATAGGTGATGACCCTGATGGCTGTCTCATGGTGAATGGGTTATAGTTTGTTTGCACTAAATAAGATGTTGGAGTATGATAGTTTGGACCCTCTTGAAGCAAGGCCACTTTGTATGTTTGAGCTTGGGGCCCCAAGTCTAAGATTCATATGAGATAGTGGGGCCAACGAAGGCTTTGAATATCTTCATCTTTGATGGAATGTGGTGGAAATGAATTTGAAAACATTGTCTTTTTGATAGGGCTAGTGAGGCAAACCCTTTACAATCTTGTGGTTGGCTTAAGAGCTTCATGCTATTGCTGGGACCTATGAAGAGAATCCCTTGATAAATGTAAGTGGTGATCTCCACATGCTATTCTTGGAAGGAAAAATGATATCTATAAGGGGCCTTGATTGTATCGAGAACCACATTCTTGCTTTCTCAATATTCATTTTAAAATGCCAAAGTACAATGAACTAACCCAATGCTTACAATTCACCTTTGTAACCCCTTGGGAGTGAAGGTCAACAAGATCATGTCATTTGCAAGTAGGAGTGAGATAAGGACTCGAGGAAGTGGACTCCTTGATGGGCTATTCTAGTTCACCAATGGAGACCATGAAGAGAGTGGGGAAAGGACACCACTATTTGACCCACTAGTATCCTTGCTTCTATTAGAGAATCCGTGAGATGTGTGAAATCAGCCCACAACAATCTTGTAAAGCCTTAGTACTATAGACACTAGGAGATTGAGTATCTCTAGGATATGAAGTTGCTTCATGAATAAGTGCCCGCCCACATATAGTATTTAAGGCCTTCCAAAAGTTTAAAAGCAACAACAAACCTTTAACAACGTTTGTGTAGCCTCGATGATATCTTGTAGAGTGACTATGTGATCCATTGACTGGTCATTTGTCCTAAATCCAACTTGGGTTCTAGTCCTCCACCCATGCCTCCAAACTAGTGGTATAGGTTAAGATCAAGGGTTGTGAGATAAAGTTTTGCAAAGGTATGGTTGATCATGTTGGTCTTGTGGATATTGGGGTCTAAGGTGTCGCGAGACTTGTGTATAGGGTGAATGATATGCTAAGATCAAGAAGGGGTAAATCTAGAACAAACACTTCGTTGAAATGGGTGGCCCACGGGTGCAGTAGAGGTCCGATCTCATGTTTGAGTATTTGGATAGAAGATATTCGAGTTTGGCTTATTTTGCTAGTGTTAAGCTTATGGATGGCTCCTTAGATTGTAGTTAGAGTGAAGTAAGACAAGAGGGTGGGGAGACTTGAAGGGGTGGGTGATCTAGGACATCAAGAGGGAGGAGGTGTGGGACCACTAGGTGTGTGGGGGATGAATTGAATTGGAAATTCTAGTGATACTTCAGTCTGGTTTGTTACAAGTCAACTATGAGAACAATTATTACAGTTGGATCAATAATCAACATACAAAAATAGGAAGGCAAGTAGTGTAGCTCCCTTTATCAACTTCAAGTGATTAGAGTTAAGCACAACGCATTAAACATTTTTACGATTAAAAACAAAATGTGCATTATGTCCAAAAATAGTTGATCAAAAAGCATCGTAGATATTTTATGTCAAATCCATGCGGTCCAAGATAAACATCTTGTATTAAACATGCAGGTTCTTTTGGGATTTCTAGGGTTGATGGTATCTATTTTGAGTTTGACACTTATCTTTGTACCTTTTAACAGTCCCATTGGCCATTTATGGCCATCAATGGACGATTGTGCTATTTTAGATTTAACCCCGGGACAAAAATGTCTTACCATGCTATGGAAGTCTTGTTCAACCAAGAAGCCACAAGTGAGGGGTATTTATATTACCAAAGTTGCATAGATGCTACCAAAATTGGACAGGTTCTAGGGTTGTACTAGTTTAGTTGAAGGATTTGAACATATAATGGCCAACTTTGTATTGAACCGACCATAAATGGCAAAACAACTGTTTTTTTATGGAACCATACAACAATCAATGGGGATAAAAAATTCAAATAAAAAAAAATCAATAAAGTCTCGGATAGCAGAGTTTGGTAATGAAGACTTATCTTGGATGGACTTGGACCCAATTTTATAGCTTAGGGGATTTGAAGATTGTTTTACTGGTACCTCCAATGCTAGGGGCATCATGTCAAAATCTCATTTTTGAGTCTAGTCATGTTAAGGATGTAGATGATGAGAATTCAAAAGATTCTCTCATATGATTAGATTGTAGAGGCTAGAGTTCAAACTATAGTATTAGTTAGTACCTATGTAATCGGATTCGTCCTAAAGAGGCTACGTGTTGCAAATCCAGCGAATCCGACACGATTCGTACAGATTCGTGTCCGGATATCATGACACGTCATGTCCGATTGAGACACGATCGAATTCGGATCGTGTCTCAATTAGACACTACGTGTCATGATTTTTGGACATGAATCCGACAAAACAGTGGCCCGCGCAGCTTTTTAAGAGGGCCTTCCTCATTTATTTTTGCACATTCACTCATTTACTTCGATGCGAGTTTGCTGTGGGTGTTTGAGAGCAAGGAGCAAAGGGCGTGGGAGCATTTTCAAGGAGATTCAAGCAACAAGTAAGTGCATTTTCTCTCTAATATTTTTGCATTTTTATTACAACAGTGTGCAAGTTCATTTCTTTTACAAATTTGTGCATTTTTTGTTTATTTTTTACAGTATTCATGGCTCAATCAAGGGCAACAGGGAAGGGGAAAAGGAAGGGGAAGAATGTCCCCATTGGAGATGCCCCTCCTCTCCCAATTTCATCAGAGTCTACTGCAAGTAATGTTGAGGGAAGACTTCCTCCTCAATGTAACATTGACAAATATCCCTTGTGGAAATATGTCACAAGAGAGCAAGGGCCAAGCAGCAAGGTGAAGGGAGGAGGCAATGTGAGTTGGAAATGCAGCTATTGCCACAATACTTTCACGAGCACATATTTCCGTGTGAAAGGTCATTTGTTGGCTTTACCAGGTTGTGGGATTGGAGCTTGTACAAAGGTGCCTTTATCAAAGAGGAAAGAAATGGAAAGAGAGTCCAATGTTGGTATGGCAAATGTGGCTGCAAAATTAAAAAAAGCCAAGAATGATGACCCCCTTCCATTCTTGAGGAAAGGCAACAACAAATTCCCATTTGAGAGTTCTAGTGGGGGACAAGTAGCAAAAAGAAAGGCAATTTCACTTGGTCCAATGGACAAGATTTTTCAGAAGGAGAAAAGGGAAGAGCTTGATCTCACCATTGCCTTTTTTTCTATCAAAACTCCATACCCTTCAATGTTGCATGCTCACCTCTATTTATTGAGATGTGCCGAGCTTTAACTCAAGGGACTCCATCAGGGTATGTGCCTCCTGGGTCAGAGAAGCTTAGAACCACGTTATTGACGAAGGCAAAAAAATAGGTGGAAAAAATGCTTGAGTCGAGTAAAGCATCATGGCCAACATCTGGGGTTAGCATTGTTTCTGATGGATGGACAAATCCAGCATGACACCCACTCATCAACTTCATGGTGTCTTCCTTGAATGGTCCAGTTTTCTTGAATGCAGTGGATGCACTTGGACAATACAAGGATGCACAATATACGAGTGAGTTGTTTATTAAAGTTATTGAAGATGTAGGTGTTGATTCTTATGTGCAAATCATCATAGATAATGCACCTATTTGCAAGGCTGTTGGCATGATTGTGGAAATTAAATATCCACAAGTGTTTTGGACACCTTGCATTGTCCATTCATTGAACTTATCATTGAAATATATTGCTTCTGATGTGCTTTGGATTGGTAACATTATTGAGGATGCACGACATATCCGTAACTTTGTATAAAACCATACAAATGGCCTCACTATCTACAAGGAGTACAACAATCTATCATTGTTGAAGATTGCGATACACGGTTTGCCTCTTCATTCATCATGTTGAAGAGGTTGAGGGAGGTCAATACCGCTCTTGGGGCCATGGTTATTTCAAAGTTTTGGTCTTTTTGGAGAAAGACAGATCAGGTAGCCTCTAAAAGAGTGAAGGACACAATGTTAGATGATGCTTGGTGGGAGAGGGTAGATCTAGTTATTCAGATCATGGACCCTATCATTTCCTTGCTTCGATTTGCAGATACAGACCAACCCATCCAAGGAGAGGTTTATGAGGGATGGGATTCCATGATTGAGTCTGTGAGGAGCATTATTTTACAGAGTGAGTGCCCCAAGTATGAGACATCATCAGAGGCCTTCTTCACCACTATATAGGATATTCTTGTTAGCAGATGGGACAAGAATTGCACACCTTTACATTATTTGGCTCACTCATTGAACCCAAAGTACTACAACCATGAGTGGTTGAATGGTGGACCTTCTCGCAGATTCCCTCCTCACATGGATGGTGAAATCTCACAGGGGAGGAAAGATGCATTTAGGCGGGTTTTTCAAGATCGATCATCCCTTGATGAGGTGGAGGATGCCTTTGCATAGTTTTCCATTGGCACTGGTCAATTTGCAAGATATGACCTGATTAGAGACAGGGGGACTAAGAAGCCCTATTCTTGGTGGGCAAATCATGGGGCAATAAGCCCTCCTCGCCCTCCTCTACAACAGTTAGCCATGAGGCTCCTCTCTCAGGTGACTTCATCCTCTTGTTGTGAAAGGAATTGGAGTACATATGGGAATTTGTATAGTGTCAAGAAGAGCAGGCTTGAGTAGTCAAGGGCAGAGACAATGGTGTATGTGCACACCAACCTTCGTCTTATTTACAGGCAGAGGGATGAGTGGTTGAAGGGAAAGACAAAGATGTGGGATCTCTTTCCTGATGATATGGGTCTAGACAACAGTGTTGAGTTGGCATTGGCCAACTTGGATCTCAATGATCCAGTGCTAGAGCCTGTCAGATTTGATGATGGTGATATTGTAGAGGGGTCATCCTCCACACCAACGGATGTAGAGATGACTTTGGATACAAAGGAGGAGGATGCAACAGGGGAGAGCAGTGGTATTGGTGACCATGATGATTAGGACAATGACGCTGATTTTGATGATGAATAGGAGGATTGATGACTCATGAGTCATGAACTACCTACTTCCTTGAGGCTTGTATACTTGTAGTTGTTTTGTATTTGCTATTTGATATTTCTATTTGCCATTGGCACTGCACTACCTATGTAACACATTTTGATTATGATGACTTAATGAGAAAACTACAGTTGTCAGTGTCTTTATCTTACTATCTTGTCTTTCTCCTATCGGATCATTGATGAATTGAATATGTATTATGAATAATGATTTATCATTTATGTCACAATTGTATTTGTATGTATTATGTACTATGCATAATGTTACTTTGTAAATAGTAAAACTTACATGTAGATGAAGATTTATACTTGAAATCAATGAATTTGTATCATGAATGAGAATGTGTAAGAAATATCTAATTTTTAATATATATATATATTTTGTTATTTTTAATAAAATAATATATAATGTATTTGAACTTGCCCTGTTCTGGGGGGTCAACGTGTCCGTATCCGACACTCTAATCCTTGTATCCGTCGAATCCCGAATCCACGTGTCAGGTCAATTAGGTTAGTACTATGCTTATTTCAGGACTCTAGAGGCTATTTAGAGTGTCTTTATTGATGTATTTTGGTTTAAAAATGGATTTCACTTGGCACTATTTTGGTTACATGCACCCTAACTTGTTATATACATGAGAATCTTTGCATATTTTGTGTATAATGGTTTGGATTCACATGGATATAGATGAGTGTATGTATATGTTGAGATTTGGTAGCTTGAGAGGTAATCCAAGCTCTAGGGTTTGGCGTTTGGAGGTTGGAGCACCATAAAAGCACTTTGTGGGCTTTGCACCCAAGCTGGTGGGTACGGAACCATGAGGCATTTCGATGATTTGACACTTGGAGGTGTTAGAGGACTCTTAGAGGAGAAAGGGGCAGTGAAAATCATCGAAATCCGAGTTGTCTATCTTGAGATATTAATTTTTGAAGTTGCTGGTGGGTTTTTGTCACACGAAAGTCAGGTTGGCTTGCTTATTTTGTGTGTCACAAGACTTGTTGGAGCACAACACATGGAGCCCTTGTGTTTAGTATAAATACAAGGTGTGTTTGAGCTCATTTGACACATCCTAAGTGCAACATTTCATAGTAAATCAACTTCTGAGGTAGCTGCAATTCTAGGAGAAGGGGACGAGTGCATTTGGGGACTGTTTGTGGTCTTTTTGAAGTGTCATGGCAGGTTCGAATGGGAGCGGAGGTAGGCTGCAACCTCAAGTGACAAGTCTGGGCTGTTTTGAGTAATGTTTGGTGGCTGTTTGTTCCATTTTAAGGGTGCTGTAGGTCTGGGTATGCAATTTGAGGAGGTCTGCAGCCCTAGATCACATTTGTGAGGAGCCATAGGTCTGTTTGGAGGGCTAGAAACAACCCAGAACTCAAGCACATAGAAGCAACACTCAAGAGGAAGGCAACCACAACTGTTAGGAGGCAGTTTGGAGTAGTTTGAGTGGGTTGATGTGGAATGTCATGTTGCCCTAACCAGTCAGCCTAACCTACAACAGTGTGACACCAAATTTGAGGTATGTTGTTGTTGATTTTATGTTGAAATGGTTGCTAGGTGGATGAGGTCCTAGAAGAGGACAAGTTGTTTGGATGGTATTGGGCATTTGAGGACTGTTGGAGGGCAGCATGAAAGTGCCCGATTTGCAGCCCTAAGTGCAAACCTTAGGATGGACTCTAAGTGCTGCTAGGAGTGGCACTTGTTGGAGCTCAGGTTTGGCCAGCCAGAGGAGCAGTTTGACAACCTGTGTTCTTTGTTGGAGAAATGACATTCGATGATGATAAGTGGCAACCCTCTTGCCTTATGTTAGTCTTCATTGGAGCAACGCAGGAAGGCTATAGTAAGTCCCAAAAGAGCTGAGGAGCAACAGTGGGTAGAAGTCTCGAAGTGTTGTTGCCTTGAAGGATGAAGGAGCAACTAGTGAGTGTGAAAACCCTATGTGTTGATGATAGATGGACTTATGATTAGCTAGAGGTTAGATTGTGGAGACCGAGTTCAGTGGCCTAAAGGAATTGGTGCATTGATAGAGGCAATGTTGCAGAATGAAAGTGAAGGACCTACAATGTACAAGATACAACAAAGAAGATGTTATCGTGCACTACATCAGCTAGATCGCCAGTGTATCTTGTATTTTGTATTCTTGTACTAGTGGATATTGGAGGGCCATTATCCCTGGTACGGGAGCCCTAGATTGTTGTATTATTCAGTTTGATTAATATAAAGAAGTTGGTTTATTGTACATAGTGTAAAAAGTTGTGTATATCTTGTGCACTAGTAGATCTATTGCTGTTTTATATTGCGCTGTGCAAAGTAGACTTGTTGTGATACTTGGTTTGGTAACGTGAGTGATTTAAGATTCTTTCCTAGACACCATAATCGTGGAAAAATAACATGGTATCAGAGCTACTTTGAAGGGACAATGAATCAGAGTGTGTACAATGAAGTACAACCTAAGAGGGAGTTGGTGACACTGTAGGTGAAGGGATCACTAGAATGTTGAAGTTGCTGGTTGGTCTCCAGTATGACGATAGGTTGGAAGGGCTGTCCAATGATAGTCCATGGAAGGAAAGGATCAAGTTGGTCTAGCAGGTCAAGAGGATTTGGGAATTCGCCGAGAAAGCAATCAAGAAGCCAACTGACCCTAAGGAGTTGGTTGATCATCCTAGATGGTGTGAATGACTCCTTAATACCTCATTTGTCCGGGAAGAACACTGCACATGAGATGTGGGTAGCTCTTCAGAATTTGTTCTAGAATAAGAATGAGAACCAAGTATTGGTATTAGAGGATATGTTGAAGCCTACCAAGATGATACAGGGTGAAGGGGTGACTTCATATCTAATGAGGTTGTCTCAGGTTCGAGATGAGCGTGCTGCCATTGGTGTGACGATTGCAGATTCCAAGATGGTGAGGATTGCCTTGAAAGGGTTTACTCCAGAGTGGAAGTCATTCATCAAGGGTATTGTTGCCAGGGACAAGTTACCACACTGGAATAGGCTGTGGGACGACTTCATTCAAGAAGAGTTGCGAGATGAGGATCTTCACTTGAAGAAGAGGGCTTCTGATGATGACGTGGCACTTGCAACACGAATGACGGGTAAGTAGAAGAAGGACTTGAGTAAGATCAAGTGTTTCAACTTTGGTGAGATGGGACATTTTTCGATGAGATGTCCGATGAAGATGAAGGGAGATGACGAGAAGAAGAAAGGGAAGCAAGTTGTAGGTGTTGCCACTTCTCGCTGGGTACCATCGACGAGGTTACGTAGTACGTGGACAGTGGTTCGTTGAAGCATATGACAGGGTCACAGTCGGTGTTCAAGACTTTAGCTGAGTGGGACTTAGCGAGACTCGAAGTTTCACATGGTGTTGGGCAACAAGAGTCAGAAAGAGATAGGAGGATTGAGAGTTGTGCCATTCAAGATGGAGTCAGGATAGGTGATGCAAGTTTAGGACGTACTGTTTGTACTAAGACTTAGATATAGCGTGATGTTTGTCTCAGCGATCGAGTAGAAGGGGTTTGAGGTTTTGTTCCAAGATGGGAAGGCAAGACTCAGGCCCAGAGGTTCTAGCTTCGTAGGCGTCGTGATTGGAGTTAGAGAGCATGGTCTATACAGGTTGATGGGCAAGCCTATAGATCATGGGAATAAGGAGGACCATGTGCAGGTTCTAGAGAAGTAGATGCAAGTTCCCGAGAAGAAGGTCCAGGTTCTAGAGGCTTAGAGGGATTCAAGTTCTATCAGGGGTTTGCAGGTTTAGAGGGAAACTTTGCAGCCCAAAAAGAGTGCATGGTCAGTGGGGAGCAAGGGTGCTTCTACCATTGCCAAAAAAGAATCATGGAGAGAGTGGAAGACATTTCAGGAGAAGAAGAAGCAGGATGATTCCAGTGACAATGACACTTCCAAGAGAGGCGTAGTCCATGCGACAAGGATTGCTGTAGTTGTGGGCACCAGGAGTTGGGGGAGTGTTGAGAGCAGTGATAGTGATGATGACGAGCTACTTCCTAGTCTTGGAAGTACCTCCCTCACTAAGAGGGAGTGTTGAGATTTGGTAGCTTGGGAGGTACCCCAAGCCCTAGGGTTTGGAGTTTGGAGTTTGGAGGGCCACAAAAACGCTTTGTGGCTTGGAACCCAAGCTGGTGGGTGTGGAACCACGAGGCGTTTTGATGATTTGAAACTTGGAAGTGTTAGAGGACCCTTAGAGGAGAAAGGGTCAGCGAAAATCATCAAAATCCGAGTTGTCTATCTTGAGATATTAATTTTTGAAGTTTCTGGTGGGTTTTTGTGACACAAAATTCAAGGCGGATTGGTTATTTTGTGTGTCACAAGACATGTTGGAGCACACCACATGGAGCCCTTGTGTTTAGTATAAATACAAGGTGTGTTTGAGCTCATTTGACACATATCAAGTGCAACATTTCATAGTAAATCAACTTCTGAGGTAGCCGCAGCTCTAGAAGGAGGAGGCCGAGTGAGTTTGGGGACTGTTTGTGGTCTTTTGGAAGTGTTTTGGTAGGTCCGAATGGGAGCAGAGGTAGGCTGCAGCCTCAAGTGACAAGTCTGGGCTGTTTTGAGTAATGTTTGGTCGCTGTTTGTTCCATTTTTAAGGGTGCCACAGGTCTGGGTATGCAATTTGAGGAGGCGACATCCCTATATCACATTTGTGAGTAGCCGCAGGTCTGTTTGGAGGGCTAGAAACAACCCAGAACTCAAGTACATAGAAGCAACACTCAAGAGGAAGGCAGCCACAACTGTTAGGAGGCAGTTTGGAGGAGTTTGAGTGGGCTGATGTGGACTGTCATCTTGCCCTAACCAGTCAACCTAACCTACAACGGTGTGACACCAGATTTGAGGTATGTTGTTGTTGATTTTTATGTTGAAATTGTTGCTAGGTGGATGAGGTCCTAGAAGAGGACAAGCTGTTTGGATGGTATTGGGCATTTGAGGACTATTGAAGGGCAGCATGAAAGTGCTCGAGTTGCAGCCCTAAGTGCAGACCTTAGGATGGACTCTAAGGGCTGCTAGGAGTGACAGTCGTTGGAGCTCAGGTTTGGCCAGCCAGAGGAGCAGTTTGACAGCTTGTGTTCATTGTTGGAGAAGTGACATTCGATGATGACAGGTGGAAGCCCTCCTGCCCTATGCTTGTCTTCATTGGAGCAACACAGGAAGACTATAGTGGGTAGACAAGTCCCAAAAGCACTGAGGAGCAGCAGTGGCAGAAGTCTCAAAGTGTTGTTGCCTTGAAGGACGAAGGAGCAGCTAGTGACCGTGAAAACCCTATGTGTTGATGATAGATGGAGTTATGATAAGCTGGAGGGTAGATTGTGGAGACTGAGTTCAGTGGCCTAAAGGAGTTGGTGCATTGATAGAGGCATTGCTGCAGAATGGAAGCAAAGGACCCGCAGTGTACAGGATATTACAAAGAAGCTGTGATCATGCACTACATCAATTAGATTGTCAGTGTATCTTGTATTTTGTATTCTTGTACTAGTGGATATTTGAGGGCCATTATCCCTGGTACGGGAGCCCTAGACTGTTGTATTATTCAATTGGATTAATATAACGAAGTTGGGTTATTGTACATATTGTGTAAAAAGTTGTGTATATTTTGTGCACTAGTAGATTTACTGTTGTTTATATTCCACTGTGCAAAGTAGACTTGTTGTGATACTTGGTTTGGTAGTGTCAGTGATTTAAGATTCTATCCTAGACACTAGTATCGTGGAAAAACAACAATATATATATATATATATATCCAAAATTTGAATATTTTGTGTATTTTTTGGTTGACCGGTTGTGGTGTCTAGGTTTGTTCTAGTTTTGGTTCTGGGGTTGACTGGTTTGATGACTGCTCTGGTTTTGTTAACACTGCTTGCACCTGGCCCAAGCACAAGCATGTCATTGTATAGACCTGAACCTCGCTTGGTGTGATAATACCAACATGCTTTCATCGACCCAACAAGCCACCATTGGTAGGAATTTAATATTTGAATTAAATTAATGACAATCCCATTATGCATTGCAGATAATTGGTGTATACTTCTCAGGAAACTGTGAGAATGGTTTTGAAAATGTGAAGAGAATTTTCATATAAATTATATCATTTATCTATCAAGTCGCATCATTTCATTGAGATGTAGAAGGTAGTACATGTTTTAAACACAATTTATAACTTGAATCTCAATGCAGTTAAAGATTTTTCATTTCCAAACAAAAAATTCAACTAAAAATATTCAATGTTTATACTTCATAATAAATATATTTAAGGGTGAAACAAAAATCATAAATGTAAAAATGGTGGAGGGCAACATACGTTCTGATACTACATTTTGTATGATTGATGTGGTAACATGAGCACCAATTTTCATCTATTTTATATATTTAGCTTTCCCATATGACATATAACCCTGCAACCAACTTCAAATGAATTTTGTAAATTACTCTATATATTTGAGAACAAAAGGAAGATATAAATCATATGTTGATCGAATGGGTTTATATCAGTGCTACAGAAAGCTTGTAGGTCTACTCTTATTTGGGAGTTACACATTTTATTGGTATTGCAGGAGCACACTTTTGTCACTAAATTTGCCTATGTTAATCAACAATAGACTTGTAAGTCGTTTCATAACTTGAGACATGAGTTTTTTTCCTGTCCTTAAGTCGGTGAATATATTAGATTGCTTTTGTTGTGAGCTATGTAATCTTGTTCATCTTAGAGAGTGAAGCATAAAAACCGATAGCTTGTTGACTTAATATGTTAAAAATACACGAGGTATTTTAAATAATAATTTATTATATATATAAATGTATGAGTGATGAACGTTACAATGAGCACCTGCATATACCTAAGTACGCGTCCTTTCATGACTGGGCATGTCTTTTAGACATGCCTTTTCACTTAACAAATGACTTCTTAATATAATCACTAATTGATTACTTAGTATTTATATTATTTATATTTATTTATTTTGTTATGAATTATATTCATAACATAGCCCCTTTCTTCAGAAGCTTTGTCCTCAAAGCTTGTTGATGAAAAGACTTCTTAAAGACATGCCTTTTCACTTAACGAATGACTTCTTAATATAATCACTAATTGATTACTTAGTATTTATATTATTTATATTTATTTATTTTGTTATGAATTATATTCATAACATAGCCCCTTTCTTCAGAAGTTTTGTCCTCAAAGCTTGTTGATGAAAAGACTTAATCTCTTATCTGCTACGAATGTCGCGAATGTCTTCTTTACGCTTGAACACTAATACTTTCCTCCTTTGATTGCGTTATTGGTAGCTCATCTTCTATGATTCGTTGGTAACTTTGATTTGAGTCCAGGGTTATCGATGATTTTTTTTTATAATAATTTTAATTTTTTTCTTTTTTTAAATAACTCTATTTTTTTTTTAAACTCTATTTTTTTTATAACTCTAACTTTTTTTTCAATATTAATTTTTTTTAATTTCAATTTTTTTTTCAATATTTTTTTAAAAAAATTAAATTTGTACAAATAATTTAATTGCAATTATATAATTAAATTAATTGCATTTATATAATTATATAATTCAATTAAATTGCAATTATATAATTATATAATTCAATTAAATTGCAATTATATAATTATATAACTTTATGCTATAGAAATTATATAGTTATATAATTTAAAATTTAATTAAATCAACAACTATAGTTGTGACTAGAGGGTCACGTTGTTTGACTGTGGCCGTTGTTTACAGCGGATCCTTTATTCGACGGGTGCTAAACGGTATGGGTGGAGATTGCAGCGGAGAAAAAGCGTATGGTAAGGTGATAGCGGTGGAATTGGACGCGGCAAGAAGGGTGACGAGAACAGTGACACGTGAATGATGAGGGTGTGGACAGCGGATGAGGTTTACACGACGGAGGGGTGTCGAGAGGTGCTGGTGGGCACAACCGACGTGGCAGAGGAATGTGAACGTGGACAGGGTTCCGGCAGGGAGCAGCGGACCGGACTGTAACTCCACGCTGGCCGACCAGGGACCAATTTCCTTGCGCCGCTCAGTTGATGGTGGGACCACTTCACCCAACACAATGTCATCGCAAAGGCTGCCAAGGATGGCATTACTGATTGAAGTCCTATTTTCGGACTGGTCACTAAATTCATGTTTCAGCCTTTTCCTGTGCGAATTACTATCCATTTTCTTCTGCTTTTTTTGGACAATTAAAATCGATAACTCATACATCCGAGATACAGTTGTACTAAGTGCTCTAGATAGAGCAGTGTGGAAAAAGTCCTGAAAAAATCGCGATTTATTCCTAAAATCACGATTTTTTGGGCAAAAGGATTAAATCGCGCGACTTTTTGGCGATTTTTTCGTAAATGAAAAAATTGCGATTTTATCGAAATAATCCCGATTTAATTGGGAGTCAATGGAAAAAATTGGCTTCCATTTTTTATGCGTGGATAAAATGCCGTAAAGGGTGATTTTGGTTCATTTTCACTGTTTTGGCTGCTGTGGAGAATCGAGGGTTACGTTCCAACTTCCATTTGCAACTTTGCCATTGCGTGGAGAGGAGCCGGCAAGGTATGACAGTTAAACAGTTAATGTTTCAGTCAAGGACCAAGGTTAATGTTAATCATTAATGTTTCAGATTTCCTGTAAATGTTAAACAGTTAAACGTTGTTAAAAATTATGTAAAATGAACTAGATTCACTACCTTAATTCCTGCTCAGTGCTAACAGCTACAGAGTCTGAGCATCTTTCTTGGCCTACTGACTCCAGACCACAATGTAGTGAATCAATGATGCCCGTTTTTTTCCATTGTCCGATCTGCAGAGAATTAAAAGTCTTGTGAGGTATGTCATTTATGACAAAATTTCATTGTATTTTGATGTCAAGAAACAGGACCAAATCAACTGTAGTAACCAATGAATCCCAAACTTCTGAATGTAAATAAAAATTAAAAACCCAAACCCTATCTTCAAATATCTTCGTTGTTCAGTAATGTGCAAATATATAAGCTCAGATGTATGTAAAAGTCTTGGTCTTCTTCAAAATTTAATGCGAAGGACTGCACAAGATAAGAAACGAACCCCAAATTGCTACATAGAACTGTCAATAGTTTAGACTCAGCTGAGAACAGAAGTATGCTTTTCTATTATTGGTAGTTTCCAAGTTGAGGATGGTCAATATGGTGTAAGGGGATCCCAATTTATTCAATGTTTAAAGTAAGTCTGGCACCTTTCATTGCAAAAATTAAAGAATTTACTAGAAGTCAAGGGTTGACTTGCAGTGTTGGGCATTCACATCATAACCTCAGTCTGATGGAAAAAGAATCAATCACTCAACCTTCTAGTGCAGGGGTAATTCAAGATCTTTGAAGATAAATTTTTCAAATAGGAGATTGACAAGCCCCAGGACGAGAGTTGAGGCTCAAATAGGACTCAAAATTCAGGAGTTGATTCACTATTTTGATATGTGATGTAGCACTATACTTCATATACATATTATATATTAGCTGTCTTTACATGTTTATGTGGGAATGCATTTATTTGATGTTGTGGATACTCTAGATGTTAAAAAAAATAAAAAAATAAAATGAATAATTTTGTGTTTTTTTAATTTTGCCGACTTTTTGCCGATTTTTTCAAAAAACTCCCGACTTTGCCGAGTTTTTCAACTTTTGGACCCTTGCCGAATTAATCCCGACTTCGACTTTTTCCACATTGAGATAGAGTACAATAAGTACATATGGGATCGTCGTAACCTCGAACCAGAAACCGACTCGTAACATCTGCGCAGAGGGAGAGCTCACTACTGCGGAATATTGGATCCTCCAAGTAGTGTATGATGAAATTGTAGTAGTCCTGGAAAAAACACATCTCCACATCGTAAAGCATAGCGTGCAAGATGCGCACGATACTGGCCCTGTCGCTCAAGTCTCCACCCTCGAAGTAAAGCACATGCACGATGCCACAAATGTCTGGTAAAAGATTGGGAACGGTCTGTCTGGGCCAAACCCTAAAATCTCCACCAATTTAACTATCTCACGGCACAAATTTAGGGTTGCCCGGCTTTCATCTCCACCTTGCGAGTTTATGATCCCTCTCATCTCAAAAAACCTAGACAGCGCTCCCATGAGCCTGCCGAATACATTCACAGAATGCAACAGGGATGTGTTGGCGGGACTATTCTCGCAAGGGAGGCGAAGAACATTTATACGTTTCCGAAGGCTTTGGAGTCTCGAGGGATATGAATATCAACTCCGATCATGTCAACTAGTGAATCGAAATAGCCTGCAATGTTGAATCTGCTTTGCTCTAGAAAGCGCTCTTCTAGGCGAGGTTCAACATCGCGTTCTTCTAGGCGGGGCTATGGAAACCAAATAGTCTGTGATGTTCTGTGGAAGGTTACTATGCCATTGTAAGGGTTTTGAGAATCGGTGTACTCATCGTCCGAGGAGTCTTCTTCGTTCATGAAACTTGTTTCTCGATTCAACCGAAACGCATCATAGTTTTCTGCATTCTTAGTGGGCATTTCCATCAATGGGGCCTCAGCGTGCCCTTTTATGGACTTCATGCCTTCCTTTTTGGCACTTTCATCATAAGCCATCTTCACCGGAACTTCATCATTAACTTTGATTTTCATATCATTTTCTTCTTCCACATTTTCCTCTTCATCATCATCAATGTATTCTTCCTCATTGTTATGATATTGTTCATCTTCTGGTTCCTCAAGATAGTCCTCATCTTGATTTATATCAACTTCACCTTGTTTCGTTTCTTCACTGCCCCTATTATCTTCCTTATTATCGATTTCCTTTTGATACGCTTTAATTTCTGCACATGATTTTTCTAATCGCTGAAATGCTTCTTGAATTTTATTAAACTACTCAACGCAATCAGGACGTGAACGAGTGCATGATTATATTGTGTGCCATGGCTCTAATACCACTGAAGCATAAAAACCGATAGCTTGTTGACTTAATATGTTAAAAATACATGAGGTATTTTAAATAATAATTTATTATATATATATAAATGTATGAGTGATGAACTTACAATGAGGACCCACATATATATACCTAAGCAGGTGTCCTTTCGTGACCGGGCATGTCTTCTAGACATGCCTTTTCACTTAACTAATGACTTCTTAGTATAATCACTAATTGATTACTTAGTATTTATATTATTTATATTTATTTATTTTGTTATGAATTATATTCATAACAGAGAGTTATGAATGGCCTGACCCTTTTAGCTAAAGCTCTTCCATAGGTTTTCATTTAACAACAGTTTGTAAAATGGTAGCAATTTCTGTTCAATGGCCACATTCCTGTGGTGCTTTGGGAATTACCCAGCCCCTAAAATAAATTGGAATGTGAAAGAGGGACCAATGTTGATTTCTGTATGATTTTAGCTGATACTAAATAGAAATTTCAGGCACCTTTTTTTGTCTGTATAGTTGACCATTGTGTGCTCCCGTAACTCTGCATGGGCTATCCTATTTTTGATATAGAGGATCACTCAACCCTTAATATGCATTCAACCTGGAAGAAACAACATACAGATTCCAGCATTTCCCTTGTAGCTATGCTCTAATTCTACAACATATAATTTTTTTGAAATATGCGTCTATTTTCTTTTACTTAAGAATATATACAACATATTACAAAAGAAAGGCAGCAGACAGGCTTCCACCAAGGAGCGAAAATTGAGGTGGATGAAATTTTGTTAAGAACCTAATAATAATAATCATAATAGTTAATAAATAGAATTAGTAATTATGAAGTGATATGTCTGTTAGTTGGGACATGACTTTTCATGAGAAGGCATCCTGCCTAATATTTATGTGGGGCACTCATTTGTAACTGAACCTAGGTTGCACGAAGCACCAAAACGTTTAGGAGTTTCTGAAATGGGTACATTTAGAAAAGTCATCTCCCAAAAATGGAAACGTCGGCCGAAACATTGTCCAAAACGTCATATATATATATATATATAAACAAATTTATAAATAAGTGAATAACACATTATCTTGCAAGAGAAAATGGAATAAGACCCATATATGTCAATTTAGAAGGAAAACCAAGTCCATATTAACTCTCAAAGTTGAATACATGATGGTTGAGTTTCGGGTACGGGTACGTCCCGAAACGCCGAGTTCCTAGAAGTTTCATGCAAACATAGAACTGAACATATCATCCATTCATACTTCTATTCAATATATTATATTCTATCCTTAATGGATTACTTTATATTCCAAGTCTTCTGGATTATTTAACTGTGAGCCAGGTTTGGCTATCACATTTGGTATCAGAGTTTCGTTCTCTGATCTGGGCCGTTGGCCACCAAATCCGTGGTCATTTATTTTTTTTTGTCGTTGACAACATTTTTTTTCACCTGTCTTTTGTTGACACAAATTCTGTGAGTTTCGCAGAAAAATCTGGTCAATGACTGTCATCTGGTTTTGCCCATTTTTAAAACTAGATAAACCATTCTACTGCAATTTTTTGCAGAAACCAGAAATTAATAGGGAAAATATTATTTAGATACTGGTTAATTCGAGTTATAGAATCCAAAGTTCCATATTTAAACAATTGCAAATTGAAGAAAAATATCCTACTGCAATTTGAAGGGTGATCACTGCCAACATTTATTTATGTCTGAAATTACAGGGAACAAAAATAAACTAGGAAAAGTAATTTTTGTTGTGGATTGTTCCCTAGAGGAATGCAGAGGGCATTTTAATTGGATCCACCACTTTCAAGGAAGTAGCCACCTTCAAAATCGGGCAGCTGCTGCACAAACTAACTCCGACAAGCCATTAATTCCATAGGGTGTTATATTTGCAATTCTGCCCGGTAGTTAGCTATACTGTACACATCCGACATCGTTGTCAGCGAATTGTACAGTGCTTGTACATCCACAAATCAGATCAGGCCGTCGTGCAAACATTTCCTACATCAAAACACAACCATATGTTTGAATTTATGGATTTGTGTTCTTAATTGATTGAGAGTCTGTATGAATTTAACTTCACATTGGGAGATTTGGCCACACCAGTCTGTACGGTTGCCTTTGTACAATTGTACACCTAGAACAAAAAAACCATTCGAAATTAATTGTTAGAATAAAAAGGAGCTATACTAAGGAAATAATATTAAAGGATTATAATAATATTTCGTAAATTATAATTAAAAAGTGTAATATATATATATTATATATATATAGCTCCGAGGGTTAGCTCGGTTGGTTGATTCCTCGTCGTTAAAACCCTCTGCTATTGAGAGGTCACGGGTTCAATTCTCTTCAAACTCGAGGTCAAACTCTGTGGTTGAGCTGACAGGAAGTGATCCTTTCAGGTAGATCTGCCTAGTACAATTATTCTGTGGACGTAGCGATCACCAATCTCTAGGTACTGTGAACCACACACACACACACACACATATATAGTGGAATTATTAAAAGAGTAATAAGTGGTGAAGCAAAGAAGAATCTCAAATAAAATTATAAGTGGAATTTTAGAAGCATTTTGTTATTAATTTAAAAAAGGTATTATAAAAATAATACCTAAATAATAAAGTGCTAGTTTTGATTAAAAATATGATTGTGTTTTGAAGAAAAGCAAAATGGAATCCGTTACTCAGGATAAACAAATGGAGTCTATCACTGAGGAGAAAGGAAGATTTTCAAAAAATTCATATAGCTATGCTTCAGTTCTATTTAGAATTAAGGGGGCTCTTGCAAGAAACTGTAATCATTATTTCTATTGCTCCTGCTGAAAATAATTATAAAAGCCCTAAATTTGCTAGCCAGTTGGTGATTCCTGAGTCAAATTTAATTGAAAAATTAGACCATTGGGACAAAAAACAATATGACATAATCGATGGCATTGGGAATTATATATTTATATCACAATATTCTGTTATATCCCTATGGAGTGATCATGGTGACATTATTGGGTTCAACCTGTATGGAATCACGAGGGTCCTTCATCTTAAATATGAAGAAGTTTTTGGCATTTTCCTACAAAAAAGAAAAAAATAACAGTACAAGATGTTACTCTGGAGACGGATTTAGTAACACTAGAAGACAAAAGCTATCTCAAAAATAATTCTTTAAGAAAACCAACAATCAATGCGAAATATGCAAAAAGAAGTTGAAAAAATTATCATAGACAAAAATGAAGAGATTTCTCGCCTCAAGGACCACAGTGAAAAATTACTTACGCAAATTAAGAAGCTTAAGAAGGACAAGAAGTCGTTAAAACAAAGTACAACAATTTATCGAGAAGGAAGTATCAAAATCTTTAGATGTGGAAATTCAAGTTGAAGAAAAGGGAACAAATACAGATCTAGTTAACCTCACAACTCAGTCAAATCCGAATCCAATTGAAGTAAAGATATACTTGGATGCTGTAGTTCAAATGACAAAAATTCCAAGAGAAGATCCAATAATCAAACCAACAATATCAGTATGCAAGGAAGATCATATGCCAAAAATAACTAAAGAAAATTCTACAAGTACATTAAAAGAAAATTAGGTCACAAGAATTTCTTATCGACATCCAAATCATAAGAGTAGACATCTCAACCAATTAGCGAATCCATATCACTCAGGACAGAAACAATTGATTTACGTTCCAAGGAATATCAATGTTAGCACAATTAAGTTTTATGATAACAATTCATCTTTGGAAGCTTATAAGTGCAAAGTTCCACAAAAGATTGATTTGGGATGGTTAGATCGTTTCACAATCTGACAATTCTGTACCATAAATAGAAGTTTATATCGTCTTGTATCATTTGAAGATGCTAGTTCCAAGAATTGGGGAAGACATAAAGACATTACGAGACAAAAAGATTTCAAGCCTTTTCATCAATATGCTTTGACTCTTGAGGAAAAAGCATTTCAGAAGGGAAGGCAATGTTTTTTTAACCAGAATGAGTCTAGTTATGTATTAAAAAGTTGCGCCCGTTCACAACAAAATCGGGGATTTACAACAGTTTATCCAATGCTTCTACAAGATGGTAATGATTTCTTTGTCCATCTAGTCTGATGCAATAGATATGGCTATCGTCTTGTATTATTTGATGATGCTAGTTCCAAGAATTGGGGAAGACATAAAGACATTACGAGACAAGAAGATTTCAAGCCTTTTCATCAATATGCTTTGACTCTTGAGGAAAAAGCATTCAGAAGGGGAAGGCAATGCTTTTTTTAACCAGAATGAGTATAGTTATGTATTAAAAAGTTGTGCCCGTTTGCAACAAAATCGGGGATTGAAGCGAACAAAGTTCCTTCTACAAATTAATTACTCCAAAAAGACTTGGAATGTCAAGATATCCATTTAGGATATAAATATTATATTAAATAAAATGAATAAGAATGAATGATGATGAATTACAAATGAGAACGAGAGGCTTGCTTATATACCAAGCAAGTGTCTCTTCATGAAGAGTCATGTTCTATTAGACATGCCTCTTCAACCTAATTACTAGCTTAACTAACTATTATTTATGATTATTATCTTTTACATTATATTTATATTATTTATATATTTTATTCGTTACATTGCCTCCTTCCTCAAAAAGCTTTGTCCTCAAAGCTTGTCGATGAAAAAAGGCTTGATCTCTTTTTCGGCTTCGAACGTCTTTCTCTCTTGGAATAGTCATCTTCATTGATACAAGTTGATATGATCTTCTTAGTGACAAACAAAATTGTCGCACTGAGAAGGGATCAGACCATCCTAGATTAATCTTCTGTATAGTATTTTGATCACTAGAACTTTGTAACGACTTGGCATCATAAGACGAGATTGATTTTACGTCATTATTCTCTGAAACATCAATTTGTTGTTTCTGGTCTGAATGGTACGGATACGTAGCATGGTTGATTGGTCTACTCTCGTGATTCGGATGTCGATATGAAGTTTTTAGATTTTCTTCTGGGGAAGATGTTGTTGAATTGGTTATGGAACATTCACCTGGGATGTCCATTGTCTGAACTGCAACATCTACGTGTGTCGTTTCTTCAACTAGCTTGTCTTCTTGAGTTGTCATATTCACTGGATCGGTATTCGTTCCCTTACTTTCAACTTGGACTGCTACGACCGGAAATTCTGATGCTTCTTCTTGAGTGAATTGTTCCAACTTATCTTTTAATGCTTTCTTATCATCCTTAAGCTTCTTAATTTGAGTGAGTAGACTTTGATTATGGTTTTTCAGTCGTAAAAGTTCTTTGATTTCTGATTTATCAACCTTATTTTCAGTGTTTTGAATTTTAAAACTTTCATCTTTTAGATCTTTGATTTGTTCTAATAAATTTTTATTAAGGTTATTTAAACGCAAAGTTTCCGCTCTTGTTCTGATAAGTGCTCCTTGAGTTCCTTCTTTGATGCTTTAGCTTTCTTGACTTGTTCGAGTAGCTTTTCTTGGTGATCTCTTAGGCGCGAAATTTCTTTGTCTCTGCTGCAGATGACTTCTTCAAGCTCTTTTTGCTTCTTTGATATAGTTTTTTCGTTATCTTGAAACATCAAATCTGAGATATCTTTAAGGTCTTCTAATGAAGATTTTATTGATTTTGATTTACTTGTTATGTCTCGAAACATGACCATCTTCCCTTTATAAGGAAACGTCAAAACTTGTTTCTTTATGTTTAACATGAATGTACCCAAATCCTTAAACCAGGGTTGACCGAGTATGATGTTAGTGTTTCTATCCGTCCTTACAATATGAAATTGAGATATGTAATCATAATGACCTATTGTCACTTGTAGATCACTAATTTTATACTTGTTTTGGTCAAAAATATTTTTCTTTACACTAATGCTTAGCTCTGGAATTAATAGTTAATTTGCCAAGTTGATGTTGATATAATTTTTATCATTGCTTGGGTTGATGGCGACATTAACTTCTCTTACTTGGATATTTCCTTTTAATGTAATTACACTATGATCTGTAACTGAAAGACCATTATAGGAAAACCTTTCTTCCTTCATCATTTTAACTTTGTATGGAAATATTTTTTATTTTTTATTTATTATTATTATTATTTTTACTTATTTTATCTCCCTTTTTATATATATATATTTCCAATATTCTCCCTTAATGTGGATTGTTAAAAATTTGAATACCTTTTTATTAAAAAAAAAAAATATTCCTTTATATTGTTGCCTTCTATATATGTATGTATTTCTTTATATTAAGACCCCTTTTCAAAATAACTTTATTATCTTATAATAATAATAGTTTCACTTCCCCTTTTTTTTTAATAATAAACTGGTCCCTTTTTTATATACTTAATTACTCCCTTGATAACTTTTAATGTCACCCTACTTAATATAAAAATCACACTTAATATAAACTTTTATGATGTCACCACACTTAATAAATATAAAGGTCCCGTCTTTTCATTTGACGCGGTCACGATGTTCACAATACTTTTTAAGTAGAAAGTATTATTTATGTTTCACATAAGAGCTTTTGTATCCATGTTTTTTCTTTAACTTTTAAAATACCATGGGCTATTACCATGGGTTGTTTTTAAAACCTCTTGTAAAAAGTAATATTTACCTTTCACGCAAGAGCTTTTGTATACCTGTTTTTTTTAACTTTTAAAATACCATGGGCTATTACCATGGGTTGTTTTTAAAACCACGGGCTTCTACCGGGTTTTTATTTATTTATATAATTTGATTTTTTTATGTTCTTTTATTTTTTTACTTTTTCTTCTTCTTCTTCTTTTTTATTTATTTAATTGTATTTTTTTTGTTTATTTATTTATTTTTTATTTTTTAATGGCCAAAGGTCAACTAGCGAATTTTCTTTTAATTTTAATTTTAATGGCCAAAGGCCTAGAAAAACGGAGAAAAGGAGAAACTCCCAAATTCTAAGCAAAATGCTTCAATTGTACGGCAACACGGTTGACGAATTTCGATAGCCAAGGACCTGGATTGGAGAACGAGCTCTGTGCACCGGTTAAGCAACCTAGAGGACCGAACTGCTCTGATACCAAATGAAGCGAACAAAGTTCCTTCTACAGATTAATTACTCCAAAAAGACTTGGAATGTCAAGATATCCATTTAGGATATAAATATTATATTAAATAAAATGAATAAGAATGAATGATGATGAATTACAAATGAGAATGAGAGGCTTGCTTATATACCAAGCAAGTGTCTCTTCATGAAGAGTCATGTCCTATTAGACATGCCTCTTCAACCTAATTACTAGCTTAACTAACTATTATTTATGATTATTATCTTTTACATTATATTTATATTATTTATATATTTTATTCGTTACAGGGATTTACAACAATTTATCCATGCTTCTACAAGATGGTAATGATTTCTTTGTCCATCTAGTCTGTTGCAGTAGATATGGCTATCCCACCTACAAAAGTTTCCCATTCTAGGGTATTTACAACTATAGCTTCGACAAAATTGAGATAGAAGGTATATACATTTACAATTCATCATGCTAATAAAAACATAAAAACAAAACAGAGGAGATCAGATGTCCATTGGAGCTGGCAGTTTAGATCCAGGCCAGGAGAAGCATCTTCTGAGCCTTTGAAATTCTCCTGATCTGTCATGCCCTCCATGTTTTCCTCCATGCCTTCCTCCATGGTTTCCACTTTAATCTTCAGATTTTCTAGCTGATGTCGCAGTGCATCCACCTCGTCCTCCAATTGCCTGATGTGTTCCCGTTTCTCGAGCTCTCGTTCTTACATAGCCATGTTCTCGTGAATTTGCTGGTGCATGCTATGTTGGAGTTCTATTAGGGCCTCTCTCAGATCCCAATGTTCTTGCACACAAGTGATACAGGAAGGTCTGTTTCTACCACCCGGCCCTGAGAAATCGACCTACGGCCCTCCAGGCTTCCCCACGTGCTTGACCAAGAACTGGCACATGTACCCTGCATGCTGGCTTCCAAAACTTCACTTTTTAACAGGCTCCAATAATTTTTGTCACTATTTTCCACATTCTCCTGTAGCCAGGCACCCTCGCTAATCCTCTGGAGAATGCCCTGATCCTCGGCTGATATGCGCCACCCAACCTCACTCCAACTCCAATTCTCCTCCCACTTTAAGAGAGTTTTAAGAACCCACCTAGTGTCCCAAAGCCAAAATGCCTGCAAACACTCAGACACACCCAAACCTTCCAACGCCTGCGACCCCTCAATTATTCTCAGAATCTCATTAATTTCCTTTAAAACCTTAGATGGATAGACCTTTAATCCCTCATGTCGACTTTTAACAACATAAAGCCCTACCTCTGTGACACAGGAACTAATAATCAATAGCCTCGGCTCTAGCCACCAGGCTTTTGTAGAGGCCACCGTCCCACACTCAAACCTTAAAACATACAAATTCCACATACCGTTTTGCTTTTTATAATTGTTGCCTGATCGAGAGGTGATGTAGAGATGAGTGAGGAGAATGATGTAATCGAGATCCCATGAGTACTCCATCATAACTCTACCATCCTCCATTAAATTCCCACCAAGCTCCTGATCGCTTTCAGCCATCCCAACTATTCTCCCATGAGCGAGCCCAACTTCACTGAGAACCTGAATTAATTTTTGCTCCATAATTCTCAATTCTCTGTAGACGCCTGAGGTGATGCGCCACCCAATTCTCCAAGAACCAGGGCAAGAACAATGAAGCTGCACGCTGTGACTTAAAACAAGAACATGTGTGGTACTAAAATGACATATGACGCCACGTCTCGTTTGAGTGAGATTGTCTGGCTTGCCACGAGTCTTCATGAATGTTTGTAACTTGTAGAGGATGATGCGACAGGGGGAGGAGGATACCAGGGTGATGAATATTTCGTGGAGGGGCGTAGGAGATGGGGCCACAGGGGAGGGGAAGGGGAGTGCAAAGAGGAAGGGGAGGGGGAATGAGATATAATGGTAGGGAGGTAGGGGGGGGAGGAAGCAGAGGGGAGGGTGGGGGACGGGGGAGGAAGTGGCAAGGGGAGAGCTAGGGGGAGGATGGAGGGGCATCATAACTTTATGATATGATAATTCAGGCTTTTCAACTTTCTTAGCATTCCTTCGAGACTTTAACAACAACCTACAAATTTCTCTCTTCAATTTCTTAAGGCATCGTTTATTACACATTTTTCCTCCTCCAGATGGCATGCCTTATTAGCCTGCCTATCAACTTCTTAGTTATTTCCCCTCAAGACATGGTAGAAGGACACTGATTCGAAAGCAGGGAGCAAGTTTTGGGCTCTCTTAATGATTTGGTTCAGGTTAGTGATCTTTGCCTTTAAAGTGTTGATCATATGCCTTATAATGATCATGGAATCGCCTAACACCTGAATACTTTTTATACCATTTCTTTGTGCTAGGATTAGTCCTAGGAGCACACCATACGCTTCCGCTTGGTTATTTGTCTTCCGGCCAAGCCTATATGAATTCAATGATTCCTTTGGGATTAATGAGAATCCCTCCCCCTCTTGCCACCCCAGGATTACCTTTTGATGCATCGTCAAATTGAAGGGTCCACTTGTTTGTGGTTTTTAGCCAATCCACCTGATCATCCAAGGAGAGCCTCAAAATCCAACTGGCCCTAACTTGGGGAATACACTCCATACCCCGAGAGGCCGGGGGGACCTCCCACAGGGCCATCCAAGCGGACTCCATCCGATCCAAGGAAGGGTCTTTGACAGGTTTATGCAGTTCCATACAGGCCGAGAGGGTTGTCATGGCTATAATCCTAGCTGGGGCCTGGGTCATTCTAAAAATTGCCTTATTCCTGGATATCCATATTTTCCAATTGATATACTTCGGAAGAGCAGACCAAACTTCCTTAAAATTATTTTTGGCCTGAAGGGAGCCCAAATAAGATTTGGGCCAAGAGTTGAAGAAGGTTTGGATGTCTGTAGGCCAGATGGTTCTGCAGTATAGGGGACCGAGGGCCACAGACCAAACTTCCTTCGTCACATGACATTGGAGGAAAAGATGTGAGATTGACTCCTCCTCTGATTCGCAAAGAGGACACCTTGAGGGGCCAATCTACCCCCTCCTTCGAAGATTTTCAACAGTAAGAATTTTTTTATGGGTAAGCAACCAACAAAAGAAATTGATTTTTGGAATGGCATTTGTTTTCCAGATTTTTCCCCATATCGAATTTTTAGGAGGTAAATGGGTATCAACGAGCATGTGCAAATAGCCATTCTTCACAGAGTAGCTGGCATTCTTCCAACCCCAACTGTCTTCCGCATTTTGCGCAATGGGGGCACGCCCTCTTAACAACCTCAGGAGCCTTTCTCTTTGGGGGATAAGAGCATCCAGGATGTTATCCATCTTCCATCCCTTCCAACCACCTTGCTGGTTCCACTCAACAATCTGATCTAGAGATTCCACCCCTCTATTTCTCAAGAAGAGACGAAGGTCCACCAAAGATTGATTAGAATCCAGGGACTGTAGACCTAGAATTGAATCAGAAAAAATATTGATGGTGGCACCATTTCCAGGGATCTTGCTTAAATATTTTGTGATGTAATCCCTGGAGGAATTGATCAAACGCCAAATGGGGGAACCCCATCTAGAGGCCATTTGACCAGCCCGGTCATTTGGCTGTGATAGATACTTAGTCCTGATAACTTGGGACCACCACTGACTTGGATTTGTGACTGAGCTCTAGTAAAGTTTTGCTCCTATTGCCATATTTGCAATTCCTGGGTCCCTAATACCCAGACCACCATGCTGCTTTGGGGCTCTGACTGTTTTCCAATTTACTAAGTGATATTTCTTGGTTTTAGTTTTTCCCCCTTCCCACAGGAATTTCCTGATGTACATGCCCATTTGGTGAAGCACACTTTTGGGAGCTTGCAGAGCTGTGAACTGATACAGAGGGATAGCCGATAGGACTGATTTCACTAGAATTTCTCTGCCCGCATTATTGAGCCAAATCCCACCCTAGTTTACGATTTTGGATTTCATTTTCTCTTGCACTTTTTGCCAGGCATTCGGTGCAGCGCGTCCCAAGAAGATTGGGATCCCTAAGTAATTGAAATCTTTCTAGTCCCGAATAGCTTTAAATCCCAGAATTTCCTCAATCTTTTTTCTTTTTGCCTTGTAATATTCCAACTGTATATGTGGCACTTACTGTCTCTTGTAGCTTTCCCCCATGGGTAGTCTGAGTAATATTGTTTTTTGATTCCCTAAACTTGGCTTGCTTGTAAAAGAGTTTAGTGTTTCTATCCCTTTCCTTAAGCCAGTTATTTCTTGATTTTAATCTCCCGTACTCTTCCTCTCTGAGAGATCTATGAAGGCTCTTGAAGGTTTCAACTTCTTTATGGATATCCATAACCTGAATCAGCATGGTTTCCATATGCCCTTGGATTGCAACCAATTTTTCTTCCATATTTTTTATATTGAATTGTCTTACTGTTTTGTGCTCCTTTAGCCATGTTTTCACGTCTCTTTTCAATCTGCGAATCTTGGCCTCCCATATAGTAATTGGGCTGCCATCAATCCAGCCCGACCAAGAGGTGGAGACCATCTTGAAGAAGTTAGGGACCTCCAACCATTGAGGAGAGTAACGAAAGGGAATAGGGCCCAGATCTAAGGGCAGGGAGATTTCCAGGCGAATCGGTCAGTGGTCCGATCCAACCCAGGGGAGGATGGCAGACTTAAGGTAGTAATTCAAAGTTAGGATATTGTCAGCTGCAAGGAAATGGTCCAAACGGGCCGCAATATGATTTAGACCCACTCTTCTGTTAGACCAGGTGTAAAGGAATTTTTGAGGTTTGACATCATATAAGTTCAGGGCTAAGATGAGGTCCTCCATGTATTCTTGTTGGGCATCCCGAATTATGGAGCCCCCTCTTTTTTGTGGCGGCCCATTGTAGTATTGAAGTCCCCCCCAATAATGCAGTTATTCCCATACTCAGTATTTTTCAGGTCCATCAGGGAATTCCAACATTCTTGCTTTTCCTGGAAATGGGTGGGCATGTACACATTGATCACTGTGAAGAGTTGCTGCTTCTCAATTTTATTAAAAATAGTTGCTATCCAATGCGTAGTTTTTAGAGTACTTACCAAATTTAGCTTTGTCGGATTCCATAATGTACAAAGACCTCCGGACGCTCCTTTGGAGCTGACTGTTTCGATCTTTCTAGTGTTCCAAAATTTATGTTTAATGGAGTTGATAGACTCCTCATCCATCTTGGTCTCCTGTAGAAGGGTGACTTCAGGCCTTTCTTTGCTGATGAGGGATTTTACTTCCGTGATTCTCTTTACCGAACCCAATCCCCTATAGTTCCAAGATATTATATTCATTAATCACTTTTTTGGGTTCCTCACCCCCTTGTTAGGGCCCGAGTTGTTTCCTTTCTCCCCCCCACCTCCTTTGTTTCCCACATTTTCCAGTTGACGCGGGATAGTGTGTTGGACTCCCAATTCTTTGTGTTTCTCAGTTTTTTTCCCATCTGACTTCAAATTATTATTATTTTTTTGTTTTTTTATTTAGATTTATATATATATATATATATATATTTTTTTTTTTTCCCTCTTTTCTGCCCCGTTTTATTCTCATTTTGGATAGGCTATTTCTTCCTAGGCCTATTTGTTCTATCTTCAACCGAGCTTAGCTGCCCCGCTGGTCCCCTTCCTTCAGAAGAGGTCACGAAGCCTTCCAATTCCTCCTTGTCGTCTGATGAATCCTCTGAGGTACTATCAGTTTCCGGATGTGGGAGGTGGGGTGGGGTCTGATCCTTTCACACCAGCGTTCGAGCCTAAAACTTCAAAGCTATTTGCAGTTTCCAAACCCGGGCCATCCCCACCCGGCGGGCAACTTAGGGGGGCCGAGGCCTTCACCAAACCAGGGGAGCTGGCATGGGGCGGAATCTTCGAGGACTTGCGATGCTTGACCTGTGTCCATTGCTCTTTTGTAACCCCAGAAGGTTTCTCCACGGAGTCCCCCCCTTTAGGGCAATATTTAGCAAAGTGCCCATATTCATGGCACAACTTGCACTTGAAGGGCAGCTGATCATAGTCAACCTCTTGTACGTGCAACCAACTATCCATACAGAGGTTGACAGCCACCGGGAGCCCTTTTTCAAGGTCCACCTCCACACAGATCTGAGCACAGGAGAAAAGGCCATCCTTAGGTTCAGAGCAGTCGATGTATCTCCCAAGAGAGTTCCCAATAAGCTGGAATGTCGCATCATTCCAGCAATGCAGGGGGAGGTAAGGGAGTTTCACCCAAATAGGAACCGAGGAAGGAACATCACATTCGGGGTTGAAACTGGGGCTCCACCGATCCAGATAGAGCCCCTGGGCCCCCATAAAATACGGACCACTCCGAAAAACAAGGTCACGATCCAAACGGTTCTCAAAATAAAAGTTGTAGAAACCTTTGCCACAGAAGGAGGAGATCACGACCCCCTTGATCAAAGGATTCTAGTTTTTTTCTACCCAGGCCTTAACAATACAAGGGGAAGGCCAGAGGCCCATGAACTGCCCAATAAGGCCTCTATCAGCCAGTTGCAGTGCTCTTGAACGTGCCTGAGGGGCACATATTTCAATCTTGGGGATATCAACAACTTTCTTCACAAACTTAGAGTCCCTTGCTTGCAAAATTTCGGGGCAGAGGCAACAAGAGAGTTGAACGTTGCGATTTCAGCTTACAGAGGCGCTTCCTGTGTAGGCACAGACATGCCCACCACAAAGGAGCCAATAGGACAACTACCTTGAAGACCACGACCACCACCGACCGAAACAATGGAAGACTTCCAGAGCTGACAGCGGGACGCGCCCGAGAAGGATGAAGTTCAGGGCCGCGACCGCCAATCTGACGAACAAAACTGCACGGCCCTATGGAAGGCCGAGATTGGGAAACATAGAGGTAGAGAATGGGTTCGATCGCAGTAGGCACTGTCAGCTAGGAAACTCCAGTCAAAGACAAAAGAGCCTATCCTGCATGAGGGGCTCAGATCCACTGCAGGGAGATGGCAGAGACGCAGGGAATGCGAGCCAAATGGGTTCGATTGCAGCAGGCACTGTGAGCCAAGAAAGTCCATCCAAAGATAGAAGAGCCAATCCCGCCTGAGGGGCTCAGACCCACCACAGGGAGATGGCAGCTAGTGGTAGCAGACCAACAATGATTAGGTCAAGCCACCATTGGTGCCGAACTTTTTCCATTGTCACTGCAAAGGGAAATAGTGTGTACTATAGAATTTGTTGGGAAGGCAATGTTATGAACATAATAATAATAAGTATAGTTAATGATTATGAAAGGACATGTCTGTTAGTTAGGACATGACTATTCATGAAAGGGCATCCCACCTAGTATTTATATGGGGTCCTCATTTGTAACTGAACATATCATTCATCCATACTATTTTCTATCCTCAATGGATTACTTTATATTCCAAGTATCCTGGATTATTAAATGTGAGCCAGGTTTGGCTATCACAAATTTACACCCGAAGCCGAGATCCTCATTTAGTCAATATTGATGTGAAGGCATTATCAGACCGAAATTATATTATTGAAAACTAAGGCTCTGAAAGGCAAGCCCATACAATAAACTGCCACGAACATGCATTTAACATACTATTAAAACCAAGATTGAATAGCCTGTTGACTCAAGACATTGGGTGTTACCATGGCTGCAGGGGGTGGCAGCTCGTCATCATTGCCTTGGCTTTCGTAGTTTGCCTAGTAATGCATGGTCCCAACCTGTTGCAGCTGCTCAACATATTAATCTTTGCGGGGGTCATTTTTTGATATTTTGATGTATTAATTCTCAAGAAGCTAATTATTTTCTTACTGTTTCATTCCATCACATAAAAAATGTTTCATCTTAAATTTCTCACATTTCAGACTCTGAGGTTTCTTTCGCCATTTGTTTGTTAGCCCATACAGTAGCTTTTTATATCTTGCCTTTTAGGTTAGTTTGGGATTATTTCTTATTCTTAACATTAAATGCTGTAATTTTGTCTGTAAAATTTTGAATATCATTTGTTGCTATTTGGTTTTTCCACCAATTTTTGAAACATGGATTAGAAAATATAGAAATATGTGCTTTTGTGATAAGTTCATTTCATCTCATGTCTAGTCTTTGTTCTCTAAGTCTTTTAGAAAGATGTTACAATTGTGCTTGTTGATTTTGAAGGGCTGCAATAAATTGCTTAATCAATTTGACAGAGACAACTATTGCGTCTGGAGATGAGGACGGAACCATTAAGGTATGGTACAATTTGTTTGGTTCACGAAAATGAATTTTTCTTTTGTTATCTGTAGAATGCGATATTTTTTCTCTAGAAATAGCATGCATTTACAAGTGTTGTATTTATTTTCTATATTTTATGTTTGTTCAATTTACTCTATTTTCATTTAAGCAGGCTCAATGAATAGACATAAAAGGTAAACTATAAGCAAAATTAGAACCCCAGTTCTGTCCTTAGAATAAATAAATATTTTAAAATTGTTGTGTTTTTGTGAACTTGAGCCACTTGAATTTTGCTTTCTGTTATCACCATGCGACAAGCGCACCCCTCCCTAGTGTAGGATTATTACAATGTGATGTAGGCATTTTTCAACACTCTAGAAAGATCCCTTCCACACTTGTTTCTTTTTCTTTTTAGAATTATTATCATTTATTATTTCTTTTGACAAGATGCTTTCTATTATCACCATGTGACAAGCACACCCTCCCTATTCTAGGGTTGTTACAATGTGATGTATGCATTTTACAACATTTAGAAAGATCCCATCCACAGAGAAGCTGCAAGTTTGAGATATGTGTTTTGCCATAGTCACCCAGGACTTGCACTTGGGTCCAACCACTTGGTTGCGCATGCAAGATGGTACACGCATTGCAAAACATGTCTCTAGGGGATTTGAGCCTTGGTGAGGGTATGAAACACCCTGCTTTACGATCAAACCAAGCTCCCATTGACAGAGCAACTTACTCTTGATCAAAGAGACACAGAAATATTGTTGTAGGTTGATCAAGAATTGTAAATTGGCATTACAAAAAATCATGGTCTGTACCATAGATCATGGGGATTTACATCCTACCTTTTGTTGTGGTATGTACAAATATCAATTTAGAAGGCATAAACTAATCTATAGAAAGCTAGAAATATGGAAATTTATAAAGTAGTCTCCCTCGATATGGAGATTATTTTGATTGGAGCTTTGTAAATTAGAAAACACATTAGTCTGTCATTTATTTGTAATGATTATTTGAGACTCATTTCATTAGAACTAGTGCATGTGATGCTTGTATGGGCATTGGTAGATGGATTTTTTCCAAAACAAGTACATGAATACCATCCATTATTGAAATTCAACTAATATTAACTAAAATTATAGGTTGTGTATTATTGCCCCGTCACTTCTAAGGGTAACTATAGGAGGTTTTTTTTCCTATGATCCACATTAACAAATAGTGGTCCTGGTGATGACATTCAACATTCTCCACAAACAGTAGCCAAAAGATGCCTCATGTATCATGCTTATCTCACTCATTTATTGATAATGGTCCCTGACAGACATGAGGTACTTATGTCCTTGTTCATTTTAAGTGTTTACGTTCAATGTATTTGGCATGAAAGTATGGATCATGGGTTGAATCAAATAGTGAATCATGATGCTTGGAAGCTATGCCTTTTGCCTTGTTTGACCTTGGTGGTCATCATCAATTTCCTAGCCAAGTGCTGCTACTCTTGGGAAGAGGGGTACTATTGGGGGACCTTGATAAGGGTAACATTCCCATGTCTTTCCATACTTGTCATACTCCATCAATTCCCCTTTCCATTATCCTTTCCTTTGGGTTGGCTGTTACATGTATCCCAAAAAGGGTTTTTGCTTCATAATCCCATGAGAAGGGGCTTGGATGCCTCAGGTTGATGCAACTGCATAAAAAAAGAGAAATAACATAATATGAATTTCAAAACGCAAAAGAAAAAATAAAAGGATATTAATGATAATTCAAAAGTCAAACAAGCTTGAGCTCTACTTCCTTTCTATGAGGCCATTGCCCAATTCCTATGTAATGAAATGCATAACCAAAGGACTAAGATAAATTATCTTGGACCTTATGCAATGAAATCCATATTAAGAAAAGGTGGTTTGCAAAGCAGAAAAACTAAAGAACATAAGAAAAAGACAAGAAAAGGGGTAGTAAGAGACAATGTCGAGGATAGGGTAACTCAATGCATAAGCGCTCCCTCTACAAAGGTGCTCATAAGGATGAATACATTATGTACCTTGCATGTCAAAGATACCATTCCCATGAATTAAACCCCACCTCATACTGTTGTCATTTATACTTACACCTTGATGGGTTTCTTGGAAAATATTCCTTTACCTGGATACTGGCACACCTAATAGGGTTTTATGATGATCCTTTGATACCTAAACTTGGCAAATTGCATAAAGTCATAAGCTAATGTGAAGTTCGAAGAATATACCTAATGTGATCTACCTAATGGTCTTTACATTGGACATGACTTTTTATGTCGCAATGACTCTTGTACATATGTTGGTGGGTCACACTTGGTTGTGTGGAGCCCCTCCATGATGATGATGCTTACATGGATATGGTCCTATGGAGGACATTGATGATGATTTCTTCCACACTTGATTCAGCCATAGTTAGGTTAGATGTCTAGGGTTATTGTGTATTTGTATGGTTAAAAACTTAAAAATTGATCTTATCATCATATTTTGCATTGCTGATTTATTTTACAGCCCTTATAGGGATAGACATGTTGCATTTTAGGGATGTTATATGCATTTTAATTTTCAGATTTAGTTAGTTAATAAAACTCTAGTTTAATTCATTATTTCAACCCTAATATTCATTGATAATTAATTGTTAAAGGGCTGTTTTATCTGTGGATATTATAATTTGTCTTATTGCTGCAATTCCTCATCTTTTATGCAAGTTTTGCAACAGCCATAGCTTTTTTTCCTTTTGTAGTGTTTGGGGTTCCTCCATTGGCCAATATCGATTCTTTAAGCCTTATAAATTGTCATAGAACTCCATCCACTCATATCAGAAATTGCCCTAATTAAACAAATTTATCATTACCTTGAATATTATATCTCAATGGTGGTATTGTGAGTAGTTAGGTAGGTGTCTTTAGAATTGATTTTGTCTTGCAGGTTTTGTGATAACATGTACTGTGTTAAACAAGATATTAGTTTTGTGGTTATGATATTTTGACAAGTTTAGAATTTCCTCTACCACTATATCATCCCAACTACAGTTCACTAGGGCCGGAAGACATTCATTATTATATTGATGTGTGTAGATATATGCACACCGAGACATAGATAAACACAATTCCATTTGGGCAAATATATAGGGAAGAATTAAACAGTTCTTTCTTTCTTTTTTAATAAAAAATGCTTATATTTTTTATTAACATATAACAATACATGCAAGATAAAATAAGATAAATATATCAATACCCAACAGATGATCACAAAATTAGGTTAATGGGATTGTCTCAGGTACAATGATGTTGATATGTTAAAATTGGCAACTAGGGCCAAACTCCATGTGGGTCATCTTATTCATGGCTGATAATATTTTTATTAGACTCCTCTCGTCGAGAGGTGTAGGATTGATCTAAAGATCATCCGATTCCGATAAGTATTTATGGAGATATGAATTTATTTTGATTATGGAATTATTATCAAGCCTACCAACAACTCATGTAGGCTCAGAAGCCCAACAATCACACCTATTCAATTATCATCAGATGTGTATAAATACAGGAGGACTTTTCCTCATTTGGACTCACTCAACTCATCACATCTCTCTCTCTCTCCAGCGCAGAAAAGAGTCTCTTCTCTCCTGCGCAGTTGGTGACTCTTCTCTCACACGTGTGGAAGGAAGCTGCTAAACCTGAAGCTGCAACTGCAGATCCAAAGTTTGACCAGCGTTGACCATCAGATCTCCTCCTCTGAACTGCGCTGTAGGTCCATCTAAACCTCCTCTGAAGGCCACATTTTTTGGTGGTGGAATCAAGCCGGTCTGACAGTAAGTTTGTGAGATATTGACTGCCCTAGTTTTGATGATGAAGCCGCTAATGCTGATGCTGCTGATCTAGGGTTTGCTACTGCTGATATAAATCAGATTTATTGTACTATTTCTCTCTGCTGAATTATTGAAGATAAAAGAAGATTTGATCAAAGGGTTTCCCCACATATTGTGGGGTTTGTCCTTGGCTAGCCACCACATCTTGTGTCTTTTGTTTTGGCTTGTTTTCTGTTGATCGTTTAATGTTCTATCCACACTTTACTTATGCACAGGTGATTGCTAATCTGTGAATAATAAAATGAAAGAAAAGTAAATTGCTCTAAGCATAGAACATACCATAAATTAACATGGTATCAGAGCTGAGGTGAAGACAAGGCCCGAGCAACAGCAAGAGCAATCACCGAAGAGAAGATTGGCAAGTCTATCCTAAAAGAACTATGGGGTCCTCATCACTCTTTCCCGCCGAAGACAAGCTCTGTGAGGAAGCCGACTATCACGGATGGAAGATGTCTATTAATCTAACCTTAGAAGATCAAGGAGTATTGGACCATGTGAGAGGCAATATTGTTGAGCCTCCATCAAATGCAACTGCTGCTGCCAAGAACAAATGGAAAACCGGTGAAGTCAAATCAAAGAAGATCATCCGGGACTCTATTGACAAGCGCTTGGTGGCCTACATCTGCGACCTGAACACCTCCAAGGAAATCTACGATAGACTGGTGAGTTTATTTAAAGTTAATGATGCAAATCAAGTTTTGTTTCTTAGAAATAAGCTGAAGGAAATTAAGAAGGGCAAAGATGAGAGTATGCAAGCATACTTCTTAAGAATCACCGAGATCAAGAACGATCTCCTATCTATTGGGGAGATTATTACTGATAGGGAAATGGCACTCACGACTCTTGGAGGATTACCATCTGAATGGTACGTGTTCATGGCTACTCTTCTGAACAATAATGTAATTCCAGGTTTCGAGGAGTTAATGGCTAGATGCATTCAAGAAGAAACAAGGGTTGAAGAGCAAGAAATGCCCATGCCTAAAGGCCCTCCTGCTGCTTTTTCTTCTCATGCTAAGAAAAGAAATAATTCTGGGACTAAATAAAAAAGAAAGGTTGGACCTAAGGGTGGAAGAAAAGGACGATGTTACATTTGCGATAAACCAGGTCACTATGCAAGGGAGTGCCCTGATAGAAAGGACTCACACCGGGACGATGATCAAAATCCATCTCATGGCAATCAAAGGAATGGCAAATTCAATAGCAAAGGTAAAAGGAGTGCTGGTAATCAAGGAAGAGGACAACCATTCAAGAAGGCTAGAAATTCCAAGTATGAATCCAACATTGTTGAAAATAAGCAAGATGAATATTATCTACTAGCTGCTCTATCTACCTCTGCTCCTTCGGACTCAATGGGAATTTGGCTCATTGATAGTGGTGCCTCAAGGCGCTTCACTGGTTACAAAGAAGTTCTCCATAATTTGATAGAGAAAGAAACTAACTTGGAAATTGTCCTTGGAGATAATATAAAATATCCTGTGAAAGGTGTAGGCAATGTCTCTCTTAAATTGAATCAAGGAAATACGATCCACTTATAGGATGTATTATATGTACTTGACCTCAAGAAGAACCTGGTGTCCATCTCGGCAATGGAAGACAAAGGCTACAAGGTGAACTTCAGCGATGGCAAGGTACGTATATGGAAAAACAATGTTAAATATGCTTTCACTCTTGGGTTTCAAGTTGATTCATTATATCAGGTCGGTGGAAGTCGGCTAGGTGTCATGTCTTGTGACACAGCTCTTCAGTCCGAACTTTGGCATCGAAGGTTTGCCCACCTTCATTATAAAGCTCTACTCGATGTAAGACAAATGGTAACAGGGATGCCCGAATTCCGAGTAGAGAAAGAAGGTGTATGTCCGAGATGTGCTGAAGGAAAGCTCAAAAGGGGACCATTCCCCTCAAGCCAAAGCAAGACCTCTGATATATTACATTTGGTTCACTCAAACATATCTGCCCTGATCGAGAATCAAACTGAAAAGAAGATCAAGATCTTAAGGACTGATAGTGGGACTGAATATGAAACTAACGAGTTTCATGACTTTTGTAAAGAGGTTGGCATTAAGAGGGAGACTACTACACCATATACTCCTGAACAGAATGGTGTGGCGGAAAGGAAGAACCGTACAATTGTGGAAGCTGTCCGTGCCATGCTCCCTGATAAAAAATTTCTGAAGTTTCTATGGGCAGAAGCTGCAAACACCGTCGTACATGTACAAAACCGATGCCCTCATCAAGCATTGGGTTCCAAGACTCCCGAAGAAATGTTCACCGGTAAGAAACTTGACGTATCTCATTTTAGAATTTTTGGAAGCCCTGTATATTTTCATGTGCCGAAAAAGAAAAGGAATAAATTGGGTGCATCTGGAAAGAAATGAATCTTTGTGGGCTATGGTGAAAATACTAAGGGCTATAGAATCTATGTTGCCGGTCAAAGGGAAGTCGTGATTAGTCATGATGTCACCTTTGACAAAGATATGGCTCTCAGCAAGGTGAACAATCTTCCTACAATAAGGAGCTCTCAAGACGCTGACACCAGGGAACCACAAGAAAAAGAGTATGATGAGACATTTGTACCTATTGCCAGATATACCACCACTTGCTCGATCATAGCCCTTGCGGCTTCACAAGGATGGAACCTACATCAGATGGATGTCAAGACCACGTTCTTGCGTGGTTCGAATAAAGAAGAGGTCTATGTGGAGCAACCCGAAGGATTTGAGATTTATGATCGGAAATCTCATGTATGCAGGTTGAAGAAGGCTCTTTATGGGTTGAAGCAAGCACCCTGAGCATGGTATGAAAGGATCGACAGCTACTTGATGAAGCTGGGATTCACTAGGAGTGAAGCTGACCCTAATCTCTACTTCAAGGTTGAAGATGAAAAACCTCTCATACTGGCGCTGCATGTGGATGACCTCTTCCTAACAGGTGTAGACCCTCTCATTCACAAATGTAAGAGGGAGTTGGCTTCTGAATTTGAAATGAAGGACCTAGGACTGATGCACTATTTCCTAGGACTTGAAGTTTGGCAGAAGCCAGGGGAAATTTTCCTATCTCAAGTAAAATATGTGGTGAAGATTCTGGAAAGATTCGATATGGTGGACTGCAAGCCCGTAACTACCTCGATGGAGCTTGACTTCAAAAAGTTAAGCAGTAGTGCTGCTGGACCTGTTTTATGAAATGCCACCGAGTATTGTCAACTCGTCAGAGCATTAATGTTCTTGGTGAACTCCCGTCCAGACATATGTTTTGCAGTCAACACATTGAGTCAACATATGGTTGAACCTCATCACATACATTGGATTGGTGCCAAGAATCTGTTGAGATATCTTCGTGGCACAATCACTTATGGGTTAAGATACACTGCTGAAGATGTGAGACTACTTGGATATACTAATGCTGATTGGGCAGGCAGTGTGGTGGACCTTAAGAGCACTTCCGGGTGCTGTTTCACTTTGGGATCTGCTTCGATATCCTGGATGAGCAGGAGGCAGAATTCGGTGGCTTTGAGCACCGTCGAAGCAGAGTATATTGCTGCTAGCATGGCCTCCTGTGAGGCAGTCTGGTTGCGGAAGCTCTTCAATGAGCTGTTTGGATTTACACTGGTTACCACTATGATCCTATGTGACAACCAGAGTGGGATTCGTTTGTCAGAGAATCCCGTATTTCATGATCACACTAAGAATATCGATATGAGGTACCACTATACTCGAGATATGGTGTAGCGGGGAGCTATAAGGCTCCAACATATCGGTACTGATGAACAGGTTGCCGACATTCTGACAAAGCCCCTAGGGAAAGTCAAATTCTTGACTTTCCGAGAACAACTTGGTATTGTTCAAAGACCCTTTGATGAGGGTCCTGTATGATGCATCGAGCTCTGGGAGCTCTGGGGGTGCGGGGTACTTCTTGGAGCGACATATGACCACATATGACCACAGGGTGATTCACTATCCCCTGGTGGTGTACATGTACACCCCGTGGCGACTATGTAGTAGGATGATTAATTCTCCTGTGAGGCTTGGATGATGTGTTCTCCATGACGATTATGTAGCAGGATGATTACTTCTCTTGTGAGGCCTGGATGATGTGTTCTCCATGGCGATTGTGTAGCAGGATGATCAGTTCTCCTGTGAGGACGGGATTGATTAAGTTCTCCTGTCAAGGCATCCTACCCATGCAGTTTGGGACTCATGGGAAGTACCTCTCATCTGATCAATGAGCAAGGAAATGAAGTTAGGGACTGTAGTAGTACCGATGGACGCATCGTTGTATCTACCGTACTACCTATGCTAGGATGACCTTCATTGATCTGGGATCAATGATACTGGTCTGGGACCAGTGGTAGGAGTTGTACCCATTATGACACTGACGTCGGGTCGGTTGAGACTGGTCTGGGACCAGTGGTACATACTCTGAGACTGACTTCGGGTCAGTGAAGGATTGGTCTGGGACCAGTGGTAGGAGTGGTACCTACTATGACGCTGACTTCGGGTCGGTTGAGACTGGTCTGGGACCAGTGGTATGCACTCTGAGACTGACTTCAAGTCAGTGGAGGATGATACTGACCTGGGACCAGTGGTAGGAGTTGTACTCACTATGATGCTGACTTCGGGTTGGTTGACACTGGTTTGGGACCAGTGGTACATACTCTGAGATTGACTTTGAGTCAGTATGATGCATCCTCGATCATTTCTTCTTCTTCATGATTTGGACAAAAGCAGAGCAGAATAGAACAAAGCAGAGCAGAATAGAACAGAGCAGAGTAGTATAGATCAGTACAGGGCAGAACAGAACAAGAGTAGAACAGTGCAGATTAGTACAGGGCAGAACAGGACAGAGCAAAACAATACAAATCAGTACAGGGCAGAACAAGACAAAGCAAAACAGGCAGAATAGAGCAGAGCAGGGCAAGGGTCAAGCTGTACTAGGCAGTGCATTTGATGGATGAATAGTAGCGACCGACAGACAGATTGCAGATGGAGTTCTCCCTAGTTGAGAGGGAGTGTTAAAATTGGCAACTAGGGCCAAACTCCATGTGGGTCATCTTATTCATGGCTGATAATATTTTTATTAGACTCCTCTCGTCGAGAGGTGTAGGATTGATCTAAAGATCATCCGATTCCGATAAGTATTTATGGAGATATGAATTTATTTAGATTATGGAATTATTATCAAGCCTACCAACAACTCGTGTAGGCTCAGAAGCCCAACAATCGCACCTATTCAATTATCATCACATGTGTATAAATACAAGTGGACTTTTCCTCATTTGGACTCACTCAACTCATCACATCTCTCTCTCTCCAGCGCATAAGAGTCTCCTCTCTTGCGCAATTGGTGACTCTTCTCTCACATGCGTAGAAAGACGCTGCTGAACCTGAAGCTGCAACTACAGATCCAAAGTTTGACCAGTGTTGACCATCAGATCTCCTCCTCTGAACTGCGCTGTAGGTTCATCTGAACCTCCTCTGAAGGCTGCATTTTTTGGTGGTGGAATCAAGCCGATCCGACGGTCGGTTTGCGAGATATCGACTGCCCTAGTTTTGATGATGAAGCTGCTAATGCTAATGCTGCTGATCTAGGGTTTGCTACTGCTGATATAAATCAGATTTATTGTACTATTTATCTCTGCTGAATTATTGAAGATAAAAGAAGATTGATCAAAGGGTTTCCCCACATATTGTGGGTTTGTCCCTGGCTAGCCGCCACATCTTGTGTCCCTTGTCTTGGCTTGTTTTCTGTTGATCGTTTAATGTTCTATCTGCACTTTACTTATGCACATGTGATTGCTAATCTGTGAATAATAAAAAGAAAGAAAAGTAAATTGCTCTAAGCATAGAACATACCATAAACTAACATGATACAAAGCAGGAACACCAAAATGGCTCTTATATAAAACAAAAATCAAGAAGTGAAAGAGCATTCTAATCTAAAACCCTAGAAGGCCAACTCCAAAGAATGAAGAGGTAGTCCAGGAGAAGGATGTACAAGATGAGTGGCTCATTAGCCTATAATAACAGCTGTAAGAGGTGATTGCGGACCACTAGAGCTCTCTCTCCTAACATCCGAGGTAGAATGAGGAAAACTCAACATAGATGTTTGGCTAGAAGAATGGTGGGGTGAGGAGCTTGAGTGAATACTATGCAACTGTTTGGAAGGAAGGGCCCATCGTTGAGGCTTGGAATATCTTGATTGGCGACTATGTTGTCTATTGGAATGAGGTCTGGTTTGGTAGCGTCGTTGGGATCTCACTAAGATGAGAATAGAGACTTGTGTCCTCACTAATCTGGAATCATCTATTTCCATCTGCCGCTTGCTGCCCTGTTTTGGGAGCACCATAAAAAGGAAGTACTCTGTCGAGTAGATGTCAATCTATAGAGTGGTGTGGTTGAAGAATGGAACCGTGGAGATGAAGAACCCCTTGCATATATAAGGCCAAACATCTTTTGTCGGGGTACCTAAAGGATCGAGTAGGAGTCTACATCTCGTAGAAAAGATAGTGGAACCATCCTTGGATCTTGTAATAAGTTGGGCAACAGAAGATGAAGTGCTCCTTAATCTCTACCTCTAAGGGATGGCACAATTGGCGGATCTTGTTTGAGTTGCTAACCTAGTGGTTAATCTATGAGACACAACTCTAAACTAGTCCAGGAGTATTTAAAGAGCGTGTATCTAGTGGCAAGATGTATAAAGGGGTCGAATAATAAGTCCATCTCTCATAACCATGAAGTGCTTGGCATAGAAGGCCATCTTTGGACATAACCCATCCTGAGGGTTGATCCAAGTGACCCTCGTAAACTATGTGTAGATGTCCTCTCTGATGATCATGTTTAGCTCTTGTCATGTAGGTAGAAGGTAACTAGATGCGTCCAGGGAATACCTCAAAGGGGGAGACAATCCATCATAATGCCAACAAATGCTACAAGATTTGAGACACCAACATATCGACATTAAGAATGGGCTAGTGAACTCACGGATGTAATGGATTTTGATGAATAGTAATCCAAGTAAGGGTATTAGTGCTGTTCCTTTGCTGTATTAAGGTAACTTTGAATGTGGTGCAAGAGTAAGATAAGGCCAAACATTGTCTCAAGGAAAAAGGGAAGGCAAAAAGGGGGATAAGCTCCAAACTCTGCAAGGATGATGAACAAAGGGATTGGCTACTTGCACCTGGTTATGTGGCAAAGAAGGGTGATATATACTCTTTGCTGAAGACCAATTTGACCCTAGTAACCTAGGACCCCACACCTCAGAGCCATATACGATAGTGGGCCAAACCAGAGTATTTGAGAGCGATAGCTTGGATGATATGTATTAAAAGTGGTTATGGAAACACTCTGTTGTCGCACAAAGTGTCTAGGCACTGTGACAACGCTCAGAGTAAGCGCTGTCACTCTAATCCTTACTCACTCCGTTTAGACTCTCTCCTAGGCAAGTCAAGAGGGATAGTCCCTAAGGTGAATGAATGATAACAGCCTGTGGAACACACGCTCTAGGAGACTTGAAGATGGAAAACCTGATGAATTTAGGACAAATCTTGGTCAATTGAGATGAATAGATTAAACACAAGACACATCCACATGATATAAATTATTATAGACTAGTGCCTTAGTATTCAATTAACCATAGATTAAATAAAAACAAGTTATCCAGAGCAATCTACAAATGTGACGAATAGTGACAATCATGAATGATCAAATGTAAATGCCCAAAACTCTATCATGCAAGAGATTCCAGATTTAAAATGATTTTCGTTAATGACCCAGATCTAGAATTAATTAACTTTCTCCTATAGCCAATATAATATCTAAAACATTAGTTGCACTTGACAATAGAGAAATACTACCACAAAAGGATACCAAGGAACTTTAGATGAACAATTTAATTATTCCTTAGGAAATTTATTTAATGTGGTAAAATGAAGAGACTAAATTTTTAATGTGACAAAAGTAAATTAAAAGGGTTATTAAATCGAAATTTTAATGGGCCATGGGCCACATTAAAATTTTTAATGTAATAGCACAAGTCCTCTTTTAATTTAATTCCTTAGTCACCAGAATTTTTTTTTTTTTAGATTTTTTAAAATGTTTTAGATTTTTTAAAATTTTTTAGATTTTTTTTTTTAAATTTTTATGTTTCTTTAAATAAAAATAAAAATCATAAAAAAAAGAAAAAGAAAAAATTGAAACAATGTAAAATAAAAAAAATCAAGTCGAAAATAAAAAGAAAAGGAAAAGGGAAATAGAATAAAATCAAAATCAAAGTAAAAACAAAAATAAATGAAATCAAAACAAGAAAATATGAAAATTAAAAAAAAAAAAATCAAAATCAAAATCGAATCTCAAATGAAAAATATTAACCCTAACCCCTAACAAATATACAAATGAAATGAAAAAAGAAACTAACTAAACTAAATAAAAACAAGATCTAACCTAACCAAGCGAATACATAACAATGAAAAAATCGAATGCGTTGAGTTTGCTGTTGTATGCAGGTCGAAGAGAAGGAGGTTGCGGAAAGGGAATGATTGCGGCAGGAGCAAAGGGAATACAGAGGATGAAAGGTTTGCGGCTATGGGGAGAAGAGATTTATGCAGATGCAGAAGAGAGCTTTGGACATGTAGCGTTTGAGGGACGGTTGTGGAGATAGACGCAAATTTGAGGGCTGGGAGGCTACGGATAGGCAGACGGGTGAGCTGTTGTAGCCGAAGATGGCAGAAAGAGCTGGGACAGACAGCTAGGAAGTATGACTACGGTTTTAGAGGATTTTCGAAGGGTTTGCAGATCGAAAGGAAGGGTTGGGTGGAGGAATGAGGAGGGACGAGGGTTTAAAAAAAAAACACAGGAAATCAAAGGAAATAAGAGGGCCGCAAAGAGCAGAAGCTAGGGATGCAGAGTAGAGGAGCAACTCGATGGTGCAGCGAGGAGGGAGATGCAAGCAGTTAAAGATAGAGGCTTTCCCAAAAAAAATGAAATTTTTGCAGCAAAATGCAAAAAACCCTAGGTAGCAAACAAAATGGTGCCAAAGAACCCAAGAAAAATCTCTAGAAAACTCTGATTAAGTTGATATATTCAGCTTTAGATTTATCAGTGAAACCCTTGTAATTTTATTTATTTTTTTTTTTTCCAGATTTAAAAATGAAAAAAACTTTGACTGCAAAAATCTGGATAACATCCCTGCAAAAATGATTTTGAGGCCAGATTTTACCCTCCAGGGCCTAGATTTGGCTTCAATTCAAACTTCACCTTCAGATCTGTAACTTGTACCTGAAAACAAAAACACTTAGAACCTAGATATACAAAAAATAAATAAGACCCTAGAAACTCAAGTCAGAAAACCCAATTTTTTTTAATAGATCTATGCACAGGAATGGAAGATCTATCAAATCTGAGGAGTGTGAGTCCAACTCTGCTCCCAGATTTGATAATCTAAGGCTCTCAACATCCAGATTTATCAATTTCGTACATAATATTTAAATTTTAAAGGAGGTGCTTAGTTTGAAACCCTTCGTATATTACGGCTAAAAAATCTTATGATAAGCCCGATGTTATTTTAGCTGGGCTCTTCAGAAAACACAGATCGGGAGTTGGCTGGTCCAATTGAGAACTTCCCCTAATGCCTGAGGATCTAAAAATCAAGATTTTTCTGCAAAAGTCAATCTCACCATTAAAATAGAGTGAGAAAATGATAGTAAAATTCAGATAAATAAAGATACTTGCTACTACATTCAAAATTTAAATTATCACTTAAACCCCAGTGACTGAGCAAGATACCTGCACTCAAATCACTCTTCAGAAGCTATTATCAATGGCTAAAATAGATTTACGCATGAAAACGACACATCTTACAGTATTTCCATGAAAAGTAACACTGAAGAAAATTAACCCCAAAATCTTTCATTATTATCCGAAAAAAATTACACAAGAGCTTCTTGCTATGCACATGACTCAAAGGTCGGATGAATTCACTGACGAATGACTTCCTATTTAAAGATAAATCCTCCAACGGCTAGTTCGAGTGATCCTCGTCAAAGTAATCTCGACCGTTGATGAACATTAAAATTTCTTTTAATTTTATCCGTCGAAATATTTAAATATTTGGGGAAATTCAAAATTTTCAATTAAATGCATTTTAATTAACTCGAACATTAAATTTTTGAGTTAATTTCCCCACAGTTTTGACTTTGAGTTAACCCCAGGGATCAAAGGATTAAAATTTATCAAAATAATTAATTTACTTTAGTTGCTGGACCTCTTAAAATTTAATTTTTAAGGACTGATGAATTTTGCCTTTGGAGAATTTAAATTTGCCTAGGACTTAGAATTAATTAAATTTTTGGCTTAGGATTTTAATTAATTTTTTGCTAGAAAATTTAATTAATTAACCTATGAGGGGATAAATTAATTTTCCAACCCTCAAGACACTTTATACCAAGATTTTCATATTTTTTACATCTCAAAGGGGAAAACCTATTTGTAAAAGACTCTCACAGACTACCCATTCTTGCGACACAAATATAATCCAACAGACCAAACAATTTGTAATAAAATAACCTAACCAAATAGTTATGATTATTCCCAAATCCTAACGTAATACATAGACTTGATCTAGAACAATAGGACTCGCCTAAGATCTCAGTGACAAAATCCATTCCGGCGTTGGGGTAAGACTGAAGGAAAACTCTGCTGACTATTCGAGAATGGATCGGTGAGACAAAAATCCTTCCGAAATGTAGATCATCACTAGAAAAGTAGGTTTACCTAGGTAATTACATACACGACACGGATTTGCTGAGATTATTTACATTATACACATGCAGAAAGGGTTTTCATATCATCTTGGAAGTGAAGCTGATGATGATAGCTGTACGACACGAACACATTGATCAGGCGATATCCCTTTTGTGAGAAAAAAGGGGGTGTACTCCTATGGGTTGTTGACACGTAGTAGTCAACATCTGGCTCTACTTGGGGACACATTGCTTAACCAGAGGAATATGAGAATCCAAAATCTACATCCACGCAACACGCAATATAACATATGTAGTTTCCATCCAAAAATCATCATATAACGTTAAGCACAGGAAATATATAAGCTCTTCATTTATTAAATATCCTATCCTAATAGCATGAAAAACATCTACCTACAAAATTAAAAAACTGAAATAAATGGGTGTAGGGTTAGGAATTCAATACAAAGGATGCCCCATGGCATCAGATACATTCAATGTAGTGCATGCTTAGCATTTTCCTGCATTCAGACAAATCTGTTGGCTATTTCTCAGATGTGCCATGTCTAATCTTGCACACGATAGGATATTTTCCTATCCGGAAATCAAGTTGCTCGCGACCATCAGATGGATCAAACTGCTTTCTCATTCTCTTTCTCTTACGCCTTTTCTTTGAGGCAGGCTGTGATGTTGATGATAATGCGGTCGACGTACATCTTTCTTCTTGATCCGAAAAACGCTCCTATGGAAAATTTGGATTGTTAAAGACTTCTGTGACCTGCGCTCCTTTATGAACTTGATCTGTTATGACTGGTGGATCAACCATGTAAGCATCGACCTGATACTTATCAATTTCCATTTTATTTGGGTCACCTTTAATTAGCCACTTTTCAATGGAACAAATGACCTCCTCATAATAAGATGGAGCTTGCTGCAGCAGGTAGGGAGGCTTATGATCTGTTGACGTTTCCTTGTTTCTTTCATCCTCTGACTGATGCTGAAATTTCTGTACCTATATTGTTATGGCATCCATCTAGTTAGAGTGTTCAACCTTCATAGTAGTGATTTCCTTGGCATGGTTTTCCTCCATAGTCAATAACCTATTCTGAAGTCATATCTGACTAGCTTCCATGTCCTTTATAATTTTTTCATTATTTGCTTTTATGATCATCATTTCCTTAGCATGTTTTTCTCTCATGACAAGTAAATAGTTTTGCATGTAAGTCCTTTCTTTGTCATGACCTGCTTCCATGGCCGCCATCATTGTGTTATGATTTACTTGAATAGTACTCATTTCTTTCTCATGATGACTCTGTGTGTCGGTCGTCATAGCCTTCATCTTCTGAGCACACTTTTCTACTACGGTGGCTACGTGATCAGAGTGTTTAATTTTCATGATTTCCATCTCCTCATCACGTTTTTCCAATTGAGTGTACAAAGTTCTCATATCCTTGGCGTAATCAGCTATCAATTTTTCTTGACTAAGCTCCATATTTTTTACCAGCTGCGTTTGACTGAACTACATGTCTTTAACCAACTGCTTTAGTTCTTCTATAAGATGCTTATCATTTTCCCTTTCATTGTCAACACTGATTTGACAACTTGTTCCTGCTTTTCCACTATCATGGATTCGTCTTGCAACGGTACAAGTGGATGGCACATTTTGATATGGAGAATTGTCTTGAAATCTTTCATTGACAGTTGGATCCTTTACAAGATCACTTTCATCCTATTGCATAGTATTAGGGGCACAAGGCGAGCCACCTTGATCTCCATATCTATCTTTAAAAGCATTGATGATGTCTTATAAAGAAGTGAAAGAATCTTCAGGACAATTATGAAACCAATTCAAAGCATCACCCTCTAAAGACAAGGCAAATAGATGCATCTTGACATCTTCATGTTTATATTGGGAAGAAAGACAATATCTGATTATTATATAAGTAACCTTGGATAAATGCTTTCTAGCAACCGCTGAATGACCACTCGAGAACAAAGGTAATTTATGAATGGCCTCTTCTGGCATATCATGGAGAAAGTTAGTAAAATGACACGGGGCAAACAAGTCATCCATGATGACTTGCTTAAAGGGATAAGGAGGGACCAAATGGATGCTAGAGAGAGACCCCTACTCAAGAAAATCAAGAGATCCACAAGAAGCGAGCTTCTAGTAGAAATTCTTGTAAGAAATGAAAGAAGTGGAGTCGCCACTTGAACATGAATCTAGCTCTAAGATCCAAATGGAAAAAACAACAAGATACAAGGGAGAGCTTTTTGTTTGAGAAATAATGGATGAATAAGTAGAGTTGCCACCCAAACAAGAAACGAACCGAAATGTCTAGGTGCTAAAAGTGCAGATGAAATGATTAATGAGATGACAAAAGATAAGGCGATGAAAAGATCAAATGACACTAGGAAATGTTGTGCTAATGGGACAAGAAATGATGAAAGATTAGATGATTAGAAAAAAGTTGTGAGGACTAAGGACAAAAAAACTCTATCCCCGGCAACGGTGCCAAAAAATGTTGTCGCACAAAGTGTTTAGGCACCGCGACAACGCTTAGAGTAAGGGCTGTCACTCTAATCCTTACTCCGTTTAGACTCTCTCTTAGGCAAGTCAAGGGGGGTAGTCCCTAAGGTGAATGAATGATAATAGCCTGTGGAACACAGGCTCTAGGAGATTTGAAGATGGAAAACCTGATGAATTTAGGACAAATCTTGGTCAATTGAGATGAATAGATTAAACACAAGACACATCCATAGGATATAAATGATTATAGACCAGTGCCTTAGTATTCGATTAACCATAGATTAAGTAAAAACAAGTTATCCAGAGCAATCTACAAATGTGATGAATAGTGACAATCATGAATGATTAAATGTAAACGCCCAAAACTCTATCATGCAAGAGATTCCATATTTAAAATGATTTTCGTTAATGACCCAGATTTAGAATTAATTTTTCTCCTATAGCCAATATAATTTTTAAAACATTAGTTGCACTTGACAATAGAGAAATACTACCACAAAAGTGCACCAAGGAACTTTAGATGAACAATTTAATTATTCCTTGGGAAATTTATTTAATGTGGTAAAATGAAGAGACTAAATTTTTAATGTGACAAAAGTAAATTAAAAGGGTTTTTAAATCGAAATTTTAATGGGCCATGGGCCACATTCAAATTTTTAAGCGCAAGTCCTCTTCTAATTTAATTCCTTAGTCACCATAATTTATTTATTATTATTTATTTTTTTTTTCTGATTTTTTAAAATGTTTTAGATTTTTTAATTCTTTTTTAGATTTTAATTTTTTTTTTTTTTTTTTTATAATTTTAGAAATTTTTATGTTTTTTTTAAATAAAAATAAAAATCATAAAAAAAGAAAAAGAAAAAATTGAAACAATGTAAAATAAAAAAAGGGAAATAGAAGAAAATAAAAATCAAAGTAAAAACAAAAAAAATATAATCAAAACAAGAAAACATGAAAAAAAAAAAAAAAAAAACAAATCAAATTCAAAATCGAATCTCAAATGAAAAATATTAACCCTAACCCCTAATGAATATACAAATGAAATGAAAAAAGAAACTAACTAAACTAAATAAAAACAAGATCTAACCTAACTAAGCGCATACATAACAATGAAAAAATCGAATGCGTTGAGTTTGCTGTTGTGTGCAGGTCGAAGAGGAGGCTGCGGAAAGGGAAGGACGGTGGCAGGAGCAAAGGGAATATGGACAACAGAGGGATGAAAGGTTTGTGACTACGGGGAGAAGAGCTTTACGCAGATGCAGAATAGAGCTGCGGATAGGCAACGTTTGAGGGATTGTTGTGGAGATAGACATAGATTTTAGGGCTTGGGAGGCTGCGGACAGGCAGACGGGTGAGTTGTTGCAGCCGGAGATGGCGGAAAGAGCTTCAAGCTCGAGCTTGGGAAGAGCTTGGACAGACAACGAGGAAGTATGACTACGGTTTTGGAGGATTTTTGAAGGGTTTGCAGATCGAAAGGAAGGGTTGCGTGGAGGAATGAGGAGGGATGAGGGCTTTAAAAAAACACGCAGGCAAACATAGGAAATAAGAGGCTTGCGGAGAGCAGAAGCTAGGGATGTGGAGAAGAGGAGCAGCTCGATGGTGCAGCGAGGGGGGAGATGTAGGAGTTAAATATAGAGTCTTTCCCAAAAACAAATTCGAAATTTCTGCAGCAAAATGCAAAAAACCCCAGGCAGCAGACAAAATGGTAGCCAAAGAACCCAAGAAAAATCTCCAGAAAACTCTGATTAAGTTGATATATTCTGCTTCAGATTTATTAGTGAAACCTTGCAATTTTTTTCCAGATTTAAAAATTTAAAAAAAACTTTGGCTGCAAAAATCTGGATAGCATCCTTGCAAAAATGATTTTGAGGCCAGATCTTACCCTCCAGGGCCTAGATTTGGCTTCAAATCGAACTTCACCTTTGGATTTGCAACTTGTACCTGAAAACAAAAACACCCAGAACCCAGATATACAAAAAATAAATAAAACCCTAGAAACCCAAGTTAGAAAACCCAATTTTTTTTACAGATCTATGCACAGGAATGGCAGATCTACCAGACTTGAGGAGTGTGAGTGCAACTCCGCTCCCAGATCTGATAATCTAAGGCTCTCAACAGCCAGATTTATCAATTTCGTACATAAAAATTAAACTTTTTAAATTTTAAGGGAGGTGCTTAGCTTGAAACCCTTTGTATATCACCGCTAAAAAATCTTATGATAAGCCTGGTTCTATTTTAGCTGGGCTCTTCAGAAAACACAGATCGGGAGTTGGCTGGTCCAACTAAAAACTTCCCTAACGTCTGAGGATCTAAAAATCAAGATTTTACAGCAAAACTCAATCCAACCATTAAAATAGAGCGAGAAAATGATAGTAAAATTCAGATAAATAGAGATACCTGCTATTACATTCAAAATTTAAATTATCACTTAAACCCCAGTGACTGAGTAAAATACCTGTACTCAAATCAGTCTTTGGAAGCTATCATCAATGACTAAAAAAAATTACACATGAAAACGACACATCTTACAGTATTTCCATGAAGAGTAACACCGATGAAAATTAACTCCAAAGTCTTTCTTTATTATCTGAAAAAAATTACACGAGATTCTTGCTAAGCACACAACTCAAAGGTTGGATGAATTGACTGACGAATGACTTCCTATTTAAAGATAAATCCTCCAACGGCTAGTTCGAGTGATCCTCCTCAAAGCAATCTTGACTGTTGATGAAGATTAAAATTTCTTTTAATCTTATCTGTCGAAATATTTAAATATTTGGGGAAATTCGAATTTTTCAATTAAATGCATTTTAATTAACTCAAAAATTAAAATTTTGAGTTAATTTTTCCAAAATTTTGACTTTGACTTAACCCCAGGAATCAAAGGATTAAAATTGATCAAAATAATTAATTTACCTTAGTCCTTGGACCTCTTAAAATTTAATTTTTAAGGACCGACGAATTTTGCCTTTGGAGAATTTAAATTTACTTAGGACCTAGAATTAATTAAATTTTTGGATTAGAATTTTAGTTAATTTTTTGCTAGAAAATTTAATTAATTAACTTATGAGGGGATAAATTATTTTTCCAACTCTAAAGACACTTTACATAATGATTTTCATGTTTTTTTACATCTGAAGGGGGAAAACCCATTTGTAAAAGACTCTCACAGACTACCAATTTCTGCGACACAAATATAGTCCAACAAACCAAGCAATTTGTAATAAAATAACCTAACCAAATAGTTAGGATTATTCCCAAATCCTAACCTAATACATAGACTCTATCTAGAACACTAGGACTCGCCTAAGATCTCAGTGACAAAATCCATTCCGACTTTGGGGTAAGACTAAAGGAATACTCTGTCGACCATTCGAGAATGGAATGGTGAGACAAAAACCTCCCGGAATGTAGATCATCACTAGAAAAGGAGGTTTACCTAAGTAATTACATACACGACATGGATTTGTTGAGATTATTTACATTATACACATGCAGAAAGGGTTTTCATATTATCTTGGAAGTGAAACTGATGATGATAGTTGTACGACATGAACACATCGATCATGCACTACCCTTTTGCGAAAAAAAGGGGGTGTACTGCTATGGGTCGTTGACACGTAGTGGTCAACACACTCTTTTCTAATAAGGGCAAGGGAACCATAGCCTTTACTAACTCAGGGTTGGAATGCATGGCATAGACTGAAGTGAAGTCTTGTGAAGAGTACCCCCAAGTAGGTGTTTGTACGAATGTTCTCAATTTTGCTCTCATCTGAAAAAGAAATGGTGATCAAAGAGTATTTTCTTTGATCTGTTAAATATGATGACCTTGGTTTTAGCTAGGTTGACTGTCTATTGTTGAAGGTCATAAAAGTGGTATAGGGCATCCAACTGTCTCTACAAACGGTCGAGGGACGAGGATAGGAGGATTGCATCATCAACGGATAGTAGGATAGATATCAAGACATGGTGGAGCAAGCATCCATCTCCCTCTTGAATGTGTTTATGTAAAAAATGACTCGAGCTCATTAATGTAGATCCTAAACAATGTTGGGTACAGGGGATAGCCCTATTTGACCCCAATGGTACTCTTGATAAAATATTGTAATCCATATGTTGTTCAAAGAGGACCAAGTATTGACTCATAAATGCACAAGATAGATATCAACAAGGTATTAGAGACAACATTGTCTTTGAGTCTCTAGAACAAAGCCTCGTGGGGATGGAGTTGAAATCCTCTCAAAATTTGACAAAGTAGCAATATATCTTTGAAGAGTGATGTGCCTCCTCAATAATGGCCCGAAGTGTAAGGATGTAGTCAAAGGTTTAGTACTTAGGTCAGAATCTAGCTTTTCATCTGGCTTCGAGTTGCCTCTTCTCAAGCTCCCCCGAAAGCGTTAGGTGGAGGGTTGTAGCATAAAGTTTAGAGAATGTGTGGTCTACCATGATCTTCCTGTAGTTGTTGGGATCAATACTAGAGCACGATTTTGTGAATCATGTGGATAATGTGATGTGACCATGACCGTGGAAAACTTGTGCAGACTACGTGGTTGAACAAGTTGGCTAGGTGGTTATCCACAACATGGAGTCCTTGTTTGAAAAGCTTTGCTTGGAATCCTCCCTTGTTCACTTCTTTACTGGTACTCATCATCCAAACAACCTCTCTAATATCCTGGTAGGAGAATAATTTAAAAAAAGGTTGGGGGGATGGTGGGTTGTCCAGGGACATCATGCAGGGAGGAAGTATGGGTAGAAGGAAGAGGAGTGGCAAGGGAAGAAGGCCTGCCAAAATTTTTTGAGGAGCAGATAAGGGAAGCTCTCAACTCATGCCTTTGTTGAGAGATGAAGAGGCGTTCCTTATGTTGAAGCAAACACAGGTAGGAAGTTTTGAGATGAGGATAAAATTGGTGGGTATGGGAAAAGGCATGACGAGGTTGGCAATGGAGGAGTTTGCAATCATTGTCATAGCACTTGTTCATAGGACGAGATCTAGTCTTTAGGGGGGCAAGGTGGATTTGGTATGATAGAGATGATACTGAAGAGTAGCTTCCCAAATGGTAGAATAATTACAAGTGTACTTGGCATTCGTTGAAATGAGGTTTGAGAAAGTGGACTTGGGTGAGGGCCTCTACTGGATATTGGAAGTAAAGATGTTGGGATCACCATGATCAAAGAAAAGGGTGGTCCGAGGTGGGTTTGGGGGGGGTGAGGTCCAAGGTTGGGGTTGTTAACCTGATGGGATAAAGATAAAAGAGCACGATTGACTAAAGCGATGGAGGTCACTAAAAGGTGGTGGATAAAGGTGAGAAGAGTGGGACTAGATAGGACATAATTGATAATGCTTACTACTTCCATGTAGGGTCGATAGGTGAAAAAACAAGACTCAATAAAGCAGCGAAGGTTGTTAAGAATCAATATCTCATGGGATCCGTCTCTTTGCAGTAGGTGCCTGCCATAACTTGTAAGAGGCCATGATACATCATTTGATGTTCGCTGGAATACTACTGATTTATGGTTTGTTTGTTGGATAGTAAACACATCCTCTAAGCGATCATGGAGAGGGATCTCAGAAGCACATGTTCAGGCACTAAAATCACCTAGTAAGGTGACATCTCCCTTCATCGTGTATTGAATGATGCTAGCGTATAGGTTCGTGTAAGGGTCTCCATCGTGTATTGAATGATGCTAGCGTATAGGTTCGTGTATTGAATGATTCTAGCGTATAGGTTTGTGTATTGAGATGACATAGAGGGGAAGGAACAAACTGCCACATAAATGTCTCTTGGGAGAGTGGTAAATCCATTAAGTTGAATCCACAAGAACCTAGTAAACTCGTTTGATTCCATCGTAGAAACCCTATCCCGGAAGCATAGTTTTAAAATCTAGAACTAGGTTTTGAATTGGGCCACCTATCAAATTGGGATTGGAACTGAAACTTGATCAAATTGGATTGAACCAGATTCAATGAACTGAAATTGGAAAAAAATGCATAAAATAATTATTTTTTAATAAAAAAATATTTTTAAGATTCAAACCATGATCCCAAACCATTAGAGACAAAATATGCAAGTTTTTTCCCATCGATATACCATGTAAGTGTGCATATATCAAAATGGCACTGAGTGCAATACATATCATCAACAAAATACATAATCATGGGCCTCTAGAGTTCAAAAACAATGCTACAACTCAATCTACTAGGCCACTGGTCTATTACAAATCATTGATCAACATGATCACTCATCAAACTCATCACCACTACTAGACATGAGATCATCACCAAGAGCTACATAAACATCATTTGGCTCAGAGTGTGAGGACTCCTCGAATTCCTCTCCAACTTTAGTAGCAGTACTAACAGTAGCAACACCATTAGTTCTAGTAGAATCATAAGCATGAGTTTTCTGAGCCGCATGACTACTGCTTCCCTCACCATGTGACATGCTTGGTGGTTCACTTACTTCAGCACCTGGTTTGACTGATATATTTGCATTAGGGCAACACCCCAGTCCAACTTAATGGCTGGTTGAGTCTCCTCCATCTATTCTTAAGTTGGATCAATATCTTCCAACTTAATGGGATCTGTACCAACCTAGATCAATCTTAACTCCAGATCTACCAAGCGCCGATAGTGATCAAATTTCTTGAGATGCAAACCTCTTTTAGAGTGAAAAGAGATTTGATCCCTCTCGGCGCTTGGCATATCCAAGGTTAAGATAGATCTACACTGGTGTATCTAAATATGACATCAAACTAAGATGGATCTAGGGTTTAATTCCCCCCTTAAATAGGTTACATTCCACATGCAAACCATTGGTCATTTTTATTTTTATTATTATTTTATTTTTATGGGGTTATTTTTATTTTATTTTCATTGAGTTAAATTTTTTACATTACATTATGTAACACTAAGTTACACATATCTACCATATTTTAATTTTAATTCTATTTTGACCGAATTAAAATATTTATATTACATTATTTACTGAGAGCATCTCTCGGTGCAATAAAAAATGACTAATTCTTTTTTATAAATGAAAAGAGTACTTTCCATTATGTAGTCTGGTTTGCATGGCCAAAACCATTTACATCAAAATGAGCAAAATTGGCTTCAATTGTGTCTGTTGATTCTACATGCCAGTATATCCAAAGTAAAACTTTCTTGCCTCTACTATTCCTATGGGCTATAATCCTACATTGAAATTTCCCATAATCTTTACAAAATTGCCCAAGCAAAAATACATATTTGTAGTACATAGAAGAACATGTTTAGGTTGTGTTGGATGGTCTGGCTTCCTCACTGCAGGCTCGCTTCCCCTTGCTTGCCCTTGTTTCCTCTGTGCCTTTGGCTGGATTCCTTTGCTTCTCTGAGGGACCAGTGGTTGGCAACCCGACCAATATATCCTCAAACAAATTGCCGCACACCAATTCCGAGCCACTCTTCATCAAGTCAACTTCCATTTTAATTATCTTCCTCTCCACCCTTGCTTCCAGACTCTTCAGACGAGCCTCCATCCACTCCGAATTTTTTGCCTTGTCTTCCTCCAACATCTCAATTCAGCGTGTCAACAAGTTGAGTCTACCCATGAGTAATTTAAACAAGAATTCCACCGCTTTCCTCCATCATTCCTTGGCTGAGTCTGGTGGTTGTTCACCTGGTGGAGCCATTGCCAAACACTTTGACAGGGAACGGGAGAAGGAACTTCAACCGGAATACAAAAGGTTTACCCAATTTCTCAGTCGAGGGTGATTAAATAGGATTTCTTCTACTAGACCTTATCATCTACTCCCACATTTCTCCATTAAATTCACTTCCTCGCCACCGATTCTGCTTTTCATTCCGCTGTCCTTCCCAAGATGGTGATTTAATTCCCCTTGCAGGCGGGCTGCCAAAGATCGATGGAGGATATGAATGTTGAATCGATTCAAATGTGCCACCAAGCTTACGAAGCACACCTTCCAATTACCCGTCATTCTGTTCTCATCACACCTGGACGCCCAAATCAATCTCCATGGGCTGCCATACTTCGAATTAATATCTCCAGCTAGGCTCTTCCTTGGCAAATTACCCCAAAAGTCCTGCATGCTTTGGATTCTTTGCCTTGGATTGGGTTTTCTGCCAGCGATATTAGTGCTAGCTCATCTTTTCATGGTCGGGCACTTCTGCTTATGACAGAGGAGCAAAACCAACGTCAACTTCATTTAATTCTAACGTCCCAACCTCCAACTCTGATCCACGATTCGCCAACCTGTCTGCCTCTCCGTTGAGGTGTTGCAGGACATGGTAAAAGGTGACAACCTCCAATTTTTTCATTTGCATCAATATTCTTTTTGCTATAGAGGGGCTCACTTGGTTGAAAGAAGACTGCATTTTTACAATCATTCTTATAACTAACAATGAGTCTCCAAGGATGATGAGATTTCTTATGCCTTTGCTAATTGCAATATCCAATCCTTCCTAGAGTGCAAGGAATTACGCCTTATTATTAGTGGCTTCTCCTAGTCCCCATGCAAATATGATGTTCTCTTGTTCCATGGGGCAAAGAATTTCCCCTCCCACTCCTGCCACCCCTAAAAATGGTTAATTTTATTAAAAAAAAAAAAATATTATATTATATTTTAAAATTGAAATATTCTATTTTAAAATATTATATTCAAAATCTAGAGTCCAAAAACTACCAACACTAAATCAATCATTTTACTTAAATTATTAGTTTATTTTAATTAATTTTGATTTTATGTAATTTGACTGAGTCAAAATGTTAAACTAGATAGGAATCTAGGATCGAATAGGACAAGATAGGACAGGATAGAACATGACATGACATTACAACATCTCTACCATACTGGGCTGGAGAGTGCCTCTCGGCGCAATCATGTATTAATCCCCTCATTTAATTTGCAAGAAATTCACAGGTTTTAATTTAAAAGATTAGGGCGTGAGAATTTTATCACAAAATTCTATAAATCCACACAATTTCACAATAGGAAACACCAACAATAGAATAAAAATGTGCAAACCTCAAAAATAAATATTGCAACTCTAATATGATTTTTATTGCAACAATTCGTAGGAGGAGCTTTACTTAGTGTTTTGAGATGGACAACCTTCAATGAGCTCCAAATAAATTGCTTTCCAAAAACGTTGAAACCACACGTCCCTTCCAATGGGAAATCAGTCAGGCAATGCAGCCCAGGAATTATTTTGCTGAAGTCTGAGAAGAGCAACTCGGCCTCTGATTCGACCTTCCTTATTCCAATGATTTTGTTCACCAACAAGCTTAGAAATGTTGATTTCCTAGGGCAAACAACTAGAATTAATATTTCTTCATCAGATAACCACTTCCAATGATCTATTAGTATTAGTTCCACATAATATTCAATTGATATCATTAAGCAGTTGTACAAAAGAAAATTATCAACCATTCAAACATGAAAGAGTAGTAAAATAATCATGAGAGAATGAGACAAATGACACAGAGATTTAGGCCTGAGGCCAGGGCAAAACCCACAAGGAGAAATCCAATAAATCTTTCCTTATGTGAGAGAGAAAGTTCAAGATTCATCAATACATTAGAAGTAATAACATCAAGATAATAGCCAAACCAGAAACCAAGAACCACATCAAGTGCCAAGCCAAGAACCAATCCCTTCTTCATATTTTCGGCCTGCTTTCCTTCCACAGGATTCTCTAGAATAAACATAAACATGTGTGATATGAATTGCTCCAATGAGGAGGAATGCCTCACATATATATAGACTTCACAAAGGTCGAATAAATGCCTCTATGGGGCCCAACCGACTTGAACAAGAGGGAGGTCGACTTGAATATTTTAGGAGGCAAAATTAAAGTATTAATACTTACATTCTTCCATGATGAAAACACCGACCATGGCTACTATATTTTCAACATTCCCTCTTAGCCAGGGAGGTACTTTTCATTCTCTCTTTGAAGATCAATCTCCCTGACTAATCCATAGGTTTCCCAGGCCACAACCTAAGGGAGAGATCATAAATACAAGTCTCTCTCCCTATCAAAATCAATCTCCCTGACCAATCCATAGGTTTCCTAGTCACAACCTAAGGGAGAGATCATTAGTCACATCATAAGGAAAGATACATAGCATCCAATCTCTCATTGAGGCCAAAACCAATCAGATGCACAGGGTACATCTCCCCGACCACAAACAAGGTCTTGTAGCCCACAACCCAAGGGAAGAATCCCTATCTCAATCATATACACAGGACACATCTCCTTGACCACAAACAAGGTCACCCGGTTCACAACCTAAGGGAGGAAACTCAAGGTCAATCTCCTTGACCAATCCATAGGTTTCTCGGCCTTAGCCTAAAGGAGGAAACATCCTTTTCGACCAAAGCATAGGTCTCCTAGCCACAACCTAAGGAAGGGAACTCAAGATCAATCTTCCCGATCAATCCATAGGTCTCCAACACACAGCCTAAGGGAGCGACAATCTTCTCGACAAATCCACAGGTCTCCCAGTGCATAGCCTAAGGAAGATTGAGGATACTATATAATCAATGCTTCCTCTCCAACGAGATTCTCAGATATTCCAGTCTTCTCACATAATCATCAACAACCAGCTTAACAATAGAAAAGTAGGCATGGCATATTTCAACGCTTTATCAAACATTTTAGCACATCCAACTTTTCATTTAGCTTCAGCTGGGGCTTCTCACAGAAGCAAACATTAACAATCATGGAAGAATCCAACAAACAACAAGTAGCTTCTTATGAAAGCGAATATCAAGAACCTACTCATCAACATAAGTTAAGATAGATTAGCAACTGTTTTCACAAATCAACTACATATCCAACTTCAATCACGCTGCATGAAGCAGGACCATCCACAACACCCAAAATTCATTCAGTCCAAATAGGGTCAGCAATTTCATGCATCAGGTGGTTCAACGAGCCAATTGTTGGAAACACTAAGAGGGAGGTGAATCAATATTCTTACCAGTTAGTATAATTTTAAATTCACATAGCATTAATTGTTATTAGCATCAGATAAAAATAAACATTCATCAACACCATTCAACAACGCACAATAATAAGACAACAGACACAAAGATTTTTTATGTGGAAACCCCTTCGGGACAAAAACCATCAAACGTTTCTTAATATTTGTCTTTAAAAGATTTACATCAAGCTTTCAGCCCCAACTGAAGGGGGCTCCAACCCCCTGATTTACAGGCTCCAACTTGTAGGGCGCGCCTACGCCTTGTTTACCAACTGCAACTGGGAGGACGCTCCAACTCCCTAGTTTACCAGCTATAACTGGACGGACGCTCCAATGCCCTGTGCAGGATACAACCTGCCCTAGCACCACCCTACTGCCCTGAAGTGTTCTTAGGCTCCAACATGAAGGAGACTCCACTCTCTTGCCTTGCGCCATCTTGATCAACTGACAGACCATGTTTCACAATTTTCAGATTGGATCCACCTGTGCTTGAATCAATACAAAATACACTGAAATATAATCACTGTTGCTTCTGCTTAGTATGTATATCAATGTCAAACCCTGGCAACCTCACTGGTCAACTCACATCAAAGCCTAGCTATCAATGCCAATGCTGTGCTCAGCTTCTACGGCTGAAACCCTAGACAAACAACTGTGACCAAGACTGCTTTTCGCATAGATATATCTGTTATCAACTCAAGGAGAAATACACCCAATCCACTGACAAAATGACCTATACTATCTTTGCTCTAGAATCGCAATCCTGTAAAGTTGTCATCGCTTTCATTGATCATTTGTGCCCATGGGCACAAACCTAGATGCTACCAATCTGTCTTGTGCCCAACCTTACACTGTCTCAATTGTTGCAACAAGATCATGCAAGCCCTCTTTGCTGTCTTAAAACCTAACTGCTCAGATCTTCAATATGCAATTGAATGACCAAACTATAATCAACCCTGGAACATCATTGTCATATCTAGCAAAAATTGTCATCAACCACTTCAACAAGATTCGTCTTTGAGTTCTAATCTCAATGGTTTTTCCAATTTTTGATGTGTCAATATTGACTTTGGAATCTCGACATAATCAAATTAAGCTATATGAAATCAAATATTCAACAAATTGCCCCAATATGGGCACTTTTCAAATGATTGCTAGATTCCGCAAACCTTTCGACAAAATGACAATATATTATGAAATAAAACAATTCCAACCTAAAGTGACTTTAGTTGCATTCCCAAGTCAATATTACAAAACTAAAGAAGCCACTTGCGCATCCAGAATCTTTAGTATACCACATATCACCTTCAATTTGACTTCACCGTAAGCTGGCAAGCATTCATCATATGCGGTGTCAACATATAGCTCCACTACCTCACTTCAATGCATTTAGCTCATGAATTGGCATACAAATAAGGAATTGAGGTGCTGATTGCAACTTATATCTTCGAACCAGAACACTCAAACATTCACAAGTTTGTGTCTGTAACATTCAACAGTAGTGTCAGTGACTCGTTCAAGTAATTTACTGCAACCCCTTTTGTGTGGTTACATAACTCTCATGCTTAATAAACAAAGGAAGTTTTATGCTGGTAATGCTATGACGTGGTTAATGGAAGGTACATGTACTTGAGCATCCACGAGTAGTCAAAAGAACTAGACCCAAGATAGTTCAACTTGTAGGTGACAAATTTGTGTCCACAAGAGTTCCTCAGGCATACAGTCCTGTCAAAATTGATCTCTGCGTATACCACTATCCCTTTGTGATTTCAAACTATTATAGGGAGAAAAAGTTGTTTTAACGCTGCATACAGAATATTATGCTCGAGAGATCCTTGACAAACCATGAACAACCACTGGAATGCTTTTAGGAATTCAATGTCTCACGCTTCCAATCACACCCTCAACTCTTCATGCCTTTGTTGCACAACCCAGATGAATTCCACCTTGAAAAACATATATATATCAGGCAAAAACACGAACAACAAGGCCTATGCATTTCTTGCAGCGTTCGTAAATGAAGAGGTGAGTTGACATATTTTAACATTTTCAAATGCCTTTGAATCCTTAAAAAAGTTGAAAGAATTGTATGACTCACACTCTGAACTTGAAGTTGTTCAATATTAAATTGAAAAATGATGACCCTCTTGCCTTAGCATCAAAAGTAAGATCCATTATGCATGACATAAAAGCCATTGGTGTTGAAATAAATATTTCTCTCATAGTTTATGTCATGGCACTATATCCCACCTATTCACGTTATCTTGAGTCATTACAAGCAAGTGGCAACCTTAAGGAGATTACCTTTGACTCCCTTGAGAAGAAATTTGCTGAAAGAGAGAAGGCTTTTGGGAAGAAGACAATTCCTCAGTCTTTTGAAGATGCTGTGTGCCTTGCACAAAAAGAGAAGAATCATGCACAAGATTCTTCGAGAGGAAGAGGTGGACGAAGAGGAAGAGGAAGGAAGAATTTTAGAGGCAAGGGGGCATAGATTTCCAGGGAGAAATGTTTGATCTTCATTGCATACAATGCAATAGAGATGGACATGATGCTTCCACATGTAAGCTGCCTTGGGACAAAATTGAGTAGGAAAGAAATGAAGAAAAGGGTAAAACACCTGGTAAAGGAAAGTAAAAGCACCTAAGTCTGCTCATTATGTTGTGGCACATTGCAACATTAGAGTAATTGAAGACTTATTCAATGCTTCACTTGCTTCATGGAAAGATGCTTGGTCGCGTGATTCAAGAGAAACTTGCCACACGACTTTCAGAAGAGATTTCTTTGAAGAATTCACTGACAATGTTGATGGAGTAGTATACTTTGCAGACACGTCAAAACTCAAGCGATCAGGCTTGGCACCATCAGGTTCAAACTGCCTGGACTTTTAGACTTTCTTTTGCATGATGTTCTATACCTCCCAGAGTTATGGAGAAACTCGTTGTCTTTGGTCCATATCCGCCAGCAAGGACACTCCATTCACACATTTGATGGCAAGGTTGAGGTCATAAAAGCATTAGATCACTCACTTGTCATGAATGGGATAGAAGAAGAAAAACTTCTGAAGCTGCAAGAAACCTCAGCTCATGCACACAACTTTTTGTACAATTCTCACTATGATGAAGGTACATTTCCATCAAATCTTTTATGGCATGCTAGATTTGGACACTTGAACTATGACATCCTTCGTTTGTTGAAGAAAAATGGTGTCACTAGTTTGCCTACAATTCCTAGGAAACTTAAGCAATGTGATGCTTGTATCTTAGGAAAGCATAGTAAACAGTGTTTTCATGATTCTCATTCCAGAGCACATAGAGACTTGAACACATTCATTCTGATTTATGTGGCCGAATGCCTGTTCCTTCTGCAAATGGTAGTAAATATATGATGACATTCATTGATGACTACACCAAAATATGTTGGGTTTATTTATTGAATAACAAATCTGAAGCTTTGGAAACATTTAAGAACTTTCATGCATGGATTCAAAATGATGCACAATCACATATTGGCTCTATTCGTACTAATAATGGAAAAGAATACACTTCAAATGAATTTGAAAATCATCTTTGCCAGCATGGGATCAAACATCAAACAACCATGCCTTATAATTCTCAACAGAACGGAGTAGCTAAAAGAATGATCAAGAGAATTTTAAATATGGTATGTTCGATGATGTTTTTCAAGAATGTTAAGTTGATGTTTTGGGCTAATGCAGTTCTATGTGTTGTGTATATGAAGAATAGGTGTCCATCTCATGCTATAAAAAAGAAGAGGCATCTCAGGGTTTTTGGTTCCACCTATTATGCCTTGATACCTAAGGAATAGAGAAACAAGCTCGGTGCAAGGAGTCGCAAATGTATCTTCTTGGGGTACTCAAATACCTCCAAAGCATACCGTCTCTATGATGAAGTGAATAAAAAGTTTATAATGTTTGGAGATGTGATCTTTCTTGAATCTTCTAAGACTGACAATGTTGTCGAGCGACAACTTGATCGCTTCGATAGATTCGGACATGCAAAGTCTTTTCAAGAGTTTGATAACGAGATTCAACATCTTGAAGGGGGGATCCCTATATTGGATCAATCTATGGAATCTCCTTCTAAAGCACTCTCTCCCACGCATGACGCTCCAGCCATTGATGACACTTTGAGTGATGTGATTGACAAAATTGGGAGACTCAATCTTGATTCAACCCCATCTCAGTCAACATGAAAAAGAAGCTCAACTAGACAAAATGGAGGTGATGTAGACAATCCTGGGAACCAAACGAATAGGCACCACTTCCCAACCGCCGAAACAAACTACAACGTCTTGCCTGCAACCGTTGTCCGTTGATGCCTGAGCAACAAGCCACAATTTAAGTTGATGTCCCACAATGCCACTATTCGAATGCCAACAACCAAAAGGCAAAGTAGCAACAACACCCTGACCTATAGCCACATCCGTCGTGACTCAGCCACCTGCTCCTGCAGCCACTGCATTGTGTTAGCCTGTACCCTGTGCAACTATGTATACAAAGTTACAAACCCACCATTGTTTTTGGCCACCATTGTAATTTAGTTTTTCTACCAGTCAACCAACAACCACGATACAGTTATTCGTTGCGGTATAGACCGCCGCCTTCAACTAGAGAATCATTACAATTTGAGAAATCGCAGTCTGAATCGGTACAAGACAAAAAAAAAATAACGCTAGGTGTGGTCGATTTCAAAAGAAAAAACATTGCAGTCGCTTCTGTGTGTGGTATTGTTTGACGTTTAGAAGTCATCCTTGTGTGGTATCATTAACGCTTGGAAAACAGATTATATAAGGTTATAGTCACTTATATTAAAGTGAAGATTATATATATTTTGAAATAAAATTATAATAATACATATTTATATATTGAAAGAAAAAAATCGAGTGTTATTTGGAAATAAAGAAGAAGAAGAGTGAATATTCATCTCTTAGTTGAAGGCATCTCTTGTATAAGGATAAAAGGCTAATTCAAATGAAGTATTTTTGTATATTGAAAAAAATGTATAATTAAAAAAAACTAAAAGAAAAATATTACGATATTTTGATTAAAAATAGAAGTGGGGTCAATTTTTGAACCAAAAAGAAAGGATTATAATTGGTAAATGAAAGAAGGAATGATGAGTCCTATAACCAAGCCAACATTTGGACTAAATGTCCATTTCATCTAAACGAAATTGGATATACATATATTCAAAAAAATTGCAAATTTAGTTGTCCAACGTGTGAAAGATTATTTTGTATGGAAGAACGTCAAGATAATGAGCAGATGCAAATGAAAAGATTAAAGGAAGAACTCACAAAACTACAACAAAAGAACAAAGCATCGGAAAAGAAATATAAAGATCTCAAAGATCAGTTTTATGAAGAATCAACATAAAGTAATGAAGAAATTTGGCGTCTAAGGGACCATAATAAAAAATTACTTGAGAAGGTCAAGAAGTCCAAAGATATTAGAAAAAAATTAGAAGAAGAAAATGAATATCTCGAGAAGAAGTTCAACAAGAGTTATTAGGAAAGGAAGAAGAAAATTTGCATTTAAAAACCCTAAATCAAAGTTTATTAGAATAAATCAAAAGTATAAAAGATAAAGAGAAAGATACTAAGGACAAAGTCAACGATTCAGAAAATGACGAATTTTTACATCTAAGGAATCATAGCCAAAACCTACTTACGGAAATAAAGAAGCTTAAAAGTGTCACTAAATGACAAGTTAGAACAACTTATTCAAGAAGAAGTATTGAAGTCTCTAGTTGTAAGTTCGTAACAATCCAAGTTGAAGAGAAAGGAACAAATATCGATACAGTCAATATCACAACTCAAGAAGAGGATAAATCAGTTGAAGTGAAGACGTACTCAAAAGTTGCAGTCCAAACAACAAAAAATTAAATTGGAGATCTCGCAAATAATCAAGCAATTTCTGAACCTAAAAGAAATCAGATACCCCCAATGAAACAAGAAATCACCATGAACAGATTAGGGAAAAATCAAACTGCAAGAACTCTTCATCGACATCCGAATCACAAGAGTAGACAACTAAGTCAGTCTACATATTTGAACAATTCAGAACGGAAACTACAGATTTATGTTCCAATGAATACTAAAGTTTGCAAAATCCAGTCCTATGATAATAACTCATTACAAATTTCAAGTGATCGAAAAATTCCACTGAAGATTAATCTTGGATGGTCATATCCATTCTCAGTCCGACAATTTTGTTTATCACTCAGAGGATCGTATCGTCATGTATCAACGAAGATGAAAGTTCTGAGATGAGAAGATATTCGAAACGGGAGAAGAGATCTGGCCCTTTCATCAGTGAGCTTTGAGGACAAAGCTTTTGGAAAAGAGGGGCAATGTTATGAATATAATTCATATAAAAATGATAAATGTAAATATAAATATAATAATAATAATTAATAATAAATAATAATCAATTAACTAATAGTTAGTTAGTTAGTAAATGAAGAGGCATGTCTTAGAGACATGACCATTCATGAAAGGGCACCTGCGTAGGTATATAAGAGGGTCCTCATTGGAATCATTTCACACATATTTTTGTACATTCAACTATTCTTATATACAATTACTATTTGTCCTATGATGGATACTTAATATTTTAGTTCTTTTGAATTATTCCGTTGCATATAGGAACTTTGTTTGTTACAATCAGATCCTCACAACAATAAGATGCTACATAATACAAATAACATCATAAGACACATGGCTATGTGATACATGCATCAACAACTCCTGCAAAACAAGTGTGAGAGGATCACCAACATATACTCTAGCAGCATACCAAACTCTCCAACCAATTTCTACACTAGCAACTCTAATTCTGATCTATTCTGCAGCATGCTTCAAATCTGCTCATTATTCAACCATTAACTCTCATGGATTGAAGCATCTAGACTCTACTCAAGGCCAGTGAAGCATCAACACACTATTCAACCTTCTCTCCACACATACACTCAACATCTAACTCCATCAACAACCGCAAAGCTCACAATGCAGTAATACAAAACACGTAGGACGAAATTGAGCTTGGGGCTAGGATCAAAGGTGCACAAATTGGACCAAATCAATCCACTAAGTTCACTACTAGTGCACTAAATGCATTCATATCATGAGAGGACCTTTTCAAATAATTTTTGACATTTTCAAACAATTATGGAAGCCTCTGGGAATTTCCAAGCTAATTTGCTTCCAAACAGCATGAGGAATGGGAGCAAATCTCGTCAAATCCCTCAGTCGTGTTGGAATTTCTAAGTCTAACTATTAGAAACCCTTAATGTACTTTTCTGATTTATTTTTGCCTACTTGTTCTAATTAATTAACAAGTTATTTACCATGTAAATATTGAAAATAAATACAAGTACATGCTCAACACATTACAGATCATCAACTGAAGGAAACAAAACAAGCACATAAGTGACACCGTTGTTTTTGGACCAATGTCTGGAAAAACCCAATGCGGGAAAACTGGTGTAGCTAACTGAGGGTTTTATTATTATGTAGTTTCTGAATACAATCTGGGTGCGAAAATCGGCTCACCCAACAGAGAATAATCACGGTAGTAGTACCTCTCTACTCGAAAGCAGATATTCTGGCTGAAACCCCGAATAAACACACTGACAGTTCCCAGCTCCAATCTGCCCCACGAAAACCCCAGCGTCAGCCTCTAGGGACAGCGTCAGCCCTTTCTGGCCCAACGTCACCTTGGCTTGCCATGCGTGAGCCCTTAGAGCCTCTACGTCACCCACGCTGGCTCTCTGAGGCACTGTGCAGCTCCTGGCTGGCTCTGCGTGAGCCCTGGCTGGCTCTACATGAACCTCTGGCTGGCTCTGCATCCCTCTCTCCCGGCTTGTGCGCTGATCCTCCTGGTACTATCTTTGCCTCTCTGCTTCTATATTCATTGCCCCTCTGCTGCAACTCTAATCACTCTTTCGACTTCCTTAGTAAACCCTGCCCCGAAAAATCGAAATCTTGATAAACTCGGTGTGTTCTCCAAGTGACCCTCACGTTTCCTTTTATACTTTTCTCTTTGACAATTCAACGACCGAGATTAAGTCCCTAATCAATGGCTAAGATTAGATCTAGCTTGATCCATAACTTTTGGACCCTTCTAACACAGTTTTATATTAATTCACATTAATATTTTATTTTCCCTAATTTTAGACTTAGGGACTCCATTAAAAATATTAATTATTTTAATATCTTAAACTGTTTAGAATATGCCCAAACCATTTCTGGGTATTGGAGATCTCATGTGCTTTATCCTCTCCACCAATTTTCATGGCTAGAGCACATTCGATGCTACCTCAAATCAACACTCCTTCTTAGCGAGGACTGTGCTCTAGTAATACTCCTCACTGAGCATCACCCTGATCATCGGGCATCGGTCTCTGTGCTGATGCTAGGCCTGCTGCCCGACATCCTTTGCACTGCTGCATCATGTACTGCTACCCATGGCCCTGCCACTGCCACTGCTGCATCTGTACGAAAACTCCCTCTGCATTCGTGCTGCTGCCCATGGCCCTGCCACTGCCATTGCTGCATCCGCACTGCAATCCCTCTCATCATGCTACATCGTGCTGCCCATAGCACTGCAACTCAGTTACTGAGAAGTAAGTAACCGATCTTCCAACTCTGACATGTCCATCAGGCTAGAAACACTCCCGATGCTAAAGTTCCCTCTGTCACTGACAAGTGCTCCCTCTCTAACCTCTGTGCTGCTGCAACAACTCTATGCATCTCGCACTGCTGCCTCACGCTATCCTGAGACTCCTGCATTGTAGCTCCTTCTTTCGCTCCATCTGCATCCGTCTCTATCGACATCCGCCAGTCTTGCTACTCCTCTTCGGGGCTCCCGTAGCCAGGTATAATCCAATAGGTTGGGTACCTCAAGGATCCTGCCCGTCATCGCCTGTAGTCCGTCTGACTACAACTTGATGTCTCCTCACTTCCGCTCAAGTGGCATGTGAGCACTCATGGCACAGTCATCAGCTGCCTCCACTTCCTTCTCCACCCTTGCTGGCACAACCTTGGTCTCGGAAGCCTCTCCTTTGCTCTTCTTCCTCGGAGACTAGCTCGCATAGTGACCCAATTCTCTACAGTTGAAGCATTTGACCTTGGAGAGGCCCTTCTTCTTCCATTTCTCTTGCTTTCCCTCAGATGCTAGGGCAACATCCTTCTCTTCCTCTTTAAATCTGATCCCCTTGCCGCTACTTCCCGCCTTGCTTAGCCTTCTGATCTCTTCTTGGTGAAGAGTCGCCCACATTTCCTCCCAATCTTGAAGGGTTGCTCTGCCCAATATACTTTGGACAAACACCTCCCAGTCTTCTGAGACTGCGTTCAAGGTTGTTCTCACCATCAATTTTTGATCCGGCGTGGCCCCTATGGAAGTCAGCTGATCCCGGATCTCCTTCAATCGACCGAGGAAGGTGTCAATCTATTCTCCCTTCTGCATCTGGTATGTCCGCAACTGATTTTCTAGTAGCATCTTCCTCTGCACGGAAGTATGTTGATACTTCTTTAGGGCCTCCCACATCTCATTTGCCGTATTCTTCTCGGCAATGTGTGGTACTACATGGTCTTTGACCCCGTCAGGGATGATGCTCTTGGCTCTCACCATTACATCCTCGTACTTGTTGTTATCAGCTGGGTCAACTGGGAACGCTATTGTCCTCAAGGCGAATTGCTTGAGACGGTTCCTGTCTAGAACGGATAAGATTTTGGCCTTCCAGACTACGAAGTTTGAGACTCCGTCTAGTCTGTCCTGGTCTCTTATCCCGTTCACTGCCATCTCGCTGCTCCTCTACTTCCCTTCTGGAAGTTCTCAGTGTGACTCCCTTCCCTCCTGGAAACCCCTCTGCTAATGTCTAGGTGCCCCCACTCCGATCCTTAGTGCAACTGCACCACTGATCCAAATTTCTTGGCCAGAAATCCTCGGTAGCAACTCCCTCCTCCTTGGTCTTGCCCTGTTAAGTACTGTTTTGACTACAGTACCCCACCAGATTCACTCTGCAACTTATCCACAGCCTCCTAATCCCCAACAAACTGAAGGTTAGAGCTTCTAGGTGCTGCGCAATCCCGACACCAACAAAATCTACACCTCCTGGCCACGGGCGTCAATCCTTCCTAACTGAGAAAGATGACTGGGCATTGCGTAGGTCGAGTCTGCTCCCCTCTGCCACTGCGCTGATCCTCTTCCCAGTTCAAACTTGATGACACAGGGACTACGTCACCCCTTCCTTGCTGCTTCTCTGCTAGGAACAACTTCTGTCACTTGGGATAGCTGGTTTTTGCCGTTGCTGCTCTGCTCGGCTGATGTCCTCAGTTCTCTTGTGATCTGCAACCACCCTCTGATACCATGTTGGAATTATTAAGTCTAACTGTTAGAAACCCTTAATGAACTTTTCTGATTTATTTCTGCCTACTTGTTCTGATTAATTAACAAGTTATTTACCATGTAAATACTAAAAATAAATACAAGTACGTGCTCAACACATTACAGATCATCAATAGAAGGAAACAAAACAAGCACACAAGTGACACCGTTGTTTTTGGACCAATGTCCACGGAAAAACCCAATGCGGGAAAACCGGTGCAGCTAACTGAGGGTTTTATTATTATGCAATTTCTGAATACAATCTGGGTACTAAAACTGGCTCACCCAACAAAGAATAATCTCGGAAGTAGTACCTCTCTACTCGGAAGTAGATATTCCGGCTGAAACTTCGGATAAACACTCCGATAGTTCCCGGCTCCAATCTGCCCCACAAAAACCCTAGTGTCAACCTCTAGGGATTGCGTCAGCCCTTTCTGGCCCAACGTTTGCTCAGCGTCACCCTGGCTTGCCCTGCGTCAGCCTTTGGAGGCCCTGTGTCAACCCTTAGAGCCTCTGCGTCACCTGCGTTGGCTCTTTGTGGTACTGCGCATCTCCTGGCTGCCTTTGCGTGAGCCCTGGCTGGCTCTGCGTGAACTTCTGGCTGGCTTTGCGTCCCTCTCTCTCGGCTTCTGCACTGATCCTCCTGGTACTATCTCTGCCTCTCTGTTTCTGTATTCACTACCCCTCAGCTGCAACTCTGAATACTCTTTCGACTTCCTCAGCAAACCTTGCCATAGAAAATCGAAATCTTGATCAACTCGGTGTGTTCTCCAAGTGACCCTCAAGCCTCCTCTTATACTTTTCTCGTTGACAATTCAACAGTCGAGATTAAGTCCCTAATCAACGGCTAAGATTAGATCTGGCTTGATCCATGACTTTTGGACCCTTCTAACACAGTTTTATATTAATTCACATTAATATTTTATTTTCCCTAAGTTTTGACTTAGGGAATCCATTAAAAATATTAATTATTTTAATATTTCTCAAACTGTTTAGAATCTGCGCAAACCATTTCTGGGTATTGGAGATCTCATGTGCTTTGCACTCTCCACCAATTTTCTTGGCTAGAGCACATCCGATGCTACCCCAAATCAACAAGTCGCACCCTTGACACTATCTGAACTCGAATGGGGCTATAACCGCTCCCACAGGCTAGCCTCCATGCGACTGGAGCATTCCAGCTGCTCTCATAGGCCTCTGTGCATGCGACTGGGGCTTAGGCTGTTCTTTAGTTTAGAACCTCTGCCACCTGTTGGATCACCTTCCCCTGCATCTGTACTAGCCTCCAAACCTCTGACATGGCCTCTGACACCTCTGCAAGTAGATCAAACATGCCTCCCAAGTGTCACTGCCAAGTTGACCTAGAAGGGCCAACAAACAAGGTTGACAAGTGTGCCAACAAGTCCTCCACTCTCCATCAGACCTCTGAACAAGCTGCAACACATCTGAAGCACCTCTGCAACCTCTGTAGCACCATCATCAAGCCATCACATCACTAAAACAAGTCTCCTCATAGGCATAGACATGAAGACCTAATGAAGACCTAGTTGAAAACTCAACTAGTGTGCCATGAACCATCTCCATCACATGGATATCTGTATGATCAATTGTAGCAACACTATCTACATGTAGCAGCATCAACAAACCATCATGACATGTCCATCAATGCACATGCCAACACATGCCAACTCCTCCAAGACCATCATGCTACCATCAAGCTCCATCAATGCCAACACATATCGACACACACCATGGTCCATCAATTTGCATCATCATGAGGTTGACATAAGTGTATGACCTCAAGAGTTGACATCAATGCCAACACAACTATCTCACTGTCAATACATCATGCCAACCAATAGGACCACCAAGTCAACATCCATCACACATGCATATGACAAGTATGACCATGACCATGACCTTGTTGACATCAATGGCAACACAACAATGCCAACATTTGTATCCTTGTACAAACTGTGTTGTTGTGAGTAGGGATGTCATAATAGATGAGAAATCATATCGCCCACCACAAGTCCAAATGAATTTTCTCTCGCGTTCTAATCTCTATTCTCCATTGGTCCACTCCCCTTGCATGGACATTATTGCAAACTAGGCGTCCCCAGGCCAACTGCAAGCCTCCATATAGAAATCCAAACTACCCTATACTGTCTAGGGCCTAATGCCCTCCTCCATGATGCACAATGCTCCTCCTCCTAAGTAGGATGTTCTCCAAGCAAGTAAACCTCTCGATGTGGCCATCATGAAGGATGTCCCCCAAGGTGTCAAGAGAACTCCAACACCTTAGGGAAGAATCTCAAGTAAGCATCCAACTCATGTCAAGCAACCATTGATTAAACCATCTCCAATGTGCAGATCAACCAGGAACTATCTCTCATTTGTCAATCCATCATGGACCATCCTAAGGCTGAACATACACCATGTATAAATCTCATGAACCACCCCCAAACATGGTGTAAACACTTTGTGAGTAACCCAAAAGCGAACAAAAAATTTCATGTGAAGTTGAAAGTATGCTATATGACCCATGATTTTCGGTTTGTTGAGAAGATCTATGGCATCTTTTTTAGAAGGTATGTTAATTTATGGTATGTTCTATGCTTAGTGTAGTTTACTTCGATTTCTTCTTATTAGCCACTGTTTAGCAATCACATAAACATAAAGTAAAATGCTGAAAGAACATTAATAGATCGACATAAAACAAGCCATGACAAGAGACACAAGATGTGGCGGCTAGCCAGGGATAAACCCCAATGTGGGGAAACCCTTTGATCAATTCTTCTTTAATCTTCAATAGTTCAGTAGAGAGAAATAGTACAAATTCAGAAATCTGTAATTTTATGACAGCAGCAGTAAACCCTAACCAACAAAGTCAAATCTGGTCGAACAAGGTGAAATTGACCTTCAATATATTTGGTCAATTTCCCAGTCACCTAGTCTTCCAACAACAGGAAGAAGCAACTCTCAAACAACCCCAAAAACACAGTCAAACAGAAGTCAATTGTAATCAGCCTACTGCCCCAAACTAGGGAAGTCTACCCTGGTCAAACCGTAGGTTAGAATGCCTCGGTTTTTGTGCCAGAATTTGCTGTTGGCATTATGATATAGGTGTTGTCCTTGATGGCAACTCACTCAGATGAAAGATCACAGTACAGTAGGTTAACAACAAAGAATTACAGATCAGACTACAAAGAATGAAGAAAGAGAGGTATACGCAGGTTCACCTTGACCAAGGTGCGTATACACGCAGGTTCACTGAACACAAGTTGCATATACGTACACACGCACTTTCACAGAAGGAAAAGCGCGTATATCTTGGAAAACTAAGTTTTTGGTCCAAGGTATTTGGTCCATGGTATTTTGATCCATGGTATTGGTCCAAGGTATCTGGTCCAAGGTATTGACCCTAGGTATTTGGTCCAAGGTATTGGTCCTAAGTGGTTTTGGACCATGGTATTGAGAAAGGCCTAAAACTATAAAAGGAGGAGAGAATCATTAGGCTAGGTGTGCAAGTATCGAATATCTGATGAAGTGTGAGATCTAGTATGCAGGTTATTGGCTTATGGTGCTGTGCTTGATCTAAACTAGGGATGAACCTTAGCGGTTGATGGAGGATAAGATCTAATGATGGATCGGGATCTTAAGGCTTGAAATGAATTATCTTTATATGGTTTGATGATATTTATTCTAGATCCGAACACTGACGCATATGATGTTCTATAAATATTATGATCTGGGTATAACTGAAGTCTGGGATAGCCGCAGAATTATGAATTAATATTTGCTGATGTATACGCTGGTTGGTCTTGAGAAAAGCGCGTATACATGCAAGGTCGACACATGGAAGTAGCGTATACCTTATAAAGTATGTTTCAGTTGTTTCTGTTTGCTGTTGCAGAGTTCTGGGTTCTGGTTACTGTATTTTGGTGACAGTGTTCTGAATGATCAGATTGATGGGTTGTCAAAGTGATTGATTGATTCGGTTGTGGTTGGTTCAGAAAGTGATTGGTTGATGCAGATGTATTTGATGATTGAATTACAGTTATGATGTTGTTGATGGATCCAGTGTGAAAATTTATGAAACGTGGTCCTTGGAGGAAGAAAGAAGGTTGTAGCCTTCTGTAGGTCGCAGCCTATGTACTAGTAAACATATCGGTTAGTACAAGAGTTAGGGGGTTGTAGCTCCCTTCCAGTAGAAGCTGGAGAATGAGAGAAGGTTGTAACCTTCTGCAGGTAGAAGCTTGCGTACTGGTATAAGTCTGCACCAGTACAAAATTATAAATATATTTTCTTATTATTAAAAGAAGACAGAGACGACAGCAGCAAGTGGTTTTCACCCACATTGGGTTTCCACCTTATATCTTGGTGTTCATGTGTGTTGCTTATGTGTGATGCTTTATTCTGCTTTTATTGCACTGTCTAATAAATCTCTAATATATTGGTTAAAGTTCAATGCATGAAAAATTGGGTAAATCAAAAGTTCTCTACATATACGCTGGTTGCTTTAAGTACAGTCGCGTATACATGCTAGTTCACTTAGCTGAAGTAGCGTATACAAATCTGTTTGGAACATTAAATTATTGATCTAATAATACTGATTCACCCCCCCTTTCAGTATTATTTCCAACATTTGCGGCCTGCCTAGGAGAGGCAGCCACACCAAAACCGCAACACTGAATTGCCCATGCTGGTCAAAGAGATGACCTGCTGCTTCTACGTCCTCCAAAACTGCGTCTTCCTTGCCTCTTGCTACGTCCTTCTTCTCACACGTTGGCTGCTCCTTGTTAACCCAATGCTAAGGAGAGAGAGAGAAGAATGAGTGAGATGAGATGGTGAAATAATGCCTCCACCTATCTTGTATTTATATGAGATGTTGAACTTGTGTGCCACACATTTAGCTGCTAGTCCGGGTCAACCTTGACAATTTTTCAAGTAATTACAAATAAATTCATATCTCCATAAATACTAGTCGGAATGGGATGATTGTTAGATCAATCCTACACCTCTCGACGAGAGGAATCTAGGGAATATATCAATTGCCATAAATAAGATGACCCACATGGAGTTTGGCCGTAGTTTCCAATTTTAACACTCCCTCTCAACTAGGGAGAACTCCATCTGCTACTCTGTTCGATCGTCGGTACTATCTTTGTCATCAAATTCACTGCCCTGCACTGCTCGGCTCTGCTCTGCTGAACTATGAAGAAGAAGAAATGATCGAGGATGTATCATACCATCCTCCACTGACCCGAAGTCAGTCTCAGAGTGTGTCATACCACTCTCACTGATCCCAGATCAGTATCATTGATCCCAGATCAATAGAGGTCATCTTAGCATAGGGAGTATGGTAGATACAACGATGCGTGCATCGATAGTACTACTAATGGTCCCTAACCCCATTTCCCTACTCATTGATCAGATGAGAGGTACTTCCCATGAGTCCCAGACTGCATGGGTAGGATGCCTCGACAGGAGAACTAATCATCCTGTCCCAAAGTTGCCACGGGGTATCACAGGGGAAGGTTGAAATTTTCACCTTATACATAGCATACCACTAGGGGAGGGTGAGTCGCCTTGTGGTCGCATGTCGCTATAAGAAGTACCCCAAGCTCCCCGGAGCTCCCAGAGCTCAATGTATGCATCATACATGACCCTCATAAGAGGGTCTCTCAACGACACCAAGTCGTTTTCTGAAAGTCAAGAATTTGACCTTTCTTAGGGGCTTCTTCAAAATGTCAGCACCTTGCTAATCTGTATCGATACGTTGGAGTCTTATTGCTCCCCGTTGCACCATATCCCGGAGATAGTGGTACTTGATATCGATATGCTTGGAGCGATCATGAAATACGAGATTCTCTGATAAATGAATCCCACTCTGGTTGTCACACAGGATCACGACAGTATCCAATGTAAATCAAAATAGCTCACTGAAGAGCTTCCGCAACCAGATCGCCTCATAAGAGGCCATACTTGTAGCAATGTACTCTGCGTCAGCGGTGCTCAAAGGCACCGACTTCTGCTTCCTGCTCATCCTTGTCAATTCGGTAAGCAAACCAGATCTCACTTCATTGAAAAAGAAGGGTTAGCTAGTAAGCCTCTTGAACTTGTTCATACTGATTTATGTGGACCATCAAGGAAAAAGTCACCTCGTGGAGAAGAATACTTTATATTGTTCATTGATGATTTTTCTAGAATGTGTTGGATAGGTCTTCTAAAGCATAAAGATGAAGCATTTGAAAAGTTCAAAGCCTTCAAAGCTTTGGTTGAAAATGAATCAGATCGGAAAATGAAATGCTTCAGATCTGATTGAGGAGGGGAATTTACCTCGGATGAATTCTTTGACTTTTGTGAACAATATGGCATAAAAAGGCAGTTCTCTACCGCAAGGACTCCTTAGCAAAATGGAGTGGTAGAAAGAATGAACAGAACTGTTCAACAAATGGCTCGAGCTATGCTAGATGAATTTGGAACATCTGCAACCTTCTGGGGTGCAGCTACATTCGCCGTCGTAACTATTCTCAATGAAGCAAATGTTCGGGTAAACAACACTCAAACTCCACATGAACTTTTGTATGGTAAGACTCCTACGGTGAAATACTTTAAAGTTTTTGGAAGCAAATGCTATATCAAAAGCACTGATGAAAAACTTGGTAAGTTTGAGCCTAGAGCAGATGAAGGTATTCTTCTTGGTTACTCTTCCCGAAGTAAAGGATATAAATGTTATAATAAAAGACTTGGGAAAATTGTTGAAAGTATTGATGTTGTAGTTGATGAAACATGCAAAAATCCAAAACAGATAAAAACCGAAGATTATGACAATGAAGAACATGGGGATTATTTTCCCACATCAAATCACAATGATTCTGAGGAAGAAACCAATGAAGCACCAGAAGAAGAGATAACAGTAGAAGAAAAGACTCCGTCCAGGGATGTTTAGAAAAATCATCCGGAAACTCAAATTTTAGGGGAAAAAGACGCAGGGTACAGACAAGAAGAACTATTACAGAAACCTCAAGCTATCTAGCATTACTATCCTCCATCGAACCTCAAAATGTAAATGAAGCATGCAAAGATGAATGTTGGGTCAAGGCCATGAATGAAGAACTTGAACAAATTGAAAAGAATAATACTTGGGAATTAGTTCCTAGACCTCATGATAAGAATAACATAGGAACTAAATGGATATTTAAAAACAAGCTAAATGAAAATGGAGAAGTTATTAGAAACAAAGCCAGACTTGCTTGTAAAGGATATGCTCAACAAGAAGGTATAGATTTTGAAGTAACTTTTACACTTGTTGCTAGTGTTGAAGCCATAAGAACATTTCTTGCTCTTTCTAGTTTTCAGAAATTCAAAGTATACCAAATGGATGTAAAATCTTCTTTCCTTGATGGAGACTTAAAAGAAGAAGTCTATATTGAACAACCAGAAGGATTCATTCTTGGAAATGATGCAAAACTTGTATGCAGACTTAGAAAGGCTCTCTATGGTCTAAAACAGGCTCTAGGGGCTTGGTATTACCGTCTTGACAAATATCTCCACCAACAGGGTTTTTCAAAGGGGTCAGCAGATAGCGATCTATATACAAAGATTGACACGGATAAATTACTAATAATTGTTGTTTATGTTGATGATATCATTTTTGGTAGCAATGAAGAATCCATGAGTCAGAATTTTGCTTCAGTAATGCAACAAGAATTTGAAATGTCCTTGCTTCGTGAGCTTACTTATTTTCTTGGTCTACAAGTTCAACAAAATAAAGATGGTATTTTTCTTTCACAAACCAAATATCTCAAACAGATATTGAAAAAGTACAGCATGGAAGATTCTAAACCAGTTTGTAGCCCAATGGTAATAGGATGCAATCTCAGCTCAAATGATGAATCAACAGCAGTACATCAACCAACTTACAGATCCAAGATTAGTAGTTTGCTTTATCTAACAGGTACCCGACCTAACATCATGCATGCAGTAGGAATAGTTGGAAGATTCCAAGAAAATCCAAAGGAATCACACATTTAGGCAGTCAAAAGGATTTTCAAATATTTTCAAGGAACACAGAACTTTGGTTTATGGTATCCTAGAGATACAGATCTTACTCTTCATGCATATACAGATGTAGATTGGGCAGGAAGTGTTGATGACAGAAAAAGCACTAGTGGTTGTGCATTCTATATGGGTTCCAAGTTAGTGTCTTGGTTAAGCAAGAAACAAAGTTCAATTGCATTATCTACAGTTGAAGCAGAATATGTAGCTGTTGCATCTTGCTGCACACAACTACTTTGGATGATGCAAACCTTGCAAGACATTCAGATCACATGTACTCCACCCATCTCCATTCTATGTGATAATACAAGTGCCATTAGTATTTCAAAGAATTCAGTCATGCACTCCAAGACCAAGCACATACCCATCAAATATCATTTTCTACGTGAACAAGTGCTTGAACAAAAGATCAAATTGGAGTATGTTCCCTCCAAAGAACAGGTTGTTGATATATTCACTAAACCACTGCCCAGAGAGACATTTGAATATCTCAGACAAAAGTTGGGAGTAGTTGCTGCATCATCCTGCTGTTAAATCCTATTTTTTCAGAGAAAGGTTGTTATACGCGAGTTTCATGAAGCGTAGTCGCATACATACGCAGGTTTCTGTGGGCATAGTCGCATATATGTTGGTTTGAGGAAAAGCAGTGGGCCAGACTCAGAAACAAGGGGTCTGATATGGTCTTGTCAATTACAATTTGCTGATAACATGTGGAAATATGCTGGTCCTCATAAGTTGATGATAACTTGATGTATATCTGATTGATGATGATGCCTTGATATTTCTTACTGATATATGCAATAATCAGATTTGACAGTGAACATCTGGCATAGGTTCAAGGGGAGCATATGCTTCTAATAATGCATTGTTGGCATTATCTTAGAAGATCTTGGTACAGATCCGCATAATTGTTTTGATTCAAGTGACTCTTTTGATGATGGAAATATACAGGCTGTTGATCTTGATGTTGCTGATGGTGCAGATCATATATGGTGTATGATAGTTGCTGATGACTATCATGGTCTTGTTTAGATCGGTTGTCCTTATTATAAATGTCATGTATATCATTTAATGTAAAGGTCATGAAAAGACCTAATTTGTAACCCCACTATGCATGGGATGGATGATGTAATATTTCTTGGTTTTGTCATGTATAAACAATTGGTATATCCCCACTTGGTTGGGTGGATGAGTCAAATTTGGTATATCCCCACTTGGTTGGGAGATGGATGTATGAGTCATTGGTGATAGGAAGGTCATCCTCACATAGTTGATTTATAGAGTCATGTTATTCTTTTAGAAAATCTTCTTGCAGACTTTGCTAGTGCTCAGGGGGAGCATGGACTCAATCATGGGAGCTCTATCAGTACATTTCAGCATATCATAGAATTCAGCATGTACTCAGGGGGAGCATGACCCTTTGCCCTTGATGTTAGAGGGGGAGAGTGACTTGGTGTTGTTGCCATCAAGTCCAAAGGGGGAGATTGTTGGCATTATGATACAAGTGTTGTCCTTGATGGCAACTCACTCAGATGAAAGATCACAGTCCAACAGGTTAACATCAAAGAATTACAGATCAGACTACAAAGAATGAAGAAAGAGAGATATACGCAGGTTCACCTTGACCAAAGTGCGTATACACGCAGGTTCACTGAACACAAGTTGCGTATACATACACATGCACTTTCACAGAAGGAAAAGCGCGTATATCTTGGAAAACTAAGTTTTTGGTCCAAGGTATTTGGTCCATGGTATTTTGATCCATGGTATTGGTCCAAGGTATTGACCTTAGGTATTTGGTCCAAGGTATTGGTCCTAAGTGGTTTTGGACCATGGTATTGAGAAAGGCCTAAAACTATAAAAGGAGGAGAAGATCATTAGGCCAGGTGTGCAAGTATCGAATATCTGATGAAGTGTGAGATCTAGTATGCAGGTTATTGGCTTATGGTGTTGTGCTTGATCTAAACTAGGGATGAACCTTAGCGGTTGATGGAGGATAAGATCTAATGATGGATCGGGATCTTAAGGCTTGAAATGAATTATCTTTATATGGTTTGATCATGTTTATTCTAGATTTGAATACTGACGCATATGTTGTTCTGTAAATATTATGATCTGGGTATAACTGAAGTCTGGAATAGCTGCAGAATTATGAATTAATATTTGCAGATGTATACGCTGGTTGGTCTTGAGAAAAGCGCGTATACACGCAAGTTCGACACATGGAAGTAGCGTATACCTTATAAAGTATGTTTCAATTGTTTCTGTTTGTTGTTGCAGAGTTTTGGGTTCTGGTTACTGGATTCTGGTGACAGTATTCTGAATGATCAGATTGATGGGTTGTCAAAGTGATTGATTGATTCGGTTGTCGTTGGTTTAGAAAGTGATTGGTTGATGCAGATGTATTTGATAATTGAATTACAATTATGATGTTGTTGATGGATCTAGTCTGAAAATTTATGAAACATGGTCCTTGGAGGAAGAAAGAAGGTCGTAGCCTTCTGTAGGTCGCAGCCTACGTACTAGTAAACATATCGGTTAGTACAAGAGTTAGGGGGTTGTAGCTCCCTTCCAGTAGAAGCTGGAGAATGAGAGAAGGTTGTAACCTTCTGCAGATAGAAGCTTGCGTACTGGTATAAGTCTGCACCAGTATAAAATTATAAACAAATTTTCTTATTATTAAAAGAAGGCGGAGATGACAACAGCAGGTGGTTTTCACTCACATTGGGTTTCCACCTTATATTTTGGTGTTTATGTGTATTGCTTATGCGTGATGCTTTATTCTGTTTTTACTGTACTGTCTAATAAATCTCTAATATACTAGTTAAAATTCAATGCATGAAAAATTGGATAAATCAAAAGTTCTCTACATATACACTGGTTTCTTTAAGTACAGTCGCATATACACGCTAGTTCACTTAGCTGAAGTAGCGTATACAAATCTGTTTGGAAAATTAAATTATTGATCTAATAATACTGATTCACCCTCCCTGTAACAACCCATCTCAAATCACGAACAACATAGCAATATTAGCATGCATGTGAGGCATACATATGATAGCTACATATGCATGCATCATATACATTGCACTAGTATATATATATATATATATCGACTATATATTGACTATTCATGGAGAATGTCTAAATATAAGATAGATGAATTAATTATCAAAGGTGTTAATTAAATACCTAATAGAAGAAATATACACTCAGTAAGAAACATAGTTGAGTTTATTCATATGTTTACATATAAACCAAAATGTATACTAATAAAACTAAATCCATAAACCTTATGATTAAACTTGATATTTTATAAAACATAAAATAATATGTAATATTTAAAATCATCATAGTCTTATACTATTTGATAAATTAAAATACCAACTGTCATAATTAAAGTGACATCATTCGATGTCGTGAGGATCTGATTCAATTAAAAGCAAAAATCATGGCAAAGCAATCACTGCCTAACAAAAGATATTATCCTTTCATAAAGGCGGTGAACATTATCCTTTCATAAAGGGCGGTGAACAGATACGTAGAGGGGAGGGACCTCAACTATTTAAAGGGAGGAAGGAGGATTTCAAGGGGGGAAGATATACAGGGGAAAGGAAAAAGGGATAAATCTGTTGGAGGGATGAGCCAGAGGCTGGATTTTGGAACTGAAAACCGGAAGTCTTCAACTGTTCTTGGAGTTTTGGGCACGGGGGCCAGTGGACTTCCATTTCAAAGTTCTCTGGATCTGGGAACCGCAAAGGTTGATCCCAGATAGGCAGGGAGGAAGAGTTGGTTTGGTAATGGAATCAGAAAACTTGGAGCAGTGTGATGAACATCAGACGGGAGAATCAGGTATGCAAAGAATCAGGTACGCAGACGCATTTAATTTATTAATTTGTAGAATTTATTTGATAGAATTTTGCAAAAGAAATCTGTCAATCTGATAAAATTTAATATCAGTCTTTTACAGTCTTTACATATCTGATAAAATTTAATATCAGTCTTTTACAGTCTTTACATATGGTATCAGAGCTTAAATTCAAACACTGGGGACCTTAGTGGCTACCATCATATAGCTGGAATTGTAACCAACAACCATAAGAAAGTTCTTCTATTTAACAGTTTACATATCCAAAACTTTATTGAAGCTGCCAGCGGATGTAAACATCATAATAACCTGGTTGAATAAAAACAGTGAAAACATATTAGTGTTCAAACCACTAATTAGTTCCAAAAGAACTACTCCAAAGCTGAAAACATCAGATTTTAAAGAAGCCCTTCCCATCATTGCATATTCAGGAGCAAAATATCCAAATGTACCCAGTAATTTTGCTGGTGAACTTGGTTGACCATTAAGATCAACACTTGTGATTGTCTTTGCAGTACCAAAATCAGCTTCCTGAGAAAAAAAAAAATCAACCACAACACAATAACTCTTCTTAAACCAGTAAACAAGCTCAGGTGGTATAGAAATTTATTGTTTTGAAATACTTGCAGGTTGTATGTGAAGTGACCTGCAGAACAGCTGCCACAAAGTTATTTTATAGAAGCATTACTGACGAAAGGAAATCCTTGTTTTTATGACAGTAGTTCATTCAACCTTCCAATAATATAGAATATTATGGAGACTCTGTTGAGAAAATAATAACACCAATCTAACAGTTGTAACTAACAAATGTTATCTCTCACTTGGTACCAAATTCCAAGCTAAAGAATAAATGCATTTGTTTGGGGTTCTACAATATCTGACCTAAGTGAAGGGCCATGTAAAAATAATCCCTACAAAAACATTCTGTAGACTTGTTCTTGAAACATGGGTTATAACTTATAAGAAATAAAATTTCATCAGCTTTTATTATATGGGTTGCCATTTAGCCTTTTAATGAAACAAGAGAACATGAAAAGTTTCAGCAAAGCGTCTACAACAATCATCTGACGCAGTGCAAAAGCAAGGTCTTAACTCTCGCTGAGTGTAAATCTAAAAAGCTCACTAAAAGTTTTTCCTTAACCAACAGTACCACACCTAATTGAAGTACATCACTTTCTGTCATCAGTATGACACAATGAGTAATCAAACAAAGTAGTAAGATACAGTGTTGAATGGGGTTAGAGGAGGAAGGGTTCTGCTATGTTTAGAGGTGCAATAAACTAGCAGGCTGACCCACAGGTGGATGAAGGCGCAGTTTTACACCTCATCTCTATTTTGACTTAGGAAAATTTTAATTTAATTTTCCCATAGTCAAAAATTGAAGTGATCTCAACCATCCATTGAGATCTAATCTCAGCCATTCGTAGAGGTGGTGGGCACAGGTCGACTTCAAAGGAGCAAAAGGGCGCAGATTTGGTTCATTATGCACTAGACGACTTGGTGGTTTTAGCTCAGCACTAGAGCAGCTAGGGTTTTCAGCTATTGAGAGTTCAGTTCAGCACACTAAGGAAAAGAAAGGAGTGCCATATGGCCAGTACAAAATCAATCAACATTTTACATTGTCACATAAAATGTTAACTCATCATATCTTCCATCAACCATGGGAACTGTTTCAAAGAAGTTAATTTTTCAACTGAAAAATTAAGGCAGAAAGCATGCATATTTATTCTCATCTTCTTTAACCAAAAGGCCAAGGGAAGGTACACTGACCCGCATGGCAGAGTAATAAAATGAAAGAAATATACAATGAACTATACAATCTACTACTGTATTTCATGGAATGAACAATCAAGACTATGCCAGACAGCAGATTATAGATACTGCTCCACATAAACCATATTCAGGTTTTCCTTGTTTATTGTGGTATAAACTGCTTATTAGCAATTCTGCATGAAGAACAGAAAGATAAGCTAAAAGTTCAATCTTGCTTCTAGGACATAAATGGAAAAACTGTACAAATGATATATAAAAATAACAAATTATTGAAATAGACGGTCTGGGCATGGTTACACATAACCTTACCATATCATATAGAACATAAATCCAATGTTAGTAGCATCATATTCTAGCCTTATGTCAATGAACACAAACTGTTGTTGATATTTCAAAAGATCGAAACTGAAATGCTGGATTTTCACCTTAGCTCTCCACTTGCTATCAAGGAGAATATTGCTTGACTTAAAGTCACGATGCAAAACCCGGGGAGTGGCTGCTTCATGAAGATATTCCAGACCTCTTGCTGCTCCAAGTGCAATACGAACTCTGGTCTTCGTCCTGCCTCTGATTTTGGTTGCTTTACAGGAAGAGGTGGCTATGCCAATAATTCCTGGCGAAGGGCCCTTTGGATTGGTGATTTGCCCGTCTCGCGAGCTTGCGAGGCAGACATTCGAGGTTGTGGAGGAGTTTGTGGCCGTCTTGCAGGAGCGGGGTATCCGGAACTGCGGCCGATGCTCTGCATCGGAGGCATAGATATGAGAGGGTGTGCACATTGTTATAGCGACGCCAGGCCGGCTGAAGGACATGCTGGCCAAAAAGAAGATGAATCTGGATAACTGCAGCGTGGCGAAGAGACAATTACCGTAAGGAAGCAGTTTTTAAACCATTATCTCAACCGTTCACCTTCCGTATAGTTGGATGACCATGTGGGGCGATGCCGGGAGAGCCAGGTGGAAAGGTCATGATCCCTCCACATTTCATTTCATATATTCACACCTCAATCGAATGGAGGCCACTTGTGAGAATTCTGGTGATCGGTGGCAGTGAACCACATATTCATTTCATTTTTAAATTTGTATAACTTATATCATTAATTATACTTTTAACTTATTTAATCAGTGTGGTTATGTAAATTACGCTACGGACAAATGTCAAAAGGCATGGCATATAATTGAATAAACATATAATACTACACTCTTAAAGCATTTCCAATCGGTACATGAGCTGCCCCGCGCAAGTCTGGTGTTCGAATGGTATACCTTTATTAGAAGTTTCTCTGTAACCGCCTGAAACTCTGCGTCCTCGAGGTACATGCCAAAAATCTTACGTACCCACTTTCAATCTTGTTGTTTTCCTATTAAAATCTAAAGAACGTATCTACAGTATCAGAAAAATTCAAATATCACGCATAATTCTCTTGCATTTGTTTGTCTAATCTTCGAATAAACTTTTACTGAGATTATGGTGTAAGGGATATGGCACCTTTTGCCTCATCTTTTCAGAATCAATATTCCTCGGACCCACATCCATTCGAGTGGCAGTAAGACCAGCACGTTTGTGGAAACCCGATTGGATGACGATCATCCCGATGGGCAACGATCAAGATATATGAATTTATCTGATTTCGCGTTTTCATTCAGCTTCACAGCGATGTACCCTACCGAATAATGGTTTGATGTTCAACTTGCATTTTGGGATTTAGAGTTTCACGAGCCACTGCAAATGGCTGCCAGGGCGTCTTGCAATCGCGCTACTTTTACACTAACTCGGCATGGATGCTCAGCGGGCCTCGATCCTTCTAAATTAGCACTCGATTTCAGTGTTAGAAGGGTTTCATTTCAAACCAAACCGAGTGTTTTGTCATTTGCTTCTTTGAAATCGTGTTCCCGATTTCATTCAAAACTCAATGCTGTTGGCCTGTCTGCAGCTACTGAATCCTTCTCCATCGCAAGGGTAGTTGAATCGCTGATAAATAAGACAGATTTATCGGAAGAAGAGGCGGAGGCAGTGCTTGATCATCTACTGCGTGAAGGAGCAAACGATGCTCAGATCAGCGTTTTGCTTGTCCTGCTTAGGGCCAAAGGAGAGACATATGAAGAGTCAGAAGAAAATGATGAGGCACAAGAGACAATTCTTCTACTCCGTCAAAAACTTGCATCAGCATTGGAAAGTCACTCATATCAAAGCAGGATTGCAGATAATTTTACTGTTGAGAGTGCAGAAAGAGAAATGTATGCTAATATAGGAGCAAGAACAGAATTAGTAGCAGAGGAGGATAGTAGAGGAAGTTGTGAAGAACTTCGAGGACAGATGTTACTCCAGGTTTTGTTTCTCACATCAAGACGTTTTAGATTTTTATTTTTATTTTTATTGTTTTTGAGACAATCTAAGATTTCCTCTTCAAAAAAAATATATATATATATATATATATATATATATATATATTTTTTTTTTGTCTTCTTACATTTCTTTTCAATGCTAATGCTCGATCATAATTTGGATGCTATATTACTGTTCTTTTGATAAATGAGATAATTTTTGTGGAAAACACATTTTTAGACTTTGTTTTTGTACAAATCTTGAAGACAATTTTCAATTGACAATTCTCTGGGAAATCAAAGTAATATACAATCTCCTTTGCCTGAATATTTTCGGCTTTTAAATATGAATATTTCTTTTCTCCATTTTGTTGCTTCCTTATCATGTTCTCCTATTGTAGGACTAACCCATTCATTTACTATTTCCACTTCCCGTGCAACCTGTTCCATTACATTTGACTTTTAGTAATGGTAACTATGATCCACTCGTATTCTTCCACTCCTATTGCACTCTTATTTCTAGGAGATGGCAATTAGATAATATTGATTACCTTATCATTTTCGGTTAATTTAAAGTCTGAACTAGTGACTTGCGTTCCTCTGTTTTACTCTAAAAGCATCCAGGTTGGGTGATTCAATATGGGAAATCATTGAAGAAAGAAACCTGAACCTTGGTTCTGAAAATTAGTATTCAAGTAGAAGGTGCTATGCATCCCACCAAGCTCATGCTAATACTGAATTTAAAAGGAAAATTATCAAGCAGCTGGGTCAATGATTCATGCGAGTCAATGACTATCCCATAATCTCCACAGATGATTTACGAAAATATTATAGTTGGCTTATAAAAGCATGCCAATAAGTGTCTTGATTGGACATCTTTATCATTAAATGAATTAACTAATAAGACCAGTCATCTAACTAATCAGTAGAGGAGTGCTGCAAGGCCTCCCCTATGTTCCTTCCCAAAGCACAGCCAACATATGCATTTTTCTTTTGCAGCCAGCGCTGAGTCATCGGTATTCTCATGATTGAGATTTTAAATCTAAAGGCTGCCCCTGGACATTCATTAATAGAATCTTATCTACTTTTAGTAACTATTCATTAGAAAATTTGCAGATTTAGATGTTGCTGTAAAACTTCTTTGGCTCTTAATGGAATATCCTCCTGTAGTGATATGTTTGTCTATTGCAGAGGTTCTTCACCTTTACCTTCTGGAGTTGCTTCATGTACATATGTTTCTATTGGGTATGAAATATTTTAAACAAAGACTACCATTGTGATACCCCACACCACATTGAATACAAGCTTGCATTTGTTTATCACTGCTTGAAAGAGTAGTTGATTGTAGTCTTTCAAGTGGTCCATTGACTATATAAAAGGATTTGAAAATCCAAAACTCTTTACTGTTTGAGAGAGAGATGGAATGTTGCTTCCTGAGCTCCTTTTCTTGTAGAGCAAAATACAAGAGCTGCTTTTCCTCCAGAATATTGTATGAGCATATCATAGAGGAAATTTTGAAGACGCTAAGTAGATATAGAATCATCATCAACCATACAAGACACTATAGAAAAAGAACAAAAGTATGAGAGCAAATTCAAAAGTTCAACTGGAATAGAATAAATTTAAAAGTATATATAAAGTATCAGAATGTGTTGTTAACACAGTAAAAGGGTAAAATGCAGAACACAGTCAATTGTAATATTCAATTACTGGATTGTCAAATGAGAAATTTATTCATGTTGCTTACGTCCAATGTGCAACAAATTATATATGTTCAAGCTCAACAACAACAATGGATAGTAAATAATACCATTTCAAAGAGAGTCATTTTTGGCTGAGGCGTACCCTGTCTAGTGAATAATAGTTGTAAGAATCGACTTGGATAAGAATCAACTTGATATGTTTTGATAAGAATTCATTTCAGAACATGAAAATGAAAGCATGTTTTAAGGTTGTTGGAGCTGACTGGTTGGATGAATATGATGCACGAAGTTTACAAAAGCTATCAATTTTCATTCTAAGTTATTGACTAAGCAGTCAACTATGTTAGGATTGAACAAACTTATCTGCTATAGATTTGAGCAAAATTGTTACATATAGGTTTTTTTTTTCAAATCTTTTAATGTATGAACAAAATAGTGGCAGATTTGAAATAATTGCTAAGGGAAATAATACTGCGAAATCTAGCAGTCAATAGGAACGGATGCATACACAACATTCAGACCTAATTTAGCAATTCTTATAATTGATGAATACAACCTGAGCACAGGTTCCATGAGCATAAATACAACATATAGGGCCGAGGTATTGAAAGAGTATACTACCATTTAAACATAAAGCAATGTATGGTGTATTATTGTTAGAGATAATGTGAGTACAAGATATGTTCCCCAAATGTTGTTGCATACCATGCTTTGATCTGGGTATTTCAAATAATATATATATATAAAAGAGCACAACAAACAACATTATTATTAAAAAGAATGAATTGAGGTCTATCTTTGCTAATGACTATCCATATGATGCATTTTGTTACCCAGTAAGATAATGACCCAGTTAGTTGTTACTGGAACAAAAACATATAGATCAATGAATGTTGGGACATAACGATATGTGTTGGTAAGATCAAATATCAAGTATCAGTTAGCAACCCAAAGTTATAAGTTTCATGCACAATCAATACACGAAAGAATGACTTCAAATTATTATGCTTAACATTGTTGGTACATGGATACCTATATAAATCATGACTTATGTTATGAATGTGATATCTATATTTTATTGTTTTTTTTACATATGAACATGAATGATGAGATGGAAATAAAATAATGAATACACTTAGACTACTTGATGTGAAAATGAATTTACAAATATATTGGTTAGACATAGCCAAGTATGTTATATGAATTCAAAGATTAATATCATAGATGAGAGTTTATTAAAATGCATAGAAAATCGTTATCTGAATACAATTGATTTTGAATATATCGATGCATATGTTATAATTGTGGGCAAGTGTTTACATTGCAGGTAGTATCATTACCAAACCGACTACGTGATGACAAAACTCCAAGAACAATTGAAGCTTAATGAGATTTCATGATAGGGTGTTAACCTTAATTCTACTAGGAGGGGTGGAGGTGTTGCCCACCGTTTATCCTCTAAAACCTGGGGTCATGGGAGGATTGTGCGAGTCACGCTCCCCTAGACGTGTGATGATGACTGCCGGATGCCTACTGGGAAATCAGGTCGATATAGTCGACGCTGCCATCCTTAGAGTTTATGCATGGTTAGGTCAGTATAGCTGACGCCATGGCATACTCTAGTAGAGGACGGATAGGATGGGAGCGGAAGAGATTAGGAAGGATAGGATGATTTTAGAATAGCTTGGGAACCTGGTTTGGGCAAGGCATGACCATTAAAATTAGAAATCTATCATCGTTCAAAATCACAAATTTTAAAGTGTCCTCTCGATCCTAAATGAAAATTCAATCACATAATACAATCCTTACATACCCTAAAGGAATTATCAATATACTTTATAAACCCTTAACTTCGGGACGAAGTTCTTTTGAAGGAGGGGTGTATGTAACAACCCATCTCAAATCACGAACAACATAGCAATATTAGCATGCATGTGAGGCATACATATGATAGCTACATATGCATGCATCATATACATTGCACTAGTATATATATATATATATATATATATATATATCGACTATATATCGACTATTCATGGAGAATGTCTAAATATAAGATAGATGAATTAATTATCAAAGGTGTTAATTAAATACCTAATAGAAGAAATATACACTCAGTAAGAAACATAGTTGAGTTTATTCATATGTTTACATATAAACCAAAATGTATACTAATAAAACTAAATCCATAAACCTTATGATTAAACTTGATATTTTATAAAACATAAAATAATATGTAATATTTAAAATCATCATAGTCTTATACTATTTGATAAATTAAAATACCAACTGTCATAATTAAAGTGACATCATTCGATGTCGTGAGGATCTGATTCAATTAAAAGCAAAAATCATGGCAAAGCAATCACTGCCTAACAAAAGATATTATCCTTTCATAAAGGCGGTGAACATTATCCTTTCATAAAGGGCGGTGAACAGATACGTAGAGGGGAGGGACCTCAACTATTTAAAGGGAGGAAGGAGGATTTCAAGGGGGGAAGATATACAGGGGAAAGGAAAAAGGGATAAATCTGTTGGAGGGGTGAGCCAGAGGCTGGATTTTGGAACTGAAAACCGGAAGTCTTCAACTGTTCTTGGAGTTTTGGGCACGGGGGCCAGTGGACTTCCATTTCGAAGTTCTCTGGATCTGGGAACCGCAAAGGTTGATCCCAGATAGGCAGGGAGGAAGAGTTGGTTTGGTAATGGAATCAGAAAACTTGGAGCAGTGTGATGAACATCAGACGGGAGAATCAGGTATGCAAAGAATTGGTATGCAGACGCATTTAATTTATTAATTTGTAGAATTTATTTGATAGAATTTTGCAAAAGAAATCTGTCAATCTGATAAAATTTAATATCAGTCTTTTACAGTCTTTACATATCTGATAGAATTTAATATCAGTCTTTTACAGTCTTTACATATCTGATAGAATTTAATATCAGTCTTTTACAGTCTTTACACTCCCTCTCAGTATTATTTCCAACATTTGCGGCCTGCCTAGGAGAGGCAGCCACACCAAAACCATAGCCCTGAATTGCCCATGCTGGTCAAAGAGATGACCCACTGCTTTTGCGTCCTCCAAAACTGCATCTTCCTTGCCTCCTTGCTAAGTCCTTTTTCGCCCACGTTCGCTGCTCCTTGTTAACCCAATGCTAAGGAGAGAGAGAGAGAAGAATAAGTGAGATGAGATGGTGAAATAATGCCTCCACCTATCTTGTCTTTATATGAGATGTTGAACTTGTGTGCCACACATTTTGCTGTTGGTCCGGGTCGACCTTGACAATTTGTCAAGTAATTACAAATAAATTCATATCTCCATAAATACTAGTCGGAATGGGATGATCATTAGATCAATCCTACACCTCTCGACGAGAGGAATCTAGGAAAAATATTAGCTGCCATAAATAAGATGACCCAAATGGAGTTTGGCCCTAGTTGCCAATTTAAACACTCCCTCTCAACTAGGGAGAACTCCATCTGCTACTCTGTTTGACCATTTGTACTATCTCTGCCATCAAATGCACTGCCCTGCATTGCTCGGCTCTGCTCTGCTAAAATATGAAGAAGAAGTAATGATCGAGGATGTATCATACCATCCTCTACTGACCCGAAGTCAGTCTCAGAGTGTGTCATACCACTCTCACTGATCCCAGATCAGTATCATTGATCCTAGATCAGTAGAGGTCATCCTAGCATAGGGAGTACGATAGATATAATGATGTGTCCATCGATAGTACTACTAATGGTCCCTAACTCCATTTCCCTACTCATTGATCAGATGAGAGGTACTTCCCATGAGTCCCAGACTGCATGGGTAGGATGCCTCGACAGGAGAACTAATCATCCTGTCCCAAAGTCGCCACGGGGTATCACAGGGGAAGGTTGAACCTTTCACCCTGTACATAGCGTACCACTAGGGGAGGGTGAGTCGCCTTATGGTCGCATGTCCCTCTAAGTACCCTAAGCCCCCCAAGCCCCCCGGAGCTCCCAGAGCTCAATGTATGCATCATACATGACCCTCATAAGAGGGTCTTTCAACAACACCAAGTCGTTCTCAGAAAGTCAAGAATTCGACCTTTCCCAGGGGATTCTTCAAAATGTCGGAGACCTGCTCATTTGTATCGATATGTTGGAGCCTTATTGCTCCCCGCTGCACCATATCCTAGATATAGTGGTACTTGATATTGATATGCTTGGAGCGATAATGAAATACGGGATTCTATGATAAACGAATCCCGCTCTGGTTGTCACACAGGATCACGGTAGTATCCAATGTAAATCAAAATAGCTCGCTGAAGAGCTTCCGCAACCAGACCGCCTCACAAGAGGCCATACTTGCAGCAATGTACTCTGCCTCAGCGGTGCTCAAAGCCACCGACTTTTGCTTCCTGCTCATCCAGGATATCGAGGCAGATCCCAAAGAGAAACAACACCTGGAAGTGCTCTTTCGGTCCACCACACTGCCTGCCCAATCAACATCGGTATATCCATGTAACCTCACATCTCCGGCAGTGTATCTCAACCCATGAGTGATTGTGCCATGAAGGTATCTCAACAGATTCTTGGCACCAATCCAATGTGTGTGGTGAGGCTCAACCATATGTTGACTGCAAGGCATATATCCGAACGGGAGTTCACCTAGTACATCAACACTCCGATGAGTTGACGATACTTGGTAGCAACTTGTAAAACATGTCCGGCAGCACTATCGCTTAACTTTTTGAAGACAAGCTCCATCGGGGTAGTCACGGGCTTGCAGTCCACCATACCGAATCTCTCCAATATCTTCACCACATATTTTCCTGGAGATAGGAAAATCTCCCCTGGCTTCTGCTAGACTTCCAGTCCTAGGAAATAGTGCATCAGTCCTAGGTCCTTCATTTCAAACTCAGAAGCCAACTCCCTCTTACATTTGTGAATGAGAGGGTCTGCACCTGTCAACTATGCAACAGGGTTTGGCGAACCTGAAGGTTCAGGTTCGAAATTCGGCGAACCTGAAAAAATTTTGAAATTCTTTCAGGTTCGTCAAACCTGAAATTCGAAGCTAAAGTCGAACCTGAACGCGAATTTAAACGAATTTGTTAAGGTTCGATTTAGGGTTCGCTGGTTTTTTTGACGGTTTTATTTGGCTGTTTAGAAGAAAAACCAGGGGCTGCATACCGCTTTTCTGCAACGCTTCCCGCCAAATATTTCTTTATAAACGATGGCTCTCTAACGTTTTGGCACATGCTGTCGGGACTCGGGAGCATTGAGTGAGCGTTTCAAGTTTGTATTGAATTGATTGCGCTGTGCAGACGTGCAGTCACACAGTGTGAGCCTGAGGGCCGAGGCTTGAGCAGTGAGCGTTGAGATCTCAGATTGTGAGTCGTTATGGGCTGTGCAGTCACGCTGCTCACGCGTGACACAGTGTCGTGATTTGCTGCACCCTCATGCAGTCGCACCTCCGTTCGATTTGCTGCACCGGCACGCTTTGAGTTCGAGCTTCAGTGTCGGTGTTGAAACTTGATGCACTCACCAGTGTGCACGCAGCACCCGTCACCCACCCTAACACAGGGCCTGTCACCCAACCTCCAGGTACCGTTGATCTGAAGTTATAACTTATAAGTTTGTATTGAGTTTCTGTTTAATTAAGTTTGTCGACTGTTGTGCTGTGTGCTGGTGTTGGGTTCGCCGGTTTATTTTGGATCTTTCATATATTACAATTTACATCAGGCTGTGCCCCCTACCACTAACCCACTTCAAGTATGTATGTAGTTGCTTTCATAGTTTTGCTTTCAGTTATATTGTGTAATCTTTTGTCGGTCCTAACTTGTGTATTCAACATTTCATGGCTTCCCTTTCAATTGTACTAAGTAATCTTCTGCCTGTCTTAATCCTTTTATATAGCAGTAGGCGGTTTATAGCCACCATTTGTAAACCATATTTGCAAAAAAAATAGTTGTTTTACTTGCTGGTGCAATTTATAACCATATAAAAGTAACAGAAACACAGTCACGTCAGTCAATGGATCCATTGACCAGACTGGCTACAAACAAGCTTTTTTTTGCTCAAGATATGTAGAGCGTTCAAATTTTGTTGTAAATATGTGTTTCTTATGAGGAATTTTTATAACTGCACTACTAAAAACATACTATATAGAAGTTGTGACCATGATCATCCATATAAAGTTTTTATGTAATTCATGAATTTTAATTTACCTGAATAATGTACAAAAGATTGTAGGATATTCTGTTTATGTGCATGTATAGTTGATTTCAAGTCCCACTCATGTTAGATTCCTAAAGGAATTAATCTCAAAATTGGTTGATCTTGGAGTTGTCAGCCTAAAGTTTCGTTAAAAGACCCTTGTCAGCCTAAAGTTTCGTTAAAGCTTTCAACTACACTCCAAATTTACAGTTTCAAGCCTATTTTTATTAGGCACGTGATATTAGAATATGTCTATTTAGTGTTTAATGCTCAGTCTTCTAGCTGTTGCTAATTTTATTCTTTTAGCAGTTTCTTAGATGAAACTGTTTGTACATAGAAACCTGATGTTTCTATTATTGTAAATATCTTTGTATTATCATTGAGCTGTTTGCTCTTTGTGAATTAATTCATTCAATATTCTTTCACATGCGTGTTTCGCACTGTTTTATGGTATCAGAGCATAGGAATTTTTTTCGAAATAATTTTTCATAGATTGAAAAATTCAGTAGTTCATTTCGAAACTGCTCTCAGGGTCTGGAGATTTCTTGATCTTCATTCCTTTCTAAGGTCGAGCCCTCTGTAAGCCAGGTAGCCTTCACTGAGTCTTAGCCTCGGCTTTGCTCATTGTGATAAAAGCTTACAGTCGTCAATCTCGATACAGAAAGGGATTCATCTCCTGCATTATTATTTTATGAGGATTTAAATTTGTGGCGGTGCTCAGAATCGCGAACAGTCTATTTGTTTTGAAGTCGTGTTTATTTTGTGGCCACCCGATCAACAAATTTGGAAGCCATGCAGGACCGCCGACGTTTTTTAAGAATCAAGATTCGAAACAGAGCTGTGGGGTCTGTTCTGAGGAGGGTTCCGGATCTATTCGAATTGAGGCACGCCAGAAACGTATAAAACTTTCGACACTTTCCAGCGGCACCGAAACTCGACCCGAGTTGCGAGGAGAAAACCGGCGAACGCTGTATCAAACCTCCGATTTACTTTGCCACACGGGAAAGTGGCATCACTCTCTTCGCTCACACAGTTCGACGCTCACGGGAATATATCAATATATCAATCATCACTCAGTCTTCACTCAGCAGAGTAATCGCACGTCTGAATCAAATCATAGTTACGGCTAACCTCCGAATCACGTCCCGTGGAGACCCTACGTCACGTCCTGGCAAACTTACAGCAAACCTGCTCACGTTTTTCTCCAAAATCGTGTCCGTCCGAGACCCGATTGTGCCCGCAATTCATATATATATTAGCTAAATCGTGAAGGACGTGCAGAACGGGATCCGAGCCTCCATATATTTGCTGAGAAATCAAGTTTTTTTTTACCGATCGAGATTCTTCATATAACGTGCCGGCAGTATCACGTAAGTCACCATTTATTTGCTGAGAAATAAAGTTTCTTTAACAAATCCGAGATCCTTCAGATAACGTGACGGCAGTGTCACGTAAAGGTATTTTCCAGCTTCTCGGTTTTTTTCTTAGAAATTGGATTAAAGTTTATTGTGATCTTATTTGAAGCGGTGGGACCAGAATAAGAATCACAGTAATTTTTTTTTCTAAGCGTGGTCAAACCAGCATCATAGTCATTTTTAAGTAAGCATCAAAAGTTATTTTTTGAAGCAGCATCACAGTCATTTTTAAAAGTGGCGTGATCAGATCTGAGTAATATTTTTTGTGTGCAAGACTATTTCTTTCACAACAGAATTTATTAACAATTTGGTACAGTCATCTTGAAAGAAGATTTTTAAGCAGGCAGACTCTGCCTTTTACGCCTTTATGGCTAAAAGGTCTTCAGAACATGTTCCTTCCTCTGCATGGTACATTGATTCTGGTGCATCACGCCACTTCTCTCACAGGCGTGACTGGTTTATTGACTTCTCACCTTTCAGTGATTCAGTGGTATTTGGTGGAGGTGAAAAGTACAATGTAGCTGGCAGGGGTACAGTTCAAATTCATTCTGGTGGACGCACGCTCATATTTCTAAATGTTTACTATGTTCCTGGTATGGAGATTAATCTGCTATCTATCAGCCAGATTATGAGGAATTCTCCTCAGCTTGATGTTGTGTTCAGTGCACACAAGTGCTCCATCATTGACAGGGAGACCAGTCTAACAGTTGCTGTTGGCCTAGAGGACCATGGTCTATACAGGCTACTTGACACCGGTGACTTTCCAGAAGTGGCTCTAGCAGCGCGTGTCTCTCCCATCAGCACTCTATGGCATCAGCGATATGGGCATCTAAATATGCAGTATCTCTCTCAGCTCTCTCGGGAGGGACTTGTATCAGGATTACCTGATATTCAGACTCAGCAGTTGGGGGTATGCAGCGCCTGTCAAGCGGGAAAGCAACATCGGTCTTCATTCAAAAATGGAGAATCTTGGCGCGCATCCAAGGTACTTCAGTTACTTCATGCTGATATTTGTGGTCCTATGAATACAGCTTCTATCACTGCTTGCAAATATTTTTTACTTATTGTAGATGACTTCAGTAGAAAGATGTGGGTGTATTTTTTAAAAAATAAATCTGATGCTCTTAGTACCTTTCAGAAGTTTAAAACCTTAGTTGAAAAAGAATCTGGTTGTAATATCATGACCCTTAGGACCGACAATGGGGGGGAATTTTGTTCCTCAGCTTTTGCCAACTTCTGTGATATTCATGGCATCAAACGTCAATTAACCACACCTTACACTCCCCAGCAGAACAGTGTTGTCGAGCGTCGCAACCGCACGGTTGTTGAAATGGCTCGTTCCATGTTACAACACAGGAGTGTTCCAAACAAATTCTGGGCTGAAGCAGTATTTACTGCTGTTTACCTTCTTAACCGATCACCTACTCAGGCTGTTAAAGGGAAGACTCCTGAAGAAGTGTGGTCTGGTCGTAAGCCTAAGATCAGTCATCTCAAAGTTTTTGGCTCAGTTGCATATGTTTGGATTCCATCTGCTAAGCGCTCTAAGTTGGATTCCAAAAGTCAGAAACTCATGATGACAGGTTACAGTGATCATCACAAGGCCTATAGGCTGATAGATATAGCCACTGGTCGTCTTAGCTTCAGTCGAGATGTAGTATTTGATGAAGACAGAGGATTCTTTCAGTCTTCTTCTTCTGAGCAGCGTTCTGAGGATCCGCCTCACAGTGTTCTTCTCCCAGTCAGTCCACCTGATGGGAGGGATGATGTAGCATCAGGATTTGATACTACTCTATCTGAGCTTCCTCCAGAAGCTAATCCTCCTCTTGCTGTCCCGATTGCTCTTGAGCCTTCTTCCCCTCCTCCTAATATTGGTTCCTCTAATCCTGATATTGGTTCTTCTTCTCTTCGGCCTAAATGGTGGGCTAAAACCATAGGTGATCTCCGGGATGATGAGCTCCTTGAAGGTAGAACTTCTAGACATAAGAACAGACAACAGTCTACAGTCAATTTTGCTCTTATGGCTAACCTTCACAGTATTTTTGAGCCTCAAACCTATTCAGAGGCTAAGGGTACATCTGAGTGGGAACAGGCTATGGAAGCCGAATTCCAGAGTCTTCAGAAGAATCACACCTAGACACTTTCTGATCTTCCTGCCGAAAAAAAGCCCATAGGCTGCAAATGGGTGTATAAAGTAAAATACAAAGCTGATGGAACCATAGACAAGTATAAAGCTCGTCTTGTGGCTCGAGGGTTCTCACAGAAGGAAGGCATCGATTATGAGGAGACTTTTGCTCCTACAGCCAAGATGAGTACCATAAGGCTTGTTCTTGCCCTAGCAGCTCAGTTCAATTGGAAAGTTCATCAGATGGATGTAAAGAGTGCTTTCCTAAATGGTGATCTTCAGGAAGAAGTCTACATGACGCAGCCTCCAGGATTCAAGGTTGCTGGTCAAGAACAGAAAGTGTGTCGGTTAGCTAAAGCAATCTATGGATTGAAACAAGCTCCTCGGGCTTGGTACATGAAAATTGATCAGTACCTGACAGATCAGGGTTTTCAGCGGAGCCCATCTGATGCAAACCTGTACATCAAGCATACTGGTGCTGATATCTTGTTTGTCGTTGTCTATGTGGACGATCTTATCATTACTGGCAGCTCTGCACATTTGATCCATGGGATCAAACAAGATCTATGCAGAACTTTTGAGATGACAGACTTGGGACTTCTTCATTACTGTCTGGGGGTTGAAGTTTGGCAGACTGAAAATCAGATTTTTCTCTCTCAGTCCAAGTATGCCAAAAATCTTGTGGAAAGGTTCAGAATGCAGGATTGCAAACCGGCCACGACTCCTATGGAACCAGGGCTCAAACTTTCAGCACAGTCATCCTCTCCCCTTGTGGATGAAACTCTATTCAGGCAATTAGTGGGCAGTCTCATCTATCTTACTGCTACCAGACCTGATATCAGTTTTGCAGTAAGCTACATTTCTCGCTTTATGTCAGCTCCTAAAGCTGATCATTGGATAGCAGCAAAGCGGGTGCTACGATATGTGCGTGGTACTTCTGATTATGGCCTCTTATATACTCGCAGCTCCAATCCTATTCTCAGTGGCTACACTGACTTTGACTGGGCCGGTTCGGTTGATGACCGTAAATCTACAGTTGGGTATGTGTTTAGTCTAGGATCTGGTGCTGTTACTTGGACTAGTAAGAAGCAACAGGCAGTGGCTCTCTCCTCAACAGAAGCAGAGTATCGGGGAGCAGTTAAGGCATCCTGTGAGGCAGTTTGGCTTCGCCGTATGCTTGCAGATATGCATGTTTTCCAGACAGGGCCTACTTCTTTGTTTTGTGATAATCAGGGAGTGCTCAAACTTGCCAAGAATCCAGTCTTTCATGAACGAACAAAGCATGTGGAAACTCATTGCCACTACATTCGCCAGCTGGTTGAAGACGGCTCAGTTCAGTTGCAATATGTTCCCACAACAGAGCAGCCCGCCGACATTTTCACCAAGCCGCTTGGTCCTGATAAATTTGTAAAATTCCTTGGGGCTATTGGTGTTGTAAATAGATTGAGCATTAAGGGAGGGTATTAGAATATGTCTATTTAGTGTTTAATGCTCAGTCTTCTAGCTGTTGCTAATTTTATTCTTTTAGCAGTTTCTTAGATGAAACTGTTTGTACATAGAAACCTGATGTTTCTATTATTGTAAATATCTTTGTATTATCATTGAGCTGTTTGCTCTTTGTGAATTAATTCATTCAATATTCTTTCACATGCGTGTTTCGCACTGTTTTACGTGATTATCTTTGCATACAGTTAATTATATGTTCACAACATTCTGATTTGTGTTCCATATGTTTTTAGATCAGTGCTCAAATGTAACTTGTAAGTCCACCGTTAGGTTTGGGTTAATATTTGTTAAAATGTAGTTTCTCCTTTTACACGTGTCTTGGGATACCATTGGTTGATGGGATGAGTCTAAATCCTGTGGTTGGAGTTGACTTGGGAACAAGGTTTGTTTTAGGGCTGTTACAGGCTACAAACCACTGTTTTACGAAACGGCCGAGTTGAAACCGAAACGGCCGTTTCGGACCGTTTCAATAGCCAGCTCAATGACCCGGCCCATGACCCGGCTCGGCTGACCGAGTCAGCTATGACTCGGCCGAGTCATCCAATGACTCGGCCGAGTCATAGCTGACTCGGTCAACCCGGCCGGGTCCGTATTGACTCGGCCGAGTCATGGAAAGGACGGCTGGGCAGCGGTTTTTATAAAAAAAATTCATTTTTTTGCTGATATTTGGTAAAGTTAAGTAGGGTTTGTGGATTCCAAAGGGTAATGGAATATTGTTAAATGCTTTTGGGGTCCATTTCCCCCTCCCAAACTCTATTTAAGACAGCCAAATGCTCTCATTTCACTCACAACAGTCTTATGCATTTGAGTGAGAGTCTTCTTTGAGAGTTAGTGAGCAGTTCTTGAGCTTGTTTTGGAGCAGCAGTGAGGAGTCTTGGAGGAGTGAGTATTTTGTTTTGACTCTTGAGTCTTTGATCATGTATGACAGACTACAGTTGACTATGTATTTACTATTGCCATTGGGTACCACCGTACCATTTTGATATAATGGATTGGTTCATGAGCCTACTTTGATCATATGTTGTCTTCCATGTATATTATAATGTTGTGTGTTTGGAAACTTGAATGAAAATCTTTAAAATTATGTTTAAAATATTTAAAATTATGTTTTTTTATAAAAAAAATAAATATTTAATGTATTTTTTACAACGACCGAGTCATTGAAATCGAGCCGGCCGAGTCATTACCGAGTCGGAGTCCGAGTCGGAGTCAATCCTCGGCCGAGTCCGAGTTGTAAAACATTGCTACAAACTATTCTGAAAACGGATGGCTACAGCCTATTCTAAAAATGGATTTCATAAGTATGTCAGCGTTTATGATAGCACTAGGGTACAGTCCTGTAGCAGTTAGAAAGGCATAGCTTCTGGTAGTTTCTAATCTTATTTTGGGTAGTATCTTAACAGAATTATATGACAGTCTGACACCTGATTTGAAAATCTATTTGAGGTGTTGATTTTAGCAGGTTGTGGCAACCTGGAGGGTGTCAGTATGATAGCAGTCTAGTAGTAATTTCTTTCAAGTTTTCATGTAGTCTTCATGCCTTCATGATGACAGTTAAATGCTTTATGCTTGACTAGAGTGGAGGGTGCATTCCTCTAGAGTTATATTCACCCTTCACTTACCTATTTTAGGCATTGGCATCCTGTCGGATTTGGCAGAAATATGGCAACCAGCTGACAGAGCTGATCTGCAATTATTATGACAGCATTCTGCCAGTTAGTGAGTCATTAGACAAGTTACTCTACCTTTTTTGGGCAGCAATAAAGGGTCACCTTTCATCCTTTTGTGGGCAGCACTTTCACCTACTATAGTGGCATATCCTATGTTTGCTCCTGGGTTTATGCAATAACATCTTCCCTCACTTCTGTAATAATGTTGCTGATAGTGTTTTTGTCATACCATGTGTGTCAATTTGGCCTGTGGTTGATATCTATGTAATGTTGCAAGCCATCTAGTTACAGACTTTACCTGATGATTTATATTCTGATGAGCCTCTGCATGACCTGCTGTCCAAAATCATTCATCCAATGCCCATTTGTGGCCAACATACAGACTACAGCATCTAAGACAGTTACATGATATATACATCAGCAAACTTTGCATATTCAATGTCCAATGATTTGGTTTTACACAATGATGTACATAAATCATTAAATGTATAATCTTTTTATTAAAATTTGAGTATTTTATGCATTGTTTATAATATATATGACTGTTTTTCCCCAGCTGCAATACAGTTCCAGTTTTGATAAATTCTATATGCTTGTAATAAGATTTAGAAGTGATCAATATTAAAAGATAAGTCAAACACCCTATCAGGGTTCTAGGACCTAGTATGATTCAATAGATTTTTTTACTTCTTACTTTTTAATCAAAATATCAAGTTTTATTTGTATTTGAATTTCACTATTTTATCATTTATTTAAATTTTAATCTTAATATGCCATTGCCAACAAAAATGCAGACATATTTGTCATGGCACCTCCAAAGTCAACGGTAGAAGGATGGAAATATGTGGAGAAATTGGATGGGCCTCATGGGAGGCATTTGAAATGCAAGCTATGTAATAATGAGTTTTTTGGATCTTTAACTAGAGTCATGGACCACTTACTTTCTGTCACTAATGGCAAAGGAGGTGGTGTTGAAGGTTGCAAGAATGTGTCTGCAGAGCTCAAGGAGACACTTCAGAAAGATTATGACAATATACAAAAGGCTAAGAAAGTGAATGAAAACAAAAGACAACATGTTCAAACAGAAATTACAATGAATTACAATTCATTTTTTGCACTTTCTTCAAGCACGGTTGGTGTTGGGAGTTCATCTCAGTCAAAGATTGGTAAATCAAGTGGGACAGCTACATTAAATTCTCTTTGGAAGCCCATGCAGAAACAAGAAGTTGATGATGCTGTAGCTGATATGTTTTTTGAATCTGCAATTCCATTTAATGTGGCAAGAAGCCTTTATTTCATCAATGCGTGTAAGATGATGGCAGGTTTTGGTAAAGGATATGTCCCTCCTAGTTCTGAGACTATAAGGACCACTCTTTTGAAGAGGTCAAAAGAAAGAGTTACAAACAATTTGCAGAAGATCAAAGACTCTTGGAAGGAAACAGGGTGCACAATTTTATCAAATGGTTGGTCATATATGAATCATAGACCTCTTATTAATGTGTTGGTTTATTGCCCTAAAGGGGTACTTTATTTGAAAGTAGTTGATGCATCAGGGAATAAGAAGACCTCTGAATTTATTTTCAAGATTTTAGAGGAAGTTATTCTTGAGGTTGGAGAAGAAAATGTGGTCCAGGTTATAACTGATAGTGCTTCAAATTGTGTCAGAGTAGGAAAAATGATCATGGATAAATACAGAAAAATATATTGGACACATTGTGTTGCTCATTGTCTTGACTTATTGTTACATGTCTTGGCAAAGTTTCCATGGATTAATGAGACAGTTCGGGGGGGGGAACAAATTTCTCACTTCATATTTAACCATCAACTCACATTGAGCTTGTACATGAATAATGCATCTAGAGAGTTGCTCAGGCCTTGTGACACCAGGTTTGCCACATATTATATTACTATCAAAAGGCTAGTTGAAGAAAAAGGGAGTATAAGAGGTGTTTTTTTGCAACAATGAGTGGGAAAAGTCTCATCTTTCAAAGGAAGCTAAAGGAAAGGAGTTGGAATAGGGGATTTTAGGGAATGCTTTTTGGGACAATGCTCAGAAGGTTTTAAAAGTATGTGAACCAATTGTTGATATGCTTCACATGGTTGATAGTGATACCCCTTCCATAGGTTTTGTTTATGAGGGCATGGATCGTGCTAAAGAAGCCATTGCAAAATCTTTTAATAATGAGGAAAATGAGTACATTGTAATATGGGAGATGATTGATGAAAGATGGAAGATGTTGCATAGTCCTTTACATGCAGCAGCTTGTTATTTGGATCTTAGACTCTTTGGGATAGAAAGAACAAATGATGTAGAAGTCATGAATGGCCTTTATGATGTAGTTGAACGGTTGGTCACTGATCTAGAAGAATGCAGGAGAATTAGAGCGCAGCTCCGAGCATATAGGTTGGAAGAGGGAATATTTGCAAGGTCTAGTGCAGTACAAGATAGGCCCAATATTCCTCCACGGAGATGGTGGCAGTTTTATGGATCAGAGACTCCTGAATTGCAACGTTTTGCAGTTCGTATTTTGAGCCAGGGTTCAAGTGCCTCTGCTTGTGAAAGGAACTGGAGTAGCTTTAACCATATCCAGCCCAAGAAAATAAACACATTATTGTCTACAAGGTTGGAAGACCTTGTTTATGTTCGCAGTAATTTGAAGTTGGCCTTGAGTAGTGTGGCCAAAGATGCATCTAGTTCCTCCCAGCCATAGTTTGATGCTGATCTAGAGCCAGAAGAAGATGATATTAGCACTGACGGTGACTCATTAGATGAGCCAAATGTTGGAATTCCATCTATTGATGACTTTGATGATCACCATTCTAGTGCCTTTACTATGCCATCTGCACATGATGATTGAGAGCTTTTTGATCATACTAGTAGGCCATAAGTATAGATTGTCTATGTTTTTTGAATTTCCTAGACTCTTTGGGATAGAAAGAACAAATGATGCAGAAGTCATGAATGGCCTTTATGATGCAGTTGAACGGTTGGTCCCTGATCTAGAAGAATGCAGGAGAATTAGAGCGCAACTCCGAGCATATAGGTTCGAAGAGGGAATATTTGCAAGGTCTAGTGCAGTACAAGATAGGCCCAATATTCCTCCAGGGAGATGGTGGCAGTTTTATGGATCAGAGACTCCTGAATTGCAACGTTTTGCAGTTCGTATTTTGAGCCAGGGATCAAGTGCCTCTGCTTGTGAAAGGAACTGGAGTAGCTTTAACCATATCCAGTCCAAGAAAATAAACAAATTATTGTCTACAAGGTTGGAAGACCTTGTTTATGTTCGCAGTAATTTGAAGTTGGCCTTGAGTAGTGTGGCCAAAGATGCATCTAGTTCCTCCCAGCCATCGTTTGATGCTGATCTAGAGCCAGAAGAAGATGATATTAGCATTGATGGTGACTCACTAGATGAGCCAAATGATGGAATTCCATGTGTTGATGACTTTGATGATATTTAAAATTTTGAAATTTGAAGATGTCCTACAATGAGTTCTTAATATAGTTGTATTGGAATGTGTATGTTTAAATTTTGATCATGTTTTGATTATGTGATTTTTTAAAAGATTACTAGTATTTGACATTCATTTAAATTTTGAAGAGTGAAAATTGTCATTTTTTTTGCAAACTACTATTGTGTATGTTTACATTTAACTAGATGTTAGAATGATTACATTATTCATGTATGTTTACTAATAAGAATTTGTATTCATGTGTTTATGGATCGATTTTGAATTTTCTATTATTTTGTCATATATATATATATATATATTGAAAAATATGTCTAGTCGAACCTAATGCCGAACCTCATTCGAACCTGATTGGAAAATTCAAATTCGAATCGAACTTAATCGTTGTCGAACTCGAATCGTGTGACATAGCCTGTCAGAAAGAGGTTGTCAACGTACAACACCATTATGAGTGGTTTGTCATCTTCAACCTTAAAGTAAAGGTTAGGGTTGGCGTCACTCCTAGTGAATCCCAACTTCATCAAGTACCTATCAATCCTCTCATACCACGCTCGGGGTGCTTGCTTTAGCCCATAGAGGGATTTCTTCAACCTGCACACATGAGATTCCCGATCATGAATCTCAAATCCTTTGGGTTGTTCCACATAAACTTCCTCTTTGTTTGAACCATGCAAGAATGTGGTCTTGACATCCATTTGATGTAGGTTCCATCCTTGCGAAGCAGCAAGGGTTATGATCAAGCGGATGGTGGTATATCGGGCAATAGGTGCAAATATCTCGTCATAGTCTATACCTTGCTTCTGAGAGAGGCCGCGAGCGACAAAACGAGCCTTATACTTTTCAACACTTTCATCAGCACCATACTTTATCTTGTAAAGCCATTTCGAAGTGACAACTGCTTTATCCTGGGGTTTGGAGACCACATCCCAGACATCTTTCTTCATGATGGACTCGTATTCGTCAGTCATAGCATCCTTCCATACCTGATGCTTGACAGCTTCTGCGAACGACGAAGGCTCATTTTGAATGATCGTGCTCATGATGGTCAAGTATCCCTGATCCTTGGTCGGCTTCTTACTTTCACGAAAAGTCCCTCTGGGTGCAATGTGTCCCTCGGCATCACCAAGTGTCCCCTTGAGCCATGAAGGCCTTTTCCTAGAAGAGGAAGGCTCTTGCGGAGGGGGATCAATAGGATCCATAGGTTCTTTCACATCGGGCATCATCTCATCTTCCTTTTCCTCCGGTTTCCTAGTGTCAGCTTCTTTAGATTCCCTTAGAGTAGGAAGATTGTCAACTTTGCTAAGAGCCATATCTTCGTCAAAGGTGAAATCATGGCTAATCTCGACTTCCCTTTGACTGACCACATAGATTCTATAGCCCTTAGTATTTTCGCTATAGTCCACGAAGATTCCTTTCTTTTCAGATGCACCCAATTTATTCCTTTTCTCTTTCGGCACATGAAAATATACAGGACTTCCAAAAATTCTAAAATGAGATACGTCAGGTTTCTTACTGGTAAACATCTCTTCGGGAGTCTTGGAACCCAATGCTTGATGAGGGCATCGGTTTTGAACATATATGACAGTATTTACAGCTTCAACCCATAGAAACTTTGGAAGCCTTTGATCATGGAGCATAGCACGGACAACTTCCACAATCGTACGATTCTTCCTTTCCGCCACACCATTCTGCTCAAGAGTATATGGTGTTGTAGTCTCCCTCTTAATGCCAGCGTCCTTGCAAAAGTCATGGAACTCATTGGATTCATACTTGGTCCCATTATCAGTCCTTAAGATATTGATCTTCTTTTCAGTTTGATTCTCGATTAAGGCTTTGAAGTGATGAAACTAGGAGAACACTTCATCCTTCTTTTTCAAGAAGTATATCCAAGTCTTGCGAGAATAATCATCTGTAAAAGTGAGGTAATATAAATATCCTCCCAAGGAGTTCACAGGCATCATACTGGATATGTCTGAGTGAACCAACTGCAATATATTGGAGGTCTTGCTATGGCTTGAGGGGAATGGTCCCCTTTTGAGCTTTCCTTCGGCACATCCCGGACATACACTTTCTTGCTCTATTTTGAACTCGGGCATCCCTGTCACCATTTGTCTCACATCGGGTAGAGCTTTATAATGAAGGTGAGCAAACCTCCGATGCCATAGTTCGGACTGAAGGGATGTGTCACAAGACATGACACCCAACGGACTTCTTCTGATTTGATATAATGAATGAACTCGAAACCCAAGAGTGAAGGCATCCTTAAAATTCTTTTTCCATATATGTACCTTGCCATCGATGAAGGCCACCTTGTAGCCTTTGTCTTCCATTTCCGAAATGAACGCCAGGTTCTTTTTGAGATCAGGTACATATAGGGCTTCTTGCAAATGAATTGTATTACCCTGTGTTAAGTTATGGTATGTTCTATGCTTATAACAGTTTACTTCTTTTTCTTATTATATTCCACAGATTAGCAATCACATGTACATAAAGTAAAGTGCAGATAGAACATTAAATGATTGACAGAAAACAAGCCAAGATAAGAGACACAAGATGTGGCGGCTAGCCAGGGACAAACCCCACAATGTGTGGGGAAACCCTTTGATCAAATCTTCTTTTATCTTCAATAATTCAGTAGAGAGAAATAGTACAATAAATTTGATTCATATCAGCGGTAGCAAACCCTAGATCAGCAGCATCAGCATTAGCGGCTTCATTATCAAACTAGGGCAGACGATATCTCACAAACCGACCATCGGATCGGCTTGATTCCACCACCAAAAGTTGCGACTTCCAGAGGAGGTTCACATAAACCTACAATGTAGTTCAGATGAAGAGATCTTCTAGTCCAAGTAGGTCAAACTTTACTTCTGCAGTTGCAGCTTCAGTTTCGGCAGCTTCCGGCTTCAAACTAGGGCAGTCGATATCTTGCAAACTGTTGGTCGGATGGACTTGATTCCACCACCAAAAGTTGCGGCTTTCAGAGGAGATCCAGATGGACCTACAACGCAGTTTTAAGGAGGAGATCTGATGGTCAACGCTGGTCAAACTTTGGATCTGCAGTTGCAGCTTCAGGTTCAACAGCTTCTGGCTTCACATGTGTGAGAGAGACACCCTTTTATGCGTAGTAGAGAAGAGACTCTTTTCTGCGCAGTAGAGAGAGAGATGTTATGAGATGAGTGAGTCCAAATGAGGAAAAGTCCTCTTATATTTATACACAACGTTGGTGTTTGAATAGATGCGACTGTTGGGCTTCTGAGCCTACATGAATTGTAGGTGGGCTTGATAATAATTTCATAATCAAAATAAATTCATATCTCCATGAATTTATTGGAATCAGATGATTTTTATATCAATCCTACACCTCTTGACGAGAGGGATCTAATAAAAATATTATCAGCCATGAATAAGATGATCCACATGAAGTTTAACCCTAGTTGCCAATTTTAACACCCCCTCTCAACTAGGGAGAACTTCATCTGCAATCTGTCTATCGGTCGTTACTATTCATCCATCAAATGCACTGCCCTATACAGCCTGTCCCTTGCCCTGTTCTGCTCTATTCTGCTTGTTCTGCTCTTGCATTGTTCTGTTATGCTCTGCTTTTGTCCGAATTATGAAGGAGAAGAAATGATCGAGGATGTATCATACTGACTTAAAGTCAGTGTCAGAGTATGTACCACTGGTCCCAGACTAGTCTCAACCAACCTGAATTCAGCATCATAGTGAGTACAACTCCACTGGTCCCAGACCAGTATCATCCTCCACTGACTCAAAGTCAGTCTTAGAGTGCGTACCACTGGTCCCAGACCAGTCTCAACCGACCCGAAGTCAGCGTCATAGTAAGTACCACTCCTACCATTGGTCCTAGACTAGTGTCGCAGTCTCAGAGAGTGTACCACTGGTCCTAGACCAGTCTCAACCGACCCGAAGTCAGTGTCATAGTATGTACCACTCTCACTGGTCCTAGACCAGTACTGCACTGACACGAAGTCAGTCTCGAAGTATGTACCACTAGTCCCAGACCAGTCTCAACTGACTCGAAGTCAGTGTCATAGTATGGTACAACTCCTATCACTGGTCCTGGACCAGTATCATTGATCCCAAATCAATGGAGGTCATCCTAGCATAGGGAGTACGGTAGATACAACGATGCGTCCATCGGTACTACTATGGTCCCTAACTTCATTTCCCTGCTCATTGATCAGATGAGAGGTACTTCCCACGAGTCCCAGACTACATGGGTAGGATTCCTTGACAGGAGAACTAATCAATCCTGTCCTCACAGGAGAACACATAAATCTTGCTACAATTTCCATGGAGAACACATCAATCCAAGCCTCATAGGAGAACATATCAATCCTGCTACAATCGCCATGGAGAACACATCAATCCAGGCCGCCATGGAGAACACATCAATCCAGGCCTCACAGGAGAACACATCAATCCTGCTACAATGTCGCCACGGGGTGTACATGTATACCACCAGGGGATAGTGAATCATCCTGTGGTCATATGCTGCTCCAAGAAGCACCCCGCACCCCCCTGGAGCTCCCAGAGCTCAATGCATCATACATAACCCTCATCGGAGGGTCTTTGAACAACTCCAAGTTCTCGGAAAGTAAAAATTTTACTTTCCCAAGGGGTTTTGTCAGAATGTCGGCGACCTGTTCATCTGTACCGATATGTTGGAGCCTTATAGCTCCCCGCTACACCATATCTCGAATATAGTGGTATTTGATATCGATATGCTTGGAGCGATCATGAAATATGGGATTCTCTGACAAACGAATCCCACTCTGGTTATCACAAAGGATCACGGTGGTATCCAATGTAAATCCAAACAGTTCACTGAAGAGCTTTCGCAACCAAACTGCCTCACAGGAGGCCATGCTGGCAGCAATATACTCTGCTTTGGCGGTGCTCAAGGCCATCGACTTCTGCTCCCTGCTCATCCAGGATATCAAAGCAGATCCCAAGGAGAAACAACACCCAGAAGTGCTCTTACGGTCCTCCACATTGCCTACCCAATCAGCATCTGTGTATCCAAATAGTCTCACATCTTCGGCAGTGTATCTTAACCCATAAGTGATAGTGCCACGAAGATATCTCAACAAATTCTTGGCACCAATCCAATGTATGTGGTGGGGTTCAACCATATGTTGACTCAACGTGTTGACTGCGAAGCATATATCTGGACGGGAGTTCACTAAGAACATTAATGCTTCGACGAGTTGCCAATACTCGGTAGCATTTCGTAAAACAGGTCCAGCAGCACTACCACTTAACTTCTTGAAGTCAAGCTCCATCGGGGTAGTTACAGGCTTGCAGTCCACCATACCGAATCTTTCCAATATTTTCACCACATATTTTCCTTGAGGTAGGAAATTTTCTCCTGGCTTCTGCCACACTTCAAGTCCTAGGAAATAGTGCATCAGTCCTAGGTCCTTCATTTCAAATTCAGAAGCCAACTCCCTCTTACATTTGAGAATGAGAGCGTCTGCACCTGTTAGAAAGAGGTCATCCACATACGACACCAGTATGAGAGGTTTATCATCTTCAACCTTAAAGTAAAGGTTAGGATCGGCTTCACTCCTAGTGAATCCCAGCTTCATCAAGTAGTTGTCGATCCTCTCATACCATGCTCGGGATGCTTGCTTCAGCCCATAGAGAGCCTTCTTCAACTTGCATACATGAGATTTTCGATCATAAATCTCAAATCCTTTGGGTTGCTCCACGTAGACCTCTTCTTTAATCGAGCCGTGCAAGAACGCAGTCTTGACATCCATCTGATGTAGGTTCCATCCTTGTGAAGCGGCAAGGGCTATGATCGAGCGGATTGTCGTATATCTGGCAACAGGTGCAAATATCTCATCGTAGTCTATACCTTCCTTCTGGGAGAAACTACGAGCAACAAAACGAGCCTTATACTTTTCCATACTTCCATCTGCTGCATGCTTTATCTTGTAAAGCCATTTGGAAGTAACAACTGTCTTGTCCTGAGGTCTGGGAACTACTTCCTAGACATCATTCTTCATGATAGACTCATATTCTTTGGTCATAACATCCTTCCATACTTGATGCTTAACGGCATCTGAGAATGATGAAGGCTCATTTTGTATGATCGTGCTCATGATGGTCAGGTATCCTTGATACCTATTAGGTTTCTTACTTTCACGAAAGGTTCCTTGGGGTGTAGCATGTCCTTCAGCATCATCAAGTAGCCCCCTAGGCCATGAAGGCCTCTTCCTAGAAGAGGAAGGCTCATGTGGAGGAGGATCAATCAGATCCATGGGTTCTTCTACATCAAGCATTGATTCATCATCCTTTTCTTTCGGTTCCTTGGTGTTGGCTTCTTGAGAGCTCCTCAAAGTCGGAAGATTGTTCACCTTGCTGAGAGCCATATCTTCGTCAAAGGTGACATCATGACTAATTATGACTTCCCTTTGACCGGCTACATAGATTTTATAGCCTTTAGTATTTTCACCATAGCCCATGAAAATTCCCTTCTTTCTAGATGCACCCAATTTATTTCTTTTCTCTTTTGGCACATGAAAATATACAGGGCTTCCAAAAATTCTAAAATGAGAAACATCAGGTTTCTTACCGGTGAACTTTTCTTCAGGAGTCTTGGAACCCAATGCTTGATGAGGGCATCGATTTTGTACATATATGGCAGTGTTTGCAGCTTCAGCCCATAGAAACTTCGGAAGTCTTTTATCATGTAGCATGGCCCGGACAGCTTCCATAATTGTGTGGTTCTTCCTTTCTGCCACACCATTCTGTTCAGGAGTATATGGTGTAGTAGTCTCCCTTTTGATACCAGCCTCTTTACAAAAATCATGGAACTCATTAGATTCATATTCAGTCCCATTATCAATTCTTAAGATCTTGATCTTCTTTTCGGTTTGATTCTCGATTAGGGCTTTGAAGTGTCGAAACCAAGAGAACACTTCATCCTTCTTTTTCAAGAAGTATATCCAGGTCTTTCACGAATAATCATCTGTAAAAGTGAGATAATATGAATATCCTCCCAAGGAGTTCACAGGCATCATATCAGATATGTCTGAGTGAACTAGTTGTAATATATCGAAGGTCTTGCTTTGACTTGAAAGGAATGGTCCCCTTTTGAGCTTTCCTTCGGCACATCATGGACATACACCTTCTTTCTCTATTTGGAATTCGGGCATCCCTGTTACCATCTGTCTTACATTGGGTAGAGCTTTGTAATGAAGGTGGGCAAACCTCCGATGCCAAAGTTCAGACTGAAGAGTTGTGTCACAAGACATGACACCTAGCGGACTTCCACCGACCTGATATAAAGAATCAACTTGAAACCCAAGAGTGAAAGCATCTTTAACATTATTTTTCCATATACGTACCTTGCCATCACTGAAGGTTACCTTGTAGCCTTTGTCTTCCATTGCCGAGATGGATACCAGGTTCTTTTTGAGATCAGGTACATATAATACATCTTGTAAGTGAATCGTATTACCTTGATTCAATTTGAGAGAAACATTCCCTACACCTTTCACGGGGTATTTCATGTCATCTCCAAGGACAATCTCCAGGTTAGTTTCTTTCTCTACTAGATTATGGAGTACTTCTTTGTAACCAATGAAGTGTCTTGAGGCACCACTATCAATAAGCCAAATTCCTATTGAGTCCGAAGGAGCGGAGTTAGATAGAGCAGCTGGTAGATAATATTCAACCTGCTTATTGTCAACAGTGTTAGATTCATACCTGGAATTTCTAGCCTTCTTGAATGGTTGCTCTCTTCCTTGATTTCCAGCATTCCTTTTACCTTTGTTGTTGAATTTTCCATTCCTTCGATTACCATGAGAGGGATTTTGATCATCGTCACGGTGAGAGTCCTTTCTATCAAGACATTCCCTTGCATAGTGACCTGCTTTATTGCAAATGAAACATCGTCCTTTTCTTCCACCCTTAGGTCCAACCTTTCTTTTCGATTTAGACCCAGAATTATTTCTTTTCTTAGCATGAGAAGAAAAAGCAGCAGGAGGACCTTTAGGCAAGGGAATTTCTTGCTCTTCTACCCTTGTTTCTTCTTGAATGCATTTAGCCATTAATTCCTTGAAACTAGGAATTACATTATTGTTCAGAAGAGTAGTCCTGAACACATATCCTTCAGATGGTAATCCTCCAAGAGTTGTGAGTGCCATTTCTCTTTCAGTAATAGTCTCCCCAATAGATAGGAGATCGTTTTTGATCTCGGTGATTCTTAAGAAGTATGCTTGCATACTCTCATCTTTATCCTTCTTGATTTCCCTCAGCTTATTTCTAAGAAACAAAACTTGATTTGCATCATTAACTCTAAATAAACTCACCAGTCTATCGTAGATTTCCTTGGAGGTGTCTAGATCAGAGATGTAGGCCACCAAGCGCTTGTCGATAGAGTCCCGGATGATCTTCTTCGCTTTAATTTCTCCGTTCTTCCATTTGTTCCTAGCAGCAGGAGGTGCATTTAATGGAGGCTCAACAATATTGCCTCTCACATGATCTAACACTCCTTGATCCTCAAGGGTTAGATCGATAGACATCTTCCATCTGTGATAGTCAGCTTTCTCACGGAGCTCGTCTTCGACAGGAAAGATTGTTGAGGACCCCATCGTTCTTTTAGGATAGCTTTGCCAATCTTCTCTTTGGTGATTGCTCTTGCTCCTGCTTGGGCTTTGTCTTCACCTCAGCTCCAATACCATGTTAAGTTATGGTATGTTCTATGCTTATAAAAATTTACTTCTTTTTCTTATTATATTCCACAGATTAGCAATCACATGTACATAAAGTAAAGTGCAGATAGAACATTAAACGATCGACAGAAAACAAGCCAAGACAAGAGACACAAGATGTGGGGGCTAACCGGGGACAAACCCCACAATGTGTGGGGAAACCCTTTTATCAAATCTTCTTTTATCTTCAATAATTTAGCAGAGAGAAATAGTACAATAAATCTGATTCATATCAGCAGTAGCAAACCCTAGATCAGCGGTATCAACATTAGCGGCTTCATTATCAAACTAGGGCAGACGATATCTCACAAACCGACTGTCGGATCGGCTTGATTCCACCACCAAAAGTTGCGGCTTCCAGAGGAGGTTCAGATGAACCTATAGCGTAGTTCAGATGAAGGGATCTTCTAGTCCACGTAGGTCAAACTTTACTTCTGCAGTTGCAGCTTCAGTTTCGACAGCTTCCGACTTCAAACTAGGGCAGTCGATATCTTGCAAACCATCCGTCGGATTGACTTAATTCCACCACCAAAAGTTGCGGCTTTCAGAGGAGATCCAGATGGACCTACAACACAGTTCTAAGGAGGAGATCTGATGGTCAACGCTGGTCAAACTTTGGATCTGCAGTTGCAACTTCAGGTTCAACAGCTTCTGGCTTCACATGTGTGAGAGAGAGACCCTTTTTTGCGCAGTAGAGAAGAGACTCTTTTCTGCGCAGTAGAGAGAGAGAGAGATGTGATGAGATGAGTGAGTCCAAATGAGGAAAAGTCCTCTTATATTTATACACAACGTTGGTGTTTCAATAGATGCGACTGTTGGGCTTCTGAGCTTACATGAGTTGTGATGAGCCCCAAAAATGGATAATTATTTGGGCTCATTCAACCTCCTAATTCGACTTAATCCACCATTCTCATTAGTTTATTGCATGTTTTTAATTATATTTATGCTAATAGAGTGAATTGGGTTAGTCATTATGCCAACAAGTCTAATGTGTGCTTTGTGTAGCCTTTTTGGTCAATTTGGAGACAAAATCAATGGTTGAAATGAGTACTTGGCAGCCAAATTCGTGGAGAGTATTTTTAGGAAGGTGTTCCCCTCATTTATGAGCCCTTACCTTGAATTCTCCACCATCAGCTCGGAGTTCAAGGGCCACCAAATCAATCAGCACAAGGGCAGCCAAGCAAGTCAAGTAGGACCGCTGTTAACTACAAGTCTTGGGCAGCCGAGTCCCTAAAGTTTAGGAGGACTGTTGGGCTCCTCAATTTGTATAAATAAGAAGGCTTAGGGCCTCATTTTGGTTAGCTAGTGGTTAGTCATTTTGTAGCCAATGGTTAGTCATTTTGTAGGCAGAAGTTAGCTAGTTTGTATTTCGATTTTTAGGCAATAGATTAGCTTTGCTTTCAACTCATTTTCAAGTTCTCCTTGTGGACAGTTTTGATGTAACTCTTCTTTTCTTGCTCAATAAAGATGAATCCAGCTTTGCACCAGCTCTAAATCTCTCTTAGGAGGCTGTAGCTCTTGGGGTTGGGCCCATCTCAAGCGCCCAGTACCTCCTTTGTTTACTTTCATGTGTCTTCGCTGCATTCTTAGAGTAAAATCTGCTATTTAGATTTAAAACTTGTTGTGTTATATAGGTTGCTTTTGATGATTAAAGTAGATTTTCATGTTCAGATTGATTTGGATAGATTAATAACATAAAGAATCCTTGGAAAAAGGGGCTCAAGCACCTCTGATCTTACCTCTCCCTCAGTGGGATCGTGAGTTGGGACAAAGGTGACCTTGCTGCCCACAAAAACGCTGTTTTGCTTCACCATGCAAGTATTAGTGTTGGATTCTTAGTTGTCAAACTTGATATCAGTTTTGACTGCATGGTTATGGTTATGATTGCTTAGTTGCATAGTTAGTTCATCTGATTTTGTGCAAATAAACTTCTGTGCCATTTCTTTTGCTATTATCTAGGTCAGATTAGGTCAAGGTAATTAGGTTCTTGATTTTCCAAGTCTTCATTTGTTAAATTCAAAAAATAACTTGCAGAGCACCTGTTATCCTTCTCTATCTACCCATAATCCATTAGATAATCTGCTCCAACCCTTAGTCCATGATTCGTACCCTTCATTTGCCATACTTTCCCCACCTTGCCCTAATTCCTACATTCTTGTGCATCATCGCTTCCTCCATCCTTGAACAAATCCAATCGCTCCTTAGCCTCATCCACCAAGTCCTAGACCTCTTCACACCCCTATTTCACCTCCATACTCATTCCTCCATCTTTTTCCCTCCATCCATGCTCCAAAATCCCATTTCGAAACATCCTGTAGAAGAATTACAGAACATCCTGTAGAAATCCTGAACATCCTGTAGAACCCCTGCAGACTTCCTGTAGAAGCTCATAAACACGGTTTCTTGGCAGCCAAACTTTGTGAGACTCTCTGGAAGGGTGTTAGGGACCCCTTAGACCCTCTCTGAACCTTCCCAACCTTTCCCAAGCATTTCTCCTCCTTGATCCACCTCTGCACAGTAAAAAATAGTTAGAAGCACATGCATGATAATTCCAACAACTTAAACAAAAATACAAAAAGATGTTTTCTTCAGATAGAGGTAGTCTAGACACATGTATTTTACCTTCATAGAAGTAATGGCATCTCTTTTAGTAGTTTGCATGCTCTCCTTTGTGTCAGTAGGACTAGCTGGTAGAATTAGGGTTTGCGTTTCTTTTTGGCTTTCAGTTTCTTTCCGCAAGTAGATCAACTTCCTTTGAGTTAGCTTTCATCCATCAGTTAACAAGCTTCTTCTAAGAGCTCATAGAAGTTGGCTTAAGCCCCTAGCGGACTTGTGCCAGCTGACCAAGTGACAGCTGCGGCAAGAGCTAGTACTTGTGCATACAGCACCGTCGCTTCCAAGTTTGTTACGAACTACCGGGTTGATAAAATTAAAGAAGGGAGTTCCAGGAGTTGTAGCATTATATTGCTACAACACTGGGGCCCACCAAGTTGTAGGTCGGCTTGATAATAATTTCATGATCAAAATAAATTCATATCTCCATGAATACTTATCGGAATTGGATGATCTTTATATCAATCCTACACCTCTCGACGAGAGGGATCTAATAAAAATATTATCAGCCATGAATAAGATGACCCACATGAAGTTTAGCCCTAGTTGCCAATTTTAACACCCTGATTCAATTGAAGAGTGACATTCCTTACGCCTTTCACGAGATATTTTGAGTTGTCCCCAAGAACAATTTCCAGGTTGGTCTCCTTCTCTATCAGATTAGAGAGAGCTTCTTTGTAACTAGTGAAGTGCCTTGAGGCACCACTATCAATAAGCCAATTTCCCAACGAGTCCGGGGGAGCAGTAGTAGAGAGGGCCGCTGGTAGATAATATTCATCTTGCTTATTGTTAACAACGTTAGATTCATACTGGAGTTTCTTGCCTTCTTGGAGGGTTGACCACTTCCTTGATTTTCGACATTCCTCTTTCCATTGAACCTGCCATTCCTTTGATTGCCTTGGGAGTGATTTTGATCATCATCATGATGTGAGTCCCTTTTATCAGGGTACTCCCTTACATAGTGGCCCATTTTGTTGCAATTGTAACATCTTCCCTTTCTTCCACCCTTCGGTCTGACCTTTCCTTTAGATTTAGCCCCGACATTGTTTCTCCTTTTAGCATGAGAGGAGAATGCAGCGGGATTGCCTCTAAGTGCAGGCATTTCCTTTTCTTCCATCCTTGTTTCTTCTTGAATGCATCTCGCCATTAGTTCCTCAAATCCAGGGATTACATTATTGTTGAGAAGAGTGGTTTTGATTCTTGAATATGTACCATTCAGATGGGAGCTCTTCGAGAGTTGTGATAGTCATTTCCCTGTCAGGAACGACTTCCCCAATTGATAGGATATCATTCTTGATCTCGGTGATCCTTAAAACTTATGCTTGCTTACTCTCATCTTTGCCCTTCTTAATTTCCTTCAGCTTATTTATAAGGAACAAAACTTGATTTGCATCATTAACTTTAAATAAGCTTACCAGTTTATCGTAAATTTCCTTGGAGGTGGTCAACTGGGAAACATAGGCCACCAGGTGCTTATCGATTGTGTCCCGGATGATCTTCTTTGCTTTGACTTCTCCCTTGGTTCACTTGTTCCTAGCATCAACAGATGCATTTGAAGGAGGCTCAACGATTCTGCCTCTCACATTGTCCAACACTTCCTGCTCTTCTAATGTCAGATCGAGAGACATCTTCCATCTGTGATAGTCATGACTTCTCACGAAGCTTGTCTTCAACTGGGAAGTGTGATGAGGACCCCATGAAGTCTTTGAGATAGCTTCAACAACCTTCGGTGATTGTTCTTGCTCTTGCTCTTGCTTGGGCTTTATCTTCATCTTAGCTCTGATACCATGTTAATTTATGGTATGTTCTATGCTTAGTGCAGTTTACTTCGATTTCTTCTTATTAGCCACTGTTTAGCAATCACATAAACATAAAGTAAAATGCTGATAGAACATTAATAGATCGAGAGAAAACAAGCCAAGACAAGAGACACAAGATGTGGCGGCTAGCCAAGGACAAACCCCAATGCGGGGAAACGTTTTGATCAATTCTTCTTTAATCTTCAATAGTTCAGCAGAGAGAAATTGTGCAAATTCAGAAATATGTAATTTTATGACAACAACAGTAAACCCTAACCAACAAAGTCAAATCTGGTCGAACAAGCTGAAATTGACCTTCAATATATTTGGTCAATTTCCCAGTCATCTAGTTTCCAACAGCAGGAAGAAGCAACCTTCAAATAGCCCCAAAAACACAGTCAAATTGTAATATTTCTAATTAGCCATGGCTAATTGGAATGTTCAATTTTGCTCAATTTTGCCTTCTATAGTTATTTATAGATAAAAAGGTGAGGGAAAGGGGGACATAACTCACCTTTAGAATAAAGTCACTCCCTAGTAGCACAATGTTGTGACTTAAAGGGGAGCCAAGGGGGCCAAAGGACCACGCAGAGATGGGGCCCACGCAGACACTTGGAGGGACTGGGCAGATGGAAAGGAACACATGGCAAGAGAGAGATTATGTTGGAGGAGGTGGGCCTTGGGATTGAGAGAGGCCAACGCTATAAAGGAGAGAGGAGCCTCCTCATTTTTTCATTCGATTATGTGCATTTGAGCTAGTCACTTTGACGTAGAGCACATTGGCTGTTTAGCTGGTCTGCTGCACTGTTTAGTGCATCGAGTGTCTCCGTTCGGAGATCTCACCCTTAGCCCTGGGGGACTTCGAGTCCCTGTTTGGGCAAGGTAGTTTTCAACAGTCTTTTGTAGGAGGATTGATCTTTGGAGTAAGGAGGAACTGAGCATTATGGATAACTGTGCAGTCTTGACAGAGGGACGCAGTTCATTTGGTGGGAGTTCTGGATTGAGGGTTTTGCGGAGGATTCGAGCTGGGAGATTGAGCAAGGGATCAGCTCTTGCATATTGGAGGATTTTGGCAGAGTTTCGGGTTGAGTTTTGGTGGATTCTATTCAGTGGCAACGCAGAGCCTTGAGGGACAGCATAGATCCCCAAGGGGGTGATTTTCGGGGGTCGGCTATTTCAGAAAAGCTTTCTGGGTTTTTTTGGGTTTCTTGAGTAGAGTCTGATTCCAGAGTTTCAGCATTTTCTGAGGAGGGGAACAACCCCAAATCCTCATTTGATTTCCAGCAGTAGTAGCAGCACGACAGTTCTCCAGCAGCTTGGACGCAGTTCAGAGAGAGGCCATTCCTTTGCTATTCTGAGTGTATTTCTTCACTTGCCTTGTGCAAGTCGAGGTGCCATTTTTCTGATCACCTCCTGTACTCATTCCATTGCTTAGTATAATAAAATGGCTTAGCATTTCTCTCTGCATTTCTTGAGTATCTGCTTGTATTCCATGTTTATATTATTATATGTTGCATCACTGTTATTTTCTTTTCTCGGTTACTGTATCATTTGCACGTATTGGGTTGGAGTTGCTTGGGTTTGAGGGATATCCCTGAAACGGGATATTACAGTGGTATCAGAGCATAGATCTGGCTCAGCCTGTGGAGCTAGCAATCTATGATACCGGGGGAAAGCACTACATCTGTTAAAGAGGTACAGAGACACTTGGCGTAGGTTGGAGAATAGCTACGAAGAGGGAGATTGTGTTCCAGTAGTGGACGCAGAATAGGAGGAGCCTGTGGTGGATGCAGGACAGGAGGAGCCTGTGGTGGACGCAGAGCAAGTGGATCCGATGGCAGATGATGACGGGAAGAAATTTGCGGACATGCTCCTCAAATCAGTACAGAATCTGTCGAGGCAGATCGAGGTGATGGGGCAGAGATTCACGACGGTGGAGGCAAGACAGTGTGAGAGCCCACGAGTTTTCTAGGTTGGAGAGGGATCAGGTGCATCTCACCATTTGCTAGAGCAGGGTGCCACTTAGCGTGATACTACTCAGCAGGTGGCCTCACATGCCCCTATACGCTCTACCATGCCCACTTTCCTAGGAGCAGACACAAGGGCCGGAGCACAGCAGGAGGCAGAGCCCGGTCATATGGGCAATTATTTTGCGGTGTACCAGGCCTATGGGCAGGAGTTCTGGGATGCTCTCTCGTTTAGAGACTTTGTTCAGCTCCAGCGGGATAGTAGACCCCGTGACCATCACAGAGGATACCGGTATTATCATGATGGAGACACCCACCGCACAGCTAGTAGATTTCACTTGCGTACGTTTGATGGTTCATCAAATAGTTCGACAAAGTCTTTGGTAGAGAAGCTGGACATCTATTTCCAGCTTAACTAGATGTCGAAGGCAGATGCCATCAAGGTGGCGACCTTACATTTGGATGGTGAGGCCCAGGATTGGTGGTTCCATGGGATGGTTACACTCGAACATTCCACAGTGACGACATATGACGAGTTTACCAGCAGATTGATGGAGAGGTTTGACCGAAGGGATCCGGAACAACACTTTGTTGAGCTAACAAGGCTCATGCAGACAGGGAACCCAGAGACCTACATTGCAGACTTCTTGAGGGTTTCAGTGATGGTGCCAGATCTATCCACGACACGGTGGATCTACATGTATGTTGAGGGGTTAGCAGAGCCACTTCGGGGTCTAGTCACGTCCACTAGACCAGCCACACTCCAGGATGCTATTAGCAGGACTTGGGACTTACAGGATGCCTTACCCAGGACCTGGACACCTTACCCCCAGAGACAGGCTTTCTAGCCTAAGGGGAAGGATGTGAGGATTCCGCCTCTAAAGGGGAATCCAAGACGAGCACAGATTGATGATGATGCCAGGAGGGAGTTGAAGAAGAAGCGGTTGTGCTTTACCTATCAGGAGCCGTGGGCACCGGGACATAGATGTGCTACTGGCAAGGCACATTTTATTGAGGTCTTCTCCGAGAGCAGTGGGGAAGAGGATGAGGAGGATGATGTGGAGGCAGGAGGTAGTCATGCCGCGCAGGATTGTTTGCCACCTCCACCACCAGCAGCAGGTGGTGCAGCTTTTGCACCTACCGAAGGGGCCCTTGCAGCATTGCGAGGAGTTCCCAAGTATTTGACGCTGCGCGTACGGGGGACAGTACGTGGCCAGCGGGTATCATTTTTGGTTGATAGTGGGGCAACCCACAACTTCATCAATGCAGAGATGGTTGAGCGGAGAGGTATACAAACAGAGAGCTTCGATGGATTTTCAGTTTTGGTCCCAGGAGATCAGACCATGATGTGTGCTCTTTATGTCCCAGAGTTATCAGTGACGATGGGCACCTACACACTGACTGACCACTTTTTTGTGGTCGATATTCCGGACACCAACCTGATATTGGGTGTTTAGTGGCTTATCACTCTAGGGAAGGTCACGACAGATTGGAAAACCCTAGAGATGGATTGGGATGATGAGAAGACAGGGAGGCATGAGAAGATACGGGGACAACACACATATCCGCCTCAGACTGTTTCGGCTCATCGGATGGAGGCAATCTTCTGGAAGGGAGACATAGAGTGGGTAGTAGAGCTGCGTGCATCAGAGACAGGGACTACAGGGCAAACAGTGCACCTGGAGATACAGTCCATCCTTGATCGGTATGCCATAGCAATGTTGCTTGGGAGCGGGAGCGGGAGCGAAAACGGGAGCGGGAGCGACCATTTTCAGAAGCTCCCAGTTTGGGAGCGAATTCGGGAGCAATTTTTTAAAAATATATATATTTTTTAATTTTTGATACATATATGTCAACAAAAACATGTAGAATGATGAATTAGACATAAAAAACATAAAAAAACATAGATTGATCATTGAACCATATCACATCAATCATCTAGAAATTATAATCGTCATCAACCATGTCCACAAGTTGGTAAAATACATGTTACAACTGCAACATATTGAGTCTCGTGAATCATGATTCATCAAATTCAATCTTAAAGTTTCAACTTCAAGCTTTCAAAATTGAAAATTCAATAACATTTATCATCATTGATCACCAAAGTTGTACTTGTAAGCTAAGTAACTAAGTTTAACCATTACAAGAAGTAATATCCTAGATATTTCTAAGTCCTAACTTCTAACTGTTAACATGATATGAAATGTTATAAATTTATAAAATGAAACATGAATAATGAAATGAAATGAAACAACTTTAGTCTTTCACGAAGCATCATATTCATAATTCACAATCATTACCAATGAGTTATAATTGCCAAGGCCCAACTTCAAACTTCAAATTTTCATTGTCATAGTGATATATTGTTTACAAAAAATATCATTATGATATGAAAGAGTCGAGAGTCAAGAGTCAAGGACTCAAAACTCAACAGTTATGAAAACTAAAGTCTAATAGAAACTAAAAAAGACAAGTAAACTGTAAATCTACATGTGGCCCTTGCCACGAGAGTCTCCATGAGTATGAGCAGGTCGTGGTGGTCTTCTAGGAGTCTCCCGCACAGACCGATGACCAGAACTAGAACCTCCACGTGAGGGTGTAGATGGAGGTGGCGACAGCAAAGGAACAAGACTCGGACCTCGAGCACTGCTACTGGATGGTGGAGGTGGAGGTAACATGGCTGCTGCAGTTGCTTCATCTTCATCCCTTACAAGTTCCTCTTCCAGTTCTTCAAGATGTACAATGCCATCCTCCAAATTGTCATCCTCTAGGTGATTGTCCCAAATTTTATATGTGGGATCCTCATAAGCCCGATCACAGTAATGACTCAACAACCTCAAGTTGTAGTGCACATAAACCAAGCTTTCTGTACGGTTTTCATTGAGTCTGTTTTTTTTCACATTATGTATGTAGCTGTAGGTGCTCCAACACCTCTCTGCAGAAGAAGTATTTACAACCTGTGAAAGAACTTTTTTTGCCACTTTTGGCAAAAATTCCTTGCCGCCATATGTTTCCCACCATGTGAGAGTATCAAATCTATCTCTGTCGTCCATTGCATGGAAGTTACCATACAAACCAGTGCCACTGAAGTATCTGCCTATTTCAAGGCGCACAACTGCACATTCCTTCCTATCAGGTACCAACTTTTCTAGTGCTTCCAAGTATCCTCTAGTTACCTCTGCATCTAAATGGGGTTTGGTCCTAACCCCACCCCTTGGTGCAGGTTGGCCCAACCAAGATGTAGAGTAGTATTTTGGCGTAAGGATATACGCCAAGCAATGTAGTGGAAGATTAAGTCTATTCCACCGTTCACACACACAATCGTGAATCAGATTGTACAAGTCGGGATCTCTGTTATGAACAATATCTTTTATTTCCCCCAACATGGTATCCATCTGCTCATACACCTCGCCAATCACTGGTTTGTCTGTATCTACAAACCGAATCATGTGATAAATGGGCTTGGTGAAATCCAATACTTGCCTCACAGTTGTCCAAAACTGACCATCAAGAGTGGCCTCCTCCACCAGTTCAAAACCTCGCCTGTCAGTTGCATTTGTAGCCCTTTCCTTTAATACCTGCCAATGTGGACTTGATACCATGCTAGCCAATGACTCTCTTACCTTCAAAAGGCGCCTGAAGGTGAGGTAATAGCTACCAAATCTGGTCTTCGCAATCTTCAACAACTCCAATCTCGAGTGACTGTGGAAAAGGCCATGGGTATTGCTATGATTTGTAATAAATTTTATCATTTGTTTGCCTTTCTTGTACAAATCACCAATCCATTGGTATTGTGCATTTTTGTTTTTGACAACATCATGCATCAGAAGGTTCAATGTGTGAACCAAACATGCAGACCAAAATATGTTGGGGTATTTATCCTCAATAATTGCTCCCGCTGCCTTACAATTAGGAGCATTATCAGTGATGACTTGGATGACATTGTATGGCCCAATATGGTCAATTGTTTCAAGTAATGCTTCTGCAATGTTGATGGCGGTCCTGAACTTGTCTGAGTAATCATGTGCAGTTAGAAAGATGGGACCACTAACAGACACAGCAAGAACACTTATCAATGGCTTGCCTTTTACATTTGTCCATCCATCAGATACAATGGACACCCCATGGTCAGTCCAAGAACTTGTCATTCTATTCAAAGAATGTGATATTTTGCTTTTTCATGATCAAGGCCAACGGTTCTTGCCTTTTCATACCCAAGGCTCTTGTATCCTTTAGGGGCATCATTTATGGCACAAACCATTTCGTGCCAATAAGGTGAGCGAAGAACATTGAATGGTATCCCACATGCATAGAGAAACCTGTAAACCTTTGAATCCACATCGTTCCTACACCCCTCATCAAGGAAATCTGATATGGTTCTACGCCTTAAAGCTGATGACCCTGTGCCTCCATATCCACTGCCTTGGGAGGATGCTGAAGGAGTTCTTTGTGATTGTGAGCTTGGTTCAAAGAAACCCCTTGATTTTTTTGATTTGTATTGGGCTTCCTCCTCTTCCCTTATGTATTTGGCTCTATCTGCTGCTGACACCGCTGGACAAGTTTTGATTCCTATTTGTTTGTCTCCATCCCGTGGCCTTTTCCCGGAAAGGTGTCTTCTAGCACGGGTGTATGAACCTGTGTAATCATTGTTGCAATGGGGGCAATGAAATTTAGTGGTTCCACCCCCTCTCCCTGTTTCAGCCCTGTTAACATATTTCCACAATGGGGTTTGGTCTTGTTTAGTTTTTTGAGGGTCATGTTCACCCTCCTCTAGCTCCTCCTCACTGGGGTTTTCATCAATTCGACTTTCTCCAGCTTCTTCATCCCCCTTTTCAGTTTGGCCCCTCCATTTCCTACTCTCCAGCACCATAATAACCATAAAAGGGACCAAGAAGAGAAAAATGCCAAGAAATATTGGGATTAATTAATTTAATTTAAACTCATGATTTTTAAACTAAATAAACTAAATTAAATTAACTAAATTACTACCTAACTAAATTAAACTAACTAAACTACTAAGTTACTTACCTCTTTGCAGGGTTGCTCCTCGCTCCTCGCTTCTCCTTGCTCCTTTGCTCTTGCTCTCTAAGAAACTCAACTCAATGAAGTGATAATGAATTTTTTTTAGGCCCATTGGGCTTTTAAAACAATTTTATTTTATTTTTTATTTTTTTATTTTTTATTTATTTATTTATTTTTGTCTGGGTCCGCGGGATTTTTTTTTTTATTTTATTTTTTTTCGCCGGATCGCTCTCGGCGCTGCCCGAAACGCTCCCGGAGTGATTTTTTAATGCTCGGGAGCGATCGCTCCCCAATCGCTGCTGGGCTTAAAATTTCGCTCTGGGAGCGACGGAGCGATTGCTCCCTACAACGCTCCCGAAAATGGCAGGAAGCGTAATTTTTTTTATCGGGAGCGCGCTCCTGACCCGCTCCCGAGCCGCTCCCGCTTGGAGCGTGCTTCAGGAGCGGGTTCGGGGGGGGGGGGGGGGGGGTGCGCTCCCCGCAACTCTGTGCCATAGTATTTGGGGAGATTCCGCCGGGACAGCCACCAGACCGGGGATTTGAGCACACCATTGAGCTTGAGCAGGGCACACAGGCAGTAATTACTACCCCCTATAGGCATCCCAAGGCCTATCGAGATGAGATTTAGCCGGCCATTCAGGAGTTGCTGGCTCTTGGGCACATTCGGCCGAGCACGAGTCCTTTTGCTTCTTCCGTGGTGTTGGTGAAGAAGAAGGATGGCACATTGACTATAGGGCCCTGAACAAGAAAACACTGAAGCACAGGTACCCCATACCCAGGATCGATGAGTTGATGGATGAGTTGAGAGGAGCACGGTTCTTCTCAAAGATTGATTTGAGATCTGGGTACCATCAGATTCGCGTGAGGGAGTAGGACATTCCCAGGACCGCCTTCAGGTGTCACTATGGGCACTTTGAGTTTTTGCTGATGCCCTTCGGGCTAACCAACGCCCCAGCTACATTCCAGTCTTGCATGAATCACATCTTCCGCAGTGTTGCACATCTTGGAGGAGCAGCAGTTCTATGCCAAACTCTCCAAGTGTGAGTTTGGGTTGACGAAGATGTTATACTTGGGACACATCATAGGGGTGGACAGAGTGAGGGTCCAGGAGGAGAAGATCAGGGCCATCAGAGATTGCCGGAGCCAAGAAACGTGACAGAACTTCGAGGATTCATTGGTATTTGTACTTACTACCGGAGGTTCGTCAAGAGTTTCTCACAGCTTGCTGCACCCCTGATAGATTTGACGAGGAAGGGGGCATTCAATTGGTTGGATACAGCGCAGCGAGCCTTTGATAGGTTCAAGGAGGTGATGAGCAGCTGCCCAATGCTTGTATTGCTAGATTTTCGCAGCCATTTGTTTTGGAGTGTGATGCGTCGGGAGAGGGGATCGACGCATTATTGATGCAGGGAGGTCAACCTATAGCCTTTGAGAGCCGGAAGCTCCTTTCGCACGAGAGGTTGTATTCTATATACGACAAGGAGATGTTGTCCATCATGCATGCATTGGCCAAGTTCCCACAGTATTTAGTGGGTAACAGGTTCAGGGTGAGCACTGATCACAACAGCCTCAGGTTCTTTTTGGAGCAGAAGCAGCTACACGAGAGGCAGTAGAAGTGGATCAGTAAGATCCAAGCATATGACTTTGACATGGAGTATGTCAAGGGTAAGAACAACGTGGTAGCAGATGCCCTTTCACGTAGACCAGCCACGTTGTCTCTTATGAGCTTGGACACAGACTGGAGGGCTCGACTCTTAGTAGAGTACTCCAAGGATAGATTTGCATGTGAGGTTCTGGATGGGCAAGTGGCGGATGACAGGTACAGGGTGGTCGATGAGATCATCTACTACAGGGACCGGATCTTCTTGACTGAGAGATCTCAGCTCAAGAAGAAGATACTTCAGGCGTCACATGATTCACCATTGGCAGGCCATCAAGGGTTTACCAAAACCTACAGGGCCATTAGAGAGAGGTTCTCATGGAAGGGCCTCAAGGAGGACGTACTCCAGCATGTCCAGGAGTGCGACGTTTGCCAGAGGAACAAGGGGGAGATGAGCCATCCCGCAGGATTATTGCAGCCTCTTCCCATTTTGGAGGGGAAATGGGAGTGTATTTCGATGGACTTCATCACAGGGTTGCCCATGGTATAGGGCAAGGATTGCATCTTTGTCGTCGTTGATCGACTGACGAAGTACTCACACTTTTTCGCCATATCCGCACACTACACAGCAGCATAGGTTGCTGAGTTGTTCTTCAGAGAGATCTTCAGGTTACATGGTCTTCCCAAGACCATCATCAGTGACAAGGATAGTTGTTTCATGGGCGGATTTTGGCAGGAGCTTTTCCGGTTGGTGGGGATGCAGTTGACACAGAGTACCAGTGATCACCCATAGACGGACAGGCAAACAGAGATAGTTAACAAGTGGCTGGAGCCTAATGTTGCACGAAGCGGGAGCGAAGCGGAAGCGCGGAGCGCGGAAGCGTCATTTTCCAAAAATCTAGGAAGCGAAGCGTCCGCGGAAGCGTCTGCTATATATATATATTTTTATATTTTTTTGCATTTATACTCAAAACAAACATCCCAAATACCAAATTAATTGTAGAAGACATGAAAACATGCATATTTTTGCATAAATCAAGATAGATATGGCATCCATGATTCCATTGTAGTTACTAGTATGTACAACAATCATCTATATTCTAGCTATTACAAACATACATCAAATTCTTAAGCATATTATAAAACATAAAACATTTAAGCATATTATAAAACATAAAACATAGAGCATATTATGATTTATCTAGCAAGTGAGCAACTGTCAACATTTGTCATGTCCAAAATTCAAATAATAATGTTTACAAAATATGTCACTTGGTCACCGCCAAGCCAAAAAGGTTCAAAATTCAAATTCACAAGTCTACAAGTCTAATGAGTAATCTATGACAAAAAGTAGTAGATTGTGAATATATCTACTAATCTCTCCTCCTTCCACCACGAATAGAACGTGATGGCGGGCCTCCACGTGGTGGCAATGAAGAAGATGGTGCCTGTGGAAGTCGTGGAACTGGAACTGATGAAGAAGAACCCCCTGCTGTTGGTGTTGAACCATGGAACGTAGGAACCAAGGGACCAGATGGGGGTGGTGGAATATCAACACGGTCATCATCATCCTAGAATCGCTCAAAAAATTCATGCAAAAAAAAAAACACTAGTTAACAAAAAAATTAAAAACATGAATTAGAGAAATGCTTTATAAGGGAAAATTGGAAAATTCATACCACAATGGACATACCTGGATAAGAGCATCCTCTAATTGCTCTAGTCGCAACACTCCATCCTCCAAATTGGGCTCCTCTAGATTCTTGTCCCAAATCAACAAGTCTTTATTAGACTTTGCATCTTCACAGTAATGGGACAACAATCGCAAGTTGTAATGAACATAAACCAAGCTCTCTGCCCGGTCTAAACTCAACTTGTTCCTTTTAACACTGTGGATGAAAGAATAAGAGCTCCAACACCTCTCTGCAGAAGAAGTGTTTACCACCTGTGATAGCACCCGCAATGCCAAACTCTGTAGAAGTGGAGTACGCCCTCCATGCATGTTCCACCACTCAAGAGCAGAAAAATGCTCTCGATCTTGAATTGCATGCATGCTCCCAAATGGACCAGTGTTGAGCGTATAGTTGCTCACCTGTCTCCGTACCAATGCAGCCTCCTCATCATCAGGGATTAATCTACTCAATGCAGCCATATATTTTTCGTGAACCTCTCTATCTTGGTGTGGTTTTTTCCTACTTCCCCCCCCAGGTGCTGGTTTTGAAAGCCATGATGGATGATAGTATTAAGGTGTCAAAACATATGCTAATGCATGCATTGGAATATTTAGCATTTCCCATCGGTTTTGCACCTCTACACGAATATAATTGTACAAGGTGGTATCTCTAGGCTCAACAATGTCTTTAATCTACCCCAACATGCTATCCATTTGCTCATACACCTCCCCAATTACTGGTCGATCTGAATCTGCAAACTTGATCATGTAATAAATTGGTTTGGTGAATTGCAAAACATATTTAACCTGTGACCAAAAGTAAGTGTCAAGAACAGTGTCCTTGACTACATTAGCACCATCTGTGTCATTGTTAATTTCATCCCATGTTTCAGCACACACTAGATTAGTTAAAGCTTGTCTCACCCTCACTAGCCGCCTAAAGGTGAGGTAATAACTAGCAAATCTTGTCTTTGCAATTTTAAGCAATTGCAACTTGGAGTAAGTGCCATAGAAGTAGTTTACCCTTGTATGCCCTGTGATGAATTTAATGAGCTGCTTCCCTTTCCTGTAAACATCAGCAATCCACCCACAATCTTTGTGTTTCACAATATCATGCATCAAAAGGTTCAATGTGTGAACCAGGCACCCAGACCAAAAGATGTGTGGATGAGTACGCTCAATAATTTTTCCTGCTGCCTTACAATTTGCTGCATTATCTGTGATCACTTGAACCACATTATTCGGACCAACATCTTTGATTGATTTCAATAGGAGATCTGCAATGTTTTGTGCAGTTGCACTGATGGAGAAGGAGTCATGACATGCAATAAATACTGCACCACTAGAAGAAACACCAAGAACATTTATCAAATGTTGGTTTCTAATATTTGTCCACCCATCTGATACAATGGATACCCCATAATCCACCCACTCATGTGTAAAACGTGTCAAAGCTCTTTGAACCTTAGATTTTTCTCTTTCTAATAACACTGTTCTAGCTTTCTCATAGTTGGGGGCCTTGTATCCTTTTGGGGCTTCATTGATGGCCTTTACCATTTCATGCCAATAGGGAGAGCGAAGCACATTGAATGGTACACCGCAAGCACAAAGAAAACGGACTATCTTTCCATCCACATCATCCCTCCCAGCAACATTAAGGAAATCCCCTATTGTTTTTCTACCTCCAGAGGTTGCAGAAGTACCATGAGGAGATGGGCAACTACCAAATTTAGAGGTTGCACTTGATTCAGAATGAGTTTTTTGTTTCTTGTTTTTTTGTTGTGCAGCCATCTCTGTTTGGATGTATTTTCTTCTTTGTTCAGTTGAAATGTTTGGGCAAATTTGTACCCCCACAGAACCCTTTTTTTCATCACTGTCCAGCACCCCACAAAGATGCCTCCTCAGACGGGTATATGAACACGTATATGGTTTTCCTCCATGACAACCATGAGGGCACACAAATTTGTAAGATCCACCACCCTTTCCCCCATCAAGTTTGGTCACATAGTTCCACAAGGGATTTGATGTACCTTTCCCATCTTGTGCTTCAGTGTCCCCTTCAAGTTCATCCCCTTCCTCTTCAAACCCTTCCTCCTCATCATACATTGGGTCACTACTATTAGGACCAAGTTCATCCCCTTCCTCTTCCCCTCTATTCCTCACCCTTGCCATCATTAAAACCAAGAGTGGAATGATACATAGAAGCCAAAAGAACACCATCTTGGAATATGGATATAGGTGGTGGACAACCTGTAAATAAAGGAGCAGGTAGAAACAATGGGAAAGAGTAGGAGAGGGAGGAGAAAAATACAATTTTTTTTTCAAAAAAACAAGGGAGTTTGGGCTTTGAACTTACCTCTTTAGCTCTTGTAGATGAAGTCCTCCAAGCTCTTGCTCCAAGCTCCTCCTCCTTCTCCTAGCTCCTCCTTCTTCACTCCTCCAAGCTCTCCTCTCTTCTCCTCTCCTTTCCTCTCTTCTCTTCTCCTCTCCTCTCTTCTCTTCTCCAACTCTCATAAACTCAAAGTGAGAAAATGAGAAGAGAATGGGGGCTTTATTCTTTTCTAAAGTCACCCTAAACTCACCCTAACCCACCCCCTCATGCTTAGTTAAGTTAAATTTTAAAAGAAATTAAAAAAAAATTATGTTTATTTTGCTGCCCCGCGGGTTGCGCCCGGGTGGCGTGCGCTTCCGGGCAGGTTGCGTGGCGCAACCTCTTGCCCGAATCGCCTTCCGAAGCGCGATTCCGGGGGCAACGCAACCTAAATGGCAGGAATCGTTTTTAAAAATAGGAATCGCGCCACCTAAAATTCGGAATCGCGCTTCGCCTGGAGATTCCGGAACGATTCCGTACGGGTCGCGATTCCGGCTTAGGATCCGGGGGGGGGGGGGGGGCGATTCCTGCAACTATGGCTGGAGGGCTACTTGCGTAACTATGTCAGTGGCCAGCAACAAGCATGGCTGAAGTGGCTGCATCTAGGGGAGTACTGCTACAATACTACACATCACATGTCCATTGGTATGTCACCATTCTATGCTTTGTATGGATATCATCCCTTATCTTTTGTTGACGTGATGTTTGGTGCTAGCAAGGCTCCGAGAGCCAAGATTTGGATCCAAGAGAGTCAGGATATTCTCCGAGCTCTCAAGGATAATATGGCTACAACACAGAACCAGCAGAAGCTGTATGCCGACAAGGGTCCGGTGGAAAGACAGTTTGAGGTAGGGGACTTGGTCTACCTACGGTTATAGCCATACCGACAGTCGTCAATGAAGCAGAAGTGGGCTGAAAAGCTCAAGCCCCGCTTTTATGGGCCATACAGGGTGATACGCAGGATTGGACAGGTTGCGTATGAGTTGGCGCTGCCCCAAGGCAGCAAGATTCATAACGTCTTTCATGTATCATTCTTGAAGAAAGCATTGGGACAGCATGTGACAGTGACAGATGAGCTACCGCCCAAGGATGATGAGGGGCATTTGGTGTTGCAGCCAGAGGCTATTATTGATACTAGGGAGAGGCAGCTACGGAGCAGGACGGTCCGGGAATTCTTGGTGAGGTGGAAGGATTTACTGGATGAGGATGCCACTTGGGAGAGTGAGAAAATTTTGCAGCATCCATCACTTCAGTTGCTTGAGGACAAGCAACATTTTGCCGGGGGAGACTGTAATATTCCTAATTAGCCATGCTAATTGGAATGTTTGATTTTGCTCAATTTTGCCTTCTATAGTTATTTATAAATAAAAAGGTGAGGGAAAGGGGGACATAAATCACCTTTAGAATAAAGTCACTCCCTAGTAGCACAACATTGTGACTTAAAGGGGAGCCAAGGGGGCCAAAGGACCACACAGAGATGGGGCCCATGCAGACACTTGGAGGGACTGCGCAAATGGAAAGGAACACGTGGCAAGAGAGCTATTACGTTGGAGGAGGTGGGCCTTGGGATTGAGAGAGGCCAACGCTATAAAGGAGAGAGGAGCCTCCTCATTTTGTCATTCGATTATGTGCATTTGAGCTAGTCACTTCGACTTAGAGCACGCTAGCTGTTCCGCTGGTATGCAACACTATTTAGTGCATCGAGTGTCTCCGTTCGGAGATCTCACCCTTAGCCCCGAGGGACTCCGAGTGCCTGCTCGGGCAAGGTAGTTTTCAGCAGTCTTTTGTAGGAGGATTGATCTTTGGAGTGAGAAGGAACTGAGCATTTTGGATAACTGCGCAATCTTGAGAGGGACGCAGTTCATTTGGTGGGAGTTCCAGATTGAGGGTTTTGCGGAGGATTTGAGCTGGGAGATTGAGCAAGGGATCATCGCTTGCATATTGGAGGATTTTGGTAGAGTTTCGAGCTGAGTTTTGCTGGATTCTATTCAGTGGCAGCGCAGAGCCTTGAGGGACAGCGTAAATCCCCAAGGCGGTGATTTTCGGGGGTCTACTATTTCAGAAAAGCTCTCTGGGTTTTTCTGGGTTTCTTGAGTAGAGTCTGATTCCAGAGTTTTAGCATTTTTTGAGGAGGGGAACAACCCCAAATCCTCATTTGATTTCCAGTAGTAGCAGTAGCACGATAGTTCTCCAGCAACTTGGACGCAATTCAGAGAGAGGCCATTCCTTTGCTATTCTGAGTGTATTTCTTCACTTGCCTTGTGCAAGTCGAGGTGCCATCTTTCTGATCACCTCTTGTACTCATTCCATTGCTTAGTATAATAAAATGGCTTAACATTTCTGTCTGCATTTCTTGAGTATGTGCTTGTATTCGGTGTTTATATTATTATATGTTGCATCACTGTTATTTTCTTTTCCCGGTTACTATATCATTTGCACGTATTGGGTTGGAGTTACTTGGGTTTGAGGGATATCCCTGAAATGGGATATTACACAAATAGAAGTCAACTATAATCAACCTGCTGCCCCAAACTAGGGCAGTCAACCTTGGTCAAATCGTAGGTCAGAATGCCTCGGTTTTTGTGCCAAAATTTGCGGCCTGCCTAGGAGAGGCAGCCACATCAAAATCACAGTCCTGAATTGCCCACACTGGTCAATGTTGGTCAAAGAGATGATCTGTTGCTTCTGCGTCCTCCAAAACTGCGTTTTCCTTGTCTCCTTGCTGTGTCCTTCTTCTCCCACGTTGGCTGCTCCTTGTTAACCCAATGCTAAGGAGGGAGAGAGAAGAATGAGTGAGATGAGATGGTGAAATAATGCCTCCGCTTATCTTGTATTTATATTAGATGTTGAACTTGTGTGTCACACATTTAGCTGCTGCGACCTTGACAATCTGTCAAGTAATTACAAATAAATTCATATCTCCATAAATACTTGTCGGAATGGGATGATTGTTAGATCAATCCTACACCTCTCAATGAGAGGAATCTAGGAAAAATATTAGCTGCCATAAATAAGATGACCCACATGGAGTTTGGCCCTAGTTTCCAATTTTAACAAGGTATAACATTCTAGTATACTAATTTCATTGAAGCATGTATTGTCAAGGTACTAATTTATTGTTCTAGTTTTTTGAAGTTTTGTAATTTATGAGGTTATTTTTTATTTAACTATTTTATGTAGTTAATTGCATGTTATGCATGCAACATTATAAAACTTAATTCTAGGCTTGACTGATAAGTAAATACTAAATAGTGTGCAGGTACTTCTAAAGTCTCAACACCTTTTTCTTCAACTTCGGGGTTTTGTTCCCTTTATATTTGGTTGTGGGAGTTAAGGGGAAATGAGTGTCCTCTTATATTAGTTCATTCATTTTATCCTAAGTCACCTGACACAGGGATTCGAGATTCGACGGATACGGGGATTCAAGTGTCAGATACGAACACATTGACCCCTTGGAACAGTACACGTTCGGATACGTTATATATTATTTTATATATATATATATATATATATATTTATTTATTAAAAATTAGATATTTCTTAAACAAATTCTCATTCATGATACAAATTCATTGATTCAAACATAGATCTTCATCTAGATGTAAGTTTTACAAAGTAACATTATGCATACAAAATTACAAATACAATTGTGACATAAATGATAAACGATAAATTATAAATTTATGATACATATTCAATTAATCAATGATCCAATAGGAGAAAGACAAGATAGTAAGATAAAGATATTGAAGTTTTCTCATTAAGTCATCAAAATCAAAATGTGCTATTGTTTACATAGGTAGTGCAATGCCAATGGCAAAGAGAAATAACAAATACAAAACAACTACAATTACAAGTCTACAAGTATAGAAGCCTCAAGGCAGTAGGTAGCTCATGACTCATGAGTCATCAATCCTCATAGTCATCATCAAAATCAGCGTCACTGTTCTCATCATCATGGTCACCACTGCTCTCCTCTCTGCATCCTCCTCCTATGTATCCAATATCATCTCTGACTTTGCTGGTGTGGAGGATGACCCCTCTATAGTATCACCATCATCAAATCTGACAGGATCTAGCACTTACCTGTTGCTTGAATCTCCTTGAAAATGCTCCCACACCCTTTGCTCCTTGCTCCCAAACACCCACAACAAACTAAACAAGTGAATGTGCAAATAGAATCGGGAAATACGCCTTTATAACGCCGCGCAAGTTCTTGATTTCCGGATTCTTGTCCGAAAATCAAGACACGTTTTGGATTCAAAGTGTCCTGATTGGGACACGTTCCGGATTCGAAGTGTCCCGATTTTCGGACACGAATCCACTCGAATCGTGTCCGATTTGCCGGATTCGGGACACGTAGGGCCTCGGGGATGAATCCGGTTTCATAGATTTTATCTGTTTATACCATTTTGAGTTCTTCTAATATCTAATTATTTAAGCATTGTGTGAGAGTAGATATGGCATAGTTGGTGAGCTCAATTCCAATCAGGGAAATGTTGAATGTCTAGTGGTGCTGAGGATGTGAGTTTTGCCCTTCCTTCTAACTGTTGGTAACGGTTGTCTCCAGAGTGAATGTAGAGATGGGTGTAATTCTGAAATATTTGACCATCTACTCTTTGATGACACACAAATATCCAAAGAGTGAGCCTCTCAATACAAATTCCACAATATGATCCCTCACAAGATGCTTCAGCTCACCATTCCTGTCATGTCAGTAAGCATTAATTGCAATGGTAATTAAGTTTTAATAGGTCAAGCGGTTCCTGTTTTTTATCATCATTAAAATAAATTGATATATGATAGTGGAGGCCACTTATACCAAGATGGAACCTTCCTAATTGGTGAATGGAAAAGAATTTTCATCTTTGGCTAAAATAATACATGATTCCAACCATGACGTGGAAAAGAATATGCTTCTACATCTGAAACACGCATAATCCAAATGGTAAACATGTATCTGTGGCATACAGAGTTTAGAAGATATGTTGATGTTAAGAACTGTGCAGTGTAGATTTAATTTTCCCAGTCAGAACCAAATATGGGCGATAGCATTTTGGCAGTACATAAAAGCTGATTTATTTTTCCCATTAAGAACCAAATATGGAGCATAAAGCATTTTAGCAGGACATAAAAGGTTAAAGCTGCTAACAGCTTGACTATATTTCTGAAAAACCGCCAATGCCGAAACTGTCAGTATTTATTTGAGATTCTGGTAAAATCACAATCCAGGCTTGAGAGATGTGAAACGGGAGATTCATGATTAAATGAACAAGCAAGATCTTTCTGCAATTTCATTTTTTCAACATCTTTGAATAGACCATTCAGTTCTTTGCGAACCAATACCACAGCTAGTTAGTTGATTGGCAACGACACTGGCGTTACATGTGTATGACCAATGGATGCCATCAGATAAATTCGTTCAATAGGAGTTCCAATTTTGAATTGTATCATGCCAAGGTGAGACCTTGAAAATAATCGTCACATTATTTGCTCATCATTATCAAAGGAAATGCCATTACACTATCTTTCAGCTTTCTAATTATCATTTCCTCTGCATGGAGTGTAATACAATTTGCTTTATTGTTTTCATTCCTTTGGTCATATCTTATTTTAAAGAACTAAACTTATCAGCTAAGTTTTTTGTTGGCTCCACCTTGTTGTCTAGTATAAGGGTAGCATTTTTCCATTTTAATGTCATTCGTTCTTGTTTAATGTCCTTTTTTCCTTTGTTAGAGAAATTAGGGCTAGAATTACCCGTTTGGTCTGCTTTCATTCATAACCAACTCTAGATGTTTACAATAAACCTCAGTCATTCTTTTCTCAGAATTTTCAATTATCCGTCCTGTCCTGGCACAATGGGGGTTCATGTTTAGGGGTTTGTCAACAATTTAATTAATCCTAATTACATTGCCTCTCTAAATCCATGCCTTAGCTGAATGTTCTCAATGAATCCCTTTTTGACGGTGATTATTTAATGACAACGTAAATAATAATGTAATACTGTTCGATGCCATTTTGATGATCATTAGTCAGGTTGCATGCATATGTTCAAGTGGGTTTGGACCTTGTTGTGATTGCTTTACTTTATTTTAACTGGTGCTTTGATCTCTCTCCCTGTCTCTTTTTAGGAATTAGGATTTTTATTTTTATTTTATTTTACCCAATATTTTCCTAGCTACTGTTGCCTATCTATCGTAATTGCATCTATTTAATTTGTTTGCACTTGCGGTCTTATTTTAATATATTGATATTCTTAGACAACATAGTATTTGATAACATACATGGATGCTGTAGTTTTAGCTCCACATAACACTGGCCAACAAGCTGAGATTGAAGTTCCGAATGACATTCTTTATTAATATGTTATTTGTGTTCTGTTTTGTAAGTAAGACTTTGAATGGTTTAAAAGATTCTTAGGATTTATCTGTTGTTGCTTTTGCTTCTGTAGGGCTTCTTACAGTTGTCATCTTGTTGCAGGTTTGGGATACACGACAGAATTCCTGTTGCAACAAGTTTAAGGCTCATGAAGACTATGTTTCGGATATGGAGTTTGTTCCTGATACCATGCAGCTACTTGGAACAAGGTATTTTTTGTTTGACTTGTTATTTTCTCTAATGGTAATAGTTCCTGAAGGTGATGTAAAATATGGATGTCACTGTTTGCTGTTTTCTATTTTCTGTTTGCAACTTGATGAAACCTGAGACAGAGCAGTTTTATCTTTCTTCCATGCTATTGGACCTGACAAAATAATCCCTTATGAATTGATTCCCTGGCTTAGGTGTTGAATAGAGTATTATTATCATAAGCCACCTTAGTACTAGCACTGGTGTCAAAACCTATAGAACTGAACCAGAACTGGCTGGTCCCATACCAGCATGGGTCTCCCCCCTAAGAAAACCAAAAAAGGATGGAGATGATAATCCAACATTAAACTCAACAAATCAAAACTGCTGGGCATGTATCTATGTTTTGCGGATGCTACTCAGTATAAACCTGCCAGTGCTGATAACAGTGCTTGATGCAGTAGGGCCATCATGTGAGGCATGCAACAAAGGCAGTCAGCTTGGGGGATCAACCTTGAGACCTCCTGCATTAAGTTTGTTACCGCTCAAACTAGCAGGGTGATCTGAAAATGGGGCACTTAGTCTTCTTGTCCAACTTACAAGAACCTCTCCCACTTTCAAAGCTTAAATATTCCCAAGGCTTATTGATTAACCAATGCGGAATTAAGAAATGCTTGAAACTATGGGTGTATGCTGATTATTGTTTTTAACTGATTATGTGCTGTAAATTAATGTGCTGAAACTGATATATAAATGCATATAATAGTAAATAAAGCAGCAGAGACAATGCTGCAGTAACACAGACACATGAACAACAATATTAATTTGGAGTTCACCCACAACTCTTGGGCTACATCTCTGTGAGCTCTAGTTAATTCAGCTAGGCTTTGTGGGATTATGGTATAGGTCCTTTTTACAAACTCTTGGCTTAACTCTTGCTGTTTTTACACAGAAATAGTGGGTTCAGACCCCATGTTATCCCCTGGCTCTTGAAGCTCTGGCTCTTGGCTCTTGGTTTTGGCTCTTGGCTCTGACTCTGGCTCTTTGGCTCTTGGTTTTGGCTCTTGGCTCTAACTCTGGCTCTGGCTTTGGCTCTCTGGCTCTTCGCTCTGGCTTCTTTCTGCCCTCTATCAACTTACAGCGCTCTTGGTTTTCCACTTGGCTTCCAAGCGACTCCTTTGGCTGCTTTCTTGCTTCTGCGTTGCCTCTTTGGTTTCTGCGCTGCCTCATTTGCCTCTGCTTCCTGCTTTGGCTTCCCCTTCAGCAGCAAACCCTCAATAATCAACCTCAACAACCATCAACAACTCAGCAGCGATCAGCCACCTGTTTCTGTTGTTTTGTGGCTTTTTAAGCCAAATTGGCACTGTTGGTTCATCTTCCCTCTTGGGCTCTTAGTCTTCCAGCCATAGTCCGCTCAAATCCCTTCTCGAAGCGTTAGCAATCATTGCTAAACGCCCTCAGGGAGGAATGCCACCTATTCTGTAACGGAAGGGGCAATCGACGCTTTAAAATCTTTGAAACAACCATTTTTCATTAACACAGAGAAACACTACAAAAACATGGGAAATCCTCCAAATCTCTGTTTATCAGACTTCAAAAGTCCTTAATTGTGCACTATATTCCTATCGGGTCCACCCGTAAGTCGCCATCGTGTCGCATTGCCCATGGCTAAAACCTGAGCAAAATCCAAACAATGGATTGTATAGGAAATACAATGAAAATCCCGACTGTAAGCCTTAGCCGGATCTCAAAGGAGAATAAACCCGCATGTATAACATCGTCGGGTCCGTGCACATCGCAAATCACATGTTGCTAAGGTCCAATGCTCCCCTTTGTATTATTGCGCTCCGATCGCTTCGATCGGCCTCATCAGCTATCGGTGCATTGGCATTTCAGCATATCGGAGTACTGTTGCTCCCATGGTCCATGGTTCTTAAGCTTTCCCGATCCCCGATCATCGATCAAATCACGATCGTTGATCTGACTCTCGATCCGATGGTTCATGACTTATCACATCATCGCAATCGCAATCGCTCCATGGCCGGTTCCGATAATACATAAAGGCTTTTCGACGATGCGATATTTCGGCGATCGCATGCTGCGATGTCTTAAGACCTGAGGTCCCTCCTTTATATAGCCATCCGCCGATGCGATATCATCTTGCTGCCGCTTTATTACAAGGATTACACTTCGCTGGCTTTTCCCGATGCGATGTCAATGCTTCATTGCTGCGGTTCGCTCTCGTCCATTGATCTTTTAGATCCAACGACCCTTGAGTGTTAATGCCTCATTTCCTCTTAGACCAATCAGAGTGGGCCACGTGGCCCAATTCCGACCTGCCATGTGTCAGCTGTGGATTGGCCCGTGAGCCTATACCAAAGATCAACATTTTCAATATAGTTTGAAGATTAATGAAATTGCCTCCTTTTCTAAGGACATTGGGCAAATTTCTTTTTACAATAACTTCTTCATCCGAAGTCCATTTTAGCCCATTCAAATTGTGTTAGATTCAGAATGAAGAGATCTCTGCAATGAGACTATTTCGAGGAATAGCATATGATTTTCATTTTCCTCTGATTTACAAAGGATTTGTGCCATTTGGCACTTTTTACCTCTCATATGAAGTCATTTAGACTTAGAAGTTTATCCAGGATCCATTATTGGATCACGCCTTCCCACTAAGAGAACTTCTGGTCTCCAAAAGACTGATATACTGATCTGAACAGTAAATGAGAGTGACTCGCCCTCTTCTTTCAGCCTCCCTACACTTGTCTTTGCATAGTGCCTCTGAACCAAAGTTTCTGACCACTTCCCTTCTTGGATGGGCTGGTCTTTTTGGGAACAACTGTCTTCCTCCTTGCCTTCCTGCAGAACTTCTGCTGAACTGGTTATAGAAGGTGGTTTGAACTTTTTTGCCTTGATCATTGATCCAAGGTGGCTCAAACAAATGTGAAGTACATTTGCTCTACAAAACTTTCATTTGTACCTTTTGGACAAGCTATCAACAACAACTGTTAACAACAACAGAAACACAGACAACAACTGGATGGCCTAAACTCCCGCTTCAACATAAAAAACATATTTCACATTTTGTGAACACCTCCATGTCTTACATTTACATACAAATGATGGACTAGATAACAAGCCCACAAAACATGCCTTTAAAATAAATGACTTTTTAAGTCAAGCTTGTAGAAAAAGACCATTAGGACTCTTTTTCCAAAGATGAAACACTTTATCATTATTTCCATTTGGAGACCAAGTTAACTTCTCCCAAGTCAACATGGCATCACATGCATGTCAAAGCAATCAACCCTGCAAGTTAATTACACATACATGTTCAAAATCAAGGAAATCGTCAACATCCCTGTGTTCATGCATCTCATGCTCATGCATGCATTTCATCTTTCAACTCTCACCTAAGCACACTGTACTTTCGAAGTTGAAATGAAATATAATGTAGATGCATCAATAGACATGCAATCTTAATCGAATAAGAACTCTAACCGTTCCTTACCAATCCGTTTCAAAGGTACTACCTCTGTCTGCACATCAGCATCAACATGTGAATCATTCTGAGACATATCAGTCATGGAATTTTCCTTTCTATTTCTGCCATCTTCTCTTTCCACTTTCTTCAGCTTTTGTGGAAGCATTGTTGGATTCAAAGCCCAACATTTTGCAGCAAGATGTCCTTGCTTATCGTAGTAAGTGCACTGCATGTACACCCTCTTGACAGCATGATTTGCCTTGTCCATTGGACCTTTGGCTTGTTGCTTCTTCTCCTTCTTCTGCTTCCTGTATGTGGCCATTTTCTTCCAACATCTAGAAACATTATGGTTATCCAACCCACAAAAGGAACATGCAATTCTTTTCCCATACATGTGTGGAAATTTATCATGCATTGCACAATCAAAAGGAAAATGTTTGGAACCAGATTTACACCTTTCTCTTTCACCTTTATTGCCTTCATGAGGAGGTGAATCGAATGAAGAAGTGCCCCCCTTTGGAACACCATCAATCTCTTCAAGGCTGTTGGAGTCTCCCCAACTCTTTGGTTCAAGTGTGTGCCTCTGAACACCTGCATCCTGCAATTGATGTTTCAAGCTATTGCATTCCTCCTGAATACAATCTTCACACTCTGTAATACAACCCCTCCTTGGAGCTGTTTCGATGGCCTTCATGGCAGCTTTGGAATTCTTTCCATAAGACTGTCCATAGCCTAGGCCTTTCCTCAACCATTATTGGTTCAACAATACCTTGTGCATACTTACTCAAGCCCTTTCTTTCGTAGCCCATCTTGGACATTAGCTTGGAACCTATGCCTCTAGTATGTTTTTCAAAAGAACTAATATACGCATCTCAAAAGAATTTGGAGACAAAATGGAATGGCTTACCTCTTCTTCAAGCTGGTACTTGACTAAGGCTTCTTGGGCAACAAAGAGCCGTGAATCCAACTCATGCATCCTTTTCAGGTTCATATTTGCAATATGAATTTGCCTCTCCATTTTCTGCAATTTGTCAGAAAGCATCTGCTTCTCTTCCTCCATGGAATTCAACTACTCTCTAAGCATGCTGCTCTTCCTTCCATCCTCATACATTTCTTCACCATGTCCATCATGGTGGACAATTCTTGCTTCATGTCTTCATCAAAGAATCTTGTGAAGAACACAGAATTTGAGGACCCACTTGAAAAAGTTGTCATTATGCCATTGAACAAAAAAAATTCAACAAGATAAATAAAGAGCTTATTCAGCAATCTTTTGCAACAAACCTCTTGTGCTTCAGGGATTGCTTTGAGGTCCTTTGGGATAGAAGAATGCCTTCAGTCCTTCTTCCTATTTGTCCTTCCTAGACTGAGCTAGCGACAACTTTCCCTTTACCTCTGCAAACTCAGAAAATAGTCAGTCTGAAAAACAAGCATACAATCAACCTCCTGCTATTCAAACACCTTTCAGACAAGCAGTCTTTGCTTTGTCAATCAAGCATTCTGATATAACCTTCTTTGAAGGTGGGGTTAATCAATCCTAAGCTCCGATAACACCTGATCTGAAAATGGGGCACTTAGTCTTCTTGTCCAACTTACAAGAACCTCTCCCACTTTCAAAGCTTAAATATTCCAAAGTCTTATTGATTAACCAATGCGGAATTAAAAAATGCTTGAAACTATAGGTGTATGCTGATTATTGTTTTTAACTAATTATGTGCTGAAATTGATATATAAATGCATATGACAGTAAATAAAGTAGTAGAGACAATGCTGTAGTAAAATAGACACATGAACAACAATATTAATTTGGAGTTCACCCACAACTCTTGGGCTACATCTCCGTGAGCTCTAGTTAATTCAGCTAAGCTCTCTGGGAATTATGGTATAGGTCCTTTTTACAAGCTCTTGGCTCAACTCCTGCTGTTTTTACACAGAAACAGTGGGTTTAGAACCCATGTTATCCCCTGGCTCTTGAAGCTCTGGCTCTTGGCTCTCTAGCTCTTGGCTCTAGCTCTTGGCTCTTGGTTCTGGCTCTTGGCTCTAACTCTGGCTCTTTGGCTCTTGGTTCTGGCTCTTGGCTCTGGCTCTGGCTCTTTAGCTCTGGCTCTGGCTCTTCGCTCTGGCTTCTTGGTTCTGGCTCTTGGCTCTGACTCTGGCTCTGGCTCTTCGCTCTGGCTTCTTTCTGTCCTCTATCAAGTTACAACCCTCTTGGCTTTCCACTTGGCTTCCAAGTGACTCCCTTGGCTGCTTTCTTGCTTCTGCGCTGCCTCTTTTGCCTTAGCTTCCTGCTTTGGCTTCCCCTTCAGCAACAAACCCTCAATAATCAACCTCAACAACCATCAACAACTCAGCAGCCATCAGCCACCTGTCTCTGTCGTTCTGTGGCTTTTTAAGCCAAATCGGCACTGTTGGTTCATCTTCCCTCTCGGGCTCTCTGTCTTCCAGCCACAGTCCGTTCAAATCCCTTCTCTGAGCGTTAGCAATCATTGCTAAACGCCCTCAAGGAGGAATGCCACCTATTCTGTAACAGAAGGGGTAATCAGCGCTTTGAAATCTTTGAAACAGATATTTTTCGTTAACACAGAGAAATGCTGCAAAAACACAGGAATCCTCCAAATCTCTATTTATCGGACTTTAGAAGTCCTTAATTGTGCACTATATTCCTATTAGGTCTGCCCGTAAGTCGCCATCGCGTCGCGTTGCCCACAGCTAAAACCCAAGCAAAATCCAAACAATGGATTATACAGGAAATGCAATGAAAATCCCGACCGTAAGCCTTAGCTGGATCTCAAAGGAGAATAAACCCGCATGTATAACATCGTCAGGTTCGCGCACATCGCAAATCGTGTGTCGCTAAGGTCCAATGCTCCCCTTTGTATTATTGCGCTCCGATCTGCCGATCTCCGATCGCTCTGATCGGCCTCATTAGCTATCAGCGCATCGGCATTTCGGCATATTGGAGTACCGTTGCTCCCATGGTCCATGGTCCTTAAGCTTCCCCGATCGCCGATCACTGATCAAATCACGACCGTTGATCTGACTCTTGATCCGACAGTTCATGACTTATCGCATCATCGCAATCGTAATCGCTCCATGGCTGGTTTCGATAATACATAAAGGCTTTTTGGCGACGCGATATTTTGGTGATCGCATGCCGTGATGCCTTAAGACCTGAGGTCCCTCCTTTATATAGCCATCCGCTGATGCGATATCATCTTGCCGCCGCTTTATTACAAGGATTACACTTCGCTAGCTTTTCCCGATGCGATGTCAATGCTTCATTGCTGCGGTTCGCTCCCGTCCATTGATCTTTTAGATCCAACGACCCTTGAGCGTTAATGCCTCATTTCCTCTTAGACCAATCAGAGTGGGCCACGTGGCCCAATTCTGGCCTGCCATGTGTCAGCTATGGGTTGGCCTGTGAGCCTATACCAAAGATCAACATTTTCAATATAGTTTGAAGATTAATGAATTTTCCTCATTTTCTAAGGACATTGGGCAAACTTCTTTTTACAATAACTTCTTCATCCGAAGTCTACTTTAGCCCATTCAAATTGCGTTAGATTCATAATGAAGAGATCTCTGCAATGAAACTATTTCCAGGAGTAGCCTGCGATTTTCATTTTCCTCTGATTTACAAACAATTTGTGCCATTTGGTACCTTTTACCTCTTATATGAAGTCTTTTAGACTTAGAGGTTTATCCAGGATCAATTTTTGGATCACAGGGTACCTAAATGGGATCCTAAAGGGAAAATGCTAGACCAAGGGCAACAATGGAGACTTAGCCCACTGTCACCTCAGCTAGGGCTCCCTACTATTTATGGACTTTCACCAATGGGAGGAGACCCGCTATATTATGGAGTCACCAATGAAGGATAAATCAATGAGTGGATGTGGAGTGACCCAAACAATCCCTTTCCATAAGAGTTTGAAGGATAGAGCTTGCTTGCTTTTTAAGCAATGTACAATGTCTCCTAGGAGAAGGATGGGAGGATTTGAGGGTTAGGTTTAGGTAATATGACTTGTGAAAGAGTTTCCGAATCCCTAAAATCGTTATTGAAATTGGTATCCCAGATGGTTCTTGTAGAATTGTCTTTTCAAAGGAACGGGACCACATGGGACCAAGTGGACCCAACCTAGGTTAGGAGGTAAGAGTTTGGCAACCAGTGATGTTCTTAACTTAGACAAAGAAGAGGGACGATCAAAGAAAGAATATTCACTTAAAGGTGAGAATCATGCGAAGTCATTAGAAGCCAAAGAAAAAAAGTGAAGCCCTAACTTAAATATGCTTTGAGGACATGCAGTCCTAAGGGGAAGGCAATGTAATAAACGTAAATATATAAAAATAAATAAAAATAAATATATTAAATAGTGAAGATTTTTATTTGTTTGTTTGTTTGTATTAGAAGAATCAGTAAACCTGTTGCTTGTCACCAAGGAAGCCCATGGTCAAGTTGAAGGGATTGCCCATATACTCCTGAACCTAACACCATCACCCTAAGCCATGCTAGGTGGGTTAATCGAGTTTCGAACTTGGGTGGGGCCCCAATATTAGTCAATGAAAAGACCTTATAAATGAAACAATGTGTCTAATCGAAAGGACTTGTCTTCTAGTGAAAAGGAACCTCTGCTTAGGTATCTATATCAGGGTCGGGGTCCTCATTGCATTCTATCTCATTCATATTCATTCTCATACATTTTTATATATTATTTATTGTCCTTGTGGATTTCTTTATTATGTTCCAAATAATTTGGGAATCTATGATTTGAACCAGATTGGTTAATCACAAAGGCCATCTCTTATCTCCGTGAATTGCTTTGCATAGAATGCCATCTTGGGCTTGAGCCCATTGGGTGGATCACTTAAGTGATTTGAATGTACTATCTACAAATGTTCTCCTTAATGATCATGTTTAGCTCCTTCTTGTTTGGCAAGAGATGGCTAGGGGCATTCAAGGAGTATCTAAACAAGAGGAGCCTATCCATCAAGATAACTATTGAGAATGATAGGCGCATAACCTTGGAAAGCCAACAATGGACTTGTCAAAAGGACCTAATAGAGGTGATGGACAAGGCCACCAAGGAGCAATAAACAAGTTACAAGTATTTAAGACTATCAACGAAGCTCTGGAGTTGATGAAGAATTGAACAAAAGAAAAAATGGCCTCAACTTGGAGAAGGTGGAAATATACTCGACTTGGATGATGTTTAGTGTAATAGAATTCTTGCAACAAATAATGGGGTGCAATAGTGTTGTAAGAACGATCCCCCCCTCTCGGTTCAAAAGCTAGATTCATGTTCTGTGCGGAACTGTAGTTCTACTCAAAATCCACGGTTCCTGGACTTTTGGAAATGTGACAGTTCCAAATCGTGGTTTCATAAACCCGAAGTGCGGTTCCAGAAACCGCTTGCATAGTTCCATGGGGCATTTTTTCTTTTTTCGTTTAATATTCGAACTGATATGTGAGGAACCATGCTTCCCGGACACTCCCAAGGTGCTCCCTTGATGGCCCCTAAATGCTCCCTAATGGTAATGTTAAATTCTTAAAGTAGAAGAATGAAAATGAAAGATAAATTTTTAACATTACCATGAAATGACTTAGGATGTTTGAGAGTGGTTTGAACCTCACTGGACTTCATTTGGAGAAAATAGAATTTCATATCCCATTCAAAATTCAATAGACTTAATAATTTTCAGGATTTCAGCATTTCATTAGATTGTATCATGTATGAGGCTATGTGATTGGCTTTTAATCAAGAGCACCAAGCCCTATATGTACCCCAATATTGGTGGTGTTGACTGTTGAACTCCTTTGTCATGGCCTTAGCAAAAATGTACCCTTCAATCAAGTCAAAATCATTGATCAGGCATGTTAAGATTTTTCTACCATATTATAAGGCTTGGATTAGGTAGTTTGATCAAAATTGGGAAATGTGGAGTAATATCCTTGTTACCACAAAATCTAGCAAGTCTTGGAGAGGGAAACCCTACAAGACGAGCTAAACAAAGTGCTAACAATGGGGTAGAGGTCCAATGTCACCTCAGCGAAAACCCCTTGTTCTTTAGCTGATGTAACCACCCTCCTCCGACATCTACCCAAGTAATCGACTAACCGGGGTAAACATGCGACGAGAGAAGCCACTATGAAGGGATTCAATCTCCTTGGTGACCTTAAGGAAATGGAATCAACGGAACACAACAACCATACCTTCCACATCAACAAGAACACCCCTAGGAGACATCTCAGCCACTCAGACATCCTGCCCCTGGGTCCCACTGATCTTTTAGACCTCTTGACCTCTGGACGCTCTCATGCTATAGGCATGCTAGCGTCCAGGGACCTCTGGACACTCTCACAGGCCTGCAAGCCAGCATCCAGGGACTTTTCCCAGCAGACCCGTGCTAGGGTCCACATAATTCAAGGCGATTTTCTAGCCTATATTTCCTTCCACTACCTAGAACTTGTTTTAACTTTCAGTATCCATCAAAGACATGATGACAAGACTACTAAACCCAAAAATCAACCTCAGGACTAGGCCTGACCATCCCTAACCGGGACTGACATTTTGTCAAACACTTGGCATCATTGCAACCTACAGGTCTAGGATACAAGACAAAGCATGGATGATTGAAAACTCTTATGAAACATGACAAGAAGGATCACCACCTTCTCCATTGAACTGTTATAACATCAATTAGGTCTTGCATCCATCAATTTAACGATTACCAGTAAATACATGAGATAACCATGACATGAACCAATCAATTAACCATGTTTATAACCAATATAAAACCATGTAAATAACAGAGATATAACATCCATTAAATCCACATATAAACAAGTGCAAAAGAAAGAGAACTTAGCTTTCATTAATCATAGGAAAATCTGACCAGGTTCGGGACTTCCACGTACCACCCGACCATAGACATGGCTGAACCAAATCTTTCTTTCAGCTAGTCACCCTTGTGCCATATTCCAAGCATGAATGTGGGATCTCATGGATAAACCAATCCAAAAACAACCAAGGGAATCCAAAGGTTAAACCACCTCCACCCTCACCAAACCGTGATCACACCAAAACCGGTGCTCCGATCACAACCGAACCAAACTTGGAATGCCATCTGGAATCCATCACTATCCTTGAGGAATTTTCTGTCTCCTTGTCTCTCAGGCTTTACCACAATCCAATTCCAGATCACTTGGCCCTAAATTGAGACCAGTCTCTCAAGCTTTACCGCAATCCAAACGTGGATCACTAGGCCCTAAACCGAGACTTCTCCCTCAGGTTTTACCGTGTATCTCGCCAAAACTGGTCAAGGGATTCCTAGGCCTTTGGGAATGAACCTTGAAACCACCTCCGCCCTAGATTTCGAAATCCATTCGGCAAACCAAAGCTCAAAATAGAGATAAACATCCTAACATACCATGGCATCCGTAAAAAGGCAATGCTAGGCTGAAAACCACTGTCATAACCTGACAAAACCATGCCACTGACAATAAGATAACCATACACCAACATGCAAAGCCATGTGTGTGAAAACAAACTAGGAAATCACACATGCAATATCTTACCTACAAGTATTCCTGCTAAGGCTGCCTGATCCTACTCTTCCTTCCTTGATTCTTGCTTTCCTTCCTTTCCCTTTGCTTGCCTTTCCTTCCTTGATCCAAAGCTAGAGTGCTCCAAGAAACTCTAAGTGACAAAGAGTGAGAGAGAGAGAGAATAATGAGAGAGCACCAAAACTTGAATTGACAAAAGGTTACCCACTAATCCTCAAAATCCTTTTTATTAATGAGGCCTCTATTTTCTTCATTTTCTATTATTTTCCTTCATTTTTCTCTTCATATGCAACTTGTGACCTTTCACCTTACTTTTTTGATAGTTTCCTTTATTTTCATAAATAAATGTGTCAAAAATGTCCTTTTTCCTTTTAATGCTCTTGCCTTAGCCTTTGCCAATTTCCTTAGCCATAAACGCATCTAGTGATGCCCACTAGGATATCTTTGCCCAACATTCATCTTGGAATAAGTGTCCATTAACCATGGTCTTATTTTGCCTAAATTTTTTTTTATTACATGAACTTTTCACCAGCGCTGTTACAGAACCCTTCCCCTTAGGGAACACTGTCCTCGGTGTTAAACCACACTAAGACCTCAGCAAAACCACTAAAAAGCAAACATACTGCCCATGGAGCTTTATAACTTAGCTCGTTGCAGTATTTACAATGAAAGACCTGCTCAAAAGTAAAACATCATGACAACATGACAAGATAACAACCATACTGCTTATTGGAGCTTTATAACTTAGCTCATGGCGGTATTTACATCCATAGACATATATAGATATACCAAAACATCAGCAAAACATATGCCAAACATATACCATACATCAAACCAAAACTGCTTTGCCTCAACTAGCAAACAACGAAGGATACAGGGCCCGCATCTGATCCACCATCTCCCATGTAGCTTCTTCAGGCCCAAAGTGCTTCCACTGCACTTTAACTTGCTCTATGGCTCTGTTCCTGAGCATGAGATGCTTCCGCTGCAATATGCACTGAGGCTTTGGCTGGAACTCTCCTTCTTGCTCCACTTGCAATACAGACCAATCAATAACATGATCAACATCCTTTATATACCTCTTAAGCAATGAAATATGGAAAATATCATGGACTTTCACTGTTGGAGGCAGTGCAAGTTGATAGGCCATTGGTCCAATCCTCTAAAGGATCTCAAAATGCTCGCAATATCGTGGTGCCACCTTGGCAAATGAACCAATCCTCAGAGAGCTCTTCTTGGGCTTGATGCGCAAATACACATGTTCCCCAACTTGAAACTCCTTGAATACCCTGTGATGGTTCGCATAACTCTTTTGTCTATCGTGCGCTGCCTTTAGATTCTTCTTTATAACCTGCATTTCTTGTTCCATGTTTGCCAGCGTATCTAGTCCAATAAGAGTACCTTGTTCACTGAATCACTCTAGCTGATGGTAGTATTCCAACTCCGCCCATACAATGCCTCGAAAGGACTCATCCTCAATGAATCCTGATAACCATTGTTGTATGTGAACTCAACTGATGGAAGATACTCCTTCCATCTTCTTTGCTAGTGCATCACATACATCCTCATCATATCCTCTAAGATCTTGTTGATCCTCTTTGTCTGTCCATCTGTCCGCGGATGATAAGCTGTACTGAAGGCCAACTCTATACCCAAACCCGCAAATACCTCTTTCTAGAACTTGGAAGTGAACTTTGCATCCCTGTCCGACACAATCTTTTTCAGAACACCATGTAATCTCACTATCTCTCTGATGAAAACCTGTGCTACCTCACTGGCTGAATATGTAATCTTTACTGGAATGAAGTGAGCTACCTTGCTCAACCTATCGACCATGACCATAATAGAGTCATGCTGTCTCACTGTCCTTGGATGACCTGTAATGAAATCCATGGAAATGACCTCCCATTTCCATTCTGGAATCATTATAGGCTGTAGTAAACCCCACCTGGATGTTTACATTTTTCCTTTACCTGCTAACAATCTAAACATCTAGCCACGAACTTTGCCACTTCCTTCTTCAGATTCAGCCAATAGTAGAACTTCTTCACCGCCGTCAATGTCTTCTGATATCTTGGGTGACTCAAGTATGGCTTGACGTGAAACTCCCTTAGGATAATCTTCTTGAGTTCACTGCAATTCGACACATAGATCCTGTCCCTGAATCTCACCAAACCATCTGCTGTGAGACGATGGTTTGCATCCTGATCGCCTGTGCTTGTACTTGTACCTGTGCATGTACTTGTACCTGCACCTGTACCTACACCCACACCTGTGCTTGTACCTATACTTGTACTTTGCTGTAACCTGTGCATGATCTCTGTATACTTGTCATCCCGCTGTCCTTCTTGCAAGATCCTATCCTGTAACTTTGTCCCATAAGAGCTCATAAATGTTATTTGATTTACCTGTACCTTCCTGCTAAGAGTATTTGTAACTCGGTTCTTCTCTTTGATGTATCTCATCTCAAAGTCAAATTCACTGAGGGTGACCAACCATATAGCTTGCCTGGCATTTAGATTCGGCTGGTCAAACAAATACCTCAACCCACTGTGGTCGCTCATTAGTACAAACCTCCTGCCAAGAAGATAGTGCCTCCACATCTTCAATGCATGTATGATCGCTACTAGCTTAAGATTGTGCGTCGGATAGTTCTGCTCGTGCTCATTCAATTTCCGTGACTCATAGCACACTACCTATTCTTCTTGCATGAGAACTCCACCAAGTCCTCTCTTGCAAGCATCTATACACACTACAAACTCCTTGTCCGGATCTGCAATCTTTAACACTGGTGCATGTGTCAACAACTGCTTGAGCTGCTCAAAACTAGCTGCACATTCTTCCATCCATTCAAACTTCTTACCTTTCCTCTGCAATGATGTGATAAGATATGCAATGTGTGAGAAGTTCCTGATGAATCTCTTGTAGTAACCTGCCAATCCCATAAATGATCTCACCTCATCCACATTCTTAGGAGCTGCCCACTCCATGATGACCCTTATCTTTTCTGGATCTATTGCTATGCCTTCCTTGGAAACGACATGTCCCAAGTAATGCACCTCTGTCTGAAAGAAGTTGCACTTGCTAAGCTTAGCATACAACTGATGCTCTCTTAGCAATCTCAACACTGCTGCTAAATGCTCGACATGTTCTTCCTCATTTTTTGAATATACCAATATGTCATCAATGAACACAATAACAAACTTGTCCAGATAAGGATGCAACACACTATTCATCAAACACATAAATGTAGTTAGATCATTAGTCAAACCGAATGGAACTACAACAAACTCATAATGCCCATACCTGGTCCTGAACGCAGTTTTGAAGATATCCTCTTCCTTGATGCGTACCTGATGGTATCCGATCTCAAGTCGATCTTAGATAACATTGTTGTTCCTTTCAACTAAGAAAACAAATCATCAATCCTCAGCAATGGGTACTTGTTCTTAATTGTTACCTTGTTCAGCTGCCTGTAGTCAATGCACAATATGAGAGCACCATCTTTCTTCTTTACGAACAACACTGGTGCACCCCAAGGCGATACGCTTGGCCTAATGTATCCCTTGTCAAGCATCTCCTTTAACTGCGACTTCAACTCTACCAACTCAGGTGTGCTCATTTGGTAAAGTGCCTTGGATGCCGGAGCTGTCCCTGGCACCAACTCAATAGAAAGTTCTACCTCCCTAAGAGGTGGCAACTCTGTAATATCCTCAGGATATACATCTTGAAACTGTTGTGGAACTGGGTATCTTCTCAAAACATCTGCATCCCCAACTTCCTTACCTTTGTTACTAGAAGTGTGCACTGCAAACATCACACAATCTTTTCTGCAACTATGCTTAGCCTGCATAGCAGTAACCGTCCTCATTGATGTAGGCTTCTTCTTCCCCTGCAAAGTTCTATTTTACCCACTATCATCCACACACTCAATGGCTTTGTCGAAGAAATCCACTTTGGTCCTGTGAAGGTACAACCAATCCATACCCAAAAACATACTATATGAACCCAATGGAAGTACATTGAATGTGCTACTGTAGGCATACCATTTAACTCAAATGCACAAGCTCTTACCCAATGGTGAACTCTCTTTTTTGTACCTGTAGCCAACTGCACCAACTAAGATTCTGCATGCACTTCTTTTCTCAAACCACACTTGTCCACCAGGTCAGGATTAATATAACTATAGTAGATCCAGGATCAATCAAAATAGAAACAATTTGATCACAAAGCTTACCATCCATCTCAATGATAGATGTCGATGATCTGCCAGTCTGTTGTCCCAACTGCATAGATACAAGGAATGCTATGACCAACATCACCAATTGTATGCGCCTCCTGAGCACTGTAGATCTGGGGTCTACCACCACTTTGATACTGTGGACAATCCGTCTTACGATGATCCTTAACACATATCCAACACTGCAATGGTTCCTTACCACTGCCTCTAGCATGCTGGTCTCCATGTCCTTTTTCAGTTGTATTGAACCTATTGTAAGGAGCTACATTTTCTTTCTCACTTGCATCTTGAGGTCTTCCTCGCTTTGGTGGTCATTTTCCTTTAGCTTTCTCATTTCCTTTCAAGTCATGCTTAGGCTCAAATTTGCGCTTTGACTGCTCATAAAAATGTTTCAAGTTTCGGATGGCCTCCTCCAACAATCTAGGCTCATCGAACTCAATTTGGTCTCTATATGCTACTGGCAGTCCACTGATGAATCTCTGAACCTTGGCCTTCTCCTCCTTGAGGTAAGGCACATATCTCAACAGCTCCAAGAACCTGCTAGTATACTCATCATTTGTCATGGAACCCATCCGCAACTCATAAAACTCCTTAGCTCTGTCATCAAAGTATCTTTCTGACAAATACTTCTTCTTGAAGAGCCTCTCAAACTCATGCCAAGTCAAATCATCCTCATGTATACCTTTAACATTCTTCACATCTTCCCACCAAATATCTACTTTACCTTTGAGACTGAAAGTGACTATCTTTGCTTTCATGTTTTCTGAATAGTCATGTAATCTGAAGAATTTCTTCATACCAAACAACCATTCCTTTGCATCCTGTGATTTCTTCATCTCTCCATCCAAGGTAGGCGACTTTGCTTTCTTAAACTCATCCGGAAAGTATCCGTTATCACTCCTTCTGTAAGGATGATAATGATGACGATCATGATGCTTGTTCGAACCAGAACTAGAATAGTACTTGTGTCCATCACCTTTCCTATCCAGAGTGTCCAACAACCTGCCATCTCTGATCATGCCATCTTTGTCTGACTTGTGACCACCATAAGACCTGCTGCTATATGCCCCATTAATTCTGTCCTCCTGCTCATGGCTGATCCGAAGTGGTCCTTGTCGCTATATTTCTGACAAACTCTGAAGTAGTATTGCATTAACCTCTACTTGTTTCTCTTGTGCCTGCGTGATTTTAACATTGTCCGCCTTACAACTCCTTATTTCTTCTTTCAAGCTTCTCAATGTGTCTGCCAAATTAGAAGAGTGCCCAATACCACGCTTCTCATCTGATTCATAGGGAGAGTCTTTGTAGTCTACCATCTTGCTAGCCATTTGATCTCTTTCCTACAAGGCATACTATGTTAGCTAACGGAATCACAATAAACCAACGTACCTTAGCATAGTTTAGGGAGGATATCTCATTTGCAAGATCATCAAATCAACGTGATACATGTATAACATAATCATAGCATCATATAGACATATCATATATAAGCACATAACCATGTAATCATTAGTATAGTTAGAGTCTAGTCATCAATGCATGACCATATCAACTACACACATACCATGACTACATGCATGACAACAACAATCATAACACCGCTGTATACTTGACCGCATGCAAACATTAACATGCATAAGCAATGCGTAATCGACCACACACGCACATCAATGCACATGATCAAGCATGAATGCCGATACTTGTAACCAAACCTAAAAGAATGATACATGTAACCAAGCATGCAAGAATGTAACCAAACATACAAGAATGTAACCAAGCATACAAAATGACACATGTAAGCGACATATAACAACATGTAACCAGTCATACACTCATGACAACATGCTTCACACAACGACATCCTTATCCCCATGGCGACATCACTACGACCATGACCAACACCATGCATATGCAACAAGCACATAGACCACAAGGATGACTGACACATGTACAACCGACATGAATGCATGACAAACACATTCACCCAAGGAGAGCATAAACCATGCTCTGATACCAATATGTAACCACCCTCTTCCCACATCTACCCAAGTAACCGCCAACTGGGGTAAACATGCGATGAGAGAGGCCACTATGAAGGGATTCAATCTCATTGGTAACCTTAAGGAAATGGAATCGACAAAACACATCAACCATACCTTCTACATCAGCAAGAACACCCCCAAGAGACATCTCAGCCACTCAGACATACTGCCCCTGGGTCCCATTGATCTTTTAGACCTCTTGACCTCTAGATGCTCTCATGCTATAGGCATGCCAGTGTCCAGTGACCTCTAGACGCTCTCATAGGTCTGCAAGCCAATGTCCAGGGACTTTTCCCAGTAGACTTGTGCCAGCATCCGCGAAATTCAAGGCACTTTTCTAGCCTAGAATTCTGGCCACTGCTTAGAACTTGTTATAACTTTCAGAATCCATCAAAGACATGATGAGAAGACTACTAAACCAAAAATCAACCTCAGGACTAGGCTTGACCATCCCCAATTGGGACTGACATTTTGTCAAACACTTGGCATCAATGCAACCTACAGGTCTAGTGTTGAAATTTCTAAGTATTACCTGTTAGAAATTTTATCTGTATTCTTGGTTTATTTCGCCTACTTGTTTAATTACTAACAAGTTATTTAACCATAGAAACACTAAAATAAACATAATACAATCTCAACCATCCACAAATCAACAACTGAAAGAAATAGGCAAACACACAAGGGACACCGTTATTTTTGGACAATCGTCCCCGGAAAAACCCAACTTGGGAAAACTGGTGCAACAGTTTTGAGGGTTTTATAATTAAGCAGTTTTTCTTGAGTAGACTAGGTGCCAAACTGGCTCACTCGACAGAGAAAATAATCTGGCAGTAATACCTCTTCTTCGGAAGCAGATATTTTGAAAGTCTGCTCCACGAAACCCTCTCCAGCCCACTCTGAAGCCCTATGTCAGCCCTCCTAGCCTTTGTGTTAGCCCTCTTGGCCTCTGCGTCAGCCTGAAACCCTCTGTGTCAGCCCTTTGAGGCTCTGCACAAACTCTCTGCATCACTTCTGAAGCCTCTACATCAGTCACACAGGCCCTTCTGGCCTCTGCGCAATCACTGTTGGCCTCTGCGTGGCTTCCTCTGGCTCTGTGCTTGCCTCTCTACCTTTGTGTTGGTCTTCTGACACTATCTATGCCTCTTTGCCTCGTACTCACTGCCCCTCGTTGCAATACTGATCACTGGTTTGATTTCTCTTAGCAAACCCTGCTCTAGAAAATCGAATTGATTGATCACTCTGATGTGTTCTCCAACTGACCCTTAACTTATACTTTTCCTGTTGGTCCTTCAATGGTCGAGATTACATATCTAATCAATGGCTAAGATTAGATTTGGCTTGATCCATATCTTTTAGAGCCTTCTAACCCAATTTTATATTAATACCCATTAATATTTTTTTTTCTTCCTAAGTTTAGACTTAGGAACTCCGTTAAAAATATTAATTATTTTAATATCTCATAAACTGGGTAGAATCTGCCCAAACCATTTCTGGGTTTTGGAGATCTCATGTGCTTTAGCCTCCCCACCAATTTTTATATCTAGGGCACATCCGATGCTACCCAAAATCAACATGTAGGATACAAGATAGAGCATGAATGACTGAAAACTCTTATGAAACATGACAAGAAGGATCACCACCTTCTCCATTGAACTGTTATAACATCAATTAGGTCTTGCATCCATCAGTTTTTTACAATTACCAGTAAATACATGAGATAACCATGACATGAACCAATCAATTAACCATGCTTATAACCAACATAAAACCATGTAAATAACAGAGATATAACAACCATTAAATCCACATATAAACAAGTGCAAAAGCAAGAGAACTTAGCTTTCATTAATCATAGGAAAATCCGACCAGGTTCAAGACTTCTACGTACCACTTGACCGTAGACATGGTTGAACCAAATATTTCTTTCAGCTAGTCACCCCTATGCCATATTCCAAGCATGAATATGGGATATCATGGATAAACCAATCCAAAAACAACCAAGGGAATCTAGAGGTTAAACCACCTCCACCCTCACCAAACCGCGATCACACCAAAACCGGTGCTCCCGATCACAACCGAACCAAACTTGGCATGCCATCCAGAATCCATCACTATCCTTGAGGAATTTTCCGTCTCCTTGTCTCTCAAGTTTTACCGCAATCCAATCCTAGATCACTAGGCCCTAAACGGAGACCAGTCTCTGAAGCTTTACCACAGTCCAAACTCATATCATTAGGCCCTAAACCGAGACTTATATTTTAGGCTTTACCGTGTATCCTGCCAAAACCGGTCAAGGGATTCCTAGGCCTTTGGGAATGAATCTTGAGACCACCTCCGCCCTGGATTCTGAAATCCATTTGGCAAACTAAAGCTCAAAACCGAGATAACAATCCCAACATACCATGGCATCCAGAAAAAGGCAAGGCTATCTTGAAAACCACTGTCATAACCCGGCAAAACCATGCCACCGACAGCAAGAGAACCATACACCAACATGTAAAGCCATGCATGTCAAAAACCAGTTAGGAAATCACACATGCAATATGTTACCTACAAGTATTCTTGTTGAAGCTGCCTGATCCTGCTCTTCCTTCCTTGATCCTTTCTTTCCTTCCTTTCCCTTTGCTTGCCTTTTCTTCCTTTATCCAAAGCTAGAGTGCTCCAAGTGACCAAGAGTGAGAGAGAGAGAATAATGAGAGAGCTCCAAAACTTGAACTGACAAAATGTTACCCACTGATCCTCAAAAGCCTTTTTATTAATGAGGCCTCTACTTTCTTCATTTTCTATTATTTTCCTTCATTTTCCTCCTCACATGCAACCTATGACCTTTCACCTTACTTTTCTCCTAATTTCCCTTATTTTCATAAATAAATGTGCCAAACATGCCTTTTTTTTCCTTTTAATGCCTTTGCCTTAGTCTTTGCCAATTTCCTTAGCCATAAACACATCCAGTGATGCCCACTAGGATATCTTTTTCCAACATTCAACTTGGAATAAGTGTCCCTTAACCGTGGTCTTATTTTGCCTTTATTAAATTTTATTAATGAACTTTTCGCCAGGGTTGTTACAGCTAAGGTGACATTGGGTCTCTACTCCATTGTTAGCACTTTGTTTAGTTCTTGTCTTGTAAGGTTTCCCTCTCCAAGACCTACTAGATTTTGTGGTAACAATCCCTATCGAATCAAAGTAGAGGCAAAGTCTAGACAAGAGGAGAGGAATCTAGATTGTAGATGGTTGATGCTTGAATAATTGATCATTAATGTACTATGGATGCCATTTGTATCTTGATTTGTGTACAATATGGATGGTTTGATATATTCTGCAACTAATTTGGCATTCTAGATGTTTTTTTGAATATACATATATATATATATATATATGCATGCTTATTGGACGCTTCGCTTTGGAGAATTTTTGGAAAATAATGCTTTCAACGCTTTGCTTCCAAAAAACGCCCCTGCTTCGTGCAACATTGGGGTGGAGTAGTAGAACCTAAACTGTATCTACCTTGACCTATTCCTCCTCTAGTAGATTCAATCCCCAAACCTTGGAGCTATACAAAACCATGGGCTAGATAATATTGTCCAAAAGTTCCATCTTGGACTGAATTTTGTGAAAGTGGTTCTAAAAACATTGTAGTGTGATAATGGCTAGGGAACCATATTCGTTTTTAATCCAAGTTTGGAGAGTTAGTTTCAAATTAAGTCAAGGCCCATAGTCCAAACACCCAAGTGTATGTAATGGTGATCTCGTTCTCCTCATCCTGAAAGTAGAATTGGAACACCAATATGAAACTTTTAAAGTCATTGCAGGTCATAGCCTTGCTTTTAGAAGTTTGATAGTTAGCTGTGGACGATCATAGAACTTGGCCAAGGTGCCTAGTCATCTTTAGAGGCCCTTTGGAGTCAAAGCTAGGAGGACCACATTGTCGACAAAGAGTAGGATGGATATCAAGGCATGTTGGAGGAAACCATCCTCTGGTTGGATATGTTCTTGTAGAAAGGATTCTAGCTCATTTATGAATATCTTGAACAAAATGTGTGAAAGAGGACATCTTTGCTTCACCCCAATGGTACTTTTGATAAACTCTAGCAAACCATGCCTTGTGCAAAGATGCACCGATACAAACTCATAGAGATGGATAATAAGATTGAGGAGAGTCTCCAAGATGTCAATGTTTTTTAGTACAGAGAACAAGGCCTTCGTGGGGAATGAGTCAAACACCTTTCCAAAGTCAACAAAACGATAGTAGATTTTCAAAGACTGGTATCTCTCTTCCTCTATGATTTCTCTAAGGATGAGAATGTGGTCGATGATCTAGTATTGCTTTTGCATTTAGAAACCTACCTAGGCCTTGGCATGAGGATGTCCCTCGTCAAGTATCTCTGACAATCTCCGATAGAGGGCCATGGCACATAGCTTAGAGAAAGTGGTGACGCATCGTGATAGTCCAATAGTTGTTTAGATCTACATTGGACCATGATTTGTGGATTAGTTGAATGGTATAGTGGAACCATGTGAGGGGTGGGGGGGATCCAATGCAAACCTCATGGTTAAATAGATTAGAGATATATTGGACCAACGATAGAATGCCACAATTGAGGAACACTGCTTGGAAACCCTCATCTACTACTTTGTCGGTGTTCATGCCCCATGTTGCCTGCTAAATATCTAAGTTCTAGAACACGTGAAAAGAAGATTGGTGGGGTGAGGGGGGTGGGCAGTGACCAAGACAAGGAGTTGTTTGGGGGCATTATATAGAGTGGTTTTATGGGTGAAGATGGACTAGGTGCCAAGATGGAGGGGTGGATTGGAATGGTGAGGGAAGAAGTTGGGCCAAAAGTTTTTGGAAGAGCAAGGAAGGGTGTTTTGTTATTTTGTCTCATAGTACAAGAAAGAGATTTTTCTTGCATTAGAGGAGATAACAATAGGATTCCAAGGGTTTGGGATAAGCAATAAGATGATGTAAGAGGGTATGGTAGACCTGAGAATGGTATGATTTGCATTCTTTATTGTACTATTAGTTCATTGGGTTGGACCTAGATTTGAGGGAGTGAGAGGGGGCTCTAGTGGTTTTATAGGGGTAGTGATTAACTGTTGATTCAAAGAGCCAAAAAGAGAAGGGGAGGGGGGGTGGAGACTTTCTAGTAGAGATGGATAGAATAGGTATCGACATCCCTATCATCATACATAATGGTAGTTCGAGAGGCCTTTGGGGGTGCGAGGGAGGGGAGTGGAGTGGTGGGGGGAGTGGGTGCGGGGGAAGGGTCGACTCCTAGTGAGAAGGATAGAAGTAGAAGAGCGTGGTCTACTAAGGGAATTTAGATAATTGAGAATGTAACAAATAAAATATACATAAATAATGTAAAATAATGTAAACAATAATAATCGTAAATAATGATTAGTTAACTAGTAATTAGGTTGAAGAGGCATGTCTAAATGAGACATGACTCTTCATGAAGAGACACTTGCCTGATATATAAGCAAGCCTCTCGTTCTCATTGTAAATTATCATTCTTATTCTTATTCATATTCATATTTAATATATAATCTTTGTATCCTCAATGGATAACTTCATATTCCAAGTCTTTTGGAGTAATTAATCTGCAGAAGGAACTTTGTTCACTTCATTTGGTATCAGAGCATTTTGGTCCTTTAGGTTGCTTAACCGGTGCACAGAGCTCATTCTCCGATCCAGGTCCTTGGCTATCGAAATTCGTCAACGTTGTTGCCGTACAATTGAAACATTTTGCTTAGAATTTGGGAGTTTCTCCTTTTCTCCGTTTTTCTAGGCCTTTGGCCATTAAAATTAAAATTAAAAGAAAATTCGCTAGTTGGAGGGTCTCCAATTCACTAGTTGACCTTTGGCCATAAAAAAAAAATTAACCAAAAAAAATAAATATAAGTAAATAAAATAAAATAAAGAAGAAGAAAAAAAAGTAAAAGAAAAAACAAAACAGATACAAATCTCATACCAAGTGTATTTAAAACTTTTTACGTGGAGAAGCCCGTGGTTTTAAAAACAACCCATGGTAATAGCCGATGGTATTTTAGAAGTTAAAGAAAAAACAGGGATACAAAAGCTCTTACGTGAAAGGTAAATATTACTTTTTACAGGGGGTTTTAAAAACAACCCATGGTATTTTAAAAGTTAAAGAAAAATAGGGATACAAAAGCTCTTACATGAAAGGTAAATATTACTTAAAAAGTATTGTGAACATCGTGACCGTGTCATATGAAAAGACGTGACCTTTATATTTATTAAGTGTGGTGACATCATAAAAGTTTATATTAAGTGTGACTTTTATATTAAGTGGGGTGACATTAAAAGTTATCAAGGGAGTAATTAAGTATATAAAAAAAGGGACCAATTTATTATTTAAAGAAAGAAGTGAAACTATTATTATTATAAGATAATAAAGTTATTTTGAAAAGGGGTCTTAATATAAAGAAATACATACATATATAGAGGGCAACCATATAAAGGAGTATTTTTTTAATAAAAGGGTATTCAAGTTTTAACAATCCACATTAAAGAGAATATTTGAAAAATATATATAGAAGAAATAAGTGATATTTTATAATAAAAATAGCACCAGTTGACATATTGTTTACGTAAAAACATCAAGGCAAAAATCGAGACTAGTAATGAAAGGTTTCCTGAAACCCGTAGTACATGTGTTTGCACACTATTTAACATCAAAGGATCACTCGCAGGAAGAGACATCATAATCTCTATCAGTCCTACTGAAAGAAGTAATTATGTTAGTCCTAAATGTGCTAATCAATTGGTGATTCCTGAAGCAAATATAGTTGAAACAAATATTTTTGGCAAACAATACGATATAAGCAATCTACACATAAATATTGGAGATTATACTTTTACCTCACAATTCACCGTGAAAACCATATGTTTTAACGATAGTGACATTGTTTTGGGATCACAATGGATGAGAACTCTAGGTTCCTTTATTCTAAATAATATGAAAAAGTCTTGAACATTTTTTTACAAGAAGAAGAAAATAACACTCCAAGATGTTACACTAAAACCTAATTCAGTAACACTAGAAGATATATCGGATATTTCAAAAGTAATTTCTCAAGAAGGTAGAAAGGTATTACAAAATATGCAAAATGAAATTGACAAAATCACTATTGACAAAAATGAAGAAGTTTCTCGACTTAAAAACCGTAGTGAAAAATTATTGACGCAAATTAAGAAACTTAAGAAGGATAAGAAGTCATTAGAAAACAAGGTATAACAATTTATCGAGAAAGAAGTATTAAATGTAGGAATTCAAGTTGATGACAAAACAACAAATACCGATCTAGTGAATATGACAACTCAAGAAGACAAGTCAGTTGAAGAAACGACACAAGTAGATGTTGTAGTTCAGACAATGGACATCCCAAGTGAATGTTCCATAACCAATTCAACAACATCTTCGCCAGAAGAAAATCTAAAAACTTTATATCGGCATCCGAATCATGAGAATAGAGAAATCAACCAAGCTGTGTATCAGGACCATTCAAACCGTAGACAACAAATAAATGTTTCAGAGAATAATGATGTAACATCAATTCTGTCTTATGTTGACAAGTCGTTACAAAATTTTAGTGATGAAAATACTATACAAAAGATTAATCTGGGATGGTTTGATCCCTTCTCAGTGCGACAATTTTGTTTGTCACTAAGAAGATAATATCAACTTGTATCGACGAGGATGACTATTCTGAGACAAAAAGACTTTCGAAGCCGAAAAAGAGATCAAGCCTTTTTCATCGACAAGCTTTGAGGACAAAGTTTTTTGAGGAAGGAGGCAATGTAATGAATAAAATATATATAAATAATGTAAAATAATGTAAACAATAATAATCGTAAATAATGATTAGTTAACTAGTAATTAGGTTGAAGAGGCATGTCTAAATGAGACATGACTCTTCATGAAGAGACACTTGCCTGATATATAAGCAAGCCTCTCGTTCTCATTGTAAATTATCATTCTTATTCTTATTCGTATTTAATATATAATCTTTGTATCCTCAATGGATAACTTCATATTCCAAGTCTTTTGGAGTAATTAATTTGCAGAAGGAACTTTGTTCACTTCAGAGAACTAGTGGATATGTACAAAAGCAAGCTCTAATTTGCCAAGACACAATGGTATGTGAGGGTAACATGTAAAACTGTTGGATTCTAGGAAACAAGTTATGCCGTTAAAGATTGACAATGCATCAGACTCACCCAAATGTATGAGGTTCCTAACATATGCTGAAAGAGGGCCCAACCCATCATCCAACATCATGTGAAGGCCCATTAAGGCTAGGTCTATCTCATGAAGGCAAAAAACATCCTTGCATCTGTCATGGAGTGGTATCCATTGGATTTTAGTATGAACATCGAAGACACCCAAAAGGATGACCTTACCCTAAGTCAAAGATTTGACAATATCCTTGTAGATTAGACAATGGTCTAGGCAAGGGTCCCCACGATGATACTCGTGTAGAGCCAAATTTGATAAAGCATGGGGAAATAAAAAACCACAATGAAGATGTCACAGGGAAGCGGGACATGCCACAAATTCGAAACCGCATGAAATAAGCCACCTCATTCGAGCTGACCATGATCACTGCCCTAGAGAGAATGTTAGATATAATAGATAACACCTCTTGAACCCTTGATCCTTCATGTACTTTGCGTTTCCTTTCTCCAAACTAAAAGCGAGCAATAGCATGGATAGTTTAGTATAGTTGAAACAAGACTTCTGTGGGTCTTAGTCACAGAAAATATCTAGGGGTCTAAGTGCATCATAAAGTGATGCTGGAGAATGTTGAGAAATCTAGGGCAGTAATGATTAGGAGATTTCTCTTCTTGATAATTGCTTGTGATATACTTTTACTTCCTGTATTATGGTCTTCTCTTCGTTATATTATCAATGTGTTCTTTTCATCAAGACAATTACCAAATAAATAATAGAAGACAAGAGACGCAGTATGTAGACTTATCAGCCAGGGCCAAAACCTCTCACTCTTTGAGAGGAAAGCCCAATCAGAAAATTTCTTCTTATAGATCTTCAATTGACGAATACCAAGACCATGATAAAGACCCTCGACTCTAGTGTCCTCCCAAGACCCTTGTCACTAGCCTTGATGCTTTGCCTCTTCCCTTTCTTGGCTTCTTCTAGATCTCGCACTGCTCTCCTTGGCTTCTTCTAGAGAATCTCGGTCTCTTAGGTTAGCCCTAATTCAGAAACCCTAGAATAGTTTATGCTCCTTGATTAGTCTCTTCAAGGGAGAGACCTCTAGTACTTCTCCTCGGCTTCCTTCTGTGAGATCCTATACCCAAACAAAGTCACCTTAATGCAGTAGTAATTTCGATCTTCTCTCTATGCCTTCGAACCTCCTTTCTTCACACGTGGGAGTGTATATATGCCCAAATCAGATCTTCCAGAAGTATCCCTTCCTTCGCTATCCTTCTCTTGATCTTCACTCTTTTTCTCTAGCTCTTCTTCACACTTCTGCTTATTCTCTTCACTGAGTTGCTTTTACCTAAGTGAGGCCGAGTGTGGCTATATATACACGCTACCTCATGTCTTTTAGGCTGACATGATCACAAGGAGGAGAGATGACATCACCTTTTAGGTTCTTCATGGAAGACATTCATAGTTCTTCCCTTTGGTAGTCCTGCATAAGCCCATCTAGGTACTAGTTTATAAATAATGAATACTTAAATCATAATTACCTCGTGATGGTCTTCCATGATGACATTTTCTTGTAGGCATCAACATTCTGCATTTTTGTTGACACATCTTTTTAAAGATATGTATTATCAAGGGTCTCCATCTTTTTCCAGACTTTCATTAGAGTCTTCATATCTTTTTGAGAGATATCATAGTCAAATCTTCTTGGTCCTTTGGATGTTAACTTCCTTTACTATAGTTGCATAGCTTCATGATCTCTTCCTTCATTTCTTCACATATTTCATTCCCAGGAGCTTCAAAGTTCCTCAGTTGTAATTAGAACACCTCATACTTCCATATGAGGACATATTATGTTGATTTCATCTAATAAATATGTGACTCATGCATTCTAGCATCCTTTTGAGGGAGGAGATTCCTTCTTTGATCATGCCTCTTAAGAGCAATGATCCATGTTGATTGTAACCATATGACATGACTTCCACAATATTAAATTTGAGCATACATACCTCATTTTTCTTTGGGCCATCCATACTTCCTGCAACAACTTTCTTTGAATGAAGGAATTTCATTCCCTTGATCTGCTTCACTGTCATGTTATCATACCATCATTCTATGAATTCCACAAGATTGGAATTCTTGAAGAAACACTTACTTTTCCTCTTGATCGGTGAATCTTTTCATTGAAGATTCCATCAGAGAATCTTTGAGGATCTTGTATATCCTTATCCTGCTGATGCTATCTTTTGTATGATAACCCTTTTTCTAGATGACTTCTATAATTATCACTTGATCTTTCAATGAGGTTTCTAAGAGCTATACCCTACATAGTTGATTTCCATAGGCTTTTGTTCTAGACATTCATCATATGTCATGAGCTCTTACTTTTAATGCTTGTGCTATGATGCCATTTTCTACTATAATGCATCCTATCTTATTCACAATGCTTACTATGTACAACAAAAGAGTACCTTTTTAGTGAAGGAGACTCACTTAGTCATAGTAGAGATCTTTCACGTCCTCCTCCTTAGGCTTCTTTGTCTCAGGCTCTTCTACTTTTTCGGTAAATGGGCTTCTCCCTATTTCTCTTGTTATTGTCCCTTATAAGCTTAGGACAATTTCTTCGATACTGCCCATATTCTTGACATCCACAACACTGTACCTTATCCATGTTCTTCTTCTTCTTTTGAGGACCAAATTTTCCAAACTTTCCTTTTCTTCTTGTCATAGCAACATAGGCTTGATTCTTCTCATTTGATCCTACATTAGTCTTTGCTTTCAGTCTAGTTTCTTTGATCTTACATAGTGACCATAGATCTTGAAATGGAGTAGCTTCTTTCTTCCCATAAATACTTGAAGTAAAGTTATCCCATTCTTTCGGTAGTTCATTTAATATCACTGTTGTCATTTTCTCTATCAGACATGACTTCTCTCGGATCTTGCAGTTGATCTCTTATTTCTGAAATCCTCATAAAGTATGAGGCTATTCCATCTTCCTTTGTCATCTTTAGCTTGTAGAGTTCCTGCCTTAGTGAGATTACTTCTCCTGCAGTGCTTACGGAAAACAACTCTACCAATTTGTCATATATTTCTTTTGAAGTTTCAAGTTTAGATACATATGGGATAAGAGAGTCTTTGATGGATTCTATGAGAATCCTCTGGGCCCTCACTTCCCCCTTCATGAATCTAGCATGTGCTTGAGTATCTTCTTTGGTAGGTTGGGTTATTGACCCCTTGATGTGATCCATGACCTCATTCTCAATGAGATTTAGGTCAGTTCTTTTCTTCCATGCAAGGAAGTTTGAAGCCCCAACCAATTTGTTGCTTTCCTTGCAAAAAGACATTTTGATAGTATCAGATGAAGTCATAAACTTACTTGAGTGATTGATGCTTGCTTTCTCCTTAATCTTGATGTTGATTGAAGATTACTCCTTGAAGAATTGATGGGAGAGGGCTTGCTTCACAATCCTTCTTGAATGTTCTAGCCTTCTTTCGTTGATGATCTTGGAGATGCTTCTAGGGCTTTGGTATGATGAAGATCTTGATCTCTTGCTTGGTGTTCCTTGACTTGCTTTGTTCGATTGTCGCGTCTTCTTGCTTGAATGCCCTTCGTAGACTTCAACACCTTAGCTCTAACACCATGTTGAGGAATCTAGCCCTTGATAATTGCTTGTGATATTTACTACTTGTATTATGATCTTCTCTTTGTTATATTATCAATGTGTTCTTTTCATTAAGACAATTACCAAATAAACAATAGAAGACAAGAGACACAGTATGTAGGCTAGTCAGCCAGGGCCAAAACCTCTCACTGTTTGAGAGGAAAAGCCAATTAGAAAAATTCTTTTTATAGATCTTCAATTGACGAATATGAAGACCATCACAAAGACCCTTGACTCTAGTGTCCTCCCAAGACCCTTGTCACTAGCCTTGATGCTCTGCCTCTTCCTTTTCTTGACTTCTTCTAGATCTCGCATTGCTCTCCTTGGTTTCTTTTAGAGAATCTCGACATCTATTCTTCTACATTGCTCTTCTCGGCTTGCCCAGAGAATCTCGGTCTCTTAGTTTAGCCCTAATTCAGAAATCCTAGAATAGTTTATGCTCCTTGATTAGTTTCTTCAAGGGAGAGACCTTTAGTACTTCACCTCGACTTCCTTCTGCGAGATCTTATACCCAAACAAAGTCACCTTAATGTAGTAGTAACTTCGACCTTCTCTCTATGCCTTAGGACCTCCTTTCTTCGCACGTGGGAGAGTATATATGCCCAAATCAGAGCTTCCAGAAGTATCCCTTCCTTCGCTATCCTTCTCTTGATCTTCGTTCTTTTCTCTAGCTCTTCTTTGCACTTCTGCTTATTCTCTTCACCGAGTTGCTTTTATCTAAGTGAGGCCGAGTGTGGCTATATATAGTAATATACATGCTACGTCATATCATTTAGGCCTACATGATCACACGGAGGAGAGCCAACAACACCTTCTAGGTTCTTCATTCGTTGTCGGCCGACTTGGAGAGGGCTAGTGACAAGGTCTTGGAGGAATGTTGATTTGGGGTAGCATCGAATGTGCTCTAGCCACGAAATTTGGTGGAGAGGTTGGGGCACATGAGATCTCCAACACCCAGAAAGGGTTTGGGCAGATTCTAAACAGTTCAAGGGATATTAAAATAATTAATATTTTTAATGGAGTCCCTAAACTTAGGGAAAATAAAATATTAATGTGGATTAATATGAAACTGTGTTAGAATGGTCCAAAAGACATGGATCAAGCCAGATCTAATCTTAGCCGTTCATAAGGAACTTAATCTCGGCCGTTGATGTGTCAACAGGGCAAGTATAAGAGGAGGCTTGAGGGTCACTTGGAGGCTACATCAGAGTGATCAATCATTCTATTCTCTAGAGCAGGGTTTGCTAAGAGAGATAGAATTAGTGATCGAGAGTTGTCGCTGAGGGGCATTGAGTACAGAGAGACAGAGAGGCAGAGATAGTGCCGGGAGAGCAGTGCAGTAGCCGGGGAGAGTGACGCAGAGCCAGCTAGGGCTCACGCAGGGCCACGCAGAGGCAGCCGGGAGCTGCGCAGAGCCTCAGAGAGGCTAGCGTTACTGACGCAGAGGGCTAGAGGGATGACGCAAGGCCTCCTAAGGCTGACGCAGACCCATCCTGGGTGACGCAGGGCCAACACTGGGTAGAGAGGGGCTGACGCAATCCAGAGAGAGGCTGACGCTGGGGTTTCTGGGGAAGATTGGTGTTGAGGAGCTACCAGAAGGATTATCCGGGGTTTCAGCCAAGAGATTTGTCAGAAACTGAGAGGTATTACTGCCAAGGAACATCTTTGTTGGGTAGGCCAGTGTCGGCACCCAAATTGTACTATGATATTGCTTAATAAGAAAACCCTTAGATAACTGCACTGGTTTTCCCGCATTGTGTTTTTCCGAGGACATTGGTCCAAAAACAACGGTGTCATTTAGTGTGATTGTTTCTGTTTCCTTCAGTTGTTGATCTGTAATATGTTGAGCATGCACTAGTGTTTATTTTCAGTATTTACATTGTAAATAACTTGTTAAATAACAGAACAAGTAGGTAGGAATAAATCAGTAAAGTGCATGGAGGGTTTCTAACTGGTAGATTTATAAACTTCAACATGGTATTAGAGTGTGGTTGCAGTTCACAGGAGAACTGAGGACTTCAGCTGAGCGGAGCAATAGCAGCAGAAAACAGCTGTCCCGAGTGACAGAAGCTGTTCCTAGCAGAGCAGCAACAAGGGAAGGGTGATGCAGTGCTTGCGTCATCAAGGGTGAGCCAAGAAGAGGCAGCGCGGAGGCTAAGGGAGGCTCACGCAGAGCCACGCAAAGGGCTAGAGGGCTGTGACGCAGTTGGCTGAGGAGGCTGAGTTACTGGTGCCGGAATTGCGCAGAGCCTAGGAGCTCTCACCTTCAGGTTGCTGGGGTTTAGGAGGCTGTGGTAAGTAGCAGAGTGGAGCTGGTGGGGTACTTTAGTTAAAACAGTACCTGATAGGGCAAGGCCAAGGAGCAGGGAGTTGCTGCCGAGGGTTTCTAGCGGAGAAATCCGGATTAGTAGTGTGGTTGCGCAAACGATTAGAGTAGGGGGCATCTCGACATCGGCGGAAGGATTTCCTGGAGGGAAATCGAGACTCTGAGGGAGTCCAGAAGAGAACTTCTAGACAGGAAGTAGAGAGACTCAACAAGAGTCGAACCGAGAACTTCCAGACTGGAAGTGGAGAGACTCGGCAGGAGTCGAACCAAGAACTTCCAGACGGGAAGTGGAGAGACTCAACAAGAGTTGAACCGAGAACTTTCAGGTAGGAAGTAGAGAGACTCAGTAGGAGTTGAACAGAGAACTTCCAGATGGGAAGTAGACTCAGCAAGAGTCGAACAGAGAACTTCCAGACGGGAAGTAGACTCAGCAGGAGTCGAACAGAGAACTTCCAAGTGGGAAGTAGAGAGATTTAGAGGAGTTGACATGAAGAGCAGAGAGATGGCCATGAATGGGCTAAGGGATCATGACAAGTTGGACAACTTTGTCATCTGGAAGGCCAGGATCCTTTCTGCTTTGTGTGCCATGAGTGCTCATATGCCACTTGAGAAGAAGTGGGGAGACATCGAGCTGTAGTCAGATGAACTACAGGTGATGAGGGGCAGGATCCTCGAGGTACCCAACCTCGCGGATTAGACCTTGCTACAGGAGCCCCAAAGACGAGTAGTAGGACTGGTTGAGTGCGTAGAGATGGATGCTGATGAAGCGATAGAGAGAGCTACACTACAGGAGTCCCGAGACAGCGCAAGGCTAGCAGGTTGCAGCAGTGCGAGAGGTAGAAGAGTGTTGCACCAGTGCAGGATGGCACAGAGAGATATGCAACGGTGCGAGATGTAGGGAGTTGTTGTAGTAGCGCAGAGGTCAGAGGGGGAGCACTTGTCAGCGGCAAAGGGAGCTTCAACATCAGTGGGTGTCTCTAGACCAACAGGGAGGTCGGGTTGGGAGATCAATTACTTACTTCTCACTAACCGAGTTGCAGTGCAGTAGTGGGCAGCACGATGCAACATGATGAGAGGAGGTGCAGTGTGGATGCAGGGCTGGGAGGAAGGACCAGCAACAACACGGATGCAGAGGTAGTTGTCGTATAGATGCAACAGTGGCAGTGGCAGAACCATGGGCAACAGTATAGGATGCAGCAGTGCAGAGGATGTTGGGCAAGAAGGCCTAGCATCAGCACATGTACCGATGTCGGATGATTAGAGTAATACTCAGTGAGGAGTATTGCTAGAGCACAGTTCTCGCTAAGAGGGAGTGTTGATTTGGGGTAGCATTGGATGTGCTCTAGCCACGAAATTTGGTGAAAAGGTTGGGGCACATGAGATCTCTAATACCTAGAAAGGGTTTGGGCAGATTCTAAACAGTTCAGGAGATATTAAAATAATTAATATTTTTAATGGAGTCCCTAAACTTAGGGAAAATAAAATATTAATGTGGATTAATATGAAACTGTGTTAGAATGGTCCAACAGACATAGATCAAGCCAAATCTAATTTAGCCGTTGATTAGGGACTTAATCTTGATCGTTGATATGCCAACAGGACAAGTATAAGAGGAGGCTTGAGGGTCACTTGGAGGATACATTAGAGTGATCAATCATTCTATTATCTAGAGTGGGGTTTGCTAAGAGAGATAGAATTAGTGATCGGGAGTTGCAGCTGAGGGGCATTGAGTACAAAGAGACAAAGAGGCAGAGATAGTGCCGGGAGAGAAGCGCAGTAGCCGGGGAGAAGTGACGCAGAGCCAGCTAGGGCTCACGTAGAGGCAGCCAGGAGCTGCGCAGAGCCTCAGAGCTAGCATTGCTGACGCAGAGGGCCAGAGGGTTGACACATGGCCTCCTAAGGCTGACGCAGACCCATCCAGGGTGACGCAAGGCCAGCGCTGGGCAGAGAGGGGCTGACACACTCCAAAGAGAGGCTGATGCTGGGGTTTTTGGGGTAGATCGGTGCTGAGGAGCTGCCGGAAGGATTATCCGGGGTTTTAGTCAGGAGATTTGTTAGAAACTGAGAGGTAATTACTGCCAAGGAAATTCTCTGTTGGGTAGGCCAGTTTTGGCACCCAAATTGTACTCTGATATTGCTTAATAAGAAAACCCTTAGATTGTTGCATTGGCTTTCCCGCATTGGGTTTTTCTGGGGACAATGGTCCAAAAATAACAGTGTCATTTGGTGTGATTGTTTCTGTTTCCTTCAGTTGTTGATTTGTAATATGTTGAGCATGCACTAGTGTTTATTTTCAGTATTTACATTGTAAATAACTTGTTAAGTAACAGAACAAGTAGGTAGGAATAAATCAGTAAAGTGCATGGAGGGTTTCTAACTAGTAGATTTAGAAACTTCAACAAGGAATACTTTACATAGACCAGTGTGACTCTTTACAATGTGTAACATGACTTCACTAGATGACAAAAATTCCTAAAGGCTCTCAATGGGAGCCGTGACTCAAAAAATAAAATCTCTTGCTCATGAAACCCATGATGCAAGCATTACAAAATTTTATTTTTTTCTTTACATCTCTTTAGATAAAATCATAATTACATGTCATTCTTGTGTTTTAGAATTTTGGATTGTTTGTTTAAGGACAACTTTTTTACTCTACCTCTAAAACCTATTGGAAAGGATGTGAACTTCTGCTCGGAGTTTATTGTTCATGATTTCCAGTTGTTCCAATCTCTTCACTAATCCTTGCAGTGTCCATTTTATTTCCAGGTTACCCATCATTTGCAACTAAACTAGGTTGTCACTATTTAGCCTGCCATTGTTGTTCTTGTTCGTTGTACTATTTGGACACTCACAACATGAGTAGTTGTGAGCATTTCTTGTGTCTTGGTAGGATTTTGGTGAGCCCATGACAATGAAGGGGACACAAAGGTTATATAATATGGGGGTAATTGCAATTGAGGAGTGTAAGGTGTTGAGGGAAGGGGAAGAGGGCAAGGAAGGTGAAGAAAGCATTGAAAGGGATGAGATGGCGCCTACAGTGGGGAGTGACATTATTATTGTCTAGGCCATGTTGCGAACAATAACTTCACAAGCATGCTATAAGTTGTTGATGTTTGTAGCTTGGGCATGTACTTCTACACATGCCTAAATGTTTAGGCATGCAGGCAGCAGAAGTAACCCAATATCTCCTTAGACACTTGCTTTAGTGTGAAAAAGTTGCATTTGGAACTTTGCCTAAGTTTTGACTTAGGAAAGCACATAATTATTATGTTGACTAATTGAGCTAAAGTAAACTTAGGAAAAGTGGAATATTTACTTTATTGATTATGTTTTAATTGCAACCCTTATGTTGGAATTTCCAAGTCTAACCCGTTAGAAACCCTTCATGTACTTTCTGATTTATTCCTACCCACTTGTTTTGTTAATTAACAAGTTATTTACCATGTAAATACTGGAAATAAATACAAGTACGTGCTCAACACATCACAGATCATCAACTGAAGGAAACAAAGAAAGCACACAAGTGACACTGTTGTTTTTGGATCAATGTCCCTGGAAAAACCCAATGTGGGAAAACCGATGTAGCTATCTAAGGGTTTTATTATTATGCAGTTTCTGAATACAATCTCGGTGGCAAAACCGGCTCACCCAACAAAGAATAATCTCGGCAGTAGTACCTCTCCTTTGGAGACAGATGCTTCGGCTGAAACCCCGAATAAACACTCCGGCAGCTCCTCAGCTCCAATTTGCCCCACGAAAAACCCCAGCATTAGCCTCTAGGGACTGCGTCTGCCTCTCCTGCCCTCTGCGTCAGCTTTCCTGGCAGTTTCAGCAGTTCCTGGCAGTTCTGGCTGTTCCTAGTAGTTCCGGCTTCTGCCTTCTGCGTCAGCTTTCCCGGCTGTTCTGGTAGTTCTCGGCAGTTCCAGCTATTCCTGGCAGTTCCGGCTTCTGCCCTCTGCGTCATCTTTCCGGCAGTTCCGGCGATTCCCGGCAGTTTCTGCTTCTGCCCTCTGCGTCAGCTTTCCCTGCTGTTCCGACAGTTCTGGCTTCTGCCCTCTGCGTCAACTTTCCTGGCAGTTCTGGCTGTTTCTGGTAGTTCCGGCTTCTGCTGTTTGCGTTAGCTTTCTCGGTTGTTCCGGCAGTTCCGGCTTCTGCCCTCTGCATCAGCTTTCCCGGCTGTTGTGCTAATCATCCCTGTTGACACCTAATCCTTGTGATTGGGTAAATATATGTAAATAAATAAATGAGAAATGTGAACAGTCATCGGGAGATGAACTGAACAGTCTCTCCCTCATGTATATAACAGACCTACCTGATTGAATGAATACACGAATCAGTTTTCTGCCTAATGGAGTTACTGCCTGGCCTGACATGGTATCAGAGCCAGCTCCTTTTTTAGCTCTCATGCTCCTTGTAACTCCTCTGCCTGTCTGCCATATTCTTTTTATACAGACCTGCACCTGACATTGCAAACGCTCCTCTGCCTGACACTGCCAGCGCTGTCCAAGCTGTCCTGAAGCGCTGTGCATTCACCTGAATGAATCGCTGCTCCAAGTTGAAACGTTCCCCTGCCTGTTCTTCGTGCGATGCTGTCTTCAGTTTGTATCTCTGAGTTTGGGCGAGGCGCTTGGTGCGGTGAGCATGGAATCCATACCACTAAACATTCAAATCTTGTCTTGTGATTGCTGGAGTATGCATTAGAAATCGTTTTGGTATCTGAACGCTGTTATACGCATATAGTTTTTTTCAATGAAAACGCATATAGATCTGTTAATACGCATGTGGAAATGGTGTTAACACTGCTCCATTGATATTAAACGCTGCGCGTGAGAGATGTTAACACTGCTCCATTGATATTAAACGCTGCGCGTGAGAGATATTAACACTGCTCCGTTGTTATTAAACGCTGCGCGTGAATATTTGAGACAGCATGATATGCGTGGACCTGATATGCGTATGCGTGGTCATGTTTTGTTAATGGATTTGCGTGGTTATTGTGGTTATAACACTTGATATGCATGGTTATTGTGGTCATAATACCTGTGATGCGTGGACACTAATATGAACCATTAAGTGTTTTATACCTTTGTAATGCTGCTGATGCGTGGACATGGAGACCGATGAGTGTTTGAAGTGGACATGGAGACCGATGCGTGGACATGGAGACCGATGAGTGTTTGAAGTGGACATGGAGACCGATGCGTGGACATGGAGTTTGCCTTTTATATGCGTGTTTGCCTTTTATATGATGGACATGGCATATAATGCATTAAAATGTTATATGCAGTAAAGATTTTTAGGGCAGCGAGGTATAATGTTTGTATTATTTGATAATACATACATATGTATTATACCTTAGTGTTGTTTGGGCTACCATAGTGTTGTTTTCATAAAGCTGTTTTCAAAGTGACTAACATAGTTAACGCTCCTGCGTTTGACTATGTTTAATATATTGTTTGAGGCCAGAATACATTTTGATATCAGAATCAATTTTCTTTTAGCAGCAGAAGCATTTTTATAGCTCTTGGATTTTACAATGCATTCAATCATATCTATGGTGGGAATAGTTCTCACTGGCAAGGAGAACTATCCTGAATGGTCCCGGATGATAAAACACACCCTCATTTTCAATGAGTTGTGGAAAGGAGTGTGTGTCGGAGAAGGAGACAATGACCCAGTATAGCCTACCTCAGACAAAGAACTTGTCATTTGGGAAAACAAGAACAGCAAAGCTTATGCATTAATCGCAGCATCTGTAAATGAAGAGGTGAGTCGCCATATTTCGTCATATTCAACTGCCTTTGAAGCCTTACAAAAGCTGAAAGAACTCTATGACTCACATTCTGCACTTGAAGTTGTTCAACTCATGATTAAACTCTTCACTCTTGAACTGCAAAATAATGATCCTCTTGCTCTTGCATCTGAAGTAAAGTCTATAATGCATGATATCAAATCTACTAAGGTTGAATTGGATATTCCTCTTATTGCTTTTCTCAAGGCACTTTATCCTACTTACTCCAATTATATTGAGTCATTGCAAGCAAATGGAAATCTCAAAGATATAACCTTTGACTCTCTTGTGAAAAAGTTTGCTGAAAGAGAGAAAGCTTTTGGAAAGAAGACAGCCCCTGAATCTTCTGAAGAGACTGTGTGCCTTGCTCATAAAGAAAAGCATCCTGCTCAAGATTCTACAAAAGGAAGAGGTGGATGAAGAGGAAGAGGAAGATATTTCAGAGGCAGGGGGGCAGACATTCTCAAGGAGAAAAGGCAGATTTGCATTGCATTTGCTGCAAAAGAAATGGATCACATGTGACATGATGCCTCTACATGCAAGCTACCATGGGACAAAATTGAGCAGAAAAGAAACCAACAGAAAGGTAAAGCTGATGATACAGACAAAGGTAAAGTACCTGAATCCGCTCACTATGCTGTGGCACAATGTAACATTGGAGTATATGAAGATCTATTTAATGCTTCACTTGATTCTTGGAAAAATGATTGGTTGCTTGATTCAGGAGCAACCTGCCACATGACTCATAGAAAAGATTTTTTTGAAGATTTCACTGATAATGTTGATGGAGCAGTATACTTTGCAGATCAATCAAAAATCAAGCCATCAGGGCTTGGCACAATCAGGGTTAAACTGCCTGGTCTTTCAGACTTTCTTCTGCATCATGTTCTATATCTCCCACAACTCAAGAGAAACTTGCTGTCCTTGGTCCACATCCGCCAGCAAGGTCACTCCATTCATATGTTTGATGGCAAGCTTGAGGTAAGAAAAGCATCTGATCACTCACTTGTCATGAGGGGAATAGAAGAAGAAAGGCTTCTCAAACTGCAAGGAACCTCTGCTCATGCACAACATTTCTCATACAATTCTCATCATGAAGAAGGTACACTTCCATCAAGTTTATTATGGCATGCTAGATTTGGACATTTGAACTATGACAGTCTCCGCTTATTGAAGAAAAATGGTGTTGCTGGTTTGCCTACAATTCCTAGGAAACTTAAGCAATGTGATGCTTGCATTCTAGGAAAGCATAGCAAACAGTCTTTTCATGATTCACATTCAAGAGTGCATAGGAAGCTTGAACTCATTCATTCAGATTTATGTGGTTCAATGCCTGTTCCTTCTGCAAATGGAAATAAATATATCATGACATTTATTGATGACTACACCAGAATGTGTTGGGTTTATTTATTGAAGAACAAATCTGATGCTTTTCAAACATTCAAGAATTTTCATAAATGGATTGAAAATGATGCACAATCTCATATTGGGTCTATTCGCGCTGATAATGGAAAAGAATACACATCAAATGAATTTGAAAACTATCTTCGCCAACATGGGATCAAACATCAAACAATTGTGCCTTATAATCCCCAACAGAATGGTGTAGCTGAAAGAATGAATAGAACAATCTTAAATATGGTACGATCCATGCTTTTCTTCAAAAATGTAAAGATAATGTTTTGGGTTGATGCTGTTCTATGTGCTGCATATATAAAGAATAGATGTCCATCTAATGCTATAAGAAACAAGACTCCTTATGAAATGTGGTATGGACATGTTCCTTCGGTAAAGCATCTCAGGGTCTTTGGTTCCACCTGTTATGCCTTGATACCAAAGGTACATAGAAACAAACTTGGTGCTAGAAGTCGTAAGTGTATCTTTCTGGGGTATTCAAACACGTCCAAAGCATACCGCCTCTATGATGAAGTAAATAAGAAGTTTGTTATATCTAGAGATGTAATTTTTCTTGAATCATCCAAAACTGACAATGTTGTTGAGCGATAACTTGATCACTTGGATAGATTTGCAAAAGCAAAATCATTTCAAGAATTTGATAATCAGATTCGACATCTTGAAGGGGGGATTCCTATACTAGATCAACATGTGGAATCTTCTTCTGAAGAACACTCACCCCCGCATGAAACTCCAACAACGGATGATGCTTTAAGTGATGTAATTGATAGAATTGGGAGACTCAATCTTGACTCAGTCCCAATTCAATCAACGGAGCAGCCTGGACCATCTGAGAAAGGTCCCCCAAAGTGGTTGAAAAAGACACTTGAAAGTGTTCATCCTGATGAAGTTGGAAAGACAAGAACCAGAAATTCAAACCGGCAAAATGGAGGTGATGTAGATGACTCTAATTCACCTGTTGATATGGATGTTTCTTATGATTGTGAATTGAACTTGTCTACAGATTTTGAACCAACTTCCTTCAAAGAAGCTGCTTCTCATGATGAATGGAAAGAAGCGATGCAAAAGGAGTATGATGCCCTCATAAAAAACGACACTTGGAAGCTGGTTGATCCTCCATTTGGAACAAAACCAATTGGCTGCAAGTGGGTCTACAAGAACAAGTATAAAGCTGATGGCTCACTTGACAAGCACAAAGCTAGGCTTGTGGCAAAAGGTTTTGCACAGAAGCAAGGGGTCGATTATGAGGAGACTTTTGCCCCCACAGCAAAATGGGCTACCATCCGGACACTCTTTGCACTAGTAGCTCAGAACGGTTGGAAAGTCCATCAAATGGATGTAAAAACTGCTTTCTTGAATGGAGATCTAAAAGAGAATGTTTTTATGTCCCAGCCTAAAGGATTTGTTGTGAAAGGACATGAACATAAAGCATGCAAACTTGTGAAGTCCTTGTATGTCCTCAAACAAGCACCGCGAGCCTGGTATGAAAAACTAACTGAGCATCTTCTGAAACTCAATTTCAATCATTTTGATCTTGATGATGCAACTTTATTTGTCAAGAAATTTGGCAAAACAATTGTATATCTTGTGGTATATGTAGATGATCTTTTAATGACAGGGAACAATGAAAGCTACATTGCATCCATAAAGAAGGAATTGGGGAAAAGTTTTGAAATGATTGATTTGGGCTATGTTCATTACTATCTTGGCATTGAAGTAACCCAACATCCAAAGTCCATATTTCTTTCTCAAAAGAAATACATTGGAGATTTGTTGAACAGGTTTGGCATGACAGAGTGCAATCCTCTTACTACTCCAATGGAACAAAACTTAAAGCTCACATCTATTGAAGGAAAGGAATTTGAGGATGCAACAAAGTACAGACAGCTTGTAGGAAGTCTCAACTACCTAACTACTACCAGACTAGACATTTCATTTGCTGTTGGAATCCTCAAAAGCCTTGTGAGGGACATTGGTCTGTTGCAAAAAGAATTCTAAAGTACTTGAAGGGAACTCAAGACTTTGGAATCAAGTACACACAGGTGGATGACTTCAGCTTGATCGGATATTCTAATTTAGACTTCGATGGAGACAAAGAAACTGGGGTATCTATTTCAGGATATGCTATGAGTCTTGGATCAGGAGCTGTCTCCTGAAGATCACGCAAACAATCAGTTCCAGCAGATTCCACAACAGAAGCAAAATACGTGGCAGCAGCTGAAACAACAAAAGAAATTGTGTGGCTCAGGAAAATTCTTGAAGATTTGCAAGTAAAACAAGTACAATCAACTCCACTCATGATTGACAACACCTCTGCAATAAAGTTGGCCAAGAACCCAAAGTTCCATGATCGAACAAAGCACATCAATACTAAATATCATCTGATTTGACATCATGTTGAGGCCAAAACAATCCATCTCTGTCATTGTTCCACAAATGAGCAAATTGCAGACATCTTCACCAAAGCGCTTGGAAGAGAAAAGCTTGAACGATTCAGAACGATGCTTGGACTCACCAACATCCCTTCAGATTAAGGGGGGGAATGTTGACACCTAATCCTTGTGATTGGGTAAATATATGTAAATAAATAAATGAGAAATGTGAACAGTCATCGGGAGATGAACTGAACAGTCTCTCCCTCATGTATATAACAGACCTACCTGATTGAATGAATACATGAATCAGTTTTCTGCCTAATGGAGTTACTGCCTGGCCTGACACTCCCGACACTATCTCTGCCTCTCTGCTTCTGTATTCACTACCCCTCAGCTTCAACTCTGATCACTCTCTCGACTTCCTCAGCAAACCCTGCCCCAGAAAGTCGAAATCTTGATCAACTCGGTGTGTTTTCCAAGTGACCCTCAAGCCTTCTCTTATACTTTTCTCGTTGAAAAATCAGTGGTCGAGATTAAGTCCTTAATCAAGGGCTAAGATTAGATCTGGCTTGATCCATGACTTTTGGACCATTCTAACACAGTGTTATATTAATTCACATTAATATTTTAATTTCCCTAAGTTTAGACTTAGGGACTCATTAAACATATTAATTATTTTAATATCTCCCAAATTGTTTAGAATCTGCCCAAACCCTTTCTGGGTCTTGGAGATCTCATGTGCCTTAGCCTCTCCACCAAATTTCGTGGCTAGAGTACATCCGATGCTACCCCAAATCAACACCTTGATCTCAAGTGAGGTGGGATCTAATCTCGGTTGTTAATCACTTTGGAGGTTAGGGTTAAGGATTTAGGTCAATGTAAAGTTATAAAAGCAAGGCTAAGACACACCATACAACAACATAAGATCGAGAGAGGCATCTCAGTGAGGAGTGTGATGCTCCAGTGTGGCTGGTCGAAGTAAGTGCAAAAAAGAGAGCTTGGAGATCTAGATCAACTAAGGAGATTGAGGACTGATCTAGGGGCTGATTTGCTAGATCAGATCCAAGGTGTATTGTAGTTTGTATTTTCTTAGTTGGGCCATTATCCTAGGATGGGAGCCCAAGTAAGTTTTGAGTTATTTAATGAAGAGCTATTGATTGAGCATAATTTGTTTGCGTCATTGTGATTGAGATTGGCTAATGTTTTTTTTGCTTTTGCTATTTTTTTCGTGTGACAAGAGTAATCGACAGCTAAGCTGGTTTCGTACTCATGTGACACAGGGTCGATTCCGACTGCTATTTGAACCTCAAATCTCTTGGTACATAACCCTTCATTTTCATGACACTTGGCAATTGAGTTGCCTCCTAAGGGATGCTTCTGCTGATTAAGTTAAGAACCTAGTTTTGCTTTTATTCAATAAATCTGTAATCTGCTAGGTCAATGATTTGCCAAGTGCTAGGTTTGCAATAAAATTAAATCTACACATTTAATTACATTAAGAATGAGTATTCATAATATTAACCACAGTAGCCATTTTAGTGTCGACGTTTCAAGTCTACAACAAGACTCATCGTCAGGACGAGTCTTGTGAACTATTTTGGAAATTTCCTAGCAAACCTAATGCCTAGGCTTTTGAAGCCTCACAATCTAGCAAAAATGACTTACTCTCAAGGATTAAACTTGTACTTCAACAATGATCCTTAATCCCATGCTTGAAATCACTACTCAATCAAATTAGATGATGGCTCAAATTTGCAACTTAATTATCTGACAACTTGATTAGTAGCTTGATCGCACGTGACAATTAGCTCAATTAGACATAGTGACAACTCTAATTAGAGTTGATGGATAGCTCAACCAAAGATGGTAGTAGCTCCTATAAGAAAACCAACTCGATCATGTTGAATTTTATAACTATGGTGGGTCTTCATAATGTATCATTTGAAGCATGTTCTTCATGCTTGCAAGAAAAGAAAATATTTATTTGTTTTTATATTCAAAAGAAATTTTGTAAGGCATGTTCTTCATGACCTTATTCAAAGCGGGGAAAATGAAAATTTGAAATTTGTATTTGCCTCCACAAGTGACCAAGTTGGCCCTCCAAGAGACATGTCGACCTGCCCATGAGAGACACCCATTTGCATGATTTGAAGGCTATAAATAGCCCATTCGACCTCCTCCCAAGTGTACTTCAAATCAGCTTGTCTATTTCTGTTCTAAGCAAAGAAAGACAAGGACTACAAGGCCAAAACCATATGAAGAGATTCGTTTCTTTTGCCCTCACTCTAGTGATCAAAGGAGGCCGAGTTTTGGACGGTTTCTATGGCATAGTGCGAAGTTTCTGTGGCAAGTGCAAAGTCTATGGCAGAGTTGTAGGACGAATTTCGACCATCTTGGAGATCTTAAGTAGACCTTGTTGCAGAAGTTTATGTGGTCAGAATTGAGGACACTTGTCTTGGATGTTGTGTAGGGTTGACTTGGCTCTTGGTGGACGGTCATCCTGTGGGTTAGTTGACTTTGATGTATCTCTTATTGCATTGATTCTGTAAGGAAAAGGTCGTCTGGGTTTTCTCCCCTTTAGTGGGATTTCCCAGGGTAAAATCTTCTTGTCTCTTTGTGCATCTGTGATCTCTATTGTTCTACTTTCTGAGATGTTGAATTCTCTGAAGTATAATTGCTGAATGTTCATATTGCTGCGCTAAATAACATCTACATCATTGGAAGTAATTATCATAGTTCAGAAATAAAAGTACTTGCATCTATTGTACTTGAAAATCCAACAGATCAAAGATGGCAGTGGTTTCAGTTAAAAATAAAAATTAAAAAGTGGTGATTGGCTCTATCAAAGATCGAAATTACTAGATTTGAGTGCTAAGGGTTCAATCAAAGATGGTAAAAAGCGTCAATTTCATGCAAATGGCAACACGAATCCTATTCATGATCAAATTGTTCTTAGAGATGGCAACTACAATCTCTAATATAAGTGGTGGCTATGGGCTCAGTTCCTTCTTGGATATTCAAATTTGTTCCATTAAAACCCAACAAAACAAATTGCTTTGATATATCTTGTAATGAACATAACATTTCTGCACTAGGGCATCCATAGAAAGAAGGATGGAGATATAATTGTCAAAGAACAAAAGTATATTAATTAATTGAAATGATGTAAGATGAGAGGTATTTAAGAATTCTTTATGTGAGACCTAAGAGACACGCATTTACTAACAGATGCAACCCTACACTAAATTTATATTATTAATGCATTTTATGTTCATTACATGGGAATGTGCAACTTTCCAAGTATTCCTAAAGGACAATGACAAAGATATTGGTAGAAGTTTTCCTAATCATAATAGTCCTATAGTTCTTTGCGTTGCTTTTTCATGTGCAATAGATACAAGCACTAATTTTTGAAAGCTGATAATTACTTCTAATGATGTAGATATTCTTTTAGCATTTCCGATTTATCATTAAGCAATTATACTTCAGAAGTTCAACCATAAATGCACAAGGACAGTAGAGATCACAGTGTAAAAAGAGAACACAAGATTTACCCTAGGAAAACCCACTTGGGGGAAAAACCCAATGTCCTTTTCCTTAGAGAAATTCTTCAGTTCAACAAGAGATACTCCTAATTCTGCTAGTCAATATGATGGTCAAACTTGCATGCGTGAAGTCAAAGAGAGAGAGAAATGATTGAGATGAATTCATCCTTCTTTTTCCTTAGTCTTTTTTCTTCCTTTGCTTGGATGCCCAAAGTATATCTTATTGTGTGAGAGGTTGAACGATGCCTCGTGGAGGAAGTCGAGTGCCATATATATAGTGTTATGCTTCGCTGAATGGGTGTCTCTTTGCCTAGGGCCAATGTGACTTGAAGGAGGCCCGACTTGATATGTTTGGAGCCAAAAATTCAGAATTCAAAATTCAAAATTTTCTCTTATGAAACTGACATGAAGAACATGCCTTATATTAATCATTTCATGGGCTAATCAATAAAAATGACATGAAGAACATGTCTTACATTTTCATTATATATTTCAAGGGCTAAAATATTAACTATGAAGACCGACCATAGCTACAAAAGTCAACACTTTGGTCATGGTTGTCATTGTACATATTAGTTGTATGGATAAAATGTTGTGACGCGGAAGGAAAACACAAGAAAACAATATCATTAGATAGATATGTGGAAGAATAAGCAAGAGAGTCATCTTGATATTTGAGGAGCTGAGATTCGAGGCTCTCGCTTTCAACATCTTTACTAGTAGTCAAGTTTTGAATAGCAACTATGTTGGCCCCATAGATAAATAATTGATAAGAAGATGGGGGAGGAGGGAGGAGACAAGAGCATGGGATTTGTCAAGTACATCAATATATGCATTGGCCTAAGAGAACCATTTTCAAGAATCAATTTCAAGGGGGTTGGGATGGTTTCTTGGGAGAAGGGTTTAGCAAGCTATCTTAGGGGAATTGTGGAGAATGTTAAGGGGTTCATGCCTCCATGGTTTAAGAAAATTACATTTATTGTATTGAAGGAGTTGATAGAACTTTCTATGAATAATAACATAACAGGGGTTGGGAGGAGAGTAAATCAATGTTTATATGTGTGGTTTCATGCTCTTGATTGTACCAATGGTTCATGGGGCAAGTATGGGAGGGGTAGACAAGCTTGGAGTGTTGAATGATGTGTGGAAAGACGTGAAGGGTGGCCTCCCAAAGGATATTGGATAATAAATTATATTTAGTGGCAATATTAGAAAGGTTATACTAATATAGAAAATTTTGGGAAATTCGTCCAACGTAAATAGTGGCATAAGGTATGGAGGGGAAGAAGGGGAAAGATTGAAGGCCATGTATGCATGAACAAAAGAGGGGTGACATAAGATAAAATAAGATATTTTCATTAATGTCCAACAAATAACCATGAATAGGTTAGTGGGCCTATTATGTTGAAAATTGGGTAGCTTAGGAGGTACTCCTACAAACCTTGGGTGCTAGGTTTGTGAGGAGAAAACCCACAAAATGGAGTGTTGTGGGCAAAGTACACAAGTTTGGGGTTTTAGACCCAAAGTTGTGGTCTTAGAACGTAAGTTAATTATTATTATATTTTAATTGTTGTCAAGGAGACTCTTAATGGAGAAAGAGGGCTCTTAAGGCACCAATTGGAGAGCTATAAATATTAAGACAATGGAAAGGTCTAATCACAAGTTGGTTGGACACAACTTGTGGAGAACATTTTTCCTAAGATAGCTGCAACCAAGAAGGAGGACGTCTGGTCTGTTCTGTGTTTGAAGGAAGTCAAGTGGAGTTTTGTTCAAGAGTAAGAAGGTTGAGGTCTGTCTTTCCTAATGAGGCTGAGGGTTTTGTGTGGTGGATGCAAGGGACCAAGATTCTATTCAAGTGTTAAGGGCTGGTTATATTCTGGTTAAGGCAACAATAAGGGGTCTATTTAGGGTTGGTTTGTGCCCTAGTTTAGGCTATAACAATGAACTGATCAACGTGGGTTGTTAGGGCCAAAAGAGGTCTGGTCTAGGGCTGAACAGAGAGAAAATAGACCTGGACAAGGTCATTATGAGGGAGGTCGAGGCTGCCATGAAAGGGTCGTAATTAGGGCCTCAGGCAGGTGGCCTGATGTTGCAGTGAGGAGACCACAGGGCCTCAGGAAGGAGGTCGTAGGCAGCGGTATAACATGTCGAGTTGCAATAGACTAAGGAGGTGGACAACAAAAAAAGAGGGCTGAAGAGAAGAAGTCTGTTAGGTAAGGGAAGGACCTAACAACAAGGAAACAATGCTAGTATAATACAGTAGGCTAAAGGATAAGCCTACCTATGAGAAACAAGTGGATATTGATCTAAAGGAGTTGATCTTCTATGGACAAAGTGGATTGAAAGGGATGATTGCTAAGGAAGATCAACCAACAAGTAAGTCAAGTTGTTTTGTCTTTGTTTTTGATGGCAGATGAGGGTTTGAAGGATAAGACCTTAACCCTAGTTGTAACAGTCAAAGGGCAGATTGTATTTTGTGTATTATAACATTTGTATCAGGGTTTCTAAAGGCCAAGATCCATGGTACATAAGCTGTATGATTTTCTTATTGATGGATTGATAAGGAATGTTTTGGGCCATATATCTTGTGCACTATTGATTGATTTCACTGCTGTATATTCCGTTGTGCAAAGTTGTTCATTGTTGAGCACTGCTAGTGTGTTTATGTGCTAGTATAGTCATAGACTTGACCTAGGGTGCAAGGGAGATTTCAACATATTAGGTACAATAATGTGAGATATAAAGTAGGAGTGCAAAGGCCACTCCTAGAAAATCATGATATTGTCAAAACTAGCCTATGTTGTAAAGGGTCTGAAGTCTAAAGCCTAGGAGCATGGAGTGGGTAAACAAAGCAATTGTGTAGGTATGTGAAAGTACCATGGATAGTTGAAGAAAAAAACCAACTTTATGAAGGGGGGTGGCTTGCCTTATGGTGGTCAACCTCCTCTAATGCTATTTTTCCTAACATCCAAGCCCATAGGGAAGAAACTTTTGATAAATGATTGGTTGAAGTCTGAAGATATTGGAAGAACTAAAAGATCTAGTTTAAGATATGTCTTGATGTTGGGGTGCTGCAATCCTAATGAAGATTTGGAGAAGGTATCTTGATTTCTTATGCTATATGAGCCATCTCAAGATTTTAGGCAACATGTTTACAAGGGTCTTTATGGTCAAGCATAGAAGGCTTGTTGGGGTCGATATAGTCTTTTGGTACCTTTGCCTATTGGAAGCTTTAGAAAGAAAGTTGTAATCAGTCATTTGAGGTCTTGTCTAGGCTAGGGTGGGTAGAATGAGAGAGATGTAATTCCACGGGCCTCCTCCGTGTATGGTGTTAGGTATTTCTAGTTTGTGAAGTAGAAGAAAGTGGATAGAGAGTCCCTAAAAAGATAGAAAAATCCTCCTTTGATCTCATAGTAGATAGGGCACTTAAATTTGTAGTGTTCCTTTGTTTCACTCTCGTGAAGATGTCAAAGTTGGCAAATCCTATCCCCTCAAGTGATATGGTGGTTGTGTTTGATAGATTTGATGGCTGAGATAGTCTTTTGATATCTTTGTCTATTGGAAGCTTTAGAAAGAAAGTTGTAATCAGTCATTTGAGGTCTTGTCTAGGCTAGGGTGGGTAGAATGAGAGAGATGTAATTTCATGGGCCTCCTCCATGTATAGTGTTAGGTATTTCTAGTTTGTGAAGTAGAAGAAAGTGGATAGAGAGTCCCTAGAAAGATAGAAAAATCCTCCTTTGATCTCATAGTAGATAGGGCACTTAAATTTGTAGTGTTGCTTTGTTTCAGTCCCATGAAGATGTCAAATTTGGCAAATCCGATCCCCTCAAGTGATATGGTTGTTGGGTTCAATAGAAAGACAATGAAAAGCAACCTAAAATTGCCCAAGGGGTATTTGGAAAGCATGCATCCAATGTCAAAGTGTGTGGGTGGTTGAAAAATAAGGCCATCTATCAACTTCAAGAAATGTTCTGCACATAAGACTATCTTTGGGCTTAGGCCTCCTAGATGGTTGACCCAAGTAACTTGAATATATTGTTTGATGATGTCTTCTCTAATAAACCTATTCAACTCCTATTGAAGGAAAAAACCAAAATATTTTGTTTAAAGATGTCCTTTCTAATGATCCTATTTGGTAGGATTCAACGAAGGGCATTGAGAGAGTATCAAAATAGAGGGAGGAATGCCAGTTAAATATGTGTAATCATTGTCTTAATGGTCATGAAATAAGCAACAACACTAGATCCCCTACTATGGGGGAAGCAAGTGTACCCATTAGAGTTTGGAAAGCACAAGATTCCATTAAGTATAAGAAGACCATAGGGCTCACCCAATTGGAGGATGTGTCACCCAAATGTTGTAAGTACAAATTGCCCATCCTTTGAACATATCTGAAGCCCATCATTCTTTTATTATAACTCATGGAGGAAAATCCTATCCTTCTTGATGACATGAATTGGTATATGGTAGGTTGCCACAAAGGCATAAAAGTCACATATAAGGATGATATCACCCAATGAAGGATGTTAAGAGATTTGTAGATATAAATAAAAGTATGATCACTATTTGTATTAATGGTGAAAGTAAAAGTACTTGGAGGAAAGTAGGGAAGGTATGAGAGATGTAGGACACCCTATTTTGAGTAATCAATGTCCTAATGGTCAAGAGATTATTAACCAATCTAGCTCCCTTATTTTGGGGAAAGCAACTGTACTTGTTTGAGTTTGGTAGTTATGGGATTCCATTAAGTATAGGAAGATCATGAGACTCACCCAACTAGATGAGGTGTCTTCCATATGTTGTAATTGGAAACTATCCTTCCTTTAAACATATTTGAAACCCAAAGTCCTTCGATTAAAACTCAGGACGACAATGCTTATCCTTAGTGAGGTCATGAATTAGCATTTGGTGGGCCCCTATATGTGCAGTGAAGTAAACTAGAAGGCTTACATTGTTGATGTTCTAGTAGCAAACAAGACTAGAGCAATTTCCAAATTGATAACTACTTCCAATGATTCAATTTGACTTCTTTAGAGCATTTCAATCATTAAGTAGTTATACATGAAAATTTCAACCATTAAGTTCAATATAGTAATAGAGATCACAAAAACAATGAAACAAGAAGACACCAAAATTTCTTGGGACAAAACCTCACAAGGGGAAAACCCAGTAATCTTTCCTTATGAGAGAGAATTCAATTCATCCATTGTACATTAGAATAATTAAGTCAAAATGCCAACCTTTGACTTCATTAAATGCCAAGTCAAAACCATTCAAATGAGAGAAAAATTCAACGTTTGCTCACAATCAAAGTATGCACAAGAGGGTCAAATTTCGGCTTGAGGCTGTGTTGAAATTCAAGTGTAAGCTAGAATTTGATCTTGATAATTATTTGTGAAAAAATTATTTTCTTTTAGTCTTTACTTATTCATCAAGCAATCATGCTTATGTTCAACCATTCAAAATAGAGATCACAATGAGACAAGATACACCAAAATTTTGGTCAATGACCAAGGCAAAACCTACAAAGGGGAAAACCCAACAATCCTTTCCTTATTAAATCAATTCAAAATGAGAGATATCCAAGTCACAGACAAGCTGACTAGTAGACCAATTACCCATGTGCCAAGTCAGACTTCCATCAAGCAACAACTGTCCACATGAAATCACAGAGATGTAGTGCCACAAATAGCTCGCATACCATAGAGATGTAGTGCCACAAATAGCTCGCATACCACAGAGATGTAGTGCCATAGATAACTCACATAACTACAGGAGAATGTAAGTTCAGGAACTCACAATCCACAGAAGAATAATGCCTTAGACAGATCTGAAATTCACCACAAATGAATTGCCAAAATGCATGCCAAATGGTGGAGTATTGCTGCCAATATGTAGTTGTTTCCTTATTCGAAAAGGTACCTCTAAAGACTGAGCTGACTTATCTTTTGGAGGGCCGACTTGGTCAACTTGGAGACACAAAACATGCTTTTTAAAAATTCAATTTTCTTTCTTTTAAATATCCAAATGGGACATGATAAAATAATTTTCTTTTGACTCAAATAAATTCTTTTTGACTCTTTACAAAAGCATAATGATAAAATATACATTATGAAGATTGAACCTAGTTACAATTTCAACACTCCCTCTTAACTAGGGAGCTATTCATAATGACTCATCAGGATATTCTCAAGTTGAAATATTCTATAAGAAAGGATCCAGATTGATAAGCATCATCAATAACATAATCATAACTAGCATTGTCAAATTACCAAGGCCTTGACAAGTAAGCTCTATCTCTCCACTAGATCAGAGCACAATGCTGGGAGGCATTCAATAGGACACCACAAAACCGCCTCTCCGAGGTACATACTCCACCTAGGTTCCTCAGAGTATGTCCTGTTGAGATTTGTAGCTTGGGAGGAATGGGCACCACAAAGTCACTTGTGGGCTTTGCACCCAAGCATGTGGGATTTGCACCCAAGCTTGTGGGTGTGAAACTGGTCACGGATTTGGACACTTGGCACTTGGAGATTATAGGGCACCCTTAAAGGAGCAAGGGGCCGCTTGTAGCACCAAGAGAGGCCTTGTGGATTGAGAGAAAATATTTTTTGTGTGATTATGTGGGTGAATTTGTCTTAAGTTTCAAGACAACCTTGACTTGAGGAGACCATTTAAGAAGGTTAGACGTCACCCTAAGGAAACTTATAAAATGGAGTGAGGAGGAGCCTCATTCCTCATCCAATCATAGCCCTTCTTTCTCAAGTGAAGACTGAAATAAGAGCCCAAGTTCCTCTGAGATAGCTGCAGATATAGGAGACCTAGCAAAGGAGGGATCTAACCTAGTTTTTGGTGCGTTCTCTCAAGGTGTTTTGGGCCAAGGTTGAGTAGGAATAGGGCAATGAAGAGGAAACAGATTTGGGCAGGAGCGTAAGACATTAGGCCGAGGTACATGAGGGTGGTTCTGAGCTAGAAAAGGAGGATTTTCACAGTAAGAAGGTCCGAGATTTTTCTGTGTAACATGCAGGCTGGAGAAAGGGACTGTTTTGGGGGCTGAGTTACCTAGTAGGCCTCCCAAAATAAGGCTGAATCTCCTTGTGACATTTGCGCAGGAGGAAGGTTCCTTTGTGTGGGTTTTTCTATTGTATATTGCAGGTATAATGATGCCCTAAGCAGAGTTGCATACCTTAGGAAATCGCAGGCCTGATCTGTAGTGTTTGTAGGGCTAGTGCAGAGCGTCTTCTAAGAAGAAAGGGTGCAGTATTGGGTCGAAGTATTGGACAATAGTTGGAACATCCAAAGAGAAAATTCATCACCAGAAGTTCCACGGGTGCCAAGGTCAAGAGGAGCAACAGAAGGTTGTAGAACAAGGTATGTTATCCTCTTGAGTTGATGTGATTTGCTAGTGGATGGTTGTCCTAGTTTAGGACAGAAGTTGAAGGTCATCTTAAGGTTGTTTGGAGTGCAACAAGTAGATGATCTTGGGAGCCCTAAGTGCAGTCATTGAAGGACTAATGAGCTGCTAGGAGAGGCAGATTTGAAGGATGCTCAGGACTGTTCTAAGAAAATAATTTTTTCTTTAAAAGAGGGTTTCTTTCAGTTTGCACCAAAATGTTGTCAATTAATGGTAATGTTAAATTCTTAAAGTAAACTTCACATAAACTTTTAACATTACCATTAATTGCTTCAGGATTTTCAAGAGTGGTTACAACCACATTGAAATTCATATGGAGAAAGTATAATTTCATATCCCATTCAAAATTCAAGATTCCGATTAGTGTTCAAGATTTCAAGATTGTTAGGATTGTAGCATTTTCATTAGATTCTATCATGTATGAGGGCATGGAATTGGCAGTTAATCAAGAGAACCAAGCCCTTTATCTACCTCGGTGTTCGTGATATTGATTGTTGGACTCCTCTGTCATGGCCATAGCAAAAACGTGTTGATTTTTTGTAGCATCGAGAGGTATTCCTGCATGCCTAAGTCGGTCTTGAAGAAAAATCAAAATAAATTTATTTTTGGGGCATCAAGTCAGTCTAGTTGGCCCAACCACATGAAAGGGTGTCCCTTGGGCTAATGCACCCCCATTCGACTAGTATATATACATGATGTGACACTTCATTTTCATCATCAATCATTCAACATCTTCTCTCTTCTAGAGCAACTGCATGTGTGACAGAAAGTGGCCGAGTTGATTGGAGTTTGACCAAGTAATTAGTTTGAACGTTGACCAGAATTGATTGCAGCGTCGAAGTTTGTTGATTTGGGGTAGCATCGGATGTGCTCTAGCCACGAAATTTGGTGGAGAGGTTGGGGCACATGAGATCTCCAATACCCAGAAAGGGTTTGGGCAAATTCTAAACAGTTCAGGAGATAGACTTAGGGAAAATAAAATATTAATGTGTATTAATATGAAATTGTGTTAGAATGGTCCAAAAGACATGGATCAAGCCAGATCTAATCTTAGCCGTTCATTAGGGAGTTAATCTCGGTCGTTGATATGTCAACAGGAAAAGTATAAGGGGAGGCTTGAGGGCCACTTGGAGAATACACCAGAGTGATCAGTCATTCTATTCTCTAGAGCGGGGTTTGTTAAGAGAGATAGAATTAGTGATCAGGAGTTGCAGCTGAGGAGCATTGAGTATAGAGAGACAGAGAGGCAGAGATAGTGCCAGGAGGGCAGCGTAGTAGCTGAGGAGAGTGACGCAGAGCCAGCCAGGGCTCACGCAGGGCCACACAGAGGTAGCCGGGAGCTGTGCAGAGCCTTGGAGAGGCCAGCATTGCTGACACAGAGGGCCAGAGGGCTGACGCAAGGCCTCTTAAGGTTGATGCAGACCCATCCGGGGTGACACAGGGCCAGTGCTGGGCAGAGAGGGGCTGATGCAGTCCAGGAAAGGCTGACGCTGGGGTTTCTGGGGCAGATTGGTGCTGAGGAACTGCTGGAAGGATTATCCGGGGTTTCAGCGAGGAGATTTGTCTCAAGCTAAGAGGTATTACTGCCAAGGAAATTCTTTGTTGGGTAGGCCCGTTTCAGCACCCAGATTGTACTCTAATATTGCTTAATAAGAAAATTCTCAGATAGCTTCATCGGTTTTCCCACATTGGGTTTTTCTGGGGACATTGGTCCAAAAATAATGGTGTCATATGGTGTGATTGTTTCTGTTTCTTTCAGTTGCTGATCTATAATATGTTGAGCATGCACTAGTGTTTATTTTTAGTATTTACACTGTAAATAACTTGTTAAGTAACGGAACAAGTAGGTAGGAATAAATCAGATAAAGTGCATGGAGGGTTTCTAACTAAGTAGACTTAGGAACTTCAACATGGTATCCGAGTGTGATCGTAGATCACAGAAGGACTGAGGACATCAGCGGAGTGGAGCAATAGTAGCAGAAAACAGCTGTCTTGAGGTGACAGAAGTTGTTTTTAGCAGAGCAACGACAAGGGAAAGGCGACGCAGTGTCTGCGTCATCAAGGGTGAGCCAGGAAGAGGCAGCGCAGAGGCTAAGGAAGGCAAAGAGAGCCTCACACAGAAGCTGGGAGGGCTGATGCAGTTTTGAGTTGCTGGTGTCTGGATTGTATAGAGCCTAAGATCTCTCACCTTCAGGTTGTTGGGGTTTAGAAGGCTGTGGGAATATTGCAGAGTGGAGCTGGTGAGGTACTGTAGTCGGAACAGTACCTGACAGAGCAAGGCTAAGAGGAAGGAGTTGCTAGCAAGGGTTTCTAGCCGAGGAACCTAGATCAATGGTGTGGTTGCACAAGACGATTAGAGTAGGGGGCATCTTGACAACGACAAAAGGATTTCTAGGAGGGAAATCAAGACTCAGAGGGAGTCCAGAAGAGAACATCTAGTTGGGAAGTAGAGACTTGGAGGAGTCGAACAGAGACCTTCAAGGAGGGAAGTAGAAGAGCATCATGGCACTATACGGAGTAAGAGACCAGGATAGACTGGATGGAGCGTTGAACTTCGTAGTCTGGAAAGCCAAAAACTTATCCGTACTTGACAGAAATCGTGTCAAGAACTTCGCCTTGAAGGTTATATCTATCCCAGTCGACCCCAATGATAACGACAAGTACGAGGAGGCAATGGCGAGGGCCAAGAGCATCATCTTTGACGGGGTAAAGGACCATGTAGTACCACACATTGCTGAAAAAGAAATGACATGAGATGTGGGAAGCCCTCAAGAAATTGTACCAGCATACTTCTGTGCAGAGAAGAATGCGACTTGAGAATCAGTTGAGGTCGTACCAGATGAAGAAGGGAGCACTGATTGACACTTTCCTCGGAGGACTTAATGAGATCCGAGATCAGTTGATTGCCATAGAAGCCACGTCGGATCAGGGGTTGATGGTGAGGACAACCCTGAATGCTATCTTAGAAGACTGGGAGGTATTTGTCCAAAGTATACTGGGTAGAGGGACTCTCCCACCTTGGGACGAGATGTGGGCTGCTCTTTGCCAAGAAGAGATCAGACGGCAGTCGAAGACGTGTAGTAGCAGCAAGGGGATCAAAGTCAAGCAGGAGGAGGAAGATGTAGCCCTAGCATCTGAGGGAAGGCAGGAAAAGTGGAAGGAGAAGGGTCTCTCCAACATCAAGTGCTTCCACTGTGGGGAGCTGGGTCATTATGCGATCCAGTGTCCAAGGAAGAAGATTAAGGGAGAGTCTTCCGAGACTAAGGAAACGCCAGCAAGGGCAGAGAAGGAAGTTTTGATAGACGATGACTGCGCCATGAGTGCACGCGCACCACTTGAGCAGAAGTGGGGAGACATCGAGCTGTAGTCAGGCGGACTACAGGCGATGAGGGGCAGGATCCTCGAGGTACCCAGCCTCTTGGATTAGACCTTGCTACAAGAGCCCTGAAGAGGAGTAACAAGACTGGCTGAGTCGGGTAGAGATGGATGCGGATGAAGCAGGCAGAGAGCTACAGTGTAGGATTCCCAGAACAACACGAGCCTAGCAAGCTGTAGCAGTGCGAGAGGCACAGGAGTGTTGCACTAGTGTAGGATGGCACAGAGTGGTGTGCAACGATGCGACATGTAGGGAGTTGTTGCAGCAACGTAGAGGTCAGATTGGGAGATTAGTTACTTACTTCTCAGTAACTGAGTTGCAGTGCAGCAGTGGGCAACACGATGCAGTGTGATGAGAGGAGGTGCAGTGCTGATGCAGTGCTAGGAGAAAGGACTAGCAGCAACGCGGATGTAGAGAGAGTTGTCGTACAAATGTAGCAGTGGCAGTGGCAAAACCATGGGCCGCAATACAGGATACAACAATGCAGAGGATGGTGGGCAGCAGGCCTAGCATTAGCACAGGGACCGATGCCGGATGATCGGAGTAATACTCAGTAATGAGTATTGCTAGAGCATAGTCCTCACTAAGAGGGAGTGTTGATTTGGGCTAGCATCAGATGTGCTCTAGCCACGAAATTTGGTGGAGAGGTTGGGGCACATGAGATCTCCAATACCCATAAAGGGTTTGGGCAAATTCTAAACAGTTTAGGAGATATTAAAATAATTAATATTTTTAATGGAGTCCCTGAGTCTAAACTTAGGGAAAATAAAATATTAATGTGTATTAATATGAAACTGTGTTAGAATGGTCCAAAAGACATGGATCAAACAGATCTAATCTTAGCCGTTGATTAGGGAGTTAATCTCGGCCATTGATATGTCAACAGGAAAAGTATAAGAGGAGGCTTGAGGGTCACTTGGAGAATACACTAGAGTGATCAGTCATTCTATTCTCTAGAGCGGGGTTTGCTAAGAGAGATAGAATTAGTGATCGGGAGTTGTAGCTGAGGGGCATTGAGTACAGAGAGACAGAGAGGTAGAGATAGTGCTGGGAGAGCAGCGTAGTAGCCGAGGAGAGTGACGCAGAGCCAGCTAGGGCTCACCCAGGGCCACGTAGAGGCAACTGGGAGCTGTGTAGAGCCTCAGAGAGACTAGCATTGTTAACGCAGAGGGCCAGAGGACTGACACAGGGCCTCTTAAGGCTGACGCAGACCCATCTGGGGTGACGCAGGGCCAGTGCTGGGCAGAGAGGGGCTAACGCAGTCTAGGAAAGGCTGACGCTAGGGTTTCTGGGGCAAATTGGTGCTAAGGAGCTGCCGGAAGTATTATCCGGGGTTTCAACGAGGAGATTTGTCTCAAACTGAGAGGTATTATTGCCAAGGAAATTCTCTATTGGGTAGGTCAGTTTCGGCACCCAGATTGTACTCTGATATTGCTTAATAAGAAAACCCTCAGATATTGGCACTGATTTCCCAATTTGGGTTTTTTCGGGGACATTGGTCCAAAAATAATGGTGTCATATGGTGTGATTGTTTCTGTTTCTTTCAGTTACTGATCTATAATATGTTGAGCATGCACTGGTGTTTATTTTCAATGTTTACATCGTAAATAACTTGTTAAGTAACAAAACAAGTAGGTAGGAATAAATCAGATAAAGTGCATGGAGGGTTTCTAACTAAGTAGATTTAGAAACTTCAACAAAGTTTGACTATTTGACCAACAATTACTTATGTGTATTTTGTCTGGTTTGGCTAGCATTGACTTGCTAGAATTTGACTAGGTTTGACTGGAATTTTGACTTGGATTTTGACTTGGAAAAGTTGCTGGGTTTTCTCCTGATGTTGGTTTTCCGAAGGAAATTGTTGTCTCTTTGTGCATCATTGTCTTTCTCTGATCTTTACTATTTCCATTGCATTTATTGTTGATATTTTTTGAAGAGTAATTGCTCAATGATATCAATGGCATAAGAATACTGTGTGAAGAATCATCAGGTAGTAATTATCTAGCAGAAAATAGTATTCTACTGTGCTCTTGTAGAACATTCAACAAAATGTAGTGTTTACTCTATCCGAAATCATTGATTAGGCATGTTAAGCTTTTTGTACCATATTTTAAAGTTTGGCATGAGGTGGTTTCATCAGAATTGGGTGGTGTTGATTGATGTCTCTGGAGGATTGAGGTAGAAGCAAAAGGTGATACTAATGATGTGGATCTCAATATAAGTGATGGTGGAACATTGCTTTTCATTTAAATGTTCTTGCCCATTTATTCATAATGATTTATTTACATGTTTATATGGTGTTTCCCTATTTCCAAATTTTTGGGGGTCACGTTTCTAGTGCGTTTCCTTTTTAGAAACACATACTAGTTTCCCTGTATCATGCAACTAAGGGTTATGACTTGTCCCCATATCGGTATTAAAGTCAATTAGAAGGACAACACCCCCCAATGAGGAATATTAAGAGATCTCCAGATATTATTCAAGGCACACTCCTCAATTGTATGAATGATGAAAATTAGAATAAGTGGAGGAAAGCAGGGAGGGTGTGAGATATGTAGAACTTCCTAATATGAATAGTCAATCTCTTGATGAGCAAGACATAATCAACGATGCTAGCTCCTTCATTTTGGAGGAAGCAATAGTACTTGCTAAAGTTTGGGAGGTGTGGGATTCCATCATGTATAAGAAGATCATGGGACTCTCCCAATCGGATGAGGTGTCTTCCAGATGTTGTAATTGGAAACTACCCATCCTTTGAATATCTTTGCAATCCAAAATCCCAAAATCCTCTAATTATTGCTCATGGACGCAAAGCTCATCCTTATTGAGGTGATGAATTTGTATTTGGTGGCTCCCCATATGGGCATTGAAGTCGTTAAAAAGGATGCTATCACCCAATGAGGAATAATAAGAGTTCTCCAAATATAAATCAAGGCACAGGTCCCCATTTGTATGAATGATGGAAGTCAAAGTAGTTGGAGGAAGTGAAGGAGGGGGTGATGTTGTGTGATGTTCCTTTTTTTGGTGTTCCTTATGGCATGGTTATGATGGACCTTTAGAGTTGGGGATAGACAGGTCGCAGGTGCAGGTTTGTGTCATCGAAGGGTCAAGGGGCTTTTGGTCAGATTTTGAGGAGTTTTTATGAGGTTCGATGACATTCGCTTGGTATATTCCATCATCTGCACGGTTTCCCTTTTGTTCTGTTGCATTCTGATAACTTTCAAAAATTGAGTTATTAATGGGCTTGACTCAATCAATTATGCTTAAGGTGGCATTTTGGGAGGAATACTTGGCATAACACCTTAGTGTAATAGCTTGTTGGAACCGGAACGAGAAGATCTACAAGATGGGATGGCTAGAAGTGATTTTTAGTGGCTTGACGAGGCATGGTGGCCAATTTACCATTTTCCCACATTAAAAAGAATATTTTAGTTAAGGAAAATGTGCTCAATGATTAAAATAATAATAAAATAGGAGCTTCTAGAGGGGCCCATCAAATCTATAAAAAGAGGAGGCCATTAGAGGACATCTTGGATTTGATATTTCTTCTTGTATGAGAGGTTGGGAACCTAGTTCTTGTTGAAGAAAGTGTAACTAGGTTCAGTCTTCATAGTGACATGATCTTTGTATTTGATGTAATAAAAGGAAATAAATTATTTTTGTAATCTTGCTACATGGGTTTCATGAGCAAGAAATGTCTCTAGGTAAAAGACTTCTTCTTGATGTCTTTAGGATTTATTTAAATGTCAAAGAGTCATGTCATGTGTATAGAAACTCTTCATGAGTTCATGTAAATATGTACAAGTCTTTAAAGTTGTGTGACAGCCCTCCAAGACCAAGATCAATGCCTCAAAGCAAGCCTATCAAAGTCTGCAAGCAAATCAATAAGGAGATGGTCATGTCGGCTTGAAGCAATAGTCACGTCGGTTCATGGATCACATCGGCTCATATATGGAAGCCTCACCACTATAAATACCCATGAAGGGTCAACACAATGACACCAAGAGATGGAATTCGTATGCCTCTAAAATCTCGCATGAAAGAGCCGTAGTTAACGAGCAGGTGATTGGGTGAAGAGGCTGCCGACTAGGAGGAACATAAGTTGCATTTTATCTCTGTGTTTTCAGGTGTCTAAGGAGCAACAGATCCACATTTCTCTGTGGATAGTTCTAGGGTTCAACTACCTCCTCAGATGGGTACAAGGAGCAGCAAAACCTAGATCATCTTCCTCTCGGCATATTCGTGATGTCCTTGGATGGATAAGAGTAGATCAGGCAGCATGTGATCTGGGAACTCAAGTGAAGTGATGATTCTCGGCATGAGGACGCAGTCACTATGAATAGAATACCCTCAACCTTCACACATACTATGATATACCCATAGCAGCCTCGACACAATGTATTGCAGTAGTTAGGGTTACATAAAGATGATATATACAATCTCGATGAGTTTCTATGATGGCAAAAACCCTCGGTAGACCTATGAGAAGAGACATACAGTCTCATTAGTTAACACAACATTCAGATTGAATATGATATAGTCTTGACGTGCTACAAAGAACAATATTCACAACAACTATAGATATTGATCTAATAGATCAGTGATCTCAATTTCGGTGTAATGAAAAGGAGCAACCTCGTCATGATGAGAAATGAGCAATGTCAAGGTCCTGGTTTCTCAACATGATATCATAACCTTGATGAAGGCAACAACAGTAAAGAAGATCTTAATGTACCAATCATGGTGCAACAATGACCTAGCTGGAGGAGCAGCAAGATGATGATCTCAATAGTGCTCGAGGAAGAGGATTGATGGCTTGGTCTTAGACAGGCAAATTGTGTCAAGGGTCATGGTCTTGGTATTTGTCAATGGAATCTCTATAAGAAAAATTTTGCATGGGTTTTCCTCTCCAAGAGGGAGAGGTTTTGGCCCTGGAAGAAAGCCAAAACATTGTGTTCTTGTCTCTTTTTGTTTTTGATTGCAGTTTGACGAAGCTAACATATACATGTTAATAATGAAGTAAACATCAAGATAAATTGTCTAAACACTTCACAAATTGTTATCATGTAACGAAGAATCAATGTAACTATGCTTGCCCTAGATTCTTCAACATGGTATCAGAGGGATTGGTTCAACAGTCAAGGAAAGGGGCAGAAAAGAGACATTCAGAGGTCAAGGCATCAAATTAGCTGAAGGATCTACAATCAAAGAACAAAACCTAGATCTAAGAGGCAACCTACATCATCAAGTCTACAACAAAGGGTTTGAAAGACAAACAATCAGAGGATGAAATAGTCAGATCTGAAGATGCATAGCAACAGCCTTGGTGTCTCCCACAATTCACATCATGGCATGATCTCAACATTACAGTGATTGATCCTTTCAATAAAGATCAATTCGGATTCCCACTCAAAGAAGCAGATCATCTACAACATGATTTGGATAGACAGTACTCGATGAAGAATGAAGGTGTTTGTTGATAACACTAATTGATGGGTCTCTATATCATGGCAAGCAATCACAAGACAATGTTGCATACATTCCTTATGTAGCCCAAATACATAATCATGATAACTCAAAGGCAAAGGAGGCAATTTGAATGTCTACTTCAACTACTGCTGACTTGATCAAGGTGAAGATTTCATCTTCACAATCAAGTAAGTACCTTTTTCATTTTATAATAAAATTTGGTTTTATGACTTCATGATTGCAAGAAGACCTATATATATTGATGGGTCATCAAGGGTCTTGCATGGAATAAGAAGGACTGTCATTATCCTTAGAGAAGTTAGTACATCAAGGTCTCCTTTGAAGTCATGAGAACTCTTAAGGTTCTATAAAGTAAGAAAGGAGACATAAGAAGGATACCTGAAATGCTAGAGGACATACTCTACGAAATGCAGTGTAGAAGGTGCCAAAGAATGAAGAAATATCTTCATGAGATATCAATTGAGAGATCTGGGAAAATGATGAACAGATAATCATCATTGATAAGCAAGGTGACAATTGTCTATGAACAAGGAGGTCACCTCAATCAACAGTTTGTGATCTCTATGCCAAATAAAGAAAGGTAAGTTGGAAGGACTCAACTATGTGGAAAGGAAAGGTTAACAAAACAGAACATCACTATGAAAAGATTATGAAAAAGGGTTCATGTCATCTGAAGGATAGAGGAAGCTAAAGGAAAGAGGGGTTAATAGATCTCCAATATAAATAAAATGGCATCCCTCTCAAATGGGTCCTATCAAAAGTCCTTGCAGATATGAGCATGGTAAGAGGATGCATCGTGGCATCATGGAATCAAGAGCTCGTATAGGAAGAACATAGCTTGGGAATCTCCTTGAACATCAAAAGGAAAAAGGAAGAAGTCATCCATGTTAGAGGAAACATTTGCCAGATGGAGACATCCTAGATCTTGAAGGATCTCTGACAGAAACCTTAGCGGAGGATCTCTTAGTCCGGGAAGGCAACAAATGTTTCATTAGGATTTCCAGGTTATGAAAATCATGAGACAGAGGACTGATGACATGATGAAGCAAATCAAGGGATTGAAGCTTTGTTCAATCAAGAAAGCTACTGAAAGTAACCTGAAGGGAAAATGAGGTATGTATACTTATATTTGTATTTGATATCATAATGTAATGATATATGGTTGCAGGTAAAATGGATTGGGCATAATCAAAGGGGAAAGGATCTCTTCCTGTGAAAGGATGTAGAAAGCATAGTTTTAAAAATCGTTTTTAAAAACTGGTTACCGGTCTAACTGGCCGGTTAGCAAGTCCGCTGGTCTAAACCGACCAAAAAACCCGGTTTGAATGCCCATTTCTCCATTTTTTTGCCCTAATTGGTGAAAACCGGCCGGTTTGATACAAACTGGCCGGTTCCGTCCTAAACTGGCCGGTTTTAGGCACACCCACCGTAAAGTTAAAAAAGCATATTTCTGACTGTGTTTTAGGGGTTTTGGGGGGAAACTAAGGGTGTTTCAACCCTAACAATGTTGGCAATTAATGGTAATGTTAAATTCTTAAAGTAAAAGTGACATTTCCTTTAACATTACCATGAAATGACTCAGGATGTTTGAGAGTGGTTTCGACCTCATTGGATTTCATATGGAGAAACTAGAATTTTAGATTTCACTCAAAATTCAGCAGACTTAATGGTTTTCAGGATTTCATGGTTTGGGGGTAAACAATAAATACAATCGGAGCTCCAAATGATGAGCAAAAATCCTGATCTAGATCCCATTGTGTTGGACGATATTGATCCAACATCAGAATGGGTGGAGGAGACTGAAGAACCTGTGTTTGAGGCTGATTTTGATATTGACATGGCTTTAGCGGGGGATGAAGCAGATTATGTGGTGGCATTAGAACCAGGATCAGTGGCGACATCAAGGAAAGGCAAAGAACCAATGGAAGGCACTAGTCATGCAGGTAGACAAACTCATGCTTCCATTAGGTCCACTTCTATTGTCATTGGTGGCATTGATACTGAGGTTGCAGATCAGGCTGAGGCATCCTCAGACTCTGAACCAGATGATGTCTATGTAGCTCCTGATGATGATCCTGTGTCTAGTAGTGGTGATGAACTTGATGATTGATCATGTGTACACTGTAGACTTGTAGTAGGCCAATGGCCTCATAGCTTGCAACATTGTTTTTGGATTTTATAGGCCATTTAGAGCCTCTTTTTTGATGTATTTTGCTATTTTGTCGATGATATGTATTGCACTCGGTGCCATTTTGATATATTCACCTTTACATGGTATATAAATGAGCAAACTTTGCATATTTTGTTTCTATTGGCTTGGAATCATGGTTTTACATCTTAAAAATAGTTTTGTTTCATTAAAAATTAATTATTTAATGTATTTTTTTTAAAACCGGTTCGTTTAGACCAAACCAGTCCCGGTTAGACCGATTCCGGTCGGTAAACCGGTTCATTAGGTGGACCGGTCCGGTCACCGGTTCCCAGAAAGACATAAGTCAAACTAGATGAAATCAACATAATATGTCCTCATAATGTAGTATGAGGTAGTTGAAGACCATTGAAGAACTCTGAGAGCTCCTGGGAATGAAGGATGTAAGGATGAAAGAGATCGTGAATTATGCAACCATGATGGAGGCAATCAACATCCAGAGGATCAAGAAGGCTTGACCAGGAAATCTCTCGGAATAATGTGAAGACTCTGATGGAAGTCTGAAAAGATGAAGATCCTTGACAACAGATAACATTGGGAGATGTGTCAACATATATCCAGGATGATTGATACCTACAAGAAGATGTCACTAGAAAAAGGCCATCACCAAAAGATAATATGTGATTTTTTTTTGGTGTCTGACCTCTTGGAAAATTTTGGGTATGTGTGCAGGATCAAGGAAAGGAGAGTTGTGAAGGATGTCACAGCTATGTACCTTGTGATACAGATCAATCACTATTGAAGGAAAGCAAAGACAGATGAGCTTATGAAGGAAGACCTAGATGTAAAGCCAAGGAGGATACTTTCTAGAAAAGAAGGAATGACATGACAGAGGAAAGTGATGGATGGTTGAACCCTACATGTGAAGAAATTGATGACATCGAAGTCTTGAATCGTCAATCAACCAGAAGACCCTATAAAGCACTGTTGATAGACTCCCTGGGTACGAGGGAGCTCTAGGAAGTTCCTATGAGAAAAGGAACTCGAGCAAGTTTCTGAGTAAAGAGAAACTTGGAACTCTTCCTTGGTTAAGAGGGAGAGTTAGACACGACATTCTTGTCTTCAGTTCGGAAGAAAGAATGGAGGATTGTGTAATCATCTAGCATCTGACACTCTTTGAGGATGTGGTAGGGCATCCAAGACACGAGTGGGAAAGAGGACCGATATTCTTGAGGGTTGGGAACCCAAGATGAGAATAGTCCTAGTAGGGCATACTCGGAGAACCCCCAGGTGGGTATGTCCCTAAGAGATACAATGATGATGTGTGTATATCAATCATTGGTCTCGCCAACATTGTGCGCTCTGATCTAAGTGAGAGATAGAGCTGTTAGTCAAGGCCTTGCTAAATGGAAACAATGTTGATTGAAATGAAGCTATAACAGATGGATTGCAAATCTGATTCTTCTTATGAGAAGTTCTTCAGATTGAGAATGACCAAGTACCTTTATGAGTACCTTCCTAGTTAAGAGGGAGTGTTGAAGAAAGTGTAACTAGGTTCGGTCTTCATAGTGAGATGATCTTTGTATTTAATGTAATAAAAGGAAATAAATTATTTTTGTAATCTTGCTACATGGGTTTCATGAGCAAGAAATGTCTCTAGGTAAAAGACTTCTTCTTGATGTATTTATAGTTTAGGATTTATTTAAATTTCAAAGATTCATGTCATGTGTATATAAACTCTTCATGAGTTCATGTAAATATGTACAAGTCTTCAAAGTTGTGTGACAAACCTCCAGGACCAAGATCAATGCCTCAAAGCAAGCCCATCAAAGTCTGCAAGCAAATCAATAAGGAGATGGTCATGTCGGCTTGAAGCAATAGTCACATTGGTTCATGGATCATATCGGCTCATATATGGAAGCCTCACCACTGTAAATACCCATGAAGGGTCAGCACAATGACACCAAAAGAATGAATTCGTATGCCTTTGAAATCTCGCATGAAAGAGCCGCATTTAAGGAGCAGGTGATTTTGTGAAGTGGCCGCAAACTAGGAGGAACATAACTTGCATTTTATCTCTGTGTTTTCAGGTGTCTAAAGAGCAGCAGATCTGTGTTTCTCTGTGGATAGTTCTAGGGTTCAACTGCCTCCTCGAATGGGTATAAGGAGCAGCAGAACCTAGATCATCTTCCTCTCGACATGTGATGTCCTCAGATGGATACAAGTAGATCAGGCAACATGTGATCTGGGAACTCAAGTGAAGTGATGATTCTCGGCATGAGGACGCAGTCACTATGAATAGAATACCCTCGGCCTTCACACATACCATGATATGCCCATAGCAGCCTTGACACAATGTATTGCAGTACTTAGGGTTACATTAAGATGATATATGCTATCTCGATGAGTTTCTATGACGACAGAAACCCTCGACAGACCTATGACAAGAGACATACAGTCTCATTGGTTACCACAACATTCAGATTGAATATGATATAGCCTTGACGTGCTACAAAGAGCAGTATTCACAACAGCTATAGATATTGATCTAATAGATCAGTGATCTCAGTTTCGGTGTAATGAAAAGGAGCAACCTCGTCATGATGAGAAAGGAGCAGTGTCAAGGTCCTGGTGTCTCAACATGATATCATAACCTCGATGAAGACTACAACAGTAAAGAAGATCTTAATGAAGCAATCATGGTGCAATAGTGACCTAGCTGGAGGAGTAGCAAGATGATGATCTCGGCAGTGCTCGAGGAAGAGGATTGATGGCTTGGTCTTGGAGAGGCAAATTGTGTCAAGGGTCATGGTCTTGGTATTTGTCAATGGAATCTCTATAAGAAGAATTTTGCATGGGTTTTCCTCTCCAAGAGGGAGAGGTTTTGGCCCTAGAAGAAAGCCAAAACATTTGTGTTCTTGTCTCTTTTTGTTTTTGATAGTAGTTTGATGAACCCTACATATACATGTTAATAATGAAGTAAACATCAAGCTAAGATAAATTGTCTAAACACTTCACAAATTGTTATCATGTAACGAAGAATCAATGTAACTATGCCTGCCCTAGATTCTTCAACAGTTCTCTACTTCCTTGGTAGCCCCAGGGCGGAAACCCTCGGGCGATTTAGTGAGATTGGGCAAGTTCCCATCTCCCCATGGTGAATTCATCCAGAATTCACAGGAGAGCTTAGCAGTGGCAGTTTAGCTCAGTTTTGGTGGAGGGCCTGTGCAACATTGGAGCAGATCCTTTAGGCCAGTTCTATCTTAGCTATATCAACTATTTTGTTATTTCAACATGTAAAACCCCAGTTATAGATTATAATAAAGTTGAGATTATTTCTGCTCATTGTATGATTGAATTGCATGCATTCTCTTGTTCTATTTTACATGGCAATCTTCTGTAAATCGAATGGTAATTTTATGAAGAAATTTCGGTTGAATTAGTTTTCTGCAAAATCTACAAAATATCCTGAAAGGGATATTACAGTGGTATCAGAGTTGGTCATCCTGCCAGCCTGAGGGTTTTACTACATATCAACTTTAGAGGAAGACCGAGGTTTTATTATCTTTGCAGGGATTATTGGATCTGGAAGGATTGCATATCAGATGCTCAACAAATTGTTTTTTGATGAGCCAATTCTCTGGTGACTATTAATGATTCGACGAATCTGAGTCTAATATTAAGAAGTAAAAAGCTGCTGAACAAAAAAAAAGAATAAAAGGGGCCAATCATTCATTCATCAGGTCAAAGTATTGTTTGGCCAAGCTAGTTATTCATCACTAGCCATCATTTGCTGTGCACGATCTAGTGTGTTGACAAACGCTTGAGCGTTGAACAAATCTTCATGAACGCCAAAATTATTAAGGGGCCGTTGACAAGTTCGTAAATTATTGAGGAGGCGGTCAAATTAACTTTTGGGGACCATACGAAATTGAAAGATTTTGAAGGACGCAAATTAATTATTGAATGATAGGGTTCCCACCATTGTTTCATCGAATTTTCCTTCGTGAAAAGAATCAACAGCGACAATTGCACCGTATTGGAGATCAATCCACGAATTTCATGCTTTCGGTGGTGGCAATAATGAAAATCATAGCCAAGTTTCTCCACTGCTGAGCGTCGCATTGGATGGCAAACTGAGGTCAAAGCCGAATTGTCTTTTGGTTTGGACCAATGTTGCATGAAGCGGGGACAAAACGAGGACGTTTTTTGGAAGCAGGGACGTGGAAGCATCATTTTCCAAAAATCTAGTAAGCGAAGCGTTTACTATATATATATATATATTTTATATTTTTTTGCATATATACTCAAAACAAACATCCCAAATGCCAAATTAGTTGTAGAAGACATGAAAACATGCATAATTTTGCATAAATCAAGATAGATATGGCATCCATGATTCCATTGTAGTTACTAGTATGTACATCAACCATCTATATTCTAGCAATTACAAACATACATCAAATTTTTAAGCATATTATAAAACATAAAACATTTAAGCATATTATAAAACATAAAACATAGAGGATATTATGATTTATCTAGCAAGTGAGCAATTGTCAACATTTGTCATGTCCAAAATTCAAATAATAATGTTTACAAAATATGTCACTTGGTCACCGCCAAGACAAAAAAGGTTCAAATTCACAAGCCTACAAGTCCAATGATTAATATATGACAAAAGTAGTAAATTGTGAATATATCTACTAATCTCTCCTCCTTCCACCACGAAGAGAACGCGGCGGCGGGCCTCCACGTGGTGGCAATGAAGAAGATGCTGCTTGTGGAAGTTGTGGCAGTGGCATTGAAACTGATGAAGACGAACCCCCTGCTGTTGGTGTTGAACCATGGAACCTAGGAACCAAGGGACCAAATGGGGGTGGCATCTCAACACGATCATCATCCTCGTGGAATCGCTTAAAAAATTCATGCAGAAAAAAAACACTAGTTAACAAAAAAATTAAAAACATGAATTAGAGAAATGCTTTATAAGGAAAATTCATACCACAATGGACATACCTGGATAAGAGCATCCTCTAATTGCTCTAATCGCAACACTCCATCCTCTAAATTGGGCTCCTCTGGATTCTTATCCCAAATCAGCAAGTCTTTATTAGTCTTTACATCTTCACAGTAATGGGACAACAATCGCAAGTTGTAATGAACATAAACCAAGCTCTCTGCCCGGTCTAAACTCAACCTGTTCCTTATAACACTGTGGATGAAGGAATAAGAGCTCCAACACCTCTCTGCAGAAGAAGTGTTTACCACCTATGATAGCACTCACAATGCCAAAGTCTGTAGAAGTGGAGTAGCCCCTCCATGCATGTTCCACCACTCAAGAGAAAGTCTCTCGATCTCTAATTGCATGCATGCTCCCAAATGGACCAGTGTTAAGTGTATAGTTGCTCAACTGTCTCCATACCATGGCAGCCTCCTCCTCATCAGGGATTAATTTACTCAATGCAGCCATATATTTTTTGTGAACCTCTTGATCTTGGTGTGGTTTTCTCCTGCTTCCCCCCCTAGTTGCTGGTGTTGAAATCCATGATGGATGATAGTATTTAGGTGTCAAAACATATGCTAATGCATGCAATGGAACATTTAGCATTTCCCATCGGTTTTCCACCTTTGCACGAATATAATTGTACAAGGTGATATCTCTAGGCTCAACAATGTCTTTAATCTGCCCCAACATGCTATCCATTTGCTCATACACCTCCCCAATTATTGGTCAATCTGAATCTCCAAACTTGATCACGTAATAAATTGGTTTGGTGAATTGCAAAACATATTTAACCTGTGACCAAAAGTACATGTCAAGAATAGTGTCCTTGGTTGCATTATCACCATCTCTGTCAGTGTTAATTTCATCCCATGTTTCAGCACACACCAAATTAGTTAAAGTTTGTCTCACCTTCACTAGCCACCTAAAGGTGAGGTAATAACTGGCAAATCTTGTCTTTGCAAGTTTAAGCAACTGCAACTTGGAGTAAGTGCCATAGAAGTAATTTACCCTTTTATGCCCTGTGATGAATTTAATGAGTTGCTTCCCTCCCCTGTAAAGCTTAGTAATCCACCCACATTCTTTATGCTTCACAATATCATGCATCAAAAGGTTCAATGTGTGAACCAGGCACCCAGACCAAAAGATGTGTGGATGAGCACCCTCAATAATTTTTCCTGTTGCCTTACAATTTGCTGCATTATCTGTGATCACTTGAACCACATTATTCGGACCAACATCTTTGATTGATTGCAATAGGAGATCTGCAATGTTTTGTGTAGATGCATTGATGGAGGAGGAGTCATGACATCTAATAAATACTGCATCACTAGCAGAAACACTAAGAACATTTATCAAATGTTGGTTTCTAATATTTGTCCACCCATCTGATACAATGGATACCCCAGAATCTACCCACTCATTCGTAAAACATGTCAAAGCTCTTTGAACCTTAGCTTTTTCTCTTTCTAATAACACTGTTCTAGCTTTCTCATAGTTGGGGGCCTTATATCCTTTTGGGGCTTCATTGATGGCCTTTACCATTTCATGCCAATAGGGAGAGCGAAGCACATTGAATGGTACACTGCAAGCACAAAGAAAACGGACTACCTTTCCATCTACATCATCCCTTCCAGCAACATTAAGGAAATCCCCTATTGTTCTTCTACCTCCAGAGCTTCCAGAAGTAACATGAGGAGATGAGCTACCAAATCTAGACGTTGCACTTGATTCAAAATGAGTTTTTTGTTTCTTGTTTTTTTGTTGTGCAGCCTTCTCTATTTGGATGTGTTTTCTTCTTTGTTCAGATGAAATGTTTGGGCAAATTTGTATCCCCATAGGACCCTTTTTATCATCACTGTCCAACACCCCACAAAGATGCCTCCTCACACGGGTATATGAACCACTACATGGTTTTCCTCCATGACAACCATGAGGGCACAAAAATTTGTAGCTTCCACCATCCTTTCCCCCTTCAAGTTTGGTCACATAGTTCCACAAGGGTGTTAATGCAGCTTACCCCTCTAGTGTTTTAGTTTCCCCTTCAGGTTCAACATCATCCCCTTCCTCTTCAAACCCTTCCTCCTCATCATACACTGGGTCACTCATATTGGGACCACTGTTCTCTTGTGCTTCTTCCCTTCTATTCCTACTCCCCCTTGCCATCATTAAAACCAAAAGTGGAATAAATATGATACATATAAGCCAAAAGAACACCATCTTGGAATATGGATATAGGTGGTGGACAACCTGCAAGTAGAAACAATGGGAAAGAGTAAGAGAGGAGGAGAAAAATACAAAAGAAATGTCAAAAAAATAAGAGAGTTTGGGGTTTGCACTTACCTCTTTAGCTCTTGTAGATGAAGTCCTCCAAGCTCATGCTCCAAGCTCCTCCGCCTTCTCCTAGCTTCTCCTCCTTCACTCCTCCAAGCTTTCCTCTCTTCTCCTCTCCTCTCTTCTCTTCTTTTCTCCTCTCCTCTCTTCTCTTCTCCAACTCTCATAAACTCAAAGTGAGTAAATGAGGGATGAATGGGGGCTTTATTCCCTTCATTCCTCACCCTAACCCAAGGTGGACCCACCTCGAACAAGCAAACTCACCAAAATAAAAAAAAAAATAAAAAAACCGATTTTTTTAGGCCGCGCGGCGGACTTTTCCAAAGCGTGTACAGAATCGTATGATTCGGCCTCCGAAGTGCCACGCTTCGTACGGCTGAAGCGCTGTACGAAACACGCTTCTGAGATTCCGAAACACGTTTAGGAGGGATGCTTCCGGAATTTCCAGGAAGCGTCATTATCAGTCTGAAATGCGTTTCGGAATTTCGGAAGCGCATTTCGGGAGGTGCTTCCTGGACGCATCCATACGGATCGCGCTTCGGGGGTTAGATTCGGGGGGGGGGGGGGGAGGCGCGTTTCCTGCAACATTGGTTTGGACCAATGTTGGTGATTGAGGTGAAGCATGAGAAAACTTTCGACTTCGGTGAACTAGACACTATGATTGTGGTAGATCCAAACCCTTGAATTGGAATTGCATGCCTGAGTTTCGGTGTTTGTTAAGAACAAGTTCAATTTTTTTTTCTTTAAGAAGCCTGGTCGACGTAAAAGATAAATGAAGTTGTCGTGGGGCAAGCGCTGAAGACCGAGCAACCATTGTGTAATACCATGGTGCGTGTGGTCGCTCAATCTGAGTGCGTGGAGGCCACAATCAATAAATAAAAGTCAAATCCCACAAAGTTCTCATCCAACGCGTGCAGGGTTGATTCTTTTATGTTAAAAAATTGTTTACCGCGACCGTGGTGACAGAGTCTCTCTCTGGCGGTGAGATCTCGATCCATTACTGAGAGGAGGAATGCATTGATCAGTTGCTGTCAATTTATTTGCTGGAGACCGGGGAACGTGACTCAGTCGTTGTAGATGCCAGCATGTCATTCTAATGCCGCAGTAACAGTGATTGAGAATGTTGGTCGATGGAGATGGAGTGATTTGGTCCATCGTAAGAAATGGCAATTCTGATTGAGAGCAGAAGCGTCATCTTGAAGAAGGGAACGAGCCATTCCATATCCCTGTGGAACGTGCTATCTCTGTTGGTGTATTATTGTGTTTATACAGTTTGAAATCCAAGAACGAGAAAGAGCATGAAGACCATTTATGGATAGTATTATCTTGCCTCAGAAAACACCAGTTATATGGAAAGTTATTCAAGTGTTTTTTTTAGAAAAAGATTCATTACTTAGGTCATATCATATCTGGTGAAGGAATCTCAGTAGATCCGAGAAGGTAAAGGCAATCATGGAATGGCCAATACCAAAAAATGCACATGAAGTGCGAAGCTTTATGGGTTTAGCCGGTTACTACCAAAGATTTGTGGAAGGGTTCTCCAAAATCGCAAAGCCAATTACAACTCTTCAACGTAAAGGTGTTAAGTATGAATGGACTGAGGAATGTAATAAAGCATTCTCTGTACTCAAAAGACTGCTGACCAGTGCACCAATCTTAAGAGTCTCTGATATGGACAAAGATTTTACTGTATGTACTGATGCATCCAAGCAAGGGTTAGGTGCAGTATTAATGCAAAATAGAGGAGTAATAGCGTATGCCTCAAGAAAGTTAAAGCCTCATGAAGAACTCTACGCCACTCACGATTTAGAGTTAGCCGCTGTAGTACTAGCTTTAAAGATATGGAGACACTATCTAGTAGGGCGAAGCTTTATGCTTAAAAGCGACCATCAAAGTCTACAGTGTTTGTTCACCCAAAGAGACTTGAATGCTAGACAAAGACAATGGAGTGAATTCTTACATGAATACGACTTTGGAATATCATACATTAAAGGAAAAGAGAACGTAGTGGCAGATGCTTTAAGCAAAAGACCTCAAATATTTTCCCTTATACCTATCAAAGTAGACTTAAGGCAACGAGTACTAGAACATCTCATAAGAGATAGCTGGTATTTAAAGGTAAGATCTAGTCTTGATAGTAAAAAGCCAAAAGAACCTAAGTTTGAGGGATATGAACTAGAAGATGATGGAATCTTGCGATTTCATGGAAGGATGTATATTCCTGATAATAGGGATCTCCGAGACACCATCCTTAAGGAAGCCCACAGAGCAGTATATTGTGCACATCCCGGAGTAAAGAAAATGTATACTGATACCAAGAAACTCTTCTTCTGGTCGGGCATGAAGCGCGATATCGTTCAATTCGTTGCAAGATGTTTGGAATGTCAACAAGTAAAAGCTAATCATTGTCATCCAACAGGTCTCCTACAACCTCATGACATTCCTATGACCAAATGGGAGATCATTTCTATGGATTTTATCACTAGGCTACCTCTTACTTCTCAAAGACACAATGCTATTCTGGTGGTAGTGGATAAATTAACGAAAAGCGCCCATTTCATTCCTGTAAGAGATACTTACGAAGTTGTTGACGTAGCTCGAGTATTCATAAATGAAATTATCAAATTTCATGGAGTACCTAAGAAGATCATATCAGATAGAGATTCACGATTCACTTCAAGATTCTGGACTTGCATGCAGTCAGCCTTAGGAACTCAACTAAATTTGAGTACAGCTTATCATCCTGAGACTGATGGGCAAACAGAAAGGGTAAATCAAGTACTAGAAGATATGTTGAGGATGTACGTTATGGATCAGCAATCACATTGGGAAAAGTACTTATCTTTAGTCGAATTTGCATACAATAACAATTATCACAGTTCAATCGGAATGCCTCCATTTGAAGCATTATATGACAGACCTTGCAGAACACCGTTAAGTTGGGACAGGTTAGAAGATTGGGTGATAGTAGGGCCAGAATTAATCCAAGAGATGGAGGAATAGGTAAAACAAATTAGACAACGGTTAAAAGAAGCACAGGATAGACAAAAGAGTTATGCTGATGCCCACAGAACTGACAGAAAGTATGAAGTAGGGGATCAGGTTTTCGTCTGCATCAAACCAAATAAAAGCACTATCCGATTCGGAAAAGGGACAAAGTTGTCACCCCGATTTATCGGACCATTTAAAGTCATGGAAAGAGTTGGACCTGTCGCCTATCGTCTTGCACTGCCACCTCACTTGCATAAAGTTCATAATGTATTTCATGTATTTGTATTAAGGCATTACATAGCTGACAAATCTCATAACCTTCAATGGAAGGAACTGCAGGTATCGGACGAGGGAATCATATCGGTTGAACCATTACGTATACTGGAACATAGGGTTCGACAGCTCAGGAATCGTCTGGTAGACCAAGTTAAGGTTCAGTGGGACAAGTATAGCCCTGGATCGACTACTTGGGAAGATACGGAAATCATATGTCAAAAATACCCCAACTTGTGTCAATTTTGAAGAACTTTAAGCCATATTTTGTATATGTTTACTTTACTTTAAATCAGATGTTCAAAACCATTTTTGGAAGGAGTTTTTATGCTACTAAAATATGATATATGTTACCTGCTTAATTCTACTGGGACGTGGATCCCAAAATGAAATATGTTATTTAAATTTAACTTACTGAGATATAGATACCAAGATGATGTTCAATATTTGATTAACTTTGCTATAAAATCTAAATCTTGAATTATGCTATGAATTAAGATATTATAAATTTTGTTTCATTTATGCATATTGATATGATTAATGAGATAGAAATGAAAGAATGATTACAATTTGAATATGAAAGCCAATAACATGAGCAAGTATGTTATACTGCAGATAACATGATGTATGAGCTATACAGAAATTGTTTATTTTATAAATATGGATGCATATGTTATAATATATGGACAAGTGTTTACATTGCAGGTTACCAAAATGGACACGTGATGACAAAAACTTCAGTACAAATTAAGGCTCAATGAGGTTCCATGAGAGAGTATTGACTCAGGTCCCACTAGGAGAGGTGGAGGTATTGCCCACCGTTTATCCTCCAAAACCTGGAGTCATGGGAGGACTGTGCGAATCACGCTCCCCTAGACATGTGATGATGATTGCCAAATGCCTACTAGGCAATCAGGTTGATATAATCGACGTTGATACCCTTGAGAGTCTATGAATGGTTAGTTAGTATAGCCGATGCCATGGCACACTCTAGTAGAGGACGGATAAGATGGAAGCGAAAGAAATTAGGAAGGATAGGATGATTCTAGAGTAGCTAAGGGAACCAACCAGGGCAGAACATAAATATTATAGTTGTAAAATCTTAAAATATTTAAGAAAACAAATTTTAAGTACCCATATAAAACGGATTCAATTTTGAAATATAAGGACTTATATACTCACATTAATCACTAATATATTTTAAAAACCCTAACTTTGGGACGAAGCTTTTTGAAGGAGAGATGTATGTAATGACCCACCTATAACTATAAATAAAATACGAGTATTAGCATACATACGAGTCCTCCATACGATAGCTACGTATGCATGGACCCGCATGTATCGCACTATATATAAGCTAATTACTACAAGAGGAGATACAAATGAAGGTGATGAATCAATACCTCACTAGAATATTATATATATATATGATAAATCCTTAAACTAACAGAAAATGTTAATTCTAATTTACAAATTAAAATTTAAAATTTAAAATTAATAAAATAATAATATAAATTAAATAAATAAAATCAATTCATTAAAATAATAAATAAACTTTATCAAATCAAATCTCCATGTCCGAATAAAATCAACAAAATCAAATAAGATTTGGTTTTACAAAAATTACATGTATCAAAATAATGACACGGAGATGGGAGGAAGGCAGTGGACAAGGAATTAAAAGGAGGAAAGAAATCTTGAGAAGGGGGAGGAGGAAAAATAGAGAACAATTTTAACACAGAGATACAAACACTCTTGAGTCTTGATTGTACTGGAGTTTTTGGGCATGGGGGATCAGGTTGCTTTGATTAGAAAGCATTCTGAGACTGTGTACTCAGGTTGTACCCAGTTCGGCAGGGTGGTTTTGGCCGTTTTGGTAACGTAATCGGGACAAGAACTGCAGCCATGACAAAATTATAGCAGAACAATTGCAGAAGAGCTTCGCAGCAAAGCGGATAGGTTGGTACTCATTAGATTAGTTATTCAAAATTCAGTTTTCAAATTTCATCAAATTTCATGTTTTGGTATTTTCAAATTAATTTGAAATCAGGGTTCTTACTTTTTTAATTTGAAATTTGGGTTCTTACATAACACACATGCAGTCCATTTTGTCCTCATGTATAGGAGGCCATGATGTCATTTGCATGAGGTTGCAGTTTCAGTTTTTGGCCATTTGGAGGGAGGAACAATTGGTTTCACCTACCACTTATGAACTAGCCATAAGGTTAGTTGAGCAGAACATTGGATTGTTTAGGAGACGGTTGACCCATGAGGAGTTGCAGTAGATTTATGGTGACCAACCATGTAGCAGGAATGAGCTGAGGAGGAAGGGTCTTTGCTTCATCTGCAAGGAACCTTGGGGACTTGACCACTCATGCTTGAGTTATGCGGAGGAGATAACAGGGGCAAAGCGGGGGGAGATCCCCTCTGACTTTTAGGGTGAGGACTCTGCTTCTATGAGTTCATATGAGGATACCCTTGAGGAGCATGAGCGGTCATGTGGGTATGTTGGCAGCGGTCTAGGTATGCATTCATGTGAGATGGAGTACGATGAGTAGCATATTGTCTGGGGAACATAATTTCCAGGTGAGCGACTAATGATTCAACATGGAGAGCACATAGAGGAGTAGGAGCCAGCTCAGGAGGATGATATGCACAGTATGCATGATGAGCCTTTTGGGGAGGGTCAGTTGGAGGTTGATGTTGTGCCCATGATGGAGGAGGATGAGCAACCATCCTTGGGGCCAACCATTGATGAGGAGCAGGCAGATGTACATACAGCTAGCAGGGTGGAAGTATTTGTAGACACATGTCCTTAGGAGGTGCGAGGGTATGACAAGATAGTTTTGTAGGAGGTTGGTAGATTGGAGGAGCATGGAGTTTTGAGCCAGATGAGGGTGGATCTTTTTGAGATGGTGGTGCATCCATCTTTGGGTCGACCCATTGATGAGGTGCAGGTGCTTGCATAGGCAGCTGGCAGAGCTACAGTACTTTCAGGGAGCAACCCTCTCCAGGAGTACATAGACAGGGCTTGCAACACAGTTTGGCCACTTATACCCATTATAGGGAGAGAGGCAGGGGTTTCTTGATGGATATTGTTGATTGACTAGACAGATTTGCATGAGTCGGACACAATGCAACACAGTGGACTTGTTCCATTTACAATCAGGAGCATTGTACTGTAGGTGCCCTTAGATATGAGGGATACTACATGCTCCAGTTGGCGGCAGGATGGAGGTTGGCCACTCATTAGTATTTCAGCACAGTATCAGCATGGAGGGATTGACCTTGGTCTATGTCGAGGGTTGGATTGGAGAGAGGTGATGAGTTGGTATGTGGTTGATGGAGCGACATTCATAGTCGGAGCTATAGCACAACGAGAGCCATGGAGCCATGATGCTTGTCCATGGTGGCATTGGGATCCGGGAGGATCTGTTGATGGCAGGTTGAGTCAGAGTTTAGTCTAGGATCCAGGCATTGAAGGATCTGTTCTTGGTTGGGTGGCACGGGGGTATGGCATCACCTAGTGGTTTGTATGGGATCCAGGTATTGATTCTCAGTTGCACGGGACTGCGAGGTTTGCTGACAGATATGGATTGCTTGAGGGCAAGCAATCTTGGGGCAGAGGATTTGTGATGTTCCTTTTTCTGGTGTTCCTTATGGCATGGTTAGGATGGACCTTTAGAGTTGGGGATAGATAGGTCACAGGTGCAGGTTTGCGTCATCGACGGGCCCAGGGGCTTTTGGTTGGGTTTTGAGGAGTTTTTATGAGGTCCAATGACATTCGCTTGGTATATTCCATCATCTGCACAGTTTCCCTTTCGTTCTGTTGCATTCTGATAACTTTCAAAAATTGAGTTATTAATGGGCTTGATTCAATCAATTATGCTTAAGGTGGCATTTTGGGAGGAATACTTGGTAGAAAATCTTAGTGTAATGGCTCGTTGGAATCGAAACGAGAAGCTCTATAATATGGGATGGCTAGAAGTGATTTCCAGTGGCTTGAGGAGGCATGGTGGCCAATTTATCATTTTCCCAAATTAAAAAGAATATTTTAATTAAGGGAAATGTGTTGAATGATTAAAATAATAATAAAATAGGAGCTTCTAGAGGGGTCCATCAGATCTATAAAAGAGGAGGAGGAGGCCATTAAAGGACATCTTGGATTTGATATTTCTTCTTGTTTAGAGGTTGGGAACCTGATTCTCTATTTCCTTTGTAGCCCCAGGACGGAAACCCTTGGGCGATTTAGTGAGATTGGGCAAGTACCCATCTCTCCATGGTGAATTCTTCCAGAATTCACGAGAGAGCTTAGCAGTGGCAGTTCAATTCTGTTTTGGTGGAGGGCCCATGCAGCATTGGAGTAGATCCTTGAGGCCAGTTCTATCTCAGCTATATCAACTATTTTGTTATTTCAGCATGTAAAACCCCAGTTATATATTATAATAAAAGCTGAGATTATTTCTGCTCATTGTATGATTGAATTGCATGCATTCTCTTGTTCTATTTTACATGGCAATCTTTTGTAAATCGAATGGTAATTTTATAAAGAAATTTCGGTTGAATTAGTTTTCTGCAAAATCTACAAAATATCTTGAAAGGGATATTACATGTTGAAGGAAATGTAACTAGGTTCAGTCTTCATAAATGTACTTTTGATATTTGTACTTATTCAAGAAAAGAAATATTATTTTTATAATATATGTCAATGAGTTTCTTGCTCATTGAAATAGGTCTAGCACATGTTAAGTGCTATAGGTGAGTCAAGGAGTCAAAAGAAAATGTTGAAGACCTTAAGGGCATGTTACACCATGTATATAATTGTATTAGAGTCAAAAGGAATACCTCCAAGCAAAGTCAAAGTCTCCTCCTTGCAACGACATCCTTCAAACAACAAAATGATGAAGAAATAGACAAGTCGGCCTACAGTCATGATGTCAGCCTTAAGTCGGCCTGAAGGAGGGACTTCTATATATAGAGGCTGTCCACTCCCTCACAATGTCAACCAAGCATCTCTGAAATCTGCGAGGAAAAGGGTAATGAAGGATGAAGAAGAGGTCTCATAGTGCAGCGAAGGAAGGAGGAAAACCGAAGTGAAGAGGATTGTTTCTAGAGCTAGAAATAGTCACATGTGCGAAGAAAAGGAGGTCAAGTCTGCGGGTATGACAGAAGGGACAAACAATCCATGAACTAGTGTTGTTTGGGCTTGAAACTAGGCTTACAAGGCCTCCCAAGTCAAGCAAAGAAGCCTATCTCTCTAGCGAAGGAAAAGGACCCTAATTCTCTAGGGCACGTACCACACGTGGGCTGTGTCACAGGGTTCGTCGAACCCAAAGGTTGAGGTCCGAAATTCGTCGAATTTCAAAGAAAATCTTAAGGTTCGTATAAGTTCGAAAAGGTTCGGTTCCTGCTGCGTTATAACGGCATTCATATTGTTTGCTTACGTGTTGAAAGCATTATATTATAATGCTTACGCGTCGAAATCTGCGTACATAATGCGTTAAAAGCATTATATTATAAGGCGTCAATTATAATTATGTTGTTTGCTTACGCGTCGAAATCTGCGTACATATATTATAATGCGTTAAAAGCATTATATTATAAGGCGTCAACATTATTATAATTCTATAAGTATTACAATATTACAATGAACTCAACGTACATGTATTACAAGCAATACAATATGTTAACACATTACAATGTATTGAACTCAGCTTATATGAGGCATTACGATAGGCTAATGTATATTTTTTATTATTATTATAATAATAATAAATATAAGTTAACCTAATTTAAAAATTATATATTTTTACAAGAATTATTTTTAATATATTTTAAATTATGGTATTGTTATTTTAAATATTATAAAATAATATAACGTATATTTATGAAAAATTATAAATTTATTGATAGTATATGATAAAAATTATAAATATATATTAATTATAAATGAATATAAAAGATTTATGTAATTTTAATTATTATATATATTTTTAAAATTATATACGTGAACGAACTTAATGGCGAACCTCATTCGAACCTCATCGAAAAATTCGAACTTGAATCGAACTTAATTGTAATCGAATTCGAATTCGAACCCGAACCATGTGACATTGCACGTGGGAAAACTAGGGCAGCCGTACAGTCATACACCTATACTTCAAGAGGAGTCTCGTTGGATCAAGAAAAGGGTGTCTCCTTAAGTGAAGAACATCTTGAAGAAAGGAAGAAGAATATGTCATCAAGAAGCTAACATAGTTGAGGTCTATCTCTAGACAAGGCAGTGAAGAAAAGGACGAAGTGCTGGGGAGCAAAGTGCTGGAAGGAGGAAGTCCATGTGCCGGGGAACATAGTGCAGAAAAGAGGAAGGACTTGACTTGTTCTTGGAGGACATCCTAGTCAAGGGTCTAGGGTTTGGCACTGATCAATAAGAAGCTTCAATAAGAGAAACTTACTAAAGGGTTTTCCTCTCAAGAGAAGAGAGGTTTTGTCCCTGGAAGAGAGCCAACATTTTGTGTTCTTGTTCTTATGTTTTTGGTAGCAGTTTGATGAAGTACACAGACATGCATTAATAAGAAGAGGAAGAAGATTAAGCTAACAAGAAAAAGTAAAAGGACTCCACAAATTGTTATCAAGCAAAGAAGAATCATATTAAACCTAATTGCCCTATATTCTTCAACAGGTGAGAGACATGGGACACCCTTATTATCAAGATCGTTATATCTAGGACACAATCAACCATGCTGGCTTCCCTATAGCAAGGGAAGTAAGTGTACTTGTTGGGTGTTTGGAAAGCGTAGTGTACTTGTTGATGTTTTCAAAGCATGGAATTTTATTAAGTATAAGAAGACTGGAACTCACCTTGTTGGATGAGATATGTGCCATATTCTGTAACAGGAAATTGCCTGTCCTCTGAACTTCTCTGCAACCCAAAATTCTCTAATTATAATTCATGGAGGCAAAGCTCATCCTTAGTGAGTTCATGCATTGATGTTGTCAGTTTGCCGAATTTCCATTAAAGTAACGTAAAAGGATGGCATCACACATTGAGGAATAATAAGAGTTTTGCATATGTAAATCGAGGCACACGTCCCTTTTTTATGAAAATGATGAACATTGAACTACCTAGAGGAAATGAGCAAGCCACATTGAAGATAGATGAACTGGGAGGTGGACTTCTTTGTGCTAAGATCCACTTGTATCTAGAAGGAGGCCTTCGACCTAAAACAAGCTTTAGGCTTAAGAATGTAAAATGACTGACCACATGAAGAATGCCTACGTATAAGTAGAGATGCTAAAGCATTAAAAATGCCTGGCTTACAAAATGTCTAAAACTTCGTAGGATGTGAATCTTAAACAGTCATTGGAAAGGGGGTGATGACAGATATGCCGATAACTAAACTTTTTCACGACTTTAATTTCTGCACAGAACTCTCATTTGGAAGAAGAAACTAAATATCAACAAACTCAAACCAAGGTCACACAATTTATATCATGGAAGCAGGAGATGAGCTACACCAAAAGTAGACAGGGAAGAATGCAAACGTAAGTATGTAGCTGCAATGAAATTGGATATGAACAATATGTTTCTGGGAAGTACCCAGCATGTTATGGCTTTCTGAACAAGTATGAATTAATGGAGAGTAATTATATTTCTTTGATATCTAACAACAATAAAATGGTCTATTATACATGAATATTAATAACAAAGATTTGGGGCCAGGGAACTTCTCTATATTTTGTCTGGTGAATGTTGCAGTAATGGCTGGCACATCTGATGAAGTTGGAAGACTGCTGTGACCTTTTGTGCTTATCTCATTTGTCTTGTCAAGTCTTAATGTATTTTTCAGTGAAATAATTACACTAGTCAATTTACAAACTGAACCTCAATTTTCCATGAGTTTTTCACACACTTCTGATGTATTTAATTCTGTTATTTAGAATCCAGAAATATCGATGCAAATATTGACTTTAAGATATTATCATTTTTGGCATTAGTATACTGATGAATCACACTTAACTCACACATGTTTTTTCTTGCTGAAGATGAGATATAGAAACATGTTGGTTGTTATACAAGGTTATTTTTACTTTTGTTTACTCCATTTCCTTACTTCGTCTTTGGGGCTGGCAGTGGTGATGGGACCCTTTCTGTTTGCAATCTTCGTAAAAATAAGGTATGTGATAGACTAGAAAGTTCGTATCCAGTTTAATGCCTTTAATTGGTAGGAATTCATGTTCATTTTTGTAGTGATACCGTTTAATTAAATTCTTTATACTGTAGGTCCATGCCCGATCTGAATTTTCAGAAGATGAACTGCTTTCAGTGGCCTTGATGAAGGTAGTTCTTGAACCTTGATTTTTAATTTCAGAGTTACATTTGGGATCATCTTGACTTTAAAATCAATAATTAATGCAATTGAAAAGAGGAACAATGTGATAAACCATATAAGTACAGATAGAATTTGATTGCTATGCGCAGATGGAGCCTTTTGGATTAGATTTGCCAATCTGCTAGAATCTGACTACAAAAAACCCCATTTTCCTTTAAAGTTTATTGGTTCCTGATTATGACAATTGCAAGATGATTTTATTGTGCGTAAGTCTTGATGGAGTCTGAATTCTATTCTACCACTTCAGTTGGGAGATCAGCTTGCCATTTCTTTGTTTCTTATATACCGATTCCAAAAACCTGTTCTGTAAATCTGTTGGCACTATAAGAAAGCTATCAGCTTTCATTCACTCAAACTTTCGCAATTTTTTTGAAATACAAGGCTCTCTAATGGTTTGTATCATAGACTTATTGGTAGTTTTCATGTAAACATCCTTTAAAGTGCAGCTGTGTGTAGACTCCACAGGGTTTAGTTTGAGTTCATGCAATTATTCCTTAGTCTCAATCTTAAGCAAGAGCAACGAATATACTGGTCAATGTAATTTTAGGTGTTGTAATAAGGGGTCAGACGGTTAAAACCACCTAACCAACTAGGTTTGAGATAAATATGCTACCGATTGTGATTTATGAGATAAATGTATAGTTGCAACATTCATTTTAAAACCTTTGTATTTATTCTCTCTCTCCACTATTGATTGTGTAAATATGTATGTGCACCGTAATGTTGCATGGTATCAAAATTTGTAATGAACCACATGGTTCATTACAGGAACATCCAAATAAAACAAGACAGAAAGACAATAAATATAATGTTCAAAGGACAAAATAATTTAAATTAAAATATGATATGATATGCAGTCGAAGACTATCATATTTATGGAATGTAAAGAATTCAACTTATGCTAATGGACATGGACATGGAATGTAAAGAATGTAAAGTATTCAACATACATGCACATTCATGTTTAATATGGTTCATTACATACTCCTGAATTAGGGGAATTTTGAGGTAAAAATGGACCTTAAAACAAAAAATGTACTTTCAAAATCAATTGTAAAATAACCAATAGGATTCAAGATGATCAGGTCAATCCCAGGGGTAAATATTTTGGGAGGGAAAAGAAGAAAACTATTTTTTAATCGTATTTTCGACTTATCTCCTTATAGGTTTACTCAAATGTCAAGTGCAGGCACTTGTTGGATGCAGAATTAGTTCTTACACTTGACATTTGAGTAAACCTATGAGGAGATAAGTCAAAAATATGAGTAAAAAAAATATTTTCTTTCTTTTCTCTTAAAAATTCATTCTTCTTATCTCGAAGAATGAGGATGGTTCTCTCTCCCACAGAGTGTTTCGCAAGAAAACTCACACTGAGTAGTATCTTCATGCTAGTTTCCACCATTTCTCAGCCCAGAAGTTGGGTGTTCTCAACACCCTAGCGACTCGTGCCTTAAGGATCTCTAATGAAAGGAGCTTTGAGGAGGAGAAGTCCCATCTCCTTGATGTCTTTGTTGAGAACGGTTATAGCAGACATTTGGGACAAAAGGCTTTCCTCAAAGCAACTAAGAATTTGTTATCCAGAAAAGAACCTAAGGATCGGATTCCTGGTGTACATCTTCCTTATGTCCAAGGGACCACGGATAGGATTGCGAGGATTCTTAAGAAGCATAATGTCCCCGCAACCTTTAGACCTCTTAACACCATTCGTAAGTCCCTCAGATCTGTGAAGGATCTTATCGACCCCAAGGACATGAAAGGTGTTTATATTATTCCTTGTTCTTGTGGGACCCCCTATATCGGTGAGACTGGTCGCTCCATTAACCAAAGGATTAGTGAGCACACAACTGACCTCAAGCATATGAGAACCAAGTCTTCCGCTTTAGCAGAGCATGTGGAGAAAACCAATCATCATGTCTGCATCGAAGAAGCTAGTGTGATTGCTAGAGTGTCGCAATTTCATCACCGGAAATTTAGGGAAGCCCTTGAGATTGAAAAAAAGCCGAACAATCTCAATAGAGAGGATGGTTGGAAGATTAGTAGTTGTTGGGTCCCAGCCCTCTCCTCCTAGTCATTTTCTCCCTTTAGTATTTTTTTTTTGGTAATTTTTTCAAATACTTGATTTCTCTAATATTTATATATTTAAACTCTTTGACTTTTAAACTAATATTAATATTTTTATTTGATTTGATTTGATTTATTTATTTATTTTTATTTTTATTATTTATTTATTTATTATTATTTTTATTTTTGGAATACTTGAATTCTCTAATATTTATTTTTGACTATTAAACTTTTATTTTTATTTTTATTTTTTGAACTATTTTTACCCTTAATAAACTATTAATTAATATTGTAATCTCTCTAATATTTTTATAGGGATACTCTTTGACTACGAATATGATACTAATCTATTTATTTTAATATATATTCATAAATATAGGTCCTTTAGCTTTTATTTTAAAATAGAAATAACTATTTATAGATTATTCTATTTTTAACTTATTCAACTAACTAATATTTATAAACATCTTTGATAGCTAATTAATTTATTCATTTATTTTCTTAATTTAAATTAAGATTTAAATGTCCCTTAACTTATATTTTATTTAAAATATAATTAACTTATATTTAATTAAAATATAATCAACTATTCTCTATGACTTGATTTATTTTATAATTATAATATATTAACTCGCTTATTCTAACATATATTTGCAATTATAAAAATGGTCCATTTATAAAGAAATTAATAACTGAACTTACTTAATTAAATAAATTATGCCCTTCATAGTCTAACTAGCCGTTCCCTGGTCAATCTAGCTGTTATCATTTTAGCCGTTACCTGATCTGGAAATTTGGTCATTGGACATTCTGCCCGATCTATTTATAATGCATAGCAAGATCTGCTCATTCAACTTGTCCTGACGATGAATCACACTGGTTGGTTCGAAATGCGTCGACAAAAAATATCTCTATGTGATTTTCGCCGAAGATTCTTCTCAAAATTGATATGGATCACAGAAGCCTAAATTCTTTATTATTTTGCTTAAGAGGCCTATTTTAGATTTCAAATTTCCCCTAATGGTCTGGGAAGCGCTTGATCCTTGAAGTTCAACATATATCGCAAATTAATAGTGGATTGTATTCTTAATTTAATCAATCGGCATATCAATAGCTAGCCTTTCCCTGTTTAGGGGCTCTTTGAAGTTTGGATGCTGCCACCACCCTCTTCCTAACGAGCAAAAGATGAATGGGATTACTAGGGAGGATATTTTTAGGAAATACATTTAGGACACACATAGAGGGCACCCTTTGAGGGCTTGAGACCCAAGATGACCTTTTATGCCGAGCACTTCCTATAGATTAGAGATGACCTCATAGTGTGGCCCCCTTACACACTTTGACATTAGATTTATGGACTCAAGATCCCCTTAGGCTAGTTTAGTGTAGGCTCTCGTTAACTTCGAGTGGAAGTCAAGCATCATATTCCATGGAAGGGTGGATTGTTGCCACAACAAGAGACATGGATAGAGGAGTTCTCTGTACAAATGCGCCCGATACCATGAGATATGTGGTTAGTTCCACTTCCTATTTAGGCAGTGTCATAACTCCCTTTCCACTTTTTTTCGATATCTAAACTAGCAGTGTTTGGCATTATACTTGGAATAGGTACTCAGGCCTGGATCTCACATCCTCCAAGCCCCCATTCAACTAGAAACCACTCAAAAGATTACATCTTTCTTCCAGTTGCTTCTAGTGGAATGGGGCACCAAAAAGCTTGCTAAGAGCAGCACAATTAGCCCCTAGATTTGTCAAATCTTGGGAGGCTACGCAACCCTCAATAGAGAGGCCCATGTGGAGTTGTCATCCAAGGTCTTGGGACGACTTACACCTAACCAGTAGGGAACACCCCTCCATCAATGCAAGATAGGAAATTTCTATCAATTGGTTGAGCAAACACATGATTAATGAAGGAATAGATTCACCAATCATAAGTATAAAAGATCCAAATAAGATTGATGAAGCCAAGTTGAAAACCATGAAAGACCATTCCAGTGCAATGGATGGGGTATATTTAAGTCATAAATTCTCCAAACATGAGGCAAAGTTAGAAAGTGTTCTATATTGGAAAATATAATAATAAGTGATGTTTGTGCCAACATATTTTCCAATATATGATAATATTCAGAAAGTCAAGTGATGACTAGAATGATCATTTGGGGAACAAAGAAACATCCTCTTTAGATGAGGAGCAAGTTGTAAAGACACCCTAGGATGAGAACAATGAAGAATTTACTACAGGGATGACTTGTGCAAGTGATGGATACCATGATAGGATGTCTTTCAAGGAAGATGGTGAAAAACTCATGAAAAGGGGTGAGGGTTGATTGGCAAGGCATTTTACATGGAAGATAAACACCACTTGATTAGGACAACCAAGAGGAGGACAACTTGATGAGATGTCTTGTTGGGAAAATGTGGATAAGGAATTATAGTGGACCACCTATGAGGATATTTGCAAACAATATGAATGAAGAAATTGCGAGGAAAACAACATTCATATCATGAACTATGATTACATCAAGATGTTAAAATCAATCCATTGAGGTGATGAGCATGGCCTATATGCACGTAGGAAGTCTTGTATGGACATTTGAATATGAAACGTTTGAGGACATTATTTAAGGAATACATTTTTTAGCAAAATAAGAGCCTGGTTAGACTCTTTGCTACCAGATTAAAACACTAGTCATTAATAGGACAATTGACCTCAGTCAAGGATGGTCTGTGGGGAATTCATCGTGCAAAGTGTAGTTGGTGATACATGTTACATGAGGAAAAGTGACAAGTTGACTTGTATGGATGATGGTAGACTAACTAGATACAAAGACGATTACACAATTCAAAAAGAGATGAAAACTTGCCAAAGTGAAGGAGTTTAGGAAGAGAAAAGTGGTAACAGGGCATCTGAAAATATGGAGGAAATCAACAACAGGAAAAATTCAAATGAGTATAGGACAAAGGGATGCAATTCCTGACTTAATATTATAGAAATATGGGAAGAGGAATCTATGTTGAAATAATCACCAACATATAATTTTCCAAATACATGGCACTAATACAGTCTAATGTCAATTTTGGGGATAGAGTGTGAGTTAATGAACTTTACACTAGGAGTAATTGACCCTAGATTTGACATAATCATCAAATAAGGTTTTTCAAAGATTAAAAGGATGTGCTCTCTCGGGATATCCGATATTTGAAATGTGTACCTTGAAAAATGTGTGAGCACGAGGAGCATGACTAGTAAAATCATGGCCATGTCTAGTAAAACTAGTAAATCATGGAGCATGACTAGTAAAATCATGGCCATGTCAAATCATTTAAAAAATTGTTGGCCTCGTGGAGGACATATTCTAGGCATGCGATGAGCTCCATGGGATAGGCCAATCTTTGACAAGAAGTAGGGTTATTTTCAATATAGCACCCTCTTGAGAACATGAATGATGCCAAAGGCTTTCAGGGAAAGTAGGATTCAACAAACAATTTGGTAGGAACTTATGCTAAGATTAGACACCCCTTGAATGAGTTGACAAAGAAAGATGTTTCATTTAATAAGAAGAAGCACAATAACGAGCTATTGAAGACTTTTTCAGATTGGGGAAAAGTTGTTTGCAATTGGGTGCATGTTGCACACTCATGCAGGAGGGCCCAAGCTAATCAGACCACACAATATACTATGTGAGCAAGACACCAAAATTATAATATAAGATTGGGTGAAGGCTTGGGCATTGTCTGTGGTATTTCAACATGTTTTGATATCCAACTCTTTTTATATAGGCATGAAGGCATTATTTTGTTTAATTAATGAATAGTTTTGTATATAAGGTCTGGAAGTGTCTCTTATTGTTGCAGGAGTTCGATTTCTGCATGGCTATTAAATCAGGATGATAGCATATGGTGGCTAAAGACCTTTCAAAATAGAAATATAAGCATTGCAAAATGATGATGAGCTTCCAAATGCCAATCTCTTCAGGGTGTCAGTGTTGAAGCTTGTGGTAGCTTTGGAAGGTCTTCTACATGGGCTTGCTGTCTTAGCATGTAGGAGATGGTTAATTATCTTTTTAGGTGCTTGTTTGGTGTAGTAAGTGTTTTATGACTTTTTTCCTAAGTCTAACTTAGGTGAAGTACAATAATTAAAGTCAACTAATTATTGTGGACTATTCAGCCAAAGTACTAAGAATAAATAATTTAATTATTTAAGTGACTTAGATATGATCTCAAGTGAGGTGAGATCTAATCTCAATGTCAATCACTTAACGATTAGGGTTAGGGATTTGGCTTAATGAAGATTATAAAGAGACGCCTAAGGGAGAGGTGAAGACACAAAACAAGATGCAACTACTGCATTTTGAGAAAGTGATTTTCTCAAAGAGGGAGAGAGAAATTTTCTCCAGAGTGAGAGGCTCATCTAGATTTGTAGAGAAAGAGGAAGAGTGCAAGGTGATTTGGGAATATTTCTAGAAGGCTGAGATTTGGAGATCGAGGGAGGCCAAATTGCTGAAGCGTGAAGGAGGCTGCGAATTGGAGAGGTCGATTTATCTAGGGCTGAATTGCTGGTGAGATGTGGGATGAATTCTCTAGGCCAAATTTCTTTAGGGGTTGATTTCTATAGGGCTGAAATTCCTTGCGCCAAATTAGTCCTAGTGGGGCCAAGTCACAGGTTCCAATTATTGTAGTTTTCTATGTATTTTCTTAGTGGGTCAAAGCCCATATTTTCCTGAGATTATTGAATGGAGGAAAATTGTTATGGGTGTACATACATTTGTTGTAATGTGATTGATCTCTCTATTTTATTTTTCGGCTAAATATTAATATTTGGAATTTAAAAATCCTAGTGATTTTATTTGTTAGCAATTCAAAAATTATTTGGGTAATAAAATACATATTTGGGAATAAATAATTGTTGAGAGAAAATAAATCTGGGTTGGTATTATAAATTTAATAATCAGTAGTAGTAGAGTTGTATAAAGGGACTGTGAAGTATCTCTTCACTGTTGAATTTTTGTAGGTATGGTTGATCTTCATAATTTAATTTTTAGCCCTCCAACTATATGAGAAATGATAAATATGTGGGATCAAAGTCGGTTCTAAAAGAGGGAAAATCCAAATTTTTAAATTTCAAATTTTTGCCTCCACAAATGTTAACTCCTTAGATCAAGTGACAAGTCAGCCCAGTGATGAGAGACACCCATTTGGGCTCTTGAAATGCCTATATATATAGGCCACTCAACCTCCTCCTCAAGACACAATTCGAATCACAGAAGAAGAAGATCATCTGCTCGTCTATGTGAAGAAGACAAGACAAGAAGGCTGGAGCTGACCAGAACTTTCTAGCATTTGACCGGGATCTTTACCTTTATCTGTCTAACCTCGCATGTGTGGAAAGAGGCCAATTTTTTTTTATTTTTTTTGGGGCAGTTTTGTTGGCAGCAGGCCGAAATTCTGAGGCAGAACAGAAGGCTGAAATTTTGAGGCAGAATAAAATGCCGAAATTCTGAGGTAGAACAAAAGGCCGAGTTTTGTCCTAGTGGATCAGAGTTGACCGAATTCTTTTGGGCAATAATTTAGCTTGGCTTTAAGACGGATTGAGCAAGCTTGACCAGGGCTTTGTCGCTGGTCAGTTTGATTTTTATTTTGATGGGAAACATCAAATGTAATTCTTGTTGAATTCAATTATCTCATCTAAGAAAAGGGTTGCTGGGTTTTTCCTTAGAAGATGGTTTTCCTAGGGTAAATATTGTCGTGTCTTTGTGCAACATTGTTCCATTGTGATCTCTACTGTCCTACTGTTTTCTATGGTTGAATTTATGAAGTACAATTGATTAATGATAAACTGGAAGTGCTGAAGATAATATCAATATCATTAGAAGTAATTGTCAATTTCAGGAATTTGTGCTTGTTTATATTGCACTTGAAAAATCAACATGGTTTTATAGCTTTGGTGAAGACGAGACATTGAGATCAACCCGTAAAGACTCTCACTCTCCAAAGTAGAAGGATCACTTTTCTCAAGTATTATATATGTCCAAGAACTTTGAAAAAATGGCTCCCTCTTGTAAGGAAGGAAACAAGCTGGATGGTGCAACAAACTTCAAGGCATGGAAGACAAGAATTGACCTCATTCTTGAAGAGAATGATGTCTTACAATATGTAAAAGGAAAAGTTGCTGAACCTCAGGATGATGAAGGAAAAGATAAGCACAGAAAGGCCAAAGTCAAGGAAAAGAGGATTCTTATTGAATCCATCAAAGATCATTTAATTCCATTTGTTTCAGAGTTAGAAAATTAAAAGCAAGTGTATGATTCCCTAGTAGGGTTATATACTATCGACAACATTGGTCAAAAAATGTCCTTAAGGAATTAGCTTCGCGACATTCAAATGACTAGAACATACACTGTGGCTTCCTACTTCATGAGGATAGCTCATTTAAGAGATCAACTCCAATCCATTGGGGAAATTATCTCTGGAACATAATTAGTGACTATAGCTATTAATGGGTTTCCTCAATTATGGGACTCATTTGCATCTAGTATTTGTGGCAGAAAGGATATTCCAAGTTTTGAGGAACTATGGGCCTCTTGTACTCAAGAGGAGTCTAGACTTATACCAAAGGGAAATATTCAAAGATCTCAAGATAATGACTCCCAAGCATTTGCAACTCAATCTAAGAATGGTGGAGGGAAGAAAGAAGTTTGGTTTCCAAAGAAGAAGTACATGTAGAAGACTTACTCCTTAAGAAAAGAAAGATATGTCTAAGATTCAATGCTATGGGTGCCACAAGTTTGGCCATTATAGAAACCAATGTCATGAAAGAATAATTAATAAATGATAAAAAGAGAAAAGGAATGCTTTAGCAACAAGCACTAGTGATGATGAACATCCAAAGAAACCCAAGAATGAAGGTTTAGGAAACACATATTATTTCTTTTTCTTTGCCCTTGTAGGTTCTGTTGCAGATAACAATGACATGTTGTTGGTAGATAGTGGTGCCTCCAGACATATGATTGGAGATCATGACAGTCTCACAAAATTGGTGGAGAATAAATTAACACAAAGAGTGGAACTTGGAGATAACAACAAATATGTAGTCAAAGTCGTTGGGTCAACTTCCTTCCAATTGGAATCAATGGAAAATATTTGTTTAAGTGACGTATTGTATGTGCCTGGTTTGAAAAGCAATTTGATTTCTACCTCATCTCTAGAAATTAAAGGATATAGAGTTGCTTTCGTTGATGGTCAAGTCCTTGTATGGCACAAGGGCTCAAGCATAGATTCTGCTAAAATAGACCCCTGGGACGACCAACTTAATCATTAGTGCATAATGACACTGATTTGTGTGAATTATCACATAGAAGTTGTGCTCACATACATTACAAAGCCTTGCCAACATTAAATAAGATGGTTATAGGTATTCCATAACTTCAGATAGAACATGAAGGAATATGCAAAAGTTGTGCACTTGGCAAGAATGTGAAGGGAACCTTTCCAAGCACTGACAATAGGTCCAAGGGAATCTTGGATCTAATACATTGTGATATATGTGGACTTACGACAACACCATTTCCAGGTGGCTTCTTATACTACGTGATCTTTATTGATGATGACAAATTTATTTCATGAAGACCAAGGATGAGGCCTTCAACAAGTTTCAAGAATTCAAGGCTTAGGTAGAAAACTTGACAGGAAAGAAGATCAAGATTATGAGGTCATATAATGGAGGAGAGTACACTTCCAAGGAACTGATTGTCTTATGCAAGGAAGCTGGATTTATGAGGGAGTTGATAGTCCCTTACAATCCCCAACAAAATGAGGTTGCTGAAAGAAAGAACAGATCTGACGTGGAAGCTTCTAAGGTTATGATTCATGACCAAGATTTACCTATGTTCTTATGGGGAGAAGCATCTATGACAATAGTTTATGTTCAAAATAGAAGTCCTCACTAAATATTGGGGGATAAGACTCCTGAAGAAGCGTTCACAGGTGAGAAACCAGAGGTCGGGCATTTGAGGATCTTTGTTTGTCTTGTTTATATTCATGTTCCCAAGTATAAGAGGACAAATCTGGAGGAGTGATTCATCAAAGGCCTATAGAATCTATGTTCGAGGACATTGATAGGTGGAAGTCAGCCAATACGTTACCTTTGATGAAAATGTAGCTTACCGAAAGTCCTAAGAAGCTCATATCGATTATGGTGATAATGAGGAACATGAAGCTCCCAAGGATGTGGGTCCTTCTGTACCTATGGATCATCCAATAGATCAGTAAGAAGAACCAGAAGGGCCTAATGATCCAATGGACTGAGTTATTGTTCCATAAACTAATTGGCTTCGAAATACATTGTAGGAAGCTGAGGGACATGCAACTCCTCGTGGGATTTAAAGGGAAAGCAAGAGACCTAAGAAGTATTCTGGATATGCAACTCTAATGAGCCACCTTATTGACTCTGCGTCATCCAACTATGAAGAGGCAACAAACCAACAAGTTTGGAAAGATGCAATGATGGAAGAATATCAATCCATCATGAAGAGTGATGTATGGAAATTGTGCCTAGACCTGAAGGGAAGTCAATGGTGACCTCCAAGTGGATATACAAGATCATGCATGTAGTGGATGGCAACATAGACAAGTACAAAGCTAGATTCGTGGCTAGAGGATTCTCCCAGAAAGTGGGAGAGGATTATGAATATACATTTGCTTCAGTTGCCTGGTATACTTCCATTAGATCTATTATTTCCGTTGCTTCTATTATGGGTTGGAAACTAAATCATATGGATGTGAAGACATCTTTCCTTGATGGTGTGATTGAGGAAGAAGTGCACATAGAACAACCTGAAGGCTTTGAGGTGCATGGGAAGGAGTCTCATGTTTGCAGACTTAAGAAAGCTTTGTACAGACTCAAGCAAGTACCTAGAGCTTGGTATTCTTGGATTGATGGTTACCTGATGAGGCTTGCTTTCTCCAAAAGTGATGCTGATCCAAATCTCTACTTCAAAGTTAAGAAAGGTGAGCCTGTGATCCTATTACTATATGTTGATGACTTGTTTATGACAGCAACAGAGAATCTCATTGATCAGGTTAAGAGGGAGTTGACCCCCGAGTTTGACATGAAGAATTTGGGTTTGATGGACTATTATTTGGGATAAGAACTATGACAAAATATGGGTGAGATATTCCATAGTCAAGGGAAGTATATTGTTACAATCCTTCAAATGTTTGGGATGATGAACTGCAAGTCCATGGCCACTCCCATGGTGACTGACCTAAATAAGTTAAGGGATTCCGAGTTAGATCTGGTGGATCCATCCATGTATCGACTGTTGATTAGTTCCTTGATGTGATTGATTAATACCAGGCCAAACATTTGCTTCAAAGTGAACACTTTGAGCTAGTTCCAGGTTGAATCGAAACATGAGAATTGGATTGCAACAAAGAATGCGATGAGATATTTGCATGGCACAACTAGTTATGGTTTGAGATATGTCTCAAATGGTAAAGTACAATTGCAAGGATATATAGACTCCAATTGGGCTGGGAGTGCAGAAGACAGGAGTACATCAGGATGTTGCTTCAGTTTGGGCTTGGCTATGATTTCTTGGATGAGCAGGAAACAAACATCTATCGCACTCAATACCGCAGAGGTAGAGTACATTGTAGCTTGTTTGGCGAGTTGTGAAGTAGTATGGCTTTAGAAACTACACGTTGGATTGTTTGATCAGGTGCAGGTATCAACCATGATACGTTGTGATAATCAAAGTTATGTGAAGCTTTCTGAAAATCTAGTTTTCCATGACAGGTTGAAGCACATTGAGATCGAGTACCATTACATCTGTGACATGGAATAGAAGGGAGCAGCAAGGCTCTAGTGCATCTCTACAAATGAGTAGATTGTTGACATTCTTACGTAGCCTCTGTCCAGAGCGAAGTTTGTATACTTTAGGGACAAGCTTGGAGTAGTTGAGAATGCCTCCCTCAATGAGAGAGAGTGTTGATGTTGCAACATCGACGACAAACATTCTCCCTGGGTCACAAATGTCAATAGGTTACCATGTAATGTGCTTAGGGAGAATGGTTCAGAAATGATTGAGGCCCAAAATTACTCCCTAGTAGGGTTGAGTGGGTGCCTCTAGCATTAGGCCCAAAATTAATCGCTAGTGGAGTTGAGTGTGTGCTTTTAACATTAGGCCCAAAATTACTCCTCCATAGGGCTGGGTGGGAGCCTTTAGCATCTGGCATAGATTACTCCCTAGATGGGTTGAATGTTTGCCTAGCATTTCACAAGGGGTCAGAGGTGTTGACAAGAATTATGGTGACTAGATGATGCTGATGTTGGATGTTGAGTTTTTTCAACCATTTTCTTAAAAAGATTTTTCAACAAAAGAACATTTGAAGAAGTTATTATGAATACCTCCCTAGCTAAGAAGGAGTGTTATTTTTTTATAGCTATGGTTGATCTTCTTAATTAAAATTCTAGCCTTCCAAGTATATGAGAAATGATAAATATAAATGTGGGATCCAAGTCGGCTCTAAAAGAGGGAAAATCTAGGTTTTTAAATTTCAAAATTTTGCCTCCAAAAATGTTAAGTTGGCTCCTCCTTAGATCAAGTCAGCCCAATAATGAGAGACACCCATTCAGGCTCTTGAAATGCCTATATATATATATATATATATATATATATATATATATATATATATATATAGCCCACTTGTCCTTCCTGTCAAGACAATTCAGAATACGTAAGAAGAAGATCACCTGCTCATTTATGCGAAGAAGACACATGCAAGAAGGTTGAAGTTGACCAGAACCTTCCAGTGTTTGACCGAGCTCTTTATCTTTCTCTGTCTGACCTCGTACATGTTGAAAGAGGCCATATTTTTTTCCTGGGGCAGTTTCGTTGGCAGCAGATCAAAATTCTAAGGCATAATAGAAGGCTGAATTTTGTCCTAGTGGATCAGAGTTGACCAAATTCTTTTGGGCAACAATTGGGCTTGGCTTGAAGACAGACTGACTAGGTTTGACCAAGGCTTTGTTGCTGGTCAGTTTGATTTTTATTTTGACTGGAAACATTAGATGTGTCTCTTGTTGAATTGAATTATCTCATCTAAGAAAAGGGTTGTTGGGTTTTTCCCTAAAAGAGGGTTTTCCCAGGGTAAATCTTGTTGTGTCTTTGTGCATCATTGCTCCATTGTGATCTCTACTGTCCTACTGTTTTCTATGGTTGAATTTTTGAAGTATAATTGCCTAATGATAAAATGGAAATGTTGAAGATATTATCAATATCATTAGAAGCAATTATTAGATTTAGGAATCTATGCTTGTTTATATTGCACTTGAAAAATCAACATGGTTTCAGAGCTTTGGTGAAGATAAGACATTGAGATCACTCCTTGAAAACTCTCTCTTTCCGAAGTAGAAGACTCACTTTTCTGAAGTATTATCTATGTCCAAGAACTCTGAGCAAATGGCTCCCTCCTATAAGGAAGGAAACAAGGCTGGATGGTGTAACAAACTTCAAGGCATGGAAGACGAGAATTATATATAAAAGGAAAAGTTCTTGAACCTCAAAAAGATGGAGGAAGAGCTAAGCACATAAAGAGCTAAGCACATAAAGGCCGAAGTCAAGGCAAGGATGATTCTTATTGACTCCATCAAAGATCACTTAATTCCATTTGTTTCAAAGTTAGAAACTTCAAAGCAAGTGTATTATGCCTTAGTAGGGTTATATACTATCAACAACATTAGTCAGAAAATGTCCTCAAGGTATCAACTTCGTGACATTGAAATGATTAGAACATACACTGTGGCTTCCTAGTTCATGAGGATAGCTCATTTAAGAGATCAACTCCAATCTTTTGGGGAAATTATCTCTGGAACATAATTAGTGACTACAACAATTAATGGGTTGCCTAAATCATGGGGCTCATTTTCATCTAGTACTTGTGGCAAAAAGGATATTCCAAGTTTTGAGGAACTATGGACCTCTTGTACTGAAGAGGAATCTAGACTTATATCAAAGGGAAAGATTCAAAGATCTCAAGATAATGACTCACAAGCATTTGCAGCTCAGTCCAAGAATGGAGGGAAAAAGAAGCTTGGTTTCCAAAGTAAAAGTATAGGTAGAAGACCTGCTCCCTAAGAAAAGAAGATATGTCTAAGATTTAATGCTATTGTCGTCACAATTTTGGCCATTATAAAAACCACTGTCATGACAAAATAAATGATAAAAAGAGAAAAGGAAAGCAACATGCTTCAGTAACAGACACTAGTGATGATGAACATCCGAAGAAACCCAAGAATGAAGGTCCAGGAAACACAAATTATTTCTTTTTCTTTGCCCTTGCAAGTTTTGTTGCTGATAATAGTGACTAATAGTGACAAATGGTTGGTAGATAGTGGTGCCTCTAGACATATGATTGGAGATCGTGATAGTTTCACAAAGCTGGTGGAGAAGAAATCAACACAAGGAGTGGATCTTGGAGATAAGAACACATATGCAGTCAAAGGCATTGGGTTGACTTCCTTCCAATTGGAATGCGTTGAAAATATTCATTTAAATGATGTGTTGTATGTGCCTGGGTTTAAAAGGAATTTGATTTCTACCTCATCTTAGAAGATACATGATATAGAGTTGCTTTTATTGATGGTCAAGTCCTTGTATGACACAAGGGCTCAAGTATAGATTCTGCTAAAGTGATTGGCGTTAGAGAAGGAGGCTTGTATAGACTCCTGGGATGACCAACTCAAGCATTAGTGCATAATCACACTGATTTGTGTGAATTGTGGCATAAAATATTTGCTCACATATATTACAAACCCTTTCTAGCATTAAAGAAGATGGTTATAGGTACTCAAGAACTTCAGATAGAACATGAAGGAATATGTGAAGGTTGTGCACTTGGCAAGAATGTCAAGGGACCCTTTCCAAGTAGTGACAATAGGTCAAAGGGAGTCTTGGATATAATACATTCAAATGCACCTGGACCTATGACAACACCATCTCCGGGTGGCTTCTTATACTATGTGACCTTTATTGATGACTTCTCCCAAAAGACATGGATTTATTTCATGAAGACCAAGGATGAGGTCTTCAACAAGTTTCAATAATTCAAGGCTCAGGTAGAAAACTTGACATGAAAGAACTTCAAGAATTTGAGGTCAAATAATAGAGGAGAGTACACTTCCAAAGAACTCATTGTCTTCTTCAAGGAAGCTGTATTTAAGAGGGAGTTGATAGTCCCTTACAATCCCCAACAAAATGGGGTTGCTGAAAGAAAGAACAGATCCATTGTGGAAGCTTCTAAGGTGATGATTCATGACCAATATTTACCTATGTTCTTATGGGGAGAAGCATCTATGACATCAATTTATGTTCAAAATAGAAGTCCCCACTGAATATTGGGGGATAAGACTCCTAAAGAACCATTCACAGGTGAGAAACTAGAGGTTGGGCATTTGAGGATCTTTGGTTGTCTTGTTTATATTCATGTTCCCAAGGAGAAGAGGACAAAGCTAGAGCCTTCTAGGAAGGAGGAAATATTTGTTGGATAGAGTGAGTCATCAAAGGCCTATATAATCAATGTTCGAGGAAATCGACAGGTGGAAGTCAGTTGGGACGTTAACTTTGATGAAAATGCAACTTACCGAAAGTCCTAAGTAGCTCTCATCGATTCTGATGATGATGATGAACATGAAGCTCCCAAGGATGTGGGTCCTTCTATACTTGTTGATCATCCCGTAGATCAACAAGAAGACCCAGAAGGGCCAATTGATCCAATGGACCAAATTGTTGTTCCAAAAACTAAGAAGAGGCCAGCTTGGCTTCGAAATACATTACATGAAGCTGAGGGACATGCAACTCCCTGTGGGACTCTCAGGGAAAGCAAGAGACCTAAGAAGTATTCTAGATATGCAACTCTAATGAGCCACCTCATTGACTTTGAGGCATCCAACTATGAAGAGGCAACAAACCAACAAGTTTGGAAAGATGCAATGATGGAAGAATATCAATCCATCGTAAAGAAAAATGTATGAGAAATTGTGCCTAGACATGAAAGGAAGTTAGTGGTGACCTCCAAGTGGATATACATGATCAAGCATGTGGTGGATTGAAATATAGATTTGTGGCTAGAGGATTCTCCTAGAAAGAGGGAGAGGATTACGAACATACATATGCTCTATTTTCCAGGTACACTTCCATTAGATCTATTATTCCCATTGCTTCTATTATGGGTTGGAAACTACATCAGATGGATGTGAAGACAACTTTCCTCAATGGTGTGATTGAGGAAGAAGTGTGCATTGAACAACCTTAGGGCTTTGAGGTGCATGGGAAGGAGTCTCATGTTTGTAGACTTGAGAAAGCTTTGTACAGATTCAAGTAGGTACCTCAAGCCTGGTATTCTCAGATTGATGGTTACTTGACGAGGCTCAGTTTCTCCAAAAGAGATGTTGATCCAAATTTCTACTTTAAATTTGAGAAAGTTGAGCCCGTGATTCTATTATTATATGTTGATGACTTGTTTTTGATAGGAGGAAAGAATCTAATTGATCAGGTTAAGAGGGAGTTGACCTCTGAGTTTGACATGAAGGATTTGGGTTTGATGCACTATTATTTGGGATTATAAGTATGACAAAGCCAGGTAAGATCTTCCTTAGTCAAGGGAAGTATATTGTTACAATCCTTCAGAGATTTGGGATGATGGATTGCAAGTCCATGGCCACTCCCATGGTGACTAACCTGAAGAAGTTAAGAGATTCTGAGTTAGATCTGGTGGTTCCATCTATGTACTGATGATTCATTGGTTTCTTGATGTGATTGGTTAATACCAAGCCAAACATTTTCTTCGCAGTGAACACTTTGAGCCAGTTCCAGGTTGAACCAAAACATGAGAATTGGATTGTAGCAAAACATGCGGTGAGATATTTGCGTGACACAATCAATGATGGCTTGATATATGTCTCAAATGGTAAAGTAGAACAATAGGGATATATAGAATTCGATTGGGCAGTGAGTGCACAATACAGGAGAAATACATCAGGATGTGGCTTCAGTTTGGGTTGCACTATGATTTCTTGGATGAGTAGAAAGCAAACATCTGTCACACTCAGTAATGTAGAGGCCAAGTACATTGCAACTTGTTTGGCGAGTTGTGAAGTAGTATGGCTTCAAAAACTACTTGCTGGATTGTTTGATTAGGTGCAAGTATTGACTATGATACATTGTGATAATCAAAGCTAATTGAAGCTTTCTGAAAATCCAGTTTTGCTTGATAGGTCAAAGCACATTGAGTTCAAGTGCCATTAGATTTGTGACATGGTATATGTGATATCCCTTATTCCATAAGTATCACAATTTTTTGTAATTTTGGCGTTGGAGGTAACTTTTGGCAATTTTGGACTTAGGAGATGTGGGTAAATGGGTCCTGTTGCCACCTTGATATCACACCTAGGTTAGTGTGGGAAAAATCCTCAACCCCACAAGCTATGACTTGGTGGAAAACTAAGAGAAGGGGTTGTCACTTATTCCCAACTCTCTTTGTTAAAGCTCTCTGCTAGTTAAAGCTAAGGGGGTTGATCCCTAAGAAGGTTGATCAAAGGAAATGTGAGTTTCTAGGAGATTAAGGTTAGAGGAAAGCTTATCAAAGGTAGATTGATTCCAAGATATGAACAAGCAAGTGAATCTACATGAGCAATATCCAATAATTCGTTTCAAATATAAATAACATAGACCGGTGCTTAAACAAATGATTTGCTCAAAATAAATAAAAAGTATATGCTCAAATGGAAATATGATAACAAGCAATCCTGCAAAAGAAAAAACGTTAGAGCAATAAATGAAATATCACTTGCAAGATGGAAATAGTGTACTTATGAAGAGATGCTCAAGTAAAGACAATATCATCCCATAATCATGATCTAAACATCAAGTACATGAGAATGCAACTTAGCAAGTAAAGTAAGGATTGCAAATGAAAGATCCACACTACTTGCAAAATAAGGATAGTGCTATTTGAAAGATAGACAATGCTTGCAAATGAGATTTAATAGATCCAAAAATGCATTATTTTGCATGTTGCACTTGCTAAAGGAAATACTCAATAACAAGAGATAACTACATCAAGAAATAATGAGGCCCCATCCATCATGACAAGTACATGAAATAAATAAAATTACAAGTCAATTTAAAGTGCTCTAAGGTGAGTAAATTAGAATGATATGCAACCTATATAATGTGGAATGCAATTATCTTGGTAAATTTTAAGTTAAATGTCTATCTAGATGTAATGTTTCTCTCAACTATTTTGAAACAAGTGTCTAATGTGAGTACTTGAGGGACACCTTTGAAAAAACAACTGAGACCGTGCTAACGATACGTCCCCTATAATATCCAACCACTCGATGCCCCGGTGCTGTAAACAATGTAACTCTAACAATCGCAAGGTCATCATGTTAACCACAAAAGAGGGTCTATGTTCCTCAAGTTGGGCGCGAGAGAGGGTCCTAAAAAGTATTTAAACCAAGTTTATGCTTAGAGGTACATTAATTAAAAATGCAAATTACCACTAAGGATGCCTAAATGAGATGCATTTGAACATTAGTGTTTCCAAAGAAAGTGTAATGAGAGAAAATCTTCAAGTAAACATCACCAATAACTTTCTATGGAAATGAAATGTGAAATGATTGGCTTGATGTAAAACCACAAGTTCCAAAATTTGTTGCTTGCAATAAAGCAAATTTGCTCCAAATGAAATTGCACAAAAGATATTTCAAGACATAACCGTCAATGACTAAAATGCCATATGAACATGGATTTATACAAGTATTGAAGTAATATTCTCATGAACTTGTAAAGTAATATTGTTTAAATTTGCCCAAAAATGAGATGCTTGCTCAAATAAGAAAAACTTGCATATATTGTAAATGGATTGCACAGGTATTGAATAAAATGGAAATGACAAATTATAAACTAGTCTTCAGCATGTGCTAAAATAAGAAGATTATGAGTGCTATGTCAATCACGCATGAAATGAAATTAGCAAGTGAGATTAAAGAAGAAGATTAGAGCAACTAACTAAGAAACTAGTCAATCCACACTCAAAGTTTCTCCTCTAAATGGAGAGAAGGGATAGCATGGGAAAAGTTCCCAAGCTCCCACAAAAAGAAATCAACCTTTTATTAATTTAGTTACAAGAGATGAAAGCCCCTAAAGGCCTCAACTAAGCTCAAGGAAAATCTTTACAATGAAACCCTTAAGCAATAAACTTTCCTTCATGAGTTACTTCATACAAAAGTGGCCAAAGAAAAGCCTTGAAATCTGAAAATTTGGAGGCTCGCTTTACATACAAAAATCAGATTTGAAGAGGAGAAATTTGCACAAGGTAAGAGAGGCTAAGCCTCCTTAGAGAACTCGTACTAGAGGAAAAGGTGCAATCCTCAAAGAGAACTTGGCCTTGCCGAAATAGAGCTTCAAATGCTCACGGGCTCTCTTGAAAACTAGTCTTGAAAACAGTGACCAAGGTCCTACAAACTTGTTAAATGTTTTGAATAATAAATCCTGCAAGCTGCCACAAGAACAAGTTAGAGAGGGTTGCAAGAGAAACCAAGTGTTAGCTATGAAATTAATCAAGAAAATTGCAAATGTGTATGCATAATATTGTTTACAAAGGCTAAGCTAAAGAGTATGAGTAAACTCTCCTATTTTCTTAGCAATAACTTGTCTCTAAAATAACAAAATTATAACAATGGAGCACAATATTTTGAGAGATAAATATTAAATGGATTTTGCTTAAAATATGAGTCCAAATCCCCAAAAAAAATCTTTGCAAGACAATTCGAAAGATGAGGCTTTAGGAATCGACAAATGTGGGTTTTGCTTCATGTATTTCAAGAGTGGGTTGGTTCCTCCAAGAACTTCCCCTCACGCTTGAAGCTTGATCCAAATAATTTTTTTTTATGCAACTTCACATAGACACATTAGATCCATATGGGTTAGATCATATGTAATGATGAGAAAAATTTAGAGAGATATTGGACATGAACTAAAACATTCTCTATCTAGAGAAAGTAAGTTAACCTCATGTTAATGTAAGATAGCTATACATTAACACAACTTGGACAACATAATAGAAATAATTGAACAATGAAATAAGTAGAAAAATGAAAGTAAGAGATCAAGATATTACTATACAAGATGAGAATAACACCTTAAATATAACCCCAAAGTCTTTTTCTTATTAACTGGAAGCAATTGTGTACAATCCAACAGAGTCTCCTTAGCTCGTTTCAAGATTACAAAGTAAGGGCCCAAAGCTCATAAAAATAAGAGTGTGGGAGCTAATCCCAAGGTAAATGGAGAGAATCCCAAGGCAACTAGGTGACAATCCCAATGCCAAACCATGCAAATCGAATCCCAAAGTGGGAAGTCGAATTTTCCCAATGAAGAGTATGCATTCCTTGAAGAGGCTCACGTTGAAGAGGATTGTGGACATGTGGGAGAGTAAAGTGGAGTGGTAGGAGACCACTCTCCACCTCACTCAAGTGAACTCTATCGAAAATTCAACCAAACTCAAGACTTGTGCTTGAAACTCGAGCTAGCTAACACAAATTGTGGTATATGTCACTGGAACTCGTGGTCAACTCCTTGAGAAGTTCGATTTGCTTGATTTGTGGGTTATGTGGAGTCCACATCACTTGGTAACTCAACTTTGAACTTTAGATGAATTTCCACATTTCATTTTTGCATGTGTGCATATTTATTTTTCTCCATTTATTTAATTGTCAGGCTAAGTTATTGCCACATTTTCCACTAAACTTAGGAAAAGTGGGTTTTGAGGGTCTAGAACTCATTTTTTACCCTTCAAAGTGTGACTTAGTAGAAATTTGAGGGTGAGAGGTTTAATTTTGAGCACACATACCCCATACAACTTCTCTATGCATCACTTATTATATTTTCTAATCAAATTTATTAAAATTTCTGTCCAGCGACAAATTTAAAAAATTTAAAATTGATCCCTAGGCCTAATCAAATTCCGCAAAATTTTACGAGTGACCTAGTATGGTAATATACAATGACTCTATACACTAGGACTCACCCAAGGCTTTTCCATCAAACCGCAATCTGACTTTGGCGTTATGCTTGGAGGAAAAAGCTCAATTGATTATTAAGTGCTCGAAAGTACCTAATAATTAACCAAGTGAAAAAAATCCCCCAGTAAACTCACTTGATGACAATGTCCCAAGTTATCTAGGCTTGTTACATGACTCAATTCATCAAGGAGCATCAGTTTACAACATCCCCATAGGGCTTGCAAAATCAAGTACATATAGAAGAAGATGAGAAGAAAAAGATAGAGTTAAAAAAATCTTTTGGTACATGAAGCCTCTGACATATCCTCGGGCATGGAGTCTTCAAGTAATCTTCAAGGGTCAACATTTGGCTCTACATGGGGATGCGTTCTAGATAGGAAGTGATAGCATGCAAGACCTGGAATATGCATCCACAAACAAAAGAATATATCAACAACATCCGTCCAAAATATTATCATATAAAATCAAATGCTAAAAACTACTTAATAGCATAAAATGGAAATTTATTCAAGAAATGAAACTACTTAACAATAGCAAAATGACAAAGAATAAAGTTAGAAATACAATACAAAGATGCCCCATGGTATTAGATATTTTCTTTGTAAAACATTTTGAGCATTTGGTCGTTGACAAGTAGCTCAAGTGTTTCTCCATCCAAGGTGCTCAGATGGTAGGAATTTTGTCCATCTGCTTCTCTGATGATATATGGCCTAAGCCATAAACTATCAAACTTACCATGATTGCCCGACTTTTCATTCCTGCGGTCCCACAATAAAACCATATCACCGTTAGAAAAACTCCTATTTCTAGATGATTTGTCAAAACTTATTTTAACCTTCGATTGATTTTTGCAACTATGTTCAAAGGTTTTCCTTTTGGTTTCATCTAATTCTACAATTTGGTTAATTCTATTCTGCACAACATCTTTCTCAGATGTAAAACTTTGTAGAAGTTGGTAAGCTAGGAGCCTTAAGTGCACAAGAAGGGTGACATCCAAGCCATAAACTAACTCAAAGGCACTTCTACAAGTTGAACTCTTCTTTGTGATCCTATCAGCCCACAACACATACTTAATCTTGCTATCCCAAGCCCTTTTGTTATCCCCTACTATCTTCTTGATGATGGTGATCAAATTTTTATTGCTAGATTAAGCTAGACCATTACCCTGAGGATAGTAGTTTGATGAGTGGGATAAGATAATACCATACCTAAAGCAAAAAGATGAGAATTTGGAAGTGTTGAAGCAAGTGTAACTAGGTTCGGTCTTCATAATGACACAAGCCAATACAAATGATGTAAATTGTATCTAGCAAAGTATTTTGTAAATTTGAATCATGGGTTTCATGATAAAAAATGTATTTGTCTTTGCAACTCTCATTATGAGCTCTAGGTACTAGGTTGTGTCATTAATGTTTACACTTGAAATGTACAAGTATGACTCCAAGATCAAGGGAAGAATCATGTGTCAAAAACTCCCTCAAAGACAAGATCAAAAGAGATACTAAATGATCCCTCCAAACGAATGCAATAGAAGCAATATATTTTTTGGCATAAAAATATATTTATAAAGGAATAATCAAGTCAACTTGAAGTCGGCTAAGAGTTAGTTCATGTTGGCCTGAAAAGAAGGCCTAAAACACTATAAATAGTCCTCTCCTCATGCATTCAAATCATCAATGATTTGGGTCCTATTCTATGCAAAGGAAAAGCCACAGAAGTTTGCCTCACGTGCGAAGGTTGGGCTTCACTCAATCAACCTTCAACATCAAGGAGACATCTCGTTTAGTTTGGAGACAGATCTGTGCAAGGAAGTCTGGCTAGTAGAGTGAAGGGTTAGTAGGGATAAAAGAGCCCAAACCCTCCACACGTACGGAGAATCTGATTCTTGTTAGGATTGTGATATAGTCCTAGAATATCTCTGTAATGAGAGTTGATTCCAGATCCAAAAAGGCTCGGATATTGGGCTAGTAAGGAGCCACTGTCATAGCGAAGCAAGAGAAGGATTATAAGAGCAAATTGTTCACTTACACGTGGAGAACCTACAGTAGCTTCAGGACTGCAGTAAGGGTTTCTAGACAGTCAATTGAAGGGATCAGATCACCCTTGTTGAATGCATGTATTGAAGTGATCTTCTCAGCCAGTGAACTAGCTTAAGCAAGAAAAGTTTGGAGGAAGGAGAGGAAGGGAGAAGGAAGCAAAATCCTTCATGGTTGGTAGCAGTTTAGATCCATGTTGCAGCAGTAAGAAGAGATTCCAACCTTGATCTTGGAGTCACTTGAGTTCAAGGATCTTTGTATTGATCTTGGAAATTTTGTCAAGAGAAGAAACTATAAGAAGAATTACCATGGGTTTCCCTCTCAGGTTTTGAGAAGTTTTGCCTTGGTTGCTGCCTATATCTTGTGTCGCTGTTCTTTTATTTATTATGCATGGTAGCTGGTTGATGAAGTTAATAATCTCTAACATAGAAAAGATCTTGTTTGTATTGTCTAAAGAATGAAATTACTTCACAAGCAGTTTTTTTTCACGAGGAGAAAAAGCGTAATTTTCATTGATTTCAAAAAATTACATGTTGTATATGTAGAATAGTGGGCAAAGCCACTTACAGATCAATACTCCAAATGGAGTATTCGTGAAAAAGCTCGAAGTACAGTTTTCAGGGCAAAAGACAAAAAAATGGGTATGAAAACTCCAACAATCCTGTAGAAACAGGTGCCCAGAAACCCCAAAGGGGAAAAACACTGAGCCTCGGAGCAGTCCTGTAGAGGGTAACAGAGAAACCCCATACCCATTACAAAACACATCAAATAAATAACAATGGTGCAGCCCCAAGAGATAGATGGCAGAACCAACTGGACCACGAACAGCTCGGACTCGACACCGAACTACCACAAGCGAAACACTCCTGAGAAAAGAATCCGTGACAGATAAGCTCAAATCCTAATGGCCCAGACAATAAAGAGAGGCAAAAAATGGGGAAAAAGTTTCCTGGGTAGCCACTCCTCCCCCGCCCCCTCAAACTCTCCTCTTGTATCAGACGAATCAGAAAAATAAACAAGTTGCCATCTATCTTCCACAACAGCCTTCAGAAGCCCTAGCACACCCAGCAAAGTTGCAGTGGAACGAAACAAAAACAATGTCGGCCAGTTCCTCCACGCCCATGTTCCCTCAACACTCTAAATCTCATCAAAAGAGAGGCCAATGCACTGCCAACTTGCATCGTCTGCAACAATGAAAACCATCGGATCCCGACCATGATGTAGAGGCGAAACCAGGAGCATATGCAAAGGCGAAACCTGGGGCAGAGGCGACTAGGGTTCAGCCTCCTCGCTCCCGCATAATGGAAGATCCTTGTTACCAGAAGCAAATTTTTTTTGCCGCACAGGAGTAGGGTTTTTTCCAGGTTTGCTTTCAAATGAACTTTATAACCCACTTTATCAATACAGAGAAATCATTAATTAATCAAGCCCTTAGATTTCTCAACAAGAAGAGCTAAAAGCTTTGACATTGTCAGTGGTGATCTTGGCTAGGACAACAAAATGAGTGATAATTTTGTCTTCAAGAAAATCCATCACTACTTTGTCAGTGGCGTGTTTGTAGGGATGACTTCTAACCATTTGGTAAAATAATCGTTGATGGTCATAATCCATGAGTAGGCATTACTTGAATTTTCATTGAACTTCCCAATAAAATCAAGCCCCCAATGTTGAAAGAGAGCCTCTGTTGAAGAATCTAGGGCAAATTATTAATGATTCTTCCATCATTGGCAAGTGCTTGTGATGTCTTTTATTTTCTTGAGTTACCTTCTTATGTTTGCTTGTTCTTTAATCATCAAATAGTTATCAATACAAGAAACACAATAAAGTACATGTACACAAAATGTTGGCTCCAAGCCAGGGCAAAACCTCTCCTCTTGAGAGTAAAACCCTTGAATCTCTTCTTACAGATATTTAGATGATGAATACCAAGACTCTTAACGAAATTGACACTTGATTACCTCCAAGATATTTGTCACTATCCTCTGCATTATTTAGCCTGCACTCCACAGTCATATCACTGTCCTCCTTTAGTTCTCGGTCTTCTTGTTTATTCACTGCCACAGATCTTTGCTCGGAAGTAGGTTGCTTTATTTATGTTACTATCTTTGATACAATTCTTCATGCTCTTCGTTTAAGATAATAATGAGACAACCCACCATCAAGGGCTATACCGAACATCGTCACTCTATATATATATATATATTCAGTACTTCAATAGTAATCCCAAAATTCCAAGAGTTATCACTGTATAGATATAGACTCCTGAGATAGACTTCCGAGAGCTTGATATTATCCTTGATCACTTCACCGAGATATCGATTTGTATGTGTACAATCTTCATTGATTGTAATGAATGATCCGAAGACTTCTTACTTTTTTACCTTATGTTAGCTCCTTTATATATGAGTCAACAATCATGTATCAAGCCGACTAGAGAGCCTTAGTGCTGGGCCGACATATCAATGAGTTGAGCTATGTATTTGTAAAGCATAGTGACAATTATCTTTGAGCTCAGCCTTTGTTCTTATGAATTTCATAACACTTATGATGAAACATAGAAAATCCTACAGACATCAAGATGTCTTTCACCTATGGTAAACATATCTTGTTCATGAAACCCTTGATACAAGGAATAACAATTTTTCTTCATAATATTATGGATACAATTCATAATGAAAACCGAACCTAGTTACCTTTCCTTCAACACTCCCTCTTAACTAGGGAGGTATTCATTAAATGGTACATTGCTATTCAACACTAAAGAGATCTCATAAGAAGAGTCAGACTAGTAATCCATCTGCATAACATCATTATAACCAACATTGTCATATAGCAAGGCCTTGACTAACAACTCTATCTCTCAATAGATCAGAGCACAATGTTGGCGAGACCAATGACTTATAGACACCTTAGTCATTGTCTCTCAAGGTACATACCCACTCGGGTGTTCATTGATAATGACCTTCTAGGACTATTCTTATCTTGGGTTCCCAGCCCTCAAAGAATATCAGTCCTCTTCCCTAGTCTTATCTTGGATGCCCTGCACATCCTCAAAGAGTATTGGATGCCAGATGATTACCCAATCCTCCCATTCTTTCTTCTCAAGTGAAGACAAGAATGTTGTGTTTATCATGTGTCTACATTTCCATTCATAGCCTTCATCTAGACTTATGGTTGTTAGTCTTGGTCTAGTGCATGACACATAAAGTGGAGAAAACACAGTTGTCACTCCTTTGTAATTAGGGGTGATCTAATTCAAACTCCCTCTTGATCAGGGACTTGTCAAAGCTCCCTATTAGCTAGGGACTCTTTTATACATCAACAACTTCTTCTTTGTGGGTTATTCAACTGCTTCATCAACTTCTCTCCTTGATGTCTTGAAATTTAATTGAGCTTCTTCCTTGTAGGGCAACAACCATCAAACACTTTCCTTCTTATTCCGTCATGTCATTCCTTTCTTCATGTAAAGTGGCCTTCTTTGCATACATTTGGAAGTTTCTTCATATGGCTACTTCTTTTCTCTCCATGCTTTTTTCAGGAGTTTCCATCTATCGCATGAATGTTGGTTGTACTTGTTCTTACAAGTCTTGTTCTAGTAGCCCTACATGAACTCATCCAGATATTACCCAAGAAATCAAAACATCATATTAAATCAAATCATACCTTATGATATGACTCTTCGTCATGACATCTTCCTGTAGGTATCAGCATCTTGCATACATGTTGACACACCTCCCAAAGATATCCATTGTCAAGGGTCTTCATTATGAGAGTCTTCATAGCTCTCCGGGAGATTTCCTAGTCAAGTCTTCTTGGTCTTTTGGATGTTGATCGCCTTCATTAGGGTTGCATATTGATCTCTTCCTTCCTCACACATTCCATTCCCAGGATCTTTCAATCAGATTTTCTTAATTGTAGTCAACCACCTCATACTTCATATGAGGACATATTATGTTGATTTCATCTAGTGTGACTTATGCCTTTCTGCATCTTTTCAGGGGAGGAGATCCTTTTCTCTTGATCATGCTTCTTTAGATAGAAGTGATGATCTATATTACCTGCAACCATATGACATGACATTATAAAATTGAATACACACATACATACCTCATTTTACTTTTAGGTCGTCTAGGCTTCTTCCAGCAGCTTCCTTGATTGAAAAGATCTTCAATCCCTTGATCTGCTTCATGTCATCACATCATTATTCATGAACTCTATAGGTTGGAGTTTCTATTGAAACACTTGCTTCATCCCTGGATCAGTGAATCTTCTAGTGAAGATACCATCAGAGAATCTTGAGGATCTTAAAGATCCCTCTCCAACAGATGTTTCCCTTTTGTTGCATGATGAACATTCTTCAAGTGTTTGAGTATTGCAAAGTTGCTGCTTACAACTTGCCTTCTTTCATAGAAACCCTAAGTTGTTGACAGAGGCATCTTACTTATCCTTGTGATCATAGTCACCCTCGTGATGATGTCACGAGATCTTGTTTCTAATACTCCCATAATGTTACACCACATCCTATAACACATTGTAGTCTTATTCTATGCAGGATCTAGGAGCCTAGAAAGAGACTTATAGAGAGAGGCTAACTTAAAGAATTCTTCTCCCTCTTATTATAGAATCCATTCAGCGCCTTCCATCCTAACTAGTAGCGTGAACTTTCCTTTTCTCCTCTATTTGATATTGTCCTTTAAGGATCATCTTTTTTTCTTCCAACTTTTTTAAGTCTCCAATATTATCTATGTGAGAGAACTTTAAAAGTTTCTGCTCATGAATTCAAAGGAGACCTATTTCAATGACTTCACCTATCTATAAGGACTGAGAATATCCTCCTATGCAAGTACCAACATATCGATTTGTAAACGAAGTGATTTATATCAAAGATAGATCATAACCATGAAAGATACTTACTTGGCACATGAAGAGGAGATCCTTACCTTGATGCTTCTTTGAATGAGATTCTTTGCTAAAGCATTATTGAAAACCTCAAGACTCCTTGCACTGTCTAGCACCAAGCATGACAAAGACTACTCCAACATATATGTTATTATGATGTTCGAAATTGCTTCATCATCTTAACTTCTAAGGCACTTTGACTCCTTATTAGGTCTTTATGGTTATTGATATATGGCACTATATTGCTGACACATAAATAGACAGTGGAGTATTATCAGCAATGTGTAGATATTGATCATCTCTTTATGACACCTAGCATTGCTGTCCCATGTTAAGTTATGGTATGTTCTATGCTTAGAGTAGTTTACTTCTTTTTATTATTATTATCCATAGATTAGCAATCCCCTGTACAGTAAGCAAAGTGCAGATAGAACATTAAACAATCGATAGAAAACAAGCCAAGACAAGAGACTCAAGATGTGGCGGCTAGCCAGGGACAAACCCCAATATGGGGAAACCCTTTGATCACATCTTCCTTTATCTTCAATAATTTAGCAGAGAGAAATAGTACATAAATCTGATTTACATCAGCGGCAGCAAACCCTAGATCAGTGGCATCAGTGGCATCAGTCAATATCTGTTAGATCATCTAGATCAGCGACATCAGTCAATATCTGTCAGACCATCTAGATCAACGACATCAGTGGCATCAGTCAATATCTGTTAGACCATCTAGATCATCAGCATCAGTGGCATCAGTCAATATCTGTTAGATCATCGGCAGCACCGGCATCACCATCATCGGCATCAACATCATCAGCATCACCGGCATCAGCATCATTGGCATCACCTACATCAGTCAATATCTGTTAGATCATCGACATCACCGACATCACCATCATCGGCATCATCGGCATCAACATCATCAACATCACCGGTATCATCGGCATTAGCATCATCGGCATCATTGGCATCACCGGCATCAGCATCACCGGCATCACCGGTATCATCGGCATTAGCATCATCGGCAAAGTAGGGCAGACAATATCTAGCAGACCGACCGTCGGATCGGCTTGATTGCTTCACCAAAAAATGTGGCCTTCTGAGGAGAGTCAGATCCACCTACAACACAGTCTAGAGAGGGAGAAAGATGGTCAACGCTAGTCAAACTTCCGATCTGCAGTTGCAGCCCTAAATCTGCGTCCTTCCTTCCACACATGTGAGAGAAGAGTCTCTTTCTGTGCAGTAGGAGAAGAGCCTCTTTTCTGCACAGGAGAGAGAGAGAGATGTGATGAGAGAGTGTGTCCAAATGAGGAAAAGACCTCTTGTATTTATACACAACTGTTGATGATTGAATAGATGCGACTGTTGGGCTTTTGAACCTACATGAGTTGTTGGTAGGCTTGATAATTATTCCATAATCAAAATAAACTCATATCTCCATAAATACTTATCGGAATCGGATGATCTTTAGATCAATCCTACGCCTCTCAACGAGCGGAATCTAATAAAAATATTATCAGCCATGAATAAGATGACCCATATGGAGTTTGGCCCTAGTTGCCAATTTTAACAGTCCAAAATAGAAGAGCTAACACTTCTTTAGCTCAAGTAGATTTATCCTAGTTTTGCTTAGCAACGTTATCTCCAAAATGTGACTTTATCGAGGTAGTATGCAATACTCAACATACTGTGATGTCTCTCTTTATGGCACTTAGCATTTCTTGCCTAGATTAGAGGAGCTAACACTTCTTTAGCTCAAGTAGATTTATCCTAGTTTTGCTTAGCAACATTATCTCCAAAATGTGACTTTATTGAGGTAGTATGCAATACTCAACATACTATGGTGTCACTAGGACTGTTGCAAAACCAAGATGTATTATAAGTATGAGAAACTGAACTGTGTGAGATATTTGTCTTTTGTGATCTTGACACCACGAAGTGAGATTATAGTGCCATCGATTTGAATTCTTCTTGAGGAGATCCGAGACTATTATTGTTCTTGTAGTTGTGGCATCCTTAAGTCATGAAGTAGTATAGAATATCACTGTGAGCATAAGACATAAAGCATCCCTATGTAATGAGATCATGTAGCATTATAGTGAAGTATCATTTGTTGTTACATTAAGTCATTCATCATTGCAAGCACCGAGACTGTGAAGCATCTTATGACACTGTATGGAGACAATGATGTCTTTGTGTAGAGAGGCATTGAATAGAGAGACTGTATATTCTCCTTCTTCACTGAGACAAAGTATCTATCACGATTGTATGTCGGGATACAAGCCTTCACTATGTTAACCGAGACTTATATAGGAGTTTTCGTTACTTGCATTCTTGTGATGACAAGATCTTGCTGTTTGAAGATTGCTTGTAGTAGACCTTCAGTTTTTGACAGAAGTCTTTCAACATGCTTTTGATGCCCTGCCTGACACTTGATCCTTGAATGTTTCTTTTCTGCCATTCCTTAGACTATAACCATAGCTTTGATTCCATGTTGAAGAATCTAGGGAAAATTATTAATGATTCTTCCACCATTGACAATTGCTGGTGATGTCTTTTATTTTCTTGAGTTATCTTCTTTATGTTTGCTTGTTCTTTAATCATCAAACAATTATCAATAAAAGAAACACAATAAAGTACATGTACACAAAATGTTGGCTCCAAGCCAGGGCAAAACCTCTCCTCTTGAGAGTAAAACCCTTGAATCTCTTCTTATAGATATTTAGATGATGAATACCAAGACCCTTAACAAAATTGACACTAGATTACCTCCAAGATATTTGTCACTATCATCTGCACTATTTAGCCTGCACTCCACAGTCATATCACTGTCCTCCTTTAGTTCTCGGTCTTCTTGTTTATTTGCTGCCACAGATCTTCCCTCGGAAGTGGGTTGCTTTGGTTACGTTACTGTCTTTGAGACAGTTCCTCATGCTCTTCGTTTAAGATAATGAGACAGCCCACCACCGAGGGCTATACCGAACATCGTCACGGTATATATATATATATTCAATTCTTCAATAGTAATGCCAGAATTCCGAGGGTTATCACTATATAGATATAGATTTAGTACTTCAATAGTAATGCCAAGATTCCGAGAGTTATCACTGTATAGATATAGACTTCCGAGAGGTTGATATTATCCTTGATCACTTCACAGAGATATCACTGTGTATGCGTACAATCTTCATTGATTGTAATGAATGATCCAAAGACTTCTTACTTTTTGACCTCACGTTAGGTCCTTTATATACGAGTCAACGATCATGTATCAAGCCGACAGGAGAGCCTTAGTGTTGGGCCGACATATCAATGAGTTGAACTAGGTATTTGTAAAGCGGTTTTGCATAGTGACAATTATCTTGGAGCTTAGCCCTTGTTCTTATGAATTTCATAACACTTATGATGAAACATAGAAAATCCTACAGATATCAAGAAGATGTCTTTGACCTATGGTAAACATATCTTGTTCATGAAACCCATGATACAAGGAATAACAATTTTTCTTCATAAAATTATGGATACAATTCATAATGAAAACTGAACCTAGTTACCTTTCCTTTAACAAACTCCATCACTGCTAGTTGTAGGGGCAAAGAAGCTAAGTTTTGCTTCCCAGTGAATAGCTGACATGCTTGACACCCTCTCACATACTTGTGCACAATAGAAAAGATGCAAGGCCAGTAATAACCAACTCTCAGGGTTTTATGGGTGGTAGTTTTTGCAGCGTAATGCTCTCCACAAAATCCTGAGTGAAACTTAGTAAGAAGCTTTTTGGACTCAACTTCGTCAACGCATCTAAGTATCACCCCTTCTGGATTTCTCCAACCCAAATCATCCTTCATAATGCAATACTTAGTTGCTTTCAGTCTCAATGCTCTTCTTTTATGGCCAACTAAATGGCTAGGACGTGACAAATTTTGCAAATAGTAAATAATGTCACTATACCATTCTAGTTGACTTAACTTTTGAAGTTCTGATGAAGTTGAGTTCAAATCATTTTGACAAATCAATCCTAACACCCTCTCATTCCCCTCAATCAAGATTTGGGCCAACCCTTGGCCCTTCAGCAACTTGGCAGGTCTAATGTCTAAATCATATTCTTGAATATTAGAGACCCACCTAGCCCTCGTTCCTAAGCAATCAATTTGGGTTAAAATATCTTTTACAACAAAGTGGGGGACAAAAGCAATCACTCTATAATACCCCACATATGTTCTGAATTGCTTAAGGGACTTGACTAAGGCATACAGATGCAAAAGAGAAAATAAAAAACTTCTTAGAATAATCAGGGCTAACAAGAACATGTTCTTTAGCAATGGAATCCTTAATTTCCTGAAAAGCCTTTCTACCCTCATTTCCCCAAACAAACTTAGCATCCTTCTTTAAGAGGGATTGGATAGGTTTAGCTATTTCAACATAATTTGGAATGGACCTTCTAAGAAAGTTGATCTTTCCTAGAAAGGATTGAAGGCTCTTAATGTTGTGAGGAAAATGGATCTTTTGAATTGTATCAACTCTCTCAGGGTCAGTCTTGATCCCATGCTTGGAGATGATGTGACCAAGCAACTTCCCTTTAATCACTCCAAAAATAGGCTTAGCAGGATTTAGGGAGATTCCATATTCTCAACGCCTATTAAAAATTTGCCTTAGATGACCCACATGAGAAACTCCATCTTTAGAAAAAACCATTAGGTCATTTTGATAAATCTTAATAAATTTCCCAATTAGGCCCTTGAAAGCATAGTCCATAGCCCTTTGAAAAGTTGCTCCAACATTAGTTAGCCCAAAAGGCATCCTTAAATATTCAAAAGTACCCCATGGTGTGGTGAATGTAGTTTTATGTCTATCCTCCTTCTTCACCATAACTTGGTTGTATAATGAAAATCCATCCAACATGGACATCATTACCGATCCTATTACCCTTTGCAATAAATTTTCCATGTTAGGCAAAGGGTAATTGTCTTTTTCACAGGCTAAATTGAGATTTTGAAAGTCTACAAATAGCCTGATTGATCCATTCTTCTTTCTCACAATAGCCAAATTTGAGCACCATGTGGAATGCCTAGTGTGAGCTATGATTTCAGCTTCAAGCATCTTTTGCAACTCCTTTTGCGCCAAGGGGGCTAACTTAGGATTTATTTGCCTAATTTTTTGCTTAAAAGGCTTGGCTTTAAGTAAATGTACTAATTTTTTCCCTTTCTTCCTCAGTGGTATCCTTTCCTATCTTAATAATCTTTGAGTCTTGAGGGGTACCAATGTTTACTTCAATGAATTCCCCTCTGTCAATTTTCTTTTCCTCTTTCCTCTTCATAGCATCATGCCTATCAAACATTTGCTCCATGGCTACATGATCCCTAGGAGTGGGATTTGATACTTATTTGCACTCTATAGTTACAACCTTCCTCTTTGTAGCCAACCTTGAAATCCGAGAATTCCTCCATATTATTCAAAAACCGAATTACTTGGCTTTCATCATTAAATATTTGCCAATGCTCAATACTGTCAGGAACTGATGGTCTAAAAATTACTTCCATCTTCACCTTATCATCCATCAAGTTCTGCACAAGCTGTAAAGTAGATGCAACGACTGCCAGCTCATCAACTTGTTTATTTTCTTCCCTTGGAATTGCTTGAAGATCCAATGCATCAAAATACTCCATATTGTCCTAAACAACATTGTAATACTTCTTTAATCTATCATACTTACAAGCAAATTGATTCTTTACTTGAAGAATGATTAAATCAGAGCCCCCCTTGATACTAAGCAATTTAATTTTCAAGTCCTTTGCCAATTCGAGACCTAAGAACAAGGTTTCATATTCTGCTACATTGTTAGTTGCATCAAATTCCAATTTATAAGCAAAGTTGAATATATGACCAAGGGGTGAGGTAAGGACAATTCCCGCACCCTTACCAAATTTTGAATGGGCACCATCAAAATTCATGTGCCAAATCGAATCCTTCTTATTCTCCACTTCCTTCTCCAAAGGAGCAATAGAGTTAACCAAGATATCATAATTTCCCAAATCATCAAATTCATACATAATTTCATTATAATGCTTCTTAGGATTCTCAGCATGATACTTTCTCTCCAACTCCCTAGCCAATCTAACCATGATGCCTTCACTATTAGGGATGGTAGCATAACTTAGATCCATTTGCAAACTACCCCCTATATCAACTCCCCACTTTCTAGACAAAAACATACCCCAAGCATCAGGCACATCAATCACCACAATATCCATGGTGATCATAATATCAGGTTGCACTGCCAAGTGGACTTGAAGATCCTTTATCAAACCAAAAACTTAAATAATCTTAGAATCCATGGCACAAATGTTGTGGAAGGTCTAGAAATCCTCAAGTTTAATTGATGCATAATCTTCTTGGTCATGGCAAAGATGATGCCTTAGAATCAAAAATACAATTATGCAAAAGTAAGCCATTGACCAACAATGTAATAAAGAAAGGTTAATGGTCCTTGTTACCTCTACACATATCACTACATTGAAAAATAATGGTGGCATCTTCAAATCCATCCTTAGAAAAGTTTGACATTTCCTTCCCATGAGGTGCATCCATGGCTTTCAACAACTTAGACTTTTGGGAGGGAATCTTTAGGATTTTAGTCATAGGTACTAAAATCTTCGCATTATTTATCCAACCTCCCAAGTCTATATTTAACCCAGATGTAGGTGGAGTGAAAGTCTTAGGGGCATTTTGATTTTTCTCTTGTTCCTTGCCCTTTCTTTGGCAAGTCAAACCTCTATCTTTGGCTATCTCTAAGATCTGATTTGATGAAGGAAACTCTCCATATAATTCCGTGATCCTATCCATTTCACCAAAGTTATTCACACTATTGGAAGATGAAGACTTCCTATTTACCTTTTGGCTACTCTCCACAACTTCCATCCAATTCTCCATGGACAAATGATGCTCCTTGCCAACCAAATTTATTTGCTCACTTGTCCCAACCATTCCTCCTATAATCCTTCTCACATAAGGACAAGAAGCTTCATCATGCATCTCTTCACAAGGTCTACAATAAGGAATTGAATCATCGACTAAGTTAGTAGACTCAAGTGGATTTGGTGGCCTATGTTCATTGGGAGGTCCTCTCTTTTTCCATTTCTCATTTTCTCTATTTTGAAATCTCCCAGCTTGATTCATTTCCATGGCCACCAACCTATTTTGGATCGCATTCATTTGATTAGTGTGATTACTTTCCATGGTTTTGATGAGTTGGGTTAACTCTTTTATAGGATCATGGGCACTTTCTTCCTTGGTCTTCCCTTTAGAGTCATGAGACTTCGATGACCCTCTACTAAAACCAGGAATTTCTGATTTCCCTGATTCATTTCTAGGCTTCTCCATGTCAAAGTCTTTAGTTTGAGCTGCATTTAGATTTCCAAAATTCTTTTTCTTAACTCATAGGATGCATCAACACCAAAAGCATCCAAATAAGAGGACAATAAGAAATTTTCAGGAGGCTTACTTTTTACCAAGTCATTAAATCTCTTGTTAAACTCCTCTACAGTTTCATTCTCCTTCTTCTTGATATGGCTAATGACCTTGAACAAGTGTCTATCTTCTTTCTTCTCTCCATACTTATCCATGAAGGCACTAATGATAACTTATAATGAGTTGTAAGAATTAGGAGGATGCTTGGTGAAGCAATCAAGAGCATCCTCTTCTAAGGAGAGGACAAAGAGTCTCATCTTTACATCTTCATGGTTAGTAGTGTTACACCGCTTAGTAATGCAAGCATTGAAGTTCTTAACATGTGATGCAACACTAATGGCATTGTTACCTTGAAAAGAAGGCAACTTCTCAATAGCCTTGTAAGGGATATTGTGTGGATAGCCATTAATGTTAGTAAAGTTACAAGGACCAAAAAGATCAGTCATGATGTCTTGTTGTACTTGTCCTTGAAAAAACAAATGGATGTCAGAAATAACCTCTTACCCGAGATTAGCAAGTAGTCTACTATGAAAATCTTATTTAACCTCACTCCAAAAACCCTTCCAGGCTCAAGAATAGGGCTAAGTAGACCACTTTGATTCCTCCTAGTAGAAACTCCTACAAAATTTGAACCAAGTGGAGTCGCCACTTGAGCAAGAATCTAACTCTAAAAATCCAATATGCAAAAACCAAAAGTTAGTTGATTTCCAGGGACAAGAGGACTTGTCCCCAGCCACGGCGCCAAAAAATGTTGTCGCCTTACTTGCACACCTAGGATAGTGTGAAAAAAACCCTCAACCCCACAAGCTGTGACTTGGTGACAAACTAAGAAAATGGGTTGTCACCTATTCACAACTTTGCATTAAAGCTCTGTCCTAGTTAAAGCTAAGGGGGGTGGTCACATAGAAGTTTGATTAAAGAAAATGTGAGTTTCTAGGAGATTAAGGTTAGAATAAAGTTTATCAAGGGTAGATTGATTCCAAGATATGAACAAGCAAGTGAATATATATGAGCAATATCCAATAATTCATTCCAAAGATAAATAACATAGATCGGTGCTTAAACAAATGATTTGCTAATATTAGAATATATCTCTATTTAGTAATGCTCAGTCTTTTAGCTGTTTCTATTTTTATTCTTTTAGCAGTTTCTTAGATGAAACTGTTTGTTCTATATTCTACATAGAAACCTGATGTTTCTATTATTGTAAATATCTTTGTATTATCATTGAGCTGTTAGCTCTAGGTTAATGTATTCATTTCAATATTCTTTTACATGCGTGTTTCGCACTGTTTTATGGTATCAGAGCACAGGTGTCTTTCGAAATAATTTTTCACTGTTTGAAAAATTTTGTTTCATTTCGAAATTGCTCTTTAGGGATCTGGATTTTTTTTATCGTGGCCACATTCGAAATTTTTTTCTCTCCAAGGGTTAGCGTCTCCATTTACCAAGAACGCTTGTTCATGGTCTGAGATCTGAAAGCTATTGTGAATCCGGGGGCAGCAGTCTTCTTCTGTCACGATATCTGGTGCATAAAGCTGGAAGCGGTAGCAGAAATCAAAGATAATACGTTTTTTTTATTGAATATTTTCGCTCACGTGTTTCCAGCGGCTTTGGGTATCCACGCCAACATTTAGATCCTCCAGATATTCATTTGAAACCAGTGAAAACCCCGTGGATCTATATCTGAAATCCGTGGTTCATTATTTCACGCGTTATACTTCTGAGAAGTGACGTGAATACACATCTGAAGTCTGTGGATATATATTTTGCCGTGAAGATATATTTTCGACCCGTTTTTTGAAACCCGTATTTGAAACCCGTGGCGTTTGACACCCGTATACACAGTTATTATATACAGTCCATAATACGGGTTTATACAGTCCAGAATACGGGTATATTCAGACATAATACTGGTTCATATATGCAGTTGAAACCAATCTATCAGTTGAAACCCGTAGATATATTCACCTATGGATCTCTAGCTGAGCCGTATATAGCTGAGACGTATATATATCTGAGTTGTTTAAACAGCTGAGACGTGACGTGAAGTATATCGCTGAGTCTGTTTAGATATTCATATTACCAATCAGTGGTGTTTGCCGGAACATATAAACGTAGCTGAGAAGTGACGTGAAGCTTCGATAGCTCACGTGGTCCAATTTCAAACATATACACCTGTAGCTGAGACGTGACCTGGAGCTGAGACGAGAAGTAACGTGAAGCTTGGATAGCTCACGTGGGACAGTGTTTAGATCTGCATATTTGCTGTATTTGTGGTTCACGGGTTTTCCAGATTCACGGCTACAGTGACGGCAAACACATAAAGGTATTTTCAGATCCACGTATTTTCCAGTTTATAGTGACAGGTTTGATCAGAATTTGGATTAAAAAAAAAAAAAAAAAAAAAAAAAATATTGTGATTATATTTGAAACGGTGGGACCAGAAATAGCATCACAGTTATTTTTTTTGAAGTGGGATCAGAACAGCATCGCAGTTTATCATCAGTACAAGTGATCAAACCAGCCTCACAGTTATCCTTTGGTCTAGTTTTTTTATCTGGTGCACTGATACAGATCTGAGAAATTTTTTTTGTATGCAAGTCTATTGTTTTTCAAAACAGAATTTGTTAAGATTTGCTACAGTCATCTTGAAAGAAGATTTTTAAGCAGGCAGCATTGTCGGCTTACTATCAGTGGCTTTTGAAAAATTCAGTAGTTTATTTCGAAACTGCGCTCAGGGAGTGTTCTTGATCAGCTAGCTTCTTTGCATCCTAATCTCTTGAGTTCTTTCATTCCTTTCTAAGGTCGAGCCCTCTGTAAGCCAGGTAGCCTTCACTGAGTCTTAGCCCCGGCTTTGCTCACTGTGATAAAAGCTTACAGTCGTCTATCTCGATACAGAAATGAACCCTTCTCTGTCTTGTGAGATCTCCACAATTTATTGATTCTTCCTATCTAGTGTTTGTTTGTGTAAATCAGTCTTCTTTGGGAATCTTTTCATACTTATATCAGCATCTGTCAATTTCTGTCTGGATCAGCCTGCATCCTCGTTTGAAATCCGTGCAGGATTTTTTGTATTTTTCCATCTCTTGGGAAACGTGCAGATGGCTTCGCTAACCAATCTCATGTTGGAAGGCAATCAGGAATATTCCGAGCAGACAAAATCTGTTTTTTATGCCTTTATGGCTAAAAGGTCGTCAGATCATGTACTGTTTTCTGCTTGGTATATTGACTCTGGTGCATCACGCCATTTCTCTCACAGGCGTGACTGGTTTATTGACTTCTCACCTTTCAGTGATTCCGTGGTATTTGGCGGAGGTGAAAAGTACACAGTAGCTGGCAGAGGTACAGTTCAAATTCAGTCTGGTGGGCGCACACTCATATTTCTGAATGTATACTATGTTCCTGGTATGGAAATTAATCTGCTGTCTGTCAGCCAGATTATGAGGAATTCTCCTCAGCTTGATGTTGTGTTCAGTGCACACAAGTGCTCTATTATTGACAGGGAGACTAGTATAACAGTTGCTGTTGGCCTAGAGGACCATGGTCTATATAGGCTACTTGACACCGGTGACTCTCCCGAAGTGGCTCTAGCAGCACGTGTCTCTCCCATCAGTACTCTTTGGCATCAGCGATATGGGCATCTAAATATGCAGTATCTCTCTCAGCTCTCCCGGGAGGGACTTGTGTCAGGATTACCTGATATTCAGACTCAGCAGTTGGGGGTATGCGGCGCCTGTCAAGCGGGAAAGCAACATCGGTCTTCATTCAAGAATGGAGAATCTTGGCGTGCATCTAAGGTACTCCAGTTACTTCACGCTGATATTTGTGGTCCTATGAATACAGCTTCCATCACTGCTTGCAAATATTTTTTTCTTATTGTCGATGATTTCAGTAGAAAGATGTGGGTGTATTTTCTAAAAAATAAATCTGATGCACTTAGTACCTTTCAGAAGTTTAAAACCTTAGTTGAAAAAGAGTCTGGCTGTAACATCATGACTCTTAGGACCGACAATGGGGGGGAATTTTGTTCTTCAGCTTTTGCCAATTTCTGTGATATTCATGGCATCAAACATCAGTTAACCGCACCCTACACTCCTCAGCAGAACAGTGTTGTCGAGCGCCGCAACCGCACGGTTGTTGAAATGGCTCGTTCCATGTTACAACACAGGAGTGTTCCAAACAGATTCTGGGCTGAAGCAGTATTTACTGCTGTTTACCTTCTTAACAGATCACCCACTCAGGCTGTTACAGGGAAGACTCCTGAAGAGGTTTGGTCTGGCCGTAAGCCTAAGATCAATCATCTCAAAGTATTTGGCTCAGTTGCATATGTTTGGATTCCAGCTGCTAAGCGCTCTAAGTTGGATTCCAAAAGCCAGAAACTCATGATGACAGGTTACAGTGATCATCACAAGGCCTATAGGCTGATAGATATAGCCACTGGTCGACTTAGCTTCAGTCGAGATGTAGTATTTGATGAAGACAGAGGCTTCTTTCAGTCTTCTTCTTCTGAGCAGCGCTCTGAGGATCCGCCTCACAGTGTTCTTCTTCCAATCAGTCCATCTGATGGGAGGGATGATGTAGCATCAGGATTTGATACTACTCTATCTGAGCTTCCTCCAGAAGCTAATCCTCCTCTTGCTGTTCCTATTGCTCTTGAGCCTGCTTCTCTTCCTCCTGATATTGGTTCTTCTTCTCTTCGGCCTAAATGGTGGGCTAAAACCATAGGTGATCTCCGGGATGATGAGCTCCTTGAAGGTAGAACTTCTAGGCATAAGACCAGACAACAGTCTACAGTCAATTTTGCTCTTATGGCTAACCTTCACAGTATTTTTGAGCCTCAAACATATTCAGAGGCTAAGGGTACATCTGAGTGGGAACAGGCTATGGAAGCAGAATTTCAGAGTCTTCAGAAGAATCACACATGGACACTTTCTGATCTTCCTGCAGACAAAAACCCCATAGGCTGCAAATGGGTGTATAAAGTAAAATACAAAGCTGATGGAACCTTAGACAAGTATAAAGCTCGGCTTGTGGCTCGAGGATTTTCACAGAAGGAAGGCATCGACTATGAGGAGACTTTTGCTCCTACAGCCAAGATGAGTACCATAAGGCTTGTTCTTGCCCTAGCAGCTCAGTTCAATTGGAAAGTTCATCAGATGGATGTAAAAAGTGCTTTCCTAAATGGTGATCTCCAAGAAGAAGTCTACATGACGCAGCCTCCAGGATTCAAGGTTGCTGGTCAAGAACAGAAAGTGTGTCGGTTAGTTAAAGCAATCTATGGACTGAAACAAGCTCCTCGGGCTTGGTACATGAAAATTGATCAGTACCTGACAGATCAGGGTTTTCAGCGGAGTCCATCTGATGCAAACTTGTATATCAAGCATACTGGTGATGATATCTTGTTTGTAGTTGTCTATGTGGATGATCTTATCATTACTGGCAGCTCTGCACATTTGATCCATGGGATCAAACAAGATCTATGCAGAACTTTTGAGATGACAGACTTGGGACTTCTTCATTACTGTCTGGGGGTTGAAGTGTGGCAGACTGAAAATCAGATCTTTCTTTCTCAGTCCAAGTATGCCAAAAATCTTGTGGAAAGGTTCAAAATGCAGGATTGCAAACCAGCCACGACTCCTATGGAACCAGGGCTCAAACTTTCAGCACAGTCATCCTCTCCTCTTGTGGATGAAACTTTATTCAGGCAATTAGTGGGCAGTCTCATCTATCTTACTGCTACCAGACCTGACATCAGTTTTGCAGTAAGCTACATTTCTCGCTTTATGTCAGCTCCTAAAGCTGATCATTGGATAGCAGCAAAGCGGGTGCTACGATATGTGCGTGGTACTTCTGATTATGGCCTCTTATATACTCGCAGCTCCAATCCTATTCTCAGTGGCTACACTGACTCTGACTGGGCCGGTTCGGTTGATGACCGTAAATCTACAGCTGGGTATGTGTTTAGTCTAGGATCTGGTGCTGTTACTTGGACTAGTAAGAAGCAACAAGTAGTGGCTCTCTCCTCAACAGAAGCAGAGTATCGGGGAGCAGTTAAGGCAGCCTGTGAGGCAGTTTGGCTTCGTCGTATGCTTGCAGATATGCATGTTCCTCAGACAGGGCCTACTTCTTTGTTTTGTGATAATCAGGGAGTGCTCAAACTTGCCAAGAATCCAGTATTTCATGAACGAACAAAGCATGTGGAAACTCACTGCCACTTCATTCGACAGCTGGTTGAAGACGGCTCAGTTCAGTTGCACTATGTTCCCACAACAGAGCAGCCAGCCAATATTTTCACCAAGCCTCTTGGTCCTGATAAATTTGTAAAATTTCGCGGGTCTATTGGTGTTGTAAATAGATTGAGCATTAAGGGAGGGTATTAGAATATATCTCTATTTAGTAATGCTCAGTCTTTTAGCTGTTTCTATTTTTAATCTTTTAGCAGTTTCTTAGATGAAACTGTTTGTTCTATATTCTACATAGAAACCTGATGTTTCTATTATTGTAAATATCTTTGTATTATCATTGAGCTGTTAGCTCTAGGTTAATGTATTCATTTCAATATTCTTTTACATGCGTGTTTCGCACTGTTTTAGCTAAAAGTATATAAAAGTATTTGCTCAAATCTAAATATGATGACAAGCAATCTTACAAAAGAAAAAATGTTAAAGTAATAAATGAAATATCATGTGCAAGATGGAAATAGTGTAGTTATGAAAAGATGCTCAAGTGAAGACAATATCATCCCATAATTATGAGCTAAACATTAAGTACGTGAGATAGCAACTTAGTAAGTAAAGATTTCATTTAGATAGCAACTTAGTAAGTAAAGATTGCAAATGAAAGATCCACACTACTTGCAAAATAAGGATAATGTTATTTGAAAGATAGAAAATGTTTGCAAATGAGATTTAATAGATCCAAAAAGGTCTTACTTGCAAAATGTAATTAGATGTTCCACTTGCTAAAGGAAGTACTCAATAATAAGAGATAATTACATCAAGAAATAATGAGACCATCTATCATGACAAGTACATGAAACCAATAAAGTTGCAAATAAATTTAAAGTGCTATAAGGTGAGTAAATTAGAATGATATACAACCTATTTAATGTGGAATGCAATTATCTTGGTAAATTTTAAGTTAAATGTCTATTTAGATGTAACATTTCTCTCAACTATTTTGAAACAAATCTCTAGTGTGAGTTGTGGGGGGACATCCAGAAAAAGACAATTGTGACTGTATTAATGATATCTCCCCTGGAATGCTTCTGGCACTACAAACACTATGGCTCTGACGATTACAAGGTCATTGTGTTAACCACAAAAGAGGGTCTATGTTCCTCAAGTTGGGCGAGAGAGAGGGTCTTAGAAAGTCTTTCAACCAAGCTTATGCTTGGAAGTAAATTAATTAAAAATGCAAATTAACACTAAAGATGCCTAAATGAGATGCATGTGAACATTAGTGTTTCCAAAGAAAGTGTAATGAAAGAAAATCTTCAAGTAAACATCACCAATAACTTCCATGGAAATGAAACGTGAAACGATTAGCTTGATGTAAAACCACAAGTTCCAAAATATGTTGCTTGCAATAAAGTAAATTTGCTTCAAATGAAATGGCACAAGAGACATTTCAAGAAATAACCATCAATGACTAAAATTCCATATGAACATGGATTGATACAAGTATTGAAACAATATTCTCATGAACTTGTAAAGTAAGATAGTTTAAATTTGCTCAAAAATGAGATATTTGCTTTGCTCAAATAAGAAAAACTTGCATATATTGTAAATGGATTGCCCAAGTATCAAATAAATGGAAATGACAAACTACAAACTAGGCTTGAGCATGTGCTGAAATAAGAAGATTATGAGTGCTATGTTAATCACACATGAAATGAAATTAGCAAGTGAGATTAGGGAAGAAGATTAGAGCAACTAACTAAGAAACTAGTCAATCCACTCTCAAAGTTTTTCCCTCTAAATGGAGAGAAGGAATACCATGGAAAAGTTACCAAGCTCCCACAAAAGAAATCAACCTTTTATTAGTTTAGTTACAAGAAATGAGAGCCCCTAAAGGCCTTAACTAAGCTCAAGGAAAATCTTTACAATGAAAGCATTAAGCAATAGACTTTCCTTGATGAGTTACTTTGTACAAAAAAGGCCAAAGAAAAGCCTTGAAATCTGAAAATTTGGAGGCTCATTTTACATACAAAAATCAGATTTGAAGAGGATAAATTTGCATAGGGCAAGAGAGGCTAAGCCTCCTTAGAGAACTCATACTAGAGGGAAAGATGCAACCCTCAAAGAGAACTCGGCCTTGCCGAAATAAAGCTTCAAATGCTCACGGGCTCTCTTGAAAACTATTCTTGAAAAGAGTGCCCCAGGTCCTGCAAACAACATGTTAAATGTTTTGAATAATAAATCCTTCAAACTGCCACAAGAACAAATTAGAGGTCTGCAAGAGAAACCAAGTGTTAGGTATGTAATTAATCAAGAAAATTGTAAATGTGTATGTACAATATTGTTTGCAAAGGCTAAACTAAAGAGTATGGGTAAATTCTCTTATTTTCCTAGCAATAATTTGGCTCTAAGATAACAAAATTATAACAATGGAGCACAATATTTTGAGAGATAAATATTAAATGGATTATGTTTGAAATATGAGCCTAAAGCCCAAAAAAAATCTCTGCAAGACAATTCAAAAGATAAGGTTTTGGGAATCGACAAATGTGGGTTCTGCTTCAAGTATTTCAAGAGTGGGTTGGTTCCTCCGAGAACTTCCCCTCACACTTGAAGGTTGATCCAAATAAAATTTTTCTACGCAACTTCACATAGACACATTAGATCCATATGGGTTAAATCACATGTAATGATGAAAAAATTTAGAGATATGTTGGACATTAACTAAAACATTCTCTATCTAAAGCAAGTTAACCTCATGCTAATGTAAGATAGCTATACATTAACACAACTTGGACAACATAATAGAAATAATTGCACAATGAAATAAGTAGAAAAATGAAAGCAAGAGATCAAGATATTACTATACAAGATGAGAATAACACCTTAAATATAGCCCCAAAGTCTTTTTTCTATTAATTGGAAGCAATTATGTGCAATCCATCAAAGTCTCTTTAGCTTGTCTCAAGATTACAAAGTAAGAACCCAAAGCTCATATAAATAAGAGTGTGGGAGCTAATCCCAAGGCAAATGGAGAGAATCCTAAGTCAATTGGGTGACAATCCCAATGCTAAACCATGCAAATCGAATCCCACAAGTGGCAAGTCGAATTTCCCCAATGAAGAGTATGCATTCCTTGAAGAGGATCACATTGAAGAGGATTGTGGACATGTGGGAGAGTAAATTGGAGGGGTAGGAGACCGCTCTCCACCTCACTCAAGTGAACTCTATCAAAACTCCAACCAAACTCAAGAGGTTTGCTTGAAACTCTTGCTAGCTTCCACAAAGCGTGGGTTATGTCACTGGAACTCGTGGTCAACTCCTTGAGAAATTTGATTTGCTTGAATTGTGGCTTATGTGGAGTCCACATCACTTGGTAATTCAAATTTGAACTTTCGATGAATTTCTACTTCATTTCCACATCATTTTAGCATGTGTGGATATTTATCTTTCTCCATTTTAATTGTTGGGCTAATTTATTGCCACATTTTCCACTAAATTTAGAAAAAGTGGGTTTTGAAGGTCTAGAACTTATTTTTTATCCCTCAAAGTGTGTATTAGTACAAAGTTGAAGATGAGAGATGTAATTTTGAGCACACATACCCCATACAACTTCTTTAGACATCACTTATTACATTTTATAATTAGAATTTATTAAAATTTTCGTCTAGCAAAGAATTTTAAAAATTAAAAAACTGATTCTTAAACCCAATCAAATTCTGCGAAATTTTACGAGTGATCTAGTATGGTAATATACAATGACTCTAGACACTATGAATCACCCAAGGCCTTGCCATCAAGTTGTACTCTGACATTGGGGTTATGCTTGGAGAAAAAAACTCAATTAATTATTAAGTGCTCGAAAGTACCTAATAATTAATTAAGTGAAAAAAACCTCCTAGAGCAAACTAACTTCATGACAATGTCCCAAGTTACCTAGGTCTGTTACATGACTCAATTCATCACACAAGCATCACTTTAAAACATCGCCATAGAGCTTGCGGAATCTGAGTACAATGTAGAAGAAGATGAGAATAAGAAGATAAAGTTAAAAAACTCTGATGGTACATGAAGCCTTCTGACATATCCTCAGACATGGAGCCTTCAAGTGATATTCAAGGTTCAATAGGTCCCACACTAAAAGAGGAGGCAATAAACACCCCTTAGAGAGAGAGTGCAAATTAGTGGGAAGTGGGGGCCACCAAGGGGTACACATGGGCCAAGAGTATGTAAGGCAAAATGGAGACATTTCCACACCATCCATTGGCTATTACACTTCAGAAATTATACCTCTTGGAGTTGTTCAGCGCAAGGGTAGGAGTGTTGTTGAGCACAAGGATTTTAAGCGAAATCCACACTAGTTTTAGAGAACTTCGAGTGTCTCCCTAGCTGGGAATTTTGGGAGTCCATTCTGGGATTCTACAGGTGATATTTGTAGCATATAGTACTAATTGTACACACTTCCTAGGTGCAAAGGCAATTCGACTTGGCAGTTCTAGGCCAGCTTCAGTGATTTGGAGAGCCAAATTTGCAAGAGTGATCCCCATCTTGGAGTTGGGATTTTGCTGGCTTTTTGTAGGGATAGTTTGGGGCTATTTTGAGGGCCGAATTTTCCCTTTTCTGGCAATGAGTGGATCACGATAAGCAAAGCTTGCATAGGCCTTGGAGTAAAACTGTTGGGAAGCTTGAGGTGCCAAGGAGTTGGACCTTCTCGAGGCTAATTTTCTGATTTGGTGAGGATTTCTCATAGTTGGCATTGGGGGTTATTTCTAGCAGACAAATTTCTTGCAGGGGTACGCACAATTGGCCTGTTGGGTTGTACACACTTGTTGGAGGGCTTCCTCATTGCTTGGATTGAAGCCAAACCCTTTTCAGGTTTTTGTTTTTGGGAGAGGAGTCTAAGGGTGGATTTTTAGGCTAATCCGGGGAGTATTCAAAGCAGAAATCGTCATCTCAGTTGACAACCAACAACAGATCCTTCACTGGGTAGTTGTGCACATTTCTCTTTCGAGGCTTTTTCTCACTTGGGTCAAAGACATATTTCTAGGTTTTGCTCAGCTTGCTTGGCAAGCCCAAATTCTATCATTTCATGTCACTCTATGTACCTAGTTCCAAATTATTAATATAATAGATCAAAATTTTTTGCTGGTAAATTGTGTTCTGATTTGTGTATGTGGTTTATTTATTTTTGTTCCAAGCATACTATTTTGGTATGCACTGTTAATTTTCCATTAGGAATATTACAGTGGTATCATAGCATGCTCTTGGACAGTTGTGGGAGTAGGAATTGGTGATGCCTCCTTGGTTCACTGGTGTTGTATTTCATAGAGGCAAGGGCTGAGGTAAAAGAGGACGAGGTACATGTTGGAACCCTGACCCTTTTTCCGACACAAAGGTAGAACACGCAAGAGGGCATGATAACTGGGACGAAGAGCCCAAGGAGAACGAAGGATAGCCTGAACATGGGGGAAAGGAGTTGACATTGGCAGAGCTGGCAAGGTAATAAAATCTCATGATGGACATGCAAGTGTAGTTGGCTAGTGTTCATTTACAAAACTAGGGAAAGAAGGGTAATAATGGGGAAAGTGGATCTCGAACTGGTAAAAGGAACCAAACACATACACGCACAAACCACTAGGATGGCCACGTGTAACCGATTATTCTAGCCGCCCCAATATGCCCCAATTTGTGGATGGGTGCTCAAGAGAACTAGACTCATTCACAACTTTGATGAGTTCATTCTCAAAGGGGATCGATGAGAGTATGATGTGTTGGACCTCAGAATTAAGATGACCATGTCTTTTGGGAGTTTTTCCACTTGAAGGTGAAGCAACAGAACTAGAGCTAGGGCATCATATAGGGTAGGTCAACAGAAACATGATGTATAAAGGACAACAACAAAAATAACCCTTCCTAGCTTTGATTTGTTGACTAAGAGTTCTGCTAGAGGATGGGTGTAGAGGTTAAACACTTATTTCTAACTAAGCCCCATGAGGGAGACAAATGCGATTAAGTTTGCCACCTTGCACCTCTATAGGGACGCGCAAGAGTGGTGGTATCATGGGTTGATCACTCTGGGTCATGCTGCCATTACTTCCTACACAAAGTTCATGCGGAGGCTTATTGAGAGATTTGATCAGAAGGACCCAGAGTTGCACTTCAGGGAGTTGGCTCAATTGAGGCAAATAGGCACGACAAAGGCATACATTGCGAAGTTCCAGAGGCTGGCTGTGATGGCATCTGATATCTTGGAACTGAGATTGGTCATGTTGTTCGTTGAGGTGCTGACAGACCCATTGCGTGGTTGGGTGAGGGCCTATAAGCCCGTGATTTTACATGATGCAATCTCCAGGATTAGGGACATGTTGAACGTAGTCACCACCTAGGCTTGCCTTTCCTCAGAAGGGTAAAGACACCAAGCCTCCACAGAAGGAGTGGACGAGACGTGGTCAGATAGGTGATGAGACCAAGAGAGACCTTTGGAAGACGAAGTTGTGTTTTACATGTCAGGAGCCTTTAGCACCTGGGCACAAGTGTTCTAAGGGCAAGGCCCACTATATCGAGGTGTTTTCTGATAATGAGGCTAAGGAGGAGGGCAAGTAGGAGCAGGTAGGAGGACAAGAGTAGCACCATGATGCAGAGGAGGAGCCACATTATCAGGGCGCCAAGGGGAGCATCATTGCTTCACTTATAAGGGTCCTAAGATATCATACATTGAGGATCAGGGGCATTATTCAAGGCCATAGGGTGACTATTTTGGTAGATGGTGGGGCCACCCACAACTTCATAGATGCACAGCTGGGAGCTACACGATCACTGAATGTGCTAGACACCAATGTGGTGTTGGGGGTACAATGGTTATACTCTATAGGGAATTATGTTGAGAAATCTATGGGGCAACAAGTGTAGGTGATTTCTCTTACTTTGATAATTGCTTGTGATGTATTTTTGCTTTACTTGATTAACTTCTTCTTTCCTTTATTATTATTAGTGTTCTATATCATCAAACAACTACCAAATCATAAAGAACAATGAGACAACAGGACACAAGATATAGGCGATCAACCAAGGCCAAAATATCTTTAGTGGAGAGGAAAACCCACCAGAATCCTTCTCTTCTTATAGAACATCAATTGACAAATTCCAAGACCTATGACCCTTGACCAAGACCCTCCAAGACCAAGTCATCCTTCCTTCTTGACAACTTCCAGTAACAAACTTTGACCTTCCAGCAACTTCAACCCCAACAACAATTTTAGCAACTTTGACTTGGCAACTTCAGTAACTTCGACCTAGCAGCTTCATAGCTTTGACCTTGATGCAACTTCAACAACTTCGACCTAGCAGCTTCACAATTTCGACCTTGCAACTTCACAGTTTCGACCTTGCAGCTTTACAACTTCGATCTTGCAACTTCACAGCTTCAGAATTTTGCCTAGCTCATAAACTGTAGAAACCCTAACGAAAGAGAGAGAGAGAGGGGCCCAAAAAATTCGATCTTGATCTTCTTCTTGTTCTTCGTCCTTTTCCAACTTCTATCTTGAGGAGATCGAACTTGCTTGAGTGTGCAAATGAGGTCAAATTCATTTTTATCTATAGGCTGTGAGGGGTATGAATTGCTATCTTCAGGCCGACTTGTCCCTTCATGTAGGTCGACTTGATCTTAGTGCCATGACGAGGTCTTGGAGAGTCTTTTGACTCTATTTTGACTCAATAAATTTTTCTTTACAATATGTAACATGCTCAAATGGGTCTTCAATACATGACAATGACTCAATTGACTTTATGACAAACCTAGAAGCACTCAATGGGTGCTTGACCTAAAAATAAATTTCCCTTGAGCATGAGACCCATGCCTCAAGAACAAAAATAATAAATTTATGTTTCTCTATTCATCAAATACATAAATCACGATTGCATATGCCATTATGAAGACCAAACCTAGTTACATATTTCAACACATTACACCATAAACTACAAGGCGTTGGAGATGAAGTTCATAGGGCTAGATGGGAAGAAGGTGGTATTGTGGGGCATGCATTCCAACCCACCTCAGTTTGTGACAGTTAACATGATGGAGGCAGATCTATGTAAGGGAGATTTAGCATGGGCAGTGGAGTTACGAATTTCAGAGACAGGGACAGGGGCTCAGGCACGACGTCATCTAGACATTTTAGTAGTTTTATAGAGACATCAGGCAGTTTTTGGAGAGATTCCTCTAGGTCGTCCCCCAGACAAAGAGTTTGAGCACACTATTGAGCTGGAGGAGGGGGTTATGGTAGTCATCACCACCCCCTACAGACATTCCAAGGCCTACCAAGATGAAATTGAGAGGGCCATTCATGCTGGCCTCAGGAAATATTAGGCCAAGTTCTAGTCCTTTTGCTTCTTCTGTGGTCCTAGTGAAGGAGGAGGATGGGACTACTTATGTGCATTGACTACAGGGCCCTCAATAAGAAGGCCCTAAAGAACAAGTAACCCATCCCGTGCATAAAGGAGCTGATGGACGAGCTGAGAGGAGCTTAGGGTACCTCTAGATTCGGGTAAGGGAGCAAGACATCTTTCCAGTGCCATTGTGGGCATTTTGAGTTATTGTTATGCCCTTTGGGCTAACCAATGCACCGACTGTTTTCCAGTCTTGCAAGAACCATGTGTTCCACAAGCAGCTATGCAAATATGTGTTGGTGTTTTTTGATGATATAGTGATATATAGCTGGACTTGGGAGGAGCATTTGCAACACTTGGAGGAGGTGTTCCACATTTTGGAGGAGCAACAGTTGTACGCCAAGATGTCCAAGACTCCAAGTGCGAGTTTGGCCTGACAGAGATGTTGTACTTGGGCCATGTGACTGGGGAGGATGGAGTACAAGTTCACTAGGAGAAGATCCGCGCCATTTTGGATTGGCCTACTCCCAGGGGCATAATGAAGCTGAGAGGATTTTTGGGTATATGCACATATTACTAACGGTTCGTGAAGGGGTTTTCACAATTTGTGGCACCCCTCATAGACCTCACAAAGAAGGGGGCATTTGAGTGGACAAATACAACACAATAGGGTTTTGAGCGCCTCAGGGTAGTGATGAGTTCTTGTCCCATTGCTCTACTAGATTTCTCACTGCCCTTCATATTGGAGTGTGATGCATAAAGTGAGGGAATTGGAGCAGTCTTGATGCAGGGTGGTCACCATATTGCTTATCAAAGTCGAAAAATCCGAGACCATGAGATTGTATTCCATATATGACAAAGAGATGTTGGCCATAATGCATGCATTGGCCAAATTCAGACAGTACTTGGTGGGGAACCGATTCAAGGTGAAGACAAATCACAACAGTTTGTGGTCCTTCTTGGAGCAGAAGGAACTCAATGACAGACAACAGAAGTATGTCAGCAAGATCCAAGCTTATGACTTTGAGATAAAGTACATCAAGGGGAGGCACAATGTAGTAGATGATGCGCTTTCTAGGGGACCGACACTCTCTCTCATGGATATCTCATGATATTGGAGGGCGCAAATTTTGGTAGAGTACTCCAAGAACCAACAGGCGTGTGAGATTTTGGATGGTACCTTTGGGGATGACAGGTACAATGTCATGGATGAGGTGATATACTACAAGAACCAGATTTATTTGGTTCCAGGGTCTTAGCTTCGGGAGAAGATCCTGAGGGCAACACATGATTCACCTCTTGTAGGGCATCCAGGTTTCTTGAAGACCTACAGGGTTGTCAGGGAGCATTTCACATGGAGGGGCCTCAAAGGGGATGTTTTATGATATGTGTAGGAATGCAACACGTGCCAGATAAATAAGGTAGTGCGCACACACCCGACATGATTACTTCAGCCTCTACCTATTCCAGAGCACAAGTGGGAGAGCATCTCCATGGACTTCGTCACAAGGCTTCCAACCATTCAAGGACGAGATTGCATATATGTGGTGTTGAAAAATGTAACTAGGTTCGGTCTTCATAATGACATATGTAAATGTGATTTTATGTAATTGATGTAAAGAAAAATAAAATTATTTTTGTAATGCTTGTCTCATGGGTTTCATGAGCAAGGAATTTTATTTTTAGTAATGGCTCCCATTGTGAGCCTTTAGGATTGGTCATAAAGTCAAAGAGAGTCAATGTCATGTATGAAGGACCCTTCTTGGGCATGTTGCATTTTGTATGAGTCATTAGATAAGTATATATAGCCCTCCAAGACCAAGCAAAGTCTCCTCCTACAAGTTGGCTTCAAAGGATAATAATATATTCATAAATGGACACATCAGTTCACCACATGTCATGTCAGCCAATTAAGCATGGGCAACAACTATAAATAAGGCATCTCGACTCTATTTCAGAGACATAAATTCAGACAAGGATTTCGGTGGTCTGCAGTTCGGTTAAGGTCTGAAATAGAGTGCAAAGTTCACAAGAAGACACCATACTAACTAGCGAGAAAGGGAAGAGGGAGATCAAACTTATTTGGAACTATTTTTTTCAGTAAACTCCTTCACACGTGTGGTAGAAACTAAGGTTTTTGTTGTAGGTACATCTGTTGCAGTAAGGGACGAGAAAGGTTCATCAAATCATTCTTGTTGTTGGCCAAGTTCATCTAGAGAAGCCTCCAAGTATAGAGAAGGAAGGAAACTACTCCAATCTTGCTCCTACTCCTCACACGTGTGGAATTACAATAGTTCAAATTGCAGATCTATGGGAAAGAGGCCGAAGTTTCAAGGTAGTCGAGAAGTGCAAAAGAAAGAAGAAGTTTGGACTAATATTGACTTGGTCAAAAGAAAGCATAAAGGAGAAGGAAGGATCTTGTGTCTTGGTTTTAGAGTGGCAAGTAGGTCAAGGGTCATGGTCTTGGTATTCGTCAATTAGAGTCTCTATAAGAAGAAGAATTTGTTCAGGTTTTCCTGTCAAAGAGTGAGAGATTTTGGCCTTGGCTGATAGCCTAAATTTTGTCTCTTGTCTCTTTATGGTTTATGCATTGGTAGTTGTTTGATGAAGAAGAACACTAATAAGCTAAGTAAAAGAAGATGATAATCTAAAGAAATAAAAAGCATTCACAAGCAGTCTCTAATAGAAAAGAAATCACTTAATCTCTATGCCCTAGATTTCTTAAAATGTGGTGGTAGATAAATTGGCCAAGTCCACCCACTTTTTTGTTATTCCAGACCAGTACTTAGTGGCATAGGTTGTCGAGCTCTTATTCAAGGAGGTGTTCAGGATGCTATTAGAATAATGTTATTTAGTGTTTAATGCTCATTCGGATAAGATCATCTGTGATCTTATTTGTTGTTTCTATTTTATCGTATTAGCAGTTTCTTAGAAGAAACTTGCTATTTCTATTTCCTAATAGAAACTTGTTGTTTCTATTCTTGTAAATATCTCTGTATTATTTATTGAGCTTCTTTTGCTCATGTAAAATCAATTCAATTCATTCATTGATTATGGTATCAGAGCACAGGTATCTTTCGAAATAATTTTTTCATTGCTGGAAAAAATTCTGTGGCTCATTTCGAAATTGCTCTTGGAATCTGATTTTTTTTGGCAGCCTCTCTTCATCATTCTCATCATCATTCGCCATAAGCTGGGATTTCATCGAAGTCTGGTTACTTTTAGACCACAGGGGTACGTTTACCGACGCGGAACGGTGATACATCTGGGCAGAGCCCGAATACCCTTCTGAACTCCTCGGCTTAACAGAGACCCCAGTCGGAATCATCCTCGCCGTAGCCACGCTGGCAGGACTTCTGCTCATTTGAACGTCGTTGTTTAAATTTGCACCCGCGGGTTTTATATTTTTTTTACATCATTGTGTTGCACTTTAGCAACTCGCTGTGCTTTCATAGTGATTCGAATCAACGGTGTTGGTGCCTCAGTTAATGCGCTTGCAGTTTTCGTTTGCAAGCATGACCACCACGAGAGTCGGGCGTATTTTTTTTTGTCGTGGATAGCCACCGCGACAAACTTATCAACATGAGACAGCACCAGAAAATGCGTTCTTTGTGTTCTCCTCTTCGCATTCTTCACGACGTTCTTTGCGTTCTCCTCTTTGCATTCACTGTGACAGCTCCAGAAAACACGAGCGTGCCAGATGCAGAGATAAGAGAAAAGGGACGCATATATATGCTAGATCTGATCTGCCTTGCCTTGGCCACCTAGCGTACCTGTAGCGGAGAGTGGACTGCGTCGGATCATCAGAAGGCTGAACCAGTTCCACAGTCGCCGAAGTTTCTGTGCATTGGCTGTCAAGCTTCGCAGCACGACTTCAAGTCTCCGTATATATTCACGCATCTGTTCAAAATTCTACATATTTGCAGGCTATTTTATCAGAACAACGATTGTCGGTCAAAGCTGTTGAAGAACAAAAGGCTAGGCAGCCTAGCTGTAGTTGATAGATTGATGTTTCGATGCTTACTATGCCTCGATTTTTTTCCGTGAAACTGCTCTCCAAACTGTCTTGAAGAGAGCCATAAAGAACCGAGCAGCAACAAGGGTGCTGAACGTATGTTCGATACTACGTGGAGAAATCAGCATTGGGCATTTCTTCCTACCTAAGTTTCTTAGAACGATTTCTAATTCTCTTTCATACTTTCATCAGCATCTGTCAAGAGTTTGACCAGATCAGCCGACATCTGCATTGAAATCCGTGCCGGATTCATTTTGGTGTTTTCCTGTATCTTGGAAAACGTGCAGATGGCTTCGCTAACCAATCTGATGTTGGAAGGCAGTCAGCGCTTTACTGGCACCAATTATAACATCTGGAAATAGAGAATGTTGACCATTTTGGAATATAGGCGTCTTGATCAGCTTGTTTTAGGAAAAGAGCTCAGTCCTGGTACACCTGGTACAGATCAGGATAAGTTTGACGATCGAAATCGAGAAGCTGTTATGCTTCTCAAGCTCTCTGTGACTGATGATCAGTTACCGCAAATTCCTTCTGGCAAGACAGCTGCCCAAATCTGACAACATTTAAAGGAATTACACGAGACATCCGACAAGAGCAGAGCGTTTGTTCTCAAGAATCAGTTATTCTCCATCATGATGGAAGAACATATGTCTTTACAGGAACATCTTAACAAGATTAAAGACATTCGAGATGAGCTCGAATCCATTGGTCGGACCATGGAGGAAGAAGATATGGTAGTCATCACTCTAAAAAGTCTACCAAAACCTTATGAGCACTTCATAGAAACACTCAACATTACCTTCACTAATGTTGATCTGAAGTTTCCGGAGTTATGCACCAAACCCATGCAACAAGATCATTGGAAACAACAGTTTGGTAGTGGTGCTTCATCAACCTCCTCAGAAAATGCTTTTGTTGCCAAATATCAGTGTTCTCAGTCTTTTCAACAGAAAAGTTCTTCCCAACCTTTTGACCTTGCTAGAAAGAAAAATGTATAGTGTAATTACTGTCACAAGTTCGGTCACATGAAGAAAGATTGCGGACAACGAATTGCTTCAGAACAAAAGAAACAGGGAGGGTCCTATTAGACAACAAATGTTGCAAAACATTCCGAGCAGACAAAATCTGCCTTTTATGCCTTTATGGCTAAGAGGTCATCAGATCATGTTCCGTCTTTTGCCTGGTACATTGACTCTGGTGCATCACGCCATTTCTCTCACCGACGTGACTGGTTTATTGACTTCGCATCTTTCAGTGATTCTGTGGTATTCGGTGGAGGTGAGGAGTACACAGTAGTTGGTCAAGGTACAATTCAGATCCAGTCTGGTGGGCGCACACTCATCTTCCTGAATGTGTACTATGTCCCTAGTATGGAGATTAATCTGTTGTCTGTCAGCCAGATTATGAGGAACTCTCCTTAGCTTGATGTGGTGTTCAGTGCACACAAGTGTCCATTATTGACAGGGACACTTGTCTTACACTTGTTGTTGGCCTAGAATATCATGGCCTATACAGGCTTCTTAACACCGGTGATTCTCCAGAAGTGGCTCTAGCAGCTCATGTTTCTCCCATCAGCACTCTGTGGCATCAAAGGTATGGGCATATCAACATTCAGTGTCTCTCTCAGCTATCTCGGGAGGGATTTGTGTCAGGGTTACCTGATATTCAAACTCAGCAGTTGGGAGTGTGCGGCGCCTATCAAGCTGGCAAGCAACATCGGTCTTCATTCAAGGATGGAGAATCTTGGCGTGCATCTAAGGTACTCTAGTTAATTCATGCTAATATTTTTGGTCCTATGAATACATCTTCTATTACTGGTTGCAAATATTTTTTGCTTATTGTAGATGATTTCAGTAGAAAGATGTGGGTGTATTTTCTAAAAAATAAATCTAATGTATTTAGTATCTTTCAGAAGTTTAAATCCTTGGTTGAAAAAGAGTCTAGCTATAATATTGTAACTCTTAGGACAGATAATGGGGGGGAATTTTGTTCTTTTGCTTTCTCCAACTTCTGTGATACCCATGGCATCAAACGCCAGTTAACTACACCCTACACTCCTTAGCAGAACAGTGTTGTTGAATGTCGCAACTGTACGGTTGTTGAAATGGCTCGTTCCATGTTACAATACAAGAGTGTTCTGAAATTTTTTTGCGCTGAAGCAGTGTTTACTGCTATCTATCTTCTTAACTAATCACCTACTCAGGCTGTTAAAGGGAAAACTCTAGAAGAGGTTTGGTCTGGCCGTAAGCATAAGATCAGTCACCTAAAAGTGTTTGGCTCGGTCGCATATGTTTGGATTCCAGCTGCTAAGCGTTCTAAGTTGGATTCCAAAAGCCAGAAACTCATGATGATAGGGTACAGTGATCACCACAAGGCCTATAGGCTGATAGATATAGAAACTGATCGTCTTAGCTTCAGTCGCGACGCAGTATTTGATGAAGACAAAGGGTTCTTTCAGCCTCTTTCTTTTGAGCAGTGTTCTGAGGATTCGTCTCACAGTGTTCTTCTTCCGTTAGGTCCACCTGATGGAAGGGATGATGCAACATCAGTATTTGATGCTGCACTACCTGAGCTTCCTCCGGAACATAATCCTCCTCTTGTTGTTCCTCTTGCTCCTGAACCTCCCCCACCTCCTAATATTAGTTCCTCTACTCTCTGGCCTAAATGGTGGGCTAAAACTATTGGTGATCTCCGGGATAATGAGCTCCTTGAAGGTAGGACTTCCAGAAATAAGAGCACTCAATAGTCTACAGTAAATTTTGCTCTTATGGCTAACCTACACAATATTTTTGAGCCTCAAACCTATTCAGAGGCTAAGGGTATACCTGAGTGGGAACAGACTATGGAAGCTGAATTCCAAAGTCTTCAGAAGAACCACACTTGGATCCTTTCTGATCTTCCTCCAGAGAAGAAGCCCATTAGCTGCAAATGGGTGTATAAAGTGAAATACAAAGCTGACGGAAACCTAGACAAGTATAAGGCTCGCCTTGTTGCTCGAGGGTTCTCACAGAAGGAAGGCATCGACTATGAGGAGACTTTTGCTCCTACATCTAAGATGAGTACCATATGGCTTGTCCTTGCCTTAGCAACTTAGTTCAGTTGGAAAGTCCATCAAATGGATGTAAAGAGTGCTTTTTTGAATGGTGACTTACAGGAAGAAGTCTACATGACGCAACCTCCAGGATTCAAAGTTGCTGGTCAAGAACAGAAAGTCTGTAGATTAGTCAAAGCACTCTATGGTCTGAAACAAGCTCCTCGGGCTTGGTACATGAAAATTGATAAGTACCTAACAGATCATGGCTTTCAGCGGAGCCCATCTGATGCAAATCTGTATATCAAGCATACTGGTGATGATATTTTGTTTGTGATTGTCTATGTGGATGACCTTATCATTACCGGCAGTTTAGGACATTTGATCCATGGGATCAAACAAGATTTGTTCAGCACTTTTGATATGATAGATTTGGGACTCCTTCATTACTGTTTGGGTGTTGAAGTCTGGCAGACTAAGAACAACATCTTTCTCTCTCAGTCCAAGTATGCCAGAAATCTCGTGGACAGGTTCAAAATGCAGGATTGCAAACCTGCCACGACTCCTATGGAACCATAGCTCAGTCATCCTCACCCCTTGTGGATGAAACTTTATTCAGGCAATTAGTGGGCAGCCTCATCTACCTTACTGCCACTAGACCTGACATCAGTTTTGCAGTGAGCTACATTTCCCACTTCATGTCAGCTCCTAAGGCTGATCATTGGATAGCAGTGAAGCGTGTGCTCCGTTATGTGTGGCACTCCTGATTATGGACTTTTGTACACTCTGAGTTCCAATCCTACACTCAGTGGTTACACAGATTCTGACTGGGCCGGTTCGGTTGATGACTGTAAATCTACAGCTGGGTATGTGTTTAGTCTAGGATCCGATGCTTCACCTGGACTAGTTAAGAAGCAGCAGGCAGTGGCTCTCTCAACAGAAGCAGAATATTGGGGGGTAGTTACGACATCTTGTGAGGCAGTTTGTCTTCGACGTATGCTTGCGGATATGCATGTTTCCCAGACAGGTCCTACTCCCTTGTTCTGTGATAATCAGGGAGTGCTCAAACTTGCCAAGAATCCAGTCTTCCATGAACGGACAAAGCATGTGGAAACTCATTGCCACTACATTCGCCAGCTTGTTGAAGACGGATCTGTTCAGCTGCGATATGTTCCCACAACGGAGCAACCCACAGACATCTTCACCAAGCCCCTTGGTCCTGATAAGTTTGTAAAATTCAGAGGGTCTATCGGTATTATAAATAGATTGAGCATTAAGGGAGGGTATTAGAATAATGTTATTTAGTGTTTAATGCTCATTCAGATAAGATCATCTGTGATCTTATTTGCTGTTTCTATTTTATCATATTAGCAGTTTCTCAGAAGAAACTTGCTGTTTCTATTTCTTAATAGAAACTTCTTGTTTCTATTCTTGTAAATATCTCTGTATTATTTATTGAGCTTCTTTTGCTCATGTAAAATCAATTCAATTCATTCATTGATTAGATGCATGGTCTTCCAAAGACCGTTATCAGTGACAAGGACAGCAGGTTCATGCGGGGCTTTTGGCATGAGCTTTTTAGATTGGTGGGTACTGACCTCACACCCAGTACCAGCTACCACTCTCAAACCAATAGACAAACAAAGATTGTGAATAGATGGCTTGAAGGTTTACATGCGGAACTATGTGACGACACAAAATGAGCATGGGTGAAGTGGCTACATCTAGGGGAGTATTGCTATAACACTTCCTTGCACATGTCCATTGGGATGACTCCTTTCAGAGCACTCTATGTCTATGAGGCTTTGCCATTTGCAGATATGGGGTTTGGGGATTGTAGTGCCCCAAGGGTGAGGGATTGGATCCAAGAGAGCTAGGAGATCCTTAGGGCTCTCAAGGATAATTTGTAGACAGTGCAAAATCAACAAAAGTTGTATGTAGACTGCAATAGGACAGAGAGGAGATTTGATGTTGGGGAGTTGGTGTATCTCTGCTTGCAGCCGTACTGCCAGTGTACACTAAAGCATAAGGGGGTCGAGAAGCTCAGACCACGTTTTTATGGTCCCTACCAAGTGATCGAGCGAGTAGGAGGAGTGGCATATGAGTTGGAGCTTCGTCCAGGCAACCGGGTACATAACGTGTTCCACGTATCCTGCTTGAAGAAGGCACTAGGACAATAGGTAACAACTACTGCAAAGTTATCGCCACTTAATGATGAGGGGCATTTGGTATTGGCTCCTAAAGCTATCTTGGAGGTACGAGAGTGGAAGCTTAGGAATGGGTAATCAGGGAGTTCCTTGTCAGATGGAAGGACCTACTTGAGGAAGATGCTACATGGGAAGGAGAGCAGGTACTGTAACACCCAACATTAGAGTTGCTTGAGGACAAGCAAAGTTTGGCGGGGAACACTGTGATATCCCCTATTACATAAGTTGCCAAGTGTAGCAATTTTTTGTAATTTTGGCATTGGAGGTAAATTTTAGCAATTTTGGACTTAGGAGATGTGGGTAAATAGGTCCCACGTTAAAAAAGGAGGCAATACACACCCCTTAGAGAGAGAGTGCGAATTAGTGGGAAGTGGGGGCCACCAAGGGGTACGTATGGACCATGAGTATATAAGGAAAAAGGGAGGCATTTCCACACCATCCATTGACTATTACACTCAAGAAATTGTACCTCTCTTGGAGTTGTTCAACGAATGGATTGGAGTGTTGTTGAGCACAAGGATTTCAAGCGAAATCCACACCAGTTTCGAAGAACTTCGAGTGTCTCCCTAGCTGGGAATTTGGGGAGTCCATTCCGAGCTTCCAGAGGGTGATATTTGCAGTAGTTAGTACCAATTGTGCACACTTCTTGGGTGCAGAGGTAGTTCGACTTGGTAATTCTGGGCCAATTTCAATGATTTGGGGTGAGCCGCATTTGTAGGGGTGTTTCCCATCTTAGAGCCGAGATTTTTGGTGGCTTTTTGCAAGGATAGTCTTGGGCTATGTTGAGGGCCATATTCTTTCTTTTTTGGCAGTGCGGGGACTAAAATAGGTAAAGCCTACACAAGCCTTGGAGCAGGGCTATTGGGAAGCTTGAGGTGCCAAGGAGTTGGGCCTTTTGGAGGGTAAGTTCCGATTTGGGGAGGATTTCTCAATGTTGCAGTTGGGCATTATTTCCTGCAGACAGATTTCTTTCAGGGTTACGCACAACTGGCTAGTTAGGTCGTACACACCTATTGGAGGGCTTCCTCACCGCTTGGAGTGGAGCCAAACCCTTTTCAAGTTTTTGTGGGTTTTGGGAGAGTAGTCTAAGGGTGGATTTTCAAGCTGATCTGGGTAGTATTCAGAGCAGAAATCACCATCTTAGTTGGAATCCAACAACAAATCCTTCACTAAGCAGTGCGCATTTCTCTTCTGGGGCTTTTTCTCACTTGGGTCAGAGACATTTCTGGGATTTCCTCAACTTGCTTGGCAAGCCCAGGTTCTATCATTTCATGTCACTCTATGTACCTAGTGCCAAATTATTAATATAATGGCTCATAATATTTGCTGGTGTAAATTGTGTTATGATTTGTGGTTGTGGTTTTATATATTTTCTTGTTCCAAGCTACTGTTTTGGTATGCACTGCTAATTTTTCCATTAGGAATATTACATTACAGAAGGGAGCAGTAAGGCTCCAGTAAATCTCTACAGATGAGTAGATTGCTGACATTCTCACGCAGCCTCTGTCTAGAGTGAAGTTTGTATACTTCAGGGACAAGCTTGGAGTAGTTGAGAATGCCTCCCTTAGTGAGAGAGTGTTGATGTTGTAGCATTACGGACAAACATTCTCCCTAGGTCAGAGGTGTGATCAGGTTGCCATGTAATGTCGTTAGGGAGAATGGTCCAGAAAGGATTGAGGCCCAAAATTACTCCCCAGTAGGGTTGAGTGGGTGCCTCTAGCATTAGGCCCAAAATTAATCCCCAGTAGGGTTGAGTGGGAGGCTTTAACATCTGGCCCAAATTACTCCCCAGATTGGTTGAGTGTGTTCCTAGGGTTTCACCATGGGTCAGAGGTGCTGACCAGGATTATGGTGAATTGGGACTAGTCTGTATACCATGGATTAGAGGTTCTGACCAGAATTATGGTGATTAGATGATGCTAATGATGTATGCTGAGTTGTTTCAACCCTTTTCTTAGAAAGATTTTTCAACAAGAGAATATCTAAAGAAATTATTATGAATACCTCCCTAGCTAAGAGGGAGTGTTGAATTTTTGTAACTATGGTTGGTCTTCATAGTTAAATTTCTAGCCCTCCAACTATCTGAGAAATGATAAATATAAATGTGGGATCCAAGTCGGCTCTAAAAGAGGGAAAATCCAAATTTTTAAATTTCAAATTTTTGCCTCCAAAAATGTTCAGTTGACTCCTCCTTAGATCAAGTCGGCCCAGTAATGGGAGACACCCACTCGAGCTCTTGAAATGCCTATATATGTAGCCCACTCATCCTCCTCCTGAAGACACAATTCGGATCACACAAGAAGATCATCTTCTCATCTATGTGAAGAAGACACAAGGCAAGAAGGCCGAAGTTGACCAAAACCTTCCAGCATTTGACCGAGCTCTTTATCTTTCTCTATCTGACCTCTCATGTGTAGAAAGAGGCCGGATTTTTTTTTCTAGGGCAGTTTCGTTGGCAGCAGGCTGAAAATCCGAGGCAGAAAAGAAGGCCGAATTTTGTCCTAGTGGATCAGAGTTGACCAAATTCTTTTGGGCAGCAGTTTGGCTTGGCTTAATGGCAGATTGACCAGGTTTGACCAGGGCTTTTTTGCTGGTCAGTTTGATTTTTATTGTGACTGGGTACATCGGATATATCTCTTGTTGAATTGAATTATCCCGTCTAAGAAAAGGGCTCCTAGGTTTTTCCCTATAAGAGGGTTTTCCTCAGGTAAATCTTGTTGTGTCTTTGTGCATCATTGTTCCATTGTGATCTTTACTGCCCTACTGTCTTCTATGGTCGAATTTCTGAAGTATAATTGCTTAATGATAAACTGGAAGTGCTGAAGACAATATCAATATCATTAGAAGTAACTATCAGTTTCAGGAATCTGTGCTTGTTTATATTGCACTTGAAAAATCAACATCCACAGGGGAGTTTTTGGAACATTGAAGGAATGCTCTGTAGAATTGGACCGCATTGTGTCTTAAGATGCTAAGAATGCTGAAAGAAGTCCCTTGTTTGTTGAACATGATGGTCAGACTAGTAGGAGTTTACCTAAGGCTTGAAGGGATGTCCATAAGAGTATTGTTGGTAGGACTATGCTGGCCAAGGCTCTTTTAAGGATATAAGAGATTGTTCATACACTTGTGATAGGTGTCAGCAAATGGGAAAACCCAATAAAAAAGACTTTAACCCATTACTCCCAATATTGCTACAGAGTGTTTGAGCAACGGGTTATGGATTTTGTTGGCCTCTCCAAGTAGTTGAGCAGAAAAGGATGACATCAATATATTATAGTTATGAGTCATGACTGAATACCTAATGAAGTGTGTGGATGCTTATGCACACCCACCATCTCAGCTAGAAGCACTGCAGAATTTCTGTGAAGAATATTATAATGAGATATGGATGCTGATTGAGATTACACAGAGTCAGAGGTGGCCATTTCTTGAATTGTGGAATCAATCATTTAACAGATTATGATTGCCTAATGCATGTCAACTTATGACTGAATACCTAATGAAGTGTGTGGATGCTTATGCACACCCACCATCTCAGCTAGAAGCACTGCAGAATTTCTGTGAAGAATATTATAATGGGATATGGATGCTGATTGAGATTACGCAGAGTCAGAGGTGGCCATTTCTTGAATTGTGGAATCAATCATTTAACAGATTATGATTGCCTAATGCATGTCAACTTGTCAAGTCCTTATTGTATGATTGCATATGGATGAAATGAACATTGAATATAATTTTGGTGGAAGTGCTATATAAAAAGACGTGGCATTGATCACAATTTAGAAGGATTGGGCAGAGAAATAGTGTGATAAGTGGTCACTTTGTGAATCGTGTAACCAAGCATTTGACAGATTATGATTGCCCATTGCATGTCAGGTCATTATTGTATAAGTGCATGTGGACAAAATGATCATGGAATAGAATTTTGATGGAAGTGCTTTAGAAAAAATGTGGTATCGATCACGATTTACAAGGATTGATAAGATAAACTTACAACAGTTGTATGGACTTTTCAAACATACATGCAAATTGAGAGCATTAATTGTTTCAGTGAAAGTTCTCTGGAAGTTCATAGTTATGGTTTAACCTAGGACTTTAAATTACCTTATAAGCTATGTTACATGTACTTTTAGGGTTACTTTGCATTCTTACAGAAGCCTAGAGGACGTAGCTTGTCAGGGGAGAAGAATGCATTAACACACATTTATATGTGATTAACGTATGCTTTTTTTACTGTTATTGAGAAACACTGATAGTTTGTTTGTCATGGATTTGATGACCTATTTTAGATCATCTTTAAAGATTAGGAGATAGAAATTTAAAATTCCTTATAATTGTTGTGCATGTTCTACTAGGGATGCATATGATATGTTAAAGATAAAGATACGGTACATTTTCATTCTTACTAGTTACTATTAGAGATTTCCAAATTTTATTTCCCTCATTCCAATGATACATAATCATAATGAATTGCAGAATGGGAAGAAGGTAGTATGTGGTTCACAGGAAGGAGTTCTGTTGCTTTATTCATGGGGTTATTTTAAGGACTGCAGGTCAGTTCAGAAATCAGATATTCCATTTATGAATTGTATTATCTTTCACGAGTTCCTTATTCTTGACATGTGATGATACTCTGGTCTGTGGTGTGCAGTGACCGCTTTGTTGGACATCCACATTCAGTTGATGCTTTACTAAAGGTGAGATTCTTCTGGAAGATGAAATTGACGTCAGTGTATGTCAAATTTAATATGCATAGTTTTGGTTATCACATTGTTAAACATGTTACCCAGTTCCTTCTCAAATTAACTGTCTGCTAACGGCTTTTCTTGTTTATGAAACCATCAAATAACCTTTTGAATGCCTTTATTTGGCAGTTAGACGAAGACACAGTGTTAACTGGATCAAGTGATGGAATCCTCAGGTTTGTCACGTTTGAGGGTAGTAGCATCTTATGGTTTGTCCACTTCACGTTCTGTTTTCATCTCCACTACTGTTTTGGACTGCCTATTCTAGAGTTTATGGTAGTACATAGTGTCTTTCAGAAACTTAGGCATTTATTTTGCCTTGGATATAATAATTTTCAGTGGAACAATAATTGTGTTAACTGCCTCCTGTCGTATTCTTTTCTTTGCAATACTAAGAAGGTTTTTCTTAGCAGGGTTGTCTCCATTCTTCCCAACAAAATGATTGGTGTTATAGGAGAGCACAGCAGTTATCCAATTGAGCGCCTTGGTATGATCTATGAACTTTTTCATTCTTATTTTGGTGAATTCAAATTGCAAAAATGGCCTGATTTGTTTCTATTTTTTGAGGCAATGGCAGCATTTTCACATGATCGGAATGTTCTTGGCAGTGCTTCACATGATCAGATCCTAAAGGTTGGTGGAAAAGATTAATATAAATGTTAAACTCAACCCTTTGCTTTTATCTAGAGAGTGTCGTTTTACCTTTTTCTGGCTTTAGGCACTGCCTGTTGAAACCTAATGTGGATGAGCTTTCTATTATTTTTATCAATTAGAGGATCACCAATGACCTGCCAGACATTCTTATTTTCACATCTACTACCTTTGGCTAGCTTATTCACATTTACGATATGAAATCTCTTTGTTATTTTCTTGATATGCTACTGGGTTAGATTATGCCTGTCATCTTGGTTCATTTTTCTTTCCTTTCTTCCCATCCTTGACAGACCTGGTTCCTGATTACCATTACTCTGGGCAGTACTTCTTCCATAAAATCTCTAGCATATGAGTTGTTTGGACTTCTGCCATTAAAGAACTTATGGTATGCATTTTTTGTTTGGTATAGCTCTGGGACATAAGTTATCTTCATGAAGATGATGAGCCTGAAACTAACAAGCAAGAAGCTGTGAACGACGAAGATGTAGACATGGATTTGGATGTTAATACTGAAAAAAGACCAAGAGGTATGAAAAAACAAGCAGTCCCCAAGAACTTAACTCTCATAATGTGGTAGTATTGAATGTGTATCAAGACATTGTATTTGGATGGCATTACAGACAAGTTTCATATGTTTATGTTCTAAATAGTTTAACTCTTGATTGTTTACTTAATTGCGTACATTAGTCTTCTGAATTTTACAATATTGTTGTTTCCCTGGATCTGTTCACTCTTTCTTTGTGTGTGCTAGTGTTTTTGAAGTGATTTTCGTAGGATTTTATTACTGCACATACAGATTAGATTAAACACAAGATATGGTGGAGTGGATAATGGCACCAGGCTGAGAGGAAGAGGCTATTTTCCACCACGTTTTGCAGATTGGGCAATGTGAAGAGTAGGGAGAGGCACAAAGGGGGGACATGTGGAAGCACCCCTAAATTTTAGGGAAATTCAGGGGGGACGGGGGGATATCAGGGTCCCTGCCCTGTCTCTAAAATTATAAAAATAATAATAATAATGATAAAATCCAAACAATAACAATTCATCTCATGCAAATTCATCATTATGCAGTCCAGTGGAAACATTATAACCCTGCCAATCCTAAAATCTTGAAAACTGTTAAGATTTCTGAATTCTAAATGGATATGAAATTCTACTTTCTCCATAAGAAGTCCAATGAGATTGAAACCACTCTCAAACATCTTAAAACAATTAATGATAATGTTAAAAATTTAAGTATCCTTTTACTTTAAGAATTTAATATTGCCATTAATTACAAAGGTCACAAACTCCTCAAAGCTCTATCCCCTATCTTTGTTTTATCTTGAAGGATTGGGGTTGTTGAACAAAAAATCAAGGGGGGCACCCAGGTGTTCCCGTTCTAGGCAATGTTTTAAAACTCCGACTCCGGTTCGGAAATGACCGAGGGTCGCTCTGAGTCCGACTCCGACTCAATATTGACTTGGCTGGTTTGATTTCAATGACTCGGTCATTGTAAAAAATACATTAAATATTTATTTTTTTATAAAAAAACATAATTTTAAAGATTTTCATTCATGTTTCGAAACACAAAGCTTTAGAATATAGAGAGAAGACAACATATGATCAAAGTAGGCTCATGAATAAATCCAGTGTTGTGAAAATCACGATTTTTTCGAGAAAACGATTTTATCGCAATTTTTATACGAAATTATTGCGGGTAATTTTTTTTGGCCGATTTTTATGAAATTATCGCGATAAATTCGAATTTATCACGATAAAAATCGAAATTATCGTGGGGGTCTCCGGTAGCGAGGTTTTATAATGTTTTTTCGGTTTTTTTATGAAATCATTTGCACAGTCGTGCACGGAGGGCAGAGGAGAGCTGGGAGACGTTGCTGGAGAGGGTTTGAAGCTGATTCAAGTGCTTAGAGGAGAAAATCAAGAGGAGGAGACCGATTTCTCCATAGAAACGGTATGTGGATCAATTTTTTTTTGTTTTCATTGTTTAAAAACATTGTTTTTGTATTTTTTCATTGTTTTGGGTTGGGTAACTTGGTATGGGCACCAATTTTTTTTAGTTTTCATTGTTTTTAAAGATTGTTTTTGTATTTCTTCATTGTTTTTGGTTGGGTAACTTGGTATGACTATGGGAACCATTTTTTTTTTGTTTTCATTGTTTTTAAACATTGTTTATGTTTTTTTTCATTGTTTTTGCCATTTGGTTGGGTAACTTGGGTTTGAACTTTGGAATGGTTGTTTTTGGTTGGGTAACTTGGGTTTTCATTGTACAATGTAAAAATTAAAAATTAAAATACTAAATTGTAAATTTGTAACTTGTAATTTTGTAAATACTAAATTGTAATCCTTATTTTCCCATAGGTTCACAACTTCACCGAAACACCATTCAAGTTTGCAACTTCAAAGTTCAAAAACAAACATGCCAAGGAAATTGGATCCTTTCTGGGAATATGGTGAACCTGATGCTCCGAATGATAGACTAAACTTGAGTTGCAAGTTGTGTGGCCACTCTATGTCCGGGGGGGTGTACAGGTTGAAGTTTCACCTTGCACAAATCCTTGGAAAAGATGTGGGGCCTTGTACAAATACAAATCCTGAACTCATCCAAAGAACCATGAGAGCATTGGAAAATTTAGACCGGAGTAGAGAGGCCAAAGAAGAAATCAAAGGCAACTAAAAAGGTTAGCTGAAGCAAATGGCACTGGTTCTACTGCAGCATCAACCAATCCGGTAGCTGCCACATCATTTTTTGTTCCTTGAACCACACTTGGTTCATAGCCATCTATCAGTTCAATGCTAAAAAGAACTGAGAAAGAACAAGCTGACAAGTTGTTGGCAAAATTTCTCCTCTGGAGTGATATTCCTTTCAGCATTGTAAAGAATAATCCATTTTTCCAACCTGCTGTTGATGCTATTGCAAATGTTGGCCCAGGGTACAAAATCCCTTCTTATCATGATTTCAGAGGTCAGATTCTTCAAAATGAAAAGCGTGACTACGCCCAAAGATTGGAGGATTTTAGGGCATCATGGGCACAAACAGGATGCACTGTTATGTCAGATGGTTGAACTGATCAAAAGGGGAGAACCATTATAAACTTCTTGGTTAGTTGTCCCAAGGGGACTACGTTTATCAAATCTGTTGATGCATTTGCACAAATCAAAGATGCAAGAACTTTATGTGATTTGCTAGATGTGTTTATTTTGGAGGTGGGTGCAAAAAATGTTGTCCAAGTCATAACGAACAATGCTGCAAATTATTTTGTTGCTGGCAGGATGCTTATGGATAGGCATCCTACTTTATTTTGGACATCTTGTGCTGCACACTGTATTGATTTGATGTTGGAGGACATAGGGAAAATTCCCTTTGTCAAAGATATTGTTGTTTCATCCAAAAGCATTACAAAATTTATATATAACCATACATCTGTGCTTAGCTTGATGAAAAGATTCACCAACAACAAAGAGTTGGTGCGCCCCGCCATTACACGGTTTGCCACCAGTTTCATATCTTTTCAATCCCTCTTGAATTCTATGTGGGATGTGAAGAGAATGTTTCTTTCAGAGGAGTGGCATGCTTTGCCAATGAGCCGCAAACTAGAGGGAGAGGCCATATGCAGGCTAGTTTCATACCAGGAAGACTTCTGGGTGGGAGTGCAGGAGGTGTGCGCAGTTACTGAACCTTTGGTAAAGGTTCTTCAGTTGGTTGATGGTGAGATTTGTATGAGGCCATGGATAGGGCCAAAGAAGCCATTCGGGCCTACTATGATGGTAAGGGAGATGATGGTTTTCAGAGGCAACTCCTCCTATGGAGAGTGATTGATGAGCGATGGAACAACACACTCCATCGTCCCATTCATGCTGCTGGGCTTTTCCTGAACCTTGCATTTTCTTACGCATGTGGGTTTGATTTTGATGCTGAGATCATGGATGGATTCTTATCCTGTGTCCAAAAGATGGTGCGATCTCCAGAACAATGTATAGAGATCTCTAAACAAATTGAGACATATAGGATGGCAGGTGGCACATTTGGCTTTGACATGGCTGTCACTGATAGGACGATTAAAATGCCAGGTATTTTTTAGTTTCTAACTTTGTTTCAAATTTCATTGTCTCTTCAAATTCCATTTTTTTCTTATGTTTATTTAAAATTTTATTTGTAATTTTGTTGTAGATGCATGGTGGAAAATGTATGGTGGTAGGGTACCCCTTCTACAAAAACTTGCCATTCGCATCCTTAGCCAAACATGTAGCTCCTTAGGATGTGAGCGCAATTGGAGTGTATTTGAAAAAATACACAACAAGAAGCGCAACAGGTTAACACTTAAACATTTAAAATATTGCAAATTTCCAAATAAATTTTTGAATTCATTAAACAATATATATATTTTTTTAATTATTAATTATTATTTCATGGTCTTTGTACAAGTTGGAGTCCTAGCGCCTTAATGACATGGTCTATGTCTACTACAATCTTCGATTGTGGGTGAGACAACTTGAGAAGACACCTGATGTGGAGGCCATCTCATTGGATGGGATTGACACCACTGCTGCATGGAGGGTTGAGGCCGAGAGGCCTCTCATGGAGTCTGCTGATGATTGGTTAGTGCAGGATGTAGTGGAGGGGGAGGGGGAGCAGTAGCAGGAGGAGGAGCAGGAGCAGGAGCAGGAGGAGGAGGAACAGGAGGAGGAGGTGACACCACCTGCCCAAGCTACCACTGCCACTAGTAGAGGACGTGGTCTACCTCCTATAGCTCCTACTTCTAGTTCTTCAGCTTCTAGAGCACATCAGACTGCACTACCATCCCCACCAGCACGGGCACTAGCATCTACATCTAGAGGGAAAGGGAAAGCTGTGGCATCTTCTTGCAAGAGGGGCAGAGGAAATCAATAGGATTAGACTTTAGTTATTTTCTTCATTTTATTGTATATGACATTATGACATGATGAGATACATTATCATATTTTTTGTTGATATTTTGAGACTGAGTTGGGACTCAAGAGTCAGGACTTACTATTCAGGACATGATTCGATATATGCGTGATTTTAGCACTAGAAATGATATTAAACATCTTCTATATTAGTTCTTTTATCATATTTATGTGTCAATATATTTATTTTATGTTGTAGATGGTTTAGATATTAAAAAAATGGAAAAAAAATGAAAAAAAAAAAGAATATTTTTGTACCAAACGATTATTTCCCGATTATTTCCCGATAATTATGATTTATTCTGATTTTTTCCTCGCGCCGATATTATCCCGATAACGATTAATGAAACATTGAATAAATCTATTATATCAAAATGGCACCCAGTGCATTATCCAATACATACATGAAGATGATATAGAGATCAAAACAAAAACACATAACCAAGGAGGCTAGAAATGGCCTCTACAACAAAAGTAAACTGTGAAACATCACTAGTTACCAGTACTACTCGCTAATGCTAGAGGAGCCAACATCATCTGGCTTAGACTTTGAATCAGAGTCAGATAGGAAAATCCATGGCTCCTCCTCATCATCTCCAACTGCAACAATAGAAGTGGTAGCACTAGCAAGTTGCGTAACCGCTGCACCAATGTTGCACGAAGCGGGAGCGAAGCGGAAGCGCGGAAGCGTCATTTTCCAAAAATCTAGGAAGCGAAGCGTCCGCGGAAGCGTCTGCTATATATATATATTTTTTTATATTTTTTTGCATTTATACTCAAAACAAACATCCCAAATACCAAATTAATTGTAGAAGACATGAAAACATGCATATTTTTGCATAAATCTAGATATGGCATCCATGATTCCATTGTAGTTACTTACTAGTACAACAATCATCTATATTCTAGCTATTACAAACATACATCAAATTTTTAAGCATATTATAAAACATAAAACATTTAAGCATATTATAAAACATAAAACATAGAGCATATTATGATTTATCTAGCAAGTGAGCAACTGTCAACATTTGTCATGTCCAAAATTCAAATAATAATGTTTACAAAATATGTCACTTGGTCACCGCCAAGCCAAAAAGGTTCAAAATTCAAATTCACAAGTCTACAAGTCTAATGAGTAATCTATGACAAAAAGAAGTAGATTGTGAATATATCTACTAATCTCTCCTCCTTCCACCACGAATAGAACGTGATGGCGGGCCTCCACGTGGTGGCAATGAAGAAGATGGTCCCTGTGTAAGTCGTGGCACTGGAACTGATGAAGAAGAACCCCCTGCTGTTGGTGTTGAACCATGGAACCTAGGAACCAAGGGACCAGATGGGGGTGGGGGTGGTGGCATATCAACACGGTCATCATCATCCTAGAATCGCCCAAAAAATTCATGCAAAAAAAAAAAAAACACTAGTTAACAAAAAATTAAAAACATGAATTAGAGAAATGCTTTATAAGGGAAAATTGGAAAATTCATACCACAATGGACATACCTGGATAAGAGCATCCTCTAATTGCTCTAGTCGCAACACTCCATCCTCCAAATTGGGCTCCTCTGGATTCTTGTCCCAAGTCAACAAGTCTTTATTAGACTTTGCATCTTCACAGTAATGGGACAACAATCGCAAGTTGTAATGAACATAAACCAAGCTCTCTGCCCGGTCTAAATTCAACCTGTTCCTTTTAACACTGTGGATGAAAGAATAAGAGCTCCAACACCTCTCTGCAGAAGAAGTGTTTACCACCTGTGATAGCACCCGCAATGCCAAACTCTGTAGAAGTGGAGTAGCCCCTCCATGCATGTTCCACCACTCAAGAGCAGAAAAATGCTCTCGATCTTGAATTGCATGCATGCTCCCAAATGGACCAGTGTTGAGCGTATAGTTGCTCACCTGTCTCCGTACCAATGCAGCCTCCTCATTATCAGGGATTAATCTACTCAATGCAGCCATATATTTTTCGTGAACCTCTCTATCTTGGTGTGGTTTTTTCCTGCTTCCCCCCCCAGGTGCTGGTGTTGAAAGCCATGATGGATGATAGTATTTAGGTGTCAAAACATATGCTAATGCATGCAATGGAATATTTAGCATTTCCCATCGGTTTTGCACCTCTACACGAATATAATTGTACAAGGTGGTATCTCTAGGCTCAACAATGTCTTTAATCTGCCCCAACATGCTATCCATTTGCTCATACACCTCCCCAATTACTGGTCGATCTGAATCTGCAAACTTGATCATGTAATAAATTGGTTTGGTGAATTGCAAAACATATTTAACCTGTGACCAAAAGTAACTGTCAAGAACAGTGTCCTTGACTACATTAGCACCATCTGTGTCAGTGTTAATTTCATCCCATGTTTCAGCACACACCAGATTAGTTAAAGCTTGTCTCACCCTCACTAGCCGCCTAAAGGTGAGGTAATAACTAGCAAATCTTGTCTTTGCAATTTTAAGCAATTGCAACTTGGAGTAAGTGCCATAGAAGTAGTTTACCCTTGTATGCCCTGTGATGAATTTAATGAGCTGCTTCCCTTTCCTGTAAACCTCAGCAATCCACCCACAATCTTTGTGTTTCACAATATCATGCATCAAAAGGTTCAATGTGTGAACCAGGCACCCAGACCAAAAGATGTGTGGATGAGTACGCTCAATAATTTTTCCTGCTGCCTTACAATTTGCTGCATTATCTGTGATCACTTGAACCACATTATTCGGACCAACATCTTTGATTGATTTCAATAGGAGATCTGCAATGTTTTGTGCAGTTGCACTGATGGAGGAGGAGTCATGACATGCAATAAATACTGCACCACTAGAAGAAACACCAAGAACATTTATCAAATGTTGGTTTCTAATATTTGTCCACCCATCTGATACAATGGATACCCCAGAATCCACCCACTCATGTGTAAAACGTGTCAAAGCTCTTTGAACCTTAGCTTTTTCTCTTTCTAATAACATTGTTCTAGCTTTCTCATAGTTGGGGGCCTTGTATCCTTTTGGGGCTTCATTGATGGCCTTTACCATGTCATGCCAATAGGGAGAGCGAAGCACATTGAATGGTACACCGCAAGCACAAAGGAAATGGACTATCTTTCCATCCACATCATCCCTCCCAGAAACATTAAGGAAATCCCCTATTGTTTTTCTACCTCCAGAGGTTGCAGAAGTACCATGAGGAGATGGGCAACTACCAAATTTAGAGGTTGCACTTGATTCAGAATGAGTTTTTTGTTTCTTGTTTTTTCGTTGTGCAACCATCTCTATTTGGATGTATTTTCTTCTTTCTTCAGTTGAAATGTTTGGGCAAATTTGTACCCCCACAGAAGCCTTTTTTTCATCACTGTCCAGCACCCCACAAAGATGCCTCCTCAGACGGGTATATGAACCCGTATATGGTTTTCCTCCATGACAGCCATGAGGGCACACAAATTTGTAAGATCCACCACCCTTTCCCCCATCAAGTTTGGTCACATAGTTCCACAAGGGATTTGATGTACCTTTCCCATCTTGTGCTTCAGTGTCCCCTTCAAGTTCATCCCCTTCCTCTTCAAACCCTTCCTCCTCATCATACATTGGGTCACTACTATTAGGACCAAGTTCATCCCCTTCCTCTTCCCCTCTATTCCTCACCCTTGCCATCATTAAAACCAAGAGTGGAATGATACATAGAAGCCAAAAGAACACCATCTTGGAATATGGATATAGGTGGTGGACAACCTGTAAATAAAGGAGCAAGTAGAAACAATGGGAAAGAGTAGGAGAGGGAGGAGAAAAATACAATTTTTTTTTCAAAAAAACAAGGGAGTTTGGGGTTTGAACTTACCTCTTTAGCTCTTGTAGATGAAGTCCTCCAAGCTTTTGCTCCAAGCTCCTCCTCCTTCTCCTAGTTCCTCCTTCTTCACTCCTCCAAGCTCTCCTCTCTTCTCCTCTCCTTTCCTCTCTTCTCTTCTCCTCTCCTCTCTTCTCTTCTCCAACTCTCATAAACTCAAAGTGAGAAAATGAGAAGAGAATGGGGGCTTTATTCTTTTCTAAACTCACCCTAACCCACCCCCTCATGCTAAGTTAAGTTAACTTTTAAAAGAAATTAAAAAAAATTTAAGTTAATTTTTGCTGCCCGCGGGTTGCGTCCGGGTTGCGTCGGGTTGCGTGCGGGTTGCGTGCGCTTCCGGGCGGGTTGCGTGGCGCAACCGGATGCCCGAATCGCCCTCCGAAGCGCGGATCCGGGGCAACGCCACCTAAAAACCAAGAATCGTTTTTAAAAAACGGAATCGCGCAACCTAAAATTTGGAATCGCGCTTCGCCTGGAGATTCCGGAACGATTCCGTACGGGTCGCGATTCCGGCTTAGGATCCGGGGGGGGGGGCGATTCCTGCAACTATGCGCTGCACGTTGAGATAGACGAGATATGAGCTTCCATCGTGGTTGACGAGAGAAAGCGCCTGCAACTGGAGGACTTGGGGCTGGACCTGAGGCTAGTACAAGTGGATCTGCATTCAACTGAACATTTTGTTCAAGTAATACCTCCGTCTGTAAATGCAAATCAAGATCCTCATCAGAACCAAACTCTGTTGGATGACTCTCCACTACCCAATCTGATGTTGGATCAATATCTTCCAACACAATGGGACTTGAATAAGGTCTTTTGTTTAGCAATTGGTTGCATCTGAGCCAGAGGTTGTATTGGACATAGACTAGATCATTTAACCGTTTTTTTATCCAAACGGTTTTTCTTCTTCGTGTGAATTCTCTCAAAGACAGAACAATTGCGCTCACACCCAGTAGCACTACAAGTTTCACTCAAAATACAAATTGCAAACTTCTGCAATTGAGGACAATGGCTACCAAAAGCCTCCCACCATTGTGCTGCAAAAAACATAGTAGTGTAATGAGTTAGCTCAACAAATTATATCCAACTTTCAAATTATAAACAATTTAACAAAATAAAAATTTGAAAATTGAAATTTTTGTTTACCTGGCTCATCTGCTTCCCTTGCAATCTTTGCTAGGTTCTTGCCAAAGGTACCTGTGGCTTTGCTAAAAAAAGTGACCTGTCGGTGTATCTCCAGCTGATCACTCTCCATAACGATCATGCAATCAATGCAGTCAATCAATCCATCTCTAACCTCCCCACCCAAAGCTCCTGCCTCCAAAGCTTTGTAATGATACATCGGGTTCAAAAAATACCTAGCTGCATGTATAGGGCGATGCAGTTGATTGTTCCATCTCTCATCAATGATTGCCCAAATGTGCCCATACTTAGCCACTCTATCCTTGTATGTTGTATTTATTTGCTCCTTTGCTTGATCCATAGCCTCATAAATGAAGCCCATAGCCACTCTTTCTCCATCCACCAATCGCAACACCTAAAACAATGGTTGACAACCTTCACAATCTCTGTTGCCTTTTTCCAAAATATTTCTTCATTACCTTTCTTTTTCAAATCTTTGCCAACTGTTTGTGAGAACACTGGCTTTCGCTTAATCATCACTGGAAAACATCTTTTGCAAGTTTCTATGTTGGGAAAGCATAGATTGCAATGTCAAAAAATGAGTTGCAAATCTAGTGATGGCAGGCCTAATAATATCCCTGCCCCATGTGTGTCTCCTCATCAGGCTCAAAATCCATCAATGATTGTAGATACATTTTGTTATTCTTTTGGCATGATCTATAGTGTTCTTGACCCAATCTAATTTGCCAATATCCTCAAGCATGAGGTCTATGCAATGTGCAACACATGGGGTCCAAAAGATGGTTTTATGTTTTTCCTCTAACAGTTTACCAACAAGAACATAGTTAGAGGCATTATCTGTGATAATTTGAACAACATTAGCCACCCTCGCCTCCTCAACAACCTCATCCAATAGCTAAAACAACAATTGTCCATTTTTCAACCTATCAGATGCATCAACTGATTTTAGAAACATGGTTCCCTATGGGCAAAAGATAAGAAAGTTTATGATGGTACGATTCCTTTGATCAGTCCATCCATCTGACATGATGGTACATCTTGTTTTTGCCCATGAGTTTTTGAAATATTTCAAATACTCATCAATGGAGGAAATTTCTTTTCGCAAACGAGACCCCCTTAACTCAAGCATAGTAGGGCCTTTGAAGCCCTTTCTAGCAATGAATATGGCATCAAACATAGGCTCATAATATGGTGAACGAGAAGCATTGAAGAGAATATCAGCATCATACCACCATCTAGCTATGTAATCACAAGCAGTCTCCGTCAATATTTTCTTTCAATGGTCATCTAAAGTGGGCTGCATATGACTTCTACTAGCTTGAGGGTCATGTGTATCTGATGGAGAGGAGGGTGTGACAGTGAAATATCTTTTGATATTCATATCACCCTTCTTTTTCATTTTACCCTTACCCTTTTTTTTCTTGCATGGACTCCAAAGAGGGAGGAACATAACGGAAGGGGTTGGATGCATTAGTACAACGGATAAATGAAGAGCCCTCAAAATCAAAATGGGGGCTGGTAGCCATCATTTGTTGTATACTCCTCTTCCTCCCAATTTCAGCCTCTATTTCTTTTTGCCTAGCTTTTTCTTCCTGAAACTTCTCAAAGCTATTTAACAACTTCTTCCTAATCTCCCCAATTTGTGGTGATTCACATAGAGTCATTTGGTGACTCTCCTTAATTTTTCTATGGCAAAATTTGCAATGCATTTGATTATCAACCATTTCAGCGTATGCCCAAGTAGCATCATTCACTCTAGGAGCCATTTTTTGACTTGGAAAAATAAAAATAAAATAAAAAACATTGCTTCAATGTTCATTTCTTTTACAAAAAAGACTCTTTTAAATTTCCAAATTTGCACAAAAAAATAAATAAGCAAAAACAGTTTTTAGAAGTGAAAAAAATTACCTCTAGGCACAAACCGCCTCCTCAATGCTGCTCCAACAAACCAACTTCTCAATGTTGCTCCAATGCCTGCCCAAGAAGCTCCTCACTGCTACTCCAATGCTTGCCCAAGACTCACTGCGGTTCCAAAAACAAACTCCACAACTCTTCACAAGCTTCTCACAAATTCTCATACAAATGCAATGAGATAGCTGTGAGGAAATGAGAGGGGTTGGGTAGCTTTTATAGGGTTGGGAGAGGTAAATGGACCTCAAAATAACCCTAAGGAAAATTAGAGTTGCCATTGGGGTCCAATTTTCCCCCCAAAAATTTTTCTGGCCGTGCTTTTGCATCAGTGACTGAGCCGACCGAGTTGGTGACCAGCTCAGTTGGCTCGATAACAACCCGACCATCCGTTCCGTTTTAGCCACTGAGCCGACCCGGCCAAGCATTGGCTCGGTCTGACTCTGACTTGGCCGTTTTTTAAAACATTGCTTCTAGGGGAGGGTGGTGCTCAAATGCCCCCCCTTTTTGGAAACATATCCCTCACACTAGGGAAATGTTTCCCCATGCATTTCCTCAAGTTTCCACCCAAGGGGGATGTGGAGGATCATTTCGCCAGGCGTCCCTCCACCCCCGGAGCATGGGAAGCATGGGGGTTGCCCCTATGTGGAACATTGGGAAGAGGCAAGCATCAGAGGTCCTATTGTAAAGAATGGAAATTCGATGGATTGTCCCTTAAAGAAATGGTTGCTAAAGAAAATGGTTATGGAGCTTTTATAGATGATATTGTAGAAGCCACTGACAAACAAAATCCCATTTGTTCAATGTTGTATGTCGAGCATAAGATCCTCAAAAGATGTCAGCATCTTCAAAGTATTATTCTTCCTGTTCTGCTCTTCTACCAATTGCATCTCAACTCCTGAATTGGGTTGCCCGGTTTCTTCATGTTTCCCCCAATATTTTGCCTTCAATCTTTTTGGTATAAAATGGTTCCTTCAATATACTTCTAGCAAGTAGGCAGCAACCTCTACCTTCCGAAGGTAGCCATCATTCGTAGGTCCTCGGACGATCGAGGCGAGGGAGTGGCCCAACATCTTATGAAGCCAAGAAGGGATATAAGTAGGGAACGCCATCTATACCTCTCTTAAGCACTAGTTTAAGCCGTTAATCGAGACATCCTATTTAATTGATGCAAAATTTGTTGGACACAATCATTGGGGGTATGTAACAAATGAGTTTAACAAGTATCTTAGCTCTCTAGTGACTCGCATCATGCCGCTGTTTTATCTTTTTCATCGAAACGTAGTTCTGGTCTTCCAATCTCCAAAACCTGGTAGTTTTAAGCTTTTTTTCTTTTCCATTTTCCTCCCAACCACGAGGCTTATTATGTGTGTTTCACGTTTGACTCTACTTGAATTGCCCAAATTCTAAATCTTTTGTTTACATAGTATAAGATTTTTTTCCCCTCCCCATATTTGGAATGGCTTGTGGGGGCATCGGTAACTGACTTTTTCAATTGGGCTCTTTGTCACAAAAGAAAACTTGTCAATGCGTTCACTGTTATAATTTGCTTAATTATTTGGTTTTTGGTTTGAATTTTAGTCCATATTTCTTTATTTGGAATAATTTGCACTATCAGCAGTCCAAAAGTTGAATGAATCTTTGGTGGCCTTCTGTCGGTATACCATATGAAAAAGATGTTTTTTATGGTAGTTTATTTGTATTTATATTTAACGCCAGTGACATTTTTACCTATTTTTTGTAGTTGCAGGATCCAAACGAAAGAAGAGAGGAGAGAAGGGCCAAACTTCATCTCAAAAGAAAGCATCTGATTTTTTTGCGGATATATAACATTACAGTGTTCAAGCTTATGTATTCCTATTATTTGAATTTTTTATTCTCACGGGTGACCTGATTTCTAAAACATTGATCCCTTGTTTTCAATTATATGTTTGTAATATGTGATATTTTAACGATATCTTCCTCCCAATTTTGCTATAGTGAGAGTGGGTATTCCTTTATATATACAGGGGCGAAATGCTTTTGCAAATGCCCTTTTGATCCATCGATTCTAAATGTATGTATTTTTCCCACCATATACTTTTTAATGAACCGCTTTTTCTTAAGAGGCTATGAATGCCTGTAGAACTAATCTTTTAAGTAATTGTATATTTTGAATGAGTAGTATATGTTCTTTTTTGGAGTGTATCTCTATCCCCTTGATGCTGCGTGTAATTATGGCCCTTAAATTTGTTCTAGCAAGAAAAGATGAAATTCTAAGATTTTGTAAAGGATGATGCAAATGCAGTTTGTAATACCCAATAGTAGACAACTTCTTTTTAATAGCATATATACACATTACTAGTACGAAAACAATACTCGTTAAAGATTTGGGAACTGGGCCAGTAACAGAAACTCAATCCCTACACCTAGGATTGTTTAGTGTGAATGAATTAGGCAACCTCACGCTGTTTCCTGGGATGTTCTAAAAAGGATTATTAGTAGTTTTTATGTACTAGTACCAGAAACTTGCCAAGACGTGGAAACACCCTTGGTGATACTGTACGATGTTTCATGATTTGGAAACACTGTGCGGTACAGCACAATGCATTTCCGGGGTGTTTTGGCATGAAATCTGGGCTTTTCAGCTTTTTTTTGTAAGTTCTCTTGGCCCACTGAAGTGCCCATAAAGCATGTGGGATTCATAGAAAGACTTAAAATCAATGTCACAGTAATCGTGATCGGGATTAAATCGGCAAGGGGCCGGAAAAAGAAAAAATCGTAAAAATTGGCAAAATACAAATATACAAAAAACAAAAAAATTACGATTGTTCCAATTTAATCATCCCAGGAAAAGAAATCGTGAATCGCAATAAAATCACGATTTTTGCAACACTAAAATTAAATACCCTAATCTGTGGAAATGAAGACAAATTAACTTCTAATTTGTTTATAAACCCCCTACAAATTAATTTGCCTTTCTTATTTTATTTTCTTTTCAAATAGTGTTAGGAAAAAATCGCAAATTGCAATTTTTGCAACACTGGAATGAAGGCAAATTAACTTCTAATTTGTTTATAAACCTCGCTACAAATAACTTGCCATTTGTTTAATCTGTCCCATAGTTTCTTTCTTTCTTTTCTTTTCAAATATTGTGTTAGAAAAAAAAGAAAAAAGAGAACCATACACAACATATTGCCCTCAATGTATTAACCTCTAATTTGTTTATAAACCTCCCTACAAATTAACCTGTCATTCTTTCTTATTTTCTTTTCAAATATTGTGTTTGAAAAAAAGAAAAAAAAGAACTATACACACACTATATTGCTCTCAACATACCTTTTTCTTGGGGGAGGGGGTCGAGGGTTGGGGGTCACCTTTCCAGACTTTAACTTCTAATTTGTTTATAAACCTACCTACAAATTAACCGGTCATTGTTATCTTCTTTTAAAATAACATGTTAAAAATAGAAAAAAAGAACTATATACATACATGCACACACCATATTACCGTTTAAGTGTTGGAAATTTAAGTAGTTGCGGTTGGTATTTTTCATTATAAAACCATGGAGAGAATTCAAAATTATTGTTTGAACAATTCAACCTTCATATCCTACAAGTCAGTCCCACTTGGGCTAATTAGCCCTCCTCACACACATATATATACGACATCGATTGGACTCATTTGGAGCATCAACTTAAGCAAGTTCAATCTGCGATTTCAGAGAGATGCCACATGTGTGAAGGACAGAAATGCTTCTTTGTTATGCTCTTAACCTGCAAAATGATACCCAAATACAGAATATGCGAAGAAAAGATACCCAGAACACAGAATAGCAATGATTTTATTATTCAGAGAGTAATGTTCACTTGCCTCTTCGAGGGGGCAACGTCCAATAGAGCAGAGCTTGATTACAAAATAAGACACGATGCTCCTCGCAGGGAGTCTCTATCCTTTATATGTGACTCATACACGCAATACCACGGGCCAATACCGTGGGTTTTATTAATACCATCTATCTAATACTACGGCCCATTTGCAACTAACTGTGGTTCCGTCATTAATTGCGGATTAACCACTTACAATTATTAATATGGGCTTTATTGACTCTTGATTATGACGTGATCCCATTACATAAATAAGGGGGTTAGGGTGGGACCCTAACATGCCCTCCCCCTTAAGACTAGCCTTGTCCTCAAGGCTGAAGCTGCGGAAATTGCTGAAGAATAGTGACTGGTTCCCAAGTTGCATCTTCCGGAGAGGTGTCTTTCCATTTGACGAGGACTTCCTTAATCATGCGGCCGCGCAGTTGCTTGTCTCGTGTGTCTAGGACCTGTTCAGGTTGAAGCCAGATGAACCCTTCTTTGTCCAATTCAGGTAGACTGGTCTGAATTCTGCAATTGTTCCCAATCACTTTCTTGAGGCATGAGACATGGAAAACTGGATGGATTTTTGCAGTAGGTGGCAAGGCCAACTTGTAGGCCACTTCTCCAATGCGCTGAAGTACTTGATATGGTCCGTAGAATTTGGGAGAGAGTTTCTGACACCCCTTGTCTCTGAGTGATGTTTGCTTATATGGTTGGAGCCGTAAAAAGACTTGATCCCCTTCTTGAAATTGGCGCTCTGAGCGATGCTGGTCTACCTGTTGCTTCATGCGGTTCTGAGCTTGATGAAGATTCTCTCGAAGATGGGCGAGCATGGTTGCGCGGTGTTGTAGGAGTTGATCCACTGCTTGTACTTTTGAGCATCCCTTGAGATACGAAGTAGGTGAAGGTGGGAGTTGACCATATACTGCTTCATAGGGAGTCATTTTGGTGGTGGCATGATAGTTGGTGTTATACCACCATTCAGCGAGAGGTAGCCACTGTACCCAAAGGTGTTGCTTTTCTGAAGTGAAACACCTAAGGTAGGTTTCTAGACATTTGTTGACGGCTTTGGTTTGACCATCTATTTGCGGATGATAGGAAGTACTGAGTTTTAGTTGAGTGCCTTGTATTCTGAAGAGTTCCTGCCAAAAATTACTGGTGAAGATTGGGTCGCGGTCGGACACAATAGAAGTGGGCATGCCATGCAATTCGAAGATATGATCCATGAAAGATTGAGCAACCAAAGTTGGTGTAAACGGGTGGGGTAGGGCGCAGAAATGAGCATACTTCGACAGTGGGTCCACAACCACCATGATGACTGACTTGTTCCCTGACATTGGAAGACTTGTAATGAAATCCATAGAAACCTCCGTCCAAATTGATGCTGGAATGGGCAATGGTTGTAATGTGCCTGGTGTGTTGACGGTTTCCCCTTTGTGGCATTGACAAACATCGCATTCTGTTACGAAAGTAAGGATGTCCTTTTTCATGCCTGTCCAAAAAAATGATCTTCTGGTGCGAGCATACGTCTTCTGAAAGCCCGAATGTCCTGCAATGGGAGATGAGTGCAATTCTGCCGAAATGCGACTTTTGAGGGTGGATGTTGGTGATATTACGACTCTGTCCTTGTAGCGAAGAATATCATCCTGCCACGAGTAGCCCTTGGTGGAATTTGGATCTACCTGCAATTGAGAAATGAGTTGGGAGAGCCCGGGGTGTGAAAACCATTCCCTGCGAGCCTCTTCAATCCATTCTGGAATGGGGAGGGAAATTGCTAGCAGAGTACTTTCCTCCTTAAATTGGCGAGATAATGCATCTGCTACACTATTGTCTTTCCCTTTCTTGTAAATGATCTCATAATCATATCCCAGTATTTTGGCTAGCCATTTATTTTGTTGTGGGGAGGATAGGCGTTGCTCCAAAAAATATTTAAGACTGTGATGATCTGTGCGGATTTGGAAACGTCGCCCCAATAAGTAAGGTCGCCAGGTCTCGACTGCATGTAAGATGGCCATCATTTCCTTCTCGTAGGTAGATTGGCCCAGATTCCTCCCACTGAGTTGTTGGCTTGTGAAGGCCAACGGTCGCCCTTCCTGCATTAAGACCGCCCCAATATCTGTACCCGAAGCATCACATTCAATGACAAAAGATTTGGTGAAGTCAGGTAGTGCTAAGACTGGAGTGGAACACATGGCATTTTTTAGAGCTTTAAAGGCCTGTTGTGCTTCCTCATTCCAGAAGAATGAATTTTTCTTTAGGAGTTGGGTGAGGGGCTTCGTTATGCGACCATAGTTGCAGACAAATTTACGATAATAGCCTGTGAGACCCAAAAATCCTCTCAAGCTCTTCAAGGTCTTAGGTTGAGGCCATTCCTGCATTGCCTAGATTTTTTTGCGGTCCACCTTGACACCTTCACGCCCCATAATGTGGCCCAAATACTCTACTTCTGCCATGCCAAACGAACACTTGGACATCTTGACAAATAATTTATGCTTGCGGAGCAGTTGCAAGAGTAGATCTACATGCTGAAGATGTGCGGCCCAAGTGCAACTATAGATGAGGATGTCATCGAAGAAGACAAGGACAAATTTCCTGAGATATGGTTTGAGAATGTGGTTCATAAGGCTCTGAAAAGTAGAGGGGGCATTACAAAGACCAAATGGCATGACCAGGAATTCATAATGGCCTTCATGAGTTCAGAAAGCAGTCTTGGGGATGTCGACTTCCTTCATGCGAATTTGGTGGTAGCCTGAGCGAAGATCCAGCTTAGTGAAGAATTGAGCCCCATTGAGTTCATCCAGCAAATCATCAACCACTGGGATGGGAAATTTATCTTTGACTGCCAACTTATTGAGGGCCCTGAAGTCGGGATACATCCGCCACTCCCCATCTTTCTTGAGCACCATGACCACTGGGGATGAATAAGGACTAATGCTGGGACGAATGACACCTGCTTCCAAAAGTTCCTTGATGATTTTTTCTATTTCATTCTTTTGGGTGAACGGATATCTGTATGGGCACACATTTGGGGGTTGGGCCCCTGGAACCAAGGTGATGCTATGATCATGTTCCCCTCGCAAGGGTGGAAGCTCATGAGGCTTGTCAAAGACCGGCAGATGGTTATTTAAAATCTGTTGCATCTCAGGATGAATTGGCAGAGGCTTGGTTTTGACTGCCTGGATGGCATTAAATTGAGCTACAACTCCATGATTGCCCTTTTTTAACAATTTTTCCATCCTATGCGAGCTGATGATAGAGGGGGCTCCCGCCTGGAGTCCACGGAGGGTATGCGTGTAGTTGTTCTGCTTAAAACTCATATATAACTCCTGGAAATCCATTGTGATTGGCCCAAGAGTGCGGAGCCATTCAGCGCCGAGGACAATGTCGCAACCCCCCATGTGTATGGCAAACATGTGAGTTTTCAACTGATAATCCCCCATTTGAAGTTTGACATTTTCACAGCGGCCTTCACATTTCATTGTGCCTCCATCCACAATTTGAACTTGGAAGTTAGAAACTGCTTGTACAAAACAATGCACTGCTTCTGCGACTTTTTGATGGATGAAATTATGTGTACTTCCACTATCAATCAAGACTACTACTAGGCGATGTTTAATAAAACCTCTGATTTTGAGAGTTTGAGGGGAAGAAATCCCTGCCAAAGCATGCAACGAAATAACTGGTTCGTCAGAGACATTGTCCTTTTGGTTGTCTTCTTCTAGCGGCTCATGTTCCTCCAGTGGTGGATCTTCCTCTGTTGAGCTGTAGTCAGTGGCATCAATTTAAAAAAAATTGGGCTCCTTGCATTTATGACCTGGGGAGTATTTTTCATCACAGTAGTAACATAGGCCTTGCTTTCTTCTTTCGGCCATTTCCGCAGGTGACACCTTTTGGACCTTAAGTGTTTGAGTGGTTTTGTGAGCCTGTGGGGGGCGACCTTTAGCGGAGAAATTTGGGCGACTGTATTGGGCTGCTAATGCACGTTCCACATTACGAGCTACCTTGCAAGCCTCCGTCCATGTGGGATGGTGGTGCATTAAGACTTGGGCTTTGATAGCTTCTTTAAGACCGCTGATAAAACATTCTGTGTAGAACACATCTGAGAGACCTCAAGTGCGGAAGGCTAAGGCTTCAAAAGTTGTAATATATTCATCCACTGTACTAGTCTGTCGAAGCTTAGTAAGACGACCCAAAAAAGATGATTCCTGGTCAAAGCGGTCTTGAAGAGCTTTGGTGAATTTGGTCCAAGTCTTAAAAGGTCCAGTGCAACGTTGATGCCATTCCCACCATTGCCACCTTTCATTGTCCAAGTACATGCTCCCCAACATAAGCTGAGTCTCATCATCGAAGATGCGATTCAGTTTGAAATACTGTTCCATTTGTGCTATCCATGTCGACGGGTGAGAACCGTCAAATTTATGCATATCCAACTTGGGAGGTCGCTGACTGGGTTGTGGGTGGGTGTGCCAGATGTGAGGAGAGTGGCTAGACTCACCCTCATTGTGTTCATTGCCATTATACGCCTCCTCGTGGGCTTGCTCCTTGCCCTTCGGGCCTATTTTCTCGACCATGCTACATAGTCCGGTAAGCTGAATGTGGAGGTTTTGCAATGATTCTTCAAGTTTGTCCATCCTTTCATTGGCCATCACTTGAGCTCTAGTTTCTACCATACACCAACCAGATTTTTTTAAAATTGGGACCGCCTAAAAAAAAAATTCACTAAGAAGTGAATGGTACCACCGTGCTCAGCTCGTCGTCTTGATTCTGATGGGCTAGATCACCAATAAGCGCCCCGAAAGATCTCAGACTTTTTCAATACTGCAGTGGCCAAATCCTCAAAATGTCAATGCGGCCAAAAGTCCTGCGAAAATTATACCCCGGTATAGGAACCCTTCACAACAACTCCGATCTGGTGGATCTGAGAGATCTGAATGGCGGATCTGATAGCTCTGGGCGGAGGAACAGACTGGTTCTGCGGATCTGATGGATCTAATAGATCAGAATGGCTGATCTGCGAACTTGAGACTGCGGGACTGATGTCTGCTGCTGCTACACCCCTTTGCACAAGCGGATCTGGAAGAGATGATGTGTGATCCCCCGATAGAAAAGGGAACTATGGTCTTGAGGAGTGTCAGGTGCTACAGATCGCAATATACACAAGGGTCTGGCAGTAGTACTTGGCCCAATGTTTCAGGGCTCTAACTAAGGAGGATCGACCGTACCCTTAGCCGTAAAACCCGACTACCCTATCGTACGGGCGAGTAATCTCTCCGAGTGTTGTTTTCGGTGTACTGTAGCCGCGAGACGGCCCACGGTTTATCTATGGCGAGGTTTCAAGGGAGCCTAGGGGGCTTCCGATATACCCAGAGGGTACGTGGAAGACAGTCCGTGCGCGGTTCTGTCTAATGCGCTACTACTCGAAGGGGTACCCATAGGGGTTACAAGGGAGTCCAACAGACGTGACCACCTCTTGTATTTCCTGTGTGCATGCCTCCCCAAATCCGCAGGTTTATGCGCTCAATGACAGATCCCGTGGTTTAAAGACACTGGAACACGTCTCTAGCCAAAAAAAAAAAAAATTGCTAAGAAATGGAGATTCCACCGGCCCTGGAAAGTGCTCTGATACCACTTGTTATGATCTTAACCTGCAAAATGATACCCAAATACAGAATATGCGAAGAAAAGATACCCAGAACACAGAATAGCAATGATTTTATTATTCAGAGAGTAATGTTCACTTGCCTCTTCGAGGGGGCAACCTCCAATAGAGCAGAGCTCGATTACAAAATAAGACACTATGCTCCTCGCAGGGAGTCTCTATCCTTTATATATGACTCATACACACAATACCACGGGCCAATACCGTGGGTTTTATTAATACCATCTATCTAATACTACGACCCATTTGCAACTAACTGTGGTTTCGTCATTAATTGCGGATTAACCACTTACAATTATTAATATGGTCTTTATTGACTCTTGACTATGACGTGATCCCATTACATAAATAAGGGGGTTAGGGTGGGACCCTAACATTCTTTTAATCTGTGTTGACTTTCTTTTTAGAGTTGTGGTGATTGTGTTTGACTTGGGCATCTTGGCATCTATTTGAATTTTGTTTAGATCATCTTGGATAGCCAAATACTTCAGAAGTTTGTTGTCTCTTGTTGACTATGATTTCGTTCTTGCATTGGCACATTAAACAACGTTGACCACATAATGTGACAATTGACTTGACTAAGGTTTCTTGGTTGGTGCGTTGACTCTCTGTTGCTACCTCAAGACCGAATTTCAGACTGCCTGTTCAGCCACCTCAGGGCCAAATTTCAACCTGTCTATGTAGCCACCTCAGGACCAAAATTCGGCCTCACTGTGCAGAGTTATATTATTGACCAGAAGTTGACTCTTCTCTCTCTTGTTGACTGATTTTTTACTGGGACATTATTAAGGTCAAATTTGGATTTGAAATATTCCTGATGTACTATTGATGGACACAATTTCTCTCTCATAAGGAAAGAATTTGGTTGGGTTTTCCCTATGGGTTTTGCCCTAACTGTGAGCTTAATTCTTGGTGTCCCTCGTCTATTGTTTATTGTCTATTGTGATCTCTATATTGCTTTATTGATGAATTGAATGGTTGAAAATTTTCATGTATAGCTACTTGATGATTGAAGTGTAAAGAAAGGATTGGTTATATCATTAGTAGTAGTTATCAATTGTGAAAAACTACTCTAGTCTTGGTTGTAATAGACAATCTACGTGGAGTTAGAGCTTTGGTGAAAAGAAAGAGCCGAGAGATCACCTTGAGAGCATGTTAATGGGCTTTTGGGATTCGTCATATTTTTGGCTTTTGGTTGGTCATCTTCATCTTCATCATGAATTTTTACATGAAGATTGAAAGCAAGCTTGAAGGAGCTACTAACTATAGGGTATGGAAGGCCAAGGTCAACAATGTCAACCAATCCATCAATTTAAGGGGTCAACTTCGCAATATCAAGATGACAAATTATGATACAGTGGCATCATATTTCTTCAGGATTACTTCAATTAGAGATAAACTCAAGGCCATTGATGAAGAAATCTCCGACAAAGAATTGGTAGTTATTGCCTTGGGCGGTTTGCCTAGATCTTGGGATTTTTTTGCATCAAGTATTAGTGCAAGGGAGAATGCTCCATCCTTTTACAAGCTATGCGTTGCCTGCACTCAAGAGGAATCAAGAATCCATTTTAGAGATCCTACTGAAGATCTAAATGAGGAAGCCTTTGCAGCTCATGCTAATGGTAATAAGAAGAAACCTAATTTTGGAAAGTTTCAAAGAAGTTCTGGTAGAAGACAAGGTTCTAGATCTACTCCAAGAAAGGAATCCACTTCACAAAGAATACCTCCCCCTCCCCCTTGAGATAGAAGAGATAGAAATGATCTAACAAATGTGCAATGTTTTCATTGTCAAGCCTATGGTCATGATCAATCTCATTGCCCTCAAAAGAATTGAAGAGATGACTATGAAATGAATGATGATCGGAAGAGGAGAGGGGGGCATCATGCTTCTGTTGCTGATCTAAATGAGCCATCTTCAAAGAGGAGGCATAGGAAACATAATTTTGATTCTGAATACTCATTTTATTTTTCTCTTACAGGTTCCATTGAAGGACATGATGAAATATGTTCGTAGACAGTGGTGCCTCTAGGCACATGATTGTAAATCGTGAACATCTAATTGAATTGACTGAAAAAGAAGATTACTTGAAGGGTTGAGCTTGGATATAATGGCAAATAGGAAGTCAAGGGCATCAATACGTCATCCTTCCAACTAGAATCTGAAGGTAGTGTATCTATTAACAATATTTTATATGTTCCTAGTTTGAAGAAAAACTTGTTGTCCATATCATCTCTTGAAAACAAAGGATATAGAGTTGCTTTAGTTGATGGAAAAGTCTTAATATGGAAGAAGGATGCCACTTTTGAATATGTTAAAGTCATTGGTGTACGAATTGGAGGACTATATTGTCTCCTTGGTCGCTCAATCCAAGCCCTTCTACACAACACTACTAAACTTTGTGAGATATGGCATCAAAGGTATGCTCATGTGCATTTCAAAGCTTTGTCTAGATTGAAAGATTTTGTTAAAGGTGTACCTGAACTTAAGACAAACCATGATGGAGTATGCAAAGGATGTGCCCTTGGGAAATTTTAAAGGAAGATGCATTAACAGTGATAGTAGATCCAAAGGAATATTGGACCTTGTGCATTCTGATGTTTGTGGGCCCATGCTTGATAAAACCTTGGGTGGATGCTTGTATTATGTATCTTTCATTGATGATTATTCTCGCAAAACATGGATATATCTCTTAAAGACCAAGGATCAAGTATTTGAGAAGTTTCGTGAATTCAAAGCACAGGTTGAAAATTCTACAGGGAGAAGAATCAAGACTCTAAGGTCCGATAATGGTGAGAATATGTGTCCAATGAATTGATTGATTTCTACAGGGATGCTGGAATTAAGAGGGCGTTGATAGTTCCCTACTACCCCAAACAAAATGGAATTGATGAAAGGAAAAAATGACTATTATTCTTTAGGGAGAAGCTGCAAGAACTGTTGTCTACATTCAAAACTGATGCCCACATCGAATTTTGGATTATAAAACTCCCGAAGAAGTGTTTACGGGTGATAGACCAAATGTTGAACATTTAAGAATCTTTGATTGTCCTGTTTTTGTTCATGTGCCCAAAGAGAAGGACAAAGTTGGAACCATTCAGGAACAAGGGTACTTTTGTTTGCTACAGTGAGAATTTGAAAGCCTTCAAGGTCTATGTTCCAAGGAAACGATATATTGAGACTTGCAGGGATGTTATTTTTTATGAGAATGTTGCATTTTGGAAGTCCAAGGGTTCACACTTGGACTCTGATGATGAAGTACAAGTGGCTCCAAAGAATGTGGAATCAAAGTCTAAATAACTTGAACAAATGAATGAAGCCCCTCATGAAGAATCCATTGATCATGAACCTATTGAATCTCCAAAGGCTCTTGTACCTGAGACACGAAAGAGAACTGCTTAGCTAGAAAAGACATTGAAGGAAGCTAAAGGACAAGCTATTGCTCGTGGAACCTTCAGGGAAAACAGGAAGCCAAAGAAGTATTTTGGTTATACAGCCTTGATGTGCAAGATCATTGAGTTTAGGCCATCCTCCTATGAAGAGATTGTTGAAGGAAAAGTATGGAAAGATGTTATGACTGAAGAATATAAATCCATATTGAAGAATGATGTTTGGGAAGTTGTGTCTTTTGTCGCCCAGATTGTATACCTTTATGCGATAATACTCAGGGCAGGGGTTGTCACTCTGATTTCTTCCCTGTGCGTTTAAGCTATCTCCTAAATGCAGGCTAAGGGGGGTAGTCCCTATGAATGAAAGGATGAACAAACTCATTGGAAACCAACAAGTCCAGGAGATATAGTTGAATGGCCTAACAACTTGAGTTAAAATTAAGCGGCAAGTAAGATTATTAAGCGCAATTAGATAGATTTTTTAAGATGTGAGTGGTGGACCAATGCCTTAGAATTAATTACTTGAACAATAAATATCAATACACCAAGTTACCGAATGAACAATTGATGCAAGATATAAAATCTATCCTAAATGAAGTGCAAGATCTAATCTAAAGTGAGATGCACAATCTTGGTTGATTTTAATTAGATGCTTAGTCTAGGTAAATCATTCCTTTCAATTATTTTGAAGCTAGTCTCGAACACAAGTTGTAGAGAGAAGTCCACAGGAAGGAGGCTAAGGCCTCATTAATGATACCTCCCTTGTAGTTCTTACCACCCAAGTGCCTCCATTCCTACAAGGGATTGCCCACAAGAGAACTACAAAGTCACCTATGTTAACTGTGAATGAGGGTCTAGACTTCACAGATCAACTGAAGAAGGTGGTCATATCTCTCTTACAACCAAGCTTATGCTTGGAGGTAAATTTTAAACATGCACTTATACCTTAGAATGAAGATGCAAATGATGCTAGCTTGATTCAATGAGATCACAAGGATATTAAATGCTCCAATATGAAAAAATTAAATCAAATGTAACCAAGATATTTCAAATACAAGATGACAATAGCAAATAAATGAAACACTTTAGAGATCTTAGAGATTATCTCAGTGAAACAAGATTAGTAACAATAATTACTCAATGATTGAAGACACTATTTAATGCCTATCAATGTGTTAATCAAAGTCCGTATTATAATCCTCTTAGGATTAGAAATTAGATTCCAAAACAACTTCAATGTCTCTTAAGCACAATAGCATCAATAGAGTAATGAGATTGCTAACAGTGATATGCAATGCATGAAAAGACTCACAAATGCATCTAACTAATTATGGATGCTAGAAAGAGAAACACAGTGCAATGATGCAAGAATGCAAATATGCAAAGAGTTAATATGCAAGAGTGATATCCTATCCTCAGTACCCAAAGAGAGACCAATGCACCAATGTTCTTATTGCTCAATGATCATTAGGAAATGCACCAGACTTAAATACAAATAAGATCAACCCACTATTATAATGAAGACAGTCCCAAAATCACTTGCAAATGAGCTTAAACCAACAATAATTGAGCTTTTAGTTAATGCGAATTAATCCCTTAGGTTCTTAGCCTTATAAGAATCAATTTTAGGACTTCTTTCAAAGAGATTATACCGTTACAAATTTTATGTTAGATTTCTGAAGATTTATATTAGACTTCAAGATAGCCACCAACATAAGAGAACACAAACACTATAATAATTTTTAAGCCTTAGAAACTAATGTGTAATGTTCTTTAGGTGTCTTAGGCATATATTGACTAGCTTATTAAGTGATTATGCCACTATTATGATTAGCTTCATATCTGAATGCTTGACAGTGAAGGAAAGGAGGAGGATATGGAGGGAGCAAACCCTTGAGGGCTTATGGCCTAGTCTCAAAGTATGCCAAGTTGAAACACCAAAGAGGACTGACTAGCCTTCAAAACACCTACAAACACATGCATCAATCTAATGCTAAACACACATCAAAAGATGCCACTATAAATTTAGATCAGACCTCTGTAATTTTATGCCAGCCCATTGTAATAATGATATCAACCCATTAACAACCCCAGTCAACCCTCAAAATAGCAAGAGATGATAACCAAAAGAACTGTGGTTGATGTGTGATTGTTATGAGTTAATCTTAAAGTGTTTTTAGGCTTTGTATTTGTGTGATCAACCATTGTCTGCAATGCTTTAGGTTTGAGCGTAATGTAAGGTTTGCAATAAGGCTTACAGTTGGAGGAACAAAACTTCAAGGCCCTACAACCCTCATCCAAAGTTTGATATATCAATTGTGAGACCCCAATAACACTGTCTTGAGCAAAGATAAGTGATATAACCTTTCTAATTTGGAACGTTGTCCCTACAATGACAAAATGTTAACCTTCTCAATCAACAAAAGTATGAATTAGATCATGAAAATACTTGCGACTATGGAGAAAGTGACCAATACGAGCCTTTAAACAATCTTCCAACAACCAAATCAAACAAAATATTCTCAAATGATGAATACAGGTCTGCAAGACTTTAAGGGTTATTTATAAAATCAGAAGCAACAAGCCACCAACCCTATTATGCTAGTGGCCACCTTATATTTAGACCTTGCCTCTCAAAAAAATTGTGTATAATCCTGCAACAATCATTCAAGGTTAGATCTTGATGAGAAAATAATGGAATGACTATAGAAAGTTTACTTGCGTTATTTTATGTGTCAAACCCCTACCAAAATTTGAAATTGGGCATGTCGTCAAGCAAAATATGGCCAATAACCCTAGCGGCTAGTTGTTGCTTGATCCATGCCAAAATTAAATCGTGTCCCTTGATCTAGAAGAAAAATTCGAATTTGTTGATGAAGACCTTGATCTCGGTCCAAAAAACACTTTTTCCAACCTTTTTTCCTTGAAAATTGATCCTTGACTCAATTTGAGTTTTCCTTTGATGGAGGACCTCATAAAATTAATTTCTTTTGGACCCATGGATTTATGAGGTACTTTGATAATTTTCCACTAGGAGAGAATTTAATTTATCTCAAATTAATTTTGGTAATTTTTTTATTAATTTTTGGGCTAATTATTTTTCTTTTATTTTTGCTGGAAAATAAACAAAAATACTTAAGAGGGGATTTAACATATTTTCCACCCTCTAAGTGGGTCTAAAAAGCATTTTGGTAATGGTGTTCTAATTATAAGGAACCATTCATCAAAAAAAAAAAATAGACACACTTTTACATCAAGATATTACAAAAAGCAATCATTAGAAGGGGAATTTACACAGATATAGCCCCTTAAGGGTCAACCAAATTCTGCGACTTAAGGCACATGATCTAGTATGATAAAAATGCATTGACTCGATAACACTAGGACTCACCTAAGACCTCACTAATGAGCTCCACCCTAGCTTTGGGGTATATCTGGGAGAAAAGCTCAGCCAATTATTCATGTTTACAAATAGCTCTAATGACTAACTACATGCAAAGGGAATCCAAGCCCTGAAGCTTAGAGAGACCTCCTCGCCACCCTGGAGCTGCAAGGAATCCACGCTAGAAATTGGGTCCCAAAACTGCCGAAGAAAACCATTATTTGGGGAGGTTAAAAAACTCCCTAGCGTGAAACCCTTTGAGAAGAGTCATAGACTTACCTAGGTATTGTTACATGGCTTAATAGTCATACTAGAATAATTTTACAATAAAAATTATGGAATTTGGGATTACAATGACATATTGGAAGCTTCATTGTGATAATAACTCTGAAATTTTTTATCCTCTTGACAGGTACTCTGCTTCTTGGAACTACTGACATGTACATGGTCAATAATGCCAAAACTTGAAGGGAAGTTCATTGTGTCTTCAAAGTGGATCTACAAGATTAAGCATGATGTTGGTAGAAGTGTTGAACAATACAAGGCTAGATTTGTGGCTTGTGGATTCTCCCAGAAAGAGGGAGAGGATTATGAAGACACCTTTGCTCTCGTTGCCACGTATGCATCTATTAGATTTGTTATTTCTCTTGCATCTATTGCAGGTTGGAAATTGTATCAAATGGATGTCAAAACTGCTTTTCTGAATGGGGTCATTGAAGAAGAAGTCTATATTGAACAACCTCAAGGTTTTGAGGTCCATGATATAGAGACACATGTTTATAAATTGTAGAAGAACTTGTATGGCCTGAAGCGGACCCCTTATACATGGTACTCTTGCATTGATGGTCATCTGTTGAGTCTTGGCTTCAAGAAGAGCAATGATGATCCAAACCTGTATTTCAAAGTTATTGAAGGTGAACCCCTTCTATTGCTATTGTATGTGGATGACTTGTTTCTGACAGGGGTTGAAGTTATGATTGTCCAATGTAAGAGGGAGTTGGTTTCTGAATTCAATATGAAGCATCTTGGCCTCATGCATTACTATTTGGGATTGGAAAATTGGAAAAAGCCTGATGGGATCTTTGTAGGCCAAGGCAAGTACAACATTTCGATTCTTCAAAGATTTGCAATGTGGAAAAATTTGACCTTGGGAATAAATCGACAAGGGTCCAAAAATTGAAAAAGTTGTTAAGGTCGGGAGGTTTTTGAAAAAATCGGCAAAATTACAAAACAAAAAAAAAACCAAAAATATTCACTTTTTTTTTTAACTTTAGCATCTAAAGTATCCACAACATCAAATAAATGCATTTCCACATAAACATGAAAATAAAGCTAATATATAATATATATAAGAAGTCTAGTGCTACATCACATATCAAAATAGTGAATCAAGTCCTGACTCAGTGTCAACTCCCTAAAGTCCAAATATCAACAAAAAATATAATAAATGTATATCATGAGTCATCTACATGTCATAAAGAAATCAGTCATTGAGATCCTCTACCCCTTTTATGGGAATAGGGAATGGATTTGCCTTTTCCTTTAGAGGAAGAAGGCCCTGCCCCTAGGGCTACAAATGGACTTTTTCGTCCTCTAGAAGCCAAAAAAATAGGTGGCCTATATCCTCTGTTGTTGCCCATCCTAGATGGTGTCACCTTCTCCTCCTCTGCCTCTTGAACCTACTCCTCCTCCTCTGCCTCTTGACCCTATTCCTCCTCCTCTACCTCTAGCTCTCCCTCCCACGTAGTTGGTACCTCCCCTGCCTCTAGTGCCTCTGGATCCACATCTAACTAATCAGGGATCGAGTCCATGGCAAGCCTCTCAGTCTCAACCCTCCATGCAACAGTGGTATCGATATTGTCCAATGAGATGGCTTCCACATCAGGAGTTTCTTTAAGTTGTCTCCCCCACAATCAAATATTATAGTAGACATGGACCATGTCATTGAGATGTTGGGACTCCAATTTGTATTAGGGTCATAAATTGTAAATTAATATTTAGAAAATTTAAATATTAAAAATAATAAAATGAATTCAAATTTTTTTCCCTGTTGCACTTTTTGTTGTGTATTTTTCCAAATAAACTCCAGTTGTGCTCACACCCAGAGGAACTGCATGTTTGGTTGAGCACTCAAATGGAAAGCTTTTGGAGATTGGGTACTCTGCCACCATAACTTGTCCACCAAGCATCTACAAGTGAAAAGAAAAATGAGAAACATAAAAAAAAGGTTAAAACATTGAAATTCTAAACTTGAAGCAAATTATGAAAAGGTAGTGAATTATGAAATTTGAAAGTTGAAACAAACTGAATCTTACTTGGCATTTTGGTCGTCAAATTCTTAATAGCTATGGTAAAACCAAATGTGTCTCTTTCCATCCTATATATCTCCATTTCTTTGGAAATTTCTTCACATTTTTGCGTAGATGCCACTATCCTCTCAACACAAGTGAGGAATCCATTCATCACCTCGAAATCAAATCTGAAACTATAGGAGTACGAAAATGTGGGGTTGAGGTAGATACCTGCAACATGAATGGGGCGATGGAGGGTATTGTTCCATCGCTCATCAATCACTCTCCATACCAATTGTTGTTTCTCTAACCCCTCGTCTCCCTTATCTTCATAATAAGCACGAATGACTTATTTGACCCTATCCATGACCTCATACAAGTAGCCCATTGCGGGCTTGTCTCCATCAACCAACCGAAGAACCCTTACCAAAGGATTTGAAATGGCACACACCTCCTCTACTCTTGCCCAAAAGCTCTTATCATATGAAACTAGTCTACATATGCCCTCTCCCACTAGTTTGTGGCTAATAGATAAAGCGCGCCAATCTTGTGAAAGAAACATGCTCTTCACATACCACATAGAATTCAACAAAGACTGAAGAGATATGAAAGTAGTCGAAAATCGTGTAATGGTTTGTTGTTGGTGAATCTTCTCATCAAGCTAAGCACATATGCATGATTATATATAAATTTTGTTATGCTCCTAGATGATTCAACAATATCCCTCACAAAATGAATCTTACCTATATCCTCCAACATCAAGTCAATACAATGAGTTACACAATGTGTCCAAAACAAGTTTGGATACCTCTCCATAAGCAACGTGCCAGCAACAACATACTTTGCAACAATTTTCATTATAAATTGGACAACATTTTGTGGACCTACTTCCTAAATGAAGGTGTCCAACAACTCACATAATAAACGTGCATCTTTAATGTGTGCAGATGCATCAACATATTTCATAAACATTGTCCCCTTGCGACAACTAACCAAGAAGTTAAGAAGGGTCCTACCATTCTGGTCAATCCAAACATATTACATGACTATGCTTCCAGTGTGTTCCCATGATGCCCTAACCTCCTCCAATCTAGCAATGCAATCAACCTTTTCATTTTGAAGAAGAGGCCCTCTCAACTCTGCAAAGGTATGGGCTTTGTATCCCAGGCCAACAACAACAACAAAATCAAACATAGGTTGGTAGAATGGGTTGGTCTTCGCAATGTTGAAAGGAACATCACTCCATAGAAGACACTTATTAACCAACCTATCAATGTGTACCTTTTAATTTTTTTAAGTGTCAATTTGATGCCAAGTTGTGCAACAGGTGTGGTTCTAGGAACAAAAAATGATGAGAAAGTTGAGGGGTTGTGCCATGTGGTGTGGAATGTGATTTTGAAGAACCACTCTCACTTCTCCCCACTCCCAAGGCCCCTACAAGTTGGATTTTTACCATTTCCCTGTTGTCTTTTCCCTCCTCTTTATCAATCAATGATTTAATGGGATGTCATATGATTTATGGAGTTGGATTTTGTCAAAGTTATATATTTTTCCCTGTAATTTACGCCAAATGGAATTTTAATCTGTTGACACCCCCTGACATGTGCTTGCCACACAACTTTCAAGTCAAATATTGTCTATTGACCACCCCATTGTCAGGTATAGGATCAGGTTCACCATATTCCTATAGAGGGTCCAAATTCCTTGGCATTCTGTTTGAAACTTTGAACTTGAATTTGAATCTAGGGCACAATTTTTTTTGAAAAAAATAAAAATTGCCCATCACATAAAAAGCCAACACAAATAACATTGTTAATTTTAAATTTTAAAGGCCTCTTCTCACTCACTTGAACACACTCAGGTTGACTAAACAAGGGTTTGAATTTTTTATCCTTGAAACATGTAAACAATCTAAACATTTTGAAGTTTTCATTTAATCTAGTTTCTAAACAAATTTTTATTCAAATTTCTAAGCAAAAATAAGCTAAAAACAAACTAATAGAAAGATTTAAGAAGCCATTTGTTAACAAACACTGAGAAAAAAATTAAAATACATACATGGCAGCGACAAATTAGCACCTGGAGTCTCCACGTTGAGCAGTGGACAAATCTCCAAACCCACACCACAAAACTAGTAAATCTCCTCCTCTTGGGCAATGACAAACACCTCCTCTCTCCATTGGGACAAATGGCAGAAAGAAGAGTGAAGTGTGATTTTTGCCTTTTCCCTCACTTATCTGTAGCCTGGGTGGGCTTCACGATTTTTTCAATCGAATTACGATAACATCCAGATTTTTTTCGATAAAATCATGATTTTTTTGTTTTCGAAAAAATTGCCAAAAAATCGGCCAATAAAATCGGCTAGCCCAAAAAATCGAAATTTCCTGATTTTATCGGAAGTTTTTCCACACTGGAGATTTGGCATGATGGGTTGCAAGTCCATGGACACTCCTATGGTGACGAATTTGAAGAAGATCCGGGACAATGATTCTAATTTGATTGATCCAACTATGTATCGCAAATTGATTGGCTCACTGAACTATCTTGTGAACACTAGGGTTGATATTTCTTATGTTGTGAATACATTGAGCCAATTCTTGGTTGAGCCTCGTCGTGTACATTGGGTTGCAACTAAACACATATTGAGATACTTGCGAGGTACCATTGATTATGGTATGATGTATGCTTCTAATGGAGAATGGAAATTGTATGGTTTCTCTGAAGCTAATAAGGCTGGTAGCTCTGATGATAGAAAGAACACCTTTAGATATTGTTTTAGCTTGGGCTCCGCTATGGTTTCTTGGTCTAGTAGAAAACAAACCTCTATTTCTTTGAGTACAACTAAATATATTGATGCTAGTTTATCCTATTGTGAGGCTATATGGTTTCATAAATTATTCTTTGGTTTGTTTGATCAAATGTTGGAGTTGAACATCATATATTGTGATAATCAAAGTTGTGTAAAGCTTTTTGAGAACCTGGTGTTCCATGACAAATTGAAGAACATTGAGATCACATATCACTATATCTAGATTATTGTCCAAAGATGAGCTATGAGGCTTGAATATGTTCCTACTAATGTGCAGGTTGTTGATGTGTTGACAAAGCCGTTGACCTTGATGAAGTTTGGTTACTTTAGAGAACAACTTGGAGTTAGTGAGAACCCCTCTCTAAGATAGAGGAATCACTTATTACATAGCACCATATTATGGACCATCTCCCATAGGCTGTGTGTTGTGTGGCCTTGTGGTCCGAGAGATGTATTGCCGATTCCTCTTGTAGGGTGTGTTGTGAGACCTTGTGGTCTGGGTGATGTATTGTATTGATCATTCCTCTTGTATGTTGTGTGTTGTGAGACCTTGTGGTCCAAGAGATGTATTGTTATCCCTCTTGTAGGTTGTGTGCTGTGAGACCTTGTGGTCCAAGAGATGTTTTGATTTGGTGATTCCTCCCTTAGGTTGTGTGTTGTGAGAACTTGTGGTCATGGAGATGCTTTGAGATGAAATGGATGCTATGTATCTTTCCTTATGATGAGACTGATGATCTCTCCCTTAGGCTATGTGTTGTGTTGTGATACCTATGGTTTGTTCAAGGACATTAATCCTAATAGAAAGAGAGACTTGGATTGTGATCTCTTCCTTATGCTATGATCTGTGAGACCTATGAACTGGTCGAGAAGATTGATATTGAGAGAGAATGAAAAACTACCTCCCTCGCTAAGAGGGAGTGTTGGAAATTTAAGTAGCTGCGTTAAAAATTTTTCATTGCAAAACCATGGATAAAATTCAAAATTATTGTTTGAACAAGTCAACCCTCATACCCAGAAAGTCAGCCCCACTTGGGCTAATTAGCCCTCCTAACACAAATATAAATAGGGAATCAATTAGACTCATTTGGAGCATCAACTCAAGCAAGTTCAATTTGCAATTTCAGAGAGAGACACCACACGTGCAAAGAACATAAAGGATTCTTTTGATCTGCGCTAACTTTATTTTAGAGGCGCATTGATTGTGTTTGACTTGGGCATCTTGGCATCTGTTTGAATTTTTTCCAGTCATCTTGGAAGGAAAAATAGTTTAGAAGTTCATTGACTCTTGTTGACTGTGATTTCACTCTTGCATTGGCACATCGACGAACGTTGACCACATCCTTTGACAATTGATTTGACTGAGGTTTCTTGACTGGTGTGTTGAATTTCTATGGCTACCTAAGGACCAAATTTCGGCCTATCTGTTCAGCCACCTCAGGGATGAATTCGGCCTCACTGTGCAAACTTATATCATTAACCAGAAGTTGACTCTTCTCTATCCTATTGATTAATTTTTTACTAGGACATTATTAAGGTCAAAGTTGGATTTGTTGGAATATTCTTGATGTACTATTGATGGACATAAATTCTCTCATAAGGAGAGAATTTGGTTGGGTTTTCCTCTTGTGGGTTTTGCCCTAGATGTGAGCCTAATTCTTGGTGTCTCTTGTCTATTGTGATCTCTATATTTCTCTATTGATCAATTGAATGGTTGAAGTTTTTCATGTATAGATACTTGATGATTGAAGTGTAAAGAAACAATGGTTATATCACTATAAGTAGTTATCAATTGTGAAAAACTACTCTAGTCTTTTATGTACTAGAAAAATCAACACAACATACCCTTTTTTTGGGGTGGGGGTGGGGGATTGGGGGTCATGTTAGTAGACATTCCCATTTCCAAAATCTGAACCACTTTCCAAGTTTTTTGCAATTTAGATTTAAAAAGGATGGTATACTCCACTAAATCAAATTTTGTTCAATTTGTAACTTTATAGAGAGCAATCAATGAGGCCCATCCAATCTGTATCATGTACTTTTGAAGAACAATTGCCCCCATATTATTCTCTTTAAATGGAATCCACTACATGTTTTCCTTCCTTTCAAAGTTGTGCCTTGCTTCCTTGTTGAACCACCACTGTAGGGTATTTTCAATGTGGTTTGCAAGCATTTTTGCTTCATACCCTAGACGAGTGTTGGATTTTGGTAGCTCAAACAAGTGATTTTGCATAGGCTTAGTTTCGAGCATGTAGAGGATGTATAACAAACTTTTCTAATAAAGTGACTTTCATTTTTTCCTATGTAAAGGTACATTAATTAATCTAATTAATTAATGTTTTCTAAAGTAATGATTTATTATAAAGTACCTTTAAGTAACTTGATGATTAAATTACGATCATCAGATCTAAGGCGATGATGAGATTTAATCTCATCCATAGATCTTGTCCTGAATTACGAGGTTGTGAATTATGAGGCTAACTTCATGGATTACAAGGTTTGGGAAGAATGGTAAAAGTAATTTCCTAGAGATAAGATGGAACACATTCCTAGGAAACACACACTTGAAGAGTTGGCATGCATACCAAGGAGCAATGAGTGAGGAAAAAAAGGGAAAAGGGACAATAAACAAATCAAGGTATGTCGTGTTGAAATATGTAACTAGGTTCGATCTTCATAATGTCTATTGCAACCATGATTTTATGTATTTGATATTAAAGAGAAAATAAATTTATTATATTCATTCTTGATGCATGGGTTTCATGCTCAAGATAAATTTATTTGTGATTCAAGCGCCCATTGAGTGCTTCTAGGTTTGTCATAGAATTTTGAAGTCAAAAGAGTCTTTTTCATATATGTAAGACCCCTTTGGGCATGTTGTATCTTGTAAAGAAAATTTTTGTAATGTCAAAAGTGTCATAAATACCCTCCAAGACCTTGTCAAACAAGTCGGCCTACAAGGAGGAACAAGTCAGCCTCATGGACAACAATTCGACCTCCTAAGGAGCCTATATATAAGAGACATCAACCTCACTTGAAGGACATCTATTCAACTCTCAAGAAGTTCGACCAAGGAGGATAAAAAGACAAGAAAGTAGCCTAAATACATAATTAATAATAATAAGAAGATAAAAAACGAAGTTTTGGATTGTCTTTGGGTTATTATCCTTCACATGTGCGATAAAAATAGGGCACCTATTGCAACAGCTAGACTGAATTAGAGACCCACTAAGGGAAGTTTAGTTAGGGCATCAATAGGTATACTTTGAAAGTGATGTTCAAAAGAAGGAAGAACCAAGTCAAGTGAAGGAGAAGGAAGGAATAAATCACCATCTTTTCCCACACGTGTAAGATTTAGGGTTTTGCAGTAATTGAAATTGCAGAAGAAACTGCTAGGGTCGAAATTGTTGGAGAAGTTGTTGGGGTTGAAGTTGTTGGAGAAGTTGTTGTGGTTGAAGTTATTAGAAAATTTGTTGGAAGCTGTGAAATTTGACTTGGTCTTGGAGGGGTCCTAGACAAGGGTCTTAGGTCTTGGAATTTGTCATTTGAAGTTCTATAAGAAGAGAAGAATTCTTGTGGGTTTTCCTCTCAAGAGGAGAGGTTTTGGCCCTAGATTACAACCTACATTGTGTGTCCTCTTGTCTTATCAATATTTATTGTTTGGTAGTTGTTTGATGATAGAAAACACAATAACAATCAAGTTGAAGAAGAAGCTAATCAAGTTAAGTAAAAAGACATCAAAAGCAGTTATTAAAGAAAGAGAAATCACCTATTTAGCTAACCCTAGAGTTCTCAACATAGTATCAAAGCTAAGGTGGCTACAACAAGAAGAAGGGGTAGCTTGAATATCACATCATTGAATAAGGATCCATAAGGGCCAAGCACCAAGGAAGAATACTCATCTCAAGGATCACATCATCACAAGGGAAGAAAACCTCAATGACCCTACCTCCACTCAAAGAAAGAAGGACAAAACTTTTGAAGCATTTTGAAGTCTCCATATTCTGTATTTTTGCATCAAAATAAAGAAAGAAAAATCATTACCATCATCATCAAAGAAATCAAGGTGATCTCCCTCTCTTTGAATAAAGGATCACATCTCAAGCATATCATCCAGAAAAGAAGTATTTTCATCTCTAAAGAAGGAAGACATCATCAAGGAAGCAATCATCTTCAAGAAGACATCAATTTGAAGATATCATCTCGAAAGGAACATATTCACTTGACAAGTAAGTATCTTTATATTTTTGTTTGAATTTGCTATCAACATGACTTCATTTTGAAAGGAGAGCAACAAACTGGTTGGGTCATCAAATTTCCTTGCATGGAAAAGCATGATAGATTTGATCCTAATAGAGAATGAAGTTATTGAATATGTTAAGGGTTCAATCCCCAAACCATCTCAAGATCAAGTTCAAGCACTATCGAAGTATATGAAAGGGGAAATAAGGGCTCAAAGAATCCTCATAGAATTGATCAAGGATTCCCTCATCCCTTATGTAGCAAAGTTGGAGAAATCAAAAGTTATCTATGAAAAGTTTGTAGAATTGTTTTCTGTAAGCACTGACATGAGAAGTTATATAATTGAGAAATGAATTATATAAGATGATGGTATCAAAGGAATAATGGTTAGCCTCATACCTTATGAGGGTATCTCAAATAAGAGATCAACTACAAGAGCTAGGGGAAATAATGTTTGATAAAGAGATGACCACTGTTGTGCTCAATGCACTACCTAATGAATAGTTAAACCCTGTATCAAATATCTATGGAAAAAAGGAAGCCACTCCATTCAATGAACTTTGGTCATTATGTAAGATTGAAGAAACTAGGTTGAAGGCAAAGAGTGATGTTGGATCAAGTGAACAAATTCAAGCATATGCGGCTATGGCTAGAAAGAAAAGAAAGTTTGGAGAGTTTGATCCCCGGAAAAGAAGAAGATTGACCATTCAAAGATCAAATGCTATGATTGTAATGAATATGGGAACTTTAAGAGGAATTGTCCTAAAATCAAGAAGGAAAACAAGAATAGAAAGGAAAGAAATGAAGCCCATGTTACCGAAGAAGTGGAGGAATTAGAAAATAAGAAATCAAAGGAGGAAGTGAAAGATATCTACTATGACTAAGATAATCTCCTTCACTTAGTTGTATTTAGTTATAGAAGAGAATAGAAAGCATCACAAGTATGATATGATTCATTATAGCAAGATATATATGACATCATCATAGAAGCATGGAAGGATAGTTGAAGTAAAATTCTACATGGTTAAAGCAGTCATCATGATAGAAATGGCATCTCCATTGGAAGCATATAAGGACAATAGAAGTAAAAATATATATGGTTGGATAAAGTCATCTAGTAGGATAGAAGATAAAGAGATCATCATACATCATCATCATTAGAAAGGAGCATTTGCAGATTGGGGATCATTAAGATCCTCCAATGGAATCTTTATTAGAAGATTCACCTCTACTTAAGAAGAAGCAAGTGTCTCGCATATGGTCTACATTCCACATTATGTGGGATATATAGGTTAAAAGGATGACAATATGATGAAAAATATGTGCAACATGACAACTTGGTTGAAGTACATTCATCTTCAATCAAGGAAAGGAAGATGCTTGGAGGAAGTCTACATGGCCACATAAAGGAAGAGATATGTATATATTTGATAGATATATAAAGTCATGTCATCATATAGTTGCAGGTTGCATGGTTGAATGCTCTATCTCATGAGCATGATCAAAGAAGAAGGATCTCTTCCATTAAAATGATGCATGGAGGCATGCAGACAATGTGCCTTGAACTCTTCTACATATTGACGTGATATGACCTAATGGAGAATATGAGGTGGTTGAAATTTATGGTTCCTATGATGAAGGAACTATGTATAGATGACCCCGTGGAAGCAATATGTGAAGAAAAGGTGAAAGAAGAGTTTGTGAAAGATGTATCTATAGTCATGTAAGATAAGTGATCAACATCTGATAACTAGAAGGATTAGCTATGACATATCCATGAAAAAGGTATGAACCTTGATAGGTATGTTGGAAAAGGAAAACCTTGGTAATATGTGTCTTGGAGATGGATTCATACATGTGTAGGATGTTGATGTTGCAAGAAGTTGATGTCATGACGAAAGGCCATCATAAAAAGGTAACTTTGATTTGATGTTCATTTTAATTTTTGAAAACATATGGTTGGGTTGTTACAGGTCTGTTGAAAGAAGGTTGTAGACGTTACAACTAATACTCATGTGTTTGGATGGAATATCTTGAGAGAAACATGACTTGGAAGAGGTAGTTGTATGAAGAAAATCCAAATGTGGACTATAAGATCACTTTCCAATGAAGAGAAGGATGACATGAATATTGGTTCAACACTATGGTTCATTGAAGGGAAAGTGATGGACAATATGGCCGATGCCCTAAGGTAAAGTGATGAAGAAGAAGGCTCCATGATGAAGAAGATGAAGTTCATGACACGATGCATAAAGAGGAGCCCTATAAGCAAATGATAGTACCATGATCTCCACAAAAGAGCAGATAGTTGTTGTCATAGAATTATGAAGTCAAAAGAGTCATTGTCATACATGTAAGACCCCTTTGGGCATGTTGTATCTTGTAAAGAAATTTTTTGTAAATTCAAAAGTGTCATAAAGACCCTTCAAGACCTTGTCAAACAAGTCGGCCTCATTGATAACAATTTGACCTCCTAAGGAGCCTATATATAAGAGACATCAACCTCACTTGAAGGACATCCATTCAACTCTCAAGAAGCTTGAGGGTAAAAAGACAAGAAATAAGCCTAAATACATAACGAATAAGAATGAGAAAAACAAAAGCGCAGTTTTGGATTGTCTTTGGGCTATTATCCTTCACACATGCGAGAAAAATAGGGCACCTGTTGTAGCAGCTAGACCAAATTACAGACCCACTAAGAGAAGTTGAGTTAGGGCATCAATAGGTCTACTTTGCAAGTCAAGTTCCAAAGAAAGAAGAACCAAGTCAAGTGAATGAGAAGGAAGGAAGAAATCACCATCTTTTCCCACATATACAAGAGCTAGGGTTTCTGCAGTAATCAAAATTGCAGAGGAAATTGTTGGGGTTGAAATTGTTGGAGAAGTTGTTGGGGTTGAAGTTGTTGGAGAAGCTATTAGGGTCGAAGTTGTTAGAAAAGGTGTTGGAAGCTATGAAATTTGAATTGGTCTTGGAGGCATCTCATACAAGGGTCTTAGGTCTCGAAATTCGTCATTTGAGGTTCTATAAGAAGAGAAGAATTCTTGTGGGTTTTCCTCTCGAGGAGAGGTTTTGACCCTGGCCTACATCCTACATTTTGTGTCCTCTTGTCTTATTGGTCTTTATTATTTGAGAGATTTTTGATGATCTAAAACCCAATAATAATCAAGTTGAAGAAGAAGTTGATCAAGTTAAGTAAAAATACATCACAAACAAATATCAAAGAAAGAGAAATCACCTATTTACATGCCCCTATATTTCTCAACATGTCGCATGTGTGAGAAGGTTACAGATAAATATGTAGGCACATAAATTGAGGCAACTATTGGAACATAGATCAAGGTAGTTTTGAAAGTTTGAAATTTTTTATGGCATGCAGATTCATGTAGAAAATTGTTGCTTGGAAAACACAACAAGATCGATTTGTTTGGCATAGTTTTATAGGCATTGGGACAAGTTTGATTGCTATTATAAAAAAATTATTTTCTTTTACATGCTGAAATAAAAACCAAAACATGAATGTTGGTTTTCCCGAGTTGGGTTTCTAAGGTAAAAAGTTGTGTGAACATTTATGTGCTTGATTTTTGTTTCTGCCATGTAAAATTTGTTAGATGCTCAACAATATCTTTTGTGCATACATTTTAGATTTGTTTTCTTTGCTAAAATTAAATTATGGGTATAAAATTTATTAGCACTCTAAATTGATTTGTTGGGATTAGAAAATATAACATGGCATTAGAGCCAATCTTGTGAAAGAAATTCAAGTGTTGCACAGGTTCAAGCACAAAGGCGTTTGTGGTCATTCTAAAAATTTCAACAACAATTAATCAAGGGATTGGTTTACCATGGCAACCAGTGTCAAGTATGAAGACATGTTAGAAGGAGCCTCAAATTATCTCCAGTGGAAGGTTTGTATTACAATTGTTCTTAATGAGAATACGTTGTGTAACTTTGCTAAATCCATAGTGGTTGTGCCTACATCATATCCTATTATCGTAAACCTCCATGAGGCGAAAGTAGCTAGAACACAGAAAAACATTTTGGATAGGGTAAAAGATCACCTGATTCCCCATTTGTCTGAAAAGAAGACAATGAAGGGGATGGGATGCACTCAAAAAATTGTACATGAGTGATCACCAAAACCAGAAGATGGTATGAAGGGACAAGCTCCACAACACTTGGATGTCCAAGGGAGAGAACATGACTTCTTACCTTACCAGCCTCACACAAATGTGAGATGAGATGGAAGTCATAGGGAAGACAATCCCTAATTCTAAATTGGTGTGTATAGCCTTGAATGGTTTTACAAAGCAGTGGGACGTATTTGTAAAATGCATCGTGGGAAGAGATAAGATAATATAAAATAAGATAATTTTATTAATGTCCAACAAATGACCATAAATAGGGCAATGGAATTGAAGAATACAACTAATACGAGTACAATGTGGGAGTGTAAATACAACTCCTAGAAAATGCTAAAGCTAAATCTAGGGTAAAATGAAGTAAAAATAAGAAAAAAGGATACAATAATAGGACAACCTAATAAACATATATATAACTAGATCGTGTAGAAGGCTAAGTGAATAAGTCCAGGGCTGGAGGTTGATGATGTCAAGAATGTTCTAGTCTGATAGCCGATGACGAGAGGGGTGATAGTGGCAGTGGCTCGCTATTGGAGTCCCTTAGTTCCAATGAAGAGTTTGGTTGCATGATCTTGGGTTGCATGTAGGAGTGAGGGATACTCCTAATGTCTAAGGCCAAAGGAAATAAGCTTTGGATAAGTCTTTGGTTACTCTGTTGGGGCTAGGGAAGAACTAGTTGGGGCGTGGGGGGGTGGGGGGGATTGTTTAAGAACCATATGGTACCAAAACCTTTTGACGCCATGGGTATGAACGAACTGATGTGATGTTTGGCACCTCCATAACGGTCTTGAGGGTACTAGTGTCCCAAAGGTTGTGGCTAAGGTAAGACTCGAGATCTCACTTCTCTAATATCTAAAATTCCTTGGACCTCAACCTGTCTTTTGTTTCCGCAACTTGTCAGATCGACCTAGAAGTATGATGTGATCATTCAAATTGTCCCTAAATGAGGCATGGTATGTAGGATATGAGATTTATGTCTAAAAATATCCCTGATGAAGAGGGCTAGACATCTCTAGTCAATATACAGAAAGAAAGTATAGAAGGATCCTTCAAACTCTCTATATAGGAAATGATATTGTCCTATGATCTCATAGTATGTGGGGGACCAAACAATGAGGTGCATTTCGGTCTCCAATTCCAATGGGTGGCATAACTAGCAGACTCTGTCAGATCATGGTATATGGTGATCTGTCTCCACTTGATGTTGATAGGACCCAACTCAAAGTTTCCCCAATGGGATCTTGAGTGAGTGCATCCAATGCTTATGAGTATAAGGGGGGTGGATGATGAGGCCATCTTACAACTCCAAAAAATCATTTAGGTAGAAGGACATGTTTGGGCCAAGATTTTCCAAGGGGAATGTCCAATTGACATGAATGTATAATCTATAGATGGCCTAATTCAATTTTTCTTGAGTCGGTAAGAGAGGTGTTGGTCGGTCAATGGAGAAACTAAATGGCGGAAGGCACTCTGAAGGGGTGGTCATTGACTAAAGGAACTGAGATTCCTTTGCTAGCCATCAATGAGCATGACTTGAGGGAGTACTCAAAGTGATGGCCTCTGAAGAGAAAAGTGCAAGATAATGGTATCTCTCTCTCCCAATGGCATAGTTTTTGTAAGCCTAGACTCTATGGAAGAAAGAGAGCAAGTGCAAAAGGACCTCAAGGCGAAATGGTTGGACCCTAAGAGTCTACCTGAATAATGGGCTACTGAATTGTGAATTTGTAGCATATAATACATTAGAGAAGCAAGGTATGGACTCTCTCCATTGTGATCCAATTTGACTATAGTAAATTAGGTCCCCAAAATTTGGAGCCATAGAGAACCACAGGTCTGATAATGGATTCCATGACGTGGAGCTTGGACGGGATGTCCTGGAACTGTGCTTGGAAAAACTATCACTAGATGAGGACTAGGGAATTGTAGCCTTTACTAGTTTGAGTTTGGAGTGTCTGTCATATACCAAATTTGGCATTTGTGAACAATACTCCTAAGTAGGTGTAAGATGTGATGATCTCAATCTTTGCCTCGCGGTAGTAGAAGTGTAGGTATACAATAGAGCTCTTTGAGGCATTGAAGATCAGAACCTTGGTTTTACCCAGATTTACCTTCAGTTGTTGAAGGCCATAGAGACTGACCAATGCATCAATTTGCCTCTATAATCCCTTAGGAGTAGAGGCCAACAAGACCAAGTCACTAACGAAAAAGAGAAAGAAGATCAAAACATGGTGTAGTAGAAATATGTTACCCTTATTATTGAAATTTTTAGGTCTAAAATAGGCCTCCTAAGGAATATTATAAAATAATAGTGGGAATAATAAAATAAGATTAGATTACCTTATCAAGTTTTAGAGGGAAAAAATAAAAAATTATTTTTTTTGGATTTGTATTTTCAACTTATCTCCCTGTGATTTTACTCTAATTTTGAGTAGGAGCACTCATTGGATGCATAATTTAATTTTACATCAAAGGAATACCGATGTTACATAATTTCGATGGACCCTACTACATGAAAAAAAACGTGATTGCAATCACATTTTTTAATAACGTTTTTTTCATGTATTTCACATTTTTCGTGTAGTAGGGTCCATCGAAAGTATGCAACATGGGTACTCCTTGGATGAAAAATTAAATTATGCATCCAAAAAGTGGTCCTGCTTGAAATTTGAGTAAACTCGTATGGAGATAAGTTGAAAACAGTGTGTGTGTGTGTGTGTGTGTATATATATATATATATATATATATACTCCAAAAATGGCGAATCATCCCCCATGGTTGACATAACCATATTGAATCCTATTGATTCTTATAAAGTTGATTTTTGTTGAGACCCATTTTTTACCTTAAAATTTCTCTAATGCATGTATGCGCTCATGGAGAAAAGACTCAAGCTCATCAATATATATCCCAAAGAGAGTTGGAGAGAGGGGACATCCTCGCTTCACCCCAATTGTATTCTGAATGAATTCTGAAATACCATGGGTCACATTGAGATGCCCTAGCATTGACTCATAGAGTTTCATCATAATAGTTAAGAGGATCTTTGATATGCCAATGTTGTGTAGTATTTGGATTAGTGCCTCCCTGGGAACTTGATGATGGTGTTGGAAATCTGTCAACTAAGGGGGTCTCCCCGATGTGAAGTTCCAATTCAACCTCACACCGTTCAGAGTATGATACCTATCTGAAGTATTGGCCTGACTATTATAATTCTAAGGTTTTCCTTGGATGTAATGAATCTCATAAGAGAGGATGCACATAACCTTTGAAATAAACAAGTAAATTAACACTGTGAAACACCAATTGCAATGTATAAATGAATAGTTTCACGAGAGGAAAATAAAAGTGAACCTCTAAAAGGAAGGTAATAGCACCATCCTAAGAGAGGCACATGGGAGAAGGGAAAGGTTCAGTAGTTATCTAGTGAAGTAGTTCACATAGACACAACAAACAGTAAAGAAAATACAACACACATTCAACAAGATAAGTACCAAAGCCATCGAAATAGTTCAATTTCCTTAGTACATGTGAACAAAACATATACCGTAAACATAAAAAGATAGTCTTAATATGTTCGTGATACATGCATGAAAATGTGTTGGCTCATCGAGCTTCTAATTATGAGTGAAAGATCCAAGTACACAGTTACAATGGTGAGCCACTAGCTCCAATAGTGGAACATTAAGTCACTTCTTGCTTCTCCAAAGAATGATATTCTCTCCTATACCAAGCTAGAGAAGCCAAGGCTATCTCTCCAAAGGCTAAGCCTCCAAAATCCCTTTTCTTGAGTTACAGGGTGCATTTATAACAAGAGGAATGACCTTTCATATCCCCATGACTCTTAGACTTTTAATGTGACCTTTGAACTTATATATGGATTTGGAATTTTCCTAAAGACTCTTTTGTCCATATATGACTTTGTGACTTTTCATATTCCACATATGACTCTTGGAATTCCACACATTAAATTTTGTCCTTTCCTTTTGATAATTACATCATTATATCCAAAAATAATATGGCAAGACACATGGACACACATGACATTGTGATAACACTAATATAAGTCACAACTTGGCAATGATAACATGTACTCCATGATGAAGTGGAAATGCCAAGTTGCTTTTATTGTTGCTTTGTCTTCAATGTTATTGAGAGGTATGTTCAGTACTTCATCTTCATGAAAGATATGTTTTGTTCTTCATCTTCATCCTCCAAGGGGTTGAATGGTATGGAGTCTTCATGAGGTCCCGACCTTTGGTCTTTTATCGTAAACTGGTGTTCCTTCATCTTCTTGCTCAATGATTTCTTCATGGTTCCCACTTCACAAGTGTATTCTAGCATAGTCTCCTCCTCTCCGAGCATCATCATGTGATGTCATAGTACAATACATGCAGATAAAATTTACTCATGAGAATACGACATCAGCCCGGAAATGTCCTAGTCTAACCTTCTTCATTAAAACCACTGAGTGACCTAGAACTGGGCCTTGAACTAAGAGATAGGCTCAGGGATTGCACAATGCATAATTCTAGATGCCAAGAGTGAGGCACTGAAGCTTGAGATTGCACAATGCGAAGTTCTGGAGGCCTGGGAAGGAAAACTACATAATTGAGGAGCTTAATGAGGCAATATTGAGCCTTGAAGTTGCCCAATGTGCAATACATGAGAGAGAGAGAGAGAGAGGCCCATGGATTGCACAATTCGTATCTCAAGGTGGTAGGGAGACAACTTGAGGCTTTCCATTTCATAATGTGCAGAAGGAAACTAACTTGAAGGGTAAACTGCATAGATGTGGAGGCTAGTGAGGGAGTGTTGAGCCTTGAGACTGCACAATGCATAGTTTTAGAGGGAGACTGATTAGTGGATTTCAAAGTTGTGCAATTCAAGGACTCAAGGAGACAACTTGATGTTCGATACTGTACAATGCGCAACAAGAAACTTGCTAGAAGGAAGTATTGTGTAGTTTTTTAGTGTACGGAGGCGATCCTTAAGCACCGAGACTATGAAACGTGTAGTCCTTAGAGGCAAGAACTACGCATTGCACAGTTCCAGGAAGCAAGGGAGGAGCTTGAGCTTTGCTACTCCTAACCCTATGTGCATCAGTCATTTTATTGGTGAAATATGCATGATGTTGCATATAAGAGTCTTCGTGTGCAGAGAAAAACATAGTACCCCTATTAGAGTGCAGTCACGCCCTTTGGTGTCTTGTTTCAAATCTATGCAGATTGTTCCTTGCGGGATGGATTAGGGACTGTGTAGAACCCATAGTGAATGCAGCATGTCGAAGGATCTAGGGAAATTAGAGTTAATGTGATTCTTCTTAGCATGATAATTATTTATGAGGTATCTTAACTTTTTCTTATTAACACAATCTTCTCTTGATGTCATTAGTGTGTGTATTTCTTACTTCATCAAACAATTACCAAAAATACAAGGACACAAGATATTGTCTTTTTGTTAGGGCCAAAACCTCTCCCTCTTGGAGAGGAAAACTGGCTCAAAATTATTATTATAGAGATTCCAATTGACGAATACCAAGAACATGACCCTTGACCTATCAAGCCACTCCAGGACCAAGACACCAATCCTCTTCTTACTGTTGAGATCATCATCATCATTACTACTTTACCAAGATCATCATTACTACACCATGACTGCTCCTTGAGATCATCATTGTGCCTTTACTGAGATCATCTCTACACCTTCATCGAGATCACCATCATAACAACGAGGTCCATATGTATGTATCCATGAGATCTACACCAAGAACTTTTACATGATCAAGAATTTGTAACTATGTCTTCATCATATTCATGACAAAGAATGAGGTCATGACTGTGTCCAGATTATATGTCAAGTTAATATGTGTCATTGTGGGATCATACCAAAGCATGTCATTATGATATTGAGTATGCTACTGTAGGATCATCGAAATCCTCTTCATCACAATTAAGCCGAGATTGTAATTGTACCAAGATAGTATGATGAGATTGTAAATATCCTAAGACATTGACTGCAACTAGGATATCGAGACAGTGGTACTCATCCGAAAAATACACATGCTGCATCATGGACAGACTTCGAAATTACCTTACTGTGGCATACAAAACCCTTCCTGTAACTACCATCCAAAACTTCAGAAGGATACGAGTTTTGCACCTGTTCTTTTGCGAAGACCCTAGCCGCACATATATAGTGGTCAACCTATGCATTTAACATACATTACAGTGTGAAATGTTGTGTCTTTTTATTGAGCTGACATGATTGTTCTTGTTAATTCATTTGCACGCTGACATGACTGTGTTTTACATCATTTTTCTTGTTGCCTTCTTCAAGAGGATTGTGCTTGTCTTGGAGGGTTGATCTAGACACTAGGTTGACTCATTTACATTACATATAAGCTTAAGAAGATAATGACATTGACTCTTTAAAATACATTCTAAGGATCTCAATGGGAACCACTAAATAAATAAATAATCCTCTTGCTCATGAAACGCATGCAACAAGGCATAATGATAAATTCATTTTCTTAAAAATCATAATTACATGTCATGAAGACCGAACCTAGTTACTCTTTCTTCAACACTCTCTCTTAACTAGGGAGGTATTCATAATGGTACTTGGTCATTCTCAATCCGAAGAATTTCTCATAAGAAGAATAAGATTGGTAACCCATCTGTATAGCATTATAGTAACCAACATTGTTTCCATAGCAAGGCCTTGACTGACAACTTTATCTCTCATCAGATTAGAGCACAATGTTAGCGAGACCAATGACTATAGACACCTTCTTCATTATCTCTCAAGGTACATACCCACCTGGGTGTTCACTGAGTATGACCTTCTAGATTTATTCTTATCTTGGGTTCCCAACCCTCAAAGAATATTGGTCCTCTTGCCTACTCTTATACTGGATGCCCTACATGTCCTTAAAGAGCATCAGATGCCATATGATTACCCAATTCTCCCATTCTTCTTCCCAGGTGAAGACAAGAATGTTGTGTCTATCTCTCCTTCTCAGTTAGGGAGGATACATCCACCATGTGTCTACATTTTTCTTCATGGACTTCACCAAGACTTATGGTTGTTAGTCATGGTCTAGTGCATGACACATGAAATAGAAAAAACAATTGTCACTCCTTTTTAATCAGGGGTGACCTAATCCAAGCTCCCTCTTGATCAAGAAATTGTCAAATCTCCCTTTTAAGAAGGGATTCTCCTTTTCATCAACAACTTCTTCTTCATGGGTCCTTCAGCTGCTTGATCAACTTCTTTCCTTGATGTCATAAAATTTAGTTGATCTTCTTCCTTGTAGGACATCGTCCATCAATCACTTTCCTTCTTGGTTCATCATGTCATTCCTTTCTTTATGGAAAGTGGCCTTCTTGATACATGTCTGGAATCTTCGTCATATAGCTAATTCTTTCCCATCATGTTTCTTTCAGGAATTTCCATCCACCACATGAACGTTAGTTGTACTTGTACTTACAACTCTTGTTTCAGTAGCCCTACATGCACTCATCCAGATATTATTTGAGAAATCAAAACTTAACATTAAATCAAATTGTACCTTATTAGATGGCTCTTCATCATGACATCTTCCTGTAGGTATCAACATCCAGCCTTCATGTTGACACATCTCCCAAAGATATCAATTGTCAAGGGTCTCCATCTTTTTCAGAATTTCATCAAAGTCTTCGTATCCTTCTGGGAGATTTCCTAGTCAAATCTTCTTGGTCTATTGGATGTTGATTGCCTTCATCATGGTTTCATATCTCATGATCTCTTCCTTCCTCACTCATTCTATTCTAGGAGATTTCAATAAGAGTTTCTTAATTGTAGTCAACCACCTCATACTTCATATGAGTACATATTATGTTGATTTCATCTTAGTGTGACTTTATGCCTTCTTGCATCCTTTCAAAGGAGGAGATCCTTTTTCTCTTGATCATGCTTATCAATATAAAAGTAAGCATCCATGTTACCCGCAACCATAAGACATGACATTATAATATTAAACACAAGCATACATACCTCATTTTACCTTTAGTTCATCTAGGATTCTTCCAGCAGCTTCCTTGATTGAAAATATCTTCAATCCCTTGATCTGCTTCGTTTCTCATGTCATCACACCATCATCCCATGAATTCCATAAGTTGGAGTTTCTGATGAAACACTTGCTTCTTCTCTAGATTAATGAAGCCTTCAATGAGGATTCCATCAGAGAACCTTGAAGATCTTGCATATCCCCATCTGGAAAAATGTTTCCTTCTTGATGTATGATGAGCCTTTTCCTAGATGACTTATTCCTTTCCTGCAATGTCCAATGAGGTTCTCAAGAGCTATATCCCTCAAGTTTGACTGCCATGGATTTTGTCCTTCATGATTCCCATGGTGATTTCGCAAGCTCTTGTTACTAATGTTTCCATGATGCCACGATGCATCTTATTATCATGGTCATATCTATAACACAAGATTTAGGAGCTTAATCATTGTCACTCCCTCTTTCCTTGGCCCTTTTCTTCAACTTCCTCCATATTTATGGTGATATGAGCTTCTTCCCATCATTTTTCCATAACATTGAATCTTAGCTATACAATTCTTGTCTTGTTTGAGAACCAAACTTCCCTTTCCTTTCTACACATGTTTGAGTTCTTTAACCTTCAATGCTTTTGCCATCAACTTGTCTTTCTCTATCTAGCATAGAGACCACAAATTGTCAAATGAGGTAACCTTCCTTGTCTATGGACATTTGTTACCTTTCTTATGATGATCATATTCTTATAATCTCTCCTAGGTATCCCAATTGAGATCTTATGAATATATTCCTTCATCCTTTAATACCTTCAATCAAGTCTAAGTGATATGACCTTCTTAACTTCATTTCAAAGAGTATATCTTCTATCATTTCATATATCTCTTTTATGTCTCCTTTCTTGCTACATAGGGATGAGAGGACTTTAAGAGTTCTCTCTCATGAATTCAAAAGAAACCTATTCACTAACTTATCTCATCTATGAGGATTGTGACAATCCTCCTTATTCCATACAAGGACCTTTGATGACCCATCCAACCTATAGATCTCCTTGCAATTATGAAGTCATTTTACCAAACTTGATTATAGAATGATAAGATACTTGATTATGAAGATGAAATCTTCACCTTTATTTCTTTGATGATGGTTGAAGAAGATGTATTAGTACTTCTTCTTGAATGACCTTCTTTTGAATGAGAGAGTCTTTCCTCAATAGAAAAGGTTTCTCCTTTTGATGAGGACAATTTGTTGCTTCGTTGGATGATCTTCTGATGCAGGGTTACCCTCACTTACACCCACAGTATGCATGTAAAATGCATAAGCACATTTGTCCCAGGAATTTAACTCTCTAAGGAGTCAAACTCTTCAACCTTAAATGGTTAAGGACCCTTTTCTTAATAAACTTCATATGTGGAATTATTCAATACAATAGCCCAGACTTTCAATGTCCTCTATCAGGACTTATTCACCCTTATAAACCTTCATTAACCCTTAAGCCCGCACATTAAACCTTCACTTTATAAACTTTGGTTATACTGGACTTAACACATGAAAACCCTTTATCGGCGCTATATTTCTATTATAACCCTTTTATAACATAAATGCACTTAAAACATACCTTTCCGCCTTAATATGGCCTTTGCGCAGATATCAATGTTTTACCTTTATCGTAATCAAGGTATCTCTCTTCCGCGAGTCACATTACACACTCCTTCCACTTTCCCGATATGCGATCACACTGTCGGAACACATTATTGGCGCTTTTACATTAAAAACCCAGACCATTCATTCTATTGAAAAATATGGGAAACACGGAAATACAAGGAATAACCAGGAAAGCCCAACTGAACACCTAGGGCCAGACTTCAAATACATTACACCGGCGTTCATAAATGTCAGTGGGTCCACACTGCATCGCTATCAGCATTGTCCTTAGTTATCTCTGACTTGCGATCAGCGATTAGATTGTGACCATCCATCACATCCTTCGATCCAACAGTCAACATTCACTCTGAATGTCCAAAAGGGCGCGTCAATCCTCCACCATTGATCTACACTTAGTAGATCCGACGGTCCACAGCGATTTCGAGCTATTAACTTGCGCACTCCAAATCAACCCTAAAAGTCATTTTTCTCTTTCTCCTTCGCTGCTACGTGTCGGATGGGGAGTGGAATCGGAGCCAATTGGTAAAAACCGCTTGCGGCCCTTCCTTCCGCCTGAAATCCACTTTCCTACCTTTGAATACTATTTTTCGCTGATTATCTTCCGCGCTATCTTTCATGTGATGACTGTTGATCTTTGAGATCTAACAGTTCCTATTCACTACCTCTTCACTTCTCCGCTCGTTCCTTTTCTTTATGCTTTTCGTTGTTTCTTCAGAGTTCTCTCTGTGGTTTAGGTTTCTTCAAAGGGTTTCATTCTTCCGCTTCCACTGCTCAACTTCTCTGAGCTTAACTCCTCTGCAAATTCTCACTTCGCTACTTCTCTCCAAAGCTTCACTCTGTTTCTTCAATTGGATTCTAAGACCCGTGATGATTCCTCTGAATCATTCTCTCCTCTGTGTGTCCTTCAAAATTCTGCCTGCAACCCCTATTACAGAACCTACGAATTCACATATAATTCATTCATAAATACTCGTTTCACACAATTACATAGTTAGGGAATAAACCTCTGTATATATAAGTATAAACAAATGATTACATTTGAGACTCTCTTTCTCTCACAGGCTTGATCTTCAATATCAATGGCCTACTTCCTTTTACTCTACCCGTAGGCTTACATTTATACCAGAAAGGTTCCGTTGAACTAATTTTGGTTCAAATCCTAGATCTATTGAACTGACTCCTAAATGTCCTCTATGTCCACTTATAACTTCAATTAATTCCTAAGAACTCTCTCTAGTTCCTCGAATAATGGTACTACCTTTAGAGTTATAATTGACTTCTAACTCTCTGTCATTATTAACCACTCATGTTCTCCTTTATTCGAGAGCATTTACAAACATCCTCACACATCTAACTAATTCCTATTCTAATCACTTAAAAGCCTAAATATTACATTAATTTGAGACTTAGGAAACCAACTTCCCTAAAACACATGACCCCCCTATGTCTACTAAAATATAATGATTTTCCTTGGGTTGAATGCTCCTGCATCAGACTCCCAAAGTAGAAAATATTCATGATCTCCTAATCATGTGTCTTCATGTGTTGATAGAAAACCTCCAAGGTCCCAAACATTAGTTTGTAACTGTCTGAAAGCTTTGCACCTTTTTTGTTGTTGTATGTCTGCTATTTTCTGTTTCATCTTCCTCTCCTTGTTAATCAGGTTCAAATTTTGATTGATCATGTTTCCTACTGCTATCATTTTCCTCCCTATGGCCTGTTTCATCATTAGCTGCCATAATTCTTCAATCTCCATCTCTAGTACATCCTTGGACTGGTCTATACTTCGCCACTTACTTCTGCCTCTTTCTCTTTGTTTCAGGTTGTCGATGTTGTCCACCAACTCTTCAATCTGTTGTTCTTCTTCTTGAAGTTTTTGAATTCTATCACTTACGCTTACTTGTTCTTCGCCTATTCTAATTTGTTCTATTATTCTTGCTACCTCCCTTTCATCCTTACCCTCTTTCATGATTATTTATTTCTGCATTGAATCATGACTTTCCAGCCTTCTCTCTAGCAATTGAGCATCTCTATTCCATGGATTGAATTCTTCCACAGAATCTTCTTCTTTCATCTTTATTTGGCTGCTCATCTATGCCAAATTTCCTTCAGCATCTGCAACAAAACCTGCACTCACAAAACACTTGTTAAAATAAAAAACATAAGGCTTTTGTGCCTTATCTTCCTTTGGCAACAATTTAGTTTGTTGCTCTGTTTCTTTATCCTTTGTCAGCACATCAGTATGTTGTTTTTAATTCTCAAAAGAATTCATGAGACTGTCAACTAGTCTCTCCCCCACATCATATGCTCTAATGATGTCTTCCTACTCTTGTCCACTATAGTGAACTCCTTCCTCTGTAATCAAACTGTCATACTCTGAATTTTCCAGCAAATATTCCAGCAATGCAATTTCTCTGTGACACTTCATACGTACTTCATCATCACTTATAATTCCTGCATTTATAAACAAATTATCAATTTGAAAATCACAAGGTTCAACAATCTCAACTATTGATTCACATATCAGCTCTTCAAATTGAATTTCATCTCATTCTTTCACAAGAAATTATTCCTGTGTTGTCACAATTTCAAATATCAATGCATTATCAAATTCTTTTTGCTACAATAAATCGTTGCTTCTCTCATTTAAGAGACATTCTCCATCCTCCTTTACTTCAGAGTTTTTATCTTCTAAAAGATACTCTTCCATACTTCTGACAGCTTCAAAAGGTTGCTCATCCTCTGCAAAACACTCCTTTGTTAGTGTTCCTTCTCCCAAGGTTAAATCCTTTGCATAGGGTTCTTCCTTCTTAACATATTTTAGTAGATGTCCTTCTTTCTTACTGACTATCTCAATAGTTTCCATGGCTATTTCCATTGTGCCTATCATCATAGTGAAATGATGATCATTTACTAAGTTTTCAGCGAACATAGTCTCTTCTTCAAGTTTTCCTTTAATCTCTTGTTGTTTACCTTCTCCAAGAGCTATCCTTGTCTCACCATCTGCATTAATATTCTCCTTCATTTGTTCTACATCCACAGACAAACTATCAGTCTTAAAAACATAAGACCCTATGGTCCCACTTGATGTTTCAGCCATCATATCTCCTTGTTGTTCTAAATCCTTCATATGATTCAGAAATTCTTCGATGGTCTCCTCTTCAATCTCCTCAAGCCCTTCACTTGGTTGCTTGATATCTTTCCCCAACTGTATATGAGACCTATCTATCTCATCTTCTTCCAGAACAGAATTTAGATTTTGCTTGTCTTCTTCCTCCTTTATGACAATATCAGCAAATTTTCCTTCTTTACATGTTTCACCTGCAAACATACACAAATTTTTGAGATTTAAAACCATGCAACCCTTTGGCCTCACTTGAATTTTGGTCTTCAAGTCTTCATCTTCACTCAGAACTTCACCCTCTTCTGCTTCACAAATGGACACTTTCATTTTCATTTCCAACTCAGCTTCTTTGAGTTTTTCCATCAGCCACCTTACTTGCCCCTGTTGCAACCTTCTCTGAAACTTATGCCATTTCACTAGCTTCTTCCTGACCCAACCTAGTCTCTGGCTTTCCTCTAGTATCCTCCTTAATTCATCGGGTTGTTCTTTTAACTCTGCAATCTCTTTGTCAATTTCCTCTTGACTCATCCTCTTTCCATTTGCCTTGGCATCCTCTTTCTTCATATTTCTTTTGTTGTGGTCTTCCTCAGAACCTCTACTATGACTATCAGTAGCCATCTTCTTCTCTTTTCTTCTCATGAGCTCCTTACTCACTCACTATGAGCTGCATTAAAGCCTCTGCAACAACAATTCTTCCTTGTTGCAACTTACCTCACCAAGCTTTCCTCTATACTTGGTCTTTTGGCAAGCACTTGGTTCTCTATATCTGGAACCTCCTTTAAGCACTTCTCTCTGCTCCTTCTAGGATTCAACTCATCTGCACTTTCAAGAACACAATTGTCCTCTTGTATTTCAATCACAATGAAATACTTGGTTCTGACCACTTCTTCTTTCACTTGGAAAGTCTTACCAACTTCCTTCATTACCTTAACAATTCTACCCACATCCTCTGTGGAATTGCCTTTGTGATCTGCAACAATCCTTCTGCATTAACAAGTCTCATTCTTGCTACATATGCCTCACTAAGCTTCTCTCCTTTGAGCTCAGTCTTTTAGCATCCCTCTGGTTCTTTCCTCTGGAACCAATTCAAGCACTCCTTGCTCTATATTGTTGCAACCTTCTCACCTTCTTATGTTGTTATATGTGCATCAATGTATAAACACACATGCTCAAATCAAAACAGAACATATCACCTCACCTTCAAGATCTCAGAATGATCTTGTTTCACCATTCCACTTGAACCTTGAATGGATTGTCCTCTGTCTCTTGCATTTACAAGTTCTGCTACACATCACCTCTGTGTGCCTACTTTCTGTCAAATTAGAAGCTGATCCTTCCTTGCCTGCATAAACATATTTGACACATAACTTTGTTCTCATTTATTTCACATAGAATTTCTTTGTTATGTTTTAACTCCAATTGTTTCAATTACAATTCAGCTTTGGTACCAAATGATGCAGGGTTACCCCTGCTTACACCCACAGTATGCATGTAAAATGCATAAGCACATTTGTCCCAGGAATTTAACTCTCTAAGGAGTCAAACTCTTCAACCATCAATGGTTAAGGACCCTTTTCTTAATAAACTTCATATGGGGAATTATTCAATACAATAGCCCAAACTTTCAATCTCCTCTATCGGGACTTATTCACCCTTATAAACCTTCATTAACCCTTAAGCCCGCACATTAAACCTTCACTTTATAAACTTTGGTTATATCGGACTTAACACATGAAAACCCTTTATCAGTGCTATATTTCTATTATAACCCTTTTATAACATAAATGCAGTTAAAACATACATTTCCGCCTTAATACGGCCTTTGCGCAGATATCAATGTCTTACCTTTATTGCAATCAGAGTATCACTGTTCTGCGAGTCACATTACACACTCCTTCCACTTTCTCGATATGCGAGCACAATGTCAGAAGACATTATTAGCGCTTTTACATTAAAAACCTGGACCATTCATTCTATCGGAAAATATGGGAAACACGGAAATACAAGGAATAACCAGGGAAACCCGACCGAACACCTAGGGCTGAACTTCAAATACATTACACCCGCGTTCATAAATATCGGTGGGTCTGTACTCCATCGCTATCGGCGTTGTCCTTCGTTATCTCTGACTTTCGATCAACAATTATATCACAACTGTCCATCATATCCTTCGATCCAACGGTCGAAATTCACTCCAAATTTCCAAATTGTCGCGTCAATCCTCCATCGGCGATCTACATTTAGTAGATCCGACGGTCCACAACGATTTTGGGCTGTTAACCTACGCACTCTAAATCAACCCGAAAAGTAATTTTTCTCTCTCTACTCCATTGCTACGTGTTGGATAGGGAGTGGAACCAGAGCCAATTGGTAAAAACCACTTACATCCCTTCCTTCCTCCCGAAATCCACTTACCTGCCTTTGAATACTATTTTTCGTTGATTATCTTCTGCACGCTCTTGCATGCGATGACCATTGATCTTTGAGATATAATGGTTCCTATGCACTACCTCTTCACTTCTCCGTTCGTTCCTTTTCTTTATGGTTTTCGTTGTTTCTTCAGCATTCCCTCTGTGGTTCAGGTTTCTTCAAAGGGTTTCATTCTTCAACTTCCACTGCTCAACTTCTCTGAGCTTAACTCCTGTACGAATTTTCACTTCACTACTTCTCTCCAAAGATTCACTCTGTTTCTTTTATTGGATTCTAAGGCCCATGATGATTCCTCTGAATAATTCTCTCCTCTGCATGTCCTTCAAAATTCTACCTGCAACCCTTGTTACAGAACCTACGAATTCACATATAATTCATTCATAAATACTCGTTTCACACAATTACACAGTTAGGGAATAAACCTCTATAAATATAAGTATAAACAAATGATTACATTCGAGACTCTCTGTCTCTCATAGGCTTGATCTTCAGTATCAGTGGCCTCCTTCCTTTTACTCTGCCCATAGGCTTACATTTATACCAGAAAGGTTCTATTGAACTAATTCTGGTTCAAATCCTAGATCTACTGAACTGACTCCTAAATGTCCTCTATGTCCACTTCTAACTTCAATTAATTCCTAAGAACTCTCTCTAGTTCCTCGAATCATGAAACTACCTTTAGAGTCATAATTGACTTCTAACTCTCTTGTCATTACTAACCACTCATGTTCTACTTTATTCGAGAGCATTTACAAACATCCTCACACATCTAATTAATTCTTATTCTAATCACTTAAAAGCCTGAATATTACATTAATTTGAGACTTAGGAAACCAACTTCCCTAAAACACATGACCCCCCTATGTCTATAAAATACAATGATTTTCCTTGGGTTGAATGCTCCTGCATCATCTTCTTCTAGAGCAAGGAGATGATCCTTGCTTGATTTTCTAACCTTGGAGATGACAGTGCCTTCTTGCATTCAATATGATTTGGCTTCGTTTGTAGTGTAGATGTTAGGTCCCTATACTACTAGTGTAACCCCTTATTGTTATTAGTACAACCCCCTTATTATATTGTTGTGCCCATGTAGTCCCCATATTGTTATTATTGTGCCCCATAGAAGCCCACTATTGTTATTATTGTGCCCTTACATTATTATTGTTATGCTCGCTCTGATTATATTATGACCCCTTAGACTCCTATATATAGAAAGGAGGTCTTGTCATTTGTATCATCCAAGAATTTTTCATTTTTGTAATGTAAAGGAGGTTTCCCCCTCGAAGAGGCTTATTTCTAAGGCATTGGTCTATGTTTTCTATCTTTTTGTAAGCTGGTTTCATAACATTTGGTATCAAAGCTTTGGATTCTAGGGTTTCGCTGTTCCAAACAAGTCATTGTGGAATTTTCGTTATAATTATTTTTATACGAAGGTTCAGAATCTGAAATTAAAACCCATTTGATCCGAAATCTTGATGAAGCTTGGGCCCAAATTTCAAATTTTTCTTCACTATATTTTTGGAGATACAGTCCAAGACATTTAGGGTTTCTATAGGCTCCTGAATTACATCCCAAACATGTGACTTGGGGAAAATCGTCATAAGTTTCTCTCTGAGCATCAGATTGAAATTTCGTAAGAAGTTACAGAAAGAGGACGAACTTTAGTTTTATGTTTATCTTGTTCAGATCTGAAGGATGAAACAGTGATGCGTGGCTCATCGTACAAGTTCGCTCTACTGAACTAGTCTATAATTAGGTTATCACAAGGCATTGGGAATAAATATTTCTTTAGAAATCCAATTGCGATCAGACTTGAGGGGTTAGAAAGAGAACTCAGACTACTATCACAGGTCACAATTTCAGAACTTAAAGATATGAAATTACAGAGTTACATTCATTTCAAGATCGGGCTCCTAAAATCAAGAAAAGGTGATATGAGGAAGTTTGATGGAAATGATCTGGTAAATTGGATACTGCAGATGGAGAAATATTTTGATCTACATGAGGTACAACTGTTAAAAGAGGTACAACCCCTTATCGTTATTAGTACAACCCCCTTATTATATTTTTGTGCCCATGTAGTCCCCATATTATTATTATTTTGCCCCATAGAAGCCCACTATTGTTATTATTGTGCCCTTACATTATTATTGTTATGTTGGCTCTGATTATATTATGACCCCTTAGACTCCTATATATAGAAAGGAGGTCTTGTCATTTGTATCATCCAAGAATTGTTCATTTGTGTAATGTAAAGGGGTTTCCCCCTTGAAGAGGCTTATTTCTAAGGCGTTGATCTATGTTTTCTATCTTTTTGTGAGTTGGTTTCATAATAGTAGATCATGAAACCTTCTAGGTTTTCAACATGTTCCAAGTTGATGTGATCTTTTTTTGAGCTCCTTTGAGTTACCTTGATTTGTATGCAAATTTATGAGGGTCTTGGTGGCCTTTTGATGATGACTATGGAGACAAATGTTCTTGTTGTTGTAGACTGATTCTTGGTTGTTGTTATTGTAGACTATTGTTGTAGACTAATCCTTGAATATTGACAAAGCTCTTCAACCTTGCTTTGATGCCCTTCTAGAAAACTGATCCTTGTATGTCTCTTTTTGTTGCCCTTCCTTTGACTTCAACACCTTAGCTCTAATACCATGTTCAATGATCTAGGGAAATTAGAGTTAATGTGATTCTTCTTAGCATGATAACTATTTGTGAGATATTATAACTTTTTCTTATAATCACAATCTTCTCTTGATGTCATTAGTGTGTGTATTTCTTACTTCAGCGAACAGTTACCAAACATACAAGAGACAAGAACACAAGATGTTGGATTTTTTCCAGGGCCAAAACCTCTCCCTCTTGGAGAGGAAAACCCACTCAAAATTCTTCTTATAGAGATTCCAATTGATGAATACCAAGACCATGACCCTTGACCTATCAAGCCACTCCAATACCAAGACACCAATCCTCTTCTTACTGTTGGGATCATCATCATCATTACTGCTTTAACGAGATCATAATTATTTCACCATGATTGCTCCTTGAGATCATCACTATGATTTTATTGAGATCATCTCTACACCTTCATCCAGATCACCATCACAACAAAAAGGCCCATATGTATGTATCCAAGAGAGCTGCACCGAGAACTTTTACATGATCAAGACTTCGTAACTATGTCTTCATCATATTCATGACAGAGACTGAGATCATGACTGCATCCATATTATATGTCAAGTTAACGTGTGTCATTGCGGGATCATACCAAAGCATGTCACTGCTAGATTGAGTGTGATAATGTAGGATCATCAAAATCATATTCATCATAATTAAGTAGAGACTGTAACTGTACCAAGATAGTATGCTGTGATTGTAAATATGTCAAGACAATGACCACAACTAGGATACTGAGATAGTGGTACTCATCCAAAAAATACACATGCTGCATCATGACAAAATTCGAAATTACCTTATCATGGCATACGAAACCCTTCTTGTAACTATCATCTGAAACTTCAGAGGGATACGAGTTCTACACCTATTCTTTTGTGAAGACCCTAGTCGCATATATATAGTGGTTGTTTGGTCAATTTAGTGAAGTCTAAATTGCAACTTTTAAATGTCAACCCGGGGCTCGTAAGCTGATGAAGTGAGGTGTACTATCTGTACTTAGATAACCGTTTTCTAGTCTTTTGTCGTTTTTAGTTTTTTTTAGTTTGTTTTCAAATGTATCTTTCCTACTGTGATGTGATGGGAATGTAATAAAACAAGTGAAATGTGGATGATTGTGGTGATCTCTAAATGATTTCTCAGAACTTAAAGAGTATTCTACAAGAAATCTTGAACAACAATTGCAATAAAATCAATTCTTAAAGGAAAATAAAGACATCAAATAAAAGACTAATGACATCGGCCCAGTATCTCTGCTGCTGAATAAAAATGAAAATGAAATCTATATTAAATCCAACTAAAAGTAAGAACAACTATCTCACACTATTTCAACTCTTTCAACTTAATCTTCTCTATGAAAAGATATCATGAAATGTTAAGCAATGTGAAATCTAAGTGAAACTACATAAAAGACTAGTCACAATACTTTAACTTTCTCTTAACCTTCTGCCTTCCAGCTGAATTTATCATGTAAGAAACAGTTATGAATAAGTCAAGTAATGTGAGTTCTAAAGCAAACTAAATCAAGCTATACTAATTGATATTTTGGCTCCCAATAAAGTTATTTGATTATGGAAAAGGAACCATCAATAGACGAACAACTTGATATCTAAGAGCAGAAAGTAAATGTGCAAGTTAAAGAAATGACAGTAAGGAAAATCAAAACTGCAAAACAATGAAGGTCAGCAACATAGACAAGATGATCACGCATGCCACTAGTTATGAAAAGAAAAGAAGGAAAACTGTCCCGGGCTTGCCTAAGAAACTTGCATAACACACTGATCAGTCATGAACATAAAAGTGCAGAAATGTAAATCAACAGAAATTAAAGTTTATGTACAGCTAATATACATGTTGAAAACGCAACAATTAAAAGACATCTGTACAGCTAATATACATGAAACGAGAAAAAGAAATGCAGGAAATTAAAGTTTACTATACAGGACTTCAACAAACAGGGGCCCTCTTCCTACTTCATCCGGTTCAAAGAACAGTTATACGCTTAAATGCAAAACAGTCTTCTCATGTATTGACAGCAAATGTAAAGTACAGTGGGGAGTTCAAAATTACATACAAAATGATTACAACAACGATTAACTCTACAACGTTCAAGGACGCTTTATTTATAAGGAGAAAAGCAAACTACTTTAACGAGATCTATGCTATTCAACCAGCTGTTTAAAAACACGTGAATCCTCTGCGTCCCCGGATCTAGGTAACTGTCATCGTGCTCATTCAATCTGGGGAATATGGCTGTTGGATTCGTGCTTCTAGATTGTCTCCGTGGCTGAGGATGATGCCACCTAGCTTCACGTGCCCAAAAACAGAGCAACGCAGAGCCGTGCCACCGCTGGACACTTCTGTTGACCGGTATTTGCCTCCTCGTTGACCGCGGGCTTTTATGGCTGTTCTGGGTGATCTGGAGGGACACGTACCATGTCCTTGACCCCTGGAACTTGCCCATGTGGCTCATCTTCTCTGAGGACACCTGTAACATATCGTTTAATAAAACAGCTGCGGAATCCGGTGCTGGCTGCAGAAACCTGGATCAGCTGCGGAAACCTGTGTTGGCTGCGGAAACGCAGCACACTGAACCAAAATTCTAAACCAAACAACAGTCACTTAGCATAGTTAGAAAATCATGTAAAAAGTCCTAAAATACAATGATTTAATCAACTTGGTGGATGAAATGAGTGGGAAAAGGAGGAAATGAATGGGAAAAGAAGGCTGAGAGGGTGTGTAAGGAGGTACAGGTTCAAGGCTCTACATACCCCCACTGTGAAGGTGTTGCATGTCCTCATGCAACCAAAACTTAGTTTTTTTCCTCAATCCATGTGCTCTGATGCTTCTACAAGAACATCCAACCTCTTTCTCTTTCTCCTTGATGCCAAAATGGTCCTTGGTTTCTTGACTAGACACCTGAACTTCAAATTAATCAATGCCCTGCTCAGCTTCTTGCACTTTTTCTTCAATTTTCTATTCTTCTTCTGCCACAGTCCTAAGTGAAGCATGGTATTGTCATGGACAATCTTGTCCACTTTACTTTGCTCTTTTAATGCTTCATTTTCTTGTTTAATGTGCCTGTTTAGGACTTCTAGCTCAAACACTTCCTGTTTTAAAGACTGCACTTGTGCATCAAGTGGCAAGGTAGTGCTTGGTCCTGCAACTGATCGTTCCAAGGACTCTAAGTAGTTATATGCTTCTTGCTGGGTGGAGTCTACTTTAGGTGTTTGTCTCGGCCTGAACTCAAATTCTTGAAAAGGAGGACTGTTTTCTCTTTCCAACTGAAAAGGACTTTCCTCACGTGGAGGACTTGCCTCAATGTCTTGCTGAGCTAGACCTTTTTCAGGTGTTCCTTCACCTAAATCAATAAAGTGTGATTGTTTTTCTTGGGTCACTTTCTTTCCTTTGAGCCTACTGCTCCTCCTCACACGTGGACTAGTGCTCTCTTTCTGGGCACTCTGTTTTTCTTTTTGTTTCTTTGCTGAGACAGCAGTTTGAAGATGGGCTAACCTTTCTGCCAAAGTTTGAGACTCTTCTTCTACAGATGGTTCAGGGGATGGATATGTCTCTTGAATAGTTGCTTTACCTTTATCCTTTTTCTGCTTTTTATTTCTAGTTCCCTCTTCTTCTTCCTCATGAACAGTTTCTTGAGTGTCTACTGTAGGAAGGTCTTGGGCTGTAACATTTCTTTCTCTCCTCCTACTTCTTTTTGGGATTTTTGGGGAACTGCTGGCAGAGGCTTCAGTCACTTCTTGGAAGTGATTTCTGATCAAAAACTTTTCCCAAGTATCGTTATTGTTTTTCAATTGATCCTCAATGAGAATTCTAATGAGCCCGTGATGATAAAGGTGGGATTCAATATGGCCTACATGTTTCTGAACAGCAGAGCTCATTTTCTTTAGACTTGCTAGCAGAAAGTAAGGTAAATTAAGGGCATGGCCTTCCATAAAATTCATCATAATCCTTGCATGATACATATACATGGTGCCAAAACGACCCTCGCATGTAATAAACTTCTGAACAAGTAGTAACAGCGCAGACCATTCCTCTTTAATTACATGCACAGGAATTCCCTTAGTGAATATAGAAGTATCCATACCTGTGTTTTTGAGCATGACTTTCCATCCTTGATCATCCAGGCCTCTGTTTTTAAACCATCTGTCTCCCTGTTGTGGTAAACTGGTTGCTGCTGCTATTGTAGCCTCTGTTATTGTGAATTTCAAGTCCCCTACCTCCACTACGTGTCCATTGAAGGACCGAGCAAAAGCTTTAGTGACTTCCTTATTATAACCTCTGAACTTTTGAATAAACTTCAGCCACTTTGCTTTCTTCAATGACTCTTTCGTCTGCGGATACCCCTCCAGGTATTTTGGGCCCTCAGGTTCGGCTCTGAGTAACTTTCCCATTCTCGGCTTTCAACCCCGGCTGAAAATTTTACTGTGTGTGGACGTTCAAAGGAAAAACGAGCTGATTACGGGATTCTTGAGGTAAGTGGAGTGGCCGTAGTCGAAATGCAAAGTGTATGCAGTGACTGTAATCAGGGTTTAGAGCAAAGCTATGGAGGTTGCAGCAGAAATGGAGAGCAGAGAATGGTATGAGCACGAGGTAAACAACAGTCACGGGTTTAGCATCAAATGCATGCGGAAGTGGAGTGATAAATGGGCAGTATAACGGCTGAGTCCTTTTGAATCGGTTGGCTTACGCCACGTCTCAATGTTGGCTGCAGAAGTTATGGTGGAGGAGAGCCGTAGTACAGTAGGTCACTTCTTCTACGTACGGCCAATAAATGAAAGAGCAGCCCCATTTCGAGTTTGAATTAATAGTGATTATGGAACCGTTAGAAAGGAATGAGGTGGATGGATTATTATCGTGGAAGAGGAGTGATATGGATCTCGCCGTATCAAATCATTGTATTTAGTGGAATTTCCATGATCTAATAACTATGCATACAATGACATTAAATTGTTATTTGGTAGAGATTTTGATCATACCTTTGGAAGTTTGCCATTTGTTGATTAAGGCTTCTGACCCATTATTGCTTTTTGATCTTGCAGATACCTCATATCTTTGCTGCCTTTGGTGATGATGATGCTAACCTTTGACTGTGATTTTCTTTTGAAAACAGAGTGCTGCTGTAGAGACAGAGTGATGTTGGCTGCGGAATCATTTCGAGCTGCAGAAACTGGTGCTAGCTGCGGAAACGGTTCCCAGCTGCGGAAACTGAGACAACACCCCTTTAACTGCACAAATATAGTTAGAAAAACAACTAACTGAATGAAATAGTCCTGAGAAGGACTTTTATTGATGGGATGGAATGAAATGGAAATGAAGTGGAATGGAGATGAAGATGAGATGGAGGTGAAGATGGAAATGACAAGTGAGGTGAAGTGAAGATGGAAAGGAAGAGAGATTTTTTTTTGGAAAATATAGAGTGTTAGGTGTCCCTGATTTTCACTCTACATTTTCTGTATAAGACCGCCAATCTATGATCGGTTTTTAAGCTTATACAAAAGATTTTTTTTTTTTTTTTTTTTTTTAACTGAAAGAAACAAAGATTAGGCTGATGGAGGAGAAGTATTCTTCTCCACCAGCTTCATTGCAGAATTTTCTTGAAACATTTTGACAAAGTCCTCTTTTGAGAGTGGCTTATGATAAATTTTCAATCGGTGGCCATTCACAATGAGAGGAGTTTGAAACTCATCAATAGTTTTGACTCGAACTGCTCCATTGCTAAAGACTTCATCAATCTCATATGGTCCAAGCCAATGAGTCTGAAATTTTCCTTTGAAGTCTTTAAACTTGGAATCAAATAGTAACGCCCAATCTCCCTTTTGAAACTTTTTCTCTTTGATATATCTGTCATGCCACTTAGTTCTTTGGTGCTGAACTAGATCAGTCCTTAAAATTGCATCTTGTCTTATTTCATCTAGCTCATTCAGCTGCTCCATTCTGTGCTTTTGGGCTTCTGATAGATTCATCCCCAACTGAACTGCCATCTTGAAGGTTTTGACTTGAAACTCAATGGGAGCAAGACTTCTTTCCCATAAACAAGTTCATAGGGAGAATGTCCTGTTGTGTTCCTCCATGTAGTTCTATAGGCCCATAAGGCTTCAGGAAGCCTTTCTGCCCAATCTCTTTTGTGGAGATGAACAGTCTTGGTGATGATGCTCTCAAGAACTTTGTTTGTGGATTCCACTTGACCATTTGCTTGCGGATGGTATGGAGTAGATTTTCTGTGCTTGATTTTGTATTCCTCCATCAGCTTCTCCATCAAGTTAGATGTAAATTGACTTCCCTGATCTGTCACAATTTCTCTTGGGACACCAAAACGAGTAAAAATATCCTCAAAAAGAAATTGAACAACTGAATTTTCAGTGGCAGAAGGCAATGCCTTGGCTTCTACCCATTTAGTAACATAATCAGTGCAAACCAATATATACTTCTTTTGTCTAGATGGCGGATTAATAGGTCCAATGAAATCTAAAGCCCATTTCTCAAAGGGTTCGATGAGTACCTGTGGTTGTAATGGCATTTCATTTGAAAGAGTTGGTCTCCCAACTCTTTGGCAGCTGTCACACCTTCTAACATATTGTTTTGCATCTTTGAAGAGAGAAGGCCAATAATATCCTAAAGAAAGGATTTTATAGGCAGTCCTCTTGTCAGCAAAGTGTCCACCGCACGGTTCATCATGACATGCCTTAAGGATGTCAGGCATTTCATCTTCCCGAACACATCTTCTGATCACACAATCTAGCCCTGTTTTGAACAATTCATTAGAAATCCATGAATACTTTGAACTCTCCTGAATGATTTTCCTTTTCTCATTAGGAAATAAGTGTGGAGGTAGCTTCCCTGTAACCAAATAGTTAGCAATATCTGCATAACAAGGAGTTTTAGTAGTTACTGCAAACAAATATTCATCTGGAAACTTATCCTCCACAGGAGAATCTTCGTTAGTATTTTGGATTCTAGACAAGAAATCAGCTACTGTATTTTGGTTTCCTGGTCTATCTAACACAGTAATATTGAATTCTTGTAAAAGTAAAAGCCATCTTGTAACTCTGCCATTAGTAACAGGTTTTTTCATGAGATATCTAATTGCAGAATGATCAGTATGGACAAAAGTTTCATAGCCAGTTATGTAATGTCTAAACTTGTTAATTGCATGCACAACAGCTAAGAACTCTTTTTCAGTCACAGTATAATTTAACTCAGTGGGAGTCAAATTTTTACTGGTGTAGTAAATGGCATAAGGAACTAAATCCTTTTGACCCAACACAGCTCCTAGAGCTGTATCTGAAGCATCTGTAGAAATATGGAAAGGAAGTTTCCAATTTGGCCCTCTCAAAATGGGTGCTTCAGATATTCTTGTTTTTAAAGTTTCAAATGCAGATTGACAGTCAGGATCCCAATTGAATTCACAGTCTTTTGTAAGTAATTTGAAGAGCAGAGATGCTATCTTGGTGAAGTTTTCAATAAATCTTCTATAATATCCAGTAAATCCAAGAAAACTTCTAACATCTTTTTGACAATTTGGAATAGGTAACTTGGAGATGACTTCAACTTTTGATCTATCAATTTTAATTCCATCTCCTGAAATATGATGTCCTAAAACAATCCCTTCAGTAAACATCATAAAACATTTTTCATGACTTAATGAAAGATTTGTTTCTTTGCATCTTATAAGGACTTTTTCCAAATTTTCTAATGCCTCTTCAAATGAATTACCATAGACTGTAAAATCATCCATATAGACCTCTACACAATCATGAATTAGATCAGAAAAGATTCCTAGTACTGCCCTTTGAAATGTTGCGGGTGCATTACATAATCCAAAAGGAAGTACTCGGTAAGCAAAAGTTCCCCAAGGACAGGTGAATTTGGTCTTGTCCTGATCTTCAGGTGCTACCTGAATTTGATTGTAACCACTAAAACCATCCAAAAATGAGAAATACTTTTTGCCTGCTAAAGTATCTAATACTTGATCAATAAAGGGCAAAGGAAAGTGATCCTTCAAAGTTGCCTTGTTCAATTCCCTGTAATCAATGCAAACCCTCCATTTACCATTCTTTTTAGGTACTATAACCAAAGGGGAAACCCACCGACTATCTGAAATGGGGTAAATGAAGTTTACATTAAGTAACTTTTGGAGCTCTTCTTTCACTATCTCCCTAAGGTTTGGATTCATCCTTCTTTGAGGTTGTCTGATTGGTCTACTGTTTTCCTCAATGTAGATGTGATGAATGCAAGTCTTAGGGTCAATACCTTTCATATCAGTATACTCCCATGCAAATGCAGTAGAATGTTTTTGCAAGATTTTGGTTAGCTCCCCCTGTTGTGATTTTTCCAAGTTTCTGTTGATATTCAATGTTTTTCCTGGAAAAATCTCAATGGCAGAACTACCAAATTCTTCCATAGAGAAAAGAGACATTTGTCTAGATGATAGACACTCAATGTCAGAATCCAACTGAAATTGTGTGTGGTCATATTCTGAAGATGGTTCAAAGTTTTCTAATGTGTTCAGAATTTGACTATCTTCACTAATCTCAGAAATGGTAAAGACAGGTTGTATAGTATCTTCATCATCAACCCACTCATTATCTCCTATTTCTATAATTACTTTTGCTGGAGGATACAGATTGAACTTCTTTGTTGAATTACCATCAGAAATATACATATCCCCAGACCTACAACTTATGAAAGCATCAACTGTGGCTAGCTAAGGTCTTCCTAAAATAAGAGGATGTCCTCCTAGATTACTCTTGGGAGTTAAAATCATGAAATCCACTGGATATTCCCAAGAGTCTAGGGAGACTGGAATGTCTTCTAATACACCATCTGGTTTAATAATTGATCGATCTGCCAATTGCAATAAAGTAGGTGTAAAAACAAGATTAGGAAGTTTTAGCTATTCCATAGTCTATCTACTCATGATGTTGATAGCAGCCCCTAAATCAATCAAAGTATTTGGTATTTCTACCCCATTGATATGTGTTTTAACAATTGGACTACCGGGATCTACATATTTCTGCATAGTAATTTTTCCCATCATGATATCTGCAATTTTCCCTACCAGGTGGATCCTTCTGGTATCTCTTGGTTTCCTTCCTGGTCTTTTAAGACTCAACTCCTTTATTGTTTTTGCTAGAATAGGAATCTCTTTAATGGCTTGTAACAAGGGAATCTTGATACAGACATTCTTCAATTCATCTAGAAAATTATAGTCAGGCAACCAAATTTGTTTTTCCACTCCTTTGTCAATTTGTAATCTTTCAGGAAAAGGAGGTGTGGATAAAGATGCAGGTTGCTCAACTATGGGAGTTGTGGGGGTTAATTCTTTTTCTTTTTATTTTTGAGTATTTGGGTTTTGAAGAGATGCTTCAGAACCCTTATTAGCTTCAAGAGACTCTTCCTCAGAAATGCTTTTCTTTTGAGCATTTATAGAAGGTTTATCTAGGACTCTACCTGATCTGAGTTGTACTTCATTGAGAGGAACAATCATATAGGTAGGAAATTGTTGACCTTCCATCATGTAAGCATTTTGAGGGTTCTTATTATTGGGGTTTGGCAATGGCTGAGAAGGAAGTTGATTTGACTTTTGTTGGAATGGAAGCAAGAGTTGAGAATTTGGATTCTATTGAGAAGGTTGTTGTTGTTGTGGAAATGGCAATGATAGTTGTGGATTTTGATTCGGAAGTTGTGGAGCTTGTTGGTTTTGAAAAGATGGAGGATATTGGTAAAATTGAGCAAATCTCCCATAAGGATTTTGCATACCTTGTACCCATGATTGAAAAGGATTTTGAGGTTGGGACCAAGGTTGTTGCCAAGGATTCCAATTTGGTGGGGGTTGAAAATTCATAGAGTTGCTAAACCCTTGATTTTGTTGCCCCTGCCAAGGTCTCCTTGCAACAAAACAGAGAGATTCGATTGTATTTGGATCTTCTTGAAAGACAACTTTGAGCCCAGGAATTGAAGGACAATCCTTGGTCTCATGATTCTCTGAACAAATTACACATGTTTCTACAACTTTTGCATCCAAGGGACATTCCCTTAGAGCATGTTTCTTCCTACACTTTGGGCAAAAGATGGCCAAAGCCTCAGCTTCTGCTTTCTGCTTATTATGAATCTTAAGGGTGTCTAGTTGTTCACTAAGACTCCCTAAGATATCAGTTTTGAATTCATCAAGCATGTTTCCAATCTCAACCCTACTTACCGATCCAGTTGCAGATTTATTTGCTCTGATGAGAGAAGGATCTCTAGGCCCTTTTAGAGTTTTAGATTTCCCCCTTGAGAGATGGACACATAGCTCTGCTATATCATTGAGTGAAAGTTGAGATATATCTCCCTTCCCCATCATGTTCAAAATATTTATCCATTCATCTCTAATGGCTTTTAATAGAAGGGCTTTCAAGGTCTCCTCATCCAAGTTACTCATTTTTGCTCTTTTCAGGTTATATTGAAATATTTCAAGTAACTCCTCCAAGTTTTCATCTTCTTTTTGCACCATTTTGAATACCTCATCCTTGTGATTGGTGGGCATACAATAGTCCAGGTACCTATCCAAAAATGTTTGTTTCATATCATTCCAAGACCTAATGGATTGAGTGAGTAATCCCATGAACCATTTCAAAGCTGCTCCTTTCAATGTTGAAGGAAACAATTTGAGTTTTTGAGAGTCTTCCAAATAATCATAAGTTCGACACACTACCTCAAACTCAAATAGAAATGTTTCAGGGTCCTCATTCCTTAACCCATGGAAGTTTGGGAGGACAGATGGTGAGATGTTTTTCATTGGGGCTCGGGAGTCCTCATCGACTATAGGAAATCCAAATGAGTTTTCTCCATCCCTATTTCCCCCAATGTTACCTCTGCCTCCTCCATTGTTTCCTCCTCCTCCTCCTCTACCTCTACCTCTACCAAATCCAGTTGCTCCTTCCTCTGTCATAGTAGTTTCCCTAGAGACTTCAGAGTCTTCTGGTTCTTCTACAAAGGGTGAACGAGAAGGAATTTCTCCTTCTTCTTCAGATGATTCTACTTCTTCTATTACAATTTGTCTCTCTGTAGAAGGAAGGAAAGGATCTCTTTCTAGTTCAGATTCGATGGAAGGTGTGGGAGAGTCGACTCCTGCCTCTTGAATTCCAGGAATCCTAGGGCTAGGAGTGTAAGTTGGAGATGATGGAGGTGTCTCTTGTCTATTCCTTGAAGTAGATGGACTTGTAAAAATCGAACTCTTGGCTCTAGCTAAAAACCTTCCCCTAGAATCTCTTGCTCTATGCATGTCATTTTTTATTTTTCTTCAAGTCGGGGTAATAATTCTTTTTCTGATCTTCCAGGTCACTCTAGGTGCAAGAAGAGAGCATACTCAAGAAACTATTAAACCAATAAATTTCTCTTTTCTGATCCTCCAGATCACATTAAGTGCAAGAGGAGAGCATACTTTGAGAGGTTATCAATTTTCCTTCCTTGAAATTTTCTTGTTTTTTTTTTTTAGAAATTGGCTACCTAATTTCACTTCCCCGGCAACGGCGCCAAAATGTTTGGTCAATTTAGTGAAGTCTAAATTTCAACTTTTAAATGTCAACCCGGGGCTCGTAAGCTGATGAAGTGAGGTGTACTATCTGTACTTAGATAACCGTTTTCTAGTCTTTTGTCGTTTTTAGTTTTTTTTAGTTTGTTTTCAAATGTATCTTTCCTACTGTGATGTGATGGGAATGTAATAAAACAAGTGAAATGTGGATGATTGTGGTGATCTCTAAATGATTTCTCAGAACTTAAAGAGTATTCTACAAGAAAGCTTGAACAACAATTGCAATAAAATCAATTCTTAAAGGAAAATAAAGACATCAAATAAAAGACTAATGACATCGGCCCAGTATCTCTGCTGCTGAATAAAAATGAAAATGAAATCTATATTAAATCCAACTAAAAGTAAGAACAACTATCTCACACTATTTCAACTCTTCAACTTAATCTTCTCTATGAAAAGATATCATGAAATGTTAAGCAATGTGAAATCTAAGTGAAACTACATAAAAGACTAGTCACAATACTTTAACTTTCTCTTAACCTTCTGCCTTCCAGCTGAATTTATCATGTAAGAAACAGTTATGAATAAGTCAAGTAATGTGAGTTCTAAAGCAAACTAAATCAAGCTATACTAATTGATATTTTGGCTCCCAATAAAGTTATTTGATTATGGAAAAGGAACCATCAATAGATGAACAACTTGATATCTAAGAGCAGAAAGTAAATGTGCAAGTTAAAGAAATGACAGTAAGGAAAATCAAAACTACAAAACAATGAAGGTCAGCAACATAGACAAGATGATCACGCATGCCACTAGTTATGAAAAGAAAAGAAGGAAAACTGTCCCGGGCTTGCCTAAGAAACCTGCATAACACACTGATCAGTCATGAACATAAAAGTGCAGAAATGTAAATCAACAGAAATTAAAGTTTATGTACAGCTAATATACATGTTGAAAACGCAGCAATTAAAAGACATCTGTAAAGCTAATATACATGAAACGAGAAAAAGAAATGCAGGAAATTAAAGTTTACTATACAGGACTTCAGCAAACAGGGGCCCTCTGCCTACTTCAGCCGGTTCAAAGAACAGTTATACGCTTAAATGCAAAACAGTCTTCTCATGTATTGAAAGCAAATGTAAAGTACAGTGGGGAGTTCAAAATTACATACAAAATGATTACAACAATGATTAACTCTACAGCGTTCAAGGACGCTTTATTTATAAGGAGAAAAGCAAACTACTTTAACGAGATCTATGCTATTCAACCAGCTATTTAAAAACATGTGAATCCTCTGCGTCCCCGGATCTAGGTAACTGTCATCGTGCTCATTCAATCTGGGGAATATGGCTGTTGGATTCATGCTTCTAGATTGTCTCCGTGGCTGAGGATGATACCACCTAGCTTCACGTGCCCAAAAATAGAGCAACGCAGAGCCGTGCCACCGCTGGACACTTCTGTTGACCGGTATTTGCCTTTTCGTTGACCGCGGGATTTTATGGCTGTTCTGGGTGATCTGGAGGGACACGTACCATGTCCTTGACCCCTGGAACTTGCCCATGTGGCTCATCTTCTCTGAGGACACCTGTAACATATCGTTTAATAAAACAGCTGCGGAATCCGGTGCTGGCTGCAGAAACCTGGATCAGCTGTGGAAACCTGTGTTGGCTGCGGAAACGCAGCACACTGAACCAAAATTCTAAACCAAACAACAGTCACTTAGTATAGTTAGAAAATCATGTAAAAAGTCCTAAAATACAATGATTTAATCAACTTGGTGGATGAAATGAGTGGGAAAAGGAGGAAATGAATGGGAAAAGAAGGCTGAGAGGGTGTGTAAGGAGGTACAGGTTCAAGGCTCTACAGTGGTTAGCCTATGCATTTTAGCCGACATAACAGTGTGAAACGTTGTGTATTTTTATTGAGCCAACATGATTGTTCTTGTTAATTCATTTGCAGGAAAACATGACTTTGTTTTACATCGTTTTGCTTGCTTCCTTCTTCAAGAGGATTGTGCTTGTCTTGGAGGGTTGATATAGACACTAGGTTAACTCATTTACATTACATATAAGCTCAAGAAGATCATGACATTGACTCTTTAAAATAAATCCTAAGGCTCTCAATGGGAGCTACTAAATAAATAAATAAACCTCTTTCTCATGAAACCCATGCAACAAGGCATAATGATAAATTCATTTTCTTAAAAATCATAATTACAATGTCATGAAGACCGAACCTAGTTACTCTTTCTTCAGCGGAGAATTTTCATAGGAAACTTGAGATCCCAATTGTGTGAATGCTTTCAAAAACCCTTTTGTGACTAGTTTTGAGGGGAAAATGTGTTAATATTGTAGTCCCAGTGAAGAAGGGCATAATAATGTGATGGTTGCGTTAAGGAGCAATGCAAGACCATGGAGAATCGACCTTGTAGAGGAGAAATTCGATTCAACTTCCCTGGAATGCAAAAAGACAAGTTTTGGGGCGCTAGTAAAATATTTCACAGCGCCTACAAAATTTATATAGCACTGAAAAAATATTCTGCAACTCCTACGACAAGCAATTTTCAAGGCTGCATGTGAGTTGTTGGAAGCTTGTTTTAGACTGTTGGTTGTGCCCTTGATAAGTTGAAGCCCATGTGAGTTAGTTTAGGTGAGAGGAAGGGTTAGAAGGCTTGAGAGAGATCTCTCATAGCAAAGGGCCAAGGAAATCTCCATTCTAATTTTGACTGCACATTTTAAATTAACTTCTAAATTTCCAGAATTAAGGAAAATAGAGTTGTGTTTGTGGGTTGCAGTATCTTGGGTTATGGGAGACAGTCGAGGAAACCCAAAACTTCCCTGTCAAGTGGTATCATATCTAGTATGGAAACAAATTTAGGAAAAACTTGTGAGGTGAACCAAATTTTATTTGAGAAGGAATTGTCAAAGGAATTTTATGGAGTTTGTCATAAAATTATAACGCAAACAACGAAAACCCAGATTGCTATAAAGCATATTTGAAGAGTCAAATAAATCAGAGCCTAACTGATCTCAATGTTGGATTGAAGCTTAGTTGAAATGCATGAAGTGTCTAGTAAGAATATTGGAATTAAAGTTCACATTTTCACTGTGTATGAAGACCTTTTGAATGGGTTGTTGTGAATTTTTTTGAATGAAATTGTCAGAAAACAAATTCTTTGAACATAATTTAAATCTACAGGAGAGAGGATACTTGATGTATCTTGAGGTAAGCTATGCAGGTTATTAGAATCATATTTGGATAGACTTGGATAGAACATAACCGAGTGTTTTGTTCAAGAGGGAATGGACTTTTAGCCATTTCTATGTGGAAAGTGGAAATAGCTCTAGAAGACAAATGAAGAGGTTGGAAGAAGATCCATGTGATGGATATGGCATATAGGTCAAGGAAGATTTGATCCATGTACAGATGGAATTTCCAAGTTTGAAGACAACTTGACAATGAAAAGAGGTTGAAGAGAAAAAGAACCTTATAATAGTAAGTGATATGATTGCAGGGAAATGAAGAGTTGATATGCTCTTGAGAAAGAAAAAGTGCATTGGTTGGAGAGGAATTGGTCCAACAAGTAGTGAAAGACAAGATCTTGTGATAGATCTTATCAACATTGAATGTGATGATAAATTGGTCATTAAAAGAATTATGTTTGCAGGATTGAATTGGTAGAAATTGTCATAACAAGTATGTTATGTCAAAGGAGAAGGAGAAAGAAAAGGCTCTTAGATGAAAAATGGTGACAAAACCCGACAACAAAACTAAGAAGAGTGAGCAATTGAAGAAGTAGCAGCCAATAGCTTTGAAATTTGAGGACCAAGAGTGATCAAGAATAGGTTCTACTACAGAGAACCTAGAGAAGAGAAGGTATTAGGAGGATGATTGGTATTGAGTGACAAGAAGCAAATTTGTTATAGGGAAAAGAAGGGATTGTTGTAGCTCACTAGTAGACAAGGAGAATTTAGCAAGAGGAAGAGATGAAGATAATAGCAAGGGTTCAGAGGAAAGTCGCAAGCAGAAGAAGAAAAGTGCCAAAGCAATGAATGATGAAGGATTGAGAAGGAGATGGTTCAGGGTAGAACTTAATTATGCAAAATAGTTGCTACAAGAAAGTCAAGATGACTAGAGCTATGGGTAGAAAGAATGGTGTTGAACAAGAAGGTTTGCAACAACAAAAGGATGGTAGCAGTAAGAAGGCTTATGCAGCAACAATTGTGTGTTCAAGTGAATATTGAACTAGAAGATAATGGTCTTTTGTTTTTAGTTAATTGTAGATTGAGTGTCAATTACAAGTAGCAGTGATGAATGTATTAGCTGAGAATGATGGCAAGGAACCTTGTGGTAGAAAGTGAGGAAGAACAACAAAGTTCTCAGAGGAAGAAGATGAGTCAATTACATGCAGAATCTAGAAGAGAAAAGAGTGCTCATAAGAATATTCTAGAGGAAGGAGTTAGTAGAAATACCGGGAGAAGACTATGCATGGGAGGGCTTAGTATGGTATTTACAAATAGGTTGATGGATTCAACTTGTTGCAATGGCTTATGCACAACTTGCAATGAGCAGGGAGAAGCTCATGGAAGAAGGAAATTTGTGACTAATAGTAAAGGTTTAGAAAGAAGCCATAGTAGATCAAGTCAGGAAAAACTTGACAGATAAATAGTCGAAATTAAGTTATAGCTGACTGCTACAAAAACATGAGGAGGACCAGGGTTATAGATGAAGTTTCCACAAAAGAGTGAAATGGAATTTTTTGTAGGTGAAGCTGAGACAGAGATTAAATGCTCAGTTGGAGGAAATCTCAAGGGAGTTGAGTTGCAACCATGAAAAGACATCCTAAGGGTGATGAACATATGTGATGAAGCAGATGAAGATTTGATGAGAAACCTGGAGATAGTAAATTTCATCCGTGGACTTAGTTAGAAGATCAAATTGACAAAAGGAAAGCAAGAAGGTATAGTTGGAAAGTTTGGACAATTCGGCGGCAAGTAAAAGTTCAGAGTTAGCAGCAGAAGCAGTAGAAGAAGGTACAATTTGATTAAGGATCTAGGAAGAGATTTTTTTCAATGTGCAGGTGACACTAGAGGAAGGTGAGGAGATTTTCAGCAGCTTAGAGCAAGGAGTGCTTGTAGGGTTCTAGAGAAGAGTGTTGAAGAATCTAGGGCAATTAGAGTTAAATAGATTCTTCTAGTCGTGATAACTATTTGTGAGGCATTTTTAACGTTTTCATCTTAGCACAATCTTCACTTGCTATTATTAGAGTGTGTATTCTTTAGTTCATCAAATAGCTACCAAAACAAAGAGACAAGAACACATGATGTTAGCTTTCTTTCGGGGCCAAAACCTCTCCCTCTTGGAGAGGAAAACCCACTCAAAATTCTTCTTATAGAGATTCCAATTGATGAATACCAAGACCATGACCCTTGATCTATCAAGCCACTCCAAGACCATGACACCAATCCTCTCCTTGTTGCCGAGATCATCATCATCATTACTACTTCACCGAGATCATCATGATAATACCATAGGTGTCCTTCCAGTTGCACCATTGCTTGCTTCATCCCATGTCAACGAGGTCTTTCTACTTGAATGTGAGCTGCACCGAGATCTTGATCATGAGCTTGTCTTCATTAAAGAACAAGACCATGACTGCTACTTCACCGAGATCTTGATTGTGTCTAGAATGCCAAAAATGTATAACTATGAGGTCACAATCATGTCGACATTGTGACTGTGTCTAGAGAGAAATGCTAAGAGTGCATTACTGATAAGTCCTTGCATCAATATCTTTACCATCAATTATGCCGAGACTGTTTGTGCTACTCTAGGATTCCTGACATCTTCTTCACCACCGAAAAAAATGACTGTGTTTCCTTTATTGATATGTGCACCAACAAGGAGGAGAAGACTCTCATATTTCTCACTGTAGTTGTCCACAAGAATTGCATAGGTATTTATTGTACACATCGGAGTTTGCTGAACTTGTGGACAGACCTTCGAAAATGTAATCTGACACTGTCCTCCTGCACCTCCTGTACCCATATGAAGTTGCAGAGACATTTGCATTTTGTTCTATCTGTGGTGACCCTAGCCACATATATATAGTGGTATGTCCTGTATATAAGCCGACTTGCATTCATGAAGAGATGTGTCATCTTATTATGCAGGCTAACATGAATGATTTTAATTCGATTTGTTGGCTAACATGAAGAGGATTGTGCTTGTCATTTGGAGGGTTGTTAGACACTTTTGTATACATCAAACATAGGCTCAAGAAGATCTCTTTAATTATGACAAATCCTAAAGACATCAAGAAGAAGTCTTTGACCTATGAATGACACTTCTTGCTCATGAAACTCATGATGCCAGGAATACAATAAATATAATTTTACATAAAAACATAATTACAATGTCATGAAGACCGAACCTAGTTACACTTTCTTCAATACTCCCTCTTAACTAGGGAGGTATTCTTAATGGTACTTGGCTATTCTCAATCTGAAGAATTTCTCTTAAGAAGAATCAGATTTGTAACCCATATGTATAGCATCATAGTAACCAACATTGTTTCCACAACAAGGCCTTGACTGACAGCTCTATCTCTCATCAGATCAGAGCACAATGTTGGTGAGACCAATGACTATAGACACCTTCATCATTGTATCTCAAGGTACATACCCACCCGGGTGTTCACTGAGTATGACCTTCTAGGAATATTCTTATATTGGGTTCCCAGCCCTCAAAGAATATTGGTCCTCTTGCCTACTCTTATCTTGGATGCCCTACACATCCTCAAAGAGCATCAAATGCCAGATGATTACCCAATCCACCCATTCTTTATTCCCATGTGAAGACAAAAATTTTGTGTCTATCTCTCCCTCTCAATTAGGGAGGATACATCCATCATGTGTCTACATTTCTCTTCATGGCCTTCACTAAGACTTACGGTTGTTAATCCTGGTCTAGTGCATGACACATGAAATACAAAAACACAATTGTCACTCCTTTTTAATAAGGGATGATCCAATCCAAACTCTCTCTTGATCAGGGACTTTTCATAGCTCCCTCTTAACAAGGGACTCTCATTTTCATCAGTAGCTTCTTCTTTGTGGGTCCTTCAGCTGCTTGATCAACATCTTTCCTTGATGTCACAAAATTTAGTTGAGCTTCTTCCTTATGGGGCATCAACCATCAATCACTTTCCTTCTTGGTTCATCATGTCATTCCTTTCTTCATGGAAAGTGGCCTTATTGATACATATTTGGAACCTTCTTCATATAGCTACTTCTTTCCCATCATGCTTCTTTCTGGAATTTACATTAACCACATGAATGCCAATTGTACTTGTACTTACAACTCTTGTTCCAGTAGCCCTGCATGCACTCATCCAGATATTATTCAAGAAATCAAAACATAACATTAAATCAAATTGTACCTTACTAGATGGCTCTTCATCATGATATCTTCATGTAGGTATCAGCATCCTGCATTCATGTTGACACATCTACCAAAGATATCCATTATCAAGGGTCTCCATCTTTTTTCAGAATTTCATTAGAGTCTTCATATCCTTCTAGGAGATTTCCTAGTCAAATCTTCTTGGCCTTTTGGATGTTGATCGCCTTCATCATGGTTGCATATCTCACGATCTCTTCCTTCCTCACTCATTCCATTCTAGGAGATTTCAATCAGAGTTTCTTAACTGTAGTCAATCACCTCATACTTCATATGAGGACATATTATGTTGATTTCATCTTAGTGTGACTTTATGCCTTCTATTATCACCCCAAGAAACTCTCCTAGGTTGTAGCTCGGAGATGCTCGGGAACATTACAAACTCAACTTAATGTTTGAAATGGCTGAATGGAAGAGATGATTCTTGTTCAAGCCAGATAACCACTTCTACTTTGCTTGACTCCAGACATGCATGAACACCCCCAGAATACAAGGCTTTAGACCACCAATTACTCACAGTTCAGAGGTTGGGTGAATATGGAGAATACTGACCACACCAGCAGATGCACAAGACCTTGTGATGGCTGGCTGCAACCAATAAAGAGGTCTGCAAATCTAATTCCCTAGTGTACAGACAGGATGACAGCTCTCTGTCACTAAGTGAACAAAAACCTGAATAACACATTCACTGATACATGCAAGATTTAAACACAGAGGTAGGATGACAACTCCTCTAATGCTATACATCAAGAGTTCAAGAAGACTGCATATGAGGCACAACTTAGAACAGAATAGGGATGGAAAGTGAGCAATTAACAGCAAAAGAAGCTTGTATTAGCTGAAAATGAAGACAAGACACTGCAAGTATCAAAGTAGTTACAGTCTCCAGAAGTTGAACCTTACATCAAAATAACAACCATCAACCCTGATTACATCTTGTTTTTGGGTATATATAGAGTTTGAATACAAAGGCACTCAGCCATTCTAAGTATGAGGAGGTCATAATTGACCACCAACCGCTTTAACTATCTGATGGAGTCTCTGGTGCGATTGTTTGCCGTAGCGGATGGATTTGATCTCCTCGGGTGCTCTGTTGTCCTTCTCGGGCAGGTGGAGTGTCGTATGGGATGAAGTCCCATAACTGCTAAATGCATTTACCTGATCGAGCTCTGTACCTTTTCTTCTCGGCCTTACTATCTCTTGAATGTGGTTGTTGAGGGACTACTGCAAACAGTACCGAGAACTGGTTATGTTCGTCCTTCGGGAGCACAGAACGATCAAAGGTCACGTACTACTTGGTGGTGGATAAACTGGATAGAAGAACAAGATTGGTCGTTGGATTGAGTAGATGGATGATGAGCATGGTTTGGCAGGGAGTACCGGTAGATATGGAAGCGGGGTAAACGCAGGCCATTGGATCTTGGGTGGATAGATCCAACGGTCATCGGGCGTCGAAGATGAGCGGGTGTTACCGAGCGGGAAAATGGGTTCGAGCGGTAAGTGGTATTGCTCGCACCGCCATCAGGGGTCGGGCGGTAAATGTACAATAGCATGCGATACCACTCGGAGGGCGACGCGTGGTAGCGGAAACCACTCTCGATCACGTGTTAACAGGTTGTCACTTCGCGGGCACGGGAAGAGCGAACATCGTCCGATCGTGGCGGAGGTGATCGGACGGTGGGGAACAAACGGGCAGGTTATTCATTGACTGCGGCAGGGGGACCGTTGGATCGGGGTACGGCAATCAACGGCTGTGATTTAAAGGTGACTGTGGGTTACAGAGGTGCAGGGTCATGTGGTGGTAGTGCTATGTGGCTTTAAACTTAGTGCTTTGGGGCTTGAAGAAACAGGGTCTTATGCCGAATTTTGGAGGAAAAGCAGAGATAGCAAGGTTAAGGGAGGGTAAGTGGAATGAAGAAGAAGAAGGAAGATAACTGCTACGAGCTCTATTTTGAGCATAAACACATGGCCAAGCTTGTATTTAGCCCTCCAAATGTCAAGACATGTAGCAGAGCTAACACCTTCTTGCATCCTTTTAGAAGAGAAGATTTGTTTTCTCTTGATCATGCTTCTCAAGATAGAAGTAATGATCCGTGTTACCTGCAACCATATGAAATGAATTTACAATATTAAACACAATCATACATACCTTATTTTACCTTTAGGTCATCTAGGTTTCTTCCAGTAGCTTCCTTAATTGAAAAGATCTCAAATCCCTTGATCTGCTTCATGTCATCATACCATCATCCCATGAATTCCATAAGTTGGAGTTCGTAATGAGACACTTTCTTCCTCTCTAAATTAGTTAACCCTCTAATGAGGATTCCATCAGAGAACCTTAAGGATCTTGCATATCCCCATTTGGAAAAATGTTTCCTTTTTTACGTGTTGTATGATGAAACTTGTCCTAGATGACTTCATCCTTTCCTTTAATGTCCAATGAGGTTCCCAAGAGCTATATCCTTCATGTTTGACTGCCATAGATTTTTTCCTCCATGATTCCCATGGTGATGCCATGAGCTCTTGTTTCTAATGCTTCCATGATGCCATGATGCATCTTATTATCATTGTCATTTCTTATAACAAAATATTATGATAGGACCCTTTTGTGAGGGTTACTATCCCAATTATAGTAGAGATCTACTCCCTCTTTCCTTAGCCCTTTTCTTCAGCTTCCTCCATTTATACAGTGATATGAGCTTCCATAATATTTCTATAATATTTAGCTACATTATTTTGTCTTGTCAAACTTCTCTTTCTTTTTGCACATGTTTGAGTCTTTTATCCTTCAATTCTTTTGCCATCAACTTGTCTTTCTCTATCTAGCATAGAGACCACAAATTGTTGAATGAGGTAACCTTCTTATTCATGGACATTTCTTACCTTGCCTATCAGTTAGAATGATGATGATTATCTTATTATAATCTCTCCCAAATCTCCTAATTGAGATCTTATGAAGATATTTCTTCATTCTTTGATACCTTCAATCAGGTCTAAGTGATATGACTTTATTCACTATATTTCAAAGAGTATATCTTCTAGCCTTTCATGTCTCTCTTTTATGTCACCTCTCCTGCTACATAGGGATGAGAGGACCTAGGATTGAATTCATATGACTTCTCTTCCAGGGACTATATCTATCCTCCTTTCTTATGCAAGTAATCTTGATAACCCAACTGATTTATAAATTCCCTTGCAAATATGAAGTCATTTAACCAAAATTGATTATAAAATTAAAAATACTTACTTGAGATGTGAAGATAAAATCTTCACCTTGATAATGTTGGAAGTGATTGAAGTGGATGCATTAGATCTTCCTCTTGAATGATCTTCTTTCAAATGAGAAATTCTTTCCTCAAGAAAAGGTTGCTCCTTTTGATGAGGATGATTTGTTGCTTCTTCAGATGATCTTCTTCTAGGGAAAGGAGATGATCCTTTCTTGTTTTTAGAACCTTGAAGATGACAATGCCTTCTTTCCTTCAATATGCTTTACCTTCTTTTGTAGTGTAGATCAGGATTGCTTCTAGGGTTTCAACATGTTCCAAGATTATGTGATCTTCGTTTTTGAGGTCATTTGAGCTACCTTGCTTTGTAGACAACTTAATGAGGGCCTTGATGGCCTTTTGATGATGACTATGGAAACAAAAGCTCTTGTTGTTGTAGACTATTGTTATGGACTGATTTTTGTAGATCTTGATCCCTTTCTTTGATATCATTCTTGAATCTTGATCCTTTAATGTCTCTTTGCTTCCCTTCCTTTGACTTTAGCACCTTAGCTCTGATACCATTTTGAAGAATCTAGGGAAATTAGAGTTAAATAGATTATTCTAGTCACGATAACTATTTGTGAAGTGTTTTTAACTTTTTCGTCTTAGCACAATATTCCCTTGTTATTATTAGAGTGTATCTTCTTTCGTTCATCAAATATCTACAAAAAAAAAGAGACAAGAACACGCGACGTTGGCTTTCTTCCAAGGCCAAAACCTCTCCCTCTTGGAGGGTAAAACCCGCTCAAAATTCTTCTTATAGAGATTCCAACTGATGAATACCAAGACCATGGCCCTTGACCTATCAAGCCACTCCAATACCAAGACACCAATCGTATTCTTGCTACTGAGATCATCATCATCATTACTACTTCACCAAGATCATCATCATAGTACCACATGTGTCCTTCTAGTTGCAACATTTCTTGCTTCATCCCATGTCAAAGAGGTCTTTCTACTTGAATGTGAGCTACACAAAGATCTTGATCATGACCTTGTCTTCATTAAAGAAAAAGACCATGACTGCTACTTCACCGAGATCTTGACTATGTCTAGAATGTTGAAAATGTATAACTGTAAGGTCACAATCATGCCAAGATTATAACTGTGTCTAGAGAGAAATGCTAAGAGTGCATCACTGAGAATTCATTGCATCAAGATCTTTACCATCAATTATGCCAAGACTGCTTTTTCTACTATAGGATTCCTAACATCTTCTTCACCACCGAAAACAATGACTATGTTTCCTTCACTGAGATGTGCACCACCGAGGAGGAGAAGACTAACATATTTCTCATTGTAATTGTCCATGAGAATTGCAGAGGTGTCTACTGTACACATCTGATTTTGCTGAATTTGTGGACAGACCTCCAAAAATGTAATTCGAAACTGTCTTCCTGTACCCATCCAAAGTTGCAGAGAAAAATCTGAGTTATGTTCTGTTTGTCGTGACCCTTGGTTTGTCATGTATATCAGCTGACTTGTATTCATGAAGAGATGTGTCACCTTATTATGTAGACTGACATGAATGAGTTTAATTCGATTTGTTGATCGACATGAAGAGGAGTATGCTTGTCATTTGGAGGGATGTTAGACACTTTTGTATACATCAAACATAGGCTCAAGAAGAGCTCTTTAATTATGGAAAATCCTAAAGACATCAAGAAGAAGTCTTTGACCTATGAATGACACTTCTTGCTTATGAAAATCATGATGCAAGGAATACAATAAATATATGTTTACATAAAAACATAATAACAATGTCATGAATACTAAATCTAGCTACACTTCCTTCAACAAAGAGAACCAGGGAGATGCGAAAATCCCAAACTCAAGAGAAAGTTTGGTGAGGTATCGTGTAGCAAGGTGGAGGCTTGTTACTGCAGAGGCGTGTTACATCTCACAAGTTGAAGTTGCTCGAGAAGACCAGATACATATGACCAGGAGGTCATATATTTTGTATCTTGGGAGTCTGACGTAGGTGCATAGATGGAGCACAAAGTTTGAGGAAGACTAGAATGAGGCTTGCCAATGTGATGGGATGGTCACATGATGATGTTAGGAGATATTTTAAATGTTTTGTAGATATTTGCATTAGGATGGGAGTTTTTTTTAGAATAAGTGGGAAGAATTGTTTTCCAAAGTAAATGTAATTTGAGTTTCCTGTATTTTGTGAGAAGAGGAAATGAACCATCACATGTGACTCTTAGTTACCGATGTTAGCTTTCTTTATAAAGACATAAGTGTTTGAGAATGTTGAGGGACAAAGTCCCCTATGGTTTTGGGTCAACACCCTAACAGAGCGGGGCTTATCTACAGTAAAAAACAAGCATTCCACACAGCCATGATACTTAAATAAGCAAACTACGTGAAGAGGGGTGCACCTGGGGGTCCTTCATTCGAGTAGATCCAGCCAGGGTACAAACCCTCTTGGGGTTCCTCTCGACCCTTGAACCTGCAAAACAACCAATTCAAAGAAGCATAGCAATATATGGACCAAGTATCATATAGAAATCAACTTCATAATATATTGAAAGGTAGTTAGTTATACAATTGAAACAATTATTCAAACGTAAGCCATAACATTAACATCATATGCATGAAGAAGGTTGATTTCGGGAAAAAGACAAATGTTTCTTTATTGCAGATAACTAAAACAAAACAAGGAATGATATCACCTGAAACTTCCTCTCGCTGGCTCCAAGAGGAACCGTCCTCCCGATCCGTCCAATCCCAAGTCTTCAAAAGGCTCCTTCCATGACTCATACAAAGATATCTCAACTAGTGAAATGACATCATAACTCAAGGAAACAAGGGTTTCCTGTTATGGGGGAAGTGTTGGAAGCACAAGGATCTTTAGACCTGATTAGGGATAATCTCAGTAGAGTGATTTTTCTCTCTATTCTCTCTCCCCTTAGGCCTTCCCATTGAAGCCTTTTTATACTTCTCCCAAAGTAGTTTTTTAGTTGGGAATTCGTTGGGAACAGTTGGGCCACGAGAACTAATAGGTAATTAAGAGGTAAAACTTGTGATCTCTGGCCGAAATTAAGGAGATTTAATTTTTTTAAGTGTTTTAAGACATATACGTGGGTTGGGTATATAATGACCCATGTACACACGTGTTTAGCTCAGGGCAATGTCACGTATAGGGAGTAAAATATTGTTTTTTAAGTATTTGGACCAAGTTTGGAAGGAGGGGCTACCCTAGGCCATAAGTGCAGCATCACAAATATCAAGGGTGAGATTTGGAGCTATAACAAATGCCCCCTAATATATGAGGTCAGAAGGGGTACATGATGGCCGAAATGTATTAAGTACATGGAAAGGAAACCTGTCAAAAACTGAGAAGGACTTCACTAGAATTCAACTTGCCAAGCCACAAAAGGAGATCAGAAAGAAACATTGTCTGAGGCAGGCATACCCATGCTCAGAGAAAGTAAAGCATGTCCGCATATCAAGTACAAGTGGATCCACTAAGTATACAAGTATAAAAGACTGGAAATACATAATGGATCATCTGATCATCGTCGAACCAGTACATGTCTGAATATCACATATAAGAATGTCAATGATGCCGAAGGATGAAGCTGATCACTGATATCAAAGACTGATCCCAGTAGCACCAAATTAACATGATGGAATAATATGGAACTACACTGCAAACTCGGGTGCCAACATATAGAATGTTGCCATTAATGACTGCAACATATAAGGTGGAATGGTATCAACTAGCAGCAACAGGAGCAACCATCAAGTAAACTAATGAATGTTGATGCAACCAAAGATCTTCACTGACCACCGTGGTACATTTCTACACAATGGGAATGAATAAGCTGAAGTCGACCATGTGAGAAATCATTTGATTACTAGTCAATGATGTATATCGTTAACAAACGCGAGACTACTCACTGATGATGATGATGAGAGTCAAGGTACCCAAGTACAATCTAACAAGTCTGAATATATGATTTGAAGTCGAACAAATGGAAGAATATATCGATCAAGAGACAATGATGGTTTCCCACTATCGATAGTGAAGGATCTGCCACTAATGACTACAAACCCCAAGGTACTGCCAAATGGACTCTAGACCTTTGCGCCAGAGCAATGAGTCATAGTCGATGGGGAAAGATCTACTAGAAGGAAGACATTAAGGCATCCTTCATCAATCTAGTGCGAGTGTAACCCGTAGGCCAATAATGTGGAAGGAATCAGACGAAAAAAGATGTAGTAACCCAACCGAAGCACATTTCCGGCGTACACAAGATGTGGCTAGCGCACGACAGAACCCCTCTGAACCAACCAATAATGAAAGCTGACACAAAGGCGAGGTATCCACCAATAGGGTCAAATGGAAACCAAGGTACTACACGAATCCCAATGTGTGATAATGTAAGCTGATGTCGAACACAAGGGAAACCACTTAGTCAAAGACCCATGATATTGATCGATGCTAAGCACAAGGTGACCTATCAATAATGAAAATAGGGCCAGGGTGCAACTCTAGGCCTTTCCTCAGAGCAAGATGTCGTTGTCGATAAGGACAAGACCCGCTAGCAAGAATTCAATGGAGACCTTCTCAAACCGGCACGAGTAAAGGACCAATATAACTGATGTGATGATATACAAGACACTAACAACCAGGGATGGCCGACTGAAAAATGAGTCAAGAGACATTGCAGAGAGGCTGACACAGGCTAACTTCCCTTGAACAAAAGCACGACTCAATGATGACTATGTGGCAGCATAAGATGACTCTGTATAAGTTCGTCATGAAGGAGGCATGAACTAACTCTCCATATGATTGGAAGAGATAACCAATCAGAGGAGAACTGACTCAATAACAAGGTTAAGGCGTACCTAAGTCAAACTAAATCCCGTCCAAATGGAGGAAACTTTGTTTTGAGTGCTTTGTTCAAGGGCAACACGACTGACTCTAGCTGCCAACAATAATGGAAATATTGTCCCGATTTTTTTGTCTTTTTCTTTAAGCTGGAAAAAGAATAAAAAAATGATATAATACAGTGGAAAGAATGAGTGTTGGTGAAGCAGATGAGCTAGTTCCTGGGACTGGAACAATCCTATGCTCAATGCAGGGAGGCGAAAACTGGTCAAAGACACTCAAAGGTATGTTCCTTCCACGGGTCATAAGGTGTCGAGTTGCAGAAGCTAAGGGATTGAAAGTTTGATTTTGCAGATGACATGGTCAAAAAGTGGCTTAAACACGAGTCCAAGTGAAGCCGGCTCAAGGCCAAAAGGTGCAAATGGTCAAAATGCAATGCAATAGTACAAATCAACACGAAGGAGCCTCTAGGGTATAAGGCCAAAACGAAGTGAAGAAGCAAAGAGGAATGAGTCTTCATCACATAAGTCATGGTGGGACTACAGAGGACTCCCGAGCCTACTCAAATCGAAGCAGCATGGGCAACAAATGTCAGTGAGGTGCTAACTACGATGCCCATGAAAAGGATGGCTCTACCATCATGCCATGATTTTAAAAAATCGGCAAGTGAAGATGGTTTACGAACCATAACACGATGGGATCGACCCTATGGCAAGTGTATCGACAAATGGAGGCTAGTATGCATAATGCAACGAAAAAATGGCTTCCCTAACCTATATGCCAGTGAGAAAACGATACCTTCCATGACGGGTCTGCAGTCATGAAATCATCTCGAAACTGTCGAAAAAGCATCCAAAATGTCCTGAAAAACAAACCATTCTCAACATTCCAAGCTCCCAAGTTAAAAGTTACATGAGACAAAACAAAATCAAGTTTTGAAAAAAATTGACATTTTCAAAGCTTATAAAATAGTTTTTTGACTCACCATTGTTACCGTTTGAGTTGAGAGCACAAGGAGTGGAGAAAAAGAAGCAAGCTTTGCCATTTTCCAAATCTAACCATTCAAATCTTCCCAAAATCACCAGGTAACCCTTAAACTTGTCTTACATTAATTCAAGTTTCACCATTGAATTTATGTCAAAAAAAATTCGCGACATATACGCGGGTTGGCTATATACAACCTACATATACGCAGGCCCTAGATGCAACTGTGTATGAAACAGACCTGCGTATACGTCGTTTAAACTTCAAAACAAAAAACTAACGGTCCAAACTTGTTTTTTCCTCAGGATGCCAGTCACTTGGAGGGAAAAGGAGCATGCCACAGTTGATGATGAGGTTATGAATGATCCACAGGCCTTGGATTCCTTAAGAGGATGCGGTTTGCTAAAATTCTTCAAATGCCAAATATGAAGGCAAATACTCACTTGCTTGAAATGCTCATTCACTACTGGAGCGTCAAGGACGACTCATTCATGATTGATCAAATGCCACTGAGGATAGAGATTGATGATATCTATTTCATCACAGGCCTTTCCTGGAGGGGAGAGGTAGTACATTCCACAGGCCGATCACGAGGTAGCCTCTCTATCGAGGATTATGTGCATATATATTACCCGAGCCATCCAGAAAATATTGGAAGCCAAATTCCAATCAAGCACGTAGAGAGTTTTTCATTTAGGATCATCCTGTTTACTATAGCCAGAGTTAATGGATCAACTTCCTTATACCAGGCTTCACAGCTTGCCATGAGCTTGGCGGTAAACTGTCTCACCACAGTATTTGATTGGTGTACTCCTCTTCTCACCAACTTGAAGAGCCAACTATCATCTATAAAAAAGGGCCAGACCAAAAACTTTGGGTATGGGACCATTCTGTGCTCCTTCTTTTTTGAGAGGGTCCCAGTGCTACACCCTAGAGTACCAGTTCCGATCAGTAGCCCGCGAGATCCACGGATGGGCAGGTGGGCTGATCTGATGAAACGACTAGGAGGCGGGGACGTACCGTGGACAGCTTTTGACGATGATTTCTTCTCCTAGTGGGAGCAGCAGATCATCGCAGTGGATGATTACCCCTATGTCGGCTTGGACTTCCGGGGAGATCCTGATCTAGCATTACCACCAGCCGCGACATGGGGCAATATAGGTAACAAATGTTTTTGATTTTATGATTTTTATGATTTTTCAAATATGAAAATGAACTTGAAAAATATTTTTGATGGGATTCAAATGACTAATATAATGATCATATTCTAGATATTGGGCCAATACGACCAGATGGATTCCCACGGCATGGACATTGCAGTCAAGATACCAAAGAGACGACTACCGATACAGAGCAACTCCTACACACAGCTCAGCAGCACTTGGTGAGATTAACTCATCGAGTACCGATGGAGGCAGTAGAGGATCTCCCTATAGATATGCAACATCACGTGGTTGGAATGCCATGGGACTGGGATCGGACTCTTAGGCGTGTGGCCAAAGCAATAGTCACATACCTAGCCGCTCATCCTGAGCCGGGGCATTAGATGTACTGGACATGATTATGGGCATTTGAGTCCCAATTTTTTGTATATTATTTTGGACACACTTATGTACACTCGGGATTTTTTATGATGTATATATATACAATTTCGACTTTTTGATGCTTGATTTTATTGAGATGAATGAATGATGTGCCAGTCTAAAGCTTGATTAGTGATAGAATCTACTAACCAATTATGAGATATTGGAATGTGAAAATAAGTAATGTAAGTAAATGATATTTGCAACACCCTCACTCTTAAATATTGGCGATATAAACATGGATCCCTAACCCGATAAATGTTATTCAATTGTGACACTATCAGTTGTGAATCAAGATAGACTGCCAACGAATCGATTCCATAAGAAATAGTTTCGAATAGTAAATTAATGATGGCAGTATACTCAACCATATTATTTGATGCGAGACCAATGCATACTCCCCTTGACACCATCAACTGACTGTGGAAGTGAGGTTCCGAGTGTGCCGACTAGTACCATTGCCGAATCCAAAGTAGACCAAGTCATCCATCAACACCTGGCACAGCAGATCACAAAGTGTTGATATCAAAAACTCCCTATGAAATATGTACAAAAATACAAAATGTACAAAGAAGCCATTGCCTAGCTGCTACTTAAGAAAAGTACTTCTTAAGGTAGAGCCCGTTTCGGGGCTCTGCCAACTTGTTTCCTTCAAAATCGACTAACTCATACGCCCTTTTTTCTAAAACTTGTTTAATTATAAAGGGACTGTACCACATAGGCTTGAACTTGCCTACCCCCAAGGCGTCCTTATCTTGGTCATAGACCAAGACAAGGTCACCTTCATAAAAGACTCGAGGACTGCCAACTTTATCGTACTGAGTTTTAACCCTTTTCTTATGAGCCTCATTGATTGTGGCGGCATCTCGACACTACTCATCGAGATGTTCCAAATGAAGGAGGCACTCTTCGAGACTAGAGGTCTCTGGAAGGAGCTCAACAGCTAACTTAAGAGATGTAATTTCACATTCAACCGGAAAGATAGATTCCAACGCGTAAACTAACTAAAAAGGTGTAAAACCTGTGGCAGTCATTACCGAGGTTCGATATGCCCAAAGAGCCAGATACAACGTAAGATGCCAATTGGACCGATTTTTTTCGATCGTCCTTTGCAGGATCGTCTTAAGGGTTTTTTTCATAGCCTCAACATGTCCATTGGCCTGAGGATAATATGGAGACGAGTGCTCCTGTCAGAAACCCAATTTAAGCACCAATTCAGACATTAGTTGGTTTTGGAAATGACTGCCATGGTCAGTGACAATCTCTCTCGAGATACCGAACCTTGAGATAATTTGATTGAAAAGGAACAATGCCGCTATTTCACTATCGTTTTTATAAGTGGGCATGGCCTCAGCCCACTTTGTGAAGTAGTCTACGGCCACGATTATGTACTTGTGATTCACTGATGAAGGCAGATTACAAGTCGTAAAATCAATACCCCACTTATTAAAAGGACCAACAATGACAACGGGGAAAAGATAAGTTGGATGTGTGTGCATATTCCAAGTATAAACTTGACAGGGGTGACAGCGTTTGACCGCTTCGACACAATCTTTAAAGAGCAAAGGCCAAAAGTAGCTGGCACGAAAGATACGCTGGGTTGTAGCCAGCCCTCAAAGATGACCACCACAAGTTCCATTGTGGCAATCATTGAGCACTGACTCTGCTTCCTCTAAGGTTAAATGACACCTAAGGATTAAATCAACCCCTCGGTGATATAATGTATCACCAATGATGACATATTTCTTAGCCAGGTGATGTAATTTTCGACGTTCATCCTGAGAGAAAATAGAGGGAAACTTCAAAATCTGGAGATAGACAATGATATCTCCATACCAGGGGTCTAGTGAAGAGATGAGGAATAGATGTTCGTTGGGAAAACTTTCCTCATAAACAGTATCCTCTCCACAAGGCAGCTCGGAAATTAACTTCGCGAAAACCAAAGATTTCTTAGACTTGGCGGACAAGAACTCGAGATCGAATTCTTGTAAAATGACAATCCATCGATTGTATTTGCCCCCAATCACTCACCTACTAAGGACAAATTGGAACGGATTGACCGCCACTAAGACAAAAGTTTTGCGTAGCAAGATATAATGGCGGAGCCGCTGGACAACATGGACAGCTGCCAAGGTCAACTTCTCAACAGGAGAATAGAGAAGTTCAGGACCTAACAAGCCTTAGCTCAAGTAATAAATCACATGCTCGATGAGATCATCGTCTTCCTGAACGAGAACCATACCTATGGTTGATTCCGCAGCGACGAGATATAAAAGGAAATCCCTATCATAATCCAGTGGACTCAAAAGCAGGGCAGAGACTAATGCCTTTTTCAAGGCATCAAACGAGCGCTACGCAAAGTCGTCCCATATGAATGGAACTTCAGCATAATTCGCTATAAACCTTCTTAAGAAATTACCCTCCCCTTGAAGACTTTGAAGTTGTCGAATTGAGGACGGGGGAGACAACTGAATTATTGCCTCTACCTTGAAGGGATCAACACGAATCCCTTCAATTGACACAATGAACACTAGCAACCAACCTGATGTAACCGTGAAAACGTATTTATTTGGATTCAATCGGATCTTGTAAAAACAACATTGTTCGAAAACCAATCAAAGGTGACCAGGATGATCGATTCTCTTTCGAGAATGAGCAGTTAAATCATCTAAGTATGCTTCGATGACATGCTTGATGTCATGGAAAGCGTATGACATGGCAGCTGAAAGGTTGCTCCAGCATTTTTAAGACCGAATGGCATCTTTTTGTACACAATGGTTCCCCAAGGACATATGAAAGCTGTCTTGTGCTGATCTTCTAGACGGATAGATATATTATTATAACCAGAGAATCCATCCATGAAGGACAAAATCTCAATACCCGCACATTCATCAACTATCTGATCAATAAACGATGTGGGGTAATTATTCTTCGGACAAGCTTTATTCAAATCCCTAAATTCAATGCATACACGGATTGTTCCTTGCTTTTTATCAACCAGAATTGGATTAGAAACTCAATCCGTAAGAGGAACAGGGTATATGAAACCCGCCTTGAGCAACTTCTCTACTTCAGCTTTAATAGCTACTGCTTTCCTAGGATTAACCAGCTGAAGCTTTTGACGAATCGGCTTAGTGTTTTCATATGCCTTGATCTCATGCTAAACGATGGATGGATCAATACCAGGCATTTCTTCATAAGACCAAGCAAATACATCTCGAAATTCTTTGAAGAGGTCGGTGTAAATTTGAATCTCTTCAAGGGAACACTCAGCTCCAATGAAGACATTTTCTATCACGCTAGGGTTCCTAGAGATGTTTATTGGTATGGTTTTTGAAATGACTGACATGTTACCTTCGGCATGAATGTGTGCTGGAGCCAAAGGGTTTGAAACCGTACAAACATCGCTAGTAAGAAGATTGGAAAACCTGGACTCGACCTCTCGCAATGGGGGAAGAAAATATGAATGATGGTGTAAGTCTCCCCAAGGTCGATCTACACCAGTCATTGCTTCTAAGATCACTTCTTCCGATGGTAAAACTATATCTAAGCAGTCCATAGCGGAGGTAGAATCAAGGGTCCAAGCTGGGGCCACATCACCATCTAACTCCTCTTCAGAGAAAGGAGTAGAATGGTTGTCTGCAGAGTTGACAATAAACTGATATCTAAGCTCTGCTGCAGACATAGGAAATGCCATTCCACCGACTTGTCCTTCATCTAATGTGGTCGTAGGCGAAGGCAAGGTCCAAGGGTCTGAAAAATAATGAGTTCGGAGGAACTCTTCCCATGAAGACTCCTTGGATGATGAAATGACATTGATTCTAGCAATAGGAGAGGGAAAATCAAATGTACCCATCAATGAAGAATACATCCCAACTCCCAAATTCTCAGTAGGCGGACAAGGGTTATCCACTAAGGGAACAGTAGAATCTGAAGTTGCTCGAGGATCAACTGGAGAATAATCCAATTGATCAACCTTAACAATTTTCCCCTCATAAGGAAAGCAAATGACACGAAACAGAGTCGAAACAACGGCATCCATTTCGTAGATCCAGTTCCTTCCTAAGAGGAGATTGTAATCTAGGTTAGCATCAATGACTTCTACTTTGATATTAACGACCTTTCCTCCAACACATATAGGAAAGGCCGAGATAATCCCATGCAGCCTATGAGAATGCCCATCAAATGCTGTCAGGAGGGTAGGTGAAGGAACAACCAAAGGAGATCCAATGGCCTTCCAGCATGATATAGACATTACAGATGTGGAAGCCCCCTCATCTACAACTATTCGAAAAATATTAGTTTTTCAATAAGTAGACTTGATTTGAAAAGCCATATGATGAGGAAGTCACTTTTTGACATTAAGCATGTCAAAAGTGAACACTCAAGAATTATTTGGATCAACTACCCCTATCGCTGAAATCAAAGCACTTCGTTGAGCTGGACACAACTAGAGGACCTCTAAAACAGACATAGTGCATGTACTCTGGGCCAGATCCTCAACAATGGAGTAATTCTGGGCAGCCCTAGCATTAGGGTTGATAGTCGCGCATTTAGCGGAACCTTTCGGTATCCGAGGTATATTCTCGACAGAGGGTCGCTCAATATGAAGTGGGTCGATAGTTCCAGGAGTAGATTTGTCCTTGGATGTTTCAGTTTCACCATAATCACATGACCAAGTGGCCACATTAACATGAGAACCCATCATGAAAACATTTGATGATTTATCCCCTTCCTAGTTCCCCCCTGCAGAGGTACCAAGATTTGAGTTTGTGCCAGCAAGCAACTGCTGCCCTTGGGGAAAAGGGTTAGTTAACACAGCTTGAGAGCTAGAAGACCCTTGCTACACTAACAAGCACTGAGCGTCTTGAATTTTGGGGCATAGATGAGTCAAATGGTCTTCATTACATAACTTGCATGGAAACTTAACTTTATTTTTGGACTTCTTTCCACCCTCACTAGCACTATTGCCAGATTTGTTTGTGTCAGCTTTCCCATCTTGACTCTTTTTCTTACCTCATCCTTTCTTCTTCCCATTGGAATTTTGATTTTCCTTAGGGTTGGAAGATTGGACTACGTTAATGGAAGAGGGTTGGGAAGGCAAAGAGTTAGACGATGTGACCTAATTGGTAGGAGCAGTTTGTAAAGACAATTGCTGCAATTGGCTCAACAGGTTCACCACATTGGTGTCTATCGATCCAACGATACCATCCGCATGAGGACCTGGCTTTGATTTGGCTATATCAACCTTAGTCCCAGGAGCATCAGGCAATATTTTCTAAAGTATCATAGACTGAGAGAAAATCAATTCTAACTGTCGGGCTTGAAAAATAGCTTGCTCTTTAGAATAGACTCCGGACAGAGAGACATCCTTGGAAATCTCAGGTTGTAACAATTTCAAGAACCATTCGAGACGGTATTCAGGTGGAATTTTGGCTTTAATGAGCCTCTTTCTCCGTCTCCATTCCTAAATATGATCAGAAATGTGAGTTTTCGTATCCTGACAGAAATTGGCCAAAAGTTCAGTTCCGACATCATAACAGACGGGCAACTGGAAATGGTTTAGAAAAATGTTAGCCAAATCGGAGAAAGATGTAAAGCTGCCCCCTGGAAACTCTATATACCACTTGGCCACATTGCCAGTTAAGGTGCATTGAAAAAGTCTCAACCTAACCAAGTCATTGATGAGGGAGTTCGATGAGCAGCACAAATGGAATGTGGTTACATGGTCGCCTGGGTCTTCACCACCCTTCCCCTCGAACTTTGGAATGTTTGAAGGGAGTTTGGTTGGGACCGGAGGCCAGGCCGGATTGTATCTGATTGGACCATTTGTTAATTTCGTGAGATTTGGAAAATTCAACATTGCCAGAAAAGGAAGCCTGGGAGGACCTTGGGGATTCCACCCAGATTGGGCGGAGTTCCCAAAGTTCTAAAAATATTGGCCTAGATTTTGAAAGGCACCAGGCTACCCGAAGTAACTAGCAGAACCCACTAAACCAAAAGGTGACCCTTGTGGTCCAGCAAAACTTGGAGTTTAACCAACTCCAGCCAAAACACCTCCAAAACTAGCGAAGTTCCCTCCTAAAGCATTATAAGGAGTTGATAACCCTTGATAAGGATTCCAAGTAGTAGCTAAAGGAGGAATACTTTGAAATGAACTAACTGTGGAGTATGGCATATTCCCTTGTTGGCCAAAAAACGGATTCCTAGTTCCTATGCCACTAACTGCAGGGTTAGTCCAACCTTGAAAGGGATTACTGCCTTGACCTATAGAAGAAAAAGGCATAGATCCTATCGTCATGTTGGAATGTGGTATATGACCACTTCCAAAAGGAAAACCCTGAAATGAAGCCGATCCACTCATCATGGATGTGGAGGCACTAAACAAAACTGACAGAATACCCCGTGATTAGGTGCCAAATGGGAAGAATCCAAAACTAGATGCATGCGCTTGGTAACTTCCACTCGTCGATGAAATGGAAGTAGACCCAAACAAATATGTGCTAATAGTAGACCCAAATAAAGATGTAGAAGGGATGGAGATTGTTCCTCCCCCTTGTACTGATATAAGAGTCTGCGTGCCTGTAGCACTCGCGATAGATGCCATGCTCCTAGCAGTGGTCATCGAAGGGATGTGTGTGATGTGACCTGGACTTGAAGGTCTATGTGTCGAAGTCCCAATGTATACTACTACGTCCATATGGTCAAGAGGCATAGGAGAATTCGAAGCCGCTAGTGACTCTGAGAGTTCTTCTACCTCAATGTTATCTTCCAACTGGAAGAGGACTCAAGAGAGAACTGGAGTGTTCCTCTCTGGCTCTGTGGTAGTACCAGGCCTGCCTTGTACACGAATTCCCCCAAGCAGAGGATCAATCCCCGATGCGTCAGCTGCCACTAGGTGAAAACCACTGGCAATATTACATTTGCAGCTTCTAGGAGAAGGCTCTAAACTTGGTGGTGAAAGACCACGAAGTCTTTGAGACCGTCTAGGCGATCGGTTAGCCACTTTGAATTTTTTATTAAGATCTAATTAAAGACTTAAGAAAAAATGAAAGCTATGCCAACTAAGAGCACATAGCACACACTAAAAAAAGTCCTTAAAAGATATTAGCCAGTCAAACAACTTTCAAGTATTTCCGCTCCGGGTGATGAGGACCAGACACCAAAATACAAGAAAGTGAAGTAGGGGCCTTCCGAAGATAGTCTGGGATAATGACGACACAGGCCTACCAGCGAAGGTATTAAAGAAAGTTACGCTGACCTTCAAACAATAGACTGTGCCAGTACAAGCCCCCAAGCTTCGCAAGGGTTCCCTCCAGAAGTACTACTGAGAGTGATACAACGTCAACCTCAGGTGCCACGGGATTCCCCTCCGTAGCCACCTGTGTAGATCCCCAGGAGAAGCAACTAAGGTTACCAACTCATGTTAGAAGCCAGGCCGAACAGTCCTGAGGTAAGATCCGACAAGTAGGAGAAGGGGTATCTCTATTCCTTATCTTCAAAAACCCTTGTGCTTAACTCCCAGGTCCGGAGCTTTCCTGGTCTCCCTAACGCTATTGGATTTGCACTTTTTATTCAGACTTCTATGTTTGATAGTTTAAAGTAGACTTGGAGAGTTTTCTCTCCACTCGCCTAATCCAAGGCCCTAAATATCCTAAAACTTGTTGGTTTGTCTAAATTAACAATATAAAAAAGTTCTAGTATATTTTAGTTAGCGCTTGTTTTTAAATGGGCTGTTCTTAAGTCAAGGGATAAATGGAAATGAAACTTGTGGTGTTTTCCAACGCAAAAAAAAAAAAAATTGATAAAAACCAAACTATATGCAATTGCAATTGTTTTGTTCTTCGATGAAAGAAATTTCTACCAGGTTCTAAGGAACTTCTAAGAAAGCAATAAATTTCTCTTTCCTTTTCTTTTAACAGTCTTCACACTCACAAAAACTATAGATGCCCTAAAAGATGCACAAACTATCCTAATGCAATAAGTATAGGCTAATGCAAAAAACTTAAGAATACTCTAAAGCAAAGAATGAAAGTAACTTGTTTATCGCTTCTAATTAGCCACTTAAGATGTTTAGATAGAATATAAGTTCCTAATGCTCATTTTCATCCAAACACTAAAAGAAAATCTCAAGACAAACAAAATGCACTTTCACTTGCAAAAAGAAACCAAAATCAAAACAAGGCAAAAGAGAGCAAAAACCAAGTTTTCAAGAAGTTTTCTTCAAAAGCAAAAACAAAAAACAACTTTTCAAAAGTGCTCCAAATACTATTGAAACTTTGAGACTGAAAAACAGGCAACAAAAACACTTTGCAAGTTATCAACTCAAAATGGGAGAAAACTCAACAAAATAGGTGCTTCAAGATGCTCTTAACGACCAAAAAGCAGCAAAAAGAGCTTGGTGACAATGATCAAAAGACCAAGAAAGACAACTTTCAAAATTGTCACTCAACAATTTTCAAAAAGTGAGAAAAGCAAATGGCCACAAGATGCAATTTTGACACAAAGCAAGAAGATCACAAAGATAAAGTTTGTCACAAAGATCGAAACCAATCTTTCTGCTCTGAAAGACCAGAATAGCCAAGATTCTCATAAAGAAATCTCGTGTGCTCAAACACAAATGATGACACTTGTGACAAAACAAAAACAAGACCAAAACTTTCCACAATAAGAGAGAATTTGAAACCGGAAACTTGCTACAAAACCAAAGACTGACAACAAAAATTGACTGCTCAGGAAACCCTCAGACCAGCAAACAAATCTTCAGAAACAGAAAGACTTGACAAAATATTGGAAAATTAGGGTATACACGACTATGTCAATACAAAGTTGCGTGTATACGCAACTCAGCCCAAAGAAACCTACGTATACATGGGTTCATATGGGGAAACTTGTGTACATACGCTACTGTAACCTGACAAAACTGTGTATATAACAGTTCACAAGAAAAAGCAAAAAAAGAGGTCTGAAGAAACTACTCAGACTTAAAGTCTAAGTTCCTACAGGAACAGACAAACCAGTTACAGCAAGAACAACTATGGTTGAGCCCTGATTGGCTTAAAATAACCCAAACTAGGAACAACAATACTGTTGTCCCCAGTGGAGTCACCAATTTTGTTGAGGGACAAAGTCCCCTAGGGTTTTGGGTAAACACCCTAGCAGAGAGAGGGTTATCTATAGTAAAAAACAAGCATTCCACACAAACATGAAACTTAAATAAGCAAACTACGCGAAGAGGGGTGCACCTAGGGGTCCTTCGTTCAAGTAGATCTAGCCAGGGTCCAAACCCTCTTGGAGTTCCTCTCAATCCTTGAACCTGCAAAACAACCAATTCGAAGAAGCATAGCAATATACGGACTAAGTATCATATAGAAATCAACTTCATAGCATATTGAAAGGTAGTTAGTTATACAATTGAAACAATTATTCATACGTAAACCATAACATTAACATCATATGCATGAAGAAGATTGATTTCAGGAACAAGACAAATGTTTCTTTATTGTAGATAACTAAAACAAAGCAAAGGAATGATATCACCTGAAACTTCCTCTCGCTGGCTCCAAGCAGAACCGTCATCCAGATCCGTCCAATCCCAAGTCTTCAAAAGGCTCCTTCCATGACTTATACAAAGATATCTCAACTAGTGAAATGACATCATAACTCAAGGAAACAAGGGTTTCTTGTAATGGGGGAAGTGTTGGAAGCACAAGGATCTTCAGACCTGATCAGGGATAATCTCAGCAGAGTGATTTTTCTCTCTATTCTCTTTCCCCTTAGGCCTTCCCATTGAAGCCTTTTTATACTTCTCCCAAAGTAGTTTTTTAGTTGGGAATTCGTTGGGAACAGTTGGGCCACAGGCACTAATAGGAAATCAACAGGTAAAACCCGTGATCTCTGCCCGAAATTAAGGAGATTTAATTTTTTTAAGTGTTTTAAGACATATACGCGGGTTGGGTATATAATGACCCACATACACACACATTTAGCTCAGGGAAATGTCACATATAGGGAGTAAAACATTGTTTTTTAGGTATTTGGACCAGGTCTGGAAGGAGGGGTTGCCCTAGGCCATAAGTGCAACATCACAAATATCAAGGGTGAGATTTGGAGTTATAACAGAGAAGAGAATGGGAATAAGTGCAGTAGAGGTAGAGAGGAGAAGCTCCAACTCTAGGAGGAGAGGCAGAGGTTGAGGGCCTAGGCTGCACATGCCCACAATGTATATTTTGGCTAGTTTAATGTATGTCTGAATTCAATTAATGATCAACTTGTTTAGATGCCTTTCTATTTTTATTTTCTTTATCGGTCTATTATTAATGAAGTTGTTTATCTGCACTTGTTAAGAATTGAAATGTAGTGAGACATGTATCCTAGATGTATGCCTTCATGTCGAATCTGGAGTTGTTGAAAGATGTCATGGCTATGTCTTTTATATCAAATTGATATGCCTTGGTTTAAATGTATTTTGGGGTTGAATATGTATTTACCTATGTGTGTGAAGTTGTGGCTTCATATGGCTGTCATAGTGATTGTTGAGGTGATTAGAAGTATGATTGTCATTCTATGGATGTGTGTAATCACTGCTAGCATATTGCATTGTGTATGGGAACATGTAAGAATTTCTGAGATGTTTGTGCATGTTTGGAGTTATTCCCTGCTCTATAGTTGGTTATGTATGTGTTGAATGCATTGAATACTATCAAGACTATGAAGTTGTGTTGCATGTGCTAGTTTGTGCAGCGTACGAGTGGATGTGTGGTATGCGTAAGTAGGATGGTCGATGCCCCTTTGTGCATTGTCCGCTCTATTGGTGAAATATGCATGTTTTTGAATATAAGAGTCTTCATGTGCATAGAACAACTAATTACCCCTATTAGATTTCAGTCACGCCCTTTGGTGTCTTGTTTCAAACCCTCGAGGATTGTTCCATGTCTGCTAGATTAGGGACTATGTAGAACCCAAAGTGAATGGAGCATTGTCATAGTAAACTCAAGCTCCCTGTTGTGTGAACTCTATTAGAAACCCCTTTGTGACTGGTTTCGTGTGGAAAATGTGTTAGTGTTGCAATCCCAATGAAGAAGGGCATAATATTTTGATGCTTGTGTTAAGGAGCAAGCCAAGACCGTAAAGAATCGACCTTACAGAGGAGAAAGTTGATTCAACTTCCCTGGAATGCGAAAAGACAAGTTTTGGGGCACTATGAAAATATTTTACAGTGCCTACAAGATTTTTACAGCGCTGCAAGAATATTTTGCAACACCTACAACAAGAAATTTTCAAGGTTACATGTGAGTTGTTGGAAGCTTATTTTGGCCTGCTAGTTGTGCCCTTGATAAGTTAAAACCCATGTGAGTTAGTTGAGGTGAGAGGAAGGGTCAAAAGGATTGAGAGATATCTCTCATAGCAAAGGGCCAAGGAAATCTCCACTCTGATTTTAACTACACATTTTAAATAAAATCTCTGAACTTCCAGATTTAAGGAAAACAAAGTTTTGTTTGTGGGTTGGAGTATCTTGGGTTATGGGAGACATTTGGGGAAACCCAACACTTCCCCATCACATAACTTTGTTTCCTATCTTGGGATACCTTCAATTTCTACCTAATATTGAGCACTTCTTGCTCCATTTATTTCAACATGTCCAGTCAAAGGACTACTCTAGTCATTGGGTCGTCCCAACTAATGGGAACATTATGTTTTTAGCCATATAATGCCTCAAAAGGGCTCATCTTTAGTTACTCTTGGTACCCATTATTGTATGCAAATTTGACTAATGGAAGGAACTCTTCCCACCTCTTTGGTTGATGTGTGACATATATCCTTAGCATGTCCTCTAAAATTTTGTTCACACTTTCAGTTTGGTCATATGTTTGAGGATGATATGTTGTACTAAAAGCTAGTTGAGTCCCAAATCCAACAAAAAATTCCTTCCAAATTTTAAATTTGAATTGCAACCTAATCAAAGATTATATTCTTGGGTATGTCATACAATTTGAATATTTATTTCATGAAAATTTTAGCTATATCAATGGCCTTGTGGGTGGAAATGACAAATATAAGTGATTTGCTTTACTCAACTTGTCCACTACCACCATAATAGCATCATGTTGCTTGGTTGTCCTTGGAAATCCTGTGATGAAGTCCATTGATATGACTTCCCACTTCCACTCAGGAATTGGGATTGGTTGTATCAATCTCACTGGGTGTTTGCAATCCACTTTGACTTGTTGGCATTCTAGGCACCTAGCAATGTATTCAAAAATCTCCTTCTTAATTCCTAGTCGATAATGTGATTTTTTTATGGATGATATTATTTTCTGATAACTAGGATGACCTTAATAAGGTCTCTTACGAAACGGATCCATTATGATCTTCTTCAAGTCAATTATACAAGGCACATACCATTTATCTTTGAATAATAACATATTATCATCAATGAGATTTTAAGTCTTGCTCATTAATCCCTTTGGTTCTTGTTGTACGAAATATTTCACATGCTGGAAATGTTCATCTTGAATCAATTCTTATTTGATCCTTTCTTTGATGTCAAATTCACAAGTGCTCATCACTACCAATTGAACCACTTGTAGACTTCTACTAAGTGCATTTGATAATTTTTTCTCCTTACCCTTAATATGCTTGATCTCAAAATAAATCTCATTGATTAGAGATAACCATATAGCTTGTCTTGCATTTAGTTTGGGCTTATCAAACAAGTATCTTAGCCCTATCTAATTTGAAATCAACAAAAAATTTCTCCCAAGTGGGTAGTGCCTCCATATCTTTAGTGAATGCACAATTGCTGCTAGTTCCAAGTCATGGGTGACATAGTTCTTTTCATTCCCATTCAATTTTCTCGATTCATAGTAGACTACATGTTCTTACATTAGAACTTCTCTTAGCCCTTCCTTACATGCATCTGTGCATATCAGGAATCCCTTTTCTAGGTATGCTATCCTCAAAATAGGTGCACATGTGAGAAATTTCTTGAGTTCAAAACTAGTTGCACACTCTTATATACATTAAATTTTTGCTCCTTTATTCTACAAGGCTATCATTATATGCCCAATATTTGAAAATTATCGTATGAACTATTGGTAATATCCAACCAATCCCATTAAGGATCTAACCTCCATGCCATTTCAAGAAGTGGGCCACTCCATGATGGCCTTGAGGTTTTTGGATCCATAACCACTCCTTCCCTTGAAATAACATGTCCCAAGTATTGAACTTGTGATTGGAAGAAGTCATATTTGTTGAGCTTGTCATACAACTTATGTTCCCTTAGAAACTACAACACTACCTTCAAATGATATTCATGTTCTTCTCTAGTTTTCAAGTATACCATGATGTCATCCACAAAACCAATACAAACTTGTCCAAATACGTGTCGAGGACATTATTCATCAGGAACATAAATGTGGTTGGGGCATTTGTGATCTCAAATGGAACCACCATGGACTTGTAGTGTCCATATATTGTCCTAAATGTTGTCTTATAGACGTGTTCATCTTTAATTCAAATTTGATTGTAACCATATCACAAATCTATCTTAGAGAACATTACATCCCCTCTCAACTGATCAAATAGGTCATCAAATTTGGGTAGTAGGTACTTGTTTCTCATTGTAGCTTTATACAAATGTTGGTAGTCGATGCATAGCCTCAATGTGTCATCCTTCTTCTTTACAAACAATTGTGTGTCTCCCCAAGGCGACACACTAGGTCTGATATACCCATTATCCAACATTTCTTTCAATTGTAACTTTAATTCGAATAATTTTGGTGTGCTCATATGATATAGATCTTTTGAAAATTGCATTATTGCACCGTGAATCAGCTTAATGAAAATTTTGATTTCCCTACGGGGTGGCAATCCCAGTATTTCTTTTGGAAACACATCGATAAACTACTTTAAGATAGGGTAATCTTTGATTATGGCCTCATTTCCACACTGGTCACTTGGACCACATAGAGGTTATCACTTCTAGATGCACTTCTTTATTCGTAGCACTGAGATCTCCCTAACAAATATAGGCTTCCTCACACCTTGAAGTATTCTTTATTTTCCTTCGTCGTTGAGGAATTCCAATGACTTGTTACAACAATCAACCTTAGTTCAGTGGGTTTCTAGCCAATCCATGCATATTATCATGTCATATGAACCTTGTGGCAAAAAATTGAGGGATTTTGTTGTGGGGATGTCACTCAACTCTAGGGGTCATGATTCCACCCATTCTACCACTTTCTTTTTGGCTCTCAGCTAACTAGACTATCCATGGATTTGTATAGGGTTTTCTTTGCAAATTGCACATCTCTACATGTCTTGGATTGACATAACTGAAATTTGAACCTAGATTTATTAAAATTAAAACAAGTTGGTTGGTGACCATACCTTCCATTTCAATCACCGAGGCTTGATGATTTACTTTCTTGTTATCCAATGTTGCATAAATATGAGGTATACTCTAAGCTATGTTGTTAAACATCACTGCCTTATGGACAATATACAACCTCATGTTATTTTTCTATTGGTGAGGATAGCCCTTTTGCATGTGGTTCTCTCCACATCCCCAACACTGTATTGGCTCGCTCTTAAACCCCTTGACCTCTTCTCTTATTGATGTAAGAGGAAAATATCTATTGGAAGCAGTGAAATTATGTTAGAATTCACCCTTGGCAGGAGTGGTAAACTTAAAAAAATTTCCTTCATTCTTATGTCCTGAGGATTTTGGTCCACTTCCTTTAAAATCATTTTTTCCTTCTTCTTCCACTCTGATCAAAATTTGACCCTATGCTTGGATTGATCATAGCAATAATTATCTTTTTGGATGGTTTCCTCTAACATCCTTACCTTATCAAACTCAATCCTATCTTGTTAGGACTACAGTAGCCCACTAAGGTATATCTGGATCTTCACCTTCTCATCCTTAATATATGGAACATACCTCAATAGCTCCAAACATTTGTTGTTATAAGAGTCTAAGGTAAGTTTTCCTAGCTTATGTTCATGGAACTCCTTGAATTTGTTGTCATAGTACCTCTAAGATAGATACTTCTCACAAAAATATTTCTCGAATTTCCTCCATGAGAATTCCTTTTTTCAAATTCCCTTAACATTTCGCAAGTCTTCCCACCATATGTTAGCCTTGTATTTTAGACTTAAATGGCTACTCTAATGTTCATGTTTTAAGATTAGTTATGGACTTTGAAGTATTTATTCAATCCCAATAGCCATGCTTCTTCCTCTTCATCCTTCTTAATTTCTCCATCAAAGGTAGCGGGATTTTCTTTCTTGAGCTCCTCTTACGTTGAGCTCTTCTCACTTCTCCTTTGATAGTGGTTCCCTCTAGTTACAACACTATATAACCAGTCATGGATTCGTGATTCCCTTTCTAGAGTGTTGAGTGGGGTTTCTCCCCTCATTATGTCTTCACTTTCTTTCCTATGACTTTTTCTTGACTTTTTTCCTTCTTCCTTGTTGTTCTCAAATCCCTACTTCTGAATCTTAGATGGGCTTTGTTTGGATTTTTGTCTTCCTAGATAGTTGTCACCAAGCTCATGTTTAGTTTGTAATTGTAGATATGGTAAGCTCTACAAAATCACTACATTCACCTCTACTTTCCTCTCTTGTGATTTGACAATTATTTCATTATCTGCATTGCAGCTTCTCAATTCATTCCTTAAGCTTATGAGAGTATCCATCCATTCATGGAATTTTTATCTAACCTATTTCCAATTAAATATTCTTGTTGAACATGATGGGTTCTGTCCATTTTGTACTACACGATTCTATTGCACATTCCTTTATTTCTTGTTGGAATTGGTGTCCTCCTATGTGATGTTACACACACATGACTATTAGCTAAGTCATGCATAAATAAATATTTTCACTCATCACCTTGGCATATTTGGAATAAGCATGTTGATGTAAAGTTGGTTGCAAAACAAAATCCCATGTCAGTATGTATGTTAGAAAACAAAATAACATATTAGCAATCTATCAGGCTAACAATCTGTTGATCGGTAAAAATGTCCTTCGCCAACATTAGGGGAGACCACCCGGTTGGGAACTTAAAGCTGCTCCTTTTCCGTTGAATATGGTGGTTCTAACTAATTATGGGTCTAGTTACCCTATCATCTAAGACTAACCTAAAACTAATATTAATCTAACCTAAACTAAGAGTTAATCTATCCACATCATACTATGTTACATTTCCTTTATATCGATCTTTAAATATGTAAGTTAAAGAAGTAAATTGACACAAAGGTTTGATCGATTTAAAAAAGTCTAATCAAATGGCAATTAAATAACTTATTTGCCTCTTTAAGAGAGGACTTGATGCAAACTAAGATGTAAGTGCAGAACTAATCTAAAACATGAAAAACCTATCTCGAACTAGAATGGGATATCCCTCTCACAATCCGAGATCAAATTAAATAAAATAGGGGGACGGACTAGTTTATGAATGAATCCATAATTAATATTTGGTTATGAATTCAAAAATATTTTTTAAACTCATAAAAGGTTAAAACAACTATGTAAATGAATCTACTTTAATAAATAGTTATTAAGGTAAGTCCACCTACAAGCCTGAATTCATATTAAACATAATTCATTATAAAATTTGTATTAATCAAAAGTAATACTTCATTTCAATTAATACACCTGTAAATGAATAATAAATAGTTATCATTCACGACAAGTATAATTCAATGAATTAAGTATGATTTCAATCTCATTCTGCCTCTTGAAGATAGCTCCTGCAAGACTTCAGCAGCATATCACAATTGACTCAATAATAGGTTTATAAATCAAAGAAACGTACTACTTAGAATGGAAATCAAAACCAATTATAAAACCTTGATAGAAATATTAAAATTTAACATTCTAGTAATAGTACACAAGGATGAAAATTTATTAAACAATGCCAAAATTACATTACAAATGTGCAGTTATGGAGCAGCTTAGACCCATAGTAAAACTCCCTGCAATAGTGTAAATAAATTATAATAGAGCTAGAAACCATCTTAAAATCTCTACAATAACTCTCTTTGTGCTAAACTAGTGTATAGGCACAAATTAAATCATAGCAGAGACCCCCTTTGGTTGATCAGGACCTCTATCTCCCTCAACAAGATCGAATTCATGGGTATTTATACAAGATTTACAGATCTAACAGCCCCCATTATATCTCTCAAAAATCGAATCTAGAGGTTTTCTTTAGCAGACTGAAGACAAATTGTTTTAGTTGAATGCAGGTTGAATTTAGGAAATTGTTACACCAGGCGAACCAATTAACTATGTTGTTGGCCGAAGGATCCATTAGTTTTTATTGGTCATGGCCTGTTACGGAGTTCGTTACAACAGTCGAGTTAATTTTGAACAGTATTAGCCACATGGTAGGGGGAATTTAGAAGCATGGACCAAGCACGACATTATGTCATGTTACACAAATCACAAAGGATGTTAAAGCTTTATTAAAATGACATAAAAATAAAATGTAATCAAACTTAATAAAATAGACCCTAATAACCATTCAGTAAAGTGAAATTTTAATTATAATAACGGTCACATAAAGAAGCGACAAGTGGCAAGATCTAATAATATCGGAGCTTCCAACCATCGAGAATCTTTAAGTGTGGAAGGATATGATATCGGGAGGCTTCGATGAGGAGTAGACCTAAAATCTTCATGTAAAATTGTTAATATCCATATTGGATCTGAAATATCAAAGGTCTTGTATCAGGGGTTCGATATTGGGGGTTGAAAAGAGTGACAGACGATAGGAAGTTCCGATATGGATAGGATAGGTTTATCAGAGAATCGGAGGATTGGGAATATTGGAGATAAGAGATATGAGGATATCAGAGTATCTGTGATCATGACCATTGAAATATCGAAGATTAGAGGGATATCATTATCGAAATATCGGCGAGGAACCACATCAGAATATCGAAGCGACATGGATATTAGAATATATGTGGATTGATATATCGAAGGTAAGAGTGACATGGATATCGGATTATTGGTAGAGTGTTATGATCTGGTGGATCAAAATAATGCTCAAAATTGAAAGTGTGTGACAGATCTCGAAACCTATACGATTGGATAGATCTCAGAGATTTGAATCCAATGCAACTTATTTCACTTAAATCTGACATCGGATGCTCCCAAAAACGTGTTCTGATCGATTTGGGAAAAAGCTAAAAAAATTGGAAAAAGAGTTATAGGTACACCTAGTCAGCAGTTTGTATGCTAATTGGGCCATGACTTGGCATGTTGACTAATCCTCCATCAGCCAATGGTTGGTCGACACTTGGCAACAGGTAATTGGTTTGAATCTAGTTTGTTTTCATTGGTTGATGGGTTTGTTGTGGTGGCCCAATGAGGGAGTGCCATGTGGGCCAGCCAGTGGTTGCCATGTGGCCTCCTCATGGTGGCAAAAATTTGTTTGGAGGTCGAACAGCAACCCCGGGTTCAGAAATAAGACCTCACATCTATTAACCAAGGCCTACACCAACGCGCTAAAGATGTTGCTTGTTTAAACAAAGTGAAACGGTTATATTTAATGTTGGTTGAATGCGCATATGGGGGTGCATGGGCTAAGCCCTAGCCCCTGGCCACCCCTGCACCACAGGACCGAAGACAGGGGACCAAGGACTAGGACCTAGCCCAGCCATCACGGTGCCCATCATATGTAATGGTCGAAGACCGAGCAGAAAATTATGGCACAAAGAGATCGGGGGCGAACCCTAAGGTCATATTGACCCATCATAAAGAAAACAACATGCGAAATTTAGAGGGGCCAGCCCTAAGGGGACTGAACATGGTCACATGCGGATGATAGAGCCAAGGGTGCGCAGAGATAGGGACTAGAGAGAGCCCCCAAAGTTTGGCGCTTTTCACGGGCATATGGTCATCATGCAATGAGGATTTTCAAGACTGGGGGCTTAATGGCACCCTTAACGGTCCTACAATTTCTCCCGTCCAGTGGGAATTGTGCCAGTTTTAGTGTGTCGGTTCCGCGTTTGGGGCACTCAAGTCAAGTTGAGGCTGAATTGTAGGATGCTTAGCTATGGAATTTAGGAAAAGGAAGAAACAAGCATAACTTCTCAATTTTTGGCCAAATAAGGTGCAGAAAGAACCAAAATAGGGGTTTTTTATAGTGTTGGATCCATTGGAGACATCAATTCTACTATTTTAGTAGCATAAATCATGTAAACACATTTTTGAGCATTTTTAATGAAAGAGGCCCTACATTGAAAGATGGGCCAGGAGATGTAGCCCAAGAGAGGGGTGAACTCCTTTGTCATGCTTGTGTTATGTGTTTTAGATATGTTGGTTTTGTCTCTGTTTGACTGTAAAATTTGATTTAAACTTACTTTTTTAGGTGTTTAATAAGTTGATCCTCTACCCAAAACACATATAAATTTAACTTTCAAATTGTTTAAAATCTTCAAGTTTACACATTCAGATCATTTTTGGTATTAGAGCAATAGGTTTTTGTGAAGATTTGATCTGTTTTCAAGTGTTTTTTTGATGCTTACAAGGTTTAAGCTTAAGAGAGGAGAAGGAGAATAGGTGCAACCAAGATCTAAAATTGTTTCAAATAACACACCTCAGGCTTCAATAGTCATGGAACATGAAGAAGGTCTTGAAGAGATGTTTGAATATGAGAAGGCTTTCAAAAAATCATTCTTTGAGATATCAGAGATGGTTAAGTTTATGTATGAGGAGAGGAATTCCATACTATATGGAGAGAGCTCAAAATATCATGGAGGAAAAGGGGACAAGCCTCCGAAAGGGAATGGTGACAAACCACCACCTTCACCTCCGTCATCATCATCCTCATCTTCACCTTCAGCCTCATCTTCTTCTACTACTACTACCCTTTCAAAAACACCTCCAAATTCCCCAAAGGGTCATGGTAAAACTCCTTTTCTTAAGCTTGATATTAATTTTGAATTGCCTATGTACAATGGAGAGGTAAATGCAGAAATATTAGATAATTTGATTTGTCATATTGAAATGTATTGTAGGATACAAAGAATCAAGGATGATGAAACCAAGATTCAGTTTGCTTCTCTTAGATTGGAAGTTACAACACTAATTTGGTGGGAATCCAAAACTCAAAAGGACATGAACAAACATGGTAAGGTTTTATCCTCTTGGAATGATTTTGTTGTTGGCAGTTTTATCCATTTTCATACATGCAAAAACCTATTATGGATTGGCAGAACTTTAGGCAAGCTAAAGGGAAAAATGTACAATATTATACTCAAGAATTTAGGAAAAGAGCTTTGATTTTGGGTATATATTTGTCCTCACAAGATACTTTTCTCAAATGCATTAGAGGAATGCATAGTTATTTGAGACATACCATTATCATTTTTAACCCTACAAAACTAGATGAATTTTTTGTTCAGATAACTCATTTAGAGGCAAGAGGGAAAAATATTTCTAAAAAAACTAGTGAGAGTTCCTTTGAGTCTAGAGAACAAGGAAAAGCTAAGATCAAAGGAAAAGGGAAGAAGAATGCTATCATCAAGATGTAGAACGAAAAATTTACATGTAAACATTGTTTCAAATAGGGCCATGATGAAGATCATTGTTGGAAACTTCATCCAAAAATGAGAACCAAAAAGCTAAAGAACAAAGAGAAGAAGAAGACAACTACAACTACACAACATGATTTAGGCTCAGATTCTAGAGATGAAACAAAGATCACAGCCATGGGTTTGAAAGGTAAGGACATTTCAAGTACTAGTTTTTCAAATTGTCTTAATGAAACTCAAGATGAAAAAACAAGAACAAAGATTTTCCACATTAGAGTTATTTCAAAACATACCAAGATAGATACATTGTTTGATAGTGGTTCACAAGAAAATCTTATCTCAGAAGACACTATCAAGAAGTTGAATTTAGAAACCATTCCTCATCCTAAACCATATCCTTTAGGTTGGATATGTGACAATGCAAAATTGCATGTGACAAAAGATGTAAATTGAAAATTGAAATCATTGCAAACTTTCTAGATTAGGTAGAGGTTCATGTAATTCCAATTGATATATGTGGTATTGGAGAGATATTTTTCATCACCATGAGAAAAAATATCATTTGTTCAAGAATGGGATTGATTACATTATCAGATCACACAGCAAGAAGTTGAATGGATCTCTTGTAAATGTAGGGCAAATGAAGAGGATTGTTAATTCTAGTCAGAACTTTGCATTGTTAATTTTCAAGCATGAAGGTGTTGAGGAATCTAAAGCATTTCAAGGATATGAATCAAGATTGAAATCTGATTTCATTAATGTTTCTAATTCATGTGATAAGATGTTTCAGGATTATAACATGTTGCCTCCTAAAAGAGGTAAAAGAAATGAATTAAATTTGTAGCAGCATGGATCATTGTTGAACATTGGTGTGAACAAGATGCCAATGTTAGAGAGTGCAAAGGTAAAAGAGAAAATTCAAAATCAAATAGAAAAAGAGGACATTGGTTCCAAAATTTCTTCTTGTTAGTTTCATAATGTGTTTCCTTTGAAAAGGGATGGTGCATGGCGATGGCAATCACATTTGGTCAAGAGTTGAGACAAGTACAAGGCTAGACATAGTAAGCATCGTCATGAAGACAGTGTTCAAGGTGTGAAGAATTTGAGATTGTTTAAGTTTCCTTTGATTGGAGACCTAGGAGGGAATGTGTTTATTCCTTCAAAGGTATTTTTTTGTTCTGCATATTCTAGGAAATGGCAGCAAGGTGTCATTTATGATAGCCAAACAAGGACTCCAAAATCAAGGAAAATGATGTATTTTCATGAAAAACTCAAAATGACAAATTCAAGAAAAGTTCAGTGGATTGAGACTAGAAGAGTGAGGAAACAGTACCCTCATTAATTTTTTGATTGATAAAGAGCTTTTGGAGGTCCAAAAGCTTTCAATGGGGAGGAGTGATCTGGTGGATCAAAATAATGCTCAAAACTGAAAGTGTGCAACAGAGCTCGAAACTTGTATGATTGGATATATCTCGTTGATATGAATCCAACGAAACTTGTTTCACTCAAATCCAACATTGGATGCTCCCATAAACGTGTTCTGATCGATTTGGGAAAGAGCTAAAAAATTTGGAAAAAAAGTTGTACGTACACCTAGTCAGCAGTTCGTACACTGATGAATTGGCATGTTGATTGGTGATCCATCGACCAATGGTTGGTTGACACTTGGCATCAAGTAATTGGTTTGATCTGGTTCATTTTCATTGGTTGATGGGTTTGTTGTGGTAGCCTAATGAGGGAATGCCATGTGGGCCAACCAGTGGCTACCACATGGCATCCTCATGGCAGCCAAAATTTGTTTGGAGGCTGAATAGCAACCTCAAGGTTCGAAACTAAGACCTCACACCTATTAACCAAGGCCCACACCAACACATCGAAGGTGTTGCTTATTTAAACAAAGTGAAATGGTTGTATTTAACATTGGTTGAATGTGCATATGGGGTGGGGGCTCAGGCTAAGCCCTAGCCCCTGGCCACCCCTATGCCATAGGACCGCGAGTGGGGGGCCAAGGGCTAGGGACTAGCCCAGCCCTGACGGCACCCATCGCACAGTCATATGCAATGGCCAAAGACCAAGCAGAAAAACATGGCGTAAAGAGATCGAGGGCCAACCCCAAGGTCATATTGACCCACCATATAACGAACAGCGCATGGAATTTAGATGGGCAAGCCCTAAGACGGTTGAACATGGTCACATGCAGATGATAGAACCAAGGGCACATGGAGACAGGGACTAGATAGAACCCCCAAAGTTTGGCATTTTTCACGGTCATATGGTCGTCATGCGACCAAGATTTTCATGGCTAAGGGCTTAATATAACCCTTAACAGTCCTACAATTTCGCCCACCGAGCAGGAATTGTGCTAAGTTTAGTGCGCCAGTTCTGCGTTTGGGGCACTCAAGCCAAATTGAGTCTGAATTATAGGATGGTTAGCTGTAGAATTTGGGAGAAGGAAGAAACATGCATAATTTTCTTAGTTTTTGGCCAAATGAGGTGAAGAAATAACCAAAATAGGGGTTTTGGACTGTGCTAGATCCATTGGAGACATCAGTTCTGTTATTTTAGTAGTGTAAAGAATGTAAACACACTTTTGAGCATTTTTAATGAAAGAGGCCCTGCATTGGAAGTTAGACCAGGAGATGTAGCCCAAGAGAGGGGTGAACTCCTTTATCATGCTCGTGTTATGTGTTTCGGATATGCTGGTTTTGTATCTGTTTGGCTGTAAATTTTGGTTTTAATTTAATTTTTTATGTTTTTAGTAAGTTGATCCTCTACCCAAAACACATATAAATTTAAATTGCAAATTGTTCAAAATATTCAAGTTTACACATTCAAATCATGATATATCATAGGTTTTTTAAAATGTGTTCCGAAACAAAACCTCGATATGGGTAGCCCTGATAGAGTAGAAGTAGTCACGTGTAATGTAAATGGAGGTGGGAATAATATAATGGAATGTGGGTCCTCCATAATACTTCAACCACTTACAACATTACAATATGGTTAATTCTATTATGTATGAATCTTGGTCTCGAGGGCTATGTTTTATTAATATAATCCCTTAAAACAAAAGAATAATTACTAATTTATTAACTTTAGAAAAAAGAATATTTTAATTAACTTAAAAGTCTAAATAGTAAAACTAAGGCTAAATTTGCAAACCATAAGGGAAGATGACACAAGCGTTAATGAAAAAGATGGCTAGCCTAAACTGAAGAAAAAAAAACACTCAAAGCCTAAATGGATACAAAAGGTTCCCCATATTTATTATTTTTATAATAATAAAATAAAATTGGGGTATTGTGTTTTCACTACAGCAATGGCGACACACTGGGGAGAAGCAGTTATCTATGTCCTAAAGATACGAACCATATTTTACCTAATAATTTTGTTCCTATCATATGTTGTCAGATAAATAGATATGCCACTATCCTTCATGAACTTCTAAAAATTTACCCCATGAATTCAATGTTTCAGTAAATTTATATGTACAATAGTCAGATTAGTTGGGCACAGTTTTCTAGTAAACAACATAATCAAGAAAACATAGTATTAATTTAATCTCCATACCATAGGCATGGCCACTGCAGCCAGCAGGCGTCTATAGCCTTGACAGGGATGTATTTTAACCCTTTTAGGTCTCAGTTTCCCATCTATTAGGAATAAATGAATAGTTACACAAGAGCATCTTAAACTTATTTGAATTCCAACTAAAGATCATTTTCCTGACTTGGTAACCGGCTAACGATAATTCCATTCACTAGATCTAACATGGTGAACAAGTTGACTCATGATGAGACCTCTTGTCTCTCAACCTTGTGGTCCAAATCCATTACCTTGGCATGGTGACCAATAATGGTAATGTCACGATTTTAGAACTGATGATCATGGTAGGTACGCTCGTGATGAGACCTCCTATCCTTCAATTGACCATTTTTATTTTTATGTTTAACTATGGTTACTGTTAATCTCATAGAGATTACTTAATAGATGGGGTGGCATACTTCTCCTTAAGAGCAATGGATGGCGTAAAAAGCTTTAAGCTGACTACTATTCACTTTACTAAAATTGCTCCCAAAAGAACTCATGACCTTAAGTAACTGATGTTAAATGTGTTTTACTTTCTTTAAAGATAGGGTTAAAGATAGTTCACTGACAAATAACGGAAATATTTAAACTCAAAGAACAAAAAACCAGGGAATATTGGTTAGGAAAGCTGAAAATGAACATAAATGAAATCATCTTCATTGAAGTGATCCTCAGAGATTAGGTTCCATTAATATAAATTAGAGCATAAAATTGACTCGCCCAATGATTATGCCAAGATGAAAGAGAAAACATTACCTCATTTTATTGTGAAATGAAATGAAAATACAATCCAGCTAAGCCTAAAATGCTTATCAAATCAGAAAGAAGACAATCAAGAGAATGAACCTTGAGATACATCTTACAAGATAATATAGAGAATTAACATAAAAATGAGATTATCTTGATTTTATCTTGTACGATGATTTTTTAATAAAGCTCTTTTGTTTTAAAGCATAGTTATTGATTTCAAGTTATTTTTGTATGCTTTGACAGGCGTTTTCTTACTTTTGCAAATCTTGCTTAAACATAGTTTGTGAGTCTTATAGATTCAATTTTAAGAATAAGACTGAAAATCGATTTCAAAATGTACGCAAAAATAGAAAAGAGAAAACTCCCTAATGTCATATGATGATTGTTCTTCTAAAATGTTAGATGCTAGCAAAGCTAAATCTACAAATCAAATCCATGGGAATTTGCAAGAAGAACAAAAAAATATAAGAAAGGAATAATATTTAAAAGAGAAAAGAGAAGCTGAAATAAAACTCAAACCAGATGAGGATGAACATATAAATGTGTACCTGGAAGAATTTGATCATATTTTTACCTGATGAATTGATCCGAATTGGATCCATAGAAAGACTGTCGAGAGCCATGACTGAATCAGGTCGAACAAATCTCTAATGAAATCCAAAACAGTATCAAAAACACCCTGAACCAGTGGCCATGGCAGCTGACGTGGAACGACAAGGACCTCGGTCAAAGCACACTGACCGAGGCCCATGGAGATTGCGCAGGAGGCCAAAGTAGCCCCTGGGAGCCCCGTAATGGAAAAAGGGTGAGGTTTTTGATGCGCTAATTGCACATCGCTAAGCGAACATGGCCAAAATGGGAAAGCCTGAGCACCCGGTCGCGTGTGTAAAAATTTCTCATTTCCCACCCCGGTTTTTAGTTTCACCTTATTTCTCCTTTATAGTTAAATGCCCTTTCCCATATCCATACATTCAACAACTGAAAAATAAATTTTGTTGAAAACACAAATTCTGAAAATTTTACAGAATGTTGGAAAATGCAGAAATAAAAAATCAACAAGTACAAACAGCCATTTAACACATTTAAACACAGTAATTTTTGGTCAAGGTGACCATGGAAAAACCCCCTACAACTCTTGGGGAAAACCAATTCGAAAGCTCCTTCTTATTTCTAAAAAATGCTTTTTACAGTGAGAAATATTTAGCAAAAATCAGCAAGTAAACTTTTACAACTTATCTCAATTTTTGTAACACACAACCAACTGCAAAACTGCTGTAAAACTGTTGTACGGCTATTGTACGGAACATACGAACTGTTGTACAGACCTCGATTTATGTGCAGAAAATCAGTTGTATGGCCCTCGATTTCTATGCAGAAAATCTGTTGTACGGCCCTCAATTTCTGTGCAGAAAATTTACTGTATGGTCCTCGATTTCTGTGCCCAACTGCTGTATGGTTTTCCTAGAAAATCGTGCCCAATTGCTGTACGGTTTTCCTAGAAAATTATGCCCAACTGTTGTACGGCCTCCACAAATAAACTAGTGTAAACTGCCTTGGAATGTGTGCTAAGTTGCTGCCTCCTTCTCCTCCTGCTCAGAAATCTCCCTTGCTCTCTTGCTCTCTCTCTCTCAATCTACTCATCAAAGAATGAATGACCTTTTCCTCCTTTTCCTCCCTTAATCTAACCCTAAGTGACTTTTGGGTGATCCCTAAATCCAATGGCTGAAATAGATTGAGATCTAAGGCTGAGATTAAATGCTCATTTAAATCTCACTTTTTATTTTTTAATTCACCCCACTTTAATAAAGACCCACTTAGTCATTTATTTACAAAGTCACTTTTCCTTTCTAATTTTACATTGACTTTATTAAAGTCACTTTAAAATTAGACTTTAGTAACTTTATCACTTAAAGTCACTTTTAAATTAAATTTGACTTTATAAAAATTATAGTCACTTTAGGAGAAAAATTAAATTCTTTTGGACACTTTTCCCTAGGCCAAAGATCAAAGCCTTAGGGAACCACCTGTCCTCCAGTACCAAATTTCAACACTCCCTCTTACCGAAGAAGGTGTTCCTCACCACACCCATCTTGTCTCTGAAGTAGTCATGCTTTCCCCGTGGTAAGGCTTTGGTAAGAATATCTGCAACCTGCTCATCAGTGGGAATATACTCAAGCTTCACAACACCCTTCTGAACACAGTCTCTGATGAAATGATATTTGATCCCGATATGCTTTGACTTGTCATGAAATACTGGATTCTCCGTGAGTTTAATGCAACTCTGATTATCACAGTAAATCACTGAAGGTCTCAACAGCTGACCAAATAAGCCAAACAACATCTTGCGAAGCTAGATGGCCTCACAACTAGCTAGACTGGCTGCCATATACTCTGCTTTCGCTGAACTCAATGCTACTGACTGCTGCTTCTGGCTAAACCATGACACTACTGCTGAACCCAACCCAAAACAACACCCTGAAGTGCTCTTCCTATTAGAAGCACAACCTGCCCAATCAGAATCAGTATAACCTACCAATCTCACTCCATCCCCATGCCTGTAGTCCAGACCATAATCCACTGTCCCCTGCAAGTACCGCAAAATGTGTTTTGTAGCCACCCAGTGAACCTTCCTAGGCTCACACATAAACTGACTCATCGTGTTGACTGCAAAACAAATATATGGTCTAGTGTTGACCAAATACATCAAGGAACCAATCAGCTGCCTGTACAATGTGGGATCCACCAACTCGGAATCTGAGGCATGAAGCTTCTTCCAGTTGGTAATCATCGGTGTCGACATGGGTTTACAATCCTCCATGTGGAATGTGCCAAGGATGTCCACGATATACTTCCCCTGCCCTAGGAAGAAATGCCCCTCCTCCTGCAACACCTCCAAACTCAAAAAGTAATGCATCAAGCCGATGTCCTTCATCTCAAACTCCGCCGCAAGATCTCTCTTGTAGTGCTCTATGAGTCTCTCTGCACCTGTAATGACCAAGTCATCCACATACAGCACCAGAATGAGAGGCTCCTCACCAATCAGAATAAAGTAAAGGTTCGGATCTGCCTCACTCTTTGTGAAACCCATCCCCTGCAAGTATGTGTCTATCCTGGAGTACCAAGCTCTGGGAGCTTGCTTCAAGCCATAAAGGGCCTTCTTCAGTCTGCACACATGGGACTCCTTCCCATGCACCTCAAATCCCTGTGGCTACTCAATGTACACCTCCTTCTGTATGAAGCCATTGAGAAATGCAGTCTTCACATCCATCTGGTGGATCTTCCAACCCATCTCTGCTGCTATCGATATAATGGAGCGGATCGAAGTATATCGAGCCACGAGAGTGAAGGTCTCCTCATAATCAACTCCCTCTACCTGGGAGAACCCTCTAGCCACAAACCTCGCTTTGAATTTCTCAATGCTGCCATCTGCAGCATGCTTTACCTTGTAAAGCCATCTGGAAGTAACCACGGATTTGCCATCAGGCCTCGGAACCACCTCCCAAACATCATTCTTCATGATAGAAGAATACTCCTCCTGCATGACCTCTCTCTAGACCTGCTGGCTAGCTGCCTCCTCATAGCTAGAAGGCTCAGAGTCAAGGATGTTGGTAACCATTGCCATATAGCTACAAAACCTCTTAGGTGGTCTACTCTCTCTGACCGGCCTCTTAGGCTCAGCAACAGATGTGGCATCTCTCAAGGTGTCCTAAAGCCACTTGGGCTTCCTCTTCCCTGAGTGCACTTCTCCCATAGGAGAATGAAACTCCTCCTCCCCATCATCATCAGGAGCCTCAACTCCTGATTGTTTGTCAGTTGTCCTCCTGCCTGCACCTGAACCTATAGAAGCTGAGGTACCGTGTGAATTGTCCATCAGTGGACTCCCTAGTGAACTGCTCTGTGAATTGCTCTGCATGCTGCTCGGAGCACCACCCTTCTAGCTCGGCGAGCCACTGCTCACTGACGGACCTGAAATCCTCATAGATGTACCTCCTGATCCTCCTGATCCCTACCCACTGGATCCCTGTGACTGACTCAACTGTTGCTGAGGGTCTGGCTGATCCAGATACTCTAACTCCCGTGACCTCCTAAAGGCCCTATCCTCCTCGAACTTCACATCCTGCCTGACAACAACTTTCCTCTGTGCAGGAATGAAAATCCGAAAGGCCTTTGAGGTCTCACTGTAGCCCACAAAGATACCCTTCTCTGCGGTGGGCTCTAGTTTGGTCCTCTTCTCCTTGGGTATGTAGGAGTATGTAATGCATCCAAAGATACGAAGATGACCAATATTAGGCTTCTTCCCAGAAAAAACCTCCTCCGGAGTCATGTGCCCCAAGGCACGATGCGGACTCCTGTTCTGCAAATAAACAGTTGTGTTGCAGGCCTTTGCCCACAAGAACAATGGCAACCCCTGATCATGTAACATGGATTTGGCAGCCCCTACGATGGATCTGTTCTTCCTCTCCGCAACCCCGTTCTGCTGGGGGTTGTAAGGAACAGTGAACTCCCTCCTAATGCCTGCCTCCGCACAATATTCAACAAACTCTCCAAGGGTGTACTCTCCCCCATTGTCCGACCTCAGGGACTTGATCTTTCGACCTGTCTGTGTCTCCACAAGAGCTCTAAACTCCTGAAACCGCTTGAAGACCTCACTCTTGGTCTTCAAGAAATAAATCCAGGTCCTCCTGGAGTGATCATCAATGAATAGAACATAGTACTCATATCCACTCAAGGAAACATGAGACATCCGACCGCTCACATCGGAATGAATCAAATCAAGTATCCCAGTCACTCTACTGTCACTGCTGGGAAAAGGGGATTTGGCAAACTTGCCCATTGCACATCCTCTGCAAGTATCAAAGTGATCAGTACTGAAATCTGGCACACCTGTAGTGATCTCTCGCAAGGTCCTAAACACTCCATGATACATATGTCCCATCCTGCAATGCCAAATCTCACACAGCTCAGAACTGCTAGCTCTGCTGTCGATACTATTGCTCAATGCCAAAAGGGACTGGAATGCAAACTTGTACACCTTTGCATGGTGTACACCTATCACTCTAACTGAATCAGCTAGAGTGCCCCTGGGATACATCAACACTTGTCCTCCCCTGAACAGTACCTCATATCCTTTGTCCTCCAAAGCTGAGATGAATATGAGGTTCTTCCTCATTCCTGGCACATAAAGAACATCTGACACCTTCAAGGGAGGTTTGGACTCCCTCTGAAATGCCAATGTCCCCACACCGACTGCTTTAACAACTCTGTCATCACCGAGTACTACCTCTATATCAGTGCCACTCTCTGAAAGCTCTGAGAAGTACTCACGGACTCCTGTCATGTAACGTGAAGCTCCACTGTCCACATACCAGATACCTGAAGATGCTCCGCTAATCGAGGGAAGAGCATGCTCCCTCTGAACCTGTGTGGCAGGTGATCCTGCACTAGAGGACTCATACGCAGTGAACCCAAACTCCCGGTCAAAACGGTCTTCAAAGTCCTCAACCTCTGCTGAAGCTACCATGCTCTGGTTCTTCCCCTTCTTCTTCTTCTTCTCCGGACACACAACTGCATAGTGTCCCATCTTTTGACAATTCCAACACTTCACCTTGAATAGTCCTTCTGTGTGTTACCCTATTTACCTTTACCTTTGCCTTTGCCCCCACCATTGCTTGTGGAAGCCTGCTTCTTCCCTTTGCCTTTCTTGCCTCCTGCCGACAGTGATACATCCTCATCCTGCTCAACTGGCTTGGCTGCCCCAAGCTGACCTTTCCTGATCTCTGTCTGAATGCAATCATCCCAAAACCTCTCCCATGCGGGAAGGGTCTCATGTGCACAAACCCCATCAATAAAGTTCATCCATGAATAGGGGAGGCCATTCACTGCAATCCACACCAACTCAGTGGATGGAATGTCCTCTCCAACTGCTGCTAACTCATCTTTCACATTAGTAATCTTTGTGAGATATCCAGCTGCACTATCATTGCCCATCTTAATGGTCTTCAACTTCTCCTTCAGGACCATTTTCTGGTTCTCATTGGTACTCTGGTAGAGATTGGACAATGTTGTCCACATCTCATGGGCATTTCTCTTTCCTCTCACATGAGGAATGTAATGGTCTTTGACTCCGTCTAGAATCAGTCTCTTATCCTTGTTGTTCTTTTTATTATACTCAGCCAACTGAGTAGCATCAGTAGGCACAACAACAGGGTTTTATGTGGTATGCACCATGATGTCCTAGACTTCTGCCTCCTCAAAGATACTCTGCATTCTCTCCTTCCAAACGTTGTAATTTGTATGCCCATCCAGCCTATCCTCCACCCTCAATCCCAATGACATCCTGCTGTCCTAAAACTGAAAAATAGCACTATTGTAGTAAAGATAAAACTGTTGTTTGTGAAAAATCAGCTTGCTGGAATTTTCTGAGTGAAAAATCAGCAGGCTGTAATTTTCCTCCTTGTTGTCCCAAACTGCACTTCAGCACTCAAGCTCTGATACCATGTAAAAATTTCTCATTTCCCACCCCGGTTTTCAGTTTCACCTTATTTCTCCTTTATAGTTAAATGCCCTTTCCCATATCCATACATTCAACAACTAAAAAATAAATTTTGCTGAAAACACAAATTCTGGAAATTTTACAGAATGCTGGAAAATGCAGAAATAAAAAATCAGCAGGTACAAACAATCATTTAACACATTTAAACACAGTAATTTTTTGTCAAGGTGACCCTGGAAAAACCCCCTACAACTCTTGGGGAAAACTAGTTCGAAAGCTCCTTCTTATTTCTGAAAAATGCTTTTTACAGTGAGAAATATTCAACAAAAATCAGCAAGTAAACTTTTACAACTTATCTCAATTTTCATGCCACACAACCAACTGGAAAACTGCTATAAAACTGTTGTACGGCTGTTGTGCGGACCGTATGGACTACCATACAGACCTTGATTTCTGTGTAGAAAATCAGTTGTACAACCATCGATTTCTGTGCAGAAAATCTGTTGTACGACCCTCGATTTCTGTGCAAAAAATCTGTTGTACGGTCCTCGATTTCTGTGCCCAGCTGTTGTACGATTTTCCTAGAAAATTGTGCCCAACTGTTGTACGGCCTCCACAAATAAACTGCTGTAAACTGCCTTGGAATGTGTGCCAAGCTGCTGCCTCCTTCTCCTTCCGCTCAGAAATCTCTCTTTCTCTCTTGCTCTCTCTCTTTCAATCTGCTCATGAAAGAATGAATGACATTTTCTTCCTTTTCCTCCCTTAATCTAACCCTAAGTGACTTTTGGGTGATCCCTAAATTCAATGGCTGAAATAGATTGAGATCTAAGACCGAGATTAAATGCTCATTTAAATCTCACTTTTTATTTTTTAATTCACCCCACTTTAATAAAGACCTACTTAGTCATTTATTTCCAAAGTGACTTTTCCTTTATAATTTTACATTGACTTTATTAAAGTCACTTTAAAATTAGACTTTAGTAACTTTATCACTTAAAGTCACTTTTAAATTAGATTTGACTTTATAAAAATTATAAAGTCACTTTGTTGTGTGTGGAGCATGATTGTTCAGAGGTCTTTGTTTCAGCCGGATGTATACCCCAGGAAGTTTGTACACCCCTCCACGCGGGGGGGTGCGGGGGGGACTTGTCCCCCCTGCGGGGGTCCGGGGGGGCCGATCCCCCCCGGCTGGGGGGTCCGGGGGCCAGCGGTCCCCCGGTGGGGGCTCGGGGGCAACGCCCCCGAAGCTAAAAACAAATGTAAAATTGCCTTGTAAAAGTATAGTAATTTCTAGTCAATCTGGGTCGTTCATTAGGCGGATGATCTGACGGTAGAACTTATGTTTAGTTTAGGGTTTTTTTCCCTAGAAGGCAACCCCTCTCTTTGTATGAGGGTACTGTATTTGAGATGTGTATTTTGTGAGCGAGAAATAGAGAGGTGAGACTGTGAGAGAAAACAGAGGATATTACAGCGGATTTGCTGTAGGTTGTGTCTCTTCATTTTGTTGGATAATAGAAAGGAAGGACTGGCTGTTCGGGGTGGACGTAGCCCAAACTGGGTGAACCACGTATATCTGTGTCTCTCTTGTTTTGTGCGTTTTCTGTGTTTATATTTCTGCAATATTTTATGTGTTCCATTGCTCCGTAATATATAATTTTCTAACACACTTTAGGAGAAAAATTAAATTCTTTTGGACACTTTTCCCTAGGCCAAAGATCAAAGCCTTAGGGAACCACCTGTCCTTCGGTACCAAATTTCAACAGCATGGGGGAACCGGAGGACCACGGGCAGGAAAAGGTAAAATTAAATTCTTTTGGACACTTTTCCCTAGGCCAAAGATCAAAGCCTTAGGGAACCACCTGTCCTCCGGTACCAAATTTCAACAGTGTGGGGGAAACCGGAGGACCACGGGCAGGAAAAGGTAAAAGCACTAAAGTACAAAGGCGAGACCCGCGCTCTAGAAACCGATGGTTTTGATCGGGGCACCCTTGAACGGTAAGAGGTTTTGGACAAGAGCGGAGCGATTCCATACACTGATCGACATGTGGCAGGTGGAGGTGAGAGAAAACCGTCGTTGATCGCGCGCTATCGGTCGAGCAAGTCAACCGCGCGAAACGTGCGTATGGCGTCGGATCTGGAGGGCCCAGATCGGACGGCTGAGATTGTGCCCGATGGAAAGAAGCGGAATCAACAGGGAATTAAGCTGCGTTCTAAAGGGATTTGGAATCTGTTTGACCGCCACGGTGGAGGAAGAACGCATCCATGGCGTAACTAAAGAAACGAACCGATGAAACATGCTGGCACCATTTAGAGGAGGACAAGTGGCCACTCCCTAAGCGTTCATGATGACGTCGAAAGCAAAGGACTCCAAGCACAGCTGCAGAAGGTGAATTGACATAGGCGGAAGAGGAACCGAACAGGCATAGGGATCGAATGGCTAAAGCCATGAACAAAGATAGTCGAACCAGTAAGAGTTGATTTGGTATCCAAATTGAGGAGAGTCCAAGTGACCAAGAGAGACAGTGAACAATGAACCCTGAGAGGAGGACTGAACAGAGAGAACAGTAAAGCCAAGCAAAAGAGACAGAGGGCCGAGCTAACCACAGGCAATGTCGAGCACCAGAGAGCTTGAAGATTCAAGCCTTCCCATAGAAGAATCTGTCTGGACCAAGCATCACATTTGGCTCTTTCCACTGTAGACCAAGGGTCACAGAGCTGGTAGGAAGAAGAAAAGTCTGTGTACTTTGAGTGGCTTGGGGAATCCAAGAACCACCCTGCCAAGCAAAATCTACTTCAGGAGAACTCACATTGAGTCTCTGTATTGTAATTTCTCTGCTAAAAGACACAATAAAACAAGGCCACCACTGAAGCTGGACCAGAGACGTAGCCCTGGAGAATAGGATGAACTCCTTATTAAAACTATTTGTGTCTTTGTGTTGCTTACTGTATTTCTCTACTGTCTTTCCATTTATTTTCTGTGTATTGGCAATCTTATCAATCCGTTGTTTCAATAACACAGAACACACACACCAGCACATGAGTTTGTAATACCTTTAGTTTAATAAATCTTTAACTGATGGCACTCATAGGGTGAATATCAGATCAAGTGGTATCAGAGCTCAAGGTTGTAAGGTTATACAAGCTTGTGTTGGTATAGTTTTGAATGCTCACAAGATCAAAGCTCAAATTAGGAGAAGGAGAGTTAGTGGAAACTAATCCTGAATTTGGGAGAGTCTATCCTCGAAAGACCATGTCAGAAGAAAGTTTTATGGGGCCAGACCCTCAATTCATAGTGATTTTCCTAGCTATGAAGTCCATGGTTTAAGAAATGTACCAAGACTTTAGAAAGCAAAAGTGGGAAGATGCATCAGGCTCTAAGCAAGAGAAAGAAGAAGATGAGTCTCACTTCCATGACAACTCCAAAGGAAAAGGGAAATAGGAAAACTTTCTCACACCTCCTAATAGCCCTGCACATAATAAGAAAGCATCTTTGATTAAGTTAGATGTTAAATTTGATTTGCCTATATATGATGGAGAGCTAAATGCTGAAAAATTGGACAATTGGATTAGACAAATTGATGTGTATTGCAGGGTATAGAACATAAACTCAGACAAGAGTAAGATTCAGCTGGCAAGCCTACGCCTAGGAGGCACTGCCTTGGTTTGGTGGGAAGGTAGAACCCAAGCTGATATGAAAATCCATGGTAATACCATCTCTGCCTAGAGTGACTTCGTTTCTGCAATCAGGAAACAGTTTTATCCATTGTCCTACATGCAGCAGGCCATGATGAGTTGGCAAACTCTTCGGCAGTTGAAGGGGCAAAGTGTACAAGGGTATACTCAAGAGTTTAGAAAGAGAGCATTGACGTTGGGTATCTCACTAGACTCACCAGAGACTCTTTTGAAGTACATTGGTGGTCTACACAGCTACATGAGGCATACCATCCTCATGTTTAATCCCACTAGTATAGATGAGGTGTCTGTACAAGCTACTCATCTAGAGGCTAGAGGAAAGAATGGCAATCCAGAAGTTGGGGGACCATCCCAACCCACTGTAAGCAAGAGCAAGGAGAAAAGAAAACAGAAGTGGAAAGCAAGGAAGGCTAACACTGCACAGAAAGCCAAAGCTTCATGCACTCACTGTAAAAAGGAGGGGCATGATGATAAGCATTGTTGGATTCTGCATCCAGAGCTGAGACCTAAGAAGTCCGAGGGCAAGAAGAAGAAGACAGCTGCAGCTATTCAGAGATATTTGGGGTCAGACTCAGGAGATGAAACAACCATAGCAGCCACAGGTATAAAAGGTAAGAATTCTGAAGCATCTACTAGTAATTCTACTCAATCTGTTAGTGATGAAGAAAATGGGAGAAAAAGACATGAGCTTTTCCATATTCAAGTTATTTCCAAAAATCAAAAGATTGATACTTTGTTTGATAGTGGCTCTCAAGTAAATTTGATTTCTGAAGAAATTGTAAATAAATTGGTATTAGCAACTACACATCACAAGAAACCATACCCATTAGGATGGTTGAATGATAAAGCACAACTACAAGTGACTAGACAGTGCAAACTCAAGTTTTCTTTTGGGTCAGCATTTGTAGATGAGGTTGAGTTAGACGTAATTCCTTTGGATATATGTGGGATTTTTTTAGGAAGTCCTTAATTCTACGATAGAAAGGCTATTTTCTATAGAGCTGAGAACAAGTATCTACTGGTTAAAGATGGAATCGAATACTTTGTAAGAGCTCATAAGCTCAAGAATAACTATACTCTCATAAACTCAGGGCAGATGAAAAGAATGATTAATTCATGCAAACAATTCTTACTGATGGTTGTAAAGGAAAAGAAACCTAATAAAACCAATGTATCTGAGGGTTGTAATGCTGAACAACAAGCTGATATAGAAAAGGTTGTTTCAGAGTATGATGTCTTGTTTCAAGAACCTAAAGGTCTGCCACCCAAAAAGGGAATAGTACATGGTATTATTTTGCAGCAAGATGTTCCATTGCCTAACATTAGGATGTACAAGTTGTCTGCTTTAGAGAATGCTGAAATCAAGAAGCAGGTGCAGGAGTTTCTTGAGAAGGGCTTCATCAGGCCTAGCACCTCACCATGTGGGTCACCAATCGTTTTGGTGAGAAAGAAAGATGGCTTGTGGAGAATGTGCATTGATTACCGAGAATTGAATAAGATAAAAATCAAGAATCGTTATCCCCTTCCTCGCATAGATGATCTCTTAGATCAATTAAAAGAAGTTGTTTATTTCACCAAGCTGGATTTGCACAGTGGATACCATCAGGTCATAGTTGCAGAGCAAGATGCATGGAAGACTGCTTTCAAAACAAAGCAGGGATTGTATGAATGGCTAGTTATGCCTTTTGGCTTAACTAATGCTCCTACTACTTTCATGAGATTAATGAATGATGTACTCAGACCTTTTCTTGATGATTTTTTTATTGTGTATTTGGATGACAATTTGATTTTTAGTAAAACGTGGGAAGAACAATTAAAGCATGTTAAGCAGACATTAGATGTTTTGAAAAGAGAAAAACTTTATGTTAAACTCTCAAAATGTGAATTTGGCAAAACATCTCTAAACTACTTGGGTCACATAGTAGGGGGAGGTGAATTGAAAATAGATCCCTCTAAAGTGGCAGTCATTGTAAACTGGCCTAAACCCAAGTCTGCTACAGAAGTGAGAAGCTTCTTAGGAGCAGCACAATATTGGAGGAAGTTCATCTCTAACTTCTCCACGATTGCAGCTCCCTTACATGCTTTAACAAGATTGAATAAGGTGTTTCAGTGGGGAGGCAAACATCAGAAAGCCTTCGACACCTTGAAAGACAAAATAAGTACAGCACCTGTACTAGCACTGCCAGATTTGCAAAGACCATTTGAGATCCAAACTGATGCCAGTGACTATGCCATGGGAGCAGTGTTGACATAGCACGGCAAACCCATATGCTATCATTCTGAGACTTTTAATCCTGCAGTAGTTAACTATCCTACATATGATAAAGAATTGTATGCATTAGTTCAGAGTGTGAAAAAGTGGAAACATTACTTAATGGGCAAAGAGACAGTAATACATACTGATCACCAGCCACTCCAATATCTACACTCCCAAACTAAGTTGCAACAATCAAGACATTACAGGTGGATGGGTTTTCTACAACAGTTTCACTTAGTCATCAGATATAAAAAGGGCATACATAACAAGGTTGCAGACATGTTATCTAGACCCATTATAAATGCATCTACCATACTTAAGCATAATTCTGTACTACATGAAAGCTACATAGAACAATATGCTCAAGATATGGATTTTAAAGATGTATATGCAACTTTGAGTCAAGGAAAAAGAGTAGAAGAATTGGACTATCATATAAAGGATCGACTCTTATACTGTTGTGGGAAACTATGCATTCCACAAACTGAGAGGATAAAGATAATTAGGGAAGCACACACTTCTCTGATATCAGGTCACTTTGGGGTAAGAAAAACAGTTGCACAGCTGCAAAGATTCTGCTATTGGCCGAAAATGAATGAGACAGTTTCTAGATATGTAAGAGGGTGTGCCATGTGTGCTAAAAGCAAGCCCGACAATAGAAAACTAGGCTTGTACACTTCATTGCCAGTTCCTTCTCACCCTTGGGAAAGCGTTTCCATGGATTTTGTAGGAGGACTGCCTAAATCTAGGAAAGGTCATGATTATCTATATGTTGTTGTGGATAGGTTCAACAAAATGTGCATTTTGATACCTTGTAGTAAATAGCTCACAGCTGAACAGACTGCAAAATTGTTCTTTGAACATGTATGGGTCCATTTTGGATTACCCACTTCCATTGTATCTAATCGAGACACCCTATTTGTGGGGAAGTTTTGGTCTAGTCTGTGGGAACTTATGGACACCAGGTTAAAGAAAAGCACAACTTTTCATCCACAAACAGATGGCCAGATAGAAGTAGTAAACAGGACTATGATCGAGTTACTGAGAGGATATTGCAGTAAACATCCTAATCTTTGGGATGAACACTTGTGTTATGTGCAGCATGCTTACAATAGAGCCAAACACTCTTCTACACAGAGATCTCCTTCTGAGACCTACTTTGGTTTCACACCAAGGTCTCCTTTGGATTTTGTCTTTGGTAAAGATACCATGGTTGATGGGCACAGTGATGTGGATAAGGCAACCAGGTTCATTGAATAGATCCAGGAGATCCATCAGGCAGTACAGGAACAGCTGGAAAAGAGCCAGGCCAAGTATAAGGCTAGTGATGATAAGCATCAGATGGAGCATAGTTTTCAAGTTGGAGACCAAGTCTGGCTGTATATCAGCAAGGACAGGATACAAGGTGAAGGTAAAATGCTAAAGCCTATCTGGTATGGACCTTTTAGGATACTTGAGAATATTGGTGAAAATGCGTTTCGCCTTGATTTACCAGCTTACATGCACATCTACTCACATTTACCCTAAACCTTCAATGATTGAGGACCCTGAAGAGCAAATTCAATTGCCTTCTATTGATGACCTGCTACTTGAATACCTCAATGAGTTGCAGGAAGACACAGTTCTAGACAGGAAGGTGAGGACAATGCACAGGGGAGAAGTTGAGTACCTCAAGATTGGGCTCAAAGGTTCAAAGACGAGCAGCGCAAAGTGGATTGAGATTGGAAAAGTGAAGAAACAGTATCCTTACTTAGTCGATGCTTGAAAACCAAATTTTGGTGGTCCAAAAGCTTTTTTAGTAGGGAGGCCATGATCTGAATTGGATCCATAGAAAGACTGTCGAGAACCATGACTGAATCAAGTCGAACAAATCTCTAATGAAATCCAAAACAGTATCAAAAACACTCTGAACAATGGCCATGGCAGCCGACGTGGAACAACGAGGACCTTGGTCAAAGCACGCTGACCGAGGCCCATGGAGACCATGCAGGAGGCCAAAGTAGCCCCTAGGAGCCCCGGAATGGAAAAAGGGCAAGGTTTTTGATGCGCTAATCGCGCATTGTGAAGCGAACAGGGTCAAAATGGGAAAGCCCGAGCACTCGGTCGCGTGGGGGAACCGGAGGACCACGGGCGGGAAAAGGTAAAAGCGCTAAAGTACAAAGGCGGGACCTGCGCTCTAGAAACTGGCAGTTTTGATCAGGGTGCCCTTGAACGGTAAGAGGTTTTGGACAGGAGCGAAGCGATTCCATACACCGATCGACGCGTGGCAAGTGAAGGTGAGAGAAAATTGTCGTTGATCGCATGCTATCGGTCGAGCAAGTCAACCACGTGAAATGTGCGTATGACGTCGGATCTGGAGGGTTCGGATTGGACAGTTGAGATTCTACCCGATGGAAAGAAGCGGAATCAACAGGGAATTAAGCTGCATTCTAAAGGGATTTGGAATCTGTTTGACCGCCACAGTGGAGGAAGAACGCATCCATGGCATAACTGAAGAAACGAACCGATGAAGCATGCTGGCACCATTTAGAGGAGGACAAGTGGCCACTCCCTGAGCGTTCATGATGACGCCGAATGTAGGGAACTCCAAGCGCAGTTGCAGAAGGTGAATCGACACAAGCAGAAGAGGAACTGAACAAGCATAGGGATCGAATGGCTAAAGCCATGAACAGAGACAGTCGAACTAGTAAGAGTTGATTTGGAATCCGAATTGAGGAGAGTCCAAGCGACCAAGACAGATAGTGAACAGTCAACCCTGAGAGGAGGACTGAACACAGAGAACAGTAAATCCAAGCAGAAGAGACAAAGGGCCAAGCTAACCACAGGTAGTGTCGAGCACCAGAGAGCTTGAAGATTCAAGCCTTCCCATAGAGGAATCTGTCCTTCTCAAAATGTGAATTTGGAAAAACATCTCTAAACTACTTGGGTCACATAGTAGGGGGAGGTGAATTGAAAATAGATCCCTCTAAAGTGGCAGTCATTGTAAACTGGCCTAAACCCAGGTTTGCTACAGAAGTGAGAAGCTTCTTAGGAGCAGCACAATATTGGAGGAAGTTCATCTCTAACTTCTCCATGATTGCAGCTCCCTTACATGCTTTAACAAGATTGAATAAGGTGTTTCAGTGGGGAGGCAAACATCAGAAAGCCTTCGACACCTTGAAAGACAAAATAAGTACAGCACCTGTACTAGCACTGCCAGATTTGCAAAGACTATTTGATATTTGCAAATACTATTTGAGATCCAAACTGATGCCAGTGACTATGCCATGGGAGCAGTGTTGACATAGCACGGCAAACCCATATGCTATCATTCTGAGACTTTTAATCCTGCAGTAGTTAACTATCCTACATATGATAAAGAATTGTATGCATTAGTTCAGAGTGTGAAAAAGTGGAAACATTACTTAATGGGCAAAGAGACAGTAATACACACTGATCACTAGCCACTCTAATATCTACACTCCCAAACTAAGTTGCAACAATCAAGACATTACAGGTGGATGGGTTTTCTACAACAGTTTCACTTAGTCATCAGATATAAAAAGGGCATACATAACAAGGTTGCAGACATGTTATCTAGACCCATTATAAATGCATCTACCATACTTAAGCATAATTCTGTACTACATGAAAGCTACATAGAACAGTATGCTCAAGATATGGATTTTAAAGATGTATATGCAACTTTGAGTCAAGGAAAAAGAGTAGAAGAATTGGACTATCATATAAAGGACCGACTCTTATACTGTTGTGGGAAACTATGCATTCCACAAACTGAGAGGATAAAGATAATTAGGGAAGCACACACTTCTCTGATATCAGGTCACTTTGGGGTAAGAAAAACAGTTGCACAGCTCCAAAGATTCTGCCATTGGCCGAAAATGAATGAGACAGTTTCTAGATATGTAAGAGGGTGTGCCATGTGTGCTAAAAGCAAGCCCGACAATAGAAAACTAGGCTTGTACACTTCATTGCCAGTTCCTTCTCACCCTTGGGAAAGCGTTTCCATGGATTTTGTAGGAGGACTGCCTAAATCTAGGAAATGTCATGATTATCTATACGTTGTTGTGGATAGGTTCAACAAAATGTGCATTTTGATATCTTGTAGTAAATAGCTCACAGCTGAACAGACTGCAAAATTGTTCTTTGAACATGTATGGGTCCATTTTGGATTACCCACTTCCATTGTATCTAATCGAGACACCCTATTTGTGGGGAAGTTTTGGTCTAGTCTGTGGGAACTTATGGACACCAAGTTAAATAAAAGCACAACTTTTCATCCACAAACAGATGGCCAGATAGAAGTAGTAAACAAGACAGTGATCCAGTTACTGAGAGGATATTGCAGTAAACATCCTAATCTTTGGGATGAACACTTGTGTTATGTGCATCATGCTTACAATAGAGCCAAACACTCTTCTACACAGAGATCTCCTTCTGAGACCTACTTTGGTTTCACACCAAGGTCTCCTTTGGATTTTGTCTTTGGTAAGGATACCATGGTTGATGGGCACAGTGATGTGGATAAGGCAACCAGGTTCATTGAATAGATCTAGGAGATCCATCAGGCAGTACAGGAACAGCTGGAAAAGAGCCAGGCCAAGTATAAGGCTAGGCATGATAAGCATCAGATGGAGCATAGTTTTCAAGTTGGAGACCAAGTCTGGCTGTATATCAGCAAGGACAGGATTCAAGGTGAAGGTAGAAAGCTAAAGCTTATCTGGTATGGACCTTTTAGGATACTTGAGAAGATTGGTGAAAATGCGTTTCGCCTTGATTTACCAGCTTACATGCACATCTACTCAGTTGTAAATGTAGATTGTTTGAGATTGTTTGAACCTTCAATGATTGAGGACCCTGAAGAGAAAAGTCAATTGCCTTCTATTGATGACCTGCTACTTGAATACCTCAATGAGTTGCAGGAAGACACAGTTTTAGACAGGAAGGTGAGGACAATGCATAGGGGAGAAGTTGAGTACCTCAAGATTGGGCTCAAAGGTTCAAAGACGAGCAGTGCAAAGTGGATTGAGATTTGACAAGTGAAGAAACAATATCCTCACTTAGTCGATGCTTGAAAACCAAATTTTGGTGGTCCAAAAGCTTTTTTAGTAGGGAGGCCATGATCTGAATTGGATCCATAGAAAGACTGTCGAGAACCATGACTGAATCAGGTCGAACAAATCTCTAATGAAATCCAAAACAGTATCAAAAACACTCTGAACAATGGCCATGGCAGCCGACGTGGAACAACGAGGACCTTGGTCAAAGCGCGCTGACCGAGGCCCATGGAGACCATGCAGGAGGCCAAAGTAGCCCCTAGGAGCCCCGGAATGGAAAAAGGGCGAGGTTTTTGATGCGCTAATTGCGCATTGTGAAGCGAACAGGGTCAAAATGGGAAAGCCCGAGCACTCGGTCGCGTGGGGGAACCAGAGGACCACGGGCGGGAAAAGGTAAAAGCGCTAAAGTACAAAGGCGGGACCTGCGCTCTAAAAACTGGCGGTTTTGATCAGGGCGCCCTTGAACGGTAAGAGGTTTTGGACAGGAGCGAAGCGATTCCATACACCGATCGACGCGTGGCAGGCGAAGGTGAGAGAAAATTGTCGTTGATCGCATGCTATCGGTCGAGCAAGTCAACCACGTGAAACGTGCGTATGACGTCGGATCTGGAGGGCCCGGATTGGACGGCTGAGATTCTGCCCGATGGAAAGAAGCGGAATCAACAGGGAATTAAGCTGCGTTCTAAAGGGATTTGGAATCTGTTTGACCGCCACAGTGGAGGAAGAACGCATCCATGGCATAACTGAAGAAACGAACTGATGAAGCATGCTGGCACCATTTAGAGGAGGACAAGTGGCCACTCCCTGAGCATTCATGATGACGCCGAATGTAGGGAACTCCAAGCGCAGTTGCAGAAGGTGAATCGACACAAGCAGAAGAGGAACTGAACAAGCATAGGGATCGAATGGCTAAAGCCATGAACAGAGACAGTCGAACCAGTAAGAGTTGATTTGGAATCCGAATTGAGGAGAGTCCAAGCGACCAAGAGAGATAGTGAACAGTGAACCCTGAGAGGAGGACTGAACACAGAGAACAGTAAATCCAAGCAGAAGAGACAAAGGGCCAAGCTAACCACAGGTAGTGTCGAGCACCAGAGAGCTTGAAGATTCAAGCCTTCCCGTAGAGGAATCTGTCCTGACTGAGCATCACATTTGGCTCTTTCCACTGTAGACCAAGGGTCACAGTGCTGGTAGGAAGAAAAAGAGTATGTGTACTCCGAGTGGCTTGGGTAATCCAAGAACCACTCTGCCAAGCAAAATCCGCTTTAGGAGAACTCACATTGAGTTCCTGTATTGTAATTTCTCTGCTGAAAGACATAATAAAACAAGGCCACCACTGAAGCTGGACCAGAGACGTAGCCCTGGAGAATAGGGTGAAATCCTTATTAAAACTGTTTGTGTCTTTGTGTTTCTTATTGTATTTCTTTATTGTCTTTCCATTTATTTTTTGTGTATTGGCAATCTGATCGATCCGTTGTTTCAATAACACAGAACACACAGACACACCATCACATGAGTCTGAAATACCTTTAGTTTAACAAATATTTAACTAATAGCTCTCATAGGTTGAATATCAAATCATGAATCTTCATTTTCTCCCATGTATTAATCAAAGTTCAAAACCATCTTCCTATTCAATTTAAACTAATTTCTAAACTAGTGCTAATCCTAATCTAAAAAGAAAACAAAGATTAAGTGAAATCGTACTTCCAATGTAGTCATTCAGGTCTCTTATTTTTTGCATGAATGTGCACATCAAACATCAGTAATAAAAGCATAAATATAATTAAACCAAAATAAATAAAACTAAAAACACTATGAACATCTATTGTTAATGTATGTACAAGAAGCAACTTATTTACAAAATCCTTTCCCTAAAATTCTTACAAACATTTTCCTACATGATCATAAAATTCAAGGTGTATTTCAATTGTTGCTTGAAATAGATTCAAGGAAAGAGGAAACAACAGGCTCGTGTTAAATGATAAGTCTTTGAATATCATAGGTTGTTGTAAACAAGGAATTATATGTACATTACTAGAAACTTTCTTTTCAGATGAATCGATAAATCATGGGTAGTAATATAGAAAAATTCTAGAGGGATTACATGGTTGGACAGTATATAATGATAGGCTCTCAAATGTCAACATTCGTGAAAAATCAAATTGAAAACCAAAAAGAAATTGGCCACACATAATCATCAAATATAATTTCAAAATAAGAATTAACCAATGTTCATGATTATAATTTTGAAATTGATTTTCATTTATGTTGATTAATGTGTTAGATGAGAAACTAGAGTTATGATGCTCATAGTACCAGCACAATGTATTCAAAAAATCAAAAATGAAATTCGAAAAAACAAACTGAAATCTAGGAAAATGAGAAAAAGGAAAACTATAATTTACATCTATATTATAGATAATGATACAACATAGTGGGAGTTTGTTTGTAAAGATTTTCTTCTCACAAGAGATTACAAAATTAAAATCATTTTTATTTACATTCACTTGCAAAGATCAGAAAATTTATAGACTATGATCCCAAAAAGGAATGTCATCATTGTAAGAATCATAAATTGGGGCATATTTGTGATTGCTAAAATCATCATGATGATTGAATGATTGAGAATTTATTGAAACATTTAAATTAACATTATTTTCATCTTCAAAAATAGATTTACTTAAAGAATTAATTTTTGAAGAAGAATAATAACGAAGTTCAATGTTTTCATCATTATGAACAATTTCATTAATATCCTCTTTTCCTAAATTAGAATCAGAAAGAGAATTAGCAGAATTATAACTGACTAAATTTTCTTTATCCCTATCAGAACTTACTGATAATTCATAAATGGTAACTCCTTTATCTCGTGAACTGTTATCAATATCGGAAGGAGCAACTTAATTATTATTTAATGAATTATCAAATAAATCAGGATACAAAGAAAAGTAAGAATTTGAATTTACAACCCTGTAAATTTCTCTATTAGAAAAATGTTGCTTATTTTCCAAACTGTGTGTTGCAAAATCTTCTTGATTTGCATGATTGTAAACTTTGGGATGTTGATCCTTGTCCTCATTACTAGAAGAATTAGATATGTCATTACTTAAAAGACTATTAGGTGGAACCTAGTGATTTTTGTTCATTTTTTGTTGTAATTGTTCATTCAAAACAACATTATTTATTTGGGCAGATTCATTTTTCTCCTGAAATTGTTCATTGTCAATTCTAGTTTCTAGAAGAGGATCATTATTGATAATTTGAGTAGTTGATCTTTCAATAGAAATAAATGAATTTTTTATTCTTGATAAGGAATATGAGGGATGTCAAATGTTTAAACCAACCCATTAATTGAAATTGAGGAGGTAAATACTTGGACTAAAATTGCATTAAAATTAATTTGAATCTAATAAAGAAATTGTCCAATGGCTCACTTTCCATCCTACGCAATTTGGCTAATTGATTACACATGTTTTTGTAATCATATCGTTGAAAGGAATGAAGGAAAATCTGTGAAAATTCGTCCCAACTATGTATAGAGGCAGCTGGAAGAGATAAGCACCAGTCCAGCTTTTTATCTCAAAGTAAGAGTAAAAATATTGCAAATATTATCTTCATCAATATTCAAATTATTGCAACTTAAAATAAATTGAATGATATGATTATAAACATAAGTCTTACCATTATATTTTACCTTAGACAATATCTTGATTCCCTTTATTGGAGTGATTGTTGGATTAGGTCTACTAAAACAACTCCAAGGAGATCTTTTAAATGGAGCCATAGTAGTAGGATAAAATTTCAAAGCACAAAATATTCAAAGAAAACAATATACTATGGCCCTCCTTCTAGCGCCAAAAATGTTGATCAGAAAAAATGTCCTTCGTCAATATTAGGGGAGACCACCCAGTCAGGAATTTAAAGCAACTCCTTTTTTGTTAAAGATGGTGGTTCTGACTAGTTATGGTTCCAGTTACCCTATCATATAATATTAACCTAAAACTAATACTAATCTAACCTAAAATAAGAGTTAATCTATCCACATCATACTATGTTACATTTCCTTTATATCGATCATTAAAGATGTAAGTTAAAGAAGTAAATCGAGACAAAGGTTTGATCGATTTAAAAAGGATGATCAAACCGCAATTAAATGATTTATTTGCCTCTTTAAGAGAGGACTTGATGCAAACTAAGATGTAAATTTAGAACTAATATAAAACATGAAAAACCTATATCGAACTAGAATGGGATAGCCCTCTACCAATCCGAGAGCAAAATAAATAAAACAGGGGGAAGGATTGGTTTATGAACGAATATAGAATTAATATTCGATTATGAATTCCAAAATAGTTTGTACACTCATAAAAGGTTAAAACAACTATGTAAATGAATCTACTTTGATAAATAGTTATTCAGGTAATTCCACCTACAACCCTGAATTCATATTAAACATAATTCATTAAAAAATTTGTATTAATCAAAAGAAATAGTTCATTTCAATTAATACACATAAAAGAAAAATACACATGTAAATGAATAATAAATAGTTATCATTCACCACAAGCATAATTCAATGAATTAAGTATGATTTCGATCTCATTCTGCATATCACAATTAACTTAAATATAGTGTTGGATCAAAGAAGCGTACTACTTAGAATGGAAATCGAAACCAATTATAAAACTTTGACAGAAATATAAAAAATTAACATTGGTAATAATACACAAGAATGAAAATTCAATAAACAGTGCCAAAATTAAATTACAAATGTGCAGTCCTGGATCAGCTTAGACCCATAGTGAAACTGCCTACAATAGTGCAAAGCAATTATAACAAAACTAGAAACCCTCTTTCAATCTCTACAATAACTCTCTTTGTGCTCAATAATGTGCATAGGCACGAATTAAATCATAGCAAAGACCCCCTGTGGTGGATCATGACCTCTACCTCCCTCAACAAGATCAAATTCAGGGGTATTTATACAAGATTTACGGACCTAACAGCCCCCCTTATATCTCTCAACAACCGAATCTAGAGGTTTTCTTCAGCAGGCCAAAGATAGATTTTTTTAGTTGAATGCAGGTCGAATTAAGGAAATCGTTACACCATTCGAAGAAAAGGAAAATTTCTTGTCTCCACTTCAACAATCGTGGGGAAAGGAATCTGCAATGCTAAACTTGCAAACTTGTGGCGAAAGCCAAAGATCATGAAGGAGAAGAAGATAATGGATGGGATTGTGAAACAGATATGGTGGAACATGCGATCTTTCATATACCAGGACCAACCAACCAATTGACTTTGTTGTTGGCTGATGGATCCATTAGTTGTTATTGGTCATGGCCTATTATGGAGTTCATTACAACAGTCGAGTTAATTTTGAACAGTATTTGCCACATGGCAGGGGGCCTTTAGAAGCATGGACTGAGCATGGCATTATGTCATGTTACACAAATCACAGAGGAGATCAGAGCTTTATTAAACTAGCATAAAAATAAAATGTAATCAAACTTAGTAAAATATACCCACAAAACCATTCAACAAAGTGACTTTTTAATTATAATAGTGGCCCCATAAAGAAGCGACAAGTGGAAAGAGCTAGTGATATCAAAGGTTTCAGCCATCGAGAATTTTTAAGTGTGGAAGAATATGATATTGGGAGGCCCTAATGAGGAGCGGACCTGAAATCTTCATGTAAAAATATTAATATCCATATCGGGTCTGAAATATTGGAGCTTGACAGATATCATAGGTCTTGTATCAGAGGTTTGATATCGGGGGTTGAAAAGAGTGACAGGCGATAGGAAGTTCTGATATGGATAGGAGGGGTTTATCGAAGAATTGGAGGATTGGCAATATCGGAGATCGGAGATATTAGGATATCGAAGTATCAATGATCGTGACCATCGAAATATTGGAGATTGGATGGATATGGTTATCGAAATATCGGCAAGGAACCATATCAGAATATCGAAGTGACATGGATATCAGAATATCAACGGAGTGATATATCAGAGGTTGGAGCAACATGGATATTGAAATATCAGCAGACTGATATATTGGAGGTTTTTTAAAATGTGTTCCAAAACAAAACCTGATATGGGTGTCCGTGATAAATAGGAGCAGAAGTAGTCACGTGTAATGTAAAGGGAGGTGGGAATAATATAATGGAATGTGGGTCCTCCATAATACTTCAGCCACTTACCACATTATAATATGGTTAATTCTATTATGTATGAATCTTGGTCTCGGGGGCTATGTTTACAAAAGAATAGTTACAAGTTTATTAAATTTAGAAAAAATAATATTTTAATTAACTTAAAAGTATAAATAGTAAAACTAAGGCTAAATTTGCAAACCATAAGGGAAGATGAAACAAGTGTTAATGAAAAATATGACTAGCCTAAACTGAAGCAAAAAAATCACTTAAAGCCTAAATGGAAGCAAAAGGGTCCCCATATTTATTACTATGATAATAATAAAATAAAATGGGTGTGTTGTGTTTTCACTACAACACAATCACATCAACTGTAAGTATAAAATTGGTATATATAGGAAACTATCAGATTAAATTTTATCCTTTATAGGTGAGCCTCTTTAGCTCCAATGTTGAACATTTTCTCTAATACCACTCTATAACACTCCCTCGCAATTAAGCGGGAACATCCATCCTAGGCAACCATTTTTGCCTAGACCGAAAAGGGGTTCATGAAATTTCCAAAGGGAAAGAAATTTTTGTCGAATATAATTTGTATAAATTAGAAAGAATGGGTTTTGATGTAAAAATATGTGTCCTAGTTCTAGAAATAATCTAGGTTGTTAGGTTGTTAGGTTGTTAGGTGAGTTGGTTTTTTGGCCGAATGGGCCTTTGTAAAAATGAAAAATGAAATGTTAAGGTGTTAGACACGTTTAGTTTGTTAGGACATATATTCCATTTGTCTTGATCTGTTAGGATATTTATTGTTTGTAGGAAGTTATATATATGTAAAATTACAGCTCAATGAGGTAGAGAGAGGATATTAGAGCTAGAACAACTTGAGGAGGAGAGCTTCGATAGTGAGGAGAGCTCGAGCAGAGATACAATGTAAAACCTAAATATATCTTATTTTGAGTAATACATGTGATTTTGGATTCACAACGTATATGTGTGTGTGTGTGTGTGTGTGTGTGTGTGTGTGTGTGTGCATGTTTCGTTTTGTACTTAGATTATAATTGTGATGCACAAGTTTGGTGTTGGTATAGTGAGCATGTTGTGGTAACAATGAAATCCTTAGTCCCTGTAAATTTACTAGATCATGCTAGATTGAGTGTCTGGGAAATTTGTTGAGAGAACTAGAGTAAAGACCCTGATTTCGTGGAAGAGGTAAAGTTGTTGAAGGCAAAATTTATGTTTCTTATTCAAATTTCCAATTGGGTATCCAATATGGTGCATTTTAGGAAGAAGAATGGGGAAATCAAGATTTGCATTGATTTTAGAAATATGAACAAAGTGTCGAATAAAAATAACTACCTTGTTCCACCCATGGAACAAATCCTCCAATGTGTTTAGATTTTTGAAATGTTGTCTCTACTTGATGGTTTTTCAAATTACAATAAGGTTTTAATAGCACATAATGATCAATTAAAACCCAATTTTAAAACAAAATGGGCCACATATGATTACATAAAAATTCCTTTTGGATTAATCAATGATGGTGCCACATTTCATAGGGCAATGGCATTTCTTTCAAAGTGCTAGTGAAAAAATTAGTAATAGTATATTTGGATGATGTAATAATTTTCCCAAAGGATAGAAGGGACCATCTACATCATTTAGCGAGAAAAAAAATATATCATTGTCGAAAGTATGGCATAACTCTCAACATGAAGTAAGCAATGTTTGCATTAATAGAAGGTTAACTCTTCATCTTTGTTGTGTACAAGTTTCATATTACGGTAGAGCTAGAGAGAACAAAAACTACTTCACAAATTTTCCTCACAAAAAGTCTATGCAAACTTTTTTAGGAAAAATAAATTATGTGAGAATATATCTTCCTAGTTTTGCAAATATATTTAAACCACTCCTAGATATGATCAAGAAAAATGCCTTTTTAAATGGAACAACAAAGAAAATTAATCTTTAAATTCAATTAAACAATACATTGCACAAGCTCTAGCACTTATGAGCCCTAATATTAATCAGGAAGTTTTTCTATATACCTTTGTTGCATGTTCTAACTCAGAGGACAATGAAGTGTTCATTTTTTTTATGAGTTCTAGTTTACAAGGAGTTGAATTGATATACCTAGAAGTGGAAAAGCAAGCTTTCATTGTCTTTAAAACAATGATACATGTTTGATTATATTTATTGAAATCCCATACAAAAGTTATTGTTGTGTATCTTGTTGTACTTCACAAGTTAATTCAGAAAGAATTGGGAGATAAAAGGGAAAATTGGATGACCACACTCCAAGAGTATGATTTGGATATAAATGCTACAAATATTGACATAGAACAAGGTCTTTACAAGTTAACAGTTGAATCAAAAGTTTCTCAAATAGAAGCAAAACTAGGTTGGGAGAATGAGGCTAAAATGATTGTTAAAAATATTTGATATACCCATTTTAACTAACTCATGGGACACTGAGCTAAAATTATGTCTTAACCATGGTACCATTTTTGAGTACCTAAAATCAAATGATAAGAGAGAATTAATGTTTGAATCTACTCTATATAAGCTAATCAATGGGGTTTTGTTTCATAGAAATTATGATGGTGTTTTAGTGAGATGCCTGGAAAAGGTAGATGTTAAGAAAGTGTTGGCAGAGTTACAAAATATCCCAGCAAGAGAACACTTCAGTGGTGACACCACCACACAATAATATTTGTGTGCTAGATATCATTAGCCTACAATATTCACTGATGCTCATTCTTTTGCTAGGAAATGCAAAATTTTCAGATTCCCACAGGTAAAGAAAAGAAGCCTACATTCCCTTTACAGTTACTGATAATCGCCAGTCCATCTCAACAGTGGGGACTTGATATAATTGGATAAATTACTCCATATTCATCACAATTATATAAGTACATACTCATTACCATGGATGACTTTACAATATGGACAAAGGTCATCCCACTTAAAATTGTAAACAACAATAAGGTTCTTTTTCCTTAAATAGAATATCATTACCAAGTTTGGTATCCCTCATTCTTTAGTTTTTGATAATGCATCTTACTTTTCGTATTTGAAATTAACTAATTTTTTTGTTAATAAATGGATTAAAATTAAATATTCTACAAATTCTAACTCACAAGGAAATGCTCTAGCATAAGACACCAATAAAAATCACATTAGAATTATTAACAAAATTGTTGAAGAAAACAAATGCAATTGACACAAAGCTCTTCCAAATGCTTTGTGGGTAGATCAAGTTACACCAAATGTGACCTTAGGAAAATCTCCATTCTTCTTTATCTATGGCAAGTGTCGTTGTTGCAACAAACACCCTCCAAAATTTTTCCTCCACTAAAATTTTGGAGCCTCCTTGTGATCCTATGATCTATCATTCCTTGATTTTTCTTAGTCTCTTCGTGATCAGTTGATGATTTTATAAGTGTTTAAGTCTTCTTCTGAGATTTTAACTGTCGAAACCACTCGCTTATACATTCTTAGCCTTTTATGTATTCAAAATAACACCTTGTTCTAGAAATCCTAGCAATCAATGTGCACCCTAGAAATTCAAGAATTGTGCATTCCTTCATGATAATCATTGCACAAATGTTGATAATAGTGATTGTTCATTACCAAAGTACAGTGATTACGCGGTTCATTGTGGATGATGACTGCACAGTTCTAAAAGACAATTCTTGCGGAGTATCTGGTGACAATGATTGCGTAGTTCTTAGAGACAAGGTCTTAAAAATCCCTATGGACATAGTGCACAATTCCAATTGACATTCCTCCCACTATTAGTTGTAATTGTATCATCATTTCGGTGAGTTTTCTCAACTGTCTCTTTTATGCAACTTAGCTTTGAAAAGTATCACTTTCAATTTTTAAACGGTCATTTTTACTTGCTTTCACTTTAACTAGTGTCTCTTTCGTTTTGTTTTCTCTTTGGCATGTTTTGTTTTCACTTTTTCTAGCTTTTGCAAGTGTCATTTTCACTTTTATTACTGTCGCAAGTGTCATTTTTAATTGTTTGTACTTATGCATGTGTTGTACCTTAGCACTTATTGGAGGTAGCTCTAGCACATCCTTATGCATTAGATGATCATATATATCATAAGAATGTGTGTTAGACACTTTCCCACTACTTAGCGCACTTTCTAGTTGTAGTCGACACTTGTGTTATAACCTGTATTCTAAATGTTGCAAAGCTACATTTCAGTTGTTGCACTTAGAAATAAGTGTCGCTTCATTTTTGTTTCAATGGATGCATGTTGATTTTTGTTTTTAAGTGTTTAATTGTCATGTGGTTGATTTATTGTAAGTGTGTGATCATGATCAAGCCTTATTACATGTTATGGTTTCATCTTTCATTTCATTGACCCCACACTTCGTCAAATTATAAATTGTTCCTCTCTTTGCAACTTTCTCAACCAACAACCCATCATCATTCCTTCATAAATTATGCATTGTGTAGTCTCAGTCCCCGTTCAACCGTCCTTGCCTCCTAGAACTGCGCACTATGCAATCACTGCCTCCAAGGACTACGCATTACACAATCCCAATGTTCACTCCCTACCTCCTGTACTTACAAACTATGCAGTCACTTCCTATTCAGGCCTCCACGGCAAGCTTCCTCAATTGTACAATCCATTGTCCCAATCCTCCCAGGATTGTGCAATCATAGTGAGCAATATTACCTCACTACATCACTGACTCCCTCAACTGTGCAGTATTTTGTCCTATCTTGCCCTGGATTGTGCATTGCGCATTTGAAGTAGAAAGTTGAGCCTCCCTATGTTACTAACTTTCCCAACTTCTCAATCTCCTAAGCCTTCCCTTCAGCTACTACGTAGTTACAGTGTGTAACCTTGCCTCCTTGTCTCACAAACTTACCCAAGTACGCAATTCCTTCATCTGGTGGGCCTCCTACTATGCCTTTGATAGTTCTAGTGAGTAGCATGTCACTTCTAGGTCACTAAGACCCTTAATTGTGCAATTCATTGAGCCTTCCCCTCAATCATTATGCATTTTGCACTTACTATGGCCATTCTTGCCACTCCTGCTTACTAAAACCCCTCATTGTGCAATCCCGGCCTTTTCTTGCCTCAACTACATATTATGCAATTCATGTGGACAAGGAGGTCATCCCTCGGCCCATGTGATGCTCAATTGTGCGATTATCAGCCTCCTTATCTCAAAACCCTTGTTTATTACCTCATCACAGTCATCATCTTCCATGAGAAAAAAAAGGTAGAATAGGTGGTTTCCAGACTTATGTTAGTTGTCATGAGTGGAATTCATATGCAGGTGTTATCCTTTCAACATGGCAATGAGATCATCAAAGGTGAGGCTACAAGAAGGACATGAATAAATCCTAGACCATGACATAATTATGGCATCTCATATTGACTTGGAGGGTTCTAACATTGATCTAGACCCTTTGGAGGGTGAAGATGAGCAAGCAAAGATCCATCATGAAGAATTCAAATTCATAGTAACAAGGAGAAAGTATTGGTTTGGACATATCACAATGAAGTTCCATGTCATCAATGCCAAGTCATGGCTTGTCCAAGTGTCATCACAAAGTCATATGTGTCAATGTATCTTTCCACATCATTTGTGGATGTAATTATTGTATTTTCAAAAATGATAAAATGTAAAATGTGTGGAAGACCAAGGGTCCCACATGGAATGTGAAAAGTCACTAGAAAGTTCTAGAGTCATTAGAAGTTCAAAGGTCATATAGGAATTTGAAAATTCATAGTAGAATCTCAAGAGTCATGAGGGAGGTCAAGAGTCACATGGGAGGTAAAGAGTCACCTAATTTATTATAAATGCACCCTCATATCTCAAGGGAAAGGACTTTGGACTTTGGACTTTTCACCTTGGCTCCGCTATTTTGGCATAGGAGAGAATATCTTTCTTTGGAGGAGAAAGTAGTGACTTAATGTTACACTATTGGGGGTAGCAAAATTGAGGTTGTGTATCTTGGGACTTTCACTTAATATATGAAGCTCTTAGAGCCATATCACTTGCATGCATATTTCATGAATGATTATAAGACTCTTCTTTCATTGTTTTTTGTGTATGCTTATGTTAACACATACTAATTAAAATGAACTATTTCATTAGCTTTGGTATGCATCTCATTGAATGTGAATTGGTATTTGTGTTTATCATCATTTTTATCTTGTGAACTATTTTTCATGTTAATCAACGATTCTTTCCATGTTCTTGTGTGTCTCTTTTAGGATAGTACTATTATTTTTCTTCTAGAGGTTCACTCTCTATTTCCTTGTCATGAAAGTACCTTATATACATTATAATCATATGTCTCACAGTGTCAACTTACTTGCTTGTTTCAAATATTGTTTGCATAATATCTAATGTTGATAATTGCAACCAAGGAAAATTCCTAAGAATAATGGCAACTAGCCTTAATGCCCAGTTGGGGCTTCTACTCCAAATGGTATGAGGTCTAGTTGGGATTTCATACCAGGGAAACCCCCTTAGTTGACATATTTCAAGCACCATCAATAGTTGGTGCTAGAAGGAGGGCCAGATGACAATTTGTACCCATTGAGTCTATTTTGAATCTCTTATCTTGAATGGATCATTCTTAAATCATACTCCCAAGATGTTTTTCTAATGGATCGAATCTTAAACTTTCACTCCCTGTGGAAATTTTTTTACAACTTGTCTCAATTAACGTTTGATGGTGAGGGTGAAATACCCACAGTCGAACATACTTCTCATTTTCTCAAGTTTTGTGGATCTCATGAAATAAATTGTGAAGATGTTACTTATAAATTATTCACCCTCACTCTTAAAGGTCAAGTTAAACTATGGTGTCATACCTTACCATTTGCGTCCATTCATTCATTTGAATAACTTTTCAAGGAGCTTAATTAACCTTTGACGGGTATGATTACCGAAATGTTTATAAAAGAATTAATCAACTTACAAAGAAGTTTGATGAATCAATACATGATTTTTCTAATATATTTCTTCACCTATGTTATGAGTTTCCTTATGAAGATATGGATTGGGATTTCTTCAAACAAAATTTTGAACACTTGGTTCAACTCTTCTTGAAACAATCTAAATCTAAATCCTTGGTTTATTATGCTCTCCCAACTTTTGTTAATCATGAGACACCTCTAATCTCAAAGGAGGAACCTACTTTTCCTTTTATTCCTCGTCCTCCTCCCTTTTCAATGCCTATTAAGGTAGTCTCTAACATTATTATTGAAGTTGGGGAATCTGAAAATCAAATTGATGATCCATTTATCTTATATTTAAACTGTCATGGATATTCCACTAGAAAGTTTATCACAACATATTTGATAATATTATATTAAAGGATTATGAATTTCTACAATATTACGATTTTATTAAACCTCTAGATTTGTAAATTTATTGTAATTAGTGCATGCATGCAGATGGAAATTATGCAGAAAAGTAGAGAACAAAAAAATAAGCTCACATACACACGTAAGGCACAATATATGCTCTAGTAAACCCTTTCGAGAGAAAACTCAGCTAGAATGTGAGGTCGCTTCGCTCTCTTTCTATGTCTGGAAAATAAGGTTGCCGGTACAAAGAAGTAATGTTTGTGGCCTATGGGCTACTACAATGCATAAATCCTCTCTGTGTTCTCTACATCCTATATCTCATGGCTATCTTTGCTCAGCTATGGAACAAAATTATCTCGAAAGAATGGAATGCTCTTCCTCCTAGTGACCCATTTATAACACACCCCAATAACCTACTAGTGGTAAAGTTTGACTACATCAACTCTTAACTAGAGTTACAATATAGACTCTTCTAGAGTCTTTTACTTCACAAACATGTGGTTAGCCCCTTTTCCATGAATAATGGGGGTTGACGCAGCATCCTCCCAAATTGTAGGTGTGAAAACAGGAAGGTCAACTTATGAGTGGAATAACTTTTGCATACAGACTTCGATTGATGCGTTTCTTGTGTCGTTGGAAATATCTCTATGTGTAAAAAAAATGAAAAAAAATTGTGCTAATTTACAAAAAAAATTACCCCCATAAAACGTTGTTTGATGCCTCAAAATGCTACTGGCAGGTTTTAGACCATGTTTTGCCAAACTAGGTCTCGGTGGTAAAAACATTCCCATGAGATGATTCCTTCACTTTTTCCACTTTGAATGCATTGATATGGATGAAAAAAAATATAATGATCCAATTTGGATCACACCTCCCCATTTTTTGATGATTTTGATCCCCAACATCTTTACTGAATGAGGTGAGGAAATGTTTCCTCCACCTTTTCATTGGTGTACCATTTAGATTTGCTTGGAAGTTGTCCCTTAAACCCAATCTGCTAAAGGTCATGTTTCTCTTGTCTTGTATTTCTAGAACTCTTCTGCAAAATTTTGTCTCCTGTCAATTCTTCCTGAGCATCTAGTTCCAAATCCTCCACACAAGGTAGGACATGTTCCTCTTCCTAATATAGCATGGAAGGCTCATAAAGTTTTAAATTATATACATTCACAATTGAGTGAATGTGAATATATGGTGGTAAACTGAGTTGATAGGCATTATCACCCACCTTTTCTAATATATCAAAGGGACCATACCTCAGAGCCTTGATTTTCTTGCCTAGCCCCTGTAGCCTCTCATGTTCAACTATAGTCAGCCTTAGTCTCCCACCTCGAACAATTTCTCTGTTCTGTGATGATCATGTCTAGCATTATACTTATCCTATGACTTCTATAGTTTTTCTTGTACTTGTAGATGGATCTACCTAATCTTCTCTATAAATTCTCAACCCTGAAATCATCTCCTATAATATCTTCCCTCACTCTTTTTTTCCCATATGCAATATTTGTTATGCAACCAACTCACAAATAGATAGATCAATGACTTAAAAATTATCCTCTTTGAGGGAGAAACCTCCTTTACATTATATAAATGAACAATTCTTGGATGATACAAATGAAAAGACCTCATTTCTATTTATAGGAGTCTAAGGGGTCACAATATAATTAGAGCCTACATAACAATAATAATGTAACGGCACAAAAATAACAATAGTGGGCTTCTATGGGGCACAATAATAAAAATATGGGGACTACATGGGCACAGCAATAACAATAAGGGGCTACATTAGTAGTATAGGGACCTAACATGCTCATCTCCTTCAAGAAAGTGTTGTCGCCAATGCTTGAGTGGTTCTAGATACTTATGTATAGAATTTTCATCTAGAACTTCTTCATAGCTTGCACCATGGAATAGAGTTCCTTATCATAGGTAGGGTAGTTAATAACTTCCCAATGAAATACTTCATAATCGTAGCATATAGGCCTTCCTTCTTGCATCAAGACATCTCACATAACATACCCACTCGCATGTGTCTCCACTTAAAAGGGTTGTTGCAAGTTTGGTAATGCCAAAACTGGTGCTTGACTAGTCTTCTTCTTTAGCTCCTCAAAATCCTTCTATTGAAATTTTCCCCACTCGAAACTCTTGCCACCTACTATTATAACGTGGAGTTGTGCTACTACCACTGAAAATGAGGCTATGAATTTCCTCAGGTATTGTTCTACCCCAATGAAACTCCTGAGCTCATAAACATTAATAGGCACCAACCATTTCATGATGGCCTCCATCTTGGAAGGATATATCTTTAGTTCTCCTCCACCGATCACATACCCTAAATACACCAAAAATTGTTGTGCAAACTCACACTTCTTAATATTTTCTACCAGCTAGTTCTTCTTCAATGTTTCCAGCACCTACGTCAAATTTGAAATATGCTCCTCCCAGGTAGCACTATATACCATTATATCATCCAAATAGACAATAACAAATGAATCTATAAAAGGGTGCAATACATCATTCATTAATCTCATAAATGTAGTTAGTGTATTATATAGGCCAAATGGCATGACTAACCATTTATACAAACCTTGCCTAGTTTTCAAGGTGTTCTTCCAGGTATCTTCTTCTTTGACTCAAACTTGGTGATATCCAAACGTCAAGTCCAGATTGGTGAAGTATATTACTTGTTGCAACTGATCCAACAGATCATTTATCCTAGGAAGGGGGTATCTGTTCTTGAGCATGATTTTGTTCAACACCCTATAATCTATACACATCTGCCAAGTCCGATCCTTCTTCGACTCAATGATGATGGGTGATCCACATGGTGATGTACTTAGTCGAATGACACCTTGTTCCAACAGCTACTGCAATAGTTTCTTCACCTCACTTGCTTCTATAACAGAATGTTTATATAGCCCAACATTTGGCAATGGGGAGTCTGGCAAAAGTTTTATCTCATGCTCCACTTCTCTCTTAGGTGGTAACCCTTTAGGCTCTCGGAACACATCCTTGTATTCTTGTAACAACTCCAATTGTTGTTTTTTTCTTAGTACACCCCTCAAAGGATTCCTTGCCTCTTATTGACTCCTCTACAGACTGACTTTCTCTTAAAAACAATAAAATATACTTCTTGTTAGAAATGATCAATTTCTTGGCTTGGTTGGCACTTACCAATGAAATTTTGAACTTGCCTTTGTGCCCATTGATGATGAACGATTTTCCATTCTCGATGAGCTGATACTGATTGGCTCTCCTAATGAATATTGCATATCACATGTACATGTATGGACTCCCAAACATTATTCCACATACATCAAGAGGGACCACATCTAGATCTACTTCATCAATAAAATCAACACTAATAGCAAATTTAATTTTACATTGTTTTGTTACCTTCAGTTCTACATCCTTATTTACCCATCCCAGTGGATATGGGGAAATTTCAACCCCAACTTCTTGACCAGCTATGTTGCAATGAGATTTGCTTGTGATCCTATGTAAAATACAGCATCAATATTTGTCTTCTTAGCATATATCTTTATATGGAAGAGTTTGGTCATTCCCTTCTCTTCTTGTTGCTAAAGGATACTCAAATTCACCTCCTTATGCACTAGTGTACAAACGATTTTCCCATCCACGTTTGAGCTAATTTGAAATTGTTTGCTTGAATCTATGGCCGGGATATTCTTCTTATCATTACATTTCTTCTTGTTCTTCATGTTTATCTTTGGATGCAACTTCCAACAATTCTCCTCTGTATGACCATCAATGTTGCATTGGTTGCAGCGGTTGCTAGGATTTTTACATTGGTGCGTTGTGGTTTTCATATTTTTTATATTTTACCCATTTTTTCTTCGTCTTCCCCTCCTTAGAAGCGTCATGTTTCTCCTTCTACTTCGATCCATTTGATGGTGCTCTCTTTAGGCCTATGTTTTCCAGGTATTGCGCTTATACACAAGCCTCGTCCACTACTTTTGACTTGAACAACATCACTTTCTCACAAAAATGGCAATGCAGAACCCCCAAATACTTGAGGAGTACATCTGGGTTCTTTAGAGAGATACCCAACATTATAGCCATATTTCTGAATATTTCGGTGTACTCCTGCATGCTTTGGCCCGGATTTTGCCTGAAGTAATGCCACCAGATCCACTAGTCCTCCATGTACCCAATGGGATAAAATTGTGACTTAATGAGGGTTTGAAATCTTCTCACTTAGTCAATGGAGGTTCTTTCTCCAACCTCAAGGTTGTTGTGTGGCACTCCCACTAATTCAGTGCACGACCCTCCAATTTCAGTCGTGCAAATGAGATTTTTCGTCCTTCTTCAATATGATGGACGTTGAAATAAATTTCCAACTGCTGCAACCAATGGTTCAGCTTGTGAGCATCAATCTCGCCATGGAATGGCTTGATATTTAATTTTTTTTCCATTTTTAATAGGGATTGTGATTGGTTCATGGAACTCGAATTGGGTTGATATTTTTCAGATTCTTTCTTCAACTAGTTCTATGTTTCTCACTGATCTTCTGATCCCCATTCTAATTTTTCCTCTGCATTTGAAACCCCATATTCTCCAAATTTCCCTAGCTTGTTATTCAAGGCCTCCATGAGGAGGTTTACATTGCGGTTCATATTTGCAACCTGTTGTTCCAGTCGCGTAAGCCTCACCTCTACAGGATCACGAGGGTCTTTTACATATTTGTCGCCCATGAATAGGGTTTTACAATTTTGTAGCCCTGCCAATATAGGTCCATGTAATATCCACAAAATGCCCAAAGAAACTTTCTCTGAGACAAAATGATCCTTAAACTACAGTGGATATTCCATTGGACAATTCGTCACAACAAATCTAATAATATTATATTAAAAAATTATGAATTTCTACACTATTACAGTTTTATTAAATCTCTAGATCTATAAATTTACTGTAATTAGTGCATGTATGCAAATGGAAATTATGCATAAAAATAGAGAATAACAAAATAAGACACAGAATATGCTCTGGGAAACCCTTTTGAGAGAAAACTCAACTAGAAGATGAGGTCGCTTCGCTTTCTTTCTCTGTCTGCAAAATAAGGTTGCAGGTACAAAGAATTAATTCTTGTGGCCCATGGGCTACTATACTGCACAAATCCTCTATGTGTGCTCTACCTCCTATCTCTCCTGGCTATCTTTGCTGACTTATAGAACAAAATTCTCTCGAATGAATGGAATGCCTCTTCATCCCAGTGGCCTCGTTATAAGACAGCCCAATAGCCTACTAGTGGTTAAGTTCGACTACATCAAATCTTAACTAGATTTACAATATAGACTCTTCTAGAGTCTTTTATAGCACAAACACGTGGCTAGCCCCTTTTCCATGAATAATGGGGGTTGGTGTGTCATCCTCCTAAATTGTAGGTGTGAAAACAGGAAGGTCAACTTTTGAGTGGCATAACTGTTGCATAGTGACTTCGATTGGCATGCTTATTGTGCCATTGGAAAGACATTTGTGTGTACAATAACATGAAAAGATGAAATGCTAAAGAGAAAAAAATTTACCCCCAAAAAATGTCATTTGATGCCTCAAAATTCTACTGTAAGGTTTCAAACCTCATTTTTCCAAACTGGGTCCCACTGGTAAAAAGTCCTATGAGTTTATTCCTCCACTTTTTCCACTCTAGATGCATCGAGATGGATGAAAATCAATATAATGATCCAATTCAGATCTCACCTCCCCATTTTGGGAGGCTTTTGGTCCGCAAAATCTTTTACTAAATGAGGTGATAAAAATTTTCCTCCACCTTCTCATTGGTGTACTATTTAGCTTTGTCTGGAAGTTGTCCCTTCAACCTAATCCTCTAAAGGTCATGCTACCTTTTTCATGTAGTTTTTTAACTCTTCTGCAAAACTATGTCTTTTTTCAATTATGCTTGAGCATCTAGTGCCAAATCCTCCACAAAAGGTAGGACTTGTTCCTCTTTCTAATCAAACATGGAAGGCTCATAGAGTTTCAAATTCTCTACATTCACAACTAAGTAAATGCACACATATGGTGGTAAACTAAGTCGATAAGCATTATCACCCACCTTTTCCAGTATCTCAAAGGGACCATACCTCAGAGCCTTGATTTTCTTATTAGGCCCCTACAACCTCTCCTTGTTCAACTGTAGCTATACTTTTTCTTCCACCTTGAACGATTTATCTGTTATGTGTTGATCATGTCTGGCCTTATACTTCTCCTATGACTTTTGCAGTGTTTATTGTACCTGTAGATGGCTCTTCATGATCTTATCTATAAAAAATTTAGCCCTCAAAGCTTCTCCTGTAATATCTTCCCTCACTCCTTGTTTCCCATATACAACATCTAGAGGTGAAGGTGGCTAATATACAAAACAAATTTCAAATGGGGACTTTCCTATAGAAGTGTCGATTTATTTTTTGTAATAATTTTGTATATGTACCATATTTTAATCCAAGGTTTTCAAATGCTTCTAGTTGTATCCCTTGAGAGGTTGCACCAAAGTCTTGTTGATTAATTATTTTTTCCCATCTATTTGTGGATGGAATGTTATAGATCTCTTCAACTTCTGTCCATATTCTCCCACAACGCAATACAAAATGCAATGTGAAATCTTCTATCCCTATTTAAAACAATGCTCCACAGTATCCCAAAGTGCACCGAGACTTGTCCAAAGAAAAAGTTTGTTGCTTCTTGCCCGCTGATTGTATTTTTACAGGATATCAGAACATACATCTTGTTGAACCTGTCAACTACCACGAACATGTAGTCATGTCCCTTCCTAGTTGTTGGTAAACCTCCCACAAATTCCATGGAAATTCCTTCCCAAGGATGAGTAGGTACAAGTAAGGGATGATATAGACCATGTTTCATGTTACTAGGCTTGTTGGTACAAAAAATCATGCATCCACTTATGAACCTAGCTACTTGATCTTGCATCTTGGGTCAATACACATACCTTTGCAAGTTATCCATGGTCTTCTCTACACCAAAGTTCTTTGAAACCTTGGAGATGTGAGCCTCTCTAATCAACTACAATCACTCACCTTTAGGAATACATACCTTATCCAATCTTTATAGTAACCCATCATAGATATGGTAGTCAACGGTGTTGTTGCTATCATGCACATAACTCTAACTTTGCAACTGTTGATAAACCTCCTTGAAGTCTTCATCCTATGAATATGCCTCTCTGTATGCATCATGGCTAAATGGATCCATGTGCATAAGAGTCCCCAAAGTTGTGATCTTTGATGTGGGTGGCCCTAAAAGCATGTTGGCCAAATTGTTTGTGTTTCCCTTCTTATACTTGATCACCAAATAAAACTTCTATAAAAAAAAACCCATCCACTTGTAATGCTTGGTCTATTGTAGCTTACTCTGGGCCTGCAAGTACTGTAATGGGTCATGATCTGTGTCGATTATTGTCTCCTTTCCCATTATATAATGCTTCCACTTCTTCACATCTTTCACCGTGGTATAGAGCTCCTTATCATAGGTAGTGTAGTTAAGAACTTCCCCATGAAATACTTCAGAATGGTAGCATACAAGCCTTCCTTCCTGCATCAAAACATATCCCATAGAATACCCACTCACATCTATCTCCACTTCAAAGGGATGTTACAAGTTTGGTAATGCCAGAACTAGTGCTTGACTGATCTTCTTCTTTAGCTCCTCGAATGCCTTTTGTTGAACTTTTCCCCATTGGAAACTCTTGCCACTTGTTGTTATGGCATGGAGTTGTGTTGCTACCGCTGAAAATGAGGTTATGAATTTCCTTAGGTACTGTGTTTCCCAAATGAAACTCTTGACCTCAAAAACATTAGTAGGCATCAGCCATTTTGTGATGACCTCCATCTTGGAAGGACCTATCTTAAGTTCTCCTCCACCAATCACATGCCCTAAATACACCAAAGACTATTGTGCAAACTCGCACTTCTTGAGATTTGCTAACAGCTGATGCTTCTTCAATGTTGCTAGCACTTGCGTCAAATGTGAAATATGCTCCTCTCAGGTAGCACTATATACTAGTATATCATCCAAATAGATAATAACAAATGAATCTATAAAAAGGTGTAGTACATCATTCATTAATATCATAAATGTAGTTAGTGCATTACATAGGCCAAATGGCATGACTATCACTTATACAAACCTTTCCTAGTTTTGAAGGAGGTCTTCTAGGTATCTTCTTCTTTGACTTGAACCTGGTGATATCCAGACTTTAAGTCTAGCTTGGTGAAGTATTTTTCTTGATGTAACTGATCCAACAGATCATCTATCCTAGGCAGGGGGTATATGTTCTTGAGTGTGGTTGTGTTCAACACCTTGTAATATATACACATCTACCAAGCCCCATTCTTCTTCAGAAAAATGATGATGGGTGATCTACACGGTAGTGTACTTAGTTGAATGACACCCTATTCCAATAGTGTACTTAGTTGAATGACACCCTGTTCCAATAAGTGTTGCAACAATTTATTCACCTCACTTGCTTCTATAACAAACTGCCTATACAGCCCAATATTTGGCAATGGGGAGTCCAGCAATAGCTGGATCTCATGCTCCACTTCTCTCTTAGGTTGTAACCCTTTAGGCTCTCAGAACACATCCTTTTATGTCTGTAAAAACTCCTCCAATTTTTGTTTCTGTTTCTTAGTACACCCATCCAAGGATTCATTTCCTCTTATTGGCTCCTATACATATTGATTTTCTCTTAAAAAAATAAAGCATACTTCTTGTTGGAACTGATCAATTTCTTAGCTTGGTTGGCATTTATTAATGAAATTTTCAACCTTCCTTTGTGCATGTTGATTATGAATGATTTTTCATCTTTTGTAGTTGCTACAACACTGTTAGGCCCCTATACTACTAGTGTAACCCCCTATTGTTGTTAGTATAACCCACTTATTATATTGATGTACCCATGTAGTGCCCATATTGTTACTATTGTGCCACATAGAAGCCCACTATTGTTATTATTGTGCCCTTACATTATTATTGTTATGTCGGCTCTGATTATGTTATAACCCCTTAGACTCCTATATATAGAAAGGAGGTCTTTTCATTTGTATCATCCAAGAATTGTTCATTTATGTAATGTAAAGGAGGTTGCCCCCTCGAAGAGGTTGAATTCTAAGGCGTTGATCTATCTTTTCTATCGTTTCTTGAGCTGGTTTCATAACATTTGGTATCAGAGCTTTGGATTCTAGGGTTTCGCTGCTCCAAACAGGTCATCGTGGCATTTTCGCTATAACTTTTTTCTGTGACGTTTCAGAAGTCGCAAAAAAAACCCATTTGAGAAGAAATCGCGTTGAACCTTGGGTCCGAATTTCAGAGCTTTTCGCGCGATATTTGCGGAGCTATGATCTGAGGAATTTGGTCTTTTTGCAGACTCCTGAATTACATTCAAAACAGGTGACCTGGGGAAAATCGTCATAACTTTCTCTCTGGGGATCGGATTGAAGTTTCGTAAGAAGGTACAGAAAGAGGACGGAATGTAGTTTCTTGTGGGTGTTTTTCAGATCCAAAGGTCGAAACAGTGACTCGTGGCACGTCGTACAAGTTTGCTCTACTGAACTAGTCTATAATCAAGTCACTGTGGGAGATTTCGCATAACTCTTCCTTGGAGAATCCAATTTGGGTCAGACTTGTGGCATTGGAAAGAGGACACAGAGGGCTACTGCAGGTCACAAATTCAAAACTAGGTGATTGAAAAGTATAGAGTTACAGTCGTTTCAAGGTCGAGCTCCTAAAATCAAGAAAAAGCAAGATGAGGAAGTTTGATGGCAAGGATCCGGTAAATTGGATACTTCAAATGGAGCAATATTTTGATCTACATGGTGTACAACTATTACAAAAGGTATGTATTGCATCTTCATATTTAAAACCAGATCAATTTTTATGGTATGAAGGGCTTTGTTCTCGTAAAAAACTTGTTACGTGGTCAATTTTCACGGAGGAAATGATAGCACATTATGAGGATACAAAGAGCAACACCTTCTTTAGAGCAACACCACAACAATTGGAAAGAGTAAAAGGGCTTTGTGACATAATGGAAAGAAAATTTATGGAAACCAGGAAGCATACCCCTCACAACTATAAAGATGGAAGTGTTGTTTCTCCCAGCCTTCCACAACCTACAAGGGTTACACCACAACAATTGGAAGAAAAAAGAGAAAAAGGGCTTTGTTACAATTGTGATAGCAAATGCACTAAAGGTCATAGGTGTGCTGAGAAGAAATTATTTTACATAGAATATGAAGAGGAGGAAGAAAAAGATCAAGAAACATCAAAAGAATGTTGGCATTATGTTTCTGGTATGGCTATATGTTACAGATGTTGTACTTGATGGCAACTCCCGTGGCAAGGCTCTCAATATGATGAAAATTAAGAAGTACGCAGGAAATCAGTTCAGAAGGTGCGTACCCGCAGGTACACCATGCAGGGACCGCGTCTAGATATGCAGGCCAGCCGTTCAGGAGGTGCGTACCCCCAGTGCACTCATTTCAAGGCAGAGAAAAGCACACGTGGGGTTTCTTATGTTTAATCCTTGGTATTTAGCCGACGGTATTTGTGTTATTACGGTTTTGGCTCGTGGTATTGTTCCATGATTTTAGGAGGAGCTTGCCTATATAAAGCAAAGGAGATCACTTGGCTAAGTATCTTTTGCAATTGAATATCTTTAGATCTGAAATATTGGGTTATGGTCTTAAAAGCTTGATCTACATGAAAGGGAAGTTGAAGGCGAATCTGTGAAGTGTGATCTCTCGAGCGCATGAACAGATCTGAGCAACTGTGCCACTCTGGTGGACTGCCTATTCGGCCCTAATTAGAAGTACGCAGGTGTTTAACAGAAGAGTTGCGTGGGTACGCAGAGCAGAAACAGGAGATCTGCGTGGGTACGCAGAGCAGAAACAGGAGACCTGCGTAGGTACGCAGAGCAGAAGAAGGAGAGCTGCGTGGATACGCAGAGCGACTAAGGTTCAGGTGCGTACGCATAGTAAAAGTACGCGGCACGATAGTATTTCTGGGTGCGTACCTGCAGTAACAGTACGCGGCGTGATAATGTCTTTGGGTGCGTACCTGCAGTAATAGTACGCAGTGCAGTTGAAGGAACAGTGCGTGGGCACGCAGTGCGGCAGAAGGATCTCTGCGGGTATACGCAGGAAAGTAGAAGGTGAACTACGTAGCGACGCAGGCCACAGAAGGGAAAACTGCGTATCTGTCTTAAGATGTTCTGTTGATTGAATTTTTTCTGTTGATAAGGTGTTCTGGGTTAGTTCTGTTATTGTTGATCTGATAACTGTAGTGGACTGTAACTTTTATGTACTTGATGATCATTTGATGCTTTATGAAAAGAAGTAGGGGGTTGTAGCTCCCTTCCAGGAGAGACTGGAAAACGAGAGAGAGAGAGTTGTAGCTCTCTGCAGGTTGCAGCCTGCGTACTGGTAAAGGACTGCACCAGTACAAAACCATTGTAAAAGAAGTTTCTCTTTTGAAAGAAGATAGAGACATATTGCAGCAGGTGGTTTTCACCCACATTGGGTTTCCACCTTACATCTTGTGTTCTTTGGTGTGACTATCTGTTTTTTCTATGGTACTGACATGCAAAAATAATTCAAAGAACAAACAAGGAAGATTTATTAAAAGAATTAGATAATACTGATTCACCCCCCCTCTCAGTATTATTTTAACAATTGGTATTAGAGCAGGTCCTTCAGAGAAGCTTGATCGCTTAAAGGTAGATCGTTCATCATGAGCAACTACGAGAGAGAAGCATCAATCAGGCCACCAGTTTTTGATGGGACAAACTTCAATTATTGGAAGGTAAGAGTTACTGCCTATCTTCAATCTCTTGGTACAGAAGTTTGGGACATCGTAGAGACAGGCTATGCTTTTCCTTCAGCTACTCCTACAGATGCAGCCGAGAAAAAGAACTATGAAACAAATGCGAAAGCAGTCAGTACTCTGTTAGGATGTATATCTCAATCAGAATTCATGAAGGTAATGCACTATAAATCCGCAAAAGAGATATGGGACAAAATTGTCACGAGCTATGAAGGAGACGAACAGGTAAAGCGTGCTAAACTTCAAACTCTCAGAATTCAGTATGAGACTCTCAAAATGTATAATGATGAAAGTGTGGCTAACTATTTTCTTCGGGTAGATGAGGTTGTTAATTGTATGAAAAATTTGGGTGAAGAAATAAAAGAGGCTATTGTGGTTGAAAAGGTCCTAAGATCATTGTCCCCCAAGTTTGAATCTAAAGTATCTGCAATAGAAGAAAAGGAAAATCTTTGAATTCTTACTATGTCTCAGCTACATGGAATTCTAACTGCTTATGAAATGAGAAAGGGAGGTCCATCAGACAGAAGAGAAGCTGCTTTCAAAGCATCAGGCAAAGGAGATTATTATGAAGCAAGCCACGTCCCGGAAGAAGAGGAAGAAGAATCAAATTTTGTCAGAAATCTTCAAAGGGGTTCTGGAAGGTTCAGAGGTAAGTTACCTTTTAAATGCTTTACTTGTGGAAGAGTAGGTCATTATGCTGCAAAATGTCCTTATAAGGATAAAGGAAAGGAACCTGCTAGATGGAACAAGAAACAGAACGCAAATAAGAAAAGCTACTACACTCATGAAGATAGTGATGGTCTATCAAACAGTGATGAAGATGAGCAAGGTAATGAATATAAGTTGTTAATGGCATTTGAAGATGATGATTATATGGATGCTATAGATGTGGATAAACTTTATGATGAAATTACTAGACTCAAGAGATGTATAGAAGAAAAGAACATGATCATTGATACTCTACAATTTCAAATTGATGAAAAGGAAAAACATCTTGAAAAATTAGAAGGTGAAATTGTTGGTCTTAGAAAAGAGATTGAGAAAACAAAAGCTATTAATCTCAAGTTTGTCAAAGGATCTGAAACTTTGGATGAGATTATCAATGTGCAGCGGTCTCCACTAAACAAGACAGGTCTGGGCTATAATGGAGAAACTTCTCAAGCATCCACCTCAAAAAGTTATCTTGATGCAGCAAGAAGAAATGAGCAAAAGAACAATGAAGATCATCAGGTAAAGCAGCGACGAATTACAAACAGAAACTATCAGGGGCAATCCATCTTAAGGGTGAACAAAAGCTACAACCAACCACAGGTAAAATCTTCTCAATTTGGTTCAAGAATAGATGAAAATAGAAATTACAATCAGTTGGCTGGTAGATTCGATAACCGCAGAAGTTTCTTCAATGGACAATGCTTTTCTTGCCATAACTTTGGTCACAAAGCAGCTCAATGTGTCGCATATAAAACGATCATGACTAGGGAAGCTCAAAAACAAAGAAGTATGACAGGGATTACAAAAAGGACCTATAAAAACTTTTCGGTTCTTGAAAATGAAGTTGAATGTTCTATTTGCAATAACTTTGGTCATGAAGACTCTGAATGCAGGAGCAGGTTTCAGCAGAAAAAGGAACAAGCCTCAAGCACCAAAACATGGAGAATAAAGGAACCTCAAACAGAAAGATGTGGGATAGCATTTTATGCATAGGGACAGGAAAATCTATCGTACATTGACAGTGGATGTTCGAAGCATATGACAGGTGATAAAGAAAAACTTGAGTCTTATTCTGCTCTAGAAAAGGGAAAGAAAGTCTCTTTTGGAAATGATACTCCTGCAACTATAAAAGGAAAGGGCATTGCTCAGTTAAAAGAAAAGGTCAAGGCTGGAAATGTTTTGTATGTTGATGGATTGAAGCATAATCTTCTAAGTGTTAGCCAGATGTGTGATCAAAGAACCGAGGTTATATTCAGATCAAATGGATGTCTTGTTCGTGATCTTGATACAGGTAAAACAGTGATCAAAGGCAAAAGAACTCCAAATAATCTGTACATATTTGAAGAAGGACAACAACAATGCTATCTGAGCAAGGATGATGAGCACTGGCTATGGCATCGGAGGTTGGGGCATCTAAGCTTTTCACAAATAAGGAAAGCATGCAAATATCAGGCAGTTCGCGATCTTCCAGATATCAAAATTCCTGACAACACCATATGCAAATCATGTCAGTTTGGAAAACAAACCAGAACTAACTTTCCAGAGAAGGAAGGATCAGCTAGCATGCCTCTCAAGCTAGTACATACAGATACATGCGGTCCATTCAGGAAAAGAACACCTAGAGGAGAAGAATACTTGATATTATTCATTGACGATTTCTCCAGGTTTGTCTGGCTAGGACTTATGAAGCACAAAGATGAAGCATTCGAAAAATTCAAATCCTTCAAAGCTTTGGTTGAAAATGAATCAGGTCACAAAATTAAGTGCCTCAGATCCGACAGAGGTGGGGAGTTTACCTCAAATGAATTTTTCGATTTCTGTGAAGAACATGGGATAAGAAGAGAATTCTCTACAGCTAGAACTCCTCAGCAAAATGGAGTTGTGGAAAGAATGAACAGAATAGTCCAACAAATGGCTCGTGCTATGCTTGATGAATCAGGAACTCCTGCAACTTTCTGGGGAGAAGCTGCACATGCTGCGGTTGTTATTCTCAACAAAACAAATGTCAGGGTGAACAACACTCAAACTCCTCATGAGCTCTGGAGTGGTAAGACTCCTTCGATAAAGCACTTCAAAATCTTTGGGAGCAAATTCTATATCAAGAATACTGATGAGCAGCTTGGCAAACTTGAACCTAGAGCAGATGAAGGCATTCTTCTTGGTTACTCTCCACATAGCAAAGCATACAAATGCTACAATAAAAGACTTGGCAGAATTGTTGACAGCATTGATGTAGTGGTTGATGAGAAGGGATACATTCCTAGGCAAGTTCATCATGAAGACATCGGAGAAGATGAAGGCTACTCTCAAAGACAGAATGATGAAGAAGAAGAACCTCAAGAAGAACCAGAGGAGCATACAAGAATAGAAGAGAAAACCCCATCCAGATATGTTCAGAAGAATCATCCAGAATCTCAGATTGTGGGGCAGAAAGAAGCAGGTGTACAAACAAGAAGAACAGTTGCAGAAGCCTCAAGCTATTTGGCATTACTCTCCTCCACTGAACCACAAAATGTGAAAGAGGCATGCAAAGATGAATGTTGGGTGAAAGCAATGGATAAAGAACTTGAGCAAATCGAAAAGAACAACACTTGGGAGCTGGTTCCTAGACCAAAGGATAAGAATGTTATCGGAACAAAATGGGTCTTCAAAAACAAATTGAATGAAAATGGAGAAGTAATTAGAAACAAGGCCAGACTTGTTTGTAAAGGGTATGCGCAGCAAGAAGGAATAGACTTTGAAGAAACCTTTGCTCCTGTTGCAAGACTTGAGGCCATCCGAATGTTCCTTCCTCTCTCAAGTTTTCAAAACTTCAAAGTATTTCAAATGGACGTGAAATCAGCTTTTCTAAATGGAGACTTGGAAGAAGAAGTATACATTGAACAGCCAGATGGGTTCATTCTTGGAAATGATCCAAATCTTGTATGCAGATTGAAAAAGGCTATCTATGGTCTCAAACAAGCTCCAAGGGCTTGGTACTACCGTTTGGACAAATATCTTCATCAACAAGGTTTTTCAAAAGGATCAGCAGATAGCAATCTTTATATAAAAGTTGAAAATGACAAATTGCTAATACTTGTTGTGTATGTAGATGACATTATTTTTGGGAGCAATGAAGAAGCTATGAGTCAAAGCTTTGCCTTGGTCATGCAGAAAGAATTTGAAATGTCCTTGCTAGGAGAACTGACATATTTCCTTGGTTTGCAAATCCAACAAAAAGGAGGAATCTTTTTATCTCAAACCAAGTATCTCAAACAGATTTTGAAGAAATATGGTATGGAAGATGCAAAACCAGTATGTACACCCATGGTCACAGGATGTAGCCTCAGTGCAAATGATGAATCTGCAGCAGTACATCAACCAACCTACAGATCTATGATTGGAAGTTTACTTTATTTGACAGGTACCCGACCGGACATCATGCATGCAGTTGGAATAGTTGGAAGATTTCAGGCAAATCCGAAGGAGACTCATCTTCAGGCAGTGAAGAGAATTTTCAAATATCTTCAAGGGACTCAAAATTATGGCTTATGGTATCCTAGAGATACAGATCTTATACAAATGCAGATTGGGCCGGAAGCGTGGATGACAGGAAAAGCACAAGTGGTGGTGCGTTCTTTATGGGTTCCAGACTGGTATCTTGGTTCAGCAAGAAACAAAGTTCAATTGCCTTGTCTACAGCTGAAGCGGAATATGTTGTTGCTGCATCTTGTTGCACCCAACTCCTTTGGATGATGTAGACTTTGCAGGATTTTCAAATCACTTGTACACCACCAATCCCCATCTTATGTGATAACACAAGTGCAATCAGCATCTCAAAGAATCCTGTTATGCATTCAAAAACCAAGCACATACCAATCAAGTACCATTTTCTCCGGGAACAAGTACTTGAACAGAAGGTCAAGTTGGAGTATGTTCCTTCTAAGGAACAAGTTGCTGATATTCTCACCAAACCATTGCCCAGGGACACTTTTGAATACCTCAGGCAAAAGCTGGGGGTTGTTGATGCATCATCTTATTGTTGAATCTTTTCTGATTGATGGTACAGGTTCAGGGGGAGCATATAATGCATTGTTTGCATTATGGAGGATGTTCAGAAGGAGATCTTGGAAATAGCTGCAATATGTCTCTATCTCTTTCATGGTGGATTATGGTTCTTTGTTGCAGATCTGGTTCATATTCAGGGGGAGCATGTTCTTAAGGGGAGCATACCCCTTTGCCCTTGATGTCAAAGGGGGAGAATGAAGCTGAAGATTGTGAGGTTGCCATCAAGTCCAAAGGGGGAGATTGTTGGCATTATGTTTCTGGTATGGCTATATGTTACAGATGTTGTACTTGATGGCAACTCCCGTGGCAAGGCTCTCAATATGATGAAAATTAAGAAGTACGCAGGAAATCAGTTCAGAAGGTGCGTACCCGCAGGTACACCATGCAGGGACCGCGTCTAGATACGCAGGCCAGCCGTTCAGGAGGTGCGTACCCCCAGTGCACTCATTTCAAGGCAGAGAAAAGCACACGTGGGGTTTCTTATGTTTAATCCTTGGTATTTAGCCGACGGTATTTGTGTTATTACGGTTTTGGCTCGTGGTATTGTTCCATGATTTTAGGAGGAGCTTGCCTATATAAAGCAAAGGAGATCACTTGGCTAAGTATCTTTTGCAATTGAATATCTTTAGATATGAAATATTGGGTTATGGTCTTAAAAGCTTGATCTACATGAAAGGGAAGTTGAAGGCGAATCTGTGAAGTGTGATCTCTCGAGCGCATGAACAGATCTGAGCAACTGTGCCACTCTGGTGGACTGCCTATTCGGCCCTAATTAGAAGTACGCAGGTGTTTAACAGAAGAGCTGCGTGGGTACGCAGAGCAGAAACAGGAGATCTGCGTGGGTACGCAGAGCAGAAACAGGAGACCTGCGTAGGTACGCAGAGCAGAAGAAGGAGAGCTGCGTGGATACGCAGAGCGACTAAGGTTCAGGTGCATACGCATAGTAAAAGTACGCGGCGCGATAGTATTTCTGGGTGCGTACCTACAGTAACAGTACGCGGCGCGATAATGTCTCTGGGTGCGTACCTGCAGTAATAGTACGCAGTGCAGTTGAAGGAACAGTGCGTGGGCACGCAGTGCGGCAGAAGGATCTCTGCGGGTATACGCAGGAAAGCAGAAGGTGAACTGCGTAGCGACGCAGGCCACAGAAGGGAAAATTACGTATCTGTCTTAAGATGTTCTGTTGATTGAATTTTTTCTGTTGATAAGGTGTTCTGGGTTAGTTCTGTTATTGCTGATCTGATAACTGTAGTGGACTGTAACTTTTATGTACTTAATGATCATTTGATGCTTTATGAAAAGAAGTAGGGGGTTGTAGCTCCCTTCCAGGAGAGACTGGAAAACGAGAGAGAGAGAGTTGTAGCTCTCTGCAGGTTGCAGCCTGCGTACTGGTAAAGGACTGCACCAGTACAAAACCATTGTAAAAGAAGTTTCTCTTTTCAAAGAAGATAGAGACATATTGCAGCAGGTGGTTTTCACCCACATTGGGTTTCCACCTTACATCTTGTGTTCTTTGGTGTGACTATTTTTTTTTCTATGGTACTGACATGCAAAAATAATTCAAAGAACAAATAAGGAAGATTTATTAAAAGAATTAGATAATACTGATTCACCCCCCCTCTCAGTATTATTTTAACAAAGAAGAGGATATACGCCAGGACACCACCCCAGAAGAAATGAATCAGACCATATCTTGTAAAGCATTGGAAAGAATTACCACTCCTCAAACTATCAAGATAGAAGGACATATCACGAAGAAAAAGGTGCAAGTAGTGAAAGATCACATCGAGAAAGAAGAAATGAATCCAACCATATCTTGTAATTCAATGGACGAAATTACCACTCCTCAAACTATCAAGATAGAAGGACACATCAAGAAGAAAAATGTTCAAGAAGTGAAAGATCACATTGAACATCAAGAAATGAATCTGACCATATCTTGTAAAGGATGGGAAGAAATTACCACTCCTCAAAAGATAGAAGGACATATCAAGAAGAAAAAGGTTCAAGCAGAGAAAGATCACATCGAGCATCAACAGCAAGTTCTCCAACTTTTAAAGGATAACGCCACTTCGGTGCAAAATCAAACGAAACAACAGGTAGATCAACATCGTAGTGAAAAATGTTTTGATGTAGGTGATTGGGTATTTTTACTGCTACATCTCAAGCAAGCTATTTATGAGAAGGAAATGTTGGCAATACTACATGCACTTAAAAAATGGCGACCTTACCGAATGAGAATACTCTTCAAGGATGAGGATGTGGAAGCATTGTTTTTCGTTATTTATATTATCCAACCAAATTGGATAAACAAAGCAAGGGATGAATGGAAGAAGGACGAAGAAGTATGGCCACTTATTCAAAAGTTGCAAAAGATCCCAATTCAAGCAATATTGTCAGAAATTGAAGAGGAAGGAAAAATCATATTGGAACCTGGAGCAGTCACAGAAACAAGAACCCGACAGCTATGAAATCGATCAATTTCAGAGTATTTCATCAAGTGGAAGAACTTACCCGCTGAATATTCCACATGGGGGGACAAGAATTTTATACAGAAGCATCAAGAACTACTCAAGCGTTGAGGACAACATTTTTTGAAGGAGAGGGGCATGTTAGGCCCCTATACTACTAGTGTAACCCCCTATTGTTGTTAGTATAACCCACTTATTATATTGATGTACCCATGTAGTGCCCATATTGTTACTATTGTGCCACATAGAAGCCCACTATTGTTATTATTGTGCCCTTACATTATTATTGTTATGTCGGCTCTGATTATGTTATAACCCCTTAGACTCCTATATATAGAAAGGAGGTCTTTTCATTTGTATCATCCAAGAATTGTTCATTTATGTAATGTAAAGGAGGTTGCCCCCTCGAAGAGGCTGAATTCTAAGGCGTTGATCTATCTTTTCTATCTTTTCTTGAGCTGGTTTCATAACAAACACCCTCCAAAATTTTGGCTTACACTCAATTTTGGATCCTTCCTTGGTCTTGCACATTGTTTTCACAAACACCGAAACTCATTTCATCTTTTTTCTTGAAGTATTTTTCTCCCGTTTTCAAGTTGGGTAAACTATTGTCTTTTCGCATGATTGGATGTCGCACAATGTGTAGAATCTTGTCCTAGTGGTATCAAGGCTCTATCTTTGTGAATATGAGTTTTTCTAACCATGTAAACATTTGTCACACTCATTTGCAAATTTTTAAGCATTGTCACACAAGTGTCGTCACGGTCATCACAAAGTGTATCTTAAGTGTCGCACTTGTCGTAACTTGTCATAAACTTGTCGCATGGGGGGGAATGCATTATTCACGTGTCCTTGTTGATCTATGTTGTTGTGTCATCAAGTATTCTAAGTGTGAGATCACAGTCGAAGTCTTATCATTGTTCACATCAGTCTAACCAGTCTTACACTTGGCCATTTCTGAGAAGTCTTCCTGATCAAGAAGCTTGGCTTCACCTGGCCTCCATGGAATGTGCATTATGTAGTTTTATTCCTCTAGTTGTGACCTTTCCCCTTGGCACTGCGCAATGTGCAGTTCCTACCTCCCAGGACTAATGCACCGCGCAGCTTCTATGCTTAAGCTCTGGCCTTGGCCTCCATAATTGTGCAACCATTTCTCTTAGCCCAGCCTTAACTACACATTGTGAAAAAATAAGCCTCAAGATCATTCCCTAAGCCTCTGAACTGCACAATTGTGCAATTTCCCATCCTCCCTTGTCTCCCAGAACTGCGTAGTGTGTTCACTCAGTGTCCATCCCCTTAGCCTGCCTCACTAGATCCCAAAACTACATAGTTTTCTCCCCCGATCCAGCCTAAACTGCGCATTGCACAGTCTCAAGGCTCAATCCTCGGACCTAAGATCTTGAACTACGTAATTTCTTAGTCACCTGGGATCATCTATCCTCCATAACTGTGCAATAGGTTGATCGAGTGCCTGTCCCCTCAACATGTAATCTTGAGCTCTCAGATTGCGTAGTTTTCTTCCTCAACCTAGCCTAAACTGTGTATTGCTCAATCTCAAGGCTTAAGCTTCACCACCAACTACTTTAGCTGCGCAATTACATAGTTACTGAGCCTCTTTCCCAGCTTGTGACCTGGTTCTAGCTCAATTAGTGGACCAATGTGCACCATCTTAGACTAGGGATTTATCGGATTGATATTGTCTTGTCATGAGTGATTTACAGATACAGGTACCTTACCATGTTATGGAAAGATGATGAAGGAGAGAAAAATGTTGAAAGACACTATTGTAGTTGAAAATGCAAGTTGAGCAAAGGGACATCAGTTTGCAATTGCAACTCAAGACTTAAGATCATTGAAGAATCCTTACCACCAAGTCATACGGGGGTGAAAAGAAGAGCATTCTCAAATAAACACACAGCACGCAGTAGCAGCAGTGGCTTGACACTACCACATCATCAAGAATTCCATGTCAGCAGTGTCATGTCATTTCATATCATTAGTTTTCATATTCCACATCGTCATTGTAAATCATGAAAAATGGTACTCAAAATGTATTGTAAAGTGGAAGTCCAAAGGACACACATGGAATATAAAGAGTCATGTAAGTTGAAAAGTCATAGGAAGTAAAATAGTCATGATGGTAGTCAAAGAGTCATAAGGAAGGGGAAGCATCACCCCTAGGTTATATATACTCCCTCATTGTATGAGAAAAATACTTTTCACCTTGGCTCCTCTCGCAAGGCATTAGATGGACAAATCAATTTTTGTGAGGAGCAAGGAGTGACTCTAATGCTCCACTATTGGAGCTAGTGATGTTCATTGTATACATGTGTCTTGGAACTTTTAATTAATAACAGAAGAATTCAAGGCCAACATGTTCTTCATGCACAGATTATGGATATTTGTAAGACTAATTTGTGAATGTTTGTAATTCATGTTTGCTTTTATCTGTGCTAAAGTAGTTGAACTATTTCAATTATTTTAGTACTTATCATATTGATAATGTACTGTAATTTCTACTATCGTTTTTGCATCCTCGTGGACTATTCCACTAGATATTAGACAAATCTTCCTTTTTATATTGGTTTCAATGACCATTGCATCTCTGTGGACTATTTTGCTTGATGTTGCACAGACCCTTTTTGTTCATGTGTGTCTCTACTAGGGTGGTACTACTACCTCTCTCTTATAGGCTCACATCTCCTCCCCTCTGCAGTGAAAGAAATTTGACACACATATGATCGAACACTCACCAGGCACACCCCCCTTTCTTTTCAGAGGCATCACGGGTTTCGTTGTCTTATTGACAGTTAGAGCCAAGGAAAATATATAAGAATACATGGAAACCATGTCGATATTCTATATGGGGATCCTACTCCAAATTATGTGAGGTATAATTGGGACTTCACATCGAGGAGACCCATTGGTTGACGGATTTCCAACACCATCAATAGTGGTGCTAGAAGGAGGGCCAGATGACAAGTTGAGCTCGTTGAATCTGGTTTGAATCTCTTATCTAAAATGGCTCATACTCAAATCTTACTCTCGGGGTGTTTCTCTAATTTTTCCCTTTATCAATTTTTAATCCCTGATGAGCCTCTCTATCACTTGTCCCAGTTAAAGTTTGATGGTGAGGATGGAACATCCATAACTAAGCACATTTCTAATTTTCTTAAATTTTGTGAATCTTACGAAATCAATGATGAAGAGTTTGCTTGTGTTCTTTTCTTCCTCACCCTTGAAGTTCGTGTTAATTGATGGTGCCATACCTTGCCACCTACTTCCATCCATTCCCTTCATCATTTCCTTGCGAAGCTTCATCAAGACTTTGATAGGTATAATTACCGAGATGTTTGTAAAAGAATCAATCTCTTAAGAATGAAGCCTAATGAATCAGTTGAGGAGTTTTCTGATCAATTCCTTCACCTTTGTTGTGAAATTTCTGAAGAAGACATGAATCAGGATTTCTTGAAACAAGAGTTTGAGCACTTGGTTCTTATCTCTTTACACGGTGAACCTAAACCCCCTGATTTTCCTACTTCCCCAACTCTTGTGAATCATGAGACACCTCTAATTTCAGAGGAGGAATTTACTACTCCTTTTGTTCTTTGTCCTCCTCCTTTTCCAGTTTCGATGAAGGTGCCTCTTTGTGATGGTAATAAAGTTGAAAAATCCACAAATCAAATTCCTAATCCATCTTCTCATTCTTCTTCCATTTCTCATGACTCAAATTCAATGGAGGAAATCCTAGAATGGCTCATGAAGCCCATGGGGAAGACTAACTTCCCCATTCCACAACATGATGTTATCATTCATAACTCTAGCCTTCAATCTGATCTAGATTTATGTGATCATCTATCATCTACATACCATGACTCTTTGTACTATGATCCGCTTGATCAATTTGCTCCACCAGCTAGTATTTCACACTCTCTTGATTTTCACGTTACTAGTTCTGTTGGGAAATGTAACTATGTTCGGTCTTCAATAATATACTTGAGTCATTATGTAATGTACTTGTCAAAAGAATAAATAAAAGAATTTTTATTATTATTATTGTGACTTATTAAAGCATGGGTTTCATGCTTGGGTCACCATGTTTTAGGTAAAATTCCCCATTGAGGACTTCTAGGATTTATTCTAAGTCTATAGAATTGTTGTACATTTAAACAGACCCTTCTTGGGCTTTTGAATCATGTAAAAAGGATAAGTATTGAGTCAAATATGAATTATGGAACCTCCACAGCATGTAAGCCTACGGGAAGATCAAGTCAACCTAAGGACTCATTCGACCCCACAAGAAGCCTATAAATGGAAGCACATCAAATTCATTTGGAGCATCTGTCTTTCATCAAGTTTGAAATCTCTTGTTGCTGGGAAGAAGTGTGAAGTCTATTGTCGAGAAGCCTAAGTGAATGCGAGTTTGGGGGAGCCTAAGGAGACAAAGAAAATTGAAATTTTGGTGGTGGTATCTCTATATTTTGTGCTCTGGATTTGGAGATCAAAGTCTTCCAAGTTGGACTACTACCGGAAGCTACCAGTTTCCAGAAGTTGTTTCATAGTCAAAGTTGTTGGGAAGCAGTCAAACAGTCTGGAGGCTAACTTGGTGTGAAGGGAAGGTTTGGTCTTGGTCTAGGGTGAAGAGTCTCAAAGAATACTATTGAGAGGAAGAATTACTTTGACTGGGTTTTCCCCTCGAGGGGGGTTTTGCCCTGGCATGTGCCTACATCTTGTGTCCATTGTTTTATGTGTTGCTTTTTTTTTGTAATTGTGTGATGAACTAAAGAAAGAAGATATAAATAATTGTAATAGTATGAAAAATCACAAGTAATTATAAATATCAAGAAAATATTTACTGCCTTTCTGATTTTCCAACATGGTTTTAGAGCTTTGGTGAAGAAGAAAAAGGTAGATCCATTCATAGGCACTATCTTAGGGAAGGAGTCTATCATATTCAAGGAAGATGTCTAGCCCTATCAAGGGTGAGAGCAATCTTGAAGGAGCGTCTAACTTCATATCATGGAAGAATATGATTGACCTAATCCTCGAGAAGAACAAGGTGCTAGATCTGGTAAAAGGAAATGTAAAGAAGCCTACAGAAGAAGCCACTGATGACGACAAATCAAAATTCATGGATTTAGAATTGGTGGCTATGACTCTGATGGTAGAAGGTATAAAAGACAATCTTGTCCCATTCATATCTAACATCGATCATGATCAGGAGATGTATGAAGCCTTGTCAAAGCTGTTCACTATTGAGAACATTGGTCAAGTAGCAAGTTTGAAGAATGAGTTTAGGAATACGAAAATGAATAAACAATATATTGTGGAAACCTTATTTGTGAAGATGGATAAACTCAGGGATGATCTTTTGGCCATCGATGATATTTTTTCGGACAAAGAATTGGTGTTCACTACTATATTAGGATTTCCACCCTCTTGGGGTGCATTTGCTTCAGGTCTCAATAGTTGGAAGGTAGCTCCCACCTTTGAAGAATTATGGACCGCATGTAGTCAAGAATAATTAAGGATCTCAACGGTTGCCAATCCTAAAGGAGTATCAAATGCTTATATTTCTCATAATAAAGGAAAGAGATCGAAGGGACCAAGGAAGAAAGTTGACATGTCTAGGATAGAGTGCTATAAATTTCATAAGAAAGGTCACTACAAGAGTGATTGTCCCGAGAATCCAAGGAATAAGAAGCGAGGAAGAGATCAATTCAAATTTGCTGAAGAATGAGACTCAAAGAAAGTCAAGCTTGAAGAATCTGAAATTAGGGACTTACACTATTAATTCATTTGCTTTACATAACTTGTTTTATATGTTTTAGAATTTATAGGTTTTTAACATATCTTTGGAAAAGGAATTTTTGTATTGCTTTAAGTTTTTAGGTTTCCCTCAAGCTTTGGAGGGAGCTCCCAACAGCTCTCAAAGATAAGTATCTCATGTCTTTTCATTTTTGGGTTCATGTACTCATTTAGTTTTGATTATATTAAATGATATTCACCTTTCTCTCTATGTTGTCTTGATCAGGAAAACATTCGAAGGAGGAGGATCTCTCAAGACAAGGTTAGTCAAGAAATAAAGGTATGCTTTAAATACATTGAGTGAAAGGATTATTCATTTTATGATCTATTACTAACTTTTTTATGACTAGCTATATTGAATCTTAGTGATTCTTGTTTGGCTTATTCATCTCTTGATAAATCTACCCACCCCACTCATATTCTTGATTGACTATGAAGAACCCTAGATAGGTTCTGGAAAACCCTAATAGAATGGTATGCTAATGTGAATGTCTGAAATCCTAAGATGCTTAGGGTGATTGTGAAATTCTAGTTGAAGTCTTATTGATGATGTCTTGTTTGGGATTTTCGTGTGATCTGGTAACCCTAACTTGTTAGGGTTGAATGATGAGGTATAAAATCTCGAACCTTTGAATTTTTGGTAATGTTGGGTTTGATATGTTTATACATTAAAAACCTAGCTCATTAGGGTTTGGTGGAATATGTGATTCTACATTAGAACCCTATCTCACTGGGGTTTGGTGGAATGTGTGAGCAGGACCCTTACATTATCTTAAAAATAATTATTTGGTATGTGTGTGTTTGTCTAATCAAATCCTAGTGTAATCAAAATGATTTTCTCTTAGTTGATATCGTTTGAAGTTGGGGTTGACTAACACATGATATGAAATATATTTTCATAATGATGAAATCTAGGCATATATAGATATGTCCTTTTGGTTGAAATCCTAGGTTGGTCTAGGTCAAGATGTGTTAATGTTGTTGGACATATGATATGCTTATGTGTGGTTATGAATTCCTAGATATGTGTTGACCTATTCATTTATGGTCATGAGTTTTAAGATTTAATGGAAGTCCTTGTTTGAGATTCTAGGATGATGATATCTGGAAACCTAGGGTGTTGTAGCTAAACCCTAGTGAATTTAAAATTGTCTAGTATGTATAACAATCTGAAATCTGTTAGATTATTGTTGAAAGTGAAAATCTAGGGATTTGCAATTAAATCCTAGTAGTGACATTGTCTAGTAACAATCTGAGATCTATGTATGTAATGATTGTTGAACTTTTGAAAAAGGAATTCTAAGGTTTTGGAATTAAACCTTAGTCGAAGGAAAATATTTAGAATATGGTAATTTGGTATTTGTATAAATTTTTGAAAAATGGAATTCTAGGGTTTTGGAGTTGAACCTTAGTTGAAGTAGAAATCTTTGATGAGTGTTGACTATATGATAATTTGAGATTTGTGAAGATATTGTTGAAATTTGAAAAAATTTGGGTTTGATGATTACTCAAAAATCTAGGGTTTGCAAACTAACCCTAGTAGTAGTTTGTCATGTTAGTGATTGATTGATGGTTTATTGAAAATCTAGGGGTTGGAACTAACCCTAGTGGAAGATGGTCGAGTTAATGACTAAGTTGTGATTGACTTTGATGGATTTGTTTGTATGAAACCTAAGATTTGTATGAATCCCTAGTGATAAGTCTAACTTATATGTTTTGAAAGGTTGTTAGATACTTTCAAGATCTATATCTGTCTGAATGGTTTTTATGGTTTGCTATATGTTGTAGTAAGGTATGTCATACCTTTGGAAGACATATTGAAACCCTAGATGGAATATATGTTGTTATGAAATAGTATAGGGTGTATAACAAATTCCCGAGCAAGATGTTGAAGAGTATATGTCTCTTGTTGTTAATTGAGTTTGGATATTTGTTATGAATAAACTTGAAATGCTTCCGTGATTCTGATATGGATAACATCATGCTTATATAGATTTGGTTGTACTTGCTATTTAATTTGTGTAGGTACATAATATTCAACTTGGTGAAAATGTGATGAGCATGATGGGGATAATGATAACACTGATGAAATGGTTGGAAGCCACGAAAGATTATTTGATGTCGAAAATAAGAAGTTGATCTCCTGGAGGAAGCATGAATAGAAGATATCTCCCTAAGATTAAGAGGGAGTTCGGATAAAGAGGTTCTTACTGGTTGAGAGGGAGGGCATTGCTTGGTATTAATTGAAGAATGAATTTCAAAGGATATGTTGCTACATGAGAAGTAAGAAAGGAAAGTATATGATTGAGGAATATTTTGTATAATATTTGGTTGATAGTCCTACTGAGTTGAGGAGAAACATCTAGAACGACCCTGGAGGTTTGTATTTGATTATGTCCATGTGAAAGTATATTATTGATTGGGGTTATGTTTGTACAAGTGAATCTCGCGAAGGATTTGATAGCATGCTAGTTACTAATCAATTTGATTGGGAGAGATTCGTTATTCTTGATATGCAAGATCAAGGGGTGTTGAGGCTTTGTGAGTGAAGCATTGCCTCGGAGGACATCTGGACGGAACATCGTGTTGATGTCTAGAAGTTGGAAAGGTGGTGTTGATCAAAGATCTTTATTTTGAATACACACATGTATCTTTGGGTTGGTGGTTAGCAAGTAGAGGGGCTGAAAGCTTGAGTCCACCATAGTCCCACTTGGATAGATTTCCTTGGTCATGAATCTAGTCCATGGCATTGTGGTGCCTAAATTATTGAATGAATGGTTGGATAGATTGCCCTGGTTAGGAATCTAGTCCATGGCATTGTGGTGCCTAAAGTTTATTCATGCTTTCATATAGTTTGAGATCTTCCATTGTATATGTACATTATGAATATTTCCCTATTTAAGAGGGAGTGTTGGAAAATGTAACTATGTTCAGTCTTCAATAATGTACTTGAGTCATTATGTAATTTACTTGTCAAAATAATAAAGAAAAAAAAAATATTATTATTGTGACTTATTAAAGCATGGGTTTCATGCTTGGGTCACCATGTTTTAGGTAAAAGTCCCCATTGAGGACTTATAGGATTTATTATGAGTCTAGAGAATTATTGTGCATTTAAAGAGACCCTTCCTGGGCTTTTGAATCATGTAAAAAGGTTAAGTATTGAGTCAAATATGAATTATAGAACCTCCACACCATGTCGGCCTAAGTGAAGATCAAGTCAGCTTAAGGACACATTCGAACCTACAAAAATCCTATAAAAGAAAGCACATCGAATTCATTTGGTTCATCTCTCTCTCATCAAGTTTGAACTCTCTTATTGTTGGGCAGAAGTGCGAAGTTCTCTTGTATCTGGGAAAAGGTGCGAAGTCTATTGTTGGGAAGCCAAAGTGAATGTGAGTTTGATAGAGTCTAAGGACACAAGTAAAATCAAAATTTTGGTGGTGGTCTCTCTCTGTTTCGTGCCCTGGATTGGGAGATCGAAGTCTTCCAAGTTGTACTATTGTCGTAAGCTTCCAGCTATCGTAAGTTGTTGCATAGTCAAATTTGTTGGGACGAGGTCGAACTTCTGGAGGCTAACTTGGTGTGAAGGGAAGGTTTGGTCTTGGTCTAGGGTGAAGAGTCTCAAAGAATACTATTGAAAGGAATAATTAATTTTACTGGATTTTCCCCTCGAGGGGGGGTTTTGCCTTGGCATGTGCCTACATCTTGTTTCCATTGTTTTATGTACTACTACTTTTGGTAATTTCTTCATGAACTAAAGAAAGAAGATATAAAGAATTGTTATAGTAAGAAACATCACAATTAATTATCAAGATCAAGAAAATATTTAGTGCCTTTATGATTTTCCAAGAAGTTCAAATTGTGATCAGATACAACGCAGTCACATTACATAGGTAGAGGAGCAGGAAGGTGAAGATGCTTTCAATCTTTCTTCTCTTTTTTAAAATACTCCATGTCAAAACAATTTCTTTCCATTCATGGATGATTCTCAATTTGCTAATCTCGATAGTGAATAAAATGTAATCAATTATTTTCATCAATCTGTAGCCTTGGGCAACAATCATTCCAATGATGATGACTTTGTTGATGTATGTGATCACAATTTCCTAGGTGCATCAACTGGTCTTTTGGTTTCTCATGAAGATTTTACTTTAGACCCAGGATCTGATTTGGTCAAAGAAGATGTGCTTATCGAAACTTTCTTTTCATCTCAATATCCCTAGTGCTCTACCATCTGCGATGCATCTACTTGTGCCAGAGATACTCCATGCTCTTTAAGTTATTCATCCAATGAGTTATCTTCTCAATTGACAAAATACAGTGAGATTATCCATGATGCAAATGAAAACAATCGAATCATTGAGTACTATTTCCACCCCTCGTCATCTCTTCTCTTGCATGAAGACGACTCTTTTGTTAATTTTTTATAGAAATGGTATGTTCTATGCTTAGCACAATTTACTTCAATGTTCCTTTAGTAGCTCAATGACAATTTCCAATTATTTTTAGTAGCAATCACATTTATAGTAAATGAAGATATAACATAAAAGCATATGGAGAAGACAAGCCAAGACAAGAGGACACCAGATTTGGCGGATGCCAGGGAAAAACCCCAATGTGGGGAAGCCATTTGATCAAATCTTCTTATTATTATTCAATAGTTCAACACAGAGAGAGAGAGAGTACAAAAATCAAATTCACTTTCCCAATACACAGTCAAAACAACCCTGTCAAATTCTACAGTCAAACTTTAGCCCTAACCAGAAAGTCAACGCTGGTCAAAAAAATAGCAAAACTTCATCAATGCAGCTCGGTCTTCCTTGGTCAAAATTGGCCTGAAGAGGAGGTCAAATCCTTCCCAAAACAGTTCGGTAAAACTCGGTCAAAGGAGAGAGAAAATATGTTGTGATTTTCTATGGTCAAAACAAAATTCAACCTAATGTCAACAATGGTCAACATGCCCAGAAAACCTCGATTTATGTGCCCAGAAATGCGGCCTAAGGAGATCAAACTTCAGCCTTGTAAAACACATCCAAACATGGTCAATATCCCTTCAATCAATTATGGTCAACATTGTCCTAAAACTCTGAAATTTCGGCCTGCAAACTATCCCAGAAATTTGTCCTTCATCCACACGTGTGAGAGAGAGAGATGATCACCAATTTGTATGAATCAATCAGATTAGGGGAGAGAAGAATAAATGAATGAGTGATGTCCAAATGAGGTGAAAGGTCACTCCTATTTCTACAATTTGATGTGGGTGAAGAGACACATCTATTCGGCTTCTTGAGCCTACATTAAGTTGAGATCGACCTTAACAATTTGTCCATATGAGGGAATAAATTCAAAATTTCACTTCTGCTTGTTCGAATGAGATGACAGTTATATCAAAATTGGACCTCTCAAAAAGAGGAATCCAATGCAATAATCATCTCCAATATATGAGTTGTCCCAAGGTGGAATTTGGCCCTAGTTGCCAATTTTAACACTCCCTCTCAACTAGGGAGAATTCCACATGTCAATCCATCTGTCATCATCGTGACATCATGGCATCATGTAACATCTTTGTCATTACTTCTCTGCTTTGTTGAACCATGAATTAATAATGAAGAAGAAGTGAACGAGAGTGAGTCACGAGACCTTACCACTCTCCACTGACAAAAGTCAATCCTTGATCCCATATCAAGTTGTTGAACACCATGCATCCTAGTCATAGGGAGTATGGCAGTACACAATGTGTCCATCAGTAGTGCTATGGTCCCTAACCACTTTTCCCAACTCATTAGCCAGATTAGAGGTACTTCCCATGAGTCTCAGACTCCATGGGTAGGATGTATGTTGGGGCATCGACAAGAGAAGGTGAACCACTCATCTTGCTCATATGCCATAGGAGAAGGTGAACCACTCATCTTATGCATATGTCAATTGTAGGGGAAGGTGAACCACTCATACTACATACATGTGTCTACAATCGTAGGAGAAGGTGAACCACTCACCCTACACACATGTCAACCATGATGGGGTATCACAGGGGAAGGTGACCGCTCACCCTGTACAAGCACACCACTAGGAGAAGGTGAACCACTCACCCTGTACATAGTGCGCCACTAGGGGAAGGTGGACCACTCACCCTATGGTTGATCATAGCTCCAAGAAGTACCCCAAACCCCTAGGAGCTCCCAGAGCTTAGTGTCCAACTCATGTGGGACCCTCATAGGAGGGTCTTTCCACGACTACAAGTCTCTCTCAGAAGGTTAATAATTTGACCTTCCCCAGAGGCTTCGTGAGAATATCTGCGGCCTTCTCTTTCGTCTTGAAGTGTTGGAGACTTATTTCTCCTCGTTGTATGATATCCCAAATAAAGTGGTACCTCATATCAATGTGCTTGGAGCGGTCGTGGAACACAGGATTATCTTAAAGGTGAATCCCACTCTAGTTTTCACAGAATATCGCGGTGGTATCTAGCAGGTGCTCAAATAGATCACTAAAGAGCTTCCTCAACCAAACAGGTTCATAGAAGGCCATACTCGCAGAAATGTATTCGGCCTCGACAGTGCTTAAAGCAACTGATTTCTTCTTTCTGCTCATCCAAGATATTTAAGTAGACCCAAAAAATAAGCCACAACCATACATGCTCTTATGATCCATCACACTGTCAGCCCAGTGAGCATATGTATATCCATGTAGCCTCAAATTCCCGATAGTGCATCTCAGTCCATAGTGGATTGTGCCCTAGAGATACCTCAAGAGATTCTTAGCAGCAATCCAATGAATGTGATTAGGCTCGACCATAAATTGACTCAACGTGTTCACAATGAAGCATATGTCGGGACGTGGTTTTACCAAGAACATTAGGGCCCCCACAAGTTGATGATACTCAAAAGGGTTCGGTAAACTAGGCCCAGCAACACTTCCACATAGCTTCTTGAAGTTGAGTTCCATCGGAGTAGACATGGACTTGCAATCCACCATCCCACATCTCTCAAGAAGCTTCACAATGCATGTACCTTGAGAAAGGAAAATCCCACCTAGCTTTTGCTAGACCTCCAGTCCTAGGAAGTAGTGCATCAGTCCTAGGTCCTTCATCTCAAATTCAGAAGCCAACTCCCTCTTGCATTGATGAATGAGAGGGTCATCACCTGTCAAAAAGAGATCATCCACATAAAGAACCAGAATGAGAGGTCTATCTTTTTTTAAACTTGAAGTATAGGTTCAAGTCATGATCCAAAATGGATTCAGTTTTGCCTCCAGATCAAAGTTTTCAAATTCAGCTCAAATTGGGATCAAGTTGAAGTGCTCAACGAGACGATTCCAACTGTGCAAACGGTGCAAAAATCCGAGTTCGGATGAAGAAGTTAAGGCCAGCCAAAATTTCAGGCAAACTAGGGAAAAAAAGGTCAAAAAGTCAAAGTCAAACTAGTCAACAGTCAATGCTGACATCAGCAAGACACCTGTCGTCTCGGGAATGCGCCACATGATTTTGATGATGTCAGCAAGGAGGGTGACGTGGCAGTTTATGGTTGGTGCATATGGACCAATCTGGTGCTCACACGTGGCAACCCGGATTTGTCCAATATTGTTATGCAAATCCCAAAATTTGGGGGTAGAGGAGGATCGAACCCCTGACCTCCCAAAATAGCAATGACTTCGCTGGATTGCATGCACTGATCAGGCTACAGTTTGGATCTTGTTAACTGTGGAGGTGATTTTATATTTAAATGTTGCAGTTGGGTATGCTGGAAAAAGGGTTGGATGGTCGAGTCAACCCCAGACCATTGGTGCCTTAGCATCAAATGTTATTATGTAAACCGCCGGAGTCAAAACAAATGTCACGTGGTAAGATTATATACCATCCACGATATATTATATCGTGAATATATATCACATGATATATTAACCATATCCAAACTTTAATACTGTATCAATATCATATATATGATATATATTATATGTGATGTAAAATGCGGAAGTGTCGGGCGGGGGTTTCGACCCGCCAACCTTCCCATTACAAATACCAATGTCTTCACACTATTCTGCTAACCAACATATCAAGTGATCGAACTTGATAATAAAGCCGAACCACTTTTTAATTAAACCAAATGCAGGTTCAGTCCCCGAGGAGCACGCGGATTCCCAAAGGCGGATTTGATGGGCATAGGTGGTTTTGACAGCGCAGAAGTGGTTTTGCGCAGTTGATAAATGGTCTTTCCTCATCCAAAGGTGGTTTTTGACTTTCCAAGGGGTTTGGAGGTCACGTTGGCAAAATATGGTCAAATTTATATTCGTTTGACTTGAAATTTCGAGCTAAACGCAATGGTGAGGTTCAATTTCTCATCTGAGACTATATTTTTTAGCTCATGCCTATAATAGCATTTTGAAGACAAAAATAAAGAGGTCAACACTAGAAGTGAAAGGACCAGGAGATGTAGCCAGGAATTTTGGTGAACTCCTTTATTAAATTCTGTTGTGTTGATGTGTTTGAATGTCTTTAAATGGTTTAATTGTTTATGTTATTCACAATATTTTTGATCCATTGCATTAAGTAACATAAGCGAATTCACGCATAGTCTATAATACATTTTTCATTAATGGATCAAGTGGTATTAGAGCAGCAAGGTTTCTAAAGTTTGACAAGTTTGTGTGAAGATTTGAATGCTTACTAGGTTGGGGCTCAAACGAGGCGAAGGAGAGCTTGTTGAGGCGAATCCAGAAATTGGAAGGGTCTTTTCACGAAGAAGGATGGTAAAAGAAACTCCACTTGGGTTAGAATCCCAATTCTTGGATAGTTTCATGACAATACGTGCCATGGTGGAAGAGATGTATAATGAGTTTAAAAAGGGTAAAGGTGAAAGAACTTCATCACCTAAACCAGACAAAGGAGCAGAGGAACCTTTTCTTTTTACTCCTCCAGATAAAGAGGATAAGAGAATGGGAGAAAAGCCTCTTCCACCTCCTCCATCTCCTCCATCATCACCATCATCGTCATCATCCTCTTCTTCTCATAAATCTAGTCCTTCTAAGAAGAACAAAAAGAAAGCCTCTTTGATCAAATTAGATGTAAAATTTTATTTGCCAATTTATGATGGAGAACTTAATGCTGAAAATCTTGATAATTGGATAAAGAAAATTGATGTATATTGCAGGGTGCAGAAAGTTGATTCAGAAAGGAAGAAGATCTAGCTTGCTAGCCTTCGACTTGGAAGAACCACACTTGTATGGTGGGAAGGCAAGACACAAGCAGATCTCCAAAAGCATGGTAAAATCATTTCAACTTGGAATGAATTTGTTTATTCTATTAAAAAACTATTTTATCCATTGGCTTATATGCAACAAGCAATGATGAGTTGGCAAACACTACGTCAATTAAAAGGTCAAAGTGATCAAAATTATACTCAGGAATTCCTTAAAAGAGCTTTAACACTAGGCATTGCATTGGACTCACCAGAAACATTGTTGAAATACATAGGTGGTCTTCATAGTTATTTGAGGCATACCATACTTATGTTTAATCCAACTAGCTTAGATGATGTATCGGTTCAAGCAACTCATCTAGAAGCTAGAGGTAAAAATGTAACCCCAGATGTTGGGAAATCATCCAAACCTATTGAAAGAAAGAACAAAGGCAAGAAGAAACTCAAGCGGAAAGAGAAGAAAGCAAACATTGTGAAGAAGGATAAACCTTCATGCACTCATTGTAAGAAAGAAGGACACGATGAGGCACACTGCCGGTCACTGCATCCATAATTGAAGCCTAAGAAGTTTGGGGGTAAAGAGCGAAAGAATGTTACTACTATTCAAAAGGACTTGGGATTAGATTCAGGTGACGAAACAATGGTTACAGCTACAGGTATAAAAGGTAAAGATTCTAAAGCATCTATAAGTACTTCTTCACATTATGTTGATAATGATAATGATGAGAAGAAAAGAAATGAGATATTTTACATAAGAGTCATTTCCAAGCATACTAAAATTGATACTTTATTTGATAATGGGTCACAAGTTAATTTGATTTCTGAAGCAATTGTAAAGAAGTTGGGTCTAGAAACAAAACCTCATAAAAATCCATATCCATTAGGTTGGGTGTGTGATAAAACTAAACTACAAGTTACAAAACAATGTAAACTTCGTTTTGCTATTGGGTCAAAGTTTGTAGATGAGGTGGAGTTAGACATAGTCCCATTGGACATATGCGGAATTGTATTAGGAAGTCCATACTTGTACGATAGAAATGCTATCTTCTCTCGAACTGAAAATAAGTATCAACTCACTAAGGATGGAATTAAATATATTGTAAGGGCTCATAAACTCAAAGATAACTTCTCTCTCATAAATTCTGGACAGACGAAAAGAATTGTAAATGAAAGTAAACAATTTTTACTTATGATTGTAAAAGCAAAGGATATTGATAAATCCAATGCATTTAAAAGTTGTAATCCTAAACAGAAAGCAGATCTAGTTAAAGTTGTTTCTAATTATGATATTTTGTTTCAAGAGCCTAAAGGGCTCCCACCCAAGTGAGAGATAGAACATGAGATTTATTTGCAGCAGTATGCTCCACTACCTAACATTGGAATGTATAGGTTATCAGCTCTAGAGAATGCAGAAATAAGGAAGCAGGTACAGGAGTTGCTCGATCAAGGGTTTATTTGACCAAGCACATCACCGTGCGGATCACCTATTGTGTTAGTGTGAAAGAAAGACGATTCGTGGAGAATGTGCATTGATTTTAAAGCATTAAATAAAATCACAATAAAGAGTCGTTATCCTCTTCCTCGTATTGATGATTTGTTAGATCAGTTAAAAGATATCGTTTACTTCTCTAAACTGGACTTGCGAAGAGGCTACCATCAGATCAAAGTTGCAGAACAGGATGTATGGAAGACTGCTTCCAAAACAAAGCAAGGACTCTATGAATGGATGGTTATGCCTTTTGGCTTAACTAATGCTCCAGCCACATTCATGTGAGTCATGAATGATGTATTTAGGCCATTCATTGATGATTTTGCAATAGTCTATTTAGATGACATTATTGTTTTCAGTAGAACATGGGATGAACATGTTAAGCATGTACAGCAAGTTTTAGATGTTTTTAAAAGAGAAAATCTCTATGTAAAACTGTCAAAATGTGAATTCGGCAAAACATCTTTGAATTATTTGGTTATGTTGTAGGGGGTGGTGAATTGAAGATAGATCCCTCTAAGGTCGAAGTCATTGTAACTTGGCCTAAGCCTAACACTGCTATAGAAGTTAGAAGTTTCTTAGGGGCAGCAAAATATTGGAGAAAGTTTATTGCTAACTTTTCATTGATTGCAGCTTCTTTACATGGTTTGACAAGTGTGAAACAGGTGTTTCAGTGGGGAGGCAAACAACATAAAACCTTCGACACATTGAAAGAAAGGATCAATATAGCGCAAGTACTAGCACTGCCAAATCTTCAGCATCCATTCGAGATCGAGACAGATGCAAGTGAATATGCCATGGGGGCAATGTTGATGCAACACAGAAAGCATATATGCTTTCATTCTGAGACATTTACATCAGCAATAGCTAACTATCCTACATATGATAAAGAATTATATGCATTAGTTCAGAGTGTTAAAAAGTGGAAACATTACATAATGGGTAAAGAACCAATCATACACACAAATCATCAACCACTTCAATATTTAAACTCACAAACTAAATTGCAACAATCACGACATTACAGGTGGATGGGTTTTCTACAACAATTTCATCTTGTTATCAGATATAAGAAGGGCATACATAATAAGGTTGCAAATATGTTATCAAGACCAATCATAAATGCATCCACAATACTTAAGCATAATTCGGTAAATCATGAAAGTTACATTGAACAATATGCTCAAGGCACATATTTTAAGGATGTATATGCAACTTTAAGTCATGGAAAATAGGTAGATAATTGGATTATTACATAAAGAACAAACTCTTATATCATTTGGGAAAGTTATGCAATCCACAAACTGAAAGAGTTAATATAATTTGAGAAGCACATACTTCTCTCATATCAGGTCATTTTGGTGTAAGTAAAACAGTTGCACAATTACAAAGATTCTCCTATTGGCCACAGATGAATGAGACAATTTCTAGATATATTAAAGGATGTACTATGTGTGCTATAAGCAAGCCATGTAATAGAAAATTAGGCTTGTATACTTCATTGCCAATCACTTCTCGTCCTTGGGAAAGTGTTTCCATGGATTTTGTTGGGGGATTGCCAAAGTCTAGAAAGAGTCATGATTATTTGTATGTAGTTGTGGATAGGTTCAGTAAGATGTGTATTTTGACACCATCTAATAAACAGGTCACAATTGAACAAGCTGCAAAGTTGTTCTTTCAAAATGTATGGGTTCACTTTGGGTTACCCACTTCTATTGTATCTGATCGAGATTCTCGATTTGTCGGGAAATTTTGGTCAAGTCTATGGGAGTTAATGGACACAAGGTTAAAGAAGAGCACGACATTTCATCCGTAAACAGATGGTCAGACAGAAGTGGTCAACAAAACAGTGATACAGTTGCTTCGAGGATATTGCAGCAATCATCCCAAACTTTGGGATGAGCATTTGTGTTATGTGCAGCATGCTTACAACCATGCGAAATATTCTTCTATACAGAGATCTCCTTTTGAGACTTGTTTTGGTTTTACACCAAAGTCTCCCTTGGATTTTGTCTTTGGTAAAGACATAGCAGTTGATGGACACAGTGATGTGGACAAACCAACCAAGTTCATTGAACAAATCTAGGAAATTCACTAGGCAGTACAGGAATAGCTGGAAAGAAGCCAAGCAAAGTATAAAGCGTGGCATGACAAGCATCGAGTTGAGCATAGTTTTCAAGTTGGTGATCAAGTCTGGTTGTACATTAGCAAAGAAAGACTGCAAGGGGAAGGTAAAAAGTTGAAACCAATTAGATATGGTCCTTTCAAAATACTTGATAAAATTGGAGAAAATGTTTTCTGCCTAGATCTACCATCTTATATGCAGATCTATTCCGTCATAAATTTTGAAAACTTGTGATTGTATGAACCTTCATTGATTGAAGATCCCAAAGAGAAAGATCAGCTACCTTCCATTGAAGATATTCTACCCGAGTATCTCAATGAGCTACAGGAGGACACAGTTCTTGACAAGAGGATAAGGACATCGCGACGAGGAAATATTAAGTATCTTCGAGTTGGACTCAAAGCTACAAATCCTAGAAAGGCATGATGGATAGAGATTAGAAAAGTGAGGGAAATTTATCCTCACTTACTCGATAACTAAAAGCAACTTTTGGTGGTCCAAAAGCTTCCAGTGGGGAGGAGTGATCCAAAATGGATTCAGTTTTGCCTCCAAATCAAAGTCTTCAAATTTAGTTGAAATTGAAATTAAGTCAAAGTGTTTGACGAGACGATTCCAACGGTGTGAACGGCGTGAAAATCCGAGTTCAGATGAAGAAGTTAAGGCCAGTCAAATTTTCAGGCAAACTAGGGCAAAAAAGGTCAAAAAGTCAAAGAAAGTCAAAGTCAAACTGGTCAACAGTCAAAAGTCAACGCGGATGTCAGCAGGACACGTGTCGTCTTGGAATGCACCACATGCTTGTGATGATGTCAACAAGGAGGGTGACGTGGCAGTTTATGGTTGGTGCATATGGACAAATCCGATGCTCACACGTGGCAGCTTGGGTTTGTCGAATATTGTTATGCAAATCCCAATGCACCACATGCTTGTGATGATGTCAACAAGGAGGGTGACGTGGCAGTTTATGGTTGGTGCATATAGACCAATCCGGTGCTCACACGTGGCAGCTTGGGTTTGTCGAATATTGTTATGCAAATCCCAATGCACCACATGCTTGTGATGATGTCAACAAGGAGGGTGACGTCGCAGTTTGTGGTTGGTGCATATGGACCAATCCGGTGCTCACACGTGGCAGCTTGGGGGTTTGTCGAATATTGTTATGCAAATCCCAAAATTTGGGGTCAAGGAGAATTAAACCCCTCACCTCCTGGAATAGTGATGACTTCGCTGGATTTCACACACCGATTAGGCTACGGTTGGGATCTTGTTAACCATGGACAGTTGGGTATGCTGGAAAAAGGGCTGGATAGTGGGGTCAACCCGAGATCGTCCGTCCCTTAGCATCAAATGTTATTATGTAAACCGCCGGAGTCGAAACAAATTTCACTTGGTAACATTATATACCATCCACGATATATTATATCGTGAATATATATCACATGATATATTAACCATATCCAAACTTTAACATTGTATCGATATCATATATATGATATATATTATATGTGATGTAAAATGCATAAGTGTCGGGGTGGGGGTTTTGACCCACCAACCTTCCCATTACAAATACTAATGTCTTCACACTAGTCTGCTAACCAACATATCAAGTGATCGGACTTGATAATAGGGTCGAACCACTTTGTAATTAAACCAAATGCAGGTTCAGTCCCTGAGGAGCGCATGGATTCCCAAAGGCGGAATTGACAGGCAGAGGTGATGTTGACAGCGCAGAAGTGGTTTTGCGCCACTGATAAGTGGTTTTTCCTTAGGCAAAGGTTGTTTTTGACTTTCCAGGGGGTCTGGAGGTCACGTTGGCCAAATATGGTCAAGTTTATACTCGTTTGACTCGAAATTTGAGCTGAACGCAGTGGTGAGGTTCATTTTCTCATCTGAAACTTTGTTTTTGAGCTCATGTCTGTAACAACATTTTGAAGACAAAAATAAAGAGGTCAACACTGGAAGCGAAGGGACCAGGAGACATAGCCAGGAAGTCTGGTGAACTCCTTTATTAAATTATGTTGTGTTGATGTGTTTGAATGTGTCTTTAAATGGTTTAATTGTTTATGTTATTTGCAATATTTTTTATCCATTGCATTAAGTAACATAAGCGAATTCACACATAGTCTATAATACATTTTTCATTAATGGATCAAGTCAGCGTCTCTCCTTGTAAATCCCAGGTTCATAAGATAGTTATCAATCCTCTCATACCAGGCCCCAGGGACTTGCTTCAACCCATAGAGGGCTTTCTTCAACCTTCATACATGTGTCTTATGATCTTGAAATTTGAACCCCTCGATTTGTTCTACATATACTTCCTCCTTAAGTGAGCCATGCACGAAAGCATTTTTGACATCCATTTGATGTAGGCTCCATCCTTGAGAGGCAGCAAGAGCTATAATCGAATAGATAATGGTATATCAAGAAACCGATACAAATATCGCATCATAGTCCACTAATCCGAATCTCGAGGGCTCCCAAGATCTGAGAGATTTGAAATGGATCTTGGGGGAGGCCCCCAAGATTCAGAGTAATTTCTGTAGAAAGTAAACCCAAACCAGAAATTAAATCAGTAACTAACTTCCATTAGATCAACAAATGATTGTTGCAACTACATTGTGCTGAATGGTTTTTCCTCTTATAGAAAGAGGCTCGTTATTTATAACAATTTTAGTTACATTACCATGGGTAAATACCGTGGGCGGATTTCCGTTCGGATCATTACCATGGGTGGATTAACATTTTTTAGTTACATTTCCATGGGCAAATACCATGGGCGGATTTCCATTCGGATCTTTCCTCCCTTCTTAGGAAGCAATGGTCCCCATTGCGGGAAGTTCCCTTCAGAGAAGTTTTTGTCAAAGATGAGTTGTGGATGACCAAGTGTTTTCGAAGACAAGGGTTTTTTGTGGTTGACCCATAATCGAGGGTTTGTGGATGACCCATAACCATGATGCACGAAGATCCAAAGATAGAGATACCCTGTAATTCTTGTGAGCCAACTGTGATATTGACAGTGTCTGGCCAAGCAAATGGATTTCGCTGGCAAGGGTTTTGCATGGTTGACCCACAACCATGATGAATGAATATTCAAGGATAGAGATACCTTATAACGCTGGTGGGCCAACTGTGAAGTGGAAAGTGTGTGGCCAAGCAAATGGACTTCGTTGGCAAAGATTTTTGTGTGATTGAGCCATAACCATGATGAATGAAGCGTCGAGGATAGAGATACCCTATAATGTTGGTGGGCCAACTATGAGGTGGATAGAGTGTGGCCAATAAAATAAACTTCGTTGACAAATGGACTTCAGAACTACTGAGTTTTGGAGGCTTCCTAGACAGTGGTTCCAATGGAAAGCCGATATATGTGTTTGATCACAACATGGCTTCTGGTGCGATAGCTTAATCTCATTTGGTTTATCATGGTGTCATGCCTTTGGGTAGACCAACTAAAAATATTTACACTTCTCTGGGCCTCTTGCTAGCCTTTACAAGTGGAATTGAAGGGCAAGGTGAGGTTGGAGCAAGTGTTGGTGAGTGTGAGCAACAAAAAAGAAAAGACAAGAAGTATGAGAGTAGATCTAGCAATGACAATATGGATGGTGGGTCTAGAGACGACCAAGATGCAGCAGATAATCCCCCTCGCAAGAAACAATATCATAGGCACACTCTTCAGCAGATTCAAGAATTTTAGGTGTTTTTCAAGGAGTGCCCACATCCTAAGGAGAAGCAAAGGTTAGACATGAGCAAATGCCTGAACCTTGAAACTCAACCAGTGAAATTTTGGTTGCAAAAATGTCATACCCCAATGAAAACTCAACTTGAGAGACATGAGAATTCTATCCTAAGGCAGGAAAATGAAAAGCTTTGGTCAAAGAACTTGTCAATCAGGGATGCCATGAGGAATCCCATCTGCACAAATTGTGGAGGACCTGTTATTCTTGGCGAGATTTCCTTTGAAGAGAAGCAACTTCGCATTTGAGAATGCCCGCTTAAAAGAAGAGCCGGATCGACTATTTCATGCAAGCTCTCGGATTGCATCTTGGACACAACAAGAGCATAGAGATTGATCTCATCAACGCCCCTTCTGAGATCCACTGCCCTTCTCGAAGATATCAACTCCATCAAAACACCTCGAAGCTATACACATCGCTTTTGTCTGTAAGCCTGATGGTACTCGGGATCAAGATACCCGAGCGTGCTGTATGGGTCCGTGGACATGTGTGAAGCCTCCATTGGCACGAGCCTTGTGAGCCCGAATTCTGCGAGCTTGGCATGGAAGGTTGCTTGACTTGACGTCCGTGTGGAAGATTGGGGGGCTCACGGATCCGTGCGGGTATGCCAGAGCCTCAGCAACTTCAATGGTGATGGCCACGCGCATGGCCCACGACATCAATGTGTGGGACCTAGTTCCAACTAGGTGTTCCTCGAGGGTCCTGTTAGGGAGAAGCTCGTTGACGAGAATGGGGTGACACCCTTCCAGGCAGAGACCATGGAGCTCCAACAGGTTGGGGTGGCGGGCCTTGGCTAGGATTTTGACCTTGCTGTAGAATTTCTTGAAGCGCAAGTTGTTTTGGTAATTGAGAATCCTCATCTCCACCACGCGGCTGTCGGAGAACTTGGCCTCGTATATTTTGTCATAGCCCCCGTCGCCCAGGAGTCGGTGCTAGGAGAAAATGTTGGTGGCGCTCCGGATCTCTTCGTAGGAGAAGAGGGTCATGGGAGAGCAGGAGAGGGATCCCATGTGTTGCAGCACCATGGGTAGGAGGTGTTTGTTGGTCTCTTCGTTTGTTAAGTTGTCATCGCTACCAATCTCCACGAATTTGATTCTCGCTTGCCTTTTCTTTTGGCTCTGCAAGAGAAAGCAGAGAATGGCTAGAGGAAAATTATCATAGATGTCCCTATCACTAATCTGTGCTTTTCTTTTGTTGGTAAGGGTTCTTTTTGTTGTGCGTGGCTACAGTTACCATCTAAACAATCGTGACATCAACCAGAGGTATTCCTGTATTTGCAGATGCAAACAAATCTATTTTGAACACCAGAAACTTTATACCCACAAACTCCATTGCTACTTTCACAATCCCTGCAGGCAAAGAAATCATTCATGGGATAATCCCACTCCAAAACCAACCCGCAAGACCACTTGGTTACATCGAACATAAGCTTCATGTATCTGTAAGAACTGGTATAAGATTGACACTGCAAGGGCTGTAGATCCAAATTCGTAGGCAATGTCAACTCACAGCAAGGGATCGGCCCATCCAAGCATAAAGTTATGAAGGCCACACACGCTGGGATTTTATAATTATACTCACTATTCAGCGGATTGACCTCCATCTCTCTTTGAAACGCCAAGTAATTGAACAGCAACACAGTGCTTTCTGTCATTTTATAGCTGGTCCCTTACCAATCTAAGCTAAAACCCGGATCTTCTTGCTTCATCCCACTGCAATCAGACATTTGGCTATCTCTTACAATTTTTTTTTTTGTTGTTGTAGTCCAACCCATTCACTGAGAATATCTTGGAGTTGAGCCTCAGCTCAGTAGTACCATTCATATTGTCGTTGCATCTTAGTTGGAACTCGGGGTGATCATAACCTTCTTGCAAGCCAAAAGGGTATTTGATGGTCTGGTTACCGCTATGTGCTATATGTGCTTCGTTGCGTGTACTTGGCCTTGTTGTTGTTGCGGGTTCAACGTATTCCTGAACTATTTAAAGCTCAAACAAATCTCTTTGTGTTGGCCTCAACCATTCTCTAATTCACAAGATGAAAATTCCAATAAATTGACAAGCTTGTCGCCTTCCGTTCAGAAATTTCATATATCCTAATTAGGCTCAACTCTTATGCCTCGGCCACAAGCCTTCCAAATCTATAAATAAAAATGTTGATGCAATCTTTAATGGAGTTGATCCCTTGCAATATTTAATATGGCCTGTACTCGAGAATCCAAAGGAAGGAACTCGTTCAAGGTCTACATTAAATCATAACTATCATCATTATATCTGTAGATATGAAAAAACTTAGGTAAGGAAACACCTGCTCTTTTCCACTTATCTGAATTTTGGGGGCTCCCCAGATCTGAAATATTGAAATGGATCTTGGGGAGGTCCCCAAGATTCGGAGTAATTGTCACACCAAGAAAAGAACGAAAGTAAACCCAAACCAAAAATTAAATCAGTAACTAACTTTAATTATATCAACAAATGATTGTTGCAACTACATTGTGTTGGATGATTTTTCCTCTCACAAAAAGAGGTTCGTTATTTATAACATTTTTAGTTACATTACTATGGGTGGGAAAATACCATGGGTGGATTTCCATTTGGATCATTACCATGGGTAAATACCATGGGCAGATTAACATTTTTTAGTTACATTGCCATGGGTAAATACCATGGGCAGATTAACATTTTTTAGTTACATTGCCATGGGTAAATACCATGCGTGGGAAAATACCATGGGTGGATTTCCATTATCTCACCTAGCTTTTTCCAGACCTCTGGTGCTAGGAATTAGTGCATAAGTCCTAGGTCCTTCATCTCGAATTAGGAAGCCAACTCCCTCTTGCATTGATGAATGAGAGGGCCATCACCTCTCATAAAGAGATCTTCCACATAAAGGACCGGAATGAAAAGTATGTCCATTTTTAAACTTGAAGTATATGTTCGGGTCAGCATCTCTCCTTGTAAATCCCAACTACATAAGATAGTTATCAATCCTCTCATACCAGGCCCTAGGGGCTTGCTTCAACCCATAGAGGGCCTTCTTCAACCTGCATACATGTGTATTATGATCTTTGACTTCAAACCCCTCGGTTTGTTCTACATATACTTCCTCTTTAAGTGAGCCATGCAAGAAAGCAATTTTGATATCCATTTGATGTAGGCTCCATCCTTGAGAGGTAACAAGACCTATAATCGAACGGATAGTGGTATATCAGGCAACCGGTGCAAATATTTCATCATAGTCCACTCATTCCTTTTGAGAGAAGCCTCGAGCAACGAACTTGGCTTTAAACTTTTTAGCACTCCCATCAGCTCCATGTTTGATTTTGTAAAGCCATTTTGAAGTGACCACTGACTTTTCCTTGGGTCTAGGAACCCACATCCCAGACATCATTCTTCATGATTGACTTATATTCCTCGTTCATCACATCCTTCCAAATTTGGTGCTTCATGGCTTCTTCGAATGTATATGGCTCGGTTTGTACAATGGTACTCATGGTAGCTAAGTACCCTTAGTACTTGTTTGGCTTTTTTCTTTCACGAAATGTTCCCCTTGCAACATGTCTCTTAGTATCTTCAAGAGTATATTTGAGCCACAAAGGTATTTTTAATGAAGTAGAGGGTTCACTTGGAGGTGGATCAATGGGATCCATCAGACCTTCAACATCGGGCATCCGATTATCAGTCGGAGATTCATCCTGGTTTCATACATCATCATCATTGTCCTTCCCAGGGAAAGGAAGATCTCAGACTTTGCCAAGGGCAGAGTCTTCATCGAAAGTGACATCATTAATTATTTCCACTTCTCTTTGACCAAACACATAGATCCTATATGCCTTCAAAGTTTCACTATATCCCACAAACATTCCTTTCTTCCCAGATGCATATAACTTGTTTCTTTTCACTTTTGGCACATTTATGGCACAACCAAAAATTATAAAATGAGAAACATCAGGTTTCTTACTAGTGAATACTTCTTCAGGTGTCTTGAAGTCCAATGCTTGATACGGGCATCTATTTTGAACATACACAATGGTGTTGGAAGCTTCTCCCCATAAGAACTTCGGTAGGCCTTGGTCATGAAACATGGCACGAGTGGCTTCTATGATCATTCGATTCTTCCTTTTGACAAATCCATTTTGCTCAGGATTATATATAGTAGTATCCACCCTCTTAATTCTAGCTTCTCTAGAATTGTCATTGAATTCATTTGACTCATATTCGGTTCCATTATCAGTCCTCAATGTTTTGATCTTCTTTCCTATTTGATTATCGACCAAGGCTTTGAAAGAGAAGAACAATTTGAACACTTTGTCCTTCTGATAGATTATAATGGACCAATTTAAGAATATCGGTAGTTTGACTTTCACTTGAGGGGAATGGTCCCCTTGTATTTTTTCCAGTTGCACAACCCTGACAAACACCTTCATGATCTAAGTTAAGTTTGGGCCTACCTGAGATCATCTTCCTTACATGAAGTAAGGATTTATAATGAAGGTGAGAAAATTTTCGGTGCCATAATTCAGATTGAATAGAAGTATCAAAAGTCATAGCTCCCAACGAACTTCCTCCAACCTTATAGAGACCTTCAACCCTAAATCCAAGTGTAAATGTAACTTCTGGGTTCTGTTGCCAAACATGAACCTTCCCATCAATGAATGTCACCTTGAAACCTTTATCTTCCATCGTAGAAATAGAGACCAAGTTCTTTTCCAGATCAAGTACATAGAACACTTCTTGTAAATGAAGGGTTTGACCTTGTTTTAAGTGAAAAGTAACAATCCCAATTCCTTTCATGGGATAAGTGGCATTATCCCCAAGTATAATCTCCATTGTTGTCTTCTTTTTAAGTAAGTTTGGGAGGGCCTCTGTGTACCTAGTGAAGTGCCTTGAGGCACCACTATCAATCAACCAATGACCCAATGTATCCGAGGGAGAGGTAGTGGTGAAGGCAGAAATAAGATAAAATTATTTTTTTCTTTTCTACAACATTAGCTTCTTCATACTTGGAGTTTCTTGACTTCTTTGGAGGATGACCATTTCCATATCGAGTAGTGGGAGCATTCCTATTTCCTTTGTTGTTGAACCTATTGTTCCTTTGATTGGCATTGCCTTTGTAGTTGTTGTTATTATTGTCATCATCCCTTGGAGTATCCTTCTTGTGAGGACACTCTCTAGCAAAGTGGCCAAACCTATTGCAATTGAAGCATCTTCCTTTTCTTCCTTCTTTGAACCCCAGCTTGAACCCTTGATCTTGTCTTCTTGGACCAACATAGTTCTTCCTTTTTGCATGAGCGTAGAAGGTAGTACGATTGTTTCCATTTGAGGGCTTGTCTCTATCCATAATCCTCACTTCTTCTTGAGTGCATCTAGCCAATAATTCATCAAATCCCGGAATCCTATCATTGTTGAGGATGGTATTATTAAACATATCACATTCTCTTGTAAGGCCTCCAAGTGAAATAAGAGTGAGTTCCCTTTCAACAATAACTTCTCCAATAGATAGGATATCATTCTTGATTTCGGTAATCCTCGTGAAGTAGGATTGAATGGATTCTCCTCTATCCATCTTGATGTCTTTCAACTTGTTTTTAAGAAAGAGAACTTGATTTTCATTATTTACTTTGAACATCCCAACCAGCGTGTCATACATCTCCTTAGATGTTTCCAAGTAAAAAATATAGGCAACCAAAAGCTTGTGAATAGAATCAACAATAATTTTCTTAGCTTTAACCTCACCTTTCTTGTATTTCTTTTTGCAACAGCGGGTGCACTTGAAGAAGGCTCCTCCACTCTTCCTTTGACATAGTCCATAACATCATTTTCTTCAAAAGTCAAATCCAAAGATATCTTCCATGCATGATAATCAGATTTGTCCTTAAGCTTGTCCTCAGATTTGAAGTAAGATGTAGTCGTCATTGAGACTAGTTCCAAGTTCTTGTCCAACATCTTCCCTTGGTGATTTTTTTTCCTCACTCTTGCTTGGTATTTGTCTTCATCTGAGCTCTGATACCATGTTAATTTTAGATAACAATGATATGTTCTATACTTAGCACAATTTACTCCAATGTTCCTTTAGCAACCCAATGACAATTTCCAATTATTTTCAGTAGCAATCACATTAACTTAGTCACATTGACAATAAATGCAGATATAACATAAAACCATATGCAAAAGACAAGCCAAGACAAGAGGACACCAGATTTGGTGAATATCAGGTAAAAACCCCAATGTGGGGAAAACCCTTTGATCAAATCTTCTTATTATTATTCAATAGTTTAGCAGAGAGAGAGTACAAAAATAAAATTCATTTTCCAAATACACAGTCAAAAAAACCCTGTCAAATTTTGTAGTCAACTGTAGTCAAACTTCAACCCTAACCAGAAAGTCAATGTTGGTCAAAACAGTAGAAAAACTTCATCAATTCAGCGCGGTCTTCCTTGGTCAAACTCGGCCTGAAGAGGAGGTCAAATGTTTCCCAAAACAGTTTGGTCAAACTCATTAAAAGGAGAAAGAAAATCTGATGTGATTTCTGCGATCAAAACAAAAGTCAACCTGAAGTCAATGTTGGTAAACATGCCCAAAAAACCTCGATTTTTGTGCCTAGAAATAAGGCCTAAGGATATAGAACTTCAGCCCTCAAAAATGCAGTCAAACATGGTCAATAACCCTTTGGTCAATACTGGTCAACGTTGTCCTGAAACTCCGAAATTTTGGCCTGCACATTGTCCAAAAATTTATCCTTTAGCCCCATGTGAGAGAGAGAGAGAGAGAGAGATGATCACCAGGTGTATGAACCAATCAAATTAGGAGAGAGAAGAATATATGAGTGAGTGATGTCCAAATGAGGTGAGAGGTAACTCCTATTTATACAATTTGATGTGGGTGAAGAGACACATTTATTGGTCTTCTTGAGCCTACATTAAGCTGAGGCCAACCTTAAAAATTTGTGCATGCCAGAGAATAAATTCAAAAATTCACGTACGCTTGTCCAAATGAGATGATATTTATATCAAACTTGGATCTCTTAAAAAGAGGAATCGAATGCAATAATCATCTCCATCATATGAGTTGTCCCAAGGTGGTATTTGGCCCTAGTTTTCAATTTTAACATCTTCAAATTAGCTTGCTCATGCAATTTCCCCGATTCATTCATATTGGATTTTGCAATAAGAAGAACCTTTCAACTTGAGTAATCTGGTTGAAAAATCCGGTGAAATCAATGACAGAGATGGTTGCCATCCAGTGAGAATTGGCTTTATTGAAACCAGTGGTAGTAGTTGTCTTCAAACCATGCATGATCTGGTTCAATCTTCAAAATGCATTTTCAAAATCCTGGAAATTTTCATAACCTACCAGGGAGTCGAGGCACTTCAACTTCCATTCATGGTTATGTCAAGATCTCGCGACTTTGACAAGCCCCCCAAACTAAGTTAGATCTAGTTTTTCTCGCACAATCCTTCTCTTTGCATAGTTTCACTCGATGAAAACTTCCTTTTGAAAAATGTTTGGTATTGCAGGTATGATCTTTCAAATTTTCAATTTTTACTTATGACAATATTCATGAATATTTTTTAGTTTATTAATCTTCATGCAAATCTCTCACATCAAACTCAGGTTTGGAATGTGTGTATCTCTTAGAGTCATGGAATTGTGAAGTTGATCGTTTCAAAGACTATATTTAGTCGAAGGAGCCATGCATATCATATTCATCTCTTAATAGTCAACTCTTGGTTTTTCTCGTTAATTTTATATTGCAAATATTCCCTTTCATCACACCTATAGTCCTCTTGAGTTATAATGAATGCATGAGTTATCACACAAATCAAGTTCTTCTTCGTTCACCATGTCCTGACTGGTCTCATGTATTTGTTGTGTTGGCATCCCTTTTAAATTATTTTCATGATTATGTTGCTTGCACAGTTTGTCACCAATTATAGGAAAATGGTTTGTCACATTTGGCTTGTGAGGAACTTGGTTTGATTGTTCAAAGCATTCGCAGAACTGTTCAAATTAATTTATATTCGTTTATTACAAACTGAGAATCTGATGCTTTAATTAGCTCATCTGATCATTATTATGTCTTTGATGACTGTCATTCATGCTATCATTTTCCCACCAGTATATCCAATGGCAGTTGTTTTACATCCTTCGATCTTCATCATTAAACATCTCACTATTCAGATTTTTGTCGAGCAACTGAGGCACTTCAGTCTCCACTGATGGTTATGTCAGGTCCTCATTGTCTCGACATGACTTTTGAATATGATCAAATCTACTTTCCCTCAAAATATTCTTGCTGTAATATTGTGCCTCTAATTGAAAATCCTTCTTTTCAAATATTTTGGGGTTTTCGAGAGGATCATCATGAATTTTATGATCCAACCGTTGAATGGTTGGAGCAACCTTACTTTGAAATCTCCATTGCAATAAACAAGTTTCATCCTTTTCTCATGCTTGCTAAGCGGGATGACATAGAAGAAGGTGCATGCAAAAGAAGTCTTCAAGGTTTGTCTGATTATGCTTTCTGTTGGAGAGGTAAGAATGTGAATTGGATGCAAACATCTATCGCACTCATTCACAAATTTTTGAGCATTGTCGCACAAGTGTCGTCACGGTCGTCGCAAAGCGTATCTTAAGTGTCGCACTTGTTGTAACTAACATAAAGTTGTCGCACGGAGGGAAATTCATTGTTCATGTGTCCTCGGTGATCTATATTGTTGTGTCTTCAAGTATTATAAGTGTGATATCACATCCGAATTCTTATCACTATTCACATTAGTCTAACTGGTCTTACACATAGCCATTTCTGAGAAGTCTTCTCGACCAAGCAACTTGGCTTCACCCCAACCTCCTTGAACTATGCATTGTGTAGTTTCAAGCCTCTATTTGTGACCTTGCCCCTTGGCACTGTGAAATGCACATTTCTTGTCTCCCAAAATTGTTGCACTGCACAGTTTATGTGCTCAAGCTCTAACCTTGGCCTCCAGAAATGTGCAATCCTTTCTCTCAGCCTGGCCCTAACTGCGCAATCACGAGTCTCAAGATCATTCCCTGAGCCTTTGAGCTACGGAATTGTGCAATTTCCCAGCCTCCCTCGTCTCCCAACACTATGCAGTGTGTTCGCTTAGTGTCCATTACCTCAGCATGCCTCACTGGCTCCTAGAACTACGCAGTCTCAAGGCACAAGCCTCAGCGCTGAACTCTTGAACTGCGCAGTTGCATGACAATCGAAGAACCAAATATAGGACTTCTTCATGTTTAGTATTTATTTTTGTTCAATCTTTTATCTTCTGATATCTATATTATTGATCAGAGTGATTGGATGATGAGCGTTTGGTTGGCGCTAAGCAAATTCAAGTCTCCTTCAAGCATGTCGCACCATCAAAAGAAGCAATCCGAATTAAATAAGACAAGTCGGCTTGCAATCTACAAGTCGGCCTGAAGGAGGGACAGACCTCTATATAGAGATATTGTCCACTCCTCTAAAGATAACACGTTCACATCTTTGAAATCTACAAAGTAAGGAGGCAAGAAAAGGATAGTTGAAGGATGAAAGAAGAGTCTCCAAAGGCAACAAAGAAGGAGAAGTCATCACCAAAGAGTTAAGGACTATTTTCTAGGGTTAATACAGTCACACATGTGAGAAAAGGTAGGACATTCTACGGTTATATCAGCAGTAAGGTCACAGTCACATGTTCATCATTTTTTAGGTTAGAAATTAGGCCTGTAAGGCCTCTCAAGTCTAGGGAAGAAGTCTCTTTCTCTATCGAAAGTAAAAAGGACCCTAATTCTCTAGGGTGCCTCTCACACATGCAAGAATTAGGGTTGCAGTGTTGTCACACTAAGTCTAACATTATACCTCAAGAAGGGACTCGGTTGATCAAGAGAAGGAAGGAGTATCCTTAGGTGAAGGATATCACTAAGTACAAAACATAAGTATCTTGTCTAGAAGGTCTACTAATAGTGGAAGGAAGAACGAAGTGTCAGGGAATGAAGTGTCAGAAGGAGGTGGACAAAGTGTCGAGGAAACATAGTGTAGAGAAAAGGAAGGAATTGACTTATGCTTGATCTAGGTGGCTCTAGACACCCTTAGGAATCCAAGAGGGCTCAGAAATGGTCAGAATTAAAAGTGGTAAAATTGAAACAAACCAAGTATCAGATCATAGTGCTCGTCGCCCTGATTCCAATGGCATGAACGATACTCGAATCTGAGCTCGTATGAAGGAGATAGGGCCAGTCAAAGTTCAAGGTTGACTTGGCCAAGTGGCATGTTTAATGGTCCTACAAATTGGCTGAGACCTAACACATGGAATCCGGCCACCAAGCGAGTGAAATTGTGGCCTTCTTAATCTGTCTAATAACCCTTATTTTAGACAAATTTGAAAATAACCATTATTGGTTAGTAAAACAACAACAACAAAAAAATAATTACAAATATGGGGGCGAGTTGTCACCCCCGCCACCCCCCCTCCACAAAACAACAATCATATAAATATGGGGGTTGGATTCAAACTTACCGAGAACCCCGCCCCATGGCCCATGCCACCAAAGTCAACAGTCGAGACCAATGGGGATCGAACTCACATGGCCCATGTGGCTGGCCCCCACCGGGCTGTCTCACAACCACCCTAACACAACACAGTGCAGCGACCAACTAACGTTAAAGAAAACCCGCCATAAAAAAAAAAACCAATAGCACGACAAGTTGGGAGGGGCGAGATTTGATCCCCCAACCTCTCACCTCTATTCAAAGCATGCCACCGTTGGGCCAACAACCCATGTTGTTAACTCCACTCGCAAAGTCTGTATATAAGCCTTCATTAACCAATCGATGAAAGGAGCGAGCGTTTGGAGGTGGAACCGTGACTGTGCGGAACTTGATTGTAGAACCACGAGCTCATGGAACAATAACTAGGGGCGGAACCTTGCCCAGAAGTTGCAATGGAACCATGCACCAGGATTCCATGTAGATGCCAAAAAGATTCTTCGGGCAAGTAAGTTTTCATTTGGTCATAATGGTATGAAGTTTACAATCATTCTAGCTGGAATTTCACATGGAACACGATGGTGAAATCAGCATCACCATCTGAGCAACATATTTGCAAATTCCTAGCTGAGCAAAATCTTTGAAGAATCTTTGAGGGAATCTTCCATGTTCCTTGGAAGCTAAAAATCGACAAAGTCAGAATGCAGCCAAGTTTACACTCAAAAGTCTTAGAATCTTGCAAGGGTCATGGTGGCGAGATCAAATTCGTGATTTGAGCAGTAGATATCCAGTCACGGGGGAATCCAAAAGATTCCCACAGGCCCAGATTTTGACAGTGTCGGAATTCGAAAAATGGATAGTCTATTTTACACCTCTCAACGATAGAAATTCAGTGGTGCAGATAGTTTTTGCAACTGAGCCCTCCATTTTTCGACCAACTTCAGAGGTGCAGGTATATGTAGCAATCATGTTCTGTTTGTCTTCATAATTGCTAAGATGATGTATCGTGTTTGAGATCCCTATGTGATTTTATGTTGCGGGATAATTATTTCCACTTTATGTGAGATGTATTTAGCTTGTATTGTTATGTATGTTTTTGAGATCCTTGTGTAACCAAGTTGCAGGGATACTCATTGCCACCTTGTGTCATATTATGTTAAGTTGTCAAGCTGAGAGGAAGCCTTCTTGAGTGAGAATTCCTGTAAGCGGAACGTCAATTGGAGAGACAATCCACTCATGTTTGAAGGTGTAGGTCCTTGCTATGAAATAGAGTCTTCCATTTACATCATCATCATCATTTCCAGCAATATATGAAGCGACCTCCACCATCTTGACACCGGGCCCGGAGACGTAACCCACACTAGGAGAAATTCGTTATCAAATGTGTCCTATTCTTTATTTGCTTATCGTTGTCATGTTTCCTCTTACTTAAGCATGCATATGTGTTCTTTTATTCTCTTTTAAATGCAATTCTAACAACATCACAGAAGTAAAAGATCTTGGATAATTCCAGTAGCTGAAGAAACCCGAATCAAGTTTGGTATCAGAGCAGTCTTCTCACTGATGTGAATTGCGAGTGTGAACGATTGAACGTGTAGCAATGGAGGATGACAAATAAATGTACGAGGCCTTACTCAGGATGTCCAAAATGGTGGACATAATGTATGAAGCTTATGAGAAGAGAATAGAGGAAGAGGAGAAATAAAGAGCTGAGAATGTTGCTCCATCCGCACCTTCCAGTGTACACTCATCACCTTCATTGTCTTCTCATCATTTGAATGAGATAAACTAGAGCCTTCAAGAAGATAATGTTTAATTGCAGATGCTTCTACTAGAAGATAAAGAGGAGAAGCAATGATTACATCTTAAGTTGCAAGCCATGGAAGAGGCCCTAGAAGAATTAAAGCACAATGACCACAGTCTTCAAGCAGAGCATGCTGAATTAAGGAAGCTTCTACAAGAAGAGAAAGAGGAGAAGTAGAGATTGCAGCTTTAGCTACAAGCCATGATAGAGGCCTTGGAGGAGTTGAAGGAAAATGAATACTTAGAGAAGCCCTCATCACCTGTTTTAGAATCAACAGTTTAGGTAAACAATGTTGATTCCTTTTCAGATTCATCTTCACATGAAATTATCTCTGTTAGAAATGTGGAGATATCGATTACAGGAACTGGCATGAGACTCCTTACCAAGATGGGGTACAAAGGAGGAGGACTTGGTGTTAATGGGCGACGCATGACTCAGCCATTGGAGGTCGTGCAAAGACCTCGATTTGCATGTTTGGGATATGCTGAAGGAGAATGCTCAAAGGTGTCAAATGCTTTCAAGACATTTTTAAAACTGTCGAAGAAAGAGAATGATGGAAACACATCACCATCATCCCATGGCAGTGCACATTGCAGAGAAAGAGCTAAAGCAATCACTCATCACCATAATCACCCCAGAGACAACCGAGAGAGGTATAACAAATCTCAGTATTCTAAAGTTAATTTTGATTACAATCATGTTTTTAATGATGAACATAAATCATGGCATCTAAAAACTTGTAGTTTTGTGGTTTACTTAAATGTGATTACCGAGTGCTAGAAGAGAATGGTAGCACGAAAGAGGATGAGGCATGAAAGGCCTTCTCTACAGCAGGAAAAGAAGTAAGTTAAGAAAGTCTGGAGGAAGAAGACTTAATGCAGTCATTGCAACAGAGGTGGTAATCAAAGAGCCACATTTTGGAGGCTCCATCCATAGCAGCATCTTACAGATAAAGCATATGTGCAGAAACTAGTTGAAAAAGTTGATCGACAAGTGAATCCACCACAAGGAGATGACCCATTCACTTTGATGAGTGAGAGATGGTTTTTCGTGTTAGCTTGTCATGGCTGTATTTTTGTAAATAACTTGTTTCAATTGAAAAAGTAAAAGTGATGATGTATTTTCCATCACTTGTTGAAGCAACAATGATGTTTTGGCCTTGTATTGATAGATGGGGTATTGTTTCCATTTTGATGTAAACTTGACCACAAAGTGTTGTCGGGAAAAGTATCCAATACGGAATGACCCTATCCCACTCTAAGGGTGATAGTACCTCAGCAACAATCGAAGCAAAGCTATCTAAGATTTCTTCTTTATGAAAGTAAAATAGGGGAGAAAGAGATCCACTAACCGATGTCTTTCGCTAATGGTTGATCCAATCTTCTCTCCTTGCTACTTGCTCCCAGCTCCTTGCTCTTTTACTGGCCCAGCTACACCAAGATCCTGCAAAATGGCAAGAGATGGAAACTACAAGAAGCATACATTCATAATTGATTCAAGGATTAGAATAAATCAAATACACAAGTATAACAATACACCATTGAGACACATGCATATAGAAGAACCTCAAATGCTTTATTAATGGAAGAAGTAAAGTTCAGGAAGTGATACAACCATAAAAGGCCCAATCCAGCATCACCTCCCAGCAGAAAGAAATCCCCTCTTCACCTCCTTCAAAGCAAATCACCCAATAGTTCTAAACTCAAACCAACAGCACTTCCTTACATTCACAAAATTCCCTCCTCCTTAGACCTCATGAGAGAGCTCTATATATAGGAGTTTTGGAGAAAGGATGAGTCAGCTTGAAGCTGGCATGAAGCTGACTAGTGTCCTCTCCCACTTTAGTTATTCTTCAGTTCTTGAGTCCACTTGGAGGTTCTTGCTTCCACTTGGAGATCTAGACCCTCTTACTCATCACCAGTCGAATTCCCTGATCCAAGTGTCATTTTGGAAGCTTCCTGGGCATTGACACCTTGAGGAATGACTGTGCCACATGTCCCAACTCGCCCAGCACAGGTAGCCTTCTTTGCAGTTGACATTCAGCGCAGGTAGACAGTGGAGCAGTTGACATTCAGCGTAGATGCTCAGTGGAGCAGTTGACATGATCCAGAATTAGCTTGTTTTTGAGTGTTTTCAGGTGGAGAACTGCTATTCAGTGCTGTGGTTTGTTGACCTTGTTCCTCTAGGGTAGGAACAACATGTTTAGGGACTTTGGATCCCTTAGATTATGGACATTTCATGCTTCATGGTGTAAGGCACAAAAATGTCTATAACAGTTGCCCCCTAAAGTATGAGGTCGTTTATCGGGTGAAATGCTTTATCAGGAGGATCCGAAGTTCATTCAATCGCTGAGAGGTGACCTGTAATAAAATACAATACAATACATTATTTTTCATTCTGCTTTCATGATCTAGCTGAGGCGGGTATTCCCATGCTCAACTTTATAAATTCATTTTGGTACATAGAACAGACGATCGTCTGATAGTAGACTGATAATTCTCTGCTGAAATTATCATCCTTTGAGTAGGATGATCATCTGTTGTAATGATGTACATGTCAAATGTCTTTATATTTCCTGAATATATATCGCAGCCCGGATGGATGAAACTAGATCCGGGGTCTTCAAACTCGTTCGATCTTCACTCTAAGTACAAGTCGATCCATGTGAGAATTGCGCTGAAGTCGAACATGGAAAGACATCGCTTGATTACCGGTCAATGATGTAAACCGTTAACAAGTGCGAGAGGAATCACCGATAATGATAATGACCCTCAAGGTACTGCAGTACAATTCACGTGGTGTGAATATAGGACTTGGCGTCGAACACCACGCAAAATCTTTCGGTCGAAGGTCATTGATGTATACGTGTCGCCGGAAGTGAGAAACTTGCCATTGAGGCATGCAAGCTTCAAAGTACTGAGGGGGTTGTTCCTAGATCAACTTCTTGGATAATGAGCTGAAGTCGACAAGAAGCGATCCGTCAAAGGAGGGCCTTAATGAATCCCACATCAGTGACACGGAACGGAGCTAATGATTTTAATGGAGGTGAAAACAATCTGTGACATATGATTCAGGGTGGCGGTCATGGATGGATGAAGGATAATGTATGGCAGTGGATGGGACACGGTTGACTCTTTCTGAACAACATCTCTTGAACATATAACGACACTGATGCGATGGATCGGTAGCATTACCCCAAATGTGGATGGTTTGGCGAGACCATGGTGATGAGACCGGTGAATGAAACAACCCAACCCGATGTGATACGGAGGAAAAGTGTCATGTTCAAGAGCGACTTGCTACCATTAAAGCTTTGAGGTTCTCCCAATGTTTCCCCAGTCATTTCTGACCAGTACCTCTTTATTTTTGTCAAGCTTGAGGAGGATAACATATGCTTGTTCTATAACCTGCCCTTCGGGCAAGCCCATCGCTATGTTTTAACGAGCCTAGCGATAGGGAAACTCGTTCTCGTCTAAAGACAAGTTTGTCGCTATTTAATCATTTTAACGAGTCTAACGACAAAGAAAACTCGGTCCTTTTCATTTTTAGAGAGTCTGAAAAGGTACAGAAAGTTAACTCCAAAATTCCTTTTTCGTCATCTAATCCCTTAAGTCCGAAAAAGTATAAAACAATACAGAAGGGATGAGTTTTCGATAACTTTAACGAGCCGAATAAAACAAGCGCTCGACCTTTTTGTGCAATAATCCCTCAGGTCCAAAAAGATTAAAATCTAAAGGAGGGATAGCTCTTCCGGTCACTTTAACGAGCTGGAAGGCCAAAACTCGGCAAACTTTTCATATTTTACGAGTCAGATGAAAAGAGCTTAAAGAAGACTCGTCTTTTGAGGAACGAGTGATAAACAGGGATAGCAGCAGATTCCAGGTACAGGTTGGAATTTTCCAATCACGGCAGTGTCACAAGGATGGCTAGGTGAAATCACTCTTCGCAGTTGTTCCTCAAAATGGGTAAACAATCGTATGGAGGTGAACGATCGGCCAAATGACGGTGGAGGTGGCAGGTGCAAACACGACCAAGGCTTTTTATGGCTGAAATTTACGATCACAGAGGTTATTCACCGGAATAGGTTCATTTTTTATTTAAAAATGAGCTTAAACTCTGGGGGAAACATTGCTCACTGCTTTTATTTATTTTTTAACGAGCATGAAGACCGCATTAAAACTGCTCGGATCTTGCGTTTATTTTTTAACGAGCATGAAATTTATGCTAAAACTGCTCGATATACCAGTCATAAGATAAGAAATGTCCCCTGTGAGATCTCTATTTTTTAAGGAGTTTCATCTTCACTAAGCTTTACTCCATATCCTTTCTTTATGCAAGTTCGGAAACAACTAATCCAAAAAAAAGATAAATAACCGCTCTTTGCTTGCACTCCAAAAGGTTTGCATGCCCCCAGGTATAAAGTACAATTTCAAGGCTGCCCCTACTTATCCATCAAAACATCTGTTTTAAAGGGTGAGGCTTACCTCTTTCAGGTTACCCAAAGATTGTTCTGTTAATCTTTCAAACTGAACACTTCCTCGGCAATGTCTACCGAAATAGACAAGGGTGAATGACCTTTGTCAAACACGTAACTTTGACAAAAGAATCCTATTCCAGAACAACCCCTCTTCCAACCATGGACGGGGTACGAACTAGTCATATTCTCTCGCGGAAATTCTAGCTTACACCCAAGGTTTTCTCTGCCCGAAGCAGACCAGGATGCATGCCCCCTGGGTTCCAGTCCCATCTTTCCGAATCACTCGCACTCATCGGGAAGGAGGACTGGGGGTGGAGACATTTCTTGATTGAATAGACCATTCAGGGTGGGTATGTGACTATTTGCGATGCGTGATCCCGGAAATGAAAGTTGGTCTATGAGCTTGACCATTCTTCCTTCGTGTGGAAAACACATTACTCTAAAGAGTGAGGAGACTATTGCTCCCATGCAATATATATAGTCTCGTCCAAGGAGTAGGTTATAATCCAAGGGTCCTTGAACGACCATCACGTTCATTTGAACGGTCTTCCCTTTCAATGTTATAGGCACATTGGGGAGGATCCCTAACGGTCGACTGGTTCCTTTATCGAAACCCGAGAGATTTCTTATCTCAGGCAAAAGCGCCGGGGAGCCCAGTGCTTTCCAAGCAATAGAGGAAAGGATACTCACAGATGCCCCTTCATCAATGATAGTGCCAGCCATTACCATTCTGTAAATTTGGACTATGATTCTGAATGGTATACTGGCTGGCAACCGGGGTCTGCCTAGTTGGTTCCAATCAAAGGACACAACCAGGTTGCTTGGTGGTGGGACCAAATATACGGCCGAATACGACCCTGATGATGTTCCTTCCTGCGATAAAGGAATGGGCGCATTGCCCTGATGCTCGTCAAAGTCTATGTTGATGAAAAGAATCTGGATGGTGTCATCCTTATTCTCTTCAGTGAGGGTGTCATTTGAAGATGAATCTTCAGTGACGGTGTCATTTGAAGATGAAACTTCTGAAGGAAGAACCGGGTCAACTGCCGTTTCAACCTTTGGACTTTCGTCCGGTCTGGATTCAGTAGGTTCATTTTCAATGACTGACGCTTCAGCTGACCACTTGAGCGGGCCAGCTATATTCTCAACCAACGAAGGACTTGGCACGAGTTTTTTGTATCCAGGAGGAAGTCTCAACGGTGACACCGGACGATCTTCCAAAACTCTCTTCGCTTCGTCTAAGAAGGGACAACGGTGGATGGCGTGATCGCCTTCACACAGTCTGCAGGGGGATCTTGCTCCCCCTCTTTGTCTTGAACCTTCACTTTCGCTGGTTGACGGTAAGCATTCAACATGGCTATCAGAGGTTGATGCTCCCGAATTGTGCAAACGAGGGGACCAGTCCCTTAGTATCCGGGGAATACAGGGAAAATCTCTATGGAAGTGGTCTCCTCTACATATGACACATGGCGATTTAGGCCCGGTCTATGCTGTGTGTGGATTTTTGTCAGATGTCTTTTGCTTGCCCCCAGTCGCCTTAGGCTCCTTCTTCTTCTTTTCTCTCTTCTTCTTCTCCTTCTTCTCCATGGGAGCTTGGATTTTGCCAGCGCTACCTTGTGAAGATGAAGGATTGGATGAAGAGTTATAGGAAATAGAAGGCTGATGGGCAGCTCTAGACTGATCTAACTGTTGACTCGACTGTTCAGGAACCATGGTGTTCTGAACTACATTGGTTGAGAATAGCCAAATTGGCAGGCCAATTGTCAGTCCTGGAAGCGACAATGTGGCCATGTGGGGCGCACCAACTTCTCCCCAAGAGGAGAAAGGACTAGGATTTCCATCATGAGGAATTCCTTGGTTGGGGCGTTCCATGTTCTCAACCTAAAGATCAACGCAGGAATAGGAGGTGATTATCTTCCGTTTAAAATAAATTTTATAACGACGCTTTAGACACAACTTGATTTTTCACTTTTTAAGAGTCGAGAAAAAGCTAAAGATGACTCTAGTCTCCTTCGATGTTTTAACGAGCCCGAAGTGACAAATGCTCGGATGGACTTTTTCAGTTATAGAGTTTGAAAAAGGCCAAAAGAAACTACTCTGGAGTTCTAGGCAGAGGGTGTGCCAAACTTTTCGCAAAACCACAAAATACGTTTTACGGTACGGGTGGTCGATCTTCGTGAATGCTGTGTTCACTGCATTGCGATCAGTAGGGCGGTCGACACGGCTTCCTATGGATAAAGGCTTTGTTCCTATAGGGGTCTCCCAATATATACGCGACGGTACGTGGGAGCACAAGTCCGTATTGATACTTATCGCTTCATCGTGGAGGAATCACCCAACCACTCAACGCTAAGATATCACGTTTAACGACGCCGGAACACGTCTCTAGCTTAGACCTCTATGTGTTTGCGTTATGTTTCAATGCGTTGTTATGTAAATTCAATTTATTTTAAGGTTGATCTTGTTTAGCAGTTTGCCTTTATGGATCACCACGAGATGTATAATACAACTTCCTAAATGCAGTCTAAGATGATAAGCAAGCTTTTCAATCTTTCAACTTTGAAAATCTTAACTACTGAGGGAAAAGAAAGACATCATCTTTCCACACAGATCATAGAGCACACACTAATGCACTTTTTCCTAAATCAACATACAAGCTGTCAAAATGCACATGCACAATGCAAGTATTTCTTTTCTCTTTCTTAATGTTGATGTACTACAAAAAGAAAGCTGTTGTATAACTTTGAATTCAATTTCAAGTGAAAGCAAACAAGCTTTGTCCAAAATCAAAAGACACCTTAAGATTTACTTGTTTCGACACTAGAAATATATAAATTCAAACCATATGACGAAAGCAAAAGCTCAATCAGCTATGAACAGCAAACAAACTAACTCTTAAGATCAAAACGACACTTATCACAGGTCTAGATCTAAGAGGCCACAGCAAGACTAGTTCACTTTCGTTATGGGAAACTGCAAATGGTATAAGAAATACACAAAGAACAAATACAGTTTCTTTATACAACCGAGGCGGAATAGTGGCAAGGAAAGGTGGTTTCAGATAGGTACATTGACTGATAACAGGCTGCAAAAACAAGGATGAAAACAGGGCAATAAACAGCAGGGAACCACAGTTGCACAAGGCAAAACTGGTTCAGCGCAGGTAGTACACTGTCAGTTTGACATTCAGCGCAGGTAGCCCCTTCGGGACCTGCGATGAAATGCAGACTGCCTTCACAGTGCCTGCAATGAAGAGAGAAACTCTCGTTTTTCTCAGTTTCCGGGTTACAGATTGCTCAAAAATTCACAGTTTTTGGCCAAATCAAAAGCTATCAATCAAGTACACACTAAAGGATGAAAAGGAGGATGAAAAGCTATCACTAAGAGCTGTTCAGAGTCCTTGTGGATCAGCTCTTCAAATCATAAACATGCCCAGAAACTGAGCTAGAGTAGCTGCCCTCTACTTTGCATTTGAAAGATCCAAATGCAGTTCGATTCGGTACTCCCTGTGTTTAGGAAATGAATAGCAAAAACACAAACAACCAACAAGATACGATCCCCAGTGGAGTTGCCATTTTGTTGTCGGGAAAAGTATCCAATACGGAATGACCCTATCCCACTCTAAGGGTGATAGTACCTCAGCAACAATCGAAACAAAGCTATCTAAGATTTCTTCTTTATGAAAGTAAAATAGGGGAGAAAGAGATCCACTAACCAATGTCTTTCGCTAATGGTTGATCCAATCTTCTCTCCTTGCTGCTTGCTCCCAGCTCCTTGCTCTTTTACTGGCCCAGCTACACCAAGATCCTGCAAAATGGCAAGAGAGGGAAACTACAAGAAGCATACATTCATAATTGATTCAAGGATTAGAATAAATCAAATACACAAGTATAACAATACACCATTGAGACACATGCATATAGAAGAACCTCAAATGCTTTATTAATGGAAGAAGTAAAGTTCAGGAAGTGATACAACCATAAAAGGCCCAATCCAGCATCACCTCCCAACAGAAAGAAATCTCCTCTTCACCTCCTTCAAAGCAAATCACCCAATAGTTCTAAACTCAAACCAACAGCACTTCCTTACATTCACAAAATTCCCTCCTCCTTAGACCTCATGAGAGAGCTCTATATATAGGAGTTTTGGAGAAAGGATGAGTCAACTTGAAGCTGGCATGAAGCTGACTAGTGTCCTCTCCCACTTCAGTTATTCTTCAGTTCTTGAGTCCACTTGGAGGTTCTTGCTTCCACTTGGAGATCTAGACCCTCTTACTCATCACCAGTCGAATTCCCTTATCCAAGTGTCATTTTGGAAGCTTCCTGGGCATTGACACCTTGAGGAATGACTGTGCCACATGTCCCAACTCGCCCAGCGCAGGTAGCCTTCTTTGCAGTTGACATTCAGCGCAGGTAGACAGTGGAGCAGTTGACATTCAGCGCAGATGCTCAATGGAGCAGTTGACATGATCCAGAATTAGCTTGTTTTTGAGTGTTTTCAGGTGGAGAACTGCTATTCAGTGCTGTGGTTTGCTGACCTTGTTCCTCTAGGGGTAGGAACAACATGTTTAGGGACTTTAGATCCCTTAGATTATGGACATTTCATGCTTCATGGTGTAAGGCACAAAAATGTCTATAACACAAAGTATGTGCTATAAACTCATGGAAAGTATGGGATGCTTGGGTCATAATTGGTCATGTATTAAGCAGGTAATTTGCAAATATTGTACTACAGGTTTGCAAAGGATGCAGGTGTTGGTTCATCGCTTATGGATTTGAAGAACAAAGGTGGAGGAGAAGAAAGGGTGACCTATCAGGACACTTGTGGTGTAGACAATGTACATGATAGTTGCATATTATGTTCATGCTTTTGGAGGACCAAAAGCTGCTCAGTGGGGAGGATTGATCCAAGTGGTTCCAGACACCCTCAGGAGTCTAAGAGGGCTCAAAAATGATCAGAATTCAAAGTGTTCAAATTGCAACAAACCTAGTATCAGATCGTAGTGCTCATCGCTCTAATTCCAATGGCCTGAATGGAACTCGAATCTGAGCTCATATGGAGGAGATAGTGCCAGTCAAAGTTCAGGGTTGACTTGGCCAAGTGGCAGGTTTAATGGTCCTACAAATTGACTGAGACCCGATGCACGGAATCTGGCCACCAAGCGGGAGAAATTGTGCCCTTCTTAATTTGTCTAATAGCCCTTATTTTAGAAAAAATAAAAAATAAGCATTATTGGTTAGTCAAAGAACAACAACAACAAAATAGTTAAAAATATTGAGGGCGAGTTGTCACCCCCGCCACCCCCATTCCACAAAACAAAAATCATATAGATATGGGGTTGGAGTTCGGCTGACCGGGAACCCCGCCGCATGGCCCACACCACTGGAGTCAACATCCGAGACCGACGAGACTTGAACCCACCTGGCCCACATGGTCAGCTCCCATTGGGCGGTCTCACAACCACCCTAACACAGTATAGTGTGGTGGCCAACCAATGTTAAAGAAAACTGTGCCATAAAAAGAACCAACATAACACCAAGTTGGGAGGGCCAAGATTTGATCCCCGACCTCTCGCCTCTATTCAAAGCATGCCACCATTGGGCCAACAACCCGTGTTGTTAACGCCACTCACAAAGTCTATATATAAACCTTCATTAACCAATCAATGAGAGCAAGCATTTGGAGGCAAAACCATGACTATGTGGAACTTGAAAATGGAACCACGAGCCCATGGAACCATAACCAGGGGCGGAACCTTGTCCAGAAGTTGCAATGGAACCATGCACCAGGATTCCATGTACATGCCAAAAAGATTCTTTGGGGAGGTAAATTTTCATCTGGTCAGAATGGTATGAAGTTTATAGTAATTTTAACCGAAATTTCGCAGGAACGTGATGGTGAAATCAGAATCATCATCAGAGCAGCATATTTGTAGATTCCCAACAGAGCTAAATCTTTGAAGAATCTTGAGGGAATCTTCCAGATTCCTTGGAGGCTGAAAATCGACAAAGTCAGAATGCAGCTGAGTTTACACTCAAAAGTCTAAGATTCTCACAAGAATCATGATGGTGAGATCAGATTCGTGATTTGAGCAACAGATCTCCAGTCATCCCAGAGGACAAAATCTTTGGAGAATCATGGGGGAATCTAAAAGATTCCCATAGGCCCAGATTTTGATGGTGTCGGAATTCAAAAAATGGATAGTCGATTTTACACCTCTCGACAACAAAAATTTAGTGGTGTAGTTAGTTTCTACAACTGAGCCTTCCATTTTTCAGCCAACTTCAGAGGTGAAGGTATATGCAGTAGTCATGTTCTGTTTGTCTTCATAATTGTTGAGATGATGTATCATGTTTGAGATCCCTTTGTGATTTTATGTTGCGAGGTCATTGTTTCCACTTTATGTGAGATGTATTTAGCTTATATTGTTATGTATGTTGTTGAGATCCCTGTGTAACCAGGTTGAAGGGATACTCATTGCCACCTTGTGTGATATTATGTTAAGTTTTCAAGCTGATAGGAAGCCTTCTTGAGTGAGAATTCTTGTAAGAGGAAAGTCTCGTGGAGAGACAAGCCACTCATGTTTGAGGGTGTAGGTCCTTGCTATGACATAGAGTCTTCCATGTACATCATCATCATCATTTCTAGCAGTATATGAAACCACCTCGACCATCTTGACACCAAGCCAGAAGACGTAACCCACATTGGGTGAACTCCGTTATCAAATGTGTCGTGTTCGTGATTTGTTGATCGTTGTCATGTTTCCTCTTGCTTAAGCATGCATATGTGTTCTTTTATGCTATTTTAAATGCAATTTTAACAACATCATAGAAGTAAAATATCTTAGATAATTTTGGTAGCTGAAGAAACCTGGATCAGTGCTTGGAGGATCTTCTAGTCAAGGGTCTAGGGTTTGGCATTGATCAAGAAAGAAGCTTCAATAAGAAAAAACTTACCGAAGGGTTTTCCTCTCAAGAGAAAAGATGTTTTGACCCTGGCAGGGAACCAACATCTTGTGTTCTTGTTTATGTTTAGATAGCAGTTTGATGAAGCACACACACATGTATTAATAAGAGAAGAAGTATATTAAGCTAACAAAAACAAATTGTAAAAATACAAAAAAAATTGTTATCTAGTCCCAAAGAATCATTCTACACCTAATTGCCCAAGATTCTTCAACATGGTTTCCTAGCTAAGGTGACACATCAAGGAAAGGGCATCTCAAGAACACTCATAAGGTGACTCATCCAGGAAGGACATCTACAAAGTTGAAGCATCAAGCCAAGAAGTCTCAAGCACTTCAAGGACAAGAAGGCATGCCATCTATCATTCATCAAGGAAGACTACATATAAAGAAGAAGAGCCTTACACAAAGGCACCGACAAAGAAGAGCATATCAAAGAGGGACCTACATCATCTACAAGTTACCAAGAAAATATCATCGTCAAGCAAGTCCACATGGAGAAGGAAACTTGAAGAACATCAAGATCCTAGGAAGGCAAGCCATTAAGTCTTCAAGGAGAAAGAAAATCCACCACGTCTAAAAATCTATCAAGTAAGTATATGTCACCTTTTGAATATACATCAATGTCTTTTTGCAAGGAAAGCAACAAACTGGTAAGTACCAATAACTTTCTTGAGTCGAAGAAGAGGATTGATTTACTTCTCAAGGAAAATGAACTCCTAAAACACATCAAAGGGAATGTTACTATTCTTGCTAAGGAACAAAGCCAAGCCATGTACAATAAGGATAAGACAATAGCTCAAAGGATTCTAGTAGAATCTATCAAGGACTCTCTCATTCCTTATGTCTCCAAAATTGAAACTCAAAACAAATTTATGATAAGCTAGTAGATCTATTCTCGGTATCCACGGCCGGAGAAGTGATATCTCTAAGCAATGAATTGTACAAGATGAAGATATCCAAGGAAGGAATAGTTCCCTACTTCATGAATATCTCTAAGATGACGGATCAACTTCAAGAGCTTGGGGAAGTCATGTCTGAGAGAGAAATGACAACTATAGTACTCAATGCTCAACCTGAGGATTGGGGCAACTTCACATCAAGCATATATGCCAAGAAGGAAGCAACCACACTCAGTGAAATGTGGTCTCTATGCAAGAAAGAGGAAACCAGACTTAAAGAAAAGGAAGATGTGGGATCAAAGGAGCAATCATTTTCTATCATGGCCAAGAGAAAGGGAAAAGTTGGCAAATTTGGTCCAGGAAGAACAAACAACAAAGATATGTCCAATGCCATGGATGCCAAGAATATGGACACTACAAAAGGAATTGTCCTAAGCTTAAAAGGGACAACAACAACAAAAGAAAAAGGGAGGAAGCTCACATGACTCAAGAGGTGAAAGAAGAAGAAAAGAAGCAAAAGAAGGAATATCCTCTGGATCGCTACTATGACTAAGTCGAACTCTTTACTTAAAGTCTTCTTTCAAGGTTTTAAGTAGGATAGGAGCATGTAGGAATAAAATAAAATTGCATGGCTAGAAACATCTTCTAGAATCTAGAAGCATGAAGTACATAGAGCTTTAGATACTCATGTAGAAGTAGCATTTATAATGACAACGAATTGCATGGTTAGAAATATCTTCTAGAATATAAGATCATGGTCGATATAGATCAAGATATTCATGTAGAAGGAGCATACCTAGTATAGGACTTCATCCAAGATGAAAGAAAAATTTATCATGATTAAGAATCTTAGAAGACCTCCATCATCAAAATAAAAGAAACATTTGCAAGGCAAGGGTCTTTAAGATCCTATGATGGAATCTTCAAAAGAAGGTTCATGAACCATATCAGATGTCTCATTGGGAATCCCCTTCATAGGATTCAAGAAAAGGATGATATATAGGCAAGCTAAGGTGAAGCAAGAAGGGCCACACCAAGGACAACCAAATGAAGCTAAGATGATCAAAGGAGAATCAAGATGAGGTATGTATGCATCAAAGTTTATTCATGTTATCATGTGTATATTATTAAGTCATGAGGATAGTTCTATAACATGATCATGTATGAAAGAAGCTCTTACATGAAGGACATGCTCGAAGGCATGTACTACAATGCAATAAAGGTCAACAAAAGGATATTCTCACATGAGTATAATATTGCTGACTACAAAGCAAGAAGAAATGTTGACTAGTCTAGGAAGCAAGCAATGAAGTAGTGCTCTCACAAGGAGAATAAGGTGGTTGACTAATCTATCCAAGAAGAAGAAAATGAATAAAGAGATCAAACATGTGAAGAAAACCATGATAAAAAAATAATCACTATCTGACAAAGAACCATTGAAGATATCTCCCGAAAGAAAGCAGGACAACCCTGACAAAGGAAGGAAGGACCCTTGACACCTATGAAGGCCTTGGAAATATGAAAGATGAAGATAAATGATTCTACTCTATGAAAATGTCATGATGAATAATCCATCCAGCAAAAGCACCATTTAATGTTGAAGCAATATCAGGATGAATTCATGATGGGCTACTATGTCGAAGCATGTAAACAAGCAAGTACAATGAAGCATCCATGAGAAGAGTATTCTGAAGCATGGACAGATGACAAAGGAGTAGTCAGATGACAAGAAAACCTGATGTATGACAAGAAGTCCACTTTCCATGAAGGAAGAAATGACATTGCAAACCAGGAAGGAAAGTGATCGATGGAGGGTGTCCTACCCAGAAGAAGTTCGAACAAAGACTTCATGACATCAACGAAAGGAAGGAGATCAAGCAACTTAAGGACCCACGAAGAAGAAGTTGTTGATGAACGAAAGAGTCCTTAGTTAAGAGGGAGATCTGACAGGTCCCTGATCAAAAGGGAGTTTTGGATCACCCCTAATTACAAAGGAGTGACAATTGTGTTTTTCCATTTCATGTGTCACGCACTAGACCAGGACTAATAGCCGTAAGTCTAGATGAAGACCATGAATGGAAATGTAGACACAAGATAAACACAACATTCTTGTATTCACTTTGGAATAAAGAATGGGAAGATTGGGTAATCATCTAGCATCTGATACTCTTTGAGAATGTGTAGGGCATCCAAAACAAGAGTAGTCAAGAGGACAGATATTCTTTGAGGGCTGGGAACCCAAGAAAAGAATAGTCATAGAAGGTCATACTCAGTGAACATCTGGGTGGGTATGTACCTTGAGAGAAAATGATGAAGGTGCCTATAAAGCATTGGTCTCACCAGCATTGTAGCTCATGGCCTCATGAAGAGATGGAGTTGTTAGTCAAGGCCTTTCACTATGACAATGTTGATTGATATGATGCTATAACAGATGGATTGCAAATCTGTTTTCTCTTATGTGAATTATTCAAGATTGAAACATAGCCAAAAACCTTGTAATGTTGTATGAATACCTCCCTAGTTAAGAGGGAGTGTTGAAGGAAATGTAACTAGGTTCGGTCTTCATAAATGTACTTTTGATATTTGTATTTATTCAAGAAAAGAAATATTATTTTTATAATATATGTCAATGATTTTCTAGCTCATTGAAATAGGTCTAGCACAAGTTAAAGTGTTATAGGTGAGTCAAATAGTCAAAAGAAATTCTTCAAGACCTTAAGGGCATGTTACTCTAAGTATAATTATGTATTAGAGTCAAAGAAGACACATCCAAGAAAAGTCAAGTCTCCTCCAAGCATGTGTCACCATCAAAAGAAGCAATCTAAATTAAATAAGACAAGTTGGCCTGCAATCTACAAGTCGGCCTAAAGGAGGGACAAACCTCTATATGTAGAAGTTGTCCACTCCTCTAAAGATAATGCATTCACATCTCTGAAATATGTGAATTAAGGAGGTAAAAAAAGGATAGTTGAAGGATGGAAGAAGAGTCTCCAAGGGCAACGAAGAAGGAGAAGTCATCACCAAGAGTTAAGGATTTTTTTCTAGGGTTAATACAGTCACACGTGCGAGAAAAGGTAGGATAGTCTACGGTTATATCAACAGTAAGGTCACTGTTATGCAACCAGCTCACAAAATAGAAGAAAATATAGATCAACGACTTCAAAATTAGCCTCTTCAAGGGGGAAACCTCCTTTTCATTACATAAATGAACAATTCTTAGATGATACAAATGACAAGACCTCCTTTATATATATAGGGGTCTAAGGGGTCACAATATAATAAGGGTCTACCTAAAAATATTAATGTAAGGGTGCAACAATAACAATATGGGGCAAAATAATAACAATATAGGGACTACATGGTGTACAACAATACAATGAGGGGGTACACTGACAATAAAAATGAGGGAATTCACTAGTGATATAAGGACCTAACATGTTCCTCTCCTTCAAAAAAATGGTGTCCTCAATGTTTAAGTAGTTCTGGATGCTTCTGTATAAAATTATCATACTCCCATGTGGAATCTTCAGCAGGTAAGTTCTTCCACTTGATGAGATACTCTAAAATTGATCGATTTCGTAGTTGTCGAGTTCTTGTTTCTGTGACTACTTCAAGTTCCAATATTTTTTTCCTTCCTCATTAAGTTCTGGCAATCTTGTTTGAACTGGGAACTTATCACCTATAACCTTCTTTAAGCATGAAACATGGAAAACTGGGTGCACTTGGGAAGATGTAGGAAGCTCCAAATTGTATGCCATAGTACCAATCTTTTGCAACACCTTGTAAGTAACATAATACTTTGGTGATAATTTATTATCCTTCTTAGCTTGCTTGAGGGACATTTGTGTGTATGGTTGTAGCCGTAAAAATACCCAATTGCCTACATCAAAACTTCTTTTGTTGTGATGTTGATATGCCTATTGTTTCATTCTATTTTGTGCCAAAATGAGGTTATCCTTTAAGAGTTGAAGAACTTGTTTTTTATGCTTGATGTGATCTTCCACTTCTTGAACCTTAGAATTTTCTCTTAAACATTATGTGATAGATGGTGGATGATATCCATAGAGTGCCATAAATCAGGTCATTTTTGCTGCAGTATGGAAGGAAGTGTTATACCACCATTCCGCCAGAGGTAACCACTTGACCCACTGTGTATGTTTATCGGATACAAAGAAACGAAGATATCCTTCCAAACATTTTTTCACAATCTCAGTTTACCCATCAGATTTAGGATGATAAGATAATCTATGAGCTAATTGAGCAATCAGAGAAGAAACTAATTCTGTCCAAAAATTTCCAATGAAAATGAGATCTATGTCGCTTACAGTAATCTTTGGGTTTCCATGTAACTTTTGAATTGTTTCCATAAATGCAGTAGCAATTATACTGGCTTTAAATGGATGCGATAATGCACAAAAGTGTGCATACTTGGTAAGTCTATCAACTACCACCATGATGACATTCTTTCCTTCAGACTTGGGTAAACCGATGATTAAATCCACTGAAACAGCCTCCCAACGTTGACTTGGAATGGATAAAGGTTGTAACAGATCCGAAGTCCTAATTGTCTCAACTTTATTTTGTTGGCAAACCAAGCATTCCACCACAAACTTTTGAATATCATATTTAAGGCCATCCCAAAAAAAATCCTTCTTAACCCTGTGGTAAGTTTTTTAAATTCCTAAGTGCCCTCCTAAGGGAGAGGTCTGCAATTCCAGAAGAATCTTTTGTTTGAGTTAGGAATTCTTACAAAGGTATAAGCGATATTTGTACCATAATGAATCATTTTTCTAGCTAAATGTATCAGATGTACTGGGATCTTTCTGCAACTTTTGAATGACTTCTAAATGTTGTTTTCGAAATTTCTTCGGTCTTCATTCTTATTTGATGATATCCTGAAAAAAGATCCAACTTGGTGAAGTAAATTGCTCCACGTAATTCATCAACGACGGGAATGGGAAATTTATCTTTAATAGTGAGCTTTTTGAGCTCCCTATAATCCAGACACATGCCCCATGATCCATCCAGAGCAGAGAAAGAACTTTGACTAGGTTGAATTATACCATCCTCTAGCATTTCTCCAACCATATGTTCAATTTCACTCTTTTGGGCATAGGGATATCATTAAGGCTTGATGTTTGGAGGAACGCTTCCTAGAATCAAATGAATAGCATGATCATGATCACGAATAGGTGGGAGGCCTTTAGGAGTCTCAAATACCTTGGAATGATTGTCCAAGTCTTTTTGGAGATCTGGAGAAATAGATGATTTCATTGTTTGAACCTCTAGTGAACATAATTGTGAAATTATGCCCCATTGTTCTTTCTTTAGAAGCTTGGTCATGCTATTAGAGTTGATTATCTTTCCTAGTTTCCCTATGATACCTCTTAATTCAACATCCTTTCCTTCCCAAAAAAAATTCAAGAAAAGTTCTTGAAAATTAAAAGCTATTGTACCCAAAGATTGTAACCATTGGACTCCTAGTACAACATTAGCACCCCCCATTGGAATGGAAAGCATTGAACTATTCAATATGTATTCTCCCATGGATAGCTTTATATTATGGCACTTTCGAGAGAAATTTATGCTTCCTCCATTTGCAATCATCACTTGACACTCTGGTGCTGGATATAGGAATCAATTCAATTCCTTAGCTATCTTACAATGATTAAAATTATGGGTACTACCTAAATCAATCAAAACTATGATATTTTTCTTCTTGATATGTCCTTCTATCTTGAGAGTTTGAGGAGTGGTAATTCCCGCGAATGCATTACAAGATATGGTCGGATTCATTTCTTCTTTCTCTGGGGTGGGTTCCTATCGTATATCCTCCTCCTTTGATGTTTCTTGTTCCTTTTCTTCCTCCTCTTCACAATATATGTAGAATAATTTCTTCTCAGCACACTTATGACCTTTAATTTATTTTATATCCCAATTCTAACAAATCCCTTTTTCTCATTTTTCCTCCAATTGTTGTGATGTCAACCTTGTAGGTTGTGGAGGACTAAGACCATCAACACTTCCATCTTTATAGTTGTGACTGGTAGAATTCCTTGTTGCCATAATTTTGCTTTCAACTTTTCTTGTCACCCTGAATGACTTCTCCAATGAATCAGGTTCCCATATGCAAACCTCATTTTGGATGTTATCTTTTAAAGTCCCTATGAATAAATCAATCATATGCTCCCCTCGAATATCAACTACCCTAATATTCAATTTTTGGAAGTCTTCAATGTGCTCCACCATTGAACCCTTTTGTTTGAGATTTATCAATTGGGTAGAGAAGGTGTTTCTCTTTGTATCTTCATAATGTGTTGTCATTTCCTCCGTAAAAATTGACCAAGTGACAAGTGGTTTACGAGAACAAAGGAATTTATACCATACAAACTGATTAGTTTCTAAATATAAACATGCAATGCGTACCTGTTGTGAGGGTTGCACCTCATGTAGAACAAAATATTGATCCATCTGTACTATCCAAGTTATCAGATCCTTGCCATCAAACTTTCTCATATCTATTTGTGGAATGTGGTGGTTCTTAAACCCCACATGGGAGTTTCTAAAATCATGATTGATATTTCTTTTCTCTTCATCATGGTTTTCATGGATTGCCTTGTCACCAATGAGATGCCTTTCTTCTAGCAACTTTTCCAAACCTTCTTTCAATCCTTCTATCTTGACATTTATCATTGCTTCCATGTCTGATTTTAAACCATAATCCAAAACTACCATGTCCATTTTTATACCATCTATCTTAACATTCATCATGGCTTCCAATTCACTTTTTGTTACTTTTTGCGAGAGCGAAATTTGTTGCATTTGGTCTTGCAATTTTGATATATCTTGTTGCATTTCGTCCTCTTCTTCATGTGTCATAGTGGAGCTTATGGGTTTTTTACTCAGTGTTTCCATTTTCTTTATTTGGGGCATAAATTAATGATAATTATGCTTCACTATGCCCTTTGAATCACTTCAAAATAATTTTTCAAAGCAAACTTATGCAAATTTTTAAAAAGACTACACATTTTTTTTGCTTCGTAGGAGCTCGATATTCAATCTATTGTATCTCTGTAATTTCGGATCTCCATGGTCTGAAATTTCATCCTGTAGTAACCCTCTGAGTCCTCTTTCCAACCTCATAGGTCTGATCAATATTGGAGTCTTCAAGAAAGAGTTAGGCCAACCTCCCACAATGACCCATTTATAGACTAGTTCACTAGAGAGAACTTGTACGAAGTGCCATGTGTCAGTGTTTCAATATTCGGACCTAAAAACGATACACCGAACACTATAGTTCATCCTCTTTCTATAACTTCTTATGAAATTTCAATCTGATACTCAAAGATAAAGTTATGACAATTTTCCAAAGGTCACCAGTTTGGGATGTAATTCAGGATCCTGCAAAAACCCTAACTTCCTTGGATCATATCTCTGAAAATATAGTGAGACAAGATCTGAAATTCAGACCCAACATTTAGCAATATTTCAGCTAAAATGGGTTTTTTTTAGCTTCTTAAACTTCGTAGAAAAAAAAATTATAACGAACATGCCACGATGTCCTATTTGGAGCGGTGAAACCCTATAATCCAAAGCTCTAATACCAAATGTTGTGCAACCAGCTCACAAAATAGAAGAAAAGATAGATCAACTACTTTAGAATCAACCTCTTTGAGGGGGGAAACTCCTTTTCATTACATAAATGAACAGTTATTAGATGATACAAATGACAAGGTCTCCATTCTATATATAGGGGTCTAAGGGGTCACAATATAATCAGAGTCGACCTAAAAATAATAATGTAAGGATGCAACAATAAAAATATGGGGCACAATAATAAAAATATGGGGACTAAATGGGGAATAGAAATACAATAAGGGGGTACACTGACACTAAAAATGAGGGAATACACTAGTATTATAGGGACCTAACAGTCACAGTCACATGTTCATCATTGATTGGTTTAGAAATTAGGCCTACAAGGTCTCTCAAGTCTAGCGAAGAAGTCTCTTTCTCTATCAAAGGTAAAAAGGACCGTAATTTTCTAGGGTACCTCTCACACGTGCAAGAATTAGGGTTGCAATGTTGTCACACTAAAGCTAACACTATGCATCGAGAAGGGACTCAGTTGATCAAGAGAAGGAAGGAGTATCCTTAGGTGAAGGATATCACTAAGTACAAAAGATAAGTATCTCTTCTAAAAGGTCTACTAACAGTGGAAGGAAGAACTAAGTGTCGGAAGGAGATGGACAAATTGTCAAGGAAACATAGTGCAGAGAAAAGGAATGACTTGACTTGTGCTTGGAGGATATTCTAGTCAAGGGTCTAGGGTTTGGCATTGATCAAGAAAGAAGCTTCAATAAGAAAAAAACTTACCGAAGGGTTTTCCTCTCAAGAGAAGAGAGGTTTTGGCCATGGAAGAGAGCCAACATCTTACATCTTGTTTAATGTTTAGATAACGGTTTGATGAAGCACACACACATGTATTAATAAGAGAAGAAGAAGATTAAGCTAACAAATACAAATTGTAAAAAGAATTCACAAATTGTTATCTAGTCCCGAAGAATCATTCTACACCTAATTGCCCTAGATTCTTCAACATGGTTTTAGAGCTAAGGTGACACATCAAGGAAAGGGAAACTCAAGAACACTCATAAGGTGACTCATCAAGGAAGGGCATCTACAAATTTGAAGCATCAAGCAGAGAAGTCTCAATCTCTTCAAGGAAAAGAAGGCCTACCATCTATCATTCATCAAGCAAGATTACATAGCAAGAAGAATAGCCATACACAAAGGCACCTAAAAAATAAGAGCAGATCAAAGAGGGACCTACATCATCTACAAGTTACCAAGCAAATCTCATCATCAAGCAAGTCCACTTGGAGAAGGCAACTTGAAGAACATCAAGATCCTAGGAAGGCAAACCATCTCCCCTTATAAATATACATCAATGTCTTTTTGCAAGGAAAGTGTTAGGTCCCTATAATACTAGTGATTACCCCATTACTATTGTAGTTGTATCCCTTATTAATATTGTTGTGCCTCTATTGTCCCCATATTGTTATTACTGTGCCCCATAGAATCCCTCTATTGTTATTTTTGTGGCTTTATATTATTATTGTTAGGTAGGTTGGGTTATATTGTGACTCCTTAGACTCCTATATATAGAAAGGAGGTTTTGTCATTTGAATCATCCAAGAATTATTCATTTATGTAATGTAAAGGAGGTTGCCCCCTCGAAGAGGATGAATTCTAAGGCATTGATCTATCCATTCTATCTTTTTTTGAGCTGGTTTCATAATAGAAAGAAACAAATTGGTAGGTACCAATAACTTTCTTGCATGGAAGAAGAGGATTGATTTACTTCTCAAGGAAAATGAACTCCTAGAACACATCAAAGGGAATGTTACTATTCCTGCTAAGGAACAAACCCAATCCAAGTACAATAAGGATGAGACAAGAGCTCAAAGGATTCTAATAGAATATGTCAAGGACTCTCTCATTCCTCATGTCTCTAAATTCGAAACATCAAAATAAATTTATGATAAGCTAGTAGAGCTATTCTCGGTATCCACAACTAGAGAAGTGATATATCTAAGAAATGAATTGTACAAGATGAATATATCCAAGGAAGGAATAGCTCCCTACTTCATGAAGATCTCTGAGATGAGGGATCAACTTCAAGAGGTTGGGGAAGTCATGTCTGACAAAGAAATGACAATTGTAGTACTCAATGCTCTACCTGAGGATTGGGGAAACTTCACATCAAGCATATATGCCAAGAAGGAAGCAACCACACTTAGTGAAATGTGGTCTTTATGCAAGATAGAGGAAACCAGACTTAAAGAAAAGGAATATGTGGAATCAAAGGATCAAGCATTTTCTACCATGGTCGAGAGAAAGGGAAAATTTGGAAAATTTGGTCCACGAAGAACAAACAACAAATATATTTCCAATTCTATGGATGCCAAGAATATGGACACTACAATAGGAATTTTCCTAAGCTTAAGAAGGACAACAACAACAAAAGAAAAAGGGAGGAAGCTCACATGAATCAAGAGGTGAAAGAAGAAGAAAAGAAGCAAAAGAAGGAAGATCCTTCGGATCTCTATTATGACTTAGTCAAACTCTTTACTTAATTTCTTCTTTAAAAATCTTGAGTACGATAGGAGCATGTAGGAATAAAATAAAATTGCATGGCTAGAAAAATCTTCTAGAATATAGAAGCATAAGTAAATAGAGATCTAAATACTCATGTAGAAGTAGCATTTATAATGAGAAAAAAATGCATGGTTAGAAACATCTTCTAGAATATAGGAGCATGGTAGATATAGCTCAAGATATTCATGTAGAAGGAACATACCTAGTATAGGAACTCATCCACGATGAAAGAAAAAATTATCATGATTAAGAATCTTAGAAGACCTCCATCATCAAAAGAAAAGAAACATTTGCAATGCAAGGGTCTTTCAGATCCTATGATGGAATCTTCAAAAGAAGGTTCATGAACCAAAGCAAATGTCTCATTGGGAATCCCATTCATAGGATTCAAGAAAAGGATTATATGCAGGAAAGCTAAGATGAAGCAAGAAGGGCCACACCAAGGACAACCAAATGAAGCTAAGATGATCAAAGTAGAATCAAGATGAGGTATGTATGCATCAAATTTTAGTCATGTTATCATATGTATATTATTAAGTCATGAGGATAGTTCTATAACATGATCAAGTATGAAAGAATCTCTTTCACCAAGAACATGCTCGAAGGCATGTACTACAATGCAATGAAGGTCAACAAAATGATATGCTCACATAAGGAGTATAAGATTGCTAACTAAGAAGCAATAAGAAATGTTGACTACTCCAGGAAGCAAGCAATGAAGAAGTGCTCTCACAAGGAGCATAAGGTGGTTGACCAATATATCCAAGAAGAAGCAAATGAAGAAGGATATCAAGCATGTGAAGAACACCATGATCATAAAGAATCACTATCTAACAAAGAACCATTAAAGGTATCTCTCGAAAGAAGGCAAGATAACTCTGACAAAGGAAGGAAGGACCCTTGACACCTATAAAGACCTTAGAGATATGAAAGATGTAGATAATTGATTCTACTCTATGAATATGTCATGATGAAGAAGTCATCCAGCAAAAGCACCATTTAATGTTGAAGCAAGATGCGGATGAATTCATGATAGGCTACTAGGTCGAAGCATGTAAACAAGAAAGTACAACGAAGCACCCATGAGAAGAGTATTCCAAAGCATGGACAGATGACAAAGGAGTAGCCAGATGAAAAGAAAACTTGATATATAATGAGAAATCCACTTTCCATGAAGGAATCAATGTCATGAAAAACTAGGAAGGAAAGTGATCAATGGATGGTTCCCTACCTAGAAGAAGTTCAAACAAAGACTTCATGACATCAAAGAAAGGAAGGAGATCAAGCAATTGAAGGACCCACGAAGAAGAAGTTGTTGATGAACGAAAGTGTCCCTAGTTAAGAGGGAGATCTGACAGGTCAGTGATCAAGACGGACATTTTTATCACCTCTGATTACAAAGGAGTGACAATTGTGTTTTTCCATTTCATGTGTCATGCACTAGACTAGGACTAACATCCGTAGTCTAGATGAAGGCCATGAATGGAAATGTAGACAAAAGATAAACACAAAATTCGTGTCTTCACTTGGGAAGAAATAATGGGAGGATTGGGTAATCATCTAGCATCCAATATTCTTTGAGGATGTGTAGCGAATTCAAGACAAGAGTAGGCAAGAGGATCGATATTCTTTGAGGGTTGGGAACCCAAGATAAGAATAGTCCTAGAAGGTCATAGTTGGTGAATACCCAGGTGGTTTTGTACCTTGAGAGAAAATGATGAAGGTGTCTATAAATCATTGGTTTCGCCAGCATTGTCACTCATGGTCTCATGAAGAGATGGAGTTGTTAGTTAAGGCCTTGCACTATGATAATGTTGATTGATATGATGCTATAACAGATGGACTGCAAATCTGCTTTCCCTTATGTGAATTCTGCAAGATTGAAACATAGCCAAACACCTTGTAATGTTGTATGAATGCCTCCCAAGTTAAGAGGAAGTGTTGAAGGAAATGTAACTAGGTTTGGTCTTCATAAATGTACTTTTAATATTTGTATTTATTCAAGAAAAAAAATATTATTTTTATAATATATGTCAATGAGTTTCTTGCTCATTGAAATAAGTCTAGCACAAGTTAAAGTACTATAGGTGAGTCAAATAGTCAAAAGAAATTGTTGAAGACCTTAAGGGCATGTTACTCTAAGTATAATTATGTGCTAGAGTCAAAGAAGACACATCCTAGCAAAGTCAAGTCTCCTCCAAGCATGTGGCACTGTCAAAAGAAGCAATCTAAATTAAATAAGACAAGTGGGCCTGCAATCTACAATTCGACCTTCAAGTCAGCCTAAAGGAGGGACGAAACTCTATATATAGAGTTTGTCTACTCTGTTAACACTCAGGTTGTCCCTAAAGCTCCTTAAAGGGATACAGCCGAGGTAACCACAAACCAATCTTTGGACTGCAGGTCCTAGCCTACCTGCAGTCAGAGAGGGCTCTCTCTTTATGATTTAGCTTTGTTGAAGATGATATTAGGCTAGTTATTGAGTTCAAGGGGTTTTGTTTATGTTTGGTGGGAAGGAGGATGTTTTCAAGTAGAGAGGCAATGCATAGTGTGGTAAGTTTCAAACCATTGGGCATGGAGTCATGGAGTAGGACTGCAGGTGCGTTTTCTTGGTCACAAGAGGAATGAGGAGCAAGGTAGTTGCTCATGAAACAACACTTAAGTTTTAAAAGGATAGAATGAGGGCTAAGGAATGAGAGGCAACAAAGGATCTCTCACTCAGCTTAACAGAGGGAAGATGAATGAGCTCTATCTAGGAGCAGCTAAGAATTCTTAAACAACAGCCATTCATATGTGAAATAGGTCCAACATGAGCCTGAAAGGAATTCATATTTATACCTAAATCAAGAAGAAAACATTAAGAAGCCACAGAAACTGAGCATAGAGTGCAGTCAAGAAACTTCTAAGCCAATCTTTTGTTCTGTGACTTAAGCATGTATGAAATTGAGATAACAGAGGTGAGAGACACTTATTGATCCATATAGCAGCACATGAATTCCATCATCCACTCTTCAACCATTAACAACACTTCAAACAGTCCATCCTCCAAGCTTTAAGGAGTCTTTGATTAAAGAAATCATATCAGATATAGAGCGAGTCTCTAGAGGAGTCATACAACCAACCAACCCTTAAAACTGTGCAGAGGGTGGTATATAAAGAAAAATAGCTACAGACTTCCCTTGAACAGCTGTCAAGGGGGAAAAATATCTCAAAAATATCTCTGAAAATAGATCAAAAGAGATCTGTGCAGTCAATGTCATTGATCCTAATCTATGTTGGAAATAAATGCATGAAATAACTTAAAATGGTTGCGCATGAGGGAGCAGCCTCATCAAAATGGTTCTTTAGGGCTGCACATGGTCCTGCAGCTTCAAAAATGGACTGAAAGAGTGCCTTGAGCCACGAGCTGTCCTCTGTGTGATAACTGCGTAATTAAGGAAGCAGCGCTGCTCCAAAATGCGACTGGGACCATTGTACTTGTCATAAATCTGCGTTGAAATCCTTTAATCTGCCTTCAAGTGGTCCTGTTGCCTTAAATGGCCAAAATCTGTGAGTTGGTGAGCCATTACAGCTCAATGATGCTTTGCTAGATCTGTTGGGGCCATTTTGAATTCATCTGCTTTGAACCGCAATACTGATACTCTCTGTCGCTTTCCTGATACTCTTTGACATGCACTTGAGCCTTCTCTTTCCTCTGATACACTTTACGTTGTCAAATTGCCCCTTTTCTACCTTTTAATGTAAAATTAACTGCTGCAAAGGTTCCCGTGGCCTTTGGAATGTTATCGGAGCTCTGGCCGATCAAAACTAGCCTTAAACTTTTTGAAAAATGGTGCAAACAGGAGGAAAAAGTGTTGCCAACTGTGCCGAGGCTGAGACTGGCCCCCTGGAGCAAAACAGGGCTTGGAGCGATCCTAAATGGCTTAAGGATGTATGATTTCCCTTATTGGTTGTGGTGGGCGGGAGCGCTGCACACAAACCTTAAACAATGGCCATTTTATCATAATATGAAAATGCTCTCAAAACACTGCGAAATTGTGAAAATTTGGCGCTTAAGTGGACACTGTAGCAATCATTAAATCTTGGCCGTTGGATCTGTCGCAGGCCGATCCAACGGCCTAGATCTCATCGCAATATCGCATCGGGGCGGACCAGGGGGTGGCACATAAACAATCGCCGAAACTGTGCAGACTCGATATGCTATAGGCCCTTCCTTTTATTTGGAATCGCGTCCAACCCATCGGCGATGTCATATCGGCGGATTTACAAGAATTTGGTTTGCGGACCCAAAATGCTAATATACCATGCTTTATTGTTATTTCGGCTCCACCAGTCGGAGCGATACATGGGGAGTGCTGCGATTAAATCAGGGCCATTGATCTGGGGGCCTGAATGGGCGGCTGAGATTAACTCGGCAATTCGCTATCGATGGGGTCATGGGGTTGCCACATAGAAATGCCGAAACCCATCGGACCCGATAAGTTATACAGGCTCTCCTTATTTTATTTCGGGTCAGACCCATCGGCAGGACCCAAATCGGCGGTTTTAACAGTGGAATGGGTCCGCGGACCCGAAAACCCTTAACACTGCATTTGATAACTCATCGGCTCCACCAAATCGGAGCAGTATATGGGGCGATGGCCGCGCGACAAGATCTGGGCCGTCAGATCTAGGGCCCGATCCAACGGTCCTGGATCCGTCGGCGGATGCGGCACACATAGAATCGCCGAAATATGGCGGACCCGAAATCCTTTGCAAGCCCTTTATTATTTGAAATCGGGTCCGGCCCGGGCTTTCGGCAATGCAACATAGAGTTAACACATTATATCGCTCGACCTCTGACAGCGATATCGCACCGGAGGGAGGGCACATGTCTTCGGAGGGTTTCCAAATATGCTTGTTATATGCCACTTCCCCCTCCCGATAGCGATATCGCATCGGAGGGGGACCAAATAGATCCTTTTCTCATCGGAGCATGCATTTTATTAAAATGCAAAGGAAAAATGAATTCGGAGGGGTAGCCTTCGGTGTTTCGGATGGATTCTAAGGCATCGGAAGGGGTCCGATGGCCAAAAAGGGATGATTTTTTCATTTGTAGAAGGTTTTTAATGATTTTTGCATGGTTTTTGGCAACTTTCATGCCTTGGAAGGAGTCCAAAGGCATTTAGGAGGAATGTGATGTGTTTTGAGAGGGTTTAGTGACCAAAGAGGCTTTCATGCCTTATAAAGGCAAACCAAGGCCAAAGAGATGATTTTTATACATGTGAAGGGAAACTATAGAAAGGAATGAGTCCTTATGCATTTGGAAGATGGTTAGAGGGGTCAATGAGGGTTCTTGCTGAGTTTCAGATAAACTTAGCAATTCCCGAGGATATATATGGTTATTTTTCAACGAGGGGGAATGGATAAGTATACAGGGGAGTTATATACATAGTTTTAGTAGGGGAAGGGGAAATAGATAGGGAGTTACATAATAAAGTTAGTAGTTAATATGATAATGATGAGAAAAAGCGCTAAGAATGATGTCTTAGGCTATCAATGGGGGAAAATGACTGATAGAAGAAGTGTGAACATTCCTTGAGTGAAGCAGATCTTCACCAAGGCAAATGATATGGAGAATGATGAAATTAAGAGGTATCAAGCAGATCTTGACCTCTTTTAGGGGAAGTTAATGAGTGATTTGGGAAAGAGGAAGAAGGGGAAGTTAGACATGCCTCGCTTGAAGTCCTCCAACTGAAAAACCACCTTCAACTTGTGATATGATAGATATAACAATTGACAATATGAAATGGATCACAAGCCATGATTCTGCAACCACAAAGCTACCTACCCGACCTACTCACCTAGCATTTTCTCTTCTTTTTGGTTTGGGTGCACTTGAACTAGCATACCCAGCTTTTCATTCTTTCTTGTTGCTTGTGCTCCTATCTACTTCTACACTTATTTCAGCCAGGGGCTCAGATTAAGCTATTGAGCACCCTTGTTTCTCTACCTAACTACAAATCTGCCAAGATTAAGCTGTTTGGACAGATGTTCATTCTCTATATTCTACAACATGAAATTGAAACCCAGGGAAGCCAAGATTAAGCTGTTTGGCCTTCCCATACTTGAAAATTGATCAAAATGGATTACTCATCAAGACTGGAACAAAGCAGTGGCATTTAGATTAGCTCACTTTCACGGATACTTCTCTGGTCATTTGTAGCAAATATGGAGCATTGCAGCAAGCAAAGTATGACATATTTAGCATGTAAAAATGTCGATCATGAAAGATGATTAACCTGCCACAGCAGGAGGCTAACATACTCCTCTAAAGATAACACATTCACATCTCTTAAATCTGTGAAGTAAGGAGGCAAGAAAAGGATAGTTGAAGGATGAAAGAAGAGTCTCCAAGTGCAGCAAAGAAGGAGAACTCATCACCGAAGAGTTAAGGATTGTTTTGTAGGGTTAATACAATCACACGTGCGAGAAAAGGTAGTACAATCTGCAGTTATGTTAGTAGTAGGTCACAATCACATGTTCATCATTGTTTGGGTTAGAAATAAGGCCTACAAGGCCTCTAAAGTCCAGCAAATAAGTCTCTCTCTCTATCAAAGGTAAAAAGGACCCTAATTCTCTAGGGTACCTCTCACATGGGAGAGAATTAGGGCTGCAATGTTGTCACACTAAGGCTAACACTATACATTAAAAAGGGACTCAGTTGATCAAGGGAAGGAAGGAGTATCCTTAGGTGAAGGATATCACTAAGTACAAAAGATAAGTATCTCTTCTAGAAGGTCTACTAACAATGGAAGGAAGAATCAAGTGTCGGGGAATGAAGTGTCAAAAGGAGGTGGACAAAGTGTCGGGGAAACATAGTGCAGAGAAAACAAAGGACTTGAATTGTGCTTGGAGGATCTTCTAGTCAAGGGTCTAGGGTTTGGCATTGATCAAGAAAGAAGCTTCAATAAGAAAAAACTTACCGAAGGGTTTTCCTCTCAAGAGAAGAGATGTTTTGGCCCTTGCAGAGAGCCAACATCTTGTGTTCTTGTTTTATGTTTAGATAGCAATGAAGCACATACACATGTATTAATAAGATAAAAATAAGATTAAGCTAACAAAGACAAATTGTAAAAAGACTTCAAAAATTGTTATCTAGTCTCAAAGAATCATTCTACACCTAATTTCCCTAGATTCTTCAACATGTTGCTATAACAGTGGTCAGTCGACATTTACGTGGTCTAATCTCGTTATTTTTTATTGTTTTGAATAATTTTGATTCTCTTTGTTTTTGAATTTGAATTTCCACATAAAAATCTTACAAACCATGAATAGAACTATGAGCATAGTTGTGACTTAATCGAGACCAATTTAATTAAACTCGGTCTACCCAGTCATATTTGAGAGTTGTCTACATACTTATGGTGTTTGTATGCCAACTTCCTATTGAGATTTCCCTACTTTGACTTTAGTTATTTTGTTCAGTGCTTTGTTTTCTATCGTTTTCCTTTGGTTCTGAAAATTTATGTCTCTATATTTTCTCTGTGAAGATTTTTGGTTGTGCTCTGTGTGCCCTTTTGTAAACTACAAAAATAGTTTCTCAAATCTTGCAATAAATGATAAAGAATTTTGTAGGATTTCTTTTACTCAACTACCTTGAACATCGTATTTTTCAACACGCAATACCCATAGAAACGATGTCTTAGTATAGGTAGGACCTTACAGAGTCTTAGGATCATCTACTGAAGTTTCATTCAATTTAGTCTTTACACTTTCCTTTTTCCTTCCGTGAACAAATCTAAATTTTCACAACTATTCTTTGTAGCAACTCCAAAATCAGAGTGTAGCAAGACCTTTATTGTTGAAGGAAACACAAACAAAAGGCTAACAACAATCTTTAAAATTCATCTGAGAGTAGACACAACGCCATCTGTGCATTCTTCTTGGAATTTTCCTAGCAACTATCATGACATTTGGATGTGCAAGAGTTTGATGAATTTCCTTTAGCGCTAACAGTTGACTACCTAAACTACCACATGCTCATATATAACTAACTACCACCATGCCCAGGTACGTTAGTGACTCGACTGATAAGGAGAGGTACGTTAGTGACTCGACCAACGCCCCCCACCCAATAAGTAAATTGAAAAGAGGAGGTGGGTGATTCTATGTGCGTTAGCCGTATCTAGCCACCAAGCTACTTACGGAGGAGGCTTATAAACCGCCCCATTATGGTAACCCTCACCATATGAATAGTGAGTGACTCCATCCCTCTCCTCTCCTCTCCTTAACAGTCGAGCCCCCTAAAGGGTCCTCTCCTTAACAGTCGAGCCTGCTTACGCATCCTTATCAGTCGAGCCCCCTAAAGGGTCCTCTCCCTCTCCCTCTCCTTAACAGTCGAGTACCTAAAGGTCCTTATGGTCGAGTACCTAAAGGTCCTTAACAGTCGAGCCTGCTTACGCATCCTGGACAGTCGAGTGTGCTAACGCACCCTCACCATATGAATAGTGAGTGACCCCTCACCATATGAATAGTGAGTGACTCCGTCCCTATGAAGAAGTAAGGGCGATGGCGGCCCGGGGGTCGAGAGTTCGGCAGGCTCACCCTTTCTTTTCTTTCATAATCAATCGTTGCGTAATATCGTATACAAAGATATATCTATATCATTATATATGTCATTATGCATTCATTCGTTATATACGTAATTACGCCAACCAACCACTATTACTGATTTGGAAGTGCCAGTCACAGATTCTCCAGAGTTGGTAAGGGACTCGTCCTAGGGTGAAGGGCAGTAGCAAGTGAAAGATAAGGCACGTAGTGGTGGTATGCACTTCATAGTTCAGTAAGGGGGTAAGTAAAGAGAAGGGATATGGCATATTCTAAGTGCTAGTTCTAGGTGTATGGATGGATGGTATACTGTGTACCGGGGAGGCAAGATCCAAAGAGCTAGAAAGGAAGGTAGCGGGCTCTGGTACTCAAAATGAAAGGGATGCTATGGATTAGGATTTACCTCAGAGCCACGAACACACAGGGGCGAGCCATGACCCTTGAACCTTAAGCCTTGAACCTTAAGCCTCTCACCAGGAGGGAGCCTCTCACCCTTCGACAAAAGACATTGAGCCACACTGACATATGAGCATATCGATTAAGCCATGCGACAGACAATATTGATTGAGTTCAACGGATTGATTGGGGGTGGTTGGTTGCCTAAAGGAGACAACAGCCAACAGATGGGATGGGATTTTATTACCTAGCAAGGACGCGGTGGAGCAGGCAGAGAAACCAGACCTGAAACCTGCCTGAGCTCTTCGATCTTGCTACCAGCCTTCATCGAACCACCTCACTGCCGCCTTACCCCTTCGACCTGAGATCGAACTCTCTTTTGCTGCTTGCTGCCTCGTATGGCTGCCTATAATAATGAAAAGGTTTGCTTACGATCCAAATAGGATTTGAAAAGGCCCCCCACCCAATAAGTAACTTAGGAAAAAGATATATAAGTTGCTTAGCTTCTTTTTGTGTAATTACGTATATAATGCAATCATTGAATTATTACTGCTTTCGTTACTTGCCGAGTTACTGGCTTATTATATTACTGCTAGCTGCGACAAGAAACTTGCTGGGAGAATCAAACTCGACTGGATCTATTATGATGCTTACATACGCTGATTCACTATTTGAAGATCCGCCGAGCAACCAGTCTTAGCCAAAGGCATCCATACAGAAAAATAGCCAGGGGCATAGCCGTAGCCAGTCAGTCGTAGACATAAGCTCTTGTCTGTAGTCATTGCTAGAACTCTTGTCATTTATAGAAATAAGCTCCAGTTATGGGAAGCTCCGGTCAGTGCTGTAGGCAGTCAGTGCATTAAGCTCTAGTCAGTGCCAGTCGATCATAGTCAGAAGGAGTCAATCATAATAGCCAATCTTAGTCGCCTTAAGCTCATTGCCGATAGCCACTAGTCATTGCTGGGAGTCATTGCCGGGTGTAAAAGCCATAAGGTTATAGCCAGTCGTAGCCACTTGTCATAGCCGATGATAGGTGGTGGTAGTTATTGCCAATAGGCTTAGCCAGAAGTCCTAGCCCATAGCCAGGTGTAATAGCTTATAGTCAGTTGTCACTGCTGGTTGTCATAGTAATAAGGTCGCCGATAGCTGGGAGTCATTGCATGAAGTAAGGTTCATTGCCTGAAGGTCATAGACAATAGCTGGGAGTCATTTTAAGTTGTCATTGCCGAGAGTCATAGCTGATAGCCGGTTGGTTCTCTTTGCCTGATGGTAACTGAATTTTTGGCCTCTCTGATGCATTATGCAAAGTGTAATTTGGAGTAAAATGAGCATGTGGCTATATGTGCTCCCTGCCTTAAGCACTCGGCAATGTTGTGTTTTGCATGAAACTTGGCGCTTGGTATGTTCCTAGAAGCTTGATTAGCCACCGAATGTTTCCACAAATAGTTGGCTCTGACATCCATGTTTCTGTTTGACACTTCTTGTGTTAAGGCATGACAAATTTGGCGCTACATGTTATTTTTTGTTTAGTGGTATGAAGTTATATACCACATTGATGTATGGAAACAACATAATAATTGCTTATATATATGAGCGCCTTCAATTCAACTTGATTCTTGGTGCATTCTTGCCCCTTGTGGGCTCCTCCCTTGAGACTTAGCGCTAGGCTTGTATTATGAGCTTTGATGTGTGTTGATTTCTGTGTTATGTAGCATTTGCGGTTAGTTCGTGAACATATGTTTCTTGAAAATGACTTGTAGATTGGCCCTAAGGGGCTAACATTTTTTATAAAACACCATTAATACCCTATTATAAGCCCGTGAGCCTATTTTATCATAAAAACCCATTTATTTTCCAAAAAAACCCAAAATTGAACATTTTTTTCATTGACAAGAATAGTAATAACCATTGGCTTCCAAGCACTATGAAACCAATTGAAACCACTAGAGCTTCAAAATATGAGTACTAAAACTATGGATAAGCCCCTTTTAAGAAACTTGTTTGTTCAGAAATTAAATCATTCCTTGACATTTCATTTTTCAGCGCTTTTCCTTTTTAATCTTTAAATCGACGCTGAAAAATTATCTGTTAGTGCGCCCCAAAGCCTTTTAAAACTTAGAACACCATATTACATTAAGTTTCCCATGAAACTCTAACTGTGATAACAACTGGCTCCAACGGGGATGTTGTCACCTTGAGAGGCAGCAAAGAACCCCCATAGACCAGGTGCCTAATCCATTATTGTTCCAAATCCATAAACCTTACAACCTTCAAATTGACATGTGACTTGAAACCAACCTATTTTGCAACTAAAACACTCTCAAACTGAAAATCGTACACTGCTACAAACAATCACACTACAAACCAAACAGAAACTATAGGCTGAAAATAAATGCTTTGCCAACAAGCTTATTGTACACTCATACTACACTAACATGCTGAAAGAATGTTGGATCAAATAATACAAAAATGCCAATAAAACCAATCAAGTAGATACTCAAATAATGTAACTCCTTGATTGTGCTTAAACATAGTCAAAACCAGACAATATGATGACAATGGCAATTGATTGTAGACTTCGTCTTTATAGTGAAAACATGGCTGAAAACACAAGCTGAAAGAAACCTTCCATATAAACAGCTATAGGATCATAAAATTCATGTTTTGTTTGAAAAATCTCAATGTATGTCATGACTAGAATATCCTAATTTGACTATTCATATGTGCTCTCTTTATCGCACCATTGTTGCAGTTGCGAATTGTCAAACTCATGTTCAAAAACAAAACATTCTTCAATATTGACATCAAAAGGCAGTGTTGGGTGTAATAAACAACCTAAAATTTAATTTTCAATCCGAGAGTTCTTAAAGTTTGAGGCGAAGCACTAGAAATGCCAGAGAGAGCCCCTAGCAACCTGCAAATTGAATTCTAGTCTAACTTGCACATTAATCTCTTTATAGCTTCCTTGAAAATAATAATTAATTTGAATCTTTCACTCAAAGGAAACTTAAGAAAACACCAACCCTTCAAACCATATCGACAACTAAAAACAAACCTCAATTTAACATCTGGAAAACAACTCTGCATTATTAACAATTGCAAAATAAACCCTAACTATTGGAAAGCAAAAGGTAAATCGTAACTACTTGTTTAACTGGAAGCCAAGCAATGCCTACCAATTCAAACTGAGTAGCATAAAAGGGAAAATTGACTTACTAAGTAAATGTTGAAAGGAATTAAAATTAAGTACCAATCCAAACCATTCTTCGTGCAAAGCAGGTTAAGAAAGAGAAACACAAAACTCTCATAACAAATCTACACTAATTATGCCTAACCTGTCACTGAAAATATTAGAACCAGATTTGTTGAAAGTTGCATCAATATTCATCAAATGTGTTTACTATGCAGATGGGAGTGGGACTGATCTGACCTACACATTCTCTCTATCTCACAAACTGCAGTCTTGAATAAACATATAGCTATCTTTTGAAATGAGTAACACCTGGAAGAAACTGATAGTTATGGAATGTAATACAACGAGGAAAAAAAACATCAAATATTTGTTCAGAAATCATGCATCTCTACACAATAGGGATAAATCGGTGAATCCATAAGCTATCATTCATTGACAGATGCTCATGTTACTCCAAGCATCACAATCATAATGGATCATTAACAAAAATATGTGAGTGTATGTGGAAAAGCACAATTATGCAGCAGTTGCACAAATGGTCCAAATTTCCTGGCCATAAATGTACTTTGGAATCGATGCAATTCATTCAAAATTCAAACAACTCCAATAGATAGAAATCACAACCAAATCTATATACTTTTACTTCACATACCATGTTCACCATTATGTAATTGTTAGAAGGAAATGGATAGATCAAAGGGTATTTATGAGGTTCATGACATAAGGTTTGATATTAATATCAAGTGATTGAAACAGAGTCTCGCAAAAATGAAATATTGACTAGCATAATTGACGCAATTTGTGGAGAAATACCTCATATATAAATATAAAATTTGTTGTAGTAATTCATTCCATTCCTAATAGCAATCTTTCCAGTATCACATTTAAATCAGTTGAAAGAGCATGACATCGATTGCAAAAAAAAAAACATTGACAAGAAAAGATTTTGGAGAGAAACCTTATGATCTAGTCATTCACTCACCATTCACACTATAATTGACAGACTCAATTCATTCTCTCAACAAATTGCAATTTACCCTAATCTTAAACAACCCAAAGTGGTGTCAATTTTGTTTGGCATCCAACCCAGCTAGCTCGCACCCTCTTTTAATGTTATGAATCAAAACAAGATTGTAAACCTGAAATATATGAAAAAATTAAACATAACCTAGCATGAAGTTGCTTCAATTACTCTTGAAATCTCAGTCTTTACATAATATAGGAAAAGATCAGTCTCCAGCAACCAGAGGTAACGATCCCCATATTGACTACACTTGCATAATGTTACATTGGAACTGAACCCCCTCTTCTCTTTGTCAAAGTTCAAATTATATAGAAAATTACATTATGTATTTGGTTACAATAGAGCTAACCATGTATATAATAGGAAAAGAAACAAATCATAACAACCTGCCATTAATAGGGTTCTGATAAGGCCATCTTCTAGGCATAAAAATCTAGTTATCAACACAAGGATTTCTTTGGAAAATCGGTGCTTCCTCTATAGATCCTTAGTTGAGTGTAGGCAGGAATTAAGTGTGCTTGTTCCTGTAGTCCCATACCAACTATCTCTAAAAATCACTTGGTATGCCAGCTAGGCCCATCAACCAATGGTCCACATCCTTGACTCACGATCTAAGTAAATTCTTTGTGGCATAACCAATGATCTTTCGATTAGTGCAGGCAGTCTAAAACTTATAATGAATTGTTTCAGGAATCCCATAGAGTGTAGGAACTCAATACATAGTATAATAGTGTGAGTGCAGGATCAAGGCCTATCAGTGCATGAATACAAAGGTAATTCGACCAAGTTTAAACCTGCAAACACACAAACTATCGTTAATGATGCTTTTAATGTTTAAATCTTGTTAAAATAATGGAATCATGGAAAATAATAGATATTTACTTTCTAATGCACAAAATGACGACGGTACCCATAGGAATTAAATGAAATCACGAGGGATTTTAGAACAAAAGGTGATGTAAAACTAGACAAAATGGAGGCTTGACATCCCCCATGTTGATCATCATGCATGTCCTCATGCAAGTAAATCAATTGTTGTACTAGCACTACCTTGCAAAAAATCGTATTGCAACATCTATTGGTGACCTTGCACTTATAATATTCCTGCAAAGATTTCCTGCTAGATATGGTTGTTCTGACAATGGAGATACATGTTGGTTTATTTTGTGTTGTAATTTTCATTCATTAAGACTCGTTCCAAGAAATTATGATAGCAAGGCTGCTATAGGGATGTTAAACTGCAAGGATAGTGTTATCTCTGAATAAAATGGCCAGCTATTAGAATTTTCTACAAAGCGTCTCGAGAGCAATCCAAATCAGTAGGTATTCACTTTCAATATCCTCATTATAAATAGAAGTGACATGATTTGAAATCCATGGTGTTAAGAAAAGATGACAGAATAATACCTTCCCACAGTGACCATCTTACCATTATCCAATCATATAGCTAAAGCTTCTCTTGTTCGGGAAAAGTGAATCGCCTACACTAAGGGTCCCACATCCATAAAAACCTTCATATTCTGAAAGATACAACTCCAAAGAACATTATTGAAAGGATCTTAAATCCATTCTCAAATATATATGATAATGAGTTCAGGAAAAGATAAAAGCAACCAAGTAAATCATAGTATAGAATTAACCCTAATACCACAAGCGTGGCCCTGCTGCTAGCAGGTGTCTATAGCCCCGAAAGGGATGCCTTTTAACCCAACGAAATGCTTGTGTCCCATCTATTAGATATAGATTCAAAGTTATTTTTAAAAATACATTAATTTAGAAATTAACTAAGGTCGTTGTCCTTGCTTGGTAACCACCTAAGGATTGTGCCATTCATGAGAGCTAACAAGAACGAACAAGTCGGCTCGTGATGAGGCCTCTTGTCTTCCAGCTTTTCAACTGAAAGTCATTGCCTTGGCTTGGTGACTAGTAGTGGTAATGTCATTCTTGTTAGGACCCATGATCATGGTAGTTCAACTCATAATGAGACTTCTTATCCCTCAATTAATAATTTTTAGAATAAAATTTAATTATTCTTAACCTCAGATAGGTTACTTAATAGGTGGGGAGGAAAATCTGCTCCTTAAGAGCATGGATGGTGTAAAGAGTTTTTAATGACTAATCTTTATTGTTTGGTCTTACTACCTTAAAGACTCATTTTAAATAAAGCATCTTAGAGAATGACAAAAATATTCCTCGAGTTAATAATGCCAAGATTCTCATGAGAGCTCATTAGGGTTTTATAAGAGTGGTCTGCCATAGGAGGCTTTTCATCAATACCTTCGAAGAGAAACTTGAAAAGGTTTCTTGGATGACATTGTGTTAGAATGAATAGGCTATAAGTAGGTTTTTAATTTTATAAAAACAACAACCCCACTAAGTGACCTAATAAATAATCTCGGCCAATAATCAAAGTCACTTTATAAAATATGAGGCATTAAGAGTGAATTTCTTCTGACAAGTCTTACCACAAGAGTGCATAGTGCTATAAATTTCAATAGTTGTGCCTTATGAATTACATCTTGTAGAGTGTTATTGTAACAATTTTATTTCAGATGGTATTTTTATTTATTGATCTTATACTACCCTACCCTAATTTAGAAAGAGGAATATCTCCTTCATGTGTAGGAGTAGTTCCAATGTAGCCATGTGCGTAACAAAATGCTAAATATACTCACACTTAGTGTTAAATAATAAGTTTCAACATATACCAGATTATGAGAAACAAGTTGCTTTAATTGATATGGTACCAAGAGTTGTCGAATGATGAAGGAGTGAGGTGTTTTGACGATTGTTTAAAACTAGGATTCAATTGGATCCACATATTTATGATTCTTCAACTCATACAAATATTCCACAACTTGATAATTACTCTCTAGGAGGCCTAAGGGATCTGGTGAAAGACAAAAGATAAATCCCTAAAGTTCAAGCTCAAATATTTGCTTTTCAGAGTGACAACAATGGTTAAGGGAAATTATAGGGTTTTGAGCTTCAACAACAACTTCAAAATAGGTTCCAATTATAGATTTCTCCTCTAATGGTCTTTGAATTAGATCTTCCCGGGGTGAATGTTCTGTAGTGATAGGAGATGTTTCCAAACTCACCCCTTCCCCCAACCTCAAAGATATATCATTTCGTTCAGTAGGGAAATCAATAGGAAGAATGGGTGTTTTAAATTGGTGTGCAACCTGTTGGTTTGGATTAGGGTTTGGGCTATGATTTGGGCTAGGGTTTTGGTTAAGGCTTGGACTATGCCTTGCATTTAGATTAGGATTTGGGTTAGGGTTTGGACTAGGTTTAGGTCTAGGTTTTGAATTAGGTTTATAGCATGGATTAGGGTATGGATTAGGGCTAGGTCTAGGGTTTGGATGAGGGCCATGGTATGGAGTAGGATAAGGGCTAGGATATGGATTAGGATAAGGTTGCATAGGTATATGGGACCATGAAGGATGATAACTTGATGGTGCACTGAGTGGAAATTATGGTTATTTTTGTTATTCAAGTAATTTATTTTGCATGAAAGACTACCCTAGTGAAGAGTCTCCAAACCATTCTTGAGGCCATGGGGATATCTAACTCGAAGAAGAGGGCAAAGGAGAGGGAAATTGTGGTCATGAAGTAGGTTATTCAATTGGAGGAGGATTAAAAGTTTTCCATGGAACTATAGGATTATAAATTTGTTGAGGAATCTACTCATGATAAGAAGCATTTGTCCAAGTCTTAAATGGTGATGCATTTTCAGTTATACCTGACAGTTGATTTGATTTTGTTTTCAGTTATACCTGGCTGTTGATTTGATTCCTTGCTTGATTTCCTAAGTACATTTAGTAATCCTGGTAGTGATGGGAAATGTTCTATTAAGTGACTCTCCTCGCAAATTTTGCAAACATTCAGGTTGTTAAGTGGGCATTCTCCAAAGAAGTGCTTATTTCTACAGTTGGCGCAAAAAATTAGCAGTGGTTCTTCATCCTTCTTATGCTCTTCCTACAAATCATCCAACTTAAAAGTCAAAGCGTTGATAATATTATTTTTATGTTTAATAAAAATATTAAATTATTCACTTGTGAGTTCTTCATTGGATTATTTGTTTGTCTTCGTAGCAACATCAAAACTCCTCATTGAATGATTCCTCAAAATACCATTTTCTTGTTTTCAAAAATCCAACTAGTATATCATGTCATCACATAGATGATTACATAGGGGGTTCTTACACCACTTGAGAAATTAGAAAAAAAACTTAAAAATGTGCAGGAAAGAAACAAAACTTGCAAGAAAAACTAGGTGAAAAATCAAACCAAATTGGAGCAGATCACCAAGGTCAATCTCGTAAGCGCCTCCCCAGAAATGGCGCCAAAATGTTGGGTGTAATAAAACACCTAACATTTAATTTTCAATTTAGGAGTTTATAAACTTTGAGGCGAAGCACTAGAAATGGCCAAGAGAGCCCCTAGCAACCTCCAAATTGAATTCTAATCTAACTTGTGCATCAATCTTTTTATAGATTCCTCCAAACAATAATTAATTTTAATTTTGCACTCAAAGGAAACTTGAGAAAACACCAATCCTACAATCCTTATTGAAAACTGGAAGTAAACCTCAATTTAACATCTAGAAAACAACCTTGCAGTATTAACAATTGCAAAAGAAACCCTAACTATTGGCAAACAAAAGGTAAATCCTAACTACTTGTTTAATTGGAAGCCAAGCAATGCCTACCAATTCAAACTGAACAACATAAAAAGGAAAATTGTCTTACTGAGTAAATTCTGAAAGGAATTAAAAATAAAGACCAATCCAAACCATTCTTCATGCAAAGTAGATTAAGAAAGAGAAACGTAAAACTCTCATAACTAACCTGCACTAATTATGCCTAACATGTCACTGAAAATATTAGAACTATATTTATAGAAAGTTTCATCAATCCTCATCAAATGCATTTACTATTCACATGGGAGTGAGACTAAACTTACACATTATCTTTCTCTCTCACACTGCAGTCTCGAATGAACATATAACTATCTTTTAAAATGAGTAACATCTGGAAGAAACTGATAGTTATGGAATAGAATACAATTATAGATTTTCCTATAGATTCACAACTCATGTAATGTACTAAAACACAAGACAAGAATATACTCGACTCTTTAAATAGTGGAAACCAATAGATCGATGAAAACAATAATTGACAAGAGGAAGATAATCAAGACACATCACACAATTGTTTCTCTGGGGAAAGCCACTACTCAAAACCCTAACTATATATTGCATTAATCATAAATATGAGTGTTAATACAAAGCTTGTTCTCACAAGAACAATTCATGCACAAGTATGATCAACTATGTGCCTCACAAGCCCACACTAATCAATGCTTAGCCAATTTATGCTGCCTACTGAGCCCTTATTTCCTTGCACAATTCTTGTGAGGGTCAGCCCATATTTAATTGGGAAATCCTTCCTCCATAATTGTGCTATCCAAAACTAGGTCCTTCTTTGATTGCATGCGTGACCTGTACAACTCGGATCATCATACAACTGATAGTACAATGTCCCTGCATGCTAGTCTCAACTAGGTCTTTCTCTAAACTTGCATGCATGAATTTTTCATGAGGGAATCTTCAGTTAGCTGGAGTAGCACTGAGGATGCACAATTGCACCAACTCACTACTAGACCTCTACTATTTATGTTCTCTAGATAAATCCTCTCTGTGGATAAAGGCGATCCCTCTAGCCTGATGAGTGGGTCTAGCAATCTAAGTGACAATCTACCAAACATTTTCCTAAGTTACAATTGAAAAGAGAGATGAAGAAGATGACCTACCTCGTTCTGATGCTATCTCGATCTCCTTCGTTGAAGACCTTGAATCACTTGCATCACGGGCTCATTCCTATTGCTCACAGCATTTATGCACCTGCACAAGAGATCAAGACACAACAAGGCATGCAAATACAAATAGCATATTCAAAAGTAACCTACTTAACTGATCAAGGAATGTTAAGCTAAATGATACATGAGCATACACATTTAGGGAAAATGAACTAGCAATTATATATTAATAGAAAATAAGGGGAAGCATACAACAAAGCCTTGATGTTGATAGGCTCTCCTTGAATGAATATCCAAGTCCAAGCTAAGCTCTCCAAGCCAAATGAGTAGCATATAGGCACAATCTTAGCATAAGGGTACAAATAGGCATATACCAACCATTTGGGAATGGGAGAGGATGAATATATAGGTTGGGAAAGGGAGTTAGTTTCTCTCCAGAGATAGGAGTAGGCACTTATCTCAAGGAAGTAGTTCATAAGGATAAGACCAAGAGGCCAAGTTGGGAGAATTCGACCTCATCTATGTTGAACAACCTCTAGCTCGCCACTCTGGAAGCTTCTATATCATGAATCTTCTCATCATATTTGGGAAATTTTCCTTTTTTGGATCATCGTGAGTATACAAGTGAATATAGCGATGCCATTGCAGGTCAATTATAGTGCAACAGGTGATCATCTTTATTTTTAGTCTCATAAGGGTGATGACTCTCAAATTAGGGTTTTAGAGTTATTTCCTTCAGGGGAAGCTCAAGGCATTTTCCAATCAAAGTCTTAGGAAGGATCTGAACTGCATATATGAATGAGTACATTGCATGATGGTCATGTTTCAGGCACTTCAAGGTATGTCACAGGGAAGTGCAGGAGGTGTGACAAAATACTGTGTAACAGATGCCCCGTAAAGCATGAAGGCAAAATGAGGAGTGATGGTTGAGATGATTTACAAACTTTTGCAAGGATGAGGACAAAAATTGTCAGGAGACTTGCAAATCAAGGACACATATACATATACATATTTGATATCAAAACATGAATCCACAGTATGGACGCAGCCATCCGGATGATAAGGACTATATGAAAGGATCCATGGTATGGGCACAACCATCCAAATGAGAAGGATCATCTGTGAATCTAAGATCCAAGGTATGGTTGCAGCCATCTGATATAGAAGGATCATCATAAATGTAACATCCCATGGTATGGTCACAGCCATCCGTATAGCAGAAACATGTGTACAATCATGAAAAATATATAACTCCACGCAGCCTTAGTCATATCAGGCAATACTCAGGGTCTTGCGCTCCATCCCGACCCAATCAAAATACGAATTCTAACACGTGAATGAATGCGTTGAAGTCGAACATGCTAGAAAACCACCTGATTACTGGCCAATGATTTGGACCGTTAATAGGTACGAGAGAAACCACCAATAATGACAATGGCTCTCAAAGCACGACAGCACAATCCGTTAATGTGATAATGAAATTGAAGTCAAACACTTGTGGAATCATCCAATCGAAGGCCAATAATGAAGACCTATCGTCAGATGTGAAGAACTTTCCATTAAGGTATGCAAGCTCTAAGGTATTGAGAGGGAGTTTCTAAGTCATCTTCATGGATAATGAGTTGAAGTTGACAGGAAGTGATCCATCAAAGGAGGGCAATGATGAGTCCCCCATCATCAACACAAAACAAGGAATAAAGTGGAATGAAATGAATAAGATCCAAGACTGTAACAATGGGTCAGACAATGTATAGGTAAATAATTGTAGATAGGACTTCTCTTGAACACTGGCAACACGACTCCGGAGTGTGGTAGCATTTGGCTCAACATAGGACTAAAGTTCATGATGACAAAATGGAATAGTCAAATGAGAGGCAAAAATGGATCACCCAAACCCAGGAGGACAAGTGATTGAGTGAGGATATCCCAAACCCGACACAAAAGCAAAAGAGTGTCATGTTCAAGAGCGACATGTTGCCTATACAAAGGATGTTTCATTTTCATTTTTCCCCCACTATTTCTAGCGAGTACCCCAATTATTTTTATCACAAGCTTGAAGGGGATAGCATATGCTTGTCATGTAATTTCATTCTTCGAATAAATCTATCCTAGTAAGTTTTACGAGTCCTAGGAAGGAGAAACTCGATCTCATCATGGTGACGAGTCTTTTGTCGTAAAATTTTAATGATTCTGATGTAAGAACAACTCGATGTCTTTTTCATATTTAGAGAGTTTGAAAAAGAGACGAAAAAGAACACTCCATCATGTCCGTTTTCGTAATTTTTCCCTCGAACCCGAAAAGGTGTAAGAACAACTCGATGTATTTTTCATATTTAGAGAGTTTGAAAAAGAGACGAAAAAGAACACTCCATCATGTTTGTTTTCGTAATATTCGAGAGAACCTCTTGACCATATCGACCAAGGTGTACCTTTTTCGTAAATAGTCAATCTTAGCCTGAAAAATGGGTAAACATATACTGAGATGACATTAATTCATTTAATTTAACGAGTTCGAAATGACAAGTGCTCGATGATCTTTTCATGTTTCGAGAGTCAGAAAAGGGCTTAAAGATGACTCCAGGGGGGTTCCTTTTTCATTTATTTTTAACGAGTCTAAAAAAGAGATAAAACAAAAACTCGTTTGAATCAGTCAATGATAATCACATTTTCTCCAGAAAGTACCTGTAACTGCACAAGGAAATTCACCCATCACTGATATCGAGAAATAATAATAAAATATTGACAAAAATGAACTCCAAAATTATATTAGTTCATAAGTTTGGACATTGTCTTTCCAAAAGTTGTAAGGAATGCTAGTTCCTTTTAGACATGATTGTTCAAATAAGCCATAAGTAAAATTATTTTTACCATTTCGCCAAAGTAAGTGTTGAGAGTGCATTTGTGCCCTATTTTGCTAGATTTCAAATGACCAGTGTGGGAGATCTGGTGCATCATTCCCCGAACCGTCTACAACAGGTAAGAGCTTTTCTTGTACTCTTGCATTTCATAGTATTTTTAGGCTTTTTCATGTAACTTTTTATTGTCAGTAGAAGAATTTTAAAATTTTAAAACATCAGCAATCATCGCGGGTTTCCTCATCAAACCCACGATGATCACTCTCGAGCCCCAAGGCCCTCGCGATGACATCGCTCTATTAATAAAACAGGCGCCGAGGCAGAATTTTTTGAAGAAAAACCCCTCTTTAAAGCAAAAATTCTTGATTTTGATCCATGAAAAAGTTTCTAACTTATGTTTAATGATGTTTTGCAGGAGATCATGGTTCTAGAATGGAAAGAAAGAGGCCATGAGGCCGAAGACCACCAAGCAGCCCAAGATCCAAAATGCATCAATGCTTTGAGAAATTGTGGGTTGCTGAAGTTCTTCAGGACCACATGATTGAGAGCTCAAATGGAGTTGTTGTTGTATTTGATCAGCTTGTGGGATGTTGATCGGGAGCTCTTCATAATAAAAGACCAGGAGCTAGTGCTGGAAGAAACAAACATCTATTTCATCACCAGATTGTCTAGGAGGGGAGAGAGAGTCCAACTCTTTGGATCTCGCCCAAGAGGTGAGAGTACTAGCAGTCTAGTCAGGAGACATTGCCTAGGTTCATAGATGACCATGGGCAGGAAAGTAAAGATAGCAACAGTCACTAACCTTCCCTTGAGAACTATCTTGTTCACCATAGCTCATGTATCTAGCACGCAATCTCCCCATGAAGCCTCCCAGTCACAATTCTATTATGCAGTAGACTGTCTAACTCCCACAGTCTTCAAATGGTGTGGGGGACTACTAGATAATATGAAGAGACAGCTAACCAAAGGTAAACAAGGGAACCTAAAACAATTTGGTTTCAGTTCAATATTGGTTACTTTCTTCCTAGAGTGGGTGCCCTTGTTTTGGAACTAGTTTGCAGAGGTACCAGATCCTCTCCCCCAGGATCCAAGGCTAGTGCGATGGAGTCAACTCATGCCCCGAGGAGGAGGGGGCCAATAGATGCATTTCCCTCCATAGTTTTTTGGTTGGCTACATCGCCAACTACTTGTTGTGGACGATTATGCTTATGTCAGTATGGATTTCAGATGGGATCTGGATCTACCTCTGCCATTGGGAGAACAGTGGACTAACGCAGGTAAAACTTGTTTTTTGAGTTTTTCAAGTTTTATGAATTTTTTTTGTAAAAGTGTAACTAAGATGTAACTTGTGATAAATGTGTAGATGTTGGACCGGAAAGACTGCCTAGCATGTTGCCAATAGCACAGCGAGAAGCCCATCAGATAGTAGGCGCTGACTATGAGGAAGGGGTGGACCCCTTGGTAGAGATGGAGTGCAACCTGGATGTGATTACCCGGGGGATACCCGAGTATGCTACCATCGACGAGGTGCCACTGCGATGGTAGAGGCACACCGTAGGAGTATCAGTGAGACTGTGTCGGCTGTTAGGCCGAGTGATTAGAGAAGTCTCATGCTACCATGAGCATCATGCGGGCTGATAGCCTTTCTAGTTACTTTTACACATTTTGTAGGCTTTGAAAGCCAAGTGTCTTAGAACACTTTATTTTTTGAGATTTTGATGTAAACACTCTGATAGACACGATATATATATATATATATATATATATATATATATATATATATATATATATATATATATATATATATATATATATATATATATATATATATATATATACACACACATATGCATGTTTTATTTTCTACTTATGTGTCCATGTATCATGATGATGTGATTGGTTTTATAAATTACGCAAATGTCTATCAAGAACATAGTTTGCTAATGCATCTGTTAATGTATTCAAATTGCGTGGAATATGTTGATATGTGATAAAATCAAAATTTATTTCCAGTAATCGAACACATAGATACATACGCAATATCTGTGGATTTCTTACCGAATAATGATTGTTTAACTGTAACACAATGAGTTGTGAATCTAACTTGACAACTAAATCTCTAATGCCAAGAGCAACTGCTTTTGACAATAGTTCAATCACTGCATTGTATTCAACAATATTGTTAGTTGTTCAACTAAGGCATATACCTTGTAAGTCAATCAACTCACCATCAGGGGAAAAGAGTGCCCAAGTTGCGGAAGACAAATTTCGTGTGCTACGACAAGCACCATCAGCAAAACTGAGATAATGACTTAACGACATCTACAAACCAAGTGGAACACAAGGTAAGCAGAGAAACACATGTCTACAAAGCAAACAAACACATCAAAAATCAAAAAGCGCACACTAATGTACAAAAAGTCATTACACAAATTTCACGCATAATACTTTTTCAAATACAACCCATTTCGGGGTTGTGACAATGCATTTCCTTTGTAATCAACTAGTTCATAAGCTCTTTTTTTCAAAACACGTTTGACTATATATGGCCCATGCCACATAAGTTCGAACTTTCCAGCACCTAACTTATCGTTAGCCTGATCATAAAGGACATGGACAGATAAAGGTCATCTTATGTTGATCAGCAGGTGAGATGTTGATCTGGTTGTAGCCAGAAAAACCATCCATAAACGAGAAAATATCACTCCCAGGCCACTCGTCGATGATCTAATCGATAAACGGAGTGGGATAATTGTCTTTTGGACATGCACGATTGATGTCGTGGTAATCAACATAGACACGAATCATGCCCTGCTTTTTAGCAACAGGGACAATGTTAGACACCCAATCTGTCAATGGGATTGGATAGATAAAACCAAATTTTAAAATATTTTCCACTTCTTCCTTAATAGCAACAGCCTTCCGAGGATGCACAGGACGAAGCCATTGGCAAACAGGCTTTGCACCAGGATAGGTAGGTATTTCATGCACCACTATTGTTGGATCAATACCAGGCATTTCCTCGTATGACCACGCAAAGACATCTCGAAATTCTTTGAAAAGTTCAGTGTAAACCCTGATCTCATTGGGAGAATAGGACACCCCAATATGAATGTTCTCGACAATTCCAGGTTTAATGGAAATGTCAAGAGGCATAGTTGCAGTAATGTTTCCCATATTACCCTCAGACAGGACTTCATGCACCAAAACAGGTGTTTGAAGTGGATGTGTTGGGCAATGAGAAACGAACGCTTCAAGACATGAAGGCATCTCACTGAGGCTAGGAAGAAATGAAGAACGATGATGGAGATCGTTCCAAGGAGTTTCATCTAGAGACATAACCTCAATGATACTCTCGTCAGTGGGGAATGTCTCGTTCAAAGGATCTGGATAATCCCATGAACTAAGCCAAGGAGATGACACATAAGTATCTAGGTTCATACTGAAAACAGCATGACTTTCTGAAGCAGTCATTGAATCCAAAACAATTTCTTGATAGTCTTGCTCTAATGGACTTAACAGCATAGAATCACCAAATGAATCAATTTGATATGGAGTAGGAATAATCCAAGGATCTGTAGAAACCGAGATCATATTGATCGAAGTGACATTCGGAGGTGGGAGAGTAAAAGTACCCATTAAAGCAGAATCTTTGAAAAGACCTACCCCCACACTCTCATAAGGAATTTTGGTATTTCCCACATATGGGACATTGTCGTTCGATGAACTAGAGGAGAAAAAAGACAGTTGGTCGACAGTGACAATTTTTCCTTCGTGAGGAAAAAGAAACACCCATAACAAAGAAGAAACCACACAAAACATAACATGGTTCCTATTATCACTCCAAGAAACTCTCCTAGGTTGTAAATCAGAGATACCTGGTAACATATAATCTTCAATATTGTTCTCTGAACTATTGGAATAAATGATGGTTTGGATCAAGTTAGATAACCATTTCAGCTCTGTTTTCACACAATGCATGCATGAACACTCTCACTAATACAAGGCTTTAGACCACTAATGCTCAATAAGTTATAAATTCAATGGATAGATGGAGAATACTGACTATACCAGCAGATTGCATACATAAACATACATCAATGGCTAGCTATAGGCAGCAAAAGAGAATACTGACTGTACTAGCAGATGCATATATGACCACATATGGATGGCTAGCTACAGGTAGCAAAGAAGCTTGCAGATCTAATATATCAAAGCAGAGATAAGATGACAGTTATCTGGCCTTAGACACAAAGAAAACATGAACAAATTGTTCAAGTGCAAGCATAGAACAGCAAAGAGAATGGACATTGAACATATAATGGCAAAAGAAGCTTATATTGCTAGAATGAAGATGAGAAGCTTGAATGAACAAAGGAGGAATAATCTCCAAAAGTTGAACCTCTATTACATCTTACTTTCAGCTATTTATAGCCTTTACAATGATACTCAGCCTTCTAAGGCTTGAGAGGTCTTAATCGATCACTCTATCTTGTTTAACTATTTGATTCCCTGAAGGCAAGCATGGCTTGGAGGTTTTTTCCCTTCTAACAGAGGAATAACTGCATTCAGAGTTTTGGATAGTTTGTTGCACTGTCTGGGAGCTCTCTTATGTCAGAGATGCTCCATGACCACTCTGTTTTTTGGGATGGGCTGCATTGTCTGCTCCATGATCGATTCTGTTGTTTTGGTTGTGTTGCGCTATAGATGCCCATGATATTTCTATTTTGGGCTAGCTACGTGTGTTGTGGCTCCATTATCACTTTTCGGCCTCTGTTTTCCCTGCAAACTGTCTCCCGGATTATGCTATGTGGTGGAAAGGGTCCTTGGGCTTCTGTTTTCCCTCTAAAGGCTGAGAGTGACTGTTTCTCCCGTTAAACACAGAAAAACACAGAAATACTGTAAAAATCCCACCAAGTTGTTCCTTTTAGACTTCGAAAGTCCTTAAACGTGGCTTATTATCCTATCAGGTCCTCCCTTTGTGTCATTGTCGCCTATCACAGGTGGCCTAGTCCCTTTATATTTTCCCTATATTCGGAAATACGTTACACACTGAAAAACATGAAAATTGGCTTTTCCCAGATCTCAAATTTTATATATTTCACTTCCCGGACCCTTTCGAGTTCGGGCTTCATTACTATCGGTGCTGGCCAAGGCTCCTTTGTATTTAGTTGAAACAATGAAAATACATTAAAAATGCATTGAAAACAGCCTTTGGCGAACTTGAAAAATTATGCAATAGCATTGTGAATCCCATCGAGTCCAGGTTTAATCGCTATCGCAAGTCGCATCCATATGTGTGTAAAGGTTGTGCCCCTTGGTTTCCATCGATAGCGATCCGGTGATGTAATGTGGGCTGTCGATTTGCGCGCGCGATCGACGGTCCACGTTTAATTGCTGATCGCAAAGTTCCCCCTAGTCCATGCCGATAATGCCGACTTGCCTCCGCCGATTGCAACCTGCCGATCCAATCATCGGTGATCGCTGATCGGAGGTGTCCAATGTCGATTTCCACTGCCTGCGACCGAAGATTTGCAATTTAACTGCTTAGATCTGGGTCGTTGATTGGCCAGATCTAATGGCAGTTGTGCATTCTTGGGTCTTAAGCCTGCAACAATGGTTTTTTATGGTTTCTGAAGTGTTTTAGCCTCCCGATAATGCATTTTTTCCCTTCCAAGGGCTCTCGGCATGTGATGGTTTTGCTCCTTGGATGATCTTAGTGAATATTTTGAAGGTTTTAAGAGAAAATTTGGATCCTTTGGCATGATTATGCTGGCTTATGGAGACTTTAAAGGGCATACTTGGATCCATTTTTCGACCGTTTGCCCACAAGGCTAACATTGGCTCCTTCTGGGGATGAAAGCCTCCCTGTGAGGTTTCAAGAACTGCTGAACAATGCCTTTCCTATAAAAATAAGATTAAATCTTCCTCCTAGTGTTACATTGGGCATGGAGTCTATTTAGCATGAATTAAAAACTCGAAAACCACATATTTACAATACCAAGGCTTGAAAGCCTTAACTGAAATACAGTTCAAAGAACAGCCCATTGAATGGGCCATCAAAAACATTTCCTCCTTCCTTTGATGCATTCCTTTTGAGAAAATAGTCACCAAATTGAAAATTGAGCCTTTTTACCTTTCTATGAAAGGTTTCTTTCTCTTGGTCAATGTGTATATTAGCCAATTCATCAAAGACTTGCAAAAGCCTATTGATTTGATCCTCTACTTCAAAAAAATTCCAGCATTTGATATTATCATGCAGAGATGGTCTATATTTCACCTCCTCTCTATATGCTTTCAGCCTTGGATGTTTTGATTGGGAGGTTTTGTACACCCGCTGAATAATAAGGTTTGATTCATACTTTGCCGTGTCATTTGTGACCTGAAAAGCTAATATGAAAGATGAATCAATGCATTCTTGTGCGGGGGACACGAGGACTTCACCTATTCCTGCAGCTTCCTCAGAGAAAGCTCCATCAAAGAACATGTCCCAAATCTGTGGGCCTTCTTCCTCTGTGATCTGGAAAACTGATTTTTTAAGTTGCATAGAGGCCAACTGATAAGGCTTGGTAATGTCAAGATAGATCTTATCCATGACAGCCTTGGGCATTGAATTATGGTTGGCTCCAGTGTCTAGAGGTCAATTATGAAGGATTTCATCATGAATAGACAGAGAGACATAGAATGATGGGGAGATGTCTTCACAATTTTCAATCATTGAGCTGAGAATAAAAGTTGGTTGGTAATCTTGCAGATTTATATAGTTAGTGGAAGCTTGTATAGTTTTAGGCTCAAGAGCCTCAAGGATAGATTTCCTGAAGGACTCATTCTTCACTGGTTCAATCAGAGGCATAGGTATTCTTGGCTTCTGAATTTCTGATTGAAAACTGAAAGAAGAAGGGAACTTGTCAAGGCCTCTTACCTCTATGGCTGGATCTTTGAGGATGATAGGATCAACTGCTCGTCGCTCCTGCTTATTAGCTTGTTGTTCTGCAGGGACAGCAACTTTATGAACAAGAGTTTCTTTGACATTATTCATCATAAACCTCAGATTATATTGGTGTTGATCTTCAGTTTGTAGAACAGCTTCACCATCCCATTCTTGGGTGATCTAGCCATTTACTAATGACTTCTCATGGGTAGCTTTGGTTAAAAAGGTGGCGTTGCCTTTGTCTTCCATACAATGGATCTCATCATCTTCTTCAAACTGCTCTTCTTCCATGACTGCATTCTGAAAAGGGGCCTTCGCCCTTTGGTCTTCATTGGTATCTTTGCTTCTTTGAAAAATCTGAAAATGCTCATTTGCTCTTCTATATGGATTTGGATTTGGAGGAGAAAAGGTATTAGGAACCCTTCCTTTCCTAGAATGTTGCTCAACCTTTAATATGGAAACTTCAGAGGCTAATGACTCTATCATCTTGGCCATTTTATCAATCTTGGGATCTGAATATGATGAAGGCTCGCCCCTCTGTCTTCTTCTATCAGCACCTTTGAGCTTTTCCGCAGCCATGATGTTTGATTCTACTTCTAGGGCTACATCTTTCATATCATCCAAAGAAGCACATCGCCTCTCCCTCAACAGTAAACATAAGTTAGAATTAAAGGCACTGGCATAGATAAGTCTAGCAGAGGTAGTGGTGGGTTTTACTTCAGCCGGTATCTTGATGTACATGCGGTTAAATCTCTTATTAAAATCAGACAGCAGCTCACCATTTTCCCTCTGTAAGTTCCCAAACTCAGTGTGGTAGTAAAGGAGATCCTTCTTATCCCCCCAATGCTTTAGGAATGCATCATCTAAGGCCTCAATATCTGCTATAGATGTTGGGGTCAGTTCCCTGAACCATTTTCTAGCCTCTCCATCTAGGCTTTGGACAAAGACTCTCATCCAGACATCATCTTCACTAATGTCCAGGTTATCAGCATAGCTATAGAATGACTCGAGATGTTCTTCAGCTGAAACACCTTCAGTCCCAATGAACTGAGGCATATACTCCTGATATTCTCCAGTAGGCATGGCATTCAAAGGAGTGGGCAGTATTAGAGGTCCAAACCTAGAAGCTATGATTCTTTCCATTTTGGTAGGTGCTTGTGGACCTGCCATAGCTGTGGTGGCTAAAAGAGGACTGGCAGTCTGAATGATAGAGGTTTGAGGAGTGACTGACAGGACTAAAGGAGTATGATGGATAGGAGGTGAGGTTTCCTTTGGGCATACAACAAAAGAAAAACCTAAAGAATAAGGAGCTTTATGAATCTCTAAGAGTTTTTCTTAACTGCTAGTATTAGAAGCTATACTCTCAACATATATTTGTTCTATTACAGGCCTTTCTTGAAGAGATATAGGAGATTGTTTAGGTTTACCTTAACCTGATGCTCCTTTTTGCAATACCTTTCTTTCTTTGATGATCTTTTCAGGGTCAGGTACTGGGTTAGCTTGTAGCTTCTGAGGATTTCTCCGAGTATGCCTCACAAACTGAGCCAGAACTATAAAGTGGCGTCGCCAAGAGGTTCGGCCTCCAGTAGAGTCGCCAAATAGATGATTACAACCAAACAAGTGCCCAGACTTTGTATATTATCAAAGTTGGATCTATGTCATTTCCCAGGGAAGCTGAGCTTCAGTTTCCTCTCCCCAGCAATGACACCAATTATGTTATCACTCCAAGAAACTCTCCTAGGTTGTAAATCGGAGATGCCTGGTAACATATAATCTTCAATATTGTTCTCTGAACTATTGGAATAAATGATGGTTTGGATCAAGTTAGATAACCATTTCAGCTCTTTTTTCACACAATGCATGCATGTACACTCTCACTAATATAAGGCTTTATACCACTAATGCTCAATAAGTTATAAATTCAATGGATAGATGGAGAATACTGACTATACTAGCAGTTTGCATACATAAACATACATCAATGGCTAGCTACAACCAGTAAAATAAAATACTAACTGTACTGGCAGATGCATATATGACCACATATGGATGGCTAGCTGCAGGCAGCAAAGAAGCTTGCAAATCTAATATATCAAAGCAGAGATAAGATGACAGTTATCTAGCCTTAGACACAAAGAAAACATGAACAAACTGTTCAAGTGCAAGCATAGAACAACAAAGAGAAGGGACATTGAACATATAATGGCAAAAGAAGCTTATATTGCTAGAATGAACGTGAGAAGCTTGAATGAATAGAGGAGGAATAATCTCCAAGAGTTGAACCTCTATTACATCTTACTTTCAGCTATTTATAGCCTTTTACAATGATACTCAACCTTCTAAGGCTTGAGAGGTCTTAATCGATCACTCTTTCTTGTTTAACTGTTTGATTCCCTAAAGGCAAGCATGGCTTGGAGGTTTTTTCCCTTCTAACAGAGGAATAACCGCATTCAGATATTTTGTATAGTTTGTTGTGCTGTCTGGGAGCTCTCTTATGTCAGAGATGCTCCATGACCACTATGTTTGTTGGGATGGGTTGCGTTGTCTGCTCCATGATCGATTATGTTGTTGTGGCTGTGCTGCGTTGTAGATGCCCATGATATTTCTGTTTCGAGCTAGCTGCATGTGTTGTGGCTCCATGATCACTTTCTGGCCTTTGTTTTCCCTGCAAACTGTCTCCCGGATTATGCTATGTGGTGGAAAGGGTCCTTGGGCTTCTGTTTTCCCTCTAAAGGCTGAGAGTGATTGTTTCTTCTGTTAAACACAGAAATACTGTAAAAATCTCGCCATGTTGTTCCTTTTGGACTTCAAAGGTCCTTAAATGTGGTTTATTATCCTATCGGATCCTCCCTTTGGGTCGTTGTTGCCTATCGCAAGTGGCTTGGTCCCTTTATATTTTCCATGTATTCGAAAATACGTAAAACACTGAAAAACATGAAAATTTGCTTTTCCCCAATCTCAAATTTTGTATATTTCACTTCCTCGACCCTTTCGGGGCTGGGCTTCATCGCTATCGGTGCTGGCCAAGGCTCCTTTGTATTCCATTGAAACAACGAAAATACATTAAGAATGCATTGAAAACGGCCTTTGGTGGACTTGAAAAATTATGCAATATCATTACAAATCCCATTGGGTTCGGGTTTAATCACTATCATAAGTCGCATCCATATGTGTGTAAAGGTTGTGCCCCTTGGTTTCCACCGATAGTGATCCGGTGATGTAACGTGGGCCATAGATCTGCGCGCGCGATCGACGGTCCATGTTTAATCACCGATCGCAATTGCAACTTCCCCTTAGTCCATGCCGATAACGTCGACTAACCTCCATCGATTACGATCCATTGATCCGATCATTAGCGATCATTGATCGGCGGTGTCCAACGCTGATTTCCACTGCCTGCGACTATCGACTTGTGATTTAGCCGCTTAGATCTGGGTCATTGATCAACCAGATCTAACGACAGTTGTGCATTCTTGGGTCTTAATCCTGCAACAATGGTTTTTTATGGCTTTTGAAGTGTTTTAGCCTCCCGATAGTGCATTTTTTCCCTTCCAAGAGCTCTCGGCATGTGATGGTTTTTCTCCTTGGATGATCTTAGTGAAGATTTTGAAGATTTTAAGAGAAAATTTGGATCCTATGGCATGATTATGCTGGCTTATGGAGACTTTAAAAGGCACACTTGGATCCGTTTTTGGACCGTTTGCCCATAAGGCTAATAGGTCCAACTTCGCTCGAGAAGAAGGTTGTAATTGAGACTCGCGTCTACAACTTCCACTTCTAGATCAACGGTCCTTCCCTCCAACAGGATCAGCAAGTTTGTGAGAATACCATATGGAAGGGAGCCTCTGCCATCAAAGGCCTCCAAAGTGTTTGGGGATTGATTGAGAGGAGGAGAGCTAATGGCCTTCTAGTATGAAACAAACATGATGCAAGTGGAAGCACCTTCATCAATAACAATATGATGAATCATCTTTCCTTTAATGATAAATTGAATCAGAAAAGGAATCTGATGAGGAAGACGAGGAACGTGGTTTTCAAGCTCAAAGGTAATTAAATTCAAATCGGCGGAATTAATAGCGCCTATAGTAGGAAACAATGATTTCCGTTGTGTTGGATATGTTTGGAGAACTTCCAAAGCAAACATTGTCGAAGGTGCTTGGGCTAAATATTCAACAATATTATAACGTTGTGCAGCTCTAACATTTGGATTATAAGATGATTTTCGATGTACAACCTTGGGAGGTGGTCGGATTATGGACTCATTTTTAGGACGCTCAATATGGAGCAGACCAGAATTGGATGGAGTAGAAGTAGAAGGTATATCAGTGACTTCTTTCTCCACCTTCTATTTTTTCGGATTTTGATAGTCCTTTGTTTGAGTAGCAATCGAAATAGGCAATGAACCTTGTATCATGAAAACTTGGGAACCAGAGGAAGCAGAGGATTATGGTTGGTCCACCAACTACATCTGCTGAGATGGAAAAGGTTCTTTCAAAACAACCAGAGTCCCTTTCAATAAGCGGTTAAATTCAATACATCGAGGAAAATCCTTGGTATAATGGTCTTCCTCACAGATGAGGCAAGGATATTTCAGCTTTCATTTAGAAGCATCATCAGCAGATGATTTGGGTGGATCTTGTTTCGGGGTATCGGTTTTGGCTTTACCTTTACCCTTTTTCTTACCTTTTGAGGCCTTATCTGCTGCAGTAGACTGAACAGCATGTACCTCAGAGGTTTTACCAGGATTTGACGAATTTTTCGAAGGATTATTGGAACCAGTGTTTGAAATAGATTTTTGCTTCGAAGAAGTCTTAGTGAAAGTCTGAGACACTAAACCAATTACACCATCAACAGGTGGCACATCGGGAGACTTTGAGGCTTCGGATCCGAAGATGGTCTTAGAGCATCAGGAAACATCTCATATAATGTGCCAGATTGGGAATAGACTAAGTCTAGATACTGAGCACATGTAATAGCTTGGTCCATGATAAAACATCCACCCATTGCTATATCTGCAGCAATTTTGTTTACAAATGATTTCGTGAACCATTCGGTTAACAACTCATCAGGAATATTCAATTTGATGAGGCGACGTTGATGTCTCCATTCATGGATATGATAAAAAATGTGGGTCGCAATATCTTGCTTCAGGGATGTGAGCAAATGAGTGCCAATTTCATATCAAACTAGCAATTGGAAGTGGGTGAGGAAGGCCATAGCTAAAGAGTTAAAGTCAGCATAGGTAGATCGAGGCAACTCGATATACCATTTTGTGGGAGCACCTGTTAAGGTTCTCTGAAAGAGGTAGAGACTAATAGAATCGTCAAAAAATGAATTTGAAGAGCACCATAAGTGATATGTCATCACATGGGCTTGCGGGTCCTCTTTAGATTTTCCTTCGAACTTAGGGCAATCGCTTGGAATTTTAGTTGGAACCGGAGGCTAGTAAGGCAAATGAAAGATAGGATCATTTGTGAGCCTCGAGACATCAGGCAGTTCCAACGTAGCCAAAAATGGAAATTGTGGATTGAATGGCATGTAGGGCCTTTTAGGAGGCCCAAACTACGGGTTCCAACCTTGCTGGTAAGGATTCGTCCCCGACGGTGGAGGATTTTGACCATACGGGATTTGATTTTTCCCCCACTAAGGGTTACCTTGACCATAAGGTGGATTTTGTCCAAGGTAGGTTTGATATTGACCTACCATAGGCCATTGATAAGCATTATACATGGCATATGGATTGTAAGGTTGTTGGACCTATTGACCCTGGACCTAAAGAGATTGGCCCTATTGCTACAAGTGTTGACCTTGTGCTTGCAAGGGTTGACCTTATTGATATACATATTGAGCTTGCTGCAGAGGTTGACCTTGTTGTTGCAAAGGCTAACTTTGCTTCTGTAAAGGTTGACCTTGCTGCTGCAAGAGTTGGGTAGGTTGTTGAACAAACTAAGTTTGTTGCTACAAAGGCTGTTGATATGGCTGCAAAGGTTGCCCCTGTTGTTGCAAAGGTTTCCCTTGCTGTTGTAACGGTTGCCTTTGCTGCTGCAAGGGTTTCCCTTGCTGTTGCAAGGTTTTTTTGACAGTTCCTTCGAATATACCATCTAGGTATTGATAATTTCTTATTTGAATCTGATCATATCCACCAGGAATAGTGGATTGACCAGGCTGGACATAAGCCCCTTCTTGTGGAGTGTAAGACGGATTGGATAAGGCTTGCGAACCATATGGGACATAAGCATGTTGGAGTGGAATCTAAGCCATATAAGGTTGTTGATGGATATTACCCAACCCGGATGGACCAACAGGGTTAGGAACACCACCAGAATAAGATTGATTGACTCCAACCATGAGAGTTTGTAATCCACTCACCTTGGTTTCACCTGACATAAGAGGAATGTTCGGATTTTCCCCCCCAGGCGGTGGCACATTCTGACCACTTAATGGAGGGGTTGGAATAACTAACCAAAACCTGACCTGAAACAGTCAATTATACCAGAATGGACGGTTGAAACGGCAATACAGGCTGCAATGGAATCGTAGGTTGAATTAGAACTGGTGTATAGCAATTTGTACAAAAATTTGAGAGGTCGCATTTGGAATAAAATGACCAGAAGTAGGCATGGCATTGGAAGACCAAATGGGATTCTGATACAAAGATGAAGCACTAGGAATTCCTGAAATTAATTAGGCTAGGGTTGTATAAATAGGTAGAAACATGGGCCCACTGGTTTCAAGAAGTGTGTGAGATGGGAATCTTCCTATGAAAGGAAAAACTTCTGGAGGAAATTCGTACCATTTTTCATCATCGACATGAGGAGCATGAGTATCAGAAACGTCCGAATGACCCGGAGAAGAGGTTGGGATCTCACCCTCTGAATCCATGGGTGGAAACAATTGGCGAGGAGGAATCTGAGATGTACGAGGAGATAAATCCAAAGGAACACCGGGCTGTCGTAAGGACTATAAGGACGTTGAGGAGATATCACAACAGCATCGAATAATGGATTCGACGAATATAAGACAAACCTCTATGGACTCTCAAGGGTTTCTAGATCAGATTCTTGAGGTGACAAGGAATCTGGCGATGGTGGATGAGAAGAAAGGGGTTGAATGCTTGGGACAATCCCAAGTTCAAAACCTTTAGCTTCAAGTGACTGAGGAAGTTCTGGGTGAACTCCTTGTGAAGACCCTTTAGTATCAGACAACAAAGGGGAACTTTGGGGTGAACTCAATGGTTCAGCCACAATGAATTTCTCTCAAGATAAGAAAAGGAAAGGAGATTCATTGAGGGATGATTAAAAAACAAAATTTACAATGATTTACTCAAGATTGGGCCAAGAAGCAACTGCATGGGTTCGACATGTTATCATGGACAGTTATGTTTAGAAACAAAAACTTTGTGTTTTCATGTTTTAAGAGTCGAGAAAAGGATGAAAAGGTGACTCTATTCGCTTTCGTTGGTTTAGAGAGCTTGAAAGAACAAGTGCTCGATGATCTTTTCAAATTTAAGGAGTCAGAAAAGATCGACATGACTACTAAAGTAACTCTATGCAAAAAGGAGTACCAAGTAATCATGAACCGCGATATACACCTTAGAAAAATTTACCAAGGACTTGACGTACATGCAGGCAATCTCTCTAAATGATGTGTTCGGTATATCACGTTTACTGGGCAGCAAACTCAGCTTCTTATGGATAAAGGTTTGCAACCTATGAGGGTCTCCCTTTTTATACTCGACGGGCCAGCACAAGTCCATGCTAGCACTGTCTAATGCAAGAGTATTGCGAACGACAGCTACTAAGTTTTATAGACGTCAAAACACGTCTCTAGCCTAGACCACTAAGTATGAACGTTAATGTTTCAAATGCTCCTTAGATTCATTGAGGTAAATTTTAAGTTTATCTTTGAATTAAGTTTCAGTTTTGAGGGCTCAACGATGTCACCTGCTCCTAGAATGCAACTAAATGATGAAAATGAAACTTTTCATTCGATGAAGGCTATTCTAACAAAGGAAGAGAAACAACCAATCAATGCATCAAACAATCCAAAAGCATCAATACAAACTTTTCAATGCAATAAAATGAAATCTAATCTTTCATTCTACTAACAAATGCAATGCCATAAAGATGAAAATATTTTTCTTTTCACTAAAGATGCAATCAATGCAAACTAGTGCAAAAGAGAAAAATAAAATGCAAACAATTCACTAATCATGAAAATCTCTTTCACTTTCTGATTTGAATGCAAGAAATGTTTCAAAAATACTTCAATGATATACACTTTCACTTTCTAAAACACAAGAATAACAACAAGCACTTCCTTTCGATTCAATCAAAAACAAACAATTTTGTAATCTATTGCTTGCCAATGGAACTAAAGTGACTTTCAAAGCATCTACTCGATTCGACACTAATGAAAATAACTTTATACCAAAGAACCAAAAGTGACTTGCAAAAGATGTCCAAACGCAAAAGAACTCTTTGAACAAAGGTAATTGATCTCTGAAGAGCAGACCAATGAGTGAATGAAGGGTGACCTAGAAACCCTAGGAACCCTAGAAATAAAATCAAACTCCAAACACACTTAAACCAAATCAAGAGGCAATTGCAGTCAAACAAACATGTCAAGCAAGACAATGACACTGTAATCACACTAACAAACCATTGCTAGAAGGAAAAAACTGAAATCAAGAAGAAAAAACCTAATTTTTTTTTTTTAACTTTTGGGATCATTGCACCTGTCATAGGCAAAACAGCGATAATCGCGACTGTAATCAAAATATCCGTGATGTCATCACGACTATCAGAGAGAAAAATGCGATGTTTGAGAAAGATGAGATAAAACCAAAAAATCTTCAAGATCAACAAAAATAAAGAACCTTCAAGCAATCACTAGTAAATTAAAAAAGTTACAGACAAACAAACAAGCCTGAAAATGGACGATCGGTCAAACTCAACACAAAAGAAGGATAAAGGATTGAATGGAAAGGATCATAGCTTCCCTAGGGGAGTCACCATTTTGTTGTCTAGGTAAATCCTCTCTGCAGACGGAGACGAACCCTCTAGCCCAATGAGTGGGTCTAGCAACCTAAGCGACAATCTACCGGACACTTTCCTAAGTTACAATTGAAAAGAGAGATGAAGAAGATGGCCTACCTCGTTCTAATGCTATCTCGATCTCCTTCGTTGAAGACCTTGAATCACTTGTGTCACGGGCTCATTTCTACTACTCACAGCATTTATGCACCTGCACAAGAGATCAAGACACGACGAGGAATGCAAATACAAATAGCATATTCAAAAGTAACCTACTTAACTGATGAAGGAATGTTAAGATAAATCATACATGAGCATACACATTTAGGGAAAATGAACCAGTAGTTGTATATTAATTGAAAATAAGGGGAAGCATACAATCAAGCCTTGATTTTGATAGGGTCTCCTTGAATGAATATCCAAGTCCAAGCTAAGCTCTCCAAGCACTCCTTCTCCAAGCCAAATGAGTAGGATATAGGCACAATCTTAGCATAAGGGTGCAAATAGGCATAGACCAACCATTTGGGAATGGGAGAGGATGAATATATATGTTGGGAAAGGGAGTTAAGATCTCTCCAAAGACAGTAGTAGGCCCTTATCTCAAGGAAGCAGTCATAGGGATAAGACCAAGAGGCCAAGTTGGGAGAATTCGACCTCATCTATGTCGAACAACCTCCAGCTCGTCACTCTGGAAGCTTCTATATCACGAAGCTTCTCATACTTTTTGGGAAAATTGACTTTGTTGGATAATCATGGGTATACAAGTGAACATAGTGATGCCATCGCGGGTCAAGTATAGTGCAACAAGTGATCATCATTGTTTTTAGTCTCATAAGGGCAATGATTCTCAAATTAGGGTTTTTGAGCTATTTCCTTTAGGGGAAGCTCAAGGCATTTTCCAATCAAAGTACTAGGAAGGATCTGAACTGCATATATGAATGAGTACACTGCATGATGGTCATTTTTCGAGCACTTCGAGGTATGTCACAGGGAAGTGCAGGAGGTGTGACAAAATATAGTTTAACAAGTTCCACCAACAATTAGAACTAGGTTAATTGGCCATAACTCTGTCAAACTGAGTTATCTAATTACAACTCAAATAAACTCATCCTGGACCCCTAAAAGTTAGGGAGAAAATATACATGGCTATAGAAATACTTCCAACTCAAAATTCCTAAGTTAATTAAGTTAATTAAACTTAATTAAATATTTACAAGTTGCTATTAGAATAGAATTTGATTTTAATTCACAGTTTAATTCAAGGACAAATTAAACTGGAATTTCTTATTACCATTTCTCAACACCCCCTCTCAACAAGAAATGGATTATCAACTACCCTGATCTTGTCTCTATGAAACTCGAATTTACATCTTGACAATGCCTTTGTCGAAAGGTCAGCACCTTGCTCCTCTGTGGGAATGTACTCCAACAACATAATGCGCCTCAATACAAAATCTTGAAGATGATGATATCGGATATCAATATGCTTGGACCAATCGTAAAAAAATGTATTTTCAAAGAGTTTGATACAACTCTGATTATCACAGTAAATTGCAGTTGGATCCATCTGCTGACCAAACAAACCAACCAGAATCTTCCTCATCCAAATGTTCTCACATGAGGCCTAAATTGCAGCCATGTATTCGGCCTCTGTCGAACTGAGTGCAATCGATATATGTTTCCTGTTGTACCAAGAAGATGTTCCTGACTCAATATTGAAGATCCCTCTTGATGTGCTCTTCATGTCGGATGGAATCCCTTCCCAATATGCATCGGTGAAGCCTTGAAGCTTCACTCCCTCTATCCATCTATACCACAATCCATACTGAGTAGTGCCCTTAAGGTGTCTCAACACATGCTTTGTCACCTTCCAATACAACTTGGCAGGCCTAACCATCACTTGCTAAGCCGGTTAACTGCATAGCACATATTTGGTCGTGTGTTCACCAAATACATGAGTGAACCCACAAGCTTCCTGTAAATAGTAGCTTCCACTACTTCCCCTGAAGTGGCATCCTCATTCCTCTAGTTACCTGCTAGAGGAGTCTCCATGGGCTTGCTGCTCTCCATGCAGAACCTCATGAGTATCTCGTTGGCATAATTGCCGTGAGACACAAATAATTCCCCATCACCCTACAATACTTCTATACCCATAAAGTAATGCATGAGCCCCATGTCCTTCATCTCAAACACAATGATCAACAAATTACATTCCACCACTTCGTGGTACAAGTTTGAATATGCTTCACTCTTGGTGAAGCCCAACCTGGTGAAGTAGCTATCAATCTTGGTGTACCAAGCACGGGGTGCTTTCTTCAACCCATATAATGCTCTCTTGAGCCAAAAAACATGTGACTCATGGTCGAAGGCCTCAAAACCCTCAAGCTGCTCATTGCACACCTCTTCCTCAATCATTCCATTAAGGAAGGTTGTCTTTACATCCATCTGATGTATCTTCCAACCCATTTGCGCTGATAGTGACAATATAGATCTGATCGATGAGTACCTTGCAACAGGAGCAAAGGTCTCATCATAGTTAATCCCCTATACCTGTGAAAATCCACGGGCCACAAACCTGGCCTTATACTTCTCCACAATACCATTTGCATCTTTCTTTACCTTGTAAAACCATCAGGAGCTCACCACTAACTTATCCTCTAGTCTCGGGACCACATCCCAAACATTGTTATGAACTATGGAGTCATACTCCTCCACCATAGCATCAACCCAAACTGTTTGTTGCACTACCTCCTTAAAGTAAGAAGGCTTTGTCTCAACACATCCTCTCATAAAAGCCATGTATCCAGTGTACCTCTTAGGTGACCTCCTCTGTCTGCGTTGAGATGTGGGTGCTCCCACATTCTCCCGTGCATCATGCAATAACATGTCTACCTCTCTGGTGTGCTTTCTCCCATCTCTGGAAGACTCTACCTAAGTGGATGTCTCCACTCTCAAATCCTCTACATGTGGCTGCTCCACATCAATCTGAGGCTCCTCAACTTTACGACCTAAAATCTCCTCAACCGCATGTAGCTGAAGCTCCCTCTCAAGGGAAACTCACATGTCCTTCTCCTCATCAAATCTTGCATCCCTGTGAACCATTGTCATCCTATTGGTCAAAAAGTACACCCAATAGTTGTGAGTTGTATCAGTGTACCCCACAAATATCCCCAACTATGTTGTCAGCTCAAGCTTCTTCTGTGCATCTTTGGTCACATGGCAATATACTGATGACCCAAAAATCCTGAAGTGACCAATATCTAGTCTCTTATCGGAGAAAGCCTCCTTTGGTGTTTCATCCCATGTATCTAATGTGGGCTTTTGTTCTGCAAATAAACATATGTGTTACATGCCTCATCCCATAAGTGTAGTGGTAGGCCATGATCATGCAACATTGCCCGTGTTGCCCCTACAATGCTTATATTCTTCCTTTCAACCACCCCATTCTGTTGTGGATTATGGGGTGTTGTCAACTCCCCTTTAATCCCTTCTGTTGCAAAGAATTTCTTAACCTCATTTGAGACATACTCACCATCGTTATCACTCCTCGGAGCTTTTACCTTATTTCCAGAATCTTTCTCAACCAATGCTTTAAATTCACAAAACTTTGTGAAAGTTTGATCCTTATTTTGCATGAAAAATATCCAACATTTACAAGAAAAGCCATCAACAAATATAACATTATACTTGTGCTTGGTCATGGATGTTGTCAATAATGGTCTACACACGTCTAAATGGACTCACTCTAGAATCACCTTTGCTCGACTGTCTCTTTCATAAAAGGAAGCCTTGGTGAATTTTCCAAAAGTACACCCCTTGCATGTATCAACTTGCTCTAGCGTACCTTTGGCAAGACCAATAGAGATATGTTGCATGATTTTCAAAGCTCCATAATGCAAGTGACTCAGTCGCTTGTGCCACAACTCGCCAATGTCTCCGCTCTGCACCTTTTCTGCCTTTGTGCTCAAAGAAGCACAATCCTATACCTCCAACTTATATAGATTCTTAACTTGAATCCCTATCTACTTTACCTAACCCATGGCTATGTTTCGAAGGAATGCCTTTCCTTTGCTAAAGACCACATCATAGCCTCTATCCTCTAACATGGCGAATTATACTAAGTTCTTCTTTAACCCGAGCACATACATAACATCTCTCAAGGTGAGAGGAGCACCCTCCTCCCTCTGAAAGTAACCTTGCCTAATCCAATAGCACTATACCTCCCTTCGTCACCGATCTTGATATGCATCTGGAGATCCTTCTCCTCCCGATCACTAAACAACTCCTTGTCACCAATCATGTGGAATGAAGCTTCATTATCAATGTTTCATACACTACCCATCATTGATGACACCATGCATGCAATGAGAGTAAATTCCAATTAGAATTGAGAGGCCAAAGCCTCACCCGCCGCTCCTCCTGAGGACTTCTTCTTAGACTTCTTGAGCGGACAATTTATAGCAAAATAGCCCAACTCATGACAATGAAAAAACTTAACTTTTGACATGTCTTTCTTCTTGTCTCCATGACAAGAATCTAATTTGGAATAGGACGCCTTCCCTTTCCTTTTCCTTACAGTATTTGATGAGGAACCATCTCTGGTGTTCCTTCTAATCTCCTCCTGCATCAAATCTAACCACAGTCGTTCCCAATCTACTAGATTCTCCCTTCCATTGACAGAGTCCTGATAGCTATTATAACTCTTGGAAAGGCCTAAGAGAGCTAGGCTGATCATATCATCCTCAAAAACGGTTGTTCCAACACTTCCAAGCTCATCACGACAATGAGTGACCTTAGTCGAGTATTTTGGAATGGTCTCACCTTTCTTCATCTTGATTTTTCGAAGTTTGTCTTTTAGTTCCAACTTCATATAGTCACTATTGTTCTGGAATAGGTCCGTCAATTCTTTCCACATATCATACGGATTTTCCTACCCATGGAGAATTGAGACAATGTGGTCTCGAACTCCCTCAAGGATTATCTACCTCACCTTCACCACACGCTTCTTCCATTCCACCATATTTTATGCATCCGATGTTGTTGTCTTAGTAATTTCTTTCTTAATTAATTCCTTGAGGCCATTATCCTCCAGCACAACCTCCATCCTATCCTTCTAAGCTATATAATTTGAGTTACCTTCTAAGGCATACTCGAGCTTCAAACCGTAGAAAGCCATTTGCTGATCCTAAAGTATGTATTTCAAATTCGAATTTCACCTGTAACCCAAAACTCAAAACTTCGAAATATCCTCTAGTATATTGTCTTTGGCTCTGATACCATGTAGATTTTCCTATAGATTCACGGCTCATGTAATGTACTAAAACACAAGACAAGAATATACTCTACTCTTTAAACAGCAGAAACCAATAGATTGATGAAAGCAATAATCGACAAGAGGAATATAATCAAGACACGTAACACAATTTTTTATCTGGGGAGAGCCACTGCTCAAAACCCTGACCATCTATTGCATTAATCAAAAATTTGAGTGATAATACAAAGCATGTTCTCACAGGAACAATTCTTGCACAAGTATGATCAACTTTGTGCCTCACAAGTCTGCACTGACCAACACTTAGCCAATTTTTGTTGCCTATTGAGCCCCTATTTCCTTGCACAATTCCTGTGAAGATCAGCCCATATTTAATTGGGAAATCCTTCCTCCATAACTACGCAATCCAAAAGTAGGTCCTTCTTTGATTGCATGCATGACCTGTACAACTCGGATCATTATACAACTAATAGTACATCGTCTCTGCACTCTACTCCCCACTGGGTCTCTCTTTGAACTGACATTCATGAGTTTCTAATGAGGGAATCTTCACTTAGCTGGAGTAGCACTAAGGATGCACCAATGCACCAACTCACTACTAGACCTCTACTAGTTCCACCAACAGTTAGAACTAGTTTAACTGTCTATAATTCAGTCAATCTAAGTTATCTAATTACAGCTCAAATAAACTCATCCTGGACCCCTTTAGGGAGAACATATAAATGACTACAGAAATACTTCCAACTCGAAATTCCTAAGTTAATTAAGCTTAATTAACTATTTACAAATTGTTATCAGAATACAATTCGATTTTAATTCATAGTTTAATTCAAGGACAAATTAAACTGGAATTTCTTGTTGCCATTTCTCAACAACAACGAGGAAGCGAAACATCAGATAATTGTTCAGAAGTCATGCATCTCTATGCAAGAGGGATAAATCATTGAATCCACAAGATATCATTGAATCCACAAGATATCATTTGTTGACAGATTTTCATGTTATTGTAGGTATCACAATAATAATGGACCATTAACAAAAATATGTGAGTGTATATGGAAAAACGCAAGTATGCAACAGCTGCGAAAATAGTCCAAATTTCCTAGCCATCAATGTACTCTGGAATCGATGCAATTCATTTGAAATTCAAACAAATCTGATAGATATAAATCACAACTAAATCTATATACTTTTACTTCGCATACCATGTTCACCATTATTTAATTATTAGAAGGAAATGGACAGATCAAAGGGTATTTATGAGGTTCATGACATAAGGCTATGAGATTAATATCAAGTAATCGAAATAGTCTTGAGAAAACAAAATATTGATCAGCATAATTGATGCAATCTGTGGAGAGAGAAATATTGTGTCTATCAATAGAACATCTTTTGTAAGAATTCATTCCATTCCCAATAGCAATCTTTCCAGCATCACATTTAAAGTAGTTGAAAGAGCATGACCTTGATTGGAAAAAAAAAACATTGACAAGAAAACAGTTTGGAGAGAATACCTTCTGATCTATTCATATGCACACCATTCACACTATAATTGAGAAACTAAATGCATTCTCTCAAAGAATCGCAATTTACCCTAATATTAAACAACCCCGAGTGGTGTCGATTGATCTGGCGGCCAACCCAGCCAGCTCACACATTCTGTCAATGATATGAATCACAACAAGATTGTAAAAATGAAATATATGACAAAATTAAATAGAACATGGTATGAAGTTGCTTCAATTACTCTTGAAATCTCAGTATTTACATAGTATAGGCAAAGATCAGTCTCCAGAAACCAAAGGGAACGATCCCCGGATTGACTACACTTGCATAATGTTACATTGGAACCAACCCCGCTCTTCTCTTTGTCAAAGTTCAAATTATATATAAAATTACATTACATATCTGGTTACAACATAACTAACCGTGTACATAATAGGAAAAGAAACAAATCATAACAACCTACCATTAACAGGATTCTAATAAGGCCATCTTCTAATCATAGAAATCTAGTTCTCAACACAAGGATTTCTTTGGAAAACCATCGTTTCTTCTTCAAATCCTCGGTTGAGTGCAAGCAAGAATTAGGTGTGCTCGTTCTTGTAGTATCATACCAACTATCTCTAAAAATCACTCGGTCTACCAGTTGGGCCCATCAACCAATGGTCCACCTCCTTGACTCAACAGTTAAGTAAAGTCCTTGTGGCATAACCAACGATCTTTCAATTAGTGTAGGCAGTCTACAACTGATAATGAATGGTTGCAAGAATCCCATAGAGTGCAAGAACTCAATACATAGTATAAGAGTGTGAGTGCATGATCAAATCCTATCCGCGCAAGAATATAAAGATAATTCAACCAAGTTTAAACCTGCAAACACACAAACTCTCATTAATGGTGCTTTTAATGTGCAAATCTTGTTAAAACAAGGGAATCATGGCAAATCATAAATATTTACTTTCTAATGCAAAAAATGATGACAGTATCCATAGGAATTAAATGAAAGCACGAGGGATTTCAGAACAAAAAGTGATCTAAAACTAGACAAAATGGAGGCCTGACAAGCAGCACTTCCTTTTCTTGTTTTGGCGTAAAAAGGTTTTCAAAGGACTAATTTTGACAATGGAAATGGTGGGATTGAATTTGATCATCTAAGACCTCAATATCCTTCTCAAATTTTTCAACAAATGATTCTAAAAAATAGCTCTTCTCCTCAGAACATTTGCATAATCCTAAATATCTAGGTAAAAAATTGAGAAATCATCTTCCACTTGATCGTCATCAAACATATCAAAATACTCTCTAAAACCTTCAATATGCAAAGGATCTTCAACATACCTTGTCATCTTGATTGACTAGGCAACTGGATCTGTAGTTCATGCTCTGAATTCTTTTAATAGTGGAGTCGGCATGAATACTTTAAACTTTGGATCTTCACAATGGATTCGTTAGGTGAATGATGCACAACCACCTTTGTTTCTGACCTTTGTTCACCATCAAAAGTCAAATCTTATCATTATCGTTCTTCTAGGATATTTGGTTGAAGCTTTCGCCTCCCTGGCAACTGCACCAAGATGTTATCACTTAGAAGTTTTCTTTGGTTGAGGAAGGAAGCTCACTAAGGAAACTTTCAAACCACTTTGGATTGAAAATTGGCACTTCAAACTGGAGAGGGATTCTCATTAACTCTACCACTTAAGGTTACTTTAGTTGTAGGTCATTAAGCTCATTGGCCATATTTGGTTTGTCAAAAATGAATTTGGTTTGGAAAGTAATGAAAGAGACCATTGGGTATGGAGTCTTTGACAAAAGATAAATACTTTCTAAACACATATTACATGAACAACTATAAACAAAGGCAATATAACTCACAATTTCTTTGACAAATTATCATCAAGATATGTAGAATACTATAGAAGATAACATCCAGACAAAGCATTAAGATTTCTGCAGTGATATTTAAGCTGAAAGAACAATTAAGCATCCAAATAACATGAATCTAAACAATTCCACATGAATTCTAATTCATCAAACTTTATCCAAATGATGAAGACAAATTTTCAAAAGGTGTGACTAATGAGAAATTTAAACACAATAAAAAAACGGATAGGAAATTATTCATACATGAATATTTGCAAATTGGGCATATAGGACTGTTTATATAAAAATATATATTAATCTCAAAAAATTACAATAATACACAGGGTTTTTTCCACAAAATTCCATCCCTGAATTATTACAAACTGTGAATTATATAGACAACTACAATTAACAAACTGCCTCTATCTTCGAGGAAACAAAATTAAATAACAAAATACAACAAAACTAAGTTCGGTTAGTTGCATGAAATTTGGATCTGTTTGATCGAATATTTGCCAAAAATATGGAATAAATTTTTTTATTGATGGTCTACTCACTTTTTAAAATCGATTAGCTTCTTCATAGTCCTTGAGTGTTGATTTTATGACACTTATCTCCAACTGCCAATTGTGTTCTTCTGGATGTCTTTGACTTGCTGATTTTATGCCCTAACTACTAAACTTTAGCCTCATATCTTAGATGCTTTCTTGCTCTAAAATAATTACTCAATCAAAGCTCTAAAATTTAGAATTGAAATACTAATTTGGATGGTTAAAATCTGGAGATGATTTGGATGTTCTGCCACCTGATCTTGAAATCTATACAAGATCCTTTGGTGTTGGAAATCTCAACCACTTTTCTAACTAACTGCCAAATGTATCTTTATATGACTAAAAAACTGCCTGAAAATCTGCCATTAATGTAAGATATTTGGGAAGGTTTCTAACCAGTTGTCCACTCAAAATATTTTTTTATTTGTATTTGGAAACCATATAAATGTTTGGATTCCATGCAGTCTTAGAGAGTTGAAGGCAAACTAATGAATCATATACATAGTGGACACCAGAATAAGAACTTTATAGACGAATACCAAAGTACCATGATTGATGAAAGTATGTTCTTGTTGGTAATATGGAAAGGCCTTCAACAGGGCACCTATTGTATATAAAATGACATAAAACACCACTTGCATGTTTAATAACTTTAATAAGAATGGTAACAGGGGATTCATGAAACCTGGAAAAAAAAAACCACATTATAGCTTGAAGTCAATACCATCTTGGAAATGTTAACCTTAAATTCAAATATGTGTTGGTTTGGACAAAATATAGCTCTCTGTTATAGCAGTGGCCAGCCTACATTTATGTGGTCTAATATTGTTATTTTTTACTGTTTTGAATAAGGTCGATTCTCTTTGTGTTCGAATTTGAATTTCCACAAAAAATACTTGCAAACCATGACTGGAAGTGTGATCATAGTTGTGACTTAATCGAGACCAATTCAATTAAACTTGGTCTACCCAGTCATGTTTGAGAGTTGTCTGCATACTTATGGTGTTTTCATGCCAACATCCTACTGAGATTTCCCTGCTTTGACTTTAGTCATTTTGTTTGGTGCTTTGTTTTCTATCGTTTCCACTGGATCTGGAAATTTTTACCTCATTTGGTTGTGCTCAGCGTGCCCTTTTGTAAACTCCAAAAATAGTTTCTCAAATCCTGCAACAGATGATAAATCTTTTTGTAGGATTTATTTTACTCAGCAACCCTGAACATAGTCCTCTTCAACACTCAATACCCGTAGAAATGATGTCTCAGTACGGTAGGCCCTTATAGAGTCTTAGGATCATCTACTGAAGTTTCATTCAATTTAATCTTAACACTTTTCCTTTTTCCTTCCAGTGAACACTCTGATATTTCACAACTATTGTGTGTAGCAATTCCAAAATCAGAGTGCAGAAAAACCTTTATTGTCGAAAGAAACACAAACAAAAGGCTAAAAACAATCTTTACAACGTTGATGACTTTCCTTTGGCGCTAACAATTGACATTTAGCTGAATTCATTGCCTCTGATGCATTACGTGGAGTGTACTTTGGAGTAAAATGAGCCTATGGCTATATGTGCTTCCTCCGTTAGGGACTTCGTAGTGTTGCGTTTGGAATGGAACTTGGCACTTGTGCTTCCTCCGTTAGGGACTTCGTAGTGTTGCGTTTGGAATGGAACTTGGCACTTGGTATGCACGTAGTCTAACACGGCAGAGGAGTTGCCCTGAAAGTTATAGAAATTCTGGTTATATTTAGATAAAATCTGGCAAGGATTTTTCTAAATTCATCTTATAGTTGTTAAACTTCAAAATTTTAGGTGTCCTAGACGTTTTTTATGGTGTTGAATCCGTTTCCACCATCAAAAACACCATTCAAACACTACCTTCCTAAACACTTGAGTAGCCACCAAATGTTTGCAAAAATAGTTAGATCTTTTTACACTTATTGCGTTAAGGCATGATAAATTTGGCACTCTGTGTTATTTTTGTTTAGTGGTATGAAGGTTTATACCACATTGAAGTAGAGAAACAAGATAATAATTACTTATATATATGAGCACCTTCCATTCAACTTGAGGTGTGCTGCACTCTTGTCCCTCGTGGGCTTCTTCCTTAAGACCTAACACTAGGCTTAGTGGGGCCTATTACTTCTTATAAAACACCACAGTTGAAACCAGCAGCACTGCAAAATTTGAGTATTAAAACACCACAGTTGAAACCAGCAGCACTGCAAAATTTGAGTATTAAAACTATGGGCAAACCCTTTTTAAGAAGCATGCTTATTATGAAGTTAAACCATTCACTAAGATTTAATTTGTGAGTGCTTTTCCTTTTTAATCATTAAATCAGCGTTGACAAATTATCTATCAGCGCACCCCAAAGCCTTTTAAAACTTAGAACACAAATTACATTAAGTTACCCATGAAACTTGAACCGTGATAACACAGTCAAAGTTTCAAGTCCAAGAAGCAGGATATTTGTCGCTAGATAAATTTGGAGGCTCGCTAAATTTGGTAGCTCAAAAAAATTAGCGGCCACTAACTCGGCAAAATTAGCACTGAACAACGGACAGAAATGACAATATTTTCAAATGTGCTCAATACAGCACCAACCAAACCATTAACTTTGACCGAACAGACTAGTGGTCAAACAAAACTATGGCAATGGGTTGTTAAACATGGTGGACAGAAACATTATTGCGACGAGTTGTTATATAAAATGACCTAATGGTTGGGCCACAGGGTTGAAATCCCCGACGCGTCATCCAACCAATGACTAAACCTAGTATTGTTAGCCATCCTTTCGGGCGGTAGGGCTTTGTTAAGTCCGTCGACAGCATATTATTTAAACTTCAGTCATTTATGCAACCAGACAAGAGGAAGGCGAGTAGAACCCAGCACTAGATAGCGGAATAGTGACAGCCACCAATGAAACCATGATGCGTAGGTAGAACCTTGAACTGGTGGAAACTTGACTAGTGAAACCCTGATACAGGGAATATGTGAGGAATCTTTTAGATTCCCTAGGGGCCAAATTTTGACGATGTCAAAAATATGTCAAATTTATACTTAAATTGCTCAAAATTTCAGAAGGATTGTGATGGTGTGATATGTTTCTGCATTTGACAAGCCAATTTTCCAGAGGTATGACTTTGAGTGTATGATAAGCCTCATCATTGGGTAATTATATGGGCCTTAATTCACCTCCTAGCTTAGTCAAACCAACTTTTCTCACAACTTATTACATGTTTTTTATTATATTTTGTTTATGAGATGAGTTAGAGTTGGATATTATGCCTAGTGGACTAATATGCATTGAATGCAGGATTGAAGGAGAAAATCAAGGAATTTTGGCAAATACTAAGGTTAAAACTCGAATGGGACAAGGGAGAGGGATTGTAGGAGGTAAATCCTCCTCATTTACTTCTCCCCCATTCGAATATTCCTCCATCCATCACACCAGCTCGGAGTGCAAGCAGCCAAGCCATGAGGATTAGAAGGCAGTCAAGCAAGTGAGAGACAAAGAGCTAGTTTATCTCGAGTTTGGGAGTCGAGCCTCCCTAATTTTAAGGAAGTCGTTGGGGACTTCATTTGTATAAGTAGAGAGGCCTAAATCCTCATCAGGATTCAAATTTTTGTTGTAGAACTCTAAGCTATTTTTGAGCTCCAGACTTGTGGAAGTTTTGTTGATGTAATTTTTTGTTTTGGTAATAAGAATTTGTTTTGTTTTGACCCAGCACTGAGTTAACTCAAAGGGCTGAAGCTCATAGGTTAGGGCCCAACCTTAGCATCCAAGGCTCCTCTTTCTTGTATCTGTATGTTTATATTAGTCTCATAGCTTCATTGTTAATTTGCCTTTAGATTTATTTTCATTGCAAGTAGTGTAGATTGGATTGGTTGTTTATTAGTTTGCTTCCATTTGTGCCTTACTTCAGTAGTAGGTTAGCAAGGATAAAAGGAGTACCACAAGGCTGTTAGTAGGTGTCTTGGCCTCAATTCCTCCCTTTGGGATTATGATTTGAGGAAGGGACCCTTATGCAGCCCCAAAAACATAGATTTCTATTTCTTGCATGAGCTTTAGAGTTTACTGTATTTAAGTTAGCATTTGATCAATTTTGCAAAGTAGGATTTCATTTCCATCTCTTCTATCTTCATTCTTGCAGTGGATCTCATCCATACTTTTATTCCTTTCAGCCACTTGCCTTGTGCATAATGTAGGCAGTTAGTTCATTAATTCTTCTTTTCTAGCTTATGAGAATGCTTCTTGTTTACATAGCTTTTTGGGAATTATACATGTTTTATGTATAGAAGGTGCTTCAGGAGTAGACAAAGACTCTATAGCCAACAATCACCTTCCACCATAGTCATTCCTTGTTTTCACCATTGCCTTCACTAGTTTTCATCATTTTACATAGAAATTCTTCCAAGCACATTGAGCGAATCCATCCATATTATATCCTTCTTGTTGATTTCTGAGTGATCCTAGACCTTTTCTCACTTGATTCCATCCATCTACCACCTTCCCTAAGCCTTCCATCACTTCCAACACCTCCCATTTTGCTCTCGGCTGTATCCTGTAAGTTTACAGGGAACATGTAGGTTTCTAGTACATCCTGTAGGTTTTCTTGAAATGGCCTATTTTGAGGCCGAATTGAGGGAAAACCTTCAGAAGGTAACCAAAGGTCTCCCAAGGGTCTCCCACACCATCCAACCGTCTCATAACCCTTCCAGCCATCCTCCAACATCCTTAATTCCCCTACCACATCACCAAAAGAAATTAGTTTGCATACTTGATTTTGCATGAAAAGACAAAAGACAAAAACAAATTTATTTCAGTCCCTTTACTTGCACATTAGTGATGTTTGATGCTTTTTACTTCCATGCTTAGATAGTAGCATTTGGTTCATGTTAATTTAGCATTATTGCAAAGCATAGTTTCTTGGCAGTTAATTAGGAAATGGTGTGATTTAGCATTGAATTTCGGTCTTTTTCATTATTGCAGTAGAGTAACTCTCCCTTAGAGTAGATTTCCCTTTCTTCCATCAAGAAACCAAGCTTCTTCTGACTCCATAGAAGTCTAGCTTGAAAACCCCAGTGGTCTTTTGCCAGCTGAATCGTGACAAAAGGTAGAACCATCACTTTTACTTGTGTATACAGCATTGTCACCTCCAAGTTTGTACGAACCCCAGGTTGATAAAGTAAATCTGGTAGCCCAGGAGTTGCAGCATTCTTGCTGCAATACTGGCACTCATCACTTTTTGGCGCCGTTGTCGGGGACGTGTCTGAGTAATATGTCAATATTTCTTCTTTCTTCTATTTCTTGTCTCTAATATTCTACCATTAGTTTATTTCTGCAAAAGTAATTTAGTTGCTTCCTTTTTCATTCTACATTTTCTACTTTCCTTTCCATTTTGCAAGAAAGATTTCAATTCAACAAGTAGTTTTTTCATTCAGTCAGTAGTTTTCATTTAATCAGCAATTTCAATTCTGCAAAGTACTTTCCAAGTTTGAAAAAAACACAAAACCAACCCAAAAACATTTCCTTTCATGCCTTGTAGGAATAGGGATAACTTAAGGAAATTTTTGCCAATTACCCCCACTGCATCAAATAGCCAACCTTCCCTCTTCTTCAGTGGCTATGAACTGAATGAACCCTTAGGTGAGCAACCTAACATATTTAAGGAACCTACAAGGGAAGAAGAAGAAGAAGAACCCATTCCTACTGAACCAGTGGCTAAAAATAGAAATGACAGAGGGAATAGAGAGAGAGTCCAGGGTGCCTTCCCCATCAGGGAAACCAATGGGGACTAAGATGAAAAATAAAAGCCCCTCTTCCCTACCTCATTTCCATGGCTTGACCACAGAAGAACCTAACACTTTCCTATTTGAGTTTGTTGTTATATGTTGAACCTATGATTATACATATGATGAGCAGAAGTTAAAACTATTTCCATCTACCCTTAAGGATGCAGCATTGTGCTAGTTCATGGGTTTACCTATGAATAGCATCACAACTTGGGCTCAGATGTAGCAAGCCTTTAACAACAAGTATTGAGACTACTGTAGGTCAAAGGATACTAAAGAGGAAATTTTTAGGATGACCATAGGCAATGATGAATCCATAGAGGACTATGAAGAAAGATTCCATCTTAGTTACAAAAGGGCCAGGTGCACACTTGACCCTGAGTCAATAAAGTTGGTCTTGCTTAGGGGAGTGAGGGAAGATATTCTGGATACCCTACACTTGTTATCAGGAGGAGATATCTACCAATTACTCTATGAGGATATCAAGACTATCTTTAGAAACCATTCTAGGGCAGCTAGGAAAAAGGGTAGGGGTAATCAACCTATGGTCAGTACATCCTCTTCCATCTCATCCATCAAGGGTGAAATTGGAAACATGCTGGAAGATTTGAAGAGTGAGATGTTGCAAACCCTTGCCTTACAAATGGACACTATACACATTAAGAGAAAGCAAGAGGAAGTAGAGAGAGCCTTGGCCATTTTCTATCCTAGATGCACCAGGAGGCACCCTAGGAATGAATGTCCATTGAATTCTATTGAAATTTGCTCAGTCTGTGAAGAAAACCACTCCACAGACAAGTGCCCTTCTTTGCCTGGACTCAAAGTTGTATATCAAGGAGTTGAAGGGGTCACTAAGAAGCTCTGCTACATAAACCAAAGGAGACCTCATGGGCCTAGACCATACTAGCAGGGCATGCAAGGGTCATCCAATGCATATTACAACCCCAAACAGACCACATACATACCTTCCTGGGGACCCCCTAATCATACTTCCTGGTCTACACCTCCTCCTTGGTCCTTTGCATCTCAGTATCACTCCCAGCCAGCTACCCAGTCATTTCAACCATATGCTCCACCACAACCTCAGTGGAATGCACCGCCCCAGGGATGGTGGCCCCAATACAACAATGCTCCAGCTTTATTGCCTCCACCACCTACTCAACCATAGTTGTTACACTCTGCTCCACCCAAGCAACCCCAGATGCCTACCCAACCAAATCCGAACCCGAACAACAGATAGGATCAGCGAGTATACAGTGGAGAGACATCATATCCAGCTTATGCTGTGGAAATACAGGAGATTAACCTAAGATCTGGGAGAGTTCTCCCAGATAACCAACCTCAATCTCCACCTAGGGAGGTTGAGGAAGAAAGAGAGGAAAGCATTCTTAAAGTGAATCCACCCTTTCTTGAGATATTAACCCAACCACTCTAGCCTACTCCAAAAGAGACTGAACTTCTGGGAGAATTGAAAAATATATGTGTAAAGATTCCACTTCTCCAAGCAATAAAAGTTGTTCCTATTTACAATAAGTTGATTAAGGAGAAGTGATTCAAGCATCCAGGGAGGCGAAGAAGAGATGCCCCTACCATTAATGTCATTGGACAGTTGTCTGACTTAATGCTGGGGCAGGTAATCTCTCCAAAGTTTTTGGATCCTGGAAGCCCTGTAGTAGATGTGCAGATCAATGGCACCATTGTCCCACACACTTTGATCGATCTTTGGGCTGCCATTAATGTGATGACCAAGGACACCATGCTCAAGCTCAACCTCCAAGGTTCATTGAGGAAGATCACAATAGTTCTGCAACTTGCAGACTTCTCCATCGTGACCCCCGAGGAGATTGTGGAGAATGTGATGGTCTCCATTGACTCTTGGGAGTGCCCTGTAGATTTCCTAGTTCTCCAACCTAAGGCTAACCTTACTAGTTACCCTCTCATCCTTGGGAGACCCTGGTTGGCCACTGTCGATGCTTACATCAGTTATAGAGCTAGGAATATGAACATAAAGAATGGGCATATGTCCAAGCAATTAGTCATATACCCTCCTGCTCAACCATCTTTAGAGCATGATTTACCTTTATGGTTGGAGGAGGAGGAATAAGATGAAGTTTATTCCGCCCAACTTTATACTTTAGAAACAACCATGGGAGGAGGACAGCAGGATGAAGATGAATTGATTGAACACCTACCCCAAAGTCCAACTCCTAGTACATTTCCCTTAGAAAATGTAGTAAAGGAAACTCAAAACAATCATCCAATTGACCTATGCTTGGACGATTCCAACCCCCTCTGTGTCAAAACCATAGAATTCGGCCCTGAGAGAATCTTGAAAATTAATCCATCTCTTTCTTCTCTCCAAGAAGAGAAGTTATGCAATATGCTAAAGGAACTTCTAGATGCCTTTGCTTGGAGTTACAAATAAATGAAGGGAGTGCACCCCTCAGTGTGTACTCACCACATATACATCAAAGAAGGTTGCAAGCCAGTTCGACAACCCCAAAGGAGGATGAATCCAGCTCTTAAAGATATAGTCAAAGAAGAACTGCAAAATTTGTTGGATGCAGGATTCATTTACCCTATCTTCGACAGTGAGTGGGTCTCTCCTTTGGTGTTAGTTCCAAAGAAAAATGGTAAGTGGAGGATTTGTGTCGATTACAGGGAGTTGAACAAAGCCAAAATGAAGGACCATTTTCCTCTACCTTTCATTTACCAAGTGTTAGATGGCCTAGCAAGGAAAAAGTTTTTCTCTTTCCTAGATGGATTCAGCAAGTACAACCAAATCAACCCGGAAGACCAAGATAAAACCACCTTCACTTGTCCTTGGGGTACTTTTTCCTACAGGTCCTTCCTTTTGGCCTATGCAATGCTCCTGCCACTTTCTAGAGAGCAATCCTGAGTATTTTTGCTAAGTTAGTCCATGATGCGGTAGAAATTTATATGGACGATTTTACACTTTATCGTTGTGATTTTCAAGAGGCTTTGTCCAAGCTAGGAAAAGTATTGCACAAATGCATTGAAATGAACCTATCTCTCAGTCCCAAAAAATGTGAATTCTTGATGACTGCAGGGGCCATGCTAGGTCATCCAATATCTCAACAAGGACTACAGGTGGACCCAAACAAAACAGCTATCATCCAAAGGGTCCCACCTCCTCAAAAGAAGAGAGATATCAGAAGTTTCCTATGGTTAGTTGGATACTATCAAAGGTTCATAAAGGACTTCAGCAAGTTGGCCTCTCCTTTATTTGGTTTGTTAGCTAAGGAATCTGAGTTTATATGGTCAAAAAGTTGTCAAGAGGCCTTAGACACCCTAAAGAACAAGTTAACCACTGCACCGATTCTCTGAGGCCCAAATTGGACCCTTCCTTTTCATATTCATGTTGATGCCTCACACAAAGCCATAGGAGCAGCCCTAGGTCAGATAGATGAAAATTTTCCTTATGTTATCTACTTTATCAGTAAGAATCTGTCAAAGGCTGAACTAAATTACACAGTGACCGAAAAGGAACTCCTGGCTGTTGTGCATTCATTGAACAAATTTAGGCATTATATTACAGGCTATCAAACATTTGTGCATACTGACCATGTTGCAATCAAATATTTAATGAATAAACCAGATGTGAATGCTCGGATTATAAGATGGTTACTTTTATTACAGCAGTTTGATCTAACTATTGTTGATAAGCCTAGTAAGGAAAATGTTGTTGCAGAATTTTTGTCCAGATTAAATTTTCCTATAGGTGAAGAGGGAATGGTTGATGACCAGTTACTGGATGAGCACTTATTTTCTATTTCAGTTCTCTCTCCATGGTTTGTTGATATAGCAAACTATTTGGTATCTGCACAATTCCCACCGAACTTGTCCTCCAAAGAGAAAAGCAAGATAGTAAGGAAGAGTGCCCCCTTCACTTGGATTGGGGGAAATCTCTTCAAACTTGGCCCAGATCAAATCTTGAGAAGGTGTGTCAGGGAGGAGGAAGTCTTTGACATCCTTCTAACCTGTCATGATGGGCCTTGTGGAGGTCACTTTGCAGCAAAGAGGACAACATTCAAAGTGTTACAAGCAGGCTATTATTGGCCCACTCTTCATCAGGATGTGAAAAGATATACTAGTCAGTGTGATCGGTGCCAAAGGATGGGAAGGCCTACTCCAAGAGATGAAATGCCTCTGCAGCCTCAAGTGACTTTCGAGCCATTTGACAAGTGGGGCATGGACTTCATTGGACCTATTGACCCTCCTTCCAAACAAAAACAGTACATCATTGTGTGCACTGACTATCTGACTAAGTGGGCTGAAACCAAGGAAATTAAGGCAACAACAGAAGAGAAGGTAGTTGAGTTCCTAAGGGAGAATGTATTTTACAAATTTGGGTACCCTAGAGAGCTGGTCACAGACCAAGGCAACCAGTTTACCTCCAACATGATTGAATACTTGCTCAGCCAGCACAAGATCAAGCATAGAACCTCCACTCCCTATCATCCACAAGCTAATGGACAAGTGGAGGTGACCAATAGAGCGCTGGAGGGCATCTTGACCAAAGTGGTAAGTAGTTGTTGGGCACGGGATCCCCCAAGGGAAGTTTTAGGGCTTAAAGCCCAGATTTTGACCAAATCCGATGTGAAGACTCCGTGTTTTGTGGGCATGGAGCGCGAAGATTGTAAATGAGTCATAGGGTTGTCTGCCCTCATTTTTGTAATGTAATGTCAGCTTTAGAAATCTACCCATAGTCTGCGGACCATGGGATTGTATAAATAGAGTGAGGCTCTAAGTTGTAAATCAGCAAAGAGAATCAATGGAGAAAAGAAGAGAATTGAGTCTTATCTAAGTGTAGAGTCGAGTCTTTGAGTCATAGAGTAGGAGAAGGCTCTGCAGCTGAGTGCGCAGAGGCCTAGTAGTCTATAGCTGAGTGTGCAGACCCCTGCAGCTGAGTGTGCAGGGCGAGTCGAGTATGTAACCTTTGGAGAAGTAATAAAGAGGAGTTTTACATCATTTTGTGTATCTTTTTCCTGTTTTGTGCATTGAATGTATCGGATATAAGTTGCATTTCTAATGCTTATATGATGCGTGAACTTATATGAATGTGTTGATAAAGTGAATATAAGATAAATTATCTGTTTACGTGAAGATAACTGACTGTTATAAGAAGATAAGTAAGATACGCGGTGTAACATGGGGAAGTAGCACAGATCGCTACTTTAGCAGTGCGAAATCACCTCAACCCCCGGTTAGGGTTGCGGGAACGCAATTATAACAGATCGAGAAGGCCTCGCAGGTCAGGATAGTGCGTGAAGCGACCTGCGTGAAGGTATTCACAATTGGACTAAACCGACCCCTCTGACATCTCAAGGGTGCGGAAACTTGGTTCCAGTATCCCCCCATACTGCTTCGGGTGAGACCTCAGTGCGCGCTCCGCAGGTTGTTTCCGAAAGGGCCAGTAGTGTAGGGATTTGTTTGGCTAATTAACTTCGAACCTGGGTTAGGCCCCCTCAAGCCAACAAATGGTTCTGTTGTCAAGACCGGAATCTGCATAGAGATGTTTGATGTCATATCATTGGAATCCAACTAAGAAGGAAATTCAAGGGTGGTTGGACAAGAGAATTCACGAGTTCGCAATGCAGGAGAATAGGAATCCGTGACTGACAAAAGAAGAGTGGTTAGACTGCTACCTGTACACAGAGATCCACGAAATATTTTTCGCATCTTTCCCTACTGAGTTGTACGAGTGAATCGCAAAGCTAGCAGATAGCCAAGGAAGGTGGAAACTCAAAAATCCTATTGTGTGGACCCCAAAGTTGATGCGCAGATTGGAAGCATCAGAGGATAAGATCGCGCGCGCTATTGATCATTGGCTCGATCAGATTATAGGAGGATTCATTACTGAATTCGCGGTAGATACTTCAGCCAACTATAGCGAAGCAGAGCAACACTTTCTCAAAGGACCATGAGGTAAGTACGTAAAGTCTCTGAATACTTGGATTAAAATGTTATTGTGTGAAAAGAGGGTTATGTAATTACCTTGATATCCAGAGCTACGCAAAGTGGAAAAACCTACAGAAACGAAGGAAGTAAGGGACTAGAGAATAGCCCTTTGATTTCACCTCCACGAGGGGACAAGGAAGAGCTTGCGAAGGTCTCGCTACAAAGTGTGATCCATTTGATAAGGAAAAGGATTCTGCACATACCACCCCCACCCACACTGCCACAATTTCACCCCCTTCACCTCCATCTTCACTCGTACCACCTCCTCCACCAACGCGAGTCAATATGAAAAGCGTAATAAAGTTTCCTGTGTTCAAGGGAGTAGGAAATGAAGATTCAGACCAGTTTTGGTTCGTGATAAGAGCCGTATGGGAAGTGCAGGGAGTTACAGATGATAATATAAAGAAAGCGACATTAGTCAGCGCTCTGGAGGATCGCGCACTAACTTGGAATATTAAGCATTCTAATGACAATCCGAATGCGGGAATCACAGATATCAAAATTGCGCTAAACATAGAATTTAGCATGCCGAAGTCAAAAGCGCAATCGATCATTGGATTCAAAGAGATCACAATGCTACTAGGTGAGACTCCTTGGGAGTTGGATCAGAGACTGAAGTGTACGATTTGTGAAGCTAATATGACTTTGACGGATGGACAGCACCATGAATGGTTTGTAGCATCGCTAACGCCGCATTTGAGGAACGCACTGTCGCAACAGAGGTTAACGACTTAGGTAGAGACCTTAGAGATCACGATGAGGCTGCATGAAATCCCGATGCAGGATCCTAACTTGGGAGTTCAGCAGATCCATGCGCAGTTGAAAAACTTATGCCTTGAGATGCAGAGTCTGAAACAGGACAGGACAGCTCGACCAAAAGTGTGTGAAGAGGTGTGGTGTGTAAAATGCAAGGGTCAGAGTCATGATAAGGACCACTGCCCTGTGTTCACAAATTACCTCTCGGGAGGAGGACCAATGTCGTTAACACCAGAAACGCAAGCATGACCTAGCGCGGCACCTGCTTTGTGGTGTGTGATTTATCAAATAGGAGGAACGCATGCTACGACAACTGCCATTTGTTACAGAAGTACACGCAGAATTCGCAATAGTTATTCTGTAATTTTTGTAGATTAGTTGTACATGATGAGCGAACTTGTAGAAGCTATGAGCTGATGATGGATAGAACTCCCACATATAGAGTTCAGGTCAAAACGTGACCCCTAGAACCAAATGCAGGAGTGGCGCGGATGAGGCCGAGGTGGAGGAGGACCTGGAAGAGGTCGCGGGCAGCTGATATGCTACAATTTCAGAGGGCCAAGACATTATGCCCGTGATTGTACAAACCCAACGCGTCCATCATGTATGTATTGTACCTTGTTTGACCATGACAGGAAGGATTGTCCTACGCTAATAGCTAGGATACACGACAAGGGAGTGTTACCACCTCCCCCAACTCAGAACCTACAGATGATGAGGTCTGAGCCATGCGAGGAAGATCCAAATGTGAACATTGTGCTCCGAAGTGGAATCGCGACGAGAGATGATAAAGGCAAATAGCCCAAAGATAGTACTCGGGTTCGCAAGGCTCCGACAAAAGAAGCAGAGTTTGATTTGGAGTGCGCTAAGGAAACCTTCACGGAAGCTAAGAAGAGCTTTGTTGATGCCTCCACTTTAGGAAGCAAAGATAGGCCGGAGCCGGAAATGGACCCATCTATGCTTACAACGTTCCTAGAAACATGCATGAAGCTACTGTGTGACAGTAAAGTTGGAAAGGGACTACAGGAACTCATTAACAGGTGCGCTAGGACCACACTAGGAGAACCGCGCGTAGTCCAGAATATTGGAAAACACAACACTAGGATAGGGAGATAAATGAGGCTAACAGTGCAAATTGGAGAATATGAGATGGACCAAGTAATTCTGGATTCAGGATCAGATGCGAACGTTCTGCCGAAGCAGACATGGGAGCGCATGGGGAGGCCTACGTTGTGATGGTCTCCTATTCAGCTGCGAATGGTGAAACAGCAAAAGATAATACCCATGGGGCGATTGTAGGGAATCATCATGGATATTGAGGGAGCGAGCACACTAGTAGACTTTGAAGTGATAGAGATTTTTGATGACAACGATCCCTACCCCATGCTCTTAGGAATTGATTGGGCCACTGACATGAATGGGGTGATTATTCTGAATAAGTGCAAGATGAATTTTGAGAAGAAGTCTCTATGCGTAGTTATACCCTTAGTCCCTGCTGAGGGATCGTGCTACACAGAGCCGGTGTGCAACTATGAAAGTGACGATAATTTGGACTGCATCTACAAGATAACTGTGCAAGATCAAAACTGAGTAAATCCCACCACAAACGGAGGGATCTCATTGGAGCGCAAAATCTCCTGTACGTCGGATTCTGATGAGGAGATAGAGTGATGGAAGAATCAGTTACACGAGGTAACCATGCTGAACTGTAATATGATTACAAGGTCGTTATGCTGCGTATCGACAGAAATGATGGATCTGCTTACTTATGATGGGTTAAGTGAGGTAGATACTTTCCTAGACAATTTTTAAAGGGAGGTGTCGAAAAAGCAGCGTTTCCAGGCCATGAATTGGATATTGCATGCCACACCCGCAAGGTGGTGGGGTACGCACAAAGGAAGCTTTGAAGATTGGCGCTCATGTAGGAAAATGTTATGCTCACGGTTTGGGAAACCTATAGTGTGATGGGCAGATAAATACAATGGACAGGATGGTCCGCGTGCACATCTATCCAAGTGGGTACAAGCATATGGTAAACAACCTATGCGGATGCACATGAGCTTCGCGTTGGGAAATATGGTCAATAAGCATGTGTTGGGGGGGCAAATGCATGGTTCCTCAAGTTGGAACGACATGGTGTGGAGAGAATGAGCGTGCAAAAGGTTATCCACATGGAAGAATTTAACGAGGTGTGCAGAGTGTTGAAAAAGGTATATAATGCGCAACGAAGTGATTAGGACCTGCACGTACCACTAGTATTATGGGCTTATAGGACGACATGCAAGAAACTAACAAGGCAGACACCTTTCCGAGTGGTTTATTAAGTGGAAGTCAAAATGTCAATGGAATACATCGTGCCTAGTCTACGCATAGCAACACTCACTGGTATGAGGGATCACGGAGCCCTAGAGGAAAGACTCGCGCAGTTGGAGGAACTTGAGGAAGAATGATTTCTGGTTGGCTTTCACTAATAGGTACAAAAGCAGCACGAAAAGGCATGGCATGATCAACATATTAAGTTACGCACCTTCAAGGTGAATGATTTGGTGTTACTGTATGATAGTAAGTTTGATAAATTCCCGGGAAAATTTAGAATGCATTGGCTGGGACCGTATGTTATTAAGGAGGTCACAAACGGAGGCGCGGTGCAGTTGGTAAAGTTAAATGGAGAACATTTCCCAGGAAGAGTGAATGGCAATCAGTTGAAGCCATACACGGGTGGCCCGACTATCTGACTAGCCCACTGAAGCACAGTCTTAGCACTCCAGGTAGCTGAAAGGAGGCGCAGGACTATAAACAAATGTAGGGAATGTGGGAGCAGATACAAGGAAGCAATTCAGCAGTCTCTGAACAACGCATCCAAGAGATACAGCAGATAGTCGCTCAGTGCGCTACCAACCTTGCAACAGTTCGGCAAATTTGGGAGGTCTCTGCATGAAGATCTCTGCACTGACAGAGTGACTCTAGGGCAAGTCACGATGTTTGTGTTGGGGGGTTGTTGGGTGCGGGATCCCCCAAGGGAATTTTTAGGGATTAAAGCCTAGATTTTGACCAAATATGATGTAAAAACTCCGCGTCTTGCGGACGCAGAGCGCGAAGATTGTAAATGAGTCATACGGTTGTCTGCCCTCATTTTTGTAATGTAATGTCGGCTTTAAAAATCTACCCATAGTCCGCGAACCATGGGATTATATCAATAGAGCGAGGCTCTAAGTTGTAAATTAGCGAAGAGATTCAATGGAGAAAAGAAGAGAATTGAGTCTTATATAAGTGTAGAGTCGAGTCTTTGGGTTGTAGAGTAGGAGAAGGCTCTGCAGCTAAGTGCGTAGAGGCCTAGTAGTCTGCAACTGAGTGTGCGGACCCCTCCAATTGAGTGCGTAGGGCGAGTCGAGTCTGTAACTGTTAAATTGGCAACTAGGGCAAAACTCCATGTGGGTCAGCTTATTTATGGAAGCTGATAATTTTATTGGATCCCTCTCGTCGAGAGGTGTAGGATTGATCCAAAGATCATCCAATTCCGATAAGTATTTATGGAGATATGAATTTAATTTGTTTATGTAATTATTATCAAGCCGACCAGCACTTATGTAGGCTCTAGAAGCCCAACCGACGTGTTTATTCAACCTCTACATTTTTAGTATAAATTGGTGAGGGTTTGAAGTCATTTTGGAGATGTATTCTTGAGGTGATCTCCTCTCCACATCTGGGTTTTTGGAAGGAGAGAACCAAAAGATACACTTGCCCAAGGTTGAATCCCTAACCGCAGGAAGCCGCAGGCATATGAGGATGAGCAGCAGACAGAGTTGAATACGAGGCACGCAAGCCCTAACCTATAATGAATCCGACAGCACAACTCTTATACGCACAGCGATGAATGTTGAACGTTGGTAATGGAAGCAACTACGCACAGCAAATGAACTCTATACGTTGTCAGCTTCTGTATGCTCAGCAATTACTAATACACAGTTCTTGTAAATACGTATACGATGTTGTTCTTGAACCATATGCAGGAAAGAGGTAGTCAAACCACATGCCGCAGTCATAACCGTAGTCATGAGGAGGTGAAACCGCAGCTAAGGCGTGGAGCTACTGTCTCAAAAAGGGGAACAAAGATCAGCCATAGTAAGCCGCAGTCTATAGGGGTTAAGAAGCTACAGATCTGTGGGCCGAGAGCCAAGGCATATGAAGCAAAGCCGCAGACAGGTATATATGAACCACGTTGTTTATGAATAAATATCATACGTTGTAATGAAGGCAATATATACGCACAACATTACACTGTCCATACACTATAATGAAGGCAATACGCACAGCATTACGTTGTCCATGGAAACCTTTATACACAGTTAATGAAACCACAGTAAGACCCTATGTGCAGTCATGGAGACAGTCATATGAACTCAAATACTTTTTGATGTTTTGAAGAGCAGTTACATGTATACGCAGATAAGGAGAGACGGACCTCTCATATCCGCAAACAAAAGAAGATTCACATTAGGGCTTGACTGCACCTCGGTTGGGCATTAGGTGCAGTCATGGCAAAATCTCAGGTACATGATCTAATTCGATGAGGACGCAGCATTAACTAAGGTCTGGTGTAGGTTCCATTCTCAACATACCTGTAGGTGCAGTCTAGATGAATCTCAGATCTCATACTTTGTAGATCATGGATGGATGAAGGAGAAAGGACTGCGGATAAGGTTACAACATTAGCATGAAGTCTGTGCTATTAATCTCGGCATATACATAAGTGTTTTTGTGCCCTTACTATTCTCACTGTCTGGGTCTAATTGAGATCATAGTAATCCTGTAGTTGCTATCTCAGTCTTAGCATTGATGTGATCATGTTGGAGAGTATTTAAGTGATGACTGTGTTTACTACACTCTAAGCATAATCTACAGTGATAAAATGGCTTACCTGTAGCAGCCCTATCACAATGAACAACAGTGATAGAATGCCATCTGTCAAGGCAGCAACATGATGATGATGCACATTAGTATGGGCAGCATGATGATGAATGATGATCATGGACATGAAGGGCAGCATGATGATGGATAAGATCATGGACATGAGCAACGTGATTAGTGAAGTATGGTGCAGTATGAGTGGTACAGCAAGAGAACCAGATGCAGCACGATGATAGGTGAAGGAGTCACCTTGGAGAATCAGTTGAAGCAGAATGTCTTCAACTGATCTCATTGTTATAGAAGATGATCTATGCTTAGATCTAGACAAGTCAAAGTGTTGACTTCTGTTGTAATTGTACTCTCTCTCTCTCTCTTTCTCTGCTGAACTTTGAAGATAAAAGAAGATTTGATCAAAGGGTTTCCCCACACATTGTGGGGTTTGTCCCTGGCTTGCGCCATATCTTGTGTCCTCTTGTCTTGGCTTGTCTTATGCATATTATATTTATGTTCTATCTGCAGTTTATCGTAATGCTGATGTGATTGCTAACTGTGAAAATTTAAATAAATTTCTCTAGCATAGAACATACCAAAAATTAACATGGTATCAGAGCTGAGGTGAAGACAATGCCCAAGCAAGAGTGAAAGAGCAATCACCAAATACAGTTGGGACAAGAAAAAAGGATCAATGGGTTCCTCATAATTCACCTAGGGTGAAGTTGAAGCAAAGAATGTTATTAGAATGGCGCAGCAAAACTTCTGATGGCATCACTTCATTGGGAAGTTCAGATCTAAGGGTAGGAAGGAAAGGTAGATGTCTTGGTTATGAGTTCGGCCCTTATGCGAAGGAGTGCCCGAATGACAGAGATGCGGGTCATCAAAGACAATGGTCGACTCTTCCACGAAAGCAAGGAACCCCAAAATCTCTTTTATGTACCTGATTGAACCTGATGTCCATCTCGGAAATGGAAGTCAAAGGTTACAAGGTGGCACTTATCGATGGAAAGGTACGTGTTTGAAAATAGATCTTTTAAAGATGTTTTTGAGTTCAGGGTTATATCAAGTTGCAAGAAGTCCACTGGGGACCATGTCCATTGACTCAGCACCAGAGGTCTGTGAGACAGATGGTGACTAGGATGCCTGAATTCAAAAAGAAGCATGAAGGTACATGTCTAAAATGTACCGAAGGAAAATATTATAAGGGGACCATTCCCCTCATGCAGCAAGTTAACAGGTTTGGAACAACCCGAGGAGTTTGAGAATCATGATCAAGGAATCTCATGTATACAGGTGGAAGAAAGCCCTCTATGGCTTGAAGAAAACCACCTCGGGCATAGTATGAGAGGATTGATAGCTGTCTAATGCAGCTGAGATTCACTAGGAGTGAAATCGATCCAAACCATTACTCGAAGGTTGTGGATGATAAACCTCTCGTACCAGCACCTATGTCTGACAGGTGCAAACCCTCTCATTTATAGGAGACATAGGGAGTTGGATTCAGAATGTGGGAAGATAAGCTGCAAGCTTGTGACTGCCTCGAGGATCTTAACTTTCAGAAGTTATATGGTAATGATGTCGGACCAGATTTGGGAAATGCCTTGAGTTTCATAAACTCATTCGCATTGATGTTCTTGGAGAACCTTCGTTCGAACATATGTGTTGCAGTTAGCATGGTGAGCTCATATTTGGTTGAGCCTCACTGGATTGGTACCAAGAATCTTCTGAGATATCTTCAGGGGCACAATCTCTCATGGATTGAGATACACTGCCGAAAATATGAAACCACATGATTATTCGAATGATGAGTGGGCACGTAGTGTGGAGGATCACTAGAGCACTTTTCAGTGTTGGTTCTCTTTGGATTCTGCTTCGATGTAGGAAGCAGAAGTCGGTCACTATAAGCACCGCCAAGACCGAATACATGGCTACGAGTATGATATTGTATGAAGTTGCATGGTTGCGGAATTTCTTAGCTGTTTTCAATTATTGAGGAATCTTGTATTCGACAATTGCTCCAGCGGACAGACATCAGATACTGCCTTATATGGGATATGGAAAGTCGATGAGCAAGGAGGCTCCATTGCACTGAGATGATATACAGGTCGCTAAAGCCCCGGGGGAAAGATCAAATTTGTGATTTTCCCGAATGACTTGGAGTCATCAAGAGACCTTTGAAAAAGGGTCCTGCATGTTGCATACATTGAGCTCTGGGAGCTCTGTGGGGCTTACAGAATCTACTGGAGCAACATACGACCACAGGGTGACTCACCCTCCCCTGGTGGTGCGCACTGGAACAAGATGATTCGCTCTCTTGTGGGACAAGATGATTCGCTCTCTCGTGGAACAGGATGATTTTGCTCTCCTGTGTAGCAAGATTGATGTGTTCTCCTGTGAGGCCTGGATTGATGTGTTCTCCATGGCGATTGTAGCAGGATTGATGTGTTCTCCTGTGAGGACAGGATTGATTAAGTTCTCCTGTCGAGGCATCCTACCCATGCAGTCTGGGACTCATGGGAAGTACCTCTCATCTGATCAATGAGCAGGGAAATGAAGTTAGGGACCATAGTAGTACCGATGGACGCATCGTTGTATCTACCGTACTCCTACGCTAGGATTTCCTCCATTGATCTGGGATCAATGATACTGGTCTGGGACTAGTGGTAGGAGTTGTACATACTATAACGCTGACTTCGGGTCGGCTGAGACTGGTCTGGGACCAGTGGTACATGCTCCGAGACTGACTTCGTGTCAGTGCAGGACTATTCTGGAACCAGTGAGAGTGGTACATACTATGACGCTGACTTTGGGTCATTTGAGACTGGTCTGGGACCAGTAGTATGCACTCTAAGTCTGACTTCGGGTCAGTGGAGAATGGTATGAGACATTCTCGATCAATTCTTCTTCTTCATAATTCAGTAGAGCCAGCAGAGTAGAGCTAGCAGAACCAGCAGCGCTGAGCAGAGCAGAGCTAACAGAGCCAGCAGAGCTGAGCAGAGCAGAGCAAAGCCAGCAGAGCTGAGTAAAGCAGAGCAGAGCTAGCAGAGCCAACAGAGCTGAGCAAAGCAGAGCTAGCAGAGCCAGCAGAGCTGAGCAGAGCTAAGCAAAGCCAGCAGAGCTGAGTAGAGTAGAGCAGAGCCAGCAGAGCTGAGCAAAGATGAGCAGAGCAGTGCAGGGCACTGATGGCAGAGATAGTACAGTCGGACATATGGATCAGCAGATGGAGTTCCCCCTAGTTGAGAGGGAGTGTTAAATTGGAAACTAGGGCAAAACTCCATGTGGGTCAGCTTATTTATGGCAGCTGATAATTTTATTGGATCCCTCTCATCGAGAGGTGTAGGATTGATCCAAAGATCATCCGATTCCGATAAGTATTTATGGAGATATGAATTTATTTTGTTTATGTAATTATTATCAAGCCGACCAGCACTTATGTAGGCTCTAGAAGCCCAACCGACGTGTCTATTCAACCTCTACATTTTTAGTATAAATTGGTGAGGATTCGAAGTCATTTTGGACATGTATTCTTGAGGTGATCTCCTCTCCACGTCTGGGTTTTTGGAAGGAGAGAACCAAAAGATACACTTGCCCAAGGTTGATGCCCTAACCGCAGGAAGCCGCAGGCATATGAGGATGAGCAGCAGACAGAGTTGGATACGAGGCATGCAGGCCCTAATCTATAATGAATCCGACAGCACAACTCTTATACGCACAGCGATGAATGTTGAACGTTGGCAATGGAAGCAACTACGCACAGCAAATGAACTCTATACGTTGTCATCTTCTGTATGCTCAGCAATTACTAATACACAGTTCTTGTAAATACGTATACGATGTTGTTCTTGAACCATATGCAGGAAAGAGGTAGTCAAACCACATGCCGCAGTCATAACCGCAGTCATGAGGAGGTGAAACCGCAGCTAAGGCGTGGAGATGCTGTCTCAAAAAGGGGAACAAAGATCAGCCATAGTAAGCCGCAGTCTATAGGGGTTAAGAAGCTACAGATCTGTGGGCCGAGAGCCAAGGCATATGAAGCAAAGCCGCAGACAGGTATATATGAACCACGCTGTTTATGAATAAATATCATACGTTGTAATGAAGGCAATATATACGCACAACATTACGCTGTCCATACACTATAATGAAGGCAATACGCACAGCATTACGTTGTCCATGGAAACCTTTATACACAGTTAATGAAACCACAGTAAGACCCTATGTGCAGTCATGGAGACAGTCATATGAACTCAAATACTTTTGATGTTTTGAAGAGGAGTTACAGGTATACGCAGTTAAGGAGAGACGGACTTCTCATATCCGCAAACAAAAGAAGATTCACATTAGGGCTTGACTGCACCTCGGTTGGGCATTAGGTGCAGTCATGGCAAAATCTCAGGTACATGATCTAATTCGATGAGGACGCAGCATTAACTAAGGTCTGGTGTAGGTTCCATTCTCAACATACCTGTAGGTGCAGTCTAGATGAATCTCAGATCTTATACTTTGTAGATCATGGATGGATGAAGGAGAAAGGACTGCGGATAAGGTTACAACATTAGCATGAAGTCTGTGCTGTTAATCTCGGCATATACATAAGTGTTTTTGTGCACTTACTATTCTCACTGTCTGGGTATAATTGAGATCATAGTAATCCTGTAGTTGCTATCTCAGTCTTAGCATTGATGTGATCATGTTGGAGAGTATTTAAGTGATGACTTTGTTTACTACACTCTAAGCATAATCTACAGTGATAAAATGGCTTACCTGTAGCAGCCCTATCATAATAAACAACAGTGATAGAATTCCATCTGTCAAGGCAGCAACATGATGATGATGCACATTAGTATGGGCAGCATGATGATGAATGATGATCATGGACATGAAGGGCAACATGATGATGGATAAGATCATGGACATGAGCAACGTGATTATTGAAGTATGGTGCAGTATGAGTGGTACAGCAAGAGAACCAGATGCAGCACGATGATAGGTGAAGGAGTCACCTTGGAGAATCAGTTGAAGCAGAATGTCTTCAACTAATCTCATTGTTATAGAAGATGATCTATGCTTAGATCTAGACAAGTCAAAGTGTTGACTTCTGTTGTAATTGTACTCTCTCTCTCTCTCTCTCTTTCTCTGCTGAACTTTGAAGATAAAAGAAGATTTGATCAAAGGGTTTCCCCACACATTGTGGGGTTTGTCCCTGGCTTGTGCCATATCTTGTGTCCTCTTCTCTTGGCTTGTCTTCTGCATATTATATTTACGTTCTATCTGCAGTTTATCATAATGCTGATGTGATTGCTAACTGTGAAAATTTAAATAAATTTCTCTAGCATAGAACATACCAAAAATTAACAGTAACTTTTGGAGAAGTAATAAAAAGAAGTTTTACATCATTTTGTGTATCTTTTTCCTATTTTGTGCATTGAATGTATCATATATAAGTTGCATTTCTATTGCTTATATGATGTGTGAACTTATATGAATGTGTTGATAAAGTGAATATAAGATAAAGTATCTGTTTACGCGAAGATAACTAACTATTATAAGAAGATAAGTAAGATACACGATGTAACTTGGGGAAGTAGCATAGATCGCTGCTTTAGCAGTGTGAAATCACCTCAGCCCCTGGTTAGGGCTGCGTGAAGGCGATTTTAATATATTGTGAAGGCCTCGTAGGTCAAGATAGTGCATGAAGCATCCTACGCGAATGTATTCACAGTTGGACTAAACCAACTCCTCAGACATCTCAAGTGTGCGGAAACTTGGTTCTAGCATCCCCCCATACTGCTCCGGGTGAGACCTCAGTCTACACTCCGCGGGCTATTTCCAAAAGGGCTAGTAGTGTAGGGATTTGTTTGGCTAATTCACTCCGAACCTGGGTCAGGCCCCCTCAAGCCAACAGAATTAGTAGGAAGGATTGCACAGATATACTAGTTGAGGCCACATGGGCCTATAATACCACCTAGAAAACCACCACTGGATTCACACCCTATGAGCTAGTCTATGGGAAAAAGGCCCTGCTCTCCATTGAATTTGAGTATAACACATTAAGGATGGTAGCCCAACTAGATATAGATCTCAGCAGTGCAAAAAGAGAGATTGCTCTAGTTGAATGGTTTAGATGAGTTTAGAATGTAGGCCCTCCTACATACAGAGCTAATTCAACTTCAAAGGAAGATCTGGCATGATAAGAACATCAAGGAAAATCAATTTCAAGAAGGTGATTGGGCTTTGTTATATGATTCTAGGTATAAAGACTTCAAGGGAAAGTTAAGGACAAGATGGATAGGACCTTATGTTGTAGAAAGATGCCATGATAATGGTTCAGTACATATCAGAACCATAGATGAAGAGGCCATTCCATTACTTGTTAATGGACACCAATTGAAAATTTATAAGAGACCATTGTCAAAACAAGAGTTCATTGATGGTATCAATAAAACAGTGATGGTAATGGAGCAAGTTTCAGCTCCTACCTCATCAAATCACTGAGAAAAAAAATAAATAAATAAATTTAAAAAAAGGACTCATGTGAAAACCTCCATAAGGTGCCTGAGTCCCATTATCGAGATGAAAACCTCTTGGGGCGTCCCAATGGTGTCAATAAAAAAAATGAGAATAAAAAAATCCCTTGGTGAAAACCTCTCTTGAGGTGCCCAGGGCAAACAACTAGGATGAAAACCTCTCAGAGGCAGCCTAGTTGTTTTCAAAAAAAAGGGAAAGAGAAAAATCATGAAAATTTCTATTTTGCGAGTCAGCAAGAAGGACGATCAAAGAGCAAAGGAGGATCACAAAGAGACCTATTTCACACACATTTTTATTTTTCCACTCATTTTCATTCATCACTCTACAATTTCTTTCATTTTTTCCACTCATTTCATTCAGTTTACAAGGGCACTGTGCTTTCTACAGGATCGCCTATAAACCTACCTGATGATCCTGTAGGAATCACAGTGACCCAAAAATCCTACAGGAAGTGAACCTAAGGAAAAAAATGAGTTGCTACGTCAATAAAATAGCACCCCTGAAAACCTATAGGATGATCCTATAGGAATCACAGTGACCCAGAAATCCTACAGGAAGTGAACCTAAGGAAAAAAATGAGTTGCTATGTCAAGAAAATATCACCGCTACATCATCATACCTATGTCCACCTTCATCACCCCTACATTCACCCTTAAAAAAATATCTGTTTCAAAAAAAAAAATTGCATTCTTTGAAAAAAGAAGGAAACAGAGAGAAATAGGGAGCTTCACCTAAGTATTCCTCATTCTCCACACTCCTATTCTCCCTCTCCATCCATGTCACCATCCTCAAAATCCCAGCAAAGTATATGATTAAGAGTTCTGAGGGAGAAGCAGCTACAGGACATCCTATAGGAAATCTTGTAGCAGCCTATCCCACAGAATACAAATCATGTGAACAACAAGCTTCAAGCACGATGATCCAAGAGCATAAGGAACTCCAAAGCAGCAGCAACACCATCATCTTCAACACCAGATACCTGCACAACAAAAGAATCATCAGAGAACAACAACACAAAAGGAAGAGGAATAGCATGCAGCCAATACACACAACAAGCACCTCCGGTCTTCAACAACTGCAGCAAGGTATTATCACCACAGGTAAGTATCCAACTCACTCTCTCATGTGCATAATGTAGTCAAAAGATGTAAATATTACAAGTAAGTTGGTTTATAAGTGAAAGGTGGCCAGTTAACTTAGCCGAAACAAAACAATTTGTCCTCTCACACATGGCAGTAGTCAACTCAAAAATAGAAAGGAGAAGGACAAAAGTAGTTAAGGCTACGGAAGCATGAAGTGGGATTTGATTACGAGGAAGTGGGGAATGATGAGGTGTTAGTGGGGAACAACGATCCAAAAATGGAAATCGTACCTTGGCTACCATCACACCACCTCACCCAAATGACCATAAGAGGAAATAATCATCGTCCCCATGCATTCATGCATTCATTTCCTCGAGGCTTGCTCTCACAGGTTGCTCTCATACCCAGGCAACCTACAGCAAGGAAGACACCTTCGTTTTTCTGCACATGAATTCCTACAGGATTGCACAGGAAATCCTACAGGATTGCACAAGAAATCCTATAGGATTGCACACAGGATTCCTATAGGATACACAAAGACAGTCTACAGGATAGGCCAAGAGGAGTTTTAGAGGGGAAAACATGGGGGTTGGCCATAGCAAACACTATGAAGAGGTAGGCTATGTAATTACATCCCTCTTTCCAAGTAAATTGAACAAAAAAATCCTCTAGTTTGAGTGAATTTGGCAGTTGTGCAAGAGAATTGTCCACACAATCATTTCATTTTTTTACTTCTGCATTTGAAAATTGTATCAACCATCTCATCTCCTCAAACCTCACCAACCAAGATGACAGGAGGGTTTAATAGAAGGGAGCCCATTAACACTGTGAGAATCCAACAAACCCTCAAGTACTAGAAATATTCACAAGGCATAAACGGATGGGGTTTTTCGAAAAATTAAGGGGGTATGATGATGAGGTGGCCCGAGATTTAGTTCTCTCCCTCATTCCACTTACCAAATTCCATGCCATTGTTGTGGTAAGAGGCCTCTCCATAGAGCTCACCCCTGAACTCATCAGCAGAGTTACCACACTTCCCCTAGGAGTACCATGGAGGAAGGAAGACAAAGGAGATAACCAGATTGCCAAAAGGAAATTCTTTTTAGAAGGTGAGGAACCCATTAACGACAAAAATGGAGTAAGGAAAGCAAGTCTTCCATATCCCTGGAATGAGGTGAGCTACCAACTTATCAAATACATATCATGTGAGGGTAGGTATAGTGTGGTCTATGGCTATCATTTTAGGCTTCTTGAAGAGTTGATATTTGGAGCAGAAACACCCCCTCACCACAGGCTTAGCATACCATACTTCCTACTACAATCACTGATAGACACAAGCATCAAGGTGCAAGAGGGAAATTCCCAACAGTTATCTCACCATGGGTTAATTAGAATCCTTATAGAAGATGCCCTCCAAAACCTTAGAATTCCCATACAATGGTCAATTTTCAGAGACATGCAGGCAGAGGAGGACATCAAAGCTCTCACATATGATGTTAGTCCTACTGTTAGTGGAAAGGATGAGGAAGAGACTGAAGCAGAGGAAGAAGAAGTAGAGAAGGAAGAAGAAGATGTAGAAGGAGATGAAGATGAGATGAATGAAGAAGAAGATGAAACTGAAGAAAATGAGGAAGATGAAGAAGAAGAGGAGAAACAGAAGGAGGATGATGAAGAAACAGAGGAGGATGTGGAGGATGAAACTGATAAAGAAGATGAGGATCTACAAGAGGAAGAAGAAAGGAAAGACATAGGTGAAGAAAGAAATGGGAAAGAGGGGGCATAAGACAAGGAGGAGTCACCTAGGGTGTCTCCAGAACCCATTGAGAGAGAGGCAGTAGCTACTCTCACTGCTCTTGGCACCCCCATTAAGCAAAAAGGAAAAAGACAGAGGCAGACCCCCTTATATTTCAGGACAAGGAAATGCATAAGAATAAGGCAGGGGAAACCCTAAAAACCAACCAAAATTTCCATTGTGATTGAGGACTCACCTAAACAACAGGAGAAAATGTCGTCTCCTAAGTATCCTATCACCAAGGCCTATGACTAGATCCACCTCCTCCAAGGAAAAAGCAATCCTACAGGATACACAGCAGGGTCTACATGAAGCAGAAGCAGTCCTACAAGATACACTACTGAACCTACAGGAGACACAAAAATTGGAAAAGGAGGTAGACTAATACCAAGAAACTAAAGAAGAGGACCCAGAGTCAAGAGAACCTAGCCCCCAACCTAACCTTGACTCGTACTACATGTTTATTGAAGGAGGCAGGGTCATTCCTCAAAAAATTATATTCCACTGTTCTTCGAGCTTGATAAGGAGAGAGCCATAACTCATCGATGGATGCAGATTTCCAAGTCTAAGATGGTGGAAGACATTGGGTACATGGAGGAGAAGCTCAAGGAGATGGGCAGAGAGCTAAGTAGTTTGAGAGACAGAGAGGCCATAATGAAAAATAAAATAGAAACAAAAATGCATGGTTGAGAGGACAGTTGCAAGAAAGAGAGAATCAATATGGTCAGTCTCTCTTTGGAAGTAATCCAGTCTAGGATGCCACCTAAATACTAAGCCCTATACCTCAAGGAACAATGGCTGCATTTCCAGATCAAGACCATAGCACAGATAGGCACCATGCCATTTCAAGACCACAGGAAGTTCATTTATCTTTGTGATCAGAGCACACTAGAAGATAGGGCCAAGAACTATTACATGTTTTTTATTATATTTTGTTTATGAGATGAGTTAGAGTTGGATATTATTCCTAGTGGACTAATATGCATTGAATGTAGGATTGAAGGAGAAAATTAAGGAATTTTGGCAAATACTAAGGTTAAAACTCGAATGGGACAAGCGAGAAGGATTGTAGGAGGTAAATCCTTCTCATTTACTTCTCCCCCGTTCGAATATTCCTCCATCCATCACACCAGCTCGGAGTGCAATCAGCGAAGCCATGAGGATTAGAAGGCATCTGAGCAAGTAAGAGACAAAGAGCTAGTTTATCTCGAGTTTGGGATCCGAGCCTCCCTAATTTTAAGGAAGTCATTGGGGACTTTAGTTGTATAAGTAGAGAGGCCTAGAGCCTCATTAGGATTCAAATTTTTGTTGTAAAACTCTAAGCTATTTTCGAGCTCCAGACTTTTGGAAGTTTTGTTGATTTAATTTTATGTTTTGGTAATAAGAATGAGTTTTATTTTGAGCCAGGACTAAGTTAACTTAGAGGGATGAAGCTCTTAGGTTAAGGCCCAACCCTAGCAGCCAAGGCTCCTCTTTCTTGTATCTATATGTTTAGATTAGTCTCATAGCTTCATTGTTAATTTTCCTTTAGATGTATTTTCATTGCATGTAGTGTAGATTGGATTGGACGTTTATTAGTTTGCTTCCATTTGTGCCTTACTTTAATAGCTGGTTAGCAAGGATAAAAGGATTACCACAATTCTGTCAGTAGGTGCCTTGGCCTCATTTCCTCCCTTTGGGATCATGATTTGAGGAAGGGACCCTTATGCAGCCCCAAAAACACAGATTTCTATTTCTTGCATGAGCTTTAGAGTTTATTGTATTTAAGTTAGCATTTAATCAGTTTTGAAAAGTAGGATTTCATTGCAATATCTTCTATCTTCATTCTTGCAGTAGATCTCATCCATACTTTTATTCCTTTCACTAACTTTCCTCATGCATAATGTAGGCAGTTAGTTCATTAATTCTTCTTTTCTAGCTTATGAGAATGCTTCTTGTTTACATAGATTTTTGGGAATTATACATGTTTTATGCAGAGCAGGTGCTTCAGGAGTAGACAAATACTTTATATCTAGCAACCACCTTCCACTTCATCCACCATAGTCATTCCTTGTTTTCACCATTGCCTTCACTAGTTTTCATCATTTTACATAGAAATTATTCCAAGCACATTGAGCGAATCCAACCATCTTCTATCCTTGTTGTTGACTTCTGAGTGATCCTAGACCTTTTCTCACTTCATTCCACCCATCTACCACCTTCCCTAAGCCTTCCATCACTTCCAACACCTCCCATTTTGCTCTCGGTTGTATCCTGTAGGTTTCTAGTACATCCTGTAGGTTTTCCTGAAATGGCCTGTTTTGAGGCCGAATTGAGGGAAAACCTCTAGGAAGTCACCAAAGGTCTCCCAAGGGTATCCCACACCATCCAACCATCTCCTAACCCTTCCAACCATCCTCAAACATCCTTAATTCACCTGCCACATCACCAAAAGAAATTAATTTGCATACTTGATTTTGCATGAAAAGACAAAAAGACAAAAACAGATTTATTTCAGTCCCTTTACTTGCACATCAGTGATGTTTGATGCTTTTTATTTCCATGCTCATATAGTAGCATTTGGTTCATGTTAATTTAGCATTATTGCAAAGCGTATTTTCTTGGCAGTTAATTAGGAAATGTTGTGATTTAGCATTGAATTTCAGTTTTTTTTCATTATTGTAGTAGAGTAACTCTCCCTTAGAGTAGATTTCCCTTTCTTCCATCAAGAAACCAAAATTCTTCTGACTCCATAGAAGTCTGGCTTGAAAACCTCAGTCGTCTCTCGCCACCTGAACCGTGACAAAAGGCAGTACCATCACTTTTACTTGTGTATACAACACTGTCACCTCCAAATTTGTATGAAACCCGAGTTGATGAAGTAAAGTTGGTAGCCCAGGAGTTGTAACATTCTTGCTGCAATACTAGTGCTCATCAGTGTGGAACCTTGACACAGGAATATGCAGGGAATCTTTTAAATTCCCTGGAGGCCCATAATTGACAGTTATAGAATGGGGTCAACTTTATACTCAAATTTCACGATTTTTCAAAAGGATCACAATGGTGCAGCCTGTTTTGGCATTTGAGCAGCTAATTTTTAGACCATCGCCAGATTAGGAATTATAACGATTAATTTTAGCCACTTTGCTTGTTTTTGTTTTGACAAAAGGATGGGTGTATGTTGCAGGTTGTGGTGATATTTGTATACTGCAGTAGGATAATGAGATCTGAATCTTTGTAGGAAATTCATCATTTTATTCGTTGCATGAAAACCGAGATGGTGCAACATTGAAAGAGGACCATATTGACACTTTTCCATAAAGTAGTTGTGTTGACAGCCATTGGTCTTAGAATTTCGAGACGATTATGATGATGATGAATATGTTTTGGATTTTATCAGCGGATTCAAAGGGACCTATTGCCACTTATGTGAGAGTGTCATTTATGCCACTTTTGTGAGAGATCATTTCTTTGTCTTGTTGAAGGAGAACACTACAAGAGTGAGAGTTCTTTGTAGAATAATGTCTCTTTAGAGAGACATTGCCACTCGAGATGAGAGATCTATCCTTGTGATGATGAATATTTGTCATGTACTCATTATATTTTGTTGAGATTGGTGAAGAGGCCTCCCCACTCTTGATCGAGGGCCTAGATATGTATTCCACACTAGATGAACTATGTTATCATGTGTTGTGTTATGATTTCTTCATGGTTATTTGCTTCTTGTTTATGTTGATGGATTTCTTAGAGAACGTACTGCTCATGTTTCACATGTAAATGTAAGTGTCAGTAAAAGGTCATGCAAATGAATATTTTGGTTTAAGAAAGCCTTCACAAAAATTTCTAGATCACTCTAACATAAAAATATTTGTTCCCTAATTTACATGCATGTTCTCATGCGATATTGTCTATTCAAAAGAAATCTTATATTTTCATTAGTATTTTTGAGAAGCATATGAAGGACATCGATTCCACATTAATTGCATAGATGGGTTACATAGGAGGTGGACTCAATAAGCATGGACATGACATTATTGCTTCTAGTGAGTTTGGGACTAGACTAGTGAGAGCAATTCTTGTAGTGTACATATACTACAATGAGAAATTAGAGTCACCTTGATTCTTCTATTATCATTGATATATAGGAGACATATCACGCACCATCTAATTCTTTTACCATATTATATGTGAGAAACAAATCATGCAACATATGATTCTTTTATTTATATAGATACAAAATAATAATGCCATGTACCATGTGTTTTGTAAATTACTATAGACAAACAATAACTAGAACCTTCACTATACTCATTTGATGTATATCAACATCCTAATCATAGACAGAGGAGGCACTCTCGCTCTCCATCTAGGTGTTATCACTCTTAATTCTACATAATTTGGTATAAAAATAACATTTCATGCAAATTGACAATTAAGAGGAGTAAATGGTAAAACATTTTCTCAATACCCATAATAAGGTTGTGTGGTTGGATTGATGACTACTCATGGCAACATTTCAACTCTTGTTTGATGATATCTTATCACCAAGGTTCTTAAATTGTAGGCATACAATCCATCTGTTGATGGTGCCGGACCCGCAAACATTCAAGGGGTCACCCTAGTATGAAGTCCCAATTAGACCTCTCATTGTTTTGTGTGGGAGTCCCATCCGGTATGATGGCCTGGTTTCCATTATCTTAAATATTTTCCTCAACTCTTGCTTTTCATCACAGGAGAGTGGTCTACTTTGTCTTCGAGAATTGAGGTTCGTGTTCCTGGTGATTGCTAGTGTTATTTGTGTCAATGGTTCTTTCACTGTAGAGGGAGAGGGTGGGAGTGAGTCCTAAGTTAGTTGTGAGGAATCCCCAACACTATTAGGAACACACAACACAATAGGACGTGCACAAATTCTGGAAGAACAGTCCACACGGATGCGGAAGTCACAACACACAAGGGAAGATAACAGGTACAACACTCAGCAGATGAGTTCACGCAAGTGCAATGGTTTTTATAGCATTTTTTATGTGAAATGTATGTCTAATGTCCGGGGAGGTAACCAACACGGGCGAGATAGCGTTAACAACATATACAACACATGTTAATTAATAGATATGTATTACAACAAGTGAATGAGTTCAAGTGTTAAACACAGGTTAAAACAACATGCATAACAAGTGTTCAATATTAGTCTTACAACAGTTACAATACATGTGTGAAAACGTGCTAGCCTATTAGCAGGCTTCTGAATTAAGTGAAAGTTCCAAGACACATCGTTACACCATACATCATTAATACCATGGACGGGGTGTTGGAGCCACTACTTACTCCTCAAAGAAAAGATTATAGACTCTCAAGGCTATGTGGGAGGAGCTGAGGTGAAAATTCCTTTGCATGTACAAATGAGGGGATATTTATAGCCAAGGGTGAAACTGACCCTTATGGTTGTTCGACTACCCTCATGATTGTTTGACTTCCATGACTTTTCGAATTTACATGACTCTTCATACAACAAGTGGGTCTCTTGGACTTCCACGTTACATTACATTGATTGACAATATGGCCCACAGTAGAGATGTGGACGACATGACTCATGACATGACTTGACATGACAGTGTTGGTACATTCGTGTTGTTGTTGGTGTGCATGTCGAGCTGCAGTGCTGTTGGGTGATGGATGTCCTCATGGTGTGTCCTAGCTTCACCTCCGCATGGAAAAGTGCACGGAGTCTTCAATGGTCGTTGGTTCGCTTGAAATTGCATTCACACATGTATCCTTGCTTGTATGTTGGTAAGCTTGACAGGTTCGTCTGTTTGCGAAATGTCCAAGTTCATTCATCTGTTCATCCGTGAGCACATCTTTCATTTTTTCTCGTCCATCTATGAGCACATCTTGCATGTTTACTCATTCGTTCGTCCGCGAACACATCTTTTCATGATCATTCGTGCACGAGAATATCTCTTTACTTGTATTGTCTATTCGTTTGTTGGTGAATCTATCCTTCTGCATGTGCTCCCTTCGTTCATCGCATCCATCATCACACCATGTTCATTTGTGTAGCTGTATTTTCACTCACTCATGAAGAGATGACATCAAATCCAAAAACCTCCTAGTCTACCATGATGCATGATCATTTTAGATGCAGGTGACTAGGAGAGGTAACAAGGTTACGAGGCAGAATGGAGGCTTCAGGCACTGCTGATGAAAACTATGCAAGAGTCACTGTGTGATGAAGATGGGAAATCCAGATTGACAGTGACTACTCGTGGGGTCTGGCTCAGCTAGAGGACAAAATTGTGCAGTTTTTGGGAGGAACAGTCCGGGCTGCGGGAAGGCTGGGCAGGAAAAATCTGCGCAATTTCTGGAATGAGTGGGCAGTGGGAGCTTGATAGCTAAAAATACACAATTCCTAAAGGGAACTGGTAGCTGGCTGCCGCAACGCTGGCAGCAAAAACTACGCAATTCCTGAGGGGAACTGGCAATCAGCTGCTGGAGCTTGGCAGCCAAAACTACGCAATTACTGAGGGCAACTGTCAGTCGGCTGCCGGGAGCTGCTGGCGGGAAAAAATGCGTTGATACTAGGAGGTTGTCCTATTGATCACCTCTGCACAATTTCTGAGCTGAGCGGACTGTTGGGTATCAAAGGACTTGCTCATGAAAACTGCACAATTTTCTTAGTGAGAATTCGATCGACTGTTGGGAGATATGGCTGGGAAAACTGCGTAATTTTCTGAGGGAGATAGGGACAGGCACTTGGTGTCTGTCCAGCCTGTTTACGCAATTTTCTCAGTCAGCGGAGTGAGCAAGGTCTGTAGTCTTTGCGCAATTTTCTAGGGGAGTCAGTCCCGTGGTTGCTGTTGGGTCAAACTCTCTAATTGACCAACATGAAGGCTGATTGATTTACTTACAGGCAGTGCAGCTTGAAATGACTTACTTGGTGCTTCTGTATTGTTTTGGGTGATAGTCGATGGCAGGGTGATGGTCCGGATATCAGAGGGGAGTTCGGTCATCAGAACTTCCGCAAAATGACTAAGTGTTTGAATGAGTGAAAGATGCATATGTGATCTTGCAAACACACACTTACATGACTTGATGACGAGATGACTTAGACCATCCAGACACACATGCTCAACATGACTGACCGACGGTGTGAGCGACAAGCGTGACAGTTGTGATTGATCATTTGTCGATCGTGACGACGCTTGTGCGACAGTGTATGTGACTCCATGTGTGAGTGCAACAAATGTTTTCATAGGGAACAGAACATGTACACACGAAGCGAAGACCTTGAACATGACCAGAACATGGTCGCAAGAATGACATTGACATCAAAATGCAAAAACTTAGGTGAAATGATCAAATAAGCTGGGTGCAAAGACTCACACGAGCTCACAGGATGAACCTGAGTGCTTGAAATCATCATGTGAAACTCTAAAGGGAGGCTCCAGAAATGGATGCGGGCCAAAATTTTGGAAGTTGGTTGTAGTCGCTACAACACTGGGCAGCACACTGGTAGAACCTCGACTTCTCTGTTTTGGTTCATTTCTAGCACAAAGACTTAGTGTTTCAGGGAGTATTGAATCATTGTGCGGGTTACTTTGGCTTCTCCACTTACCCCGTGGATATACATGGTTCACCTTTTTCCAACTCAATCAAACACAATCAAAAATCCAGCTTGATCACAGTGTTTTGAGTTGAAATTTTTCAGAGTATAAGTTTTCATCTCTGGTGTTGCTCCGTTGCCAATAGGCCTGGACAGTACCCCGATGGAGTCACGTAGGAACACATGCATTGATCCACTGCCATCGATCCTGGTCAGTACCCCGGTGGAGTTGCATGCTTCACCTCTCTATGCAGGAATCCTTTCTCTTCTTTCGCCTTTATATTTTCTCAAGAGGACTGTGCATAGGCACTTATTTATTTTTTTGGCGGAAGAGGAATCCCAACTTATTGAGAGTAGAAGAGGTTGTTCCTTAAGAGAAGCATGTAAGACCTCTGACATAGGTTTGCTCGTTTAGATTTTCCCCTTCTTCGTTTCTACTAGTTGAATGAGCTTGAACACATAGAGTGGGAGGTTGAGTATAGGCATGGGGCTTCCCAATGTGGACACAGGTTCATGGTTGGACCAAAACTTCCCTTGCAGACGGTTCGTATTTTTTGTCAAGGATTCATCAGCCAAAGGTTATAACCAAGCACAGAAAAGACGGACACAAGATTGGCCAAGTGCTGCAATGTTACAAGTCTCTTCAAATCTCAGCCACATACTCTATTCAAAAGCTAGAACGTAGTAGTTGGTAGCACTTATTTCCATAAACAAAAGTATTAAGGTATCAAGCAAACAAAACAAACGTAAAAAAATAGTAAGCAGGACAAACAAAATAAAACAAAGATAGTAAGCAAAGCAAACAAGATGAAAACAACAAGCAGCAAGAGGACTATGTACATGGCACGAGGCATGGCCCGGCCTACTAGAAGTAATGCTTAAGATCTTGGATGTTGACAGGAAGGTTGTCAACCCTCCCGTCAAGTGATTTCAGACGGTATGTGTGTGGGCAAGCTTCTCCTGGACTGTGTATGGACCAATCCACAGGGACTGGAACTTTGTATGTTTGCCTTTGTTTTCATGGGACTTATCCCATTTCAGAACTAAGTCACCGACACCAAAGTTAGATTTCCCTGCAGACTTCTTATTGAACCATCTCTTGATACAGTTTTGGTGGAGTGTTAATTTTTCTTTTTCTTTCATCCTTTCTTCCTGAAGCCTATGGAGAGGATCAATACTATGTTGAACTAGCTGGCAAGGCTTGCCTTGGGATTCTTGGGAAAGCTTAAGTGCAGGCAACTAGATATTTGGTGGAAGGATGGCTTCTTTACCATAAACCAGGAAGTACAGTGAGGTATTAAAATAGGGCTTGGGTGTTACACGGTTAGCCCATAATGCATTCGTCAGGGCAGTATGCCAGTTGTGATGCTCAGGTAAAACGGTCTTCTTGATTATGCGAATGAGGTTTCTATTCGTGGATTTTGCAACATTGTTTCCTTGCGGGTAATAGTTAGACGAATGTTTTAGCACAATATCATTCTGTAATGCAAAATCATAGAGTCTCAAAGAAGAAAAGTACATTACATTATAAAAAACAAGTGAAACCGAAACACCGAAGTGTGAGATGATGTTATGCTGGAGGAAGTTGATGACATCCTGGTCATTCACTTGTTTGAGCGGAACTGCTTATATCCACCGTGTGAAGTAATCAGTTGTTGTTAGAATGTTGCGGTGTTGCTTTGACGAATGTGGTAATATCTCCCCAGTGATGTCCAGGCCCCACTTTTGGAATGGTTCGATCACTGCAACTGGGTGCAATGGGGCTGCTAATCTTTGTGTTTTGTTGACGCATCGCTGATAAACCAGGCACTTGTGAGCATAAGCATGTGCATCCTTGAATAATGTGGGCAAGTAAAAACCAACTCACATAATTTTGTGTGCAGTGGTGTTTCTCGCAAAGTGACCCCTGGCAGGTCTGTCATGCAGATCTTAAAGTACCTTCTCTGATTCATGTACCTTCGAGCACCTGAGCAAAACTTTGATACTATTCTTTCTGTAAAGCACTTCGTGCACCAACTGATATGCTAAGGCTTTTAGGCCTAATGCCCTCTTCTATCTGATGGAAAAGTGAGATGGTACGGTGTCGTGCTTAAGGTACTAGCGCACATCTGCGTACCAAGAGGTTCTATCTTCAGTGGGTGTTTCTCACCTTATATCATACATCTCAATTTCCTTCTCCCAGCCAATGAGCTCTTCTTCACTCTCTGGTGCGTGTACTACTTCAGCTGCAAGTCTGCAGAGCCCATGTCCTTTGATCATGTGAACTGGTTTGATTTCAAGATAACACTCTTGCAAGCCTGTCATCTAGTTCTCGTGTCGTTCACCCAGTTCTTGTTGTATAAGCAACATGCGGACTGCCGGGTGAGGGACGAAGACTATGCAGTGGTTCTTCAGCAAGTAGGACCTGAAGTGTTTCACCACCTTGTAAAATGCATATGCTTGCTTTTCAGTGGTGAGGTACTTGAGTTCTAGTCCCTACATGCTTGTGCTCATGAAGGATATGGGATGTCCATCATTTGTTTCGTCCTTCTGAGTGACTACTACAGCGAGCGAATTATCGGAGGTGAAGGTGTATAGCAGGGAATATTTCTTGAAGTCTAGGCTATAGAGTGCAGGCACTTCTGCAATGGCCTACTTGATCCGGTTGAATGCATACTTTTCCCTCTTGGCCCAGCTATAGACTATATCTTTCTTGATCATGTCCTGCATGGGCTTGCCTATCTGCGCATGATCCAGGATGAAATTCCGGAGGAAGTTTATCTTGCCCAAGAGGACTACATGGATTTCTTGTTGGCTGGGTGAGGGATCTGTGTAATAGTTTGGACCCAGTCCGGATCCACCTTGATCCTGCTTTTGGCAATAATGTGTCTAAGGAGGTTCCCCTCTGACATTGCGAATATGCTCTCTTTTGGATTCAAGGAAATCACGTATCTTGGCATCGCTCAAATATTTTCTTCAGAAGGCGTCTGTGGTCCTCTCGTCTTCTTGAGAACACAGTCACATCATCGAGGTATACCACTACGCTCTGTCTGATGAGTCCATGAAAAGCGATGTGCATGGTGCACTGAAAGGTTGCACCTACATTTACAAGCCTAAACGACATTCGTCACAGGCGAACGTACCCCACTTGGTATGAAAAGTAGTCTTAATTCTATCAGGTTCTGCTACCAGAACCTGATTGTATCTTGAGAAACTATCAAGAAGAGAAAACATATGTGCCCCAAATACTGTTTGCAGAATGTGGTCCATAGACAGCACGGGGTAGTTGTCTTTGTCCAAGGCATGGTTTATGTTCTGGAAATCAACACACAAGTGGATTTCCCTGGACTTCTTGCATATAGGAACGATATTTGAAACCCATGTGGAATGACGAACTTTTATATGATCCGTGCATCCAATAACTTGGTGATCTCTTTCTGTATGAGGGATTCAAGTGACGGGTGTACTTTTCCCAGCTTTTACTGATATGGCTTGACCCCTTCTTTGATCGGGATAATGTGTTGGATGATCGTCATGTCATAATTTTTCAGATCATCATATGTCCACACAAACACATCTCGGTACTGTTTGAACAAGCGAACAAAGGCTTTCTGCTCTTGTTGTGTGCAACATGTGCCAAGATTGAGGAAGTTCGGATCTTGTTCAATTCCAAAGTTGATCAGTTCATGCATCATGGTGGAACTATGTGTCTTGTTGTTCCTAGGCCCTTGAAAACGTTCTTGCAAGTCATAAATCTTTTCCATGTTGCCACACCTTTTGTGACAAGGTGGCCTTTCCTGTTACTAGCTTCTGCTTGCAGAGAGCACTTGTGCTCGTCATCATCTATCACTGCATCTTTGAAGATGTTAGTGTTGGCCATGAAATCCAGTATCTGTTGATTATCATTAAACACGTGGAAATTAGTTATGTTGTCCGGGATAGATGGTTTGTACAAAATTTCAATAGTAAATCTATCCCTAATCAGTGACATTCTCGAAGCTGCATTTGCCAGATCATTGGCAACTGCATTACGCATACGTGGTACAGCAATGATGTTAAATGCTTGGAAGTTAGATATTAGCTGCCATACCTCTTTCTGGTAACTTTTGAGATGTGGTGACAAACAATGAATGGTGTTACGTACCTGTCGTACCACTATCTTTGAATCACCTACCACTTTTAGCGCAACCACGTTGAGGTTGATGGCTTTCTACAAGCCCAACACAAGTGCTTCATACTCAGCAACGTTGTTCGTGCACTCGAACTCCAAGCAACTTGAAACCAGATGCTTCCTGTTGTAAGGGTCGATCAAGACACACCCGGCTCTTGAGTCATCCTGTGCCTTTGATTTGTCAAAGTACATGGTCCACAACTTATCTGTACACCGACCGTTTGACATGCTAGTATTTTTGCTACTACTGTTGCTACTACTACTGCTACTATTGGTACAATGCACTGTACATGTTTCATTACCATCAGTTGGGCATGGAAGGAGTCCCAATTGTGTTTCTGGTGGGGTTGGAGCTGTCATGCAAGATAACACCCCAATGTTGTTTCAAGGAGGCAGTTGCCAAACATGAGTTCTGTGAAGGCCAGCGGTTCATTCTCGTCATTAAGGAGAGTGACATTGTGCTTCATATACCTCTTAAACAATACCCGAATTTGGTTACATTTTCCCTTGTACAGAAGCCACTTGTGGGACCAAACTGTAGAAAAATATATGTCCAACTTGTTGAACCAGTCTCTGTTGAGTAGTAGATTGTATGCTTCTGGTATGTCCACAACAACTATGTTGATGCATTGGTGGACTCAACCATCATGAGATAGTCGGATGATCATGTCCTGCAATTCACCAATGGCTAGTACCGATGTTCGATCAAGCTGGATGATTTGCGCGGATGTCTCGCTCCATTGTGCATTGATCTTTTTCACAATGGAGAGCGGCATTACTTTGACTGCTGCGCTAGAATCAACCAAGAAGTTGTGAACATTGCAGTTAAAAATTTCAAATGATATTAGGAATGGAGGGAAACCTAAGTTTTCTTCTTCCATCCAGAGCATGTTGAGCACAGTAGAAAGTGATCCGGGAGGTGTGCTTTCTCCCTTGCTGGTAGATGTTTCATTGTCCACTTCTGTCTGTCCCAATGTGCGCAGCAGGATGTCTCACTAACTCTGGATCTTAGCTAACTTGAACAAACTGATGTTCACTCTAGTTTTCTTCATGTCATCTATAATGTTGTAGTCTAGAGGTGGAAGAATCATCGAGGTGTCCGTGGTATAACAGATGTTTGAATTATCCGGCGGAGTGTTTTGTAGTTTGCTGCTCATGGGTGTACTCTTGTCCAACGTTGTCTTCCCGAACTTTTTTTGTGTCTTTTTCTTTGGGGTGGTTGGTCGATCATCCTTCCTCATCAGTAGTCTCATATTTTCTTGTGCTTCCCCAAGTGTAAGGGGATCCCATTTACTCCTGAGATTGTAACGGTCATTTTTCTTTTGGGGTTGCTTCTCGATGTTCTTATTTGGCATTGCTTGCCAGGACTGATATGCATTCACCACATGCCCAGAACTTGATGCTTCATTAGGTGAAACCTCTTCATCGTTACCATTGTCTTATGGATGCTCCTACATACTATTTTTCACATCAAATGTATGACTGCATACAGAGCTTGTGACTCGCTTCCAGTCTAAACAAGAGTTCTCGAGGTGATGTTCTTTGTGGAATGAGCAGAAATTAGGATCTCCACACTATTCAACATGGAACACAGAGCTCTGCACAGTTTTTGGAGCAAACCAGTTGCTTCCTGATGAGCTGCTTCCCTGCCTCTATCTGGGTGGATGGCTACTTGTAGATGTGTCCGATTTCCGTTGTTCAAGCTCGGACACATCCGAAATCAAGTTCTTGACGAGGCAAGTGATGGTTTCAATATTAGTTGTTTCATTGTCTCTACCCTTGCTCGCCATTACTTGGGACTTCCTGCTCGCGTATTTGGTTTCCTTTGTCGATTCATCATCCTTGATGACTCCAATCGTGCGCAGGTCTTTCTCTATAGCAATAACATCTTCTCAATTTTCCAAGAGTGTTGGTTTCACAGCTCGCTTGACGAATTACGCAGTGTTGGTCGGTAGTGCGGACGTGTAGTAATTGATAGCGATGGAGTCATGAGGTTTGGTGTCTGTTGCAAATTTGTTCAATATGCGTGTAAACCTATGATTGAAATCTTTTACCTTTTCTTTTGTCTCCATCTTCAGGCTTCCCAATTCTTTGAGTACCATGGCTGGGGTCTTTTCATCAGCAAACTTTTCAAGGAACATGAATTTGAATGCACCCCAGTTCTGTATGGAGTTCGATGAAAGGCTGTAATATCATGCAGTTGCGCGACTCTCCAAGGTACATGGAAACAATCTACATGCTATGTCGCCATACCGTATCTCAAGGGTCTACAGCTGCAGGTAGAAGTTATCCAAATAGTCTCCTGTCTTCACTGTGTTGTCAGGGTTGAACTTGATGTTCATTCTCTCCACTCACTTTGGCATCTTGTGCAAAGCACCCAGGAGAGCCAATGGTCCCTGAGTCATCCATTCCAGATTTTGGTCAACCATCCCTTCTTCTTCATCCTCCTCTTCAAAATCTTACGGTTCCACTTTGAGTCTGTTGGTTCGTCTTCACCTCCGCCTCCTCTGCTACCTTCCCCTCCGCATCCTGTACCGAAGTCTAATCCCAAGATCACAAGGGTGTCTTGTTCCCCTTGTCGAAAGACCGTAGGTTCCTCTCCATCTCCAATAGCTACTATTAGACCTTCAAGTGTGGCAAGAACTGCTTCTTCCATTGATGATACAACAACCCCTGTGGGAATGGCTTTTGGCTTCCTTGACGTGTATGGAAGATGCTATATGCCTGGGATCAATGCAACTGCTTTCGCGAACTAGCGAGTGATGGGACAGACGGAGCGAAGGTGGTGATATGGAATTTTGTGTTCAGTCCTGGGACGTGAGAAGTAACCAACTGCAGAGTCACGCGTAGGTGAGAGGGAGTGCGAGTTACTGCCTTGACCAGATGGTTGATGAGTGAGTGTGAGAGGACATTCAGCCATATACAACTAGTTTCCCTCCTTCAAGCGCCAGAAATATGGACAGTGTTGGACCTGCCAACATTCAGGGGATCACCTCGGTATGAAGTTCGTTATGAAACCAACTCAAGAAAAGATAGAAAAGATAGATCAACGCCTTAGAATTCAGCCTCTTCGAGGGGGAAACCTCCTTTACATTACATAAATGAACAATTCTTGGATGATACAAATGAAAATACCTCCTTTCTATATATAGGAGTCTAAGGGGTCATAACATAATCAAAGCCGACATAACAATAATAATGTAAAGGCACAATAATAATAATAGTGGGCTTCTATGGGGCACAATAGTAACAATATGGGCACTACATGGGTACATCAATATAATAAGTGGGTTGTACTAATAACAATAAGGGGTTACACTAGTAGTATAGGGGCCTAACATGCCCCTCTCCTTCAAAAAGCATTGTCCTCAACACTTGAGTAGTTCTTTATGCTTCTGTATAAAATTCTTGTCCTCCCATGTGGAATCTTTAGCGGGTAAGTTCTTCCACTTGATGAGATACTCTATAATTGATCGATTTCGTAGCTGTCGGGTTCTTGTTTCTGTGACTGCTCCAGGTTCCAATATGATTTTTCCTTCCTCTTCAATTTCTAACAATATTGTTTGAATTGGGATCTTTTGCAACTTTTGAATAAGTGGCCATACTTCTTCGTCCTTCTTCCATTCATCCCTTGCTTCGTTTATCCAATCTGGTTGGATAATAGAAATAGCACAAAACAATGCTTCCACATCCTCATCCTTGAGGAGTCTTCCCATTCGGTAAGGTCGCCATTTTTTAAGTGCATGTAGTATTGCCAACATTTCCTTCTCATAAATAGCCTGCTTGAGATGTAGCAGTAACAATACCCAATCACCTACAGCAAAACATTTTTCACTACGATGTTGATCTACCTGTTGTTTCGTTTGATTTTGCACCGAAGTGGCGTTATCCTTTAAAAGTTGGAGAACTTGTTGTTGATGCTCGATGTGATCTTTCACTCCTTGAACCTTTTTCTTCTTGATATGTCCTTCTATCTCTAGAGTTTGAGGAGTGGTAATTTCTTCCAATCCTTTACAAGATATGGTCGGATTCATTTCTTGATGCTCGATGTGATCTTTCACTTCTTGAAAATTTTCTTCTTGATATGTCCTTCTATCTTGATAGTTTGAGGAGTGGTAATTTCGACCAATGAATTACAAGATATGGTTGGATTCATTTCTTCTTTCTCGATGTGATCTTTCACTTCTTGCACCTTTTTCTTCTTGATATTTCCTTTTATCTTGAGAGTTTGAGGAGTGGTAATTCTTGCCAATGCTTTACAAGATATGGTCTGATTCATTTCTTCTTTCTCTAGGGTGGGGTCCTAGCATATATCTTCTTCTTTTGATGTTTCTTGATCCTTTTCTTCCTCCTCTTCATATTCTATGTAAAATAATTTCTTCTCGACACACTTATGACCTTTAGTGCATTTTCTATCACAATTGTAACAAAGCCCTTTTTCTCTTTTTTCTTCCAATTGTTGTGGTGTAACCCTTGTAGGCGAAACAACACTTCCATCTTTATAGTTGTGAGCGGTATGCTTCCTGGTTTCCATAATTATGCTTTCCACTATGTCACAAAGCTCTTTTACTCTTTCCAATTGTTGTGGTGTTGCTCTAAAGAAGGTGTTGCTCTTTGTATCCTCATAATGTGCTATCATTTCCTCCGTGAAAATTGACCACGTAACAAGTTGTTTACGAGAACAAAGCCCTTCATACCATAAAAATTGATCCGGTTCTAAATATGAAGATGCAATACATACCTTTTGTAATAGTGGTACACCATGTAGATCAAAATATTGCTCCATCTGAAGTATCCAATTTACCGGATCCTTGCCATCAAACTTCCTCATCTTGCTTTTTATTGCTTTTATGAGCTTGATCTTGAAATGACTGTAACTCTATACTTTCGGATCTTTAAGTTCTGAAATTTCGACCTGTAGTAGCCCTCTATGTCCTCTTTCCAATGCCACCAATCTGATCCAAATTGGATTCTCCAAGAAAGAGTTATGCACAATCTCCCAGGATGACCTGATTATAGACCTTTCCAGAAGAGCGAACTTGTATGAAGTGCCACGTGTCCCTGTTTCAACCTTTGGATCTGAAAAATGTATACAAGAAACTAAATTTCATCCTCTTTCTGTACCTTCTTACAAAATTTCAACCCGATCCCCAGAGAGAAAGTTATGACGATTTTCCCCAGGTCACCTGTTTGGAATGTAATTCAGGAGTCTGCAAAAAGACCAACTTCCTCATATCATATCTTCGCAAATATAGTGCGAAAAGATCTGAAATTTGGACCCAAGGTTAAGCATGATTTCTTCTCAAATGGGTTTTTTTTGCAACTTCTGAAACATCGTAGAAAAAAATTTATAGTGAAAATTCCACGATGACCTGTTTGGAGCAGCGAAAACCTAGAATCCAAAGCTCTGATACCAAATGTTATGAAACCAACTCAAGAAAAGATAGAAAAGATAGATCAACGCCTTAGAATTCAGCCTCTTCGAGGGGGCAACCTCCTTTACATTACATAAATGAACAATTCTTGGATGATACAAATGAAAATACCTCCTTTCTATATATAGGAGTCTAAGGGGTCATAACATAATCAGAGCCGACATAACAATAATAATGTAAGGGCACAATAATAATAATAGTGGGCTTCTATGGGGCACAATAGTAATAATATGGGCACTACATGGGTACATCAATATAATAAGTGGGTTGTACTAATACAATAAGGGGTTACACTAGTAGTATAGGGGCCTAACAAAGTCCCAACTAGACCTCACACCATTTGGTGTGGGAGTCCCTTCCGGTATGATGGCTCGGTTGCCATTATCTTAAAGATTTTCCCCAACTCTTGCTTATCAGCATAGGGGAGTGGTCTACTTTGTCTTCGAGAAGTGAGGTTTTCATGCCTGGTGATTGTTAGTGTTACATGTGTCAATGGTTCTTTCACTGTAGAGGGAGAGGGTGGGAGTGAGTCCCAATTTGGTTGGGAGGAAGCCCCAAATTTGATAGGGACACACAACACAACAGGACGTGCACATCTTCCGGAAGAACAGTCCACACGGATGCGGTAGTCACACCACACAAGGGAATATAACACATACAACACTCAGCAAATGAGTCCGGACGAGTGCAATGGTTGTTATAGCAAGTTTTATGTGAAATATATGTCTGATGTATGGGGAGGTAACCAACACGAACGAGACAACGTTAACAACATATACAACACATTTTTATTAATAGATATGTGTTAAACAAGTGAATGAGTTCAAGTGTTAAACATAGGTTAAAGCAACATGCATTACAAGTGTTCAAGATTAGTCCTACAACAGTTACAATACATGTGTGAAAACGTGCTACTGTTAGCAGGCTTCTGAATTAAGCGAAAGTTCCAAAACACATCGTTACACCATACATCACTAAACTTGTGGGCGGGGCATTGGAGCCACTACTTACTCCTCAATGAAAAGATTACAAACTCTCAAGGCTATGTGGGAGGAGCTGAGGTGAAAATTCCTTTGCATGTACAAATGAGGGGGTATTTATAGCCAAGGGTGAAACTGACCCTTGTGGTTGTTCAACTACCCTCATGACTATTTGAATTCCATGAATTTTTGACTTTGCATGACTCTTCATACAACAAGTGGGTCTCTTGGACTTCCATGTTACATTACATTGATTAACAGTATGGCCCACAGTAGAGATGTGGACGACATGACTCGACATGACAATGCTGGTACATTCATGTTGTTGTTGGTGTGCATGTCGAGCTGCAATGCTGCTGGGTGATGGATGTCCTCATGGTGTGTCCCAGCTTCACCTCTGCATGGCAAAGTGTGTGGAGTCTTCGATGGTTGGTTCGCTTGATGTTGCATTCACACATTGCTACTTTCTTGTATGTTGGTAAGCTTAACAGGTTCGTCTGTTCGCGAAAGGTGTATATTCCTTCATACGTCCATCCGTGAGCAAATCGTGCATGGTTTCTCATCCATCTATGAGCACATCTTGCATGTTTGCTCGTATGTCCATCCGCGAACACATCTTTGCATGATCATCTGTTCGCGAGCATATCTCTTTGCTTGCATTGTCTTTTCATCTGTTGGTGAATCTATCCTTCTGCATGTGCTCCCTTCGTTCATCCCATCCATCGTCGCACCATGTTTGTTTTTGTACCTATATCTGTAGTCACTCATGGAAAGACGACATCAAATCCAAAAACCTCCTAGTCTACCATGATGCATGATCATTTTAGATGCAAGTGACCAGGAGAGGTAACACGGTTATGAGGCGGGATGGAGGCTTCAGTCACTACTGATGAAAACTACACAAGAGTCACTGTGTGATGAAGATGGGCAATCCGGATTGACAGTGACTACTGTCGAGGCCTAGCTCACCTGGAGGATAAAACTATGTAGTTTTTGGGAGGAACAGTCTGGGCTGCAGGAAGGTTGGGTAGGAAAAATTTGCACAATTTTCGGAATGAGCAGGCAATGGGAGCTTGGCAGCCAAAACTGCTCAATTCCTGGAGGGAACTAGCAGCAAAAAATGAGCAATTCTTGAGGCGAACTGGCAATCGGCTGCTGGAGCTTGGTAGCCAAAACTGCACAATCCCTTAGGGAAACTATCAGTCGATTGTCGGGAGATGTTGGCGGGAAAACTTGCGTTGATGCTGGGAGGCTGGCCTACTGTTCACCTCTGCACAGTTTCTGAGCTGAGCGGACTGTTGGGCAACAGAGGACTTGCTCATGAAAACTGTGCAATTTTCTTGATGAGCAGTTGGTCGACTGTTGGGAGGGCTAGCTAGGAAAACTCTGCAATTTTCTAAGGGAGACAGGGACGGGCACTTGGTGTCTGTCCGGCTTGTCTGCACAATTTTATTAGTCAATGGAGCGGGCAAGGTCTGCAGTCTCTATGCAATTTTTTAGGGGAGTCAGTCCCGGGGTGGCTGTCGGGTAAAACTCTCTGGTTGACCAGCATGAAGGTTGATTGATTTTCTTGTAGGCAGCGCAGCGTGAAATGACTTTCTTGGTGCTTTTGCGTTGTTATGGGTGACAGTCGATCAAGTCGATGGTGGGGTGATGGTTCGGCTATCAGAGGGGAGTCCAGTCGTCAGATCTTCAGCACAATGACTAAGTGTGTGAACAAGTGAAAGATGCATATGTGATCCTGCAAACACACACTTACATGACTCGACGACGAGACGACTCAAACCATCCAGACACACATGCTCAACATGACTGACCAACGGTGTGAGCGACAAGCGTGACAGTTCTGATTGATCATTGGTCAACCGCGACGACGCTTGCACGACAATGAATGTGACTGTGTGTGAGTGCGACAGATGTTTTCATAGCGAACACAACATGTACACACGAAGCGAAGACCTTGAGCATGACCAGAACATGGTCGCAAGCATGATATTGACATCAACATGAAAAAACTTGGGTGAAATGATCAAGCAAGGTGGGTGCGAAGGCACACGAGCTCACGGGGTGAACCCGAGTGTGTGCAATCATCAAGTGAAACTCTCAAGGGAGGTTCAGGAATTGGATGTAAGCCAAAATTTTGGAAGGTGGTTGTAGTCGCTACAACACCATCCAATTCTTTTTTATGGCTAATTTATCCTAGCAACCATCTCTTCATCACAAGTTTTATTTGGAAGCATTTATTTTTTACTTCTACATCACATTATGCATGGAAAAAGATGCATGTTTGAGAAAAGACCAACTTCTCACATGTTTTGGAGCCCTTGTTGAACCTTTCACCCTCCTATAAAAAGTTTGGTTAGTCTTTTCCTACTTGCTCAAAGTGCTCTTATTGACTTTTTATCCTTTCACCTTAATAGGTCTTTGATCTAGAATGGATCATTATCTTATTTGACATGCATCTTGTTGCTTTAAGAGTGGAAGAAGTAGAAGAATCAACACACCAAAACATTTTTACTGACGATCCCAGTATCAAAATTTTTAGGTTATAAACTTTAGGAGCCATTTTTAGTCCTTAAGTAAACAATTTTTGTGGTGTTGGCCTTACTATGGACCAAGATTTCATAATCTACATGCCAATACCTTCCCAATAGCACAAGAATCACCTCAATTGAAGCTTGTATGAGAAAATTATGCCTCTTGGAAGTTGGTTTATTGAATTTGACCACCATAATTTGAGATGATGCATTGTCAATCCCCATTATTCATGAAAAAATGGCTAGCCATGTGATCTTGATGAAGAATTCTCTAGAAGAGTTCATATTTTAACTCTAGTTAAGAGTTGAACGATTCAAATCTAACCACTAGTAGGCTATTGAGTTGTGTTATAACCAAACCACTAGTAGGAAAAGGGGTTCTATTCTATTCAAGTGCATTTTGCTCCATAGTTGAATAGAGTAGCTGAGAGTGGATAGGAAGAGAGAAAATAGAGCGGGTTTGTGCACTGTAACAATCCATGGGTCACAAGTATTACTTCTTTGTGCTTGCATCCATTTTCATTCAAAGAAAGACAAGGCAGATCAACCTCACCTTCCAATTTGGTTTTCTCCTGAAAGGGTTGCCTAAGGTATATCTTGTGTTCAGGGAAAATTTTCAGGATGGAAATTTATCTTAAAATTTAGAAACCTTAGCAAGTTTTACTAGTCCCTAATATGCACACTAAAAAATGTTTAGCGATATTTTATTAAAATATTAAGATTTCTAACAATTTTATATAGTTTTTTATAAAAATTTGGTAATGTTTAAGGTAAAATAAATTTATCCTATAAAATTTGAACGAATCATTTTTAGAAAAAAAAAATGAAATTAATGAATCTTTTTGGGGAAAAAGCATGGAAAATTAGCCCAATTGCGAATATTTTCCCCAAAAATTTTCCCTACTTGTGTTTGTATGGTTGTGAGTGACTATATTTTTTCATGTTCTCAATTTTCCACACTTTACATATTGCGCATATAAAACAATAACTTAATAAATCAAAAAGTATAAGGAAAAAGTAACCGTGATAGTATAGATTTCAAATTTATAAGTATAATTTTATCAAATATGTTGTGACAAACAGTTTAGTGGAATATCCATGGTAGTTTATGGATCATGTTGGTATCAAAGTAGATTTATTTGGGTATATTGTGGGGATTTGTAGGGGATCTAGATTGACTAATCCAAAATTCAAAAAACCCCGGCCATAGCCAATGAATTTTTCAACAACCCTCAAGATCCTGCAAAGGAGAGGTTTGCCTAACTAAAAGAAAAAGTCACTGATATAAATCATAATGTGAGTCTCCTCATGACATCTCTAACTAATAGGCTGAGGTTATTCAAAGAATATGGAGGTTCTAGTGTGGAGGTTGCAACATAGGAGAAATCAGAAAATTTGGAAGAACCATATAGGGAATCTAAGAAAGAACTCAAAAAGGGTTAACCCAATTTGAGTGCCTTGAACAATTCATAATCCCTATTCAAAATGGAAGCAAAGGTTGACATCAAGTCGTATTAAGGTGAGATTGATGCTCTAAATTTAAATCACCAGTTGCATCAATTAGAAGTTTATTTTAGTGTTCATCATGTTGGCATTGTGGCTAATGTGTTTTCCTTGATGGAAAACTAATTGATAAATATGTACTTGATGTCAACATTGTGATAATATGATCTCATGCAGTTTGGTACATATACTAAAAAGGGCATGGACAATGCAATCATAGTTCAGTGACAGTTGGATGGCAAAAGCAAAAGTTCAAGAAAGTATATGTGGTTCCTATGAAGAAGGGTCACGTACATACGCAAGTCCTGTGAGTAAAAGTTGCGTACAGAATTCGAACCATGGAATTCTAGATACCAGGGATCATTACCATGGTATTGGCCCATAGTAATTGGAGCAAAAATAGTTATTTGATCCCATCAAAGAATACTAACGACATTACCAAGGGATTCAACTAAGGTATTAACTTAGGCTAAAACTATATAAGGAGATGGAGAGCAAGGTGTTATGTGTGCAAGTAACGGGTTATTCATGTGTGATCTAATCTGGAACTGGTGTGCACATGGGAGTAAGGAGAAGACTCAGATCTTAAAGATTTGAAGTATGTTGACATATATGCTTTATTGATTTACTTATTGCAAATGTCTAAGTAACTAACAATGATATATTTGTGGTTATAATGATGTTGTGATCTAAATGAATTATTCAGAAGCCTGTAGTTTTGACCATAAAGGTTGAAGAGAGTGAAGTTATGTTTGTAGAAAAAGTTTTCAAATCTGTATGCAAGTTTGTCTTTGGATAGTCGCGTACATATGTATATTTGTCTTTGCATAGTCATGTATATATTTTGAGGTATGGTATTCAGTATGTTGAGTTCTGTACATAGGTGTTATGCACGGTAGTCGCATACATACACTGATATGCTTCATGGATGTCGTGTATATGCTCTAGGGTTTTGAAGTGTGGCTTGATGATGAAATTTGATTAGTTATGTTCTATTTGTTATTGTATGTCAATGAATTCTTGATCATGTTGATCTCTGTCTGACAATGTTGATTGGGTTGGTTGTTCATGGTTGGAATATTGGTTAGTAATGATATTAAAGTAATTTGTTATTGGTTTAGTGATTTGTGATTGGTTAAGCGATTTGTGATTGGGTCAATGATATGTGTATGATTCAGTGGTTGATACAGTGTTATAATGATCTAGTAATTTAATGTTTAAGTATTTTGAGATTTGTACGCATGTGTAATGCAGAGGAAGCGAATACATAAGCGGGTCTACTTCAGAGCAATAGCATATTCATTCTGATGTATATCTGATTAAGGTTTGCAATGACAACAATTTGTTTTTGAGATGGTTAATAGTGTATGGATTAATTATGAATGGTTGGTATTATTTGATTATGATGGTTTAATATCTGTTATGGATTGGTTTGATCTAGTTACAATGGTTGATTGACGTTCAATTCAGTGATTTGTTTGCTAATGATATAGTGATTTGGTTGGTTTTGTGATTAAAGTTCAATGTTGGGTGTGGGTCCAGTTTGAAAATATTATGGAAATTTGCCTACAGGTTTTGATGTTTTGAGTCAGGTGGATCTAATATGAAATATTATGAAATGTGGTCCAAAAAAGAGGTGTTGAGGTTTAGAGCCTTCAGTGGGGGAGTCAGATATTCCTTCCAATGGTAGCTAGTAAATTTGTTCAGGCAGTAGGTGCTGCCTTACGGTAGGAGCCATAAACGAGATCAGGGGGTTGGATCCCCCTTCCAGTGGGTGCTGGAGAATGAGTGGAGGATGTAACCTCCTATAGGTGGGTGTCTACATGCTGGTGAGACTCTGTGCCAGTACAAGATTGTAAAATATTTTCTTTATATAATAAGAAAGAAGACAGAGACGACAACAGCGGTGGTTTTCTCCCACATTGAGTTTCCACCTAAAAATTCTTGGTGTTCTTATGTGTTGTTTTGTTTCTTATGTGTGATGGTTTATTTTGCTCTTTAATGCACACTATATTTCTGATGAAATTAATAATGCATTGTTTAAAGATAAAGCTATGACGGAACTTATGAAGAATTGGTTAATTGGATATACATTGTTTTCTTTCACTGAAGTCTCATGCATACATTGGTCGCATAAAGAATAGTATCATACATAATTCAGAATAAGCAAATGAAAAGTGAAAGTGAGTTAGAAATATTGATTCACCCCCCACCCAGTATTTTTCCTAACAATTGGTATCAGAGGAGGTTCCTCAAAAGAAGCTTGATCGCTTAAAGGGAGATCCATCAAGATGAGAAGTCAAGAAGGAGTATATTTTGTCAAACCACCTTTGTTTAATGGAACTAACTTTGTATTTTGGAAATTCAGAATGAGAGCATATTTACAGGCACTAGGAATTGATGTATGGGCGATTGTTGAAGGTGGATATCAATATCCAAGCTCCATTCCCACGGATAATGCAGGGAAGAAATAATATGAGACCAATGCAAAAGTTGTAAATGCTATCTTGGGAAGTATGGTTGAGTCTGAATTCATGAAAGTCATGCAGCTGAACACCATAAAGGAAATATGGGATAAGATTATTCAAAGCTATGAAGGTGACACATAGACAGTGCTAGACTTTAAATGTTTAGAATTTAATATGAGATTCTTAGAATGCATGATGATGAAATTATTGCAAGCTTTTTCCTTAGACTTGGTGATGAAATAAAGGATACTATTGTTGTTGAAAATATTTTGAGATCACTAACTCCAAAGTTCGATTTCAAATTCTCCGCCATTCAAGAAATGTAGGATTTGAAGAACCTTACTCTTGAACAACTCCATGGCATCCTGGAAACTTTTGAAATGATAAAAGGGTGTTCATCAAGTATGAGAGAAGAAGCCTTCAAAGCCACATATAAAGGGAAAGAACATGGAAAGCCTAAAGATACAAGCAAAATTTCAGATGAGAAAGAGGCGAATTTCATGAGAAAGTTGCAAGTGGGAACTGGTAAATTCAAAGGTAAGCTTCCCTTTAAATGTTTTTCTTGTGGAAGAGTAGGTCACTATGCATCCAAATTTCCATATAAATAAAATCATGATAAGAAAAAGAATGTGAAAGATGTTGATAATAAAAATGCCAAAAAGAAGTTTTCTACCAAGAAAATCTTTTATTCTAATGAAGATAGTCAAAGCACATTTGATGATCAAGAAAATTTAGATTTAGATTCTAATAGTTGTTATCAAGTACTTATGGCTCTTGAAGGTCAATCAATTAGTGAATCAGATAGTTGTGAAGAAGATGACTTAATGGAAACATTAAATGAAATTGATAGACTTGAGAATGCAAACAAAGAATTGGAAATAAAAGAAAGTAGTATGGTCAAGGAAATAAGCATGTTAAGGATGCAGTTGGAAGCAACCAATAGAAGAATAGAGGTCTTAGCAAAACAACTTCAAGAAAAGGAAAAGCATTGTGAAAAAGTAGAATCAGAAGTTGTAACTTTAAGGAAAGATCATGAGAAAATCAACAAATGGGTAAAGGCGTTTGAATCACTAGAGAAGATTATCAATGAACAACATTCCCCTCTAATCAAGATAGGCATTGGATACAACCACATGGATTCATATTCACAATGTAATAACAAGAACATCCAGCATGAGGTTCTTCAAAAGAAAATTGAATCAAGTCACACATCTGAAAGGAAATCTCCCAGTTCAAAGTCAAGATGAGTCCCTAGGCATGAAGGATGGTTTCATGGATATTGTTTTTCTTGTAACTCATTTGGACATAAGGTCATTGATTGCAAGTCAATCATTTGGAATGGAAGCAAAAGATGGGATAAGTTCCACAAGTTTTGAGCACATAATTGGAAATTGCAAGCAAATTTGGAGGAAGAAGGAACATCAGTCAGAAATGTAGGGAAGATTGTCCCTACTACAGTCCATTGCTCTTAAAGCATACTTCTAACAGTGACTGTAGAAGTAAATATGCAGTACATAACCCCATAAAGAGAAGGTGATGATTATCAGGTCCATAGGACCAATGATGTATGATCTCAGTGGGAGCTATGCATGTGTATCTAGATGATGAATCCCTATGATGTTTTGATATCTTGGTGATGTTTATATTAATGACAGTGTATCTGATGAAGTAACGGTCAACAACAACAGACATGTCATGTTCAAGGGGAGTTGTAGTTATGAAAAATCAACATTTTATATAATGTACATGGACCTTATGAAAGACAGTCGTGTGTATACGTGGTGTTTTATCTAAACAGTCGCGTGTATATGCGTTTTTTTATCTAAACAATTGCCTATATTTCTCAGTGATGAATAAGAAGTGGCATAGATTCAAGGGGAGACTCTCATATGTTTTTATCAGTTGGTTATTGGCATTCTGGCACTAAAATTGGTTTACTCCAAACTGTTAATAATTCCCATATGATTCTTAGGAATGATGTTGGTTCATGAATTATTTCAAAATGTTATTATTGTTGTGGTTCTTTGATGGATTTGTTGATTAATGAGATAGATATGATCAAATTTGACAGTGAAGAGTTGGACAGGTTCAGGGGGAGCATCTGCTATGTTGTTCATTGTTGGCATTATGGTTTCTTAAGCATTCCTTGTTGCATGATGATGATGAGTACATATCATGGCTAATGTATGATTGTTGTTGGTGTTACTACTAAAGATATATACGCTGCTATTATGTCATGATTTATTAATGAGGCATAGATTGCATGAGGTGAAGTCATGGATGATGCCTATATGTTGCATGAGTTGCACTTAGTGAAGTTGTCAATAGTGTGTTAATCCTACCTGATACACTTGATAAAGAGGATATGTATGTTATGGTCATTTTTTATGTTGGTTAATGATGTTGTTGATCAGTTCTATGTCTTGTGATGCTGAAGGTACTCTTGTTTCTCACGTATGTCGTTGAAGCATGGAAAGAATATGTATATGTTGCTTATGGTGTTACGATGAAAGAGATTGATATGTCATTAATACTTGAGGATTGTGGAACCTCCTATATAAGGAGAGAGAATATTGACCTTGATTATATGAGGTCAAAGGGATGAGTTGTTGACAGAGATTTATTGCATTATATTATGCTTATATTATATTTGCTTGATGATGATTGGAAACACTGCACATTTGGTCACGTGTTGATGATATTAGAAAGATGAATGCTACATTTTCTTATCTTACATATTGAGGATGTTCGTGATGTTTTTTTTGTTGTTTCTATTAGACGATTATGTCACAAATGCACATTTGGAGCATGTTGGTTGTTGATGACTATCATGGTTTTTCTACCTCATGGTTGAGGTCCATGTTTTTGGTTATAAGTGTCTTATATGTCTTTTGATGTAACAGTCATGAAAATATCCATGTTGCAATGATTGTAGTATTCAGTCATGTATGAGATATTGAGATCATGGCATATATGTAATCCCATTATGTTGGGACATTGATGTAAAATTTGGGTCCAATACATAAACCCAATATGTTGAATGTTTGATGTAATCATGAGTCATTGGTGATAGGAAAGGTCATTTTTTGGTTGATCCATAAAGTATTGTACTCTATTGAATATCTTAAAAAGGTTCAGGATATGCTCAAGGGGAGCATGGTCACTATGTAGATTTTAGGATTCCTATCAACGGATCAAACTTACAACATTGAGCACTACAAGGGAAGTACTTCATTCATCCTGGTTCAACGATTTTCCCTTGATGTTAAAGAGGGAGAGAAGCTTGGTTTTTGGAGAACATTGCTTGGAGAAAATCTTGGTGTATTTGAGATAAAACTTGGCGTTTGCAAGAGTATTTTCAGGTGGTGTCCAAACATCAAAGTGGTTGCCATCAAGTCCAAAGGGGGAGATTGTTGGAATTATGGCTAATGTGGTCTCCTTGATGGAAACCTGATAGATAAATATGTACTTGATGTCAACATTGTGATAATATGATCTCATGCAGTTTGGTACAAATATTACAAAGGACATGGACAGAGGAATGACAGTTCAGTGACAGTTGGATGACAAAATTAAAAGTTCAAGAAAGTATACGTGGTTCCTATGAAGAATGGTTGTGTACATATGCAAGTCTTGTGAGTAAAAGTCACGTACAAAATCTGAACCATGGAATTCTAGATACCAGGGGTCATTACCATGGTATTGGCCCATAGTAATTGGAGCGGAAACAGTTATTTGATCCCATCAAAGAATACTAATGACATTACCAAGGGATTTACCTAAGGTATTGGCTAAGGCTAAAACTATATAAGGAGATGGAGATCAAGGTGTTATGTGTGCAAGTAATGGTTTATTCATGTGTGATCTGATCTAGAACAGGTGTGCACCAGGGAGTAAGGAGAAGACTTAGATCTGAAATATCTGAAGTATGTTGACATATATGCTTGATTGATTTACTTATTGAAAATGTCTAAGTAACTAACAATGATAGATTTGTGGTTATAATGATGTTGTGATCTAAATGAATTATTAAGAAGTTTATAGTTTTCACGTTAAATGCTTCGGAGAGTGAAGTTATGTTAACTTTGCAGTGAAAGTTTTCAAATATGTATACAGGTTTGTCTTTGGATAGTCATGTACATACGCAGATCTATCTTTGTAGGTTCGTACATATATTCTAAAATGTGTTCTTCAGTATGTTGAGATTTGTACACAAGTGTTATGCATGGTAGTCGCGTACATACATTGATATGCTTCATGGATGTCATTTATATGTTATAGGGTTTTGCAGTGTGGCTTGATGATGACATTTAATGAGTTATGCTCTGTTTGTTGATGTTTGTCGATGAAGTCTTGATCATGCTAATCTTTGCATGATAGTTTTGATTGGGTTAGTTGTTCATGATTGGAATATTGGTTAGTAATGATGCTACACTAATCTCTAAGTGGTTCAGTGGTTTGTGATTGGTTCAGTGATCTGTGATCGGCTTAGTGATCTATGTATGGTTCAGTGGTTGATACGATGCTACAATGATCCAGTAATTTAATGTTCAAGTATTTTGAGACCTGTACACAGGTGTTATGCAAAGGAAGTATATACATATGTGGGTCTGCTTTAGAGTTGTATCGTATACATTCTGAAGTATATCTAATCAAGGTTTGCAGTGACGACACTTTGTTTCTGTAATGGTTAACAATGTATGGATTATTTATGAGTGGTTGGTATGATCTGGTTAAGATGGTTTATATCTATTATGGATTGGTTTGATCTAGTTATAATGGTTAATTGAGATTCAATTCAGTGATTGGTTTGCTAATGATATATAGTGATTCAGTTGGTTCTGTGATTAAATTTTAATGTTAGGTGTGGGTCCAATTTGAAAATATGATGAAAAGTGGCCTATAGGTTTTTATGTTTTTGAGTCAGGTGGATCCAGTATGAAATATTATGAAACGTGGTCCACAAAAGGGGTGTTGAGGGTTGGATCCTTCAGTGAGGGAGTCGGAGCTTCCTTTCAGTGGTAGCTGGTAAATTTATTCAAGTCTAGATGCTCCCTTCCGGTAGGAGTTGTAAATGAGATCAAGGGGTTGGAGATCCCTTCCAGTGGGTGTTGGAGAAGGAGTGGAGGACGTAACCTCTTGCAGGTGGGTGCCTACGTGTTGGTAAGAGTCTACACCAGTACAAGATTGTAAGAATATTTTATTTATATAATAAGAAAGAAGACGAAGATGATGACAGTTGTGTTTTTCTCCCACATTAGGTTTCCACCTAAAAATTCTTGGTGTTCTCATGTGTTGTTGTGTTAATTATGTGTGATGGTTTATTTTTCTCTTTACTGCATACCATATGTCTGATGAAAGTAATAATGCACTGGTTAAAGATAAAGATCTTATGGAACTTATGAAGAATTGGTTGACTGGATATACATTATTTTCTTTCACTGAAGTTTCATACATACATTGGTTGCATAAATAGCAGAAAATTTAAATTGAGTTAAAGAATATTGATTCACCCCCCCCCCCTCAGTATTTTTCCTAACACATCATATAGAGGAAGAACATGATATTTCATTTGCTCGAATAAAATTATAGGGTCATGCCCTAACCTAGTGGGAAAGACACACGAGGACCTTTAGGTTGGAGGGAGGGAGATCCTCTAGTTACTAAGGGGGGGATTTCAAAACCCTCATAAAGACACAATTTTACCCTATCAGGCATGTATAGGACCAGTGGATCTAATGGCATCACTTTGGGCTGAAGAAAGGGTAGAGTGTATAGTGTACACCATAGAATTTTGAAAGATGGCCATAATGTTGGGAATCTCCCCAAAGAAACCAGATGTACCTCTCAAGTATTTTTGGGGTCTACATAGTCATTTGTGGAAGCAAGTGATTTTGTTCAAGCCCATATTAATGGATGAGGCTTACGTACAGGATACCTTGATAACATAAACTAGAAAAAAGGACAAGCAATTGGGTCAAAGCAAAAAGAGCACCAAAAAGATTCTAATAATGGGAAGAATAAGTAGAATGGGGAAAAGGACAAGAAGACAACAACCATAAGACACCAATTCAAAGATCCCAACAACCACTACAACCATTATAACATCGAATATCATACATAGGATAAGTGTCGAAAGTTGCATTCAGAGCTCAACCTAAAGAACATAAAGAAAGATACTAAGAAAAAAAATCTTGTAAGAGTATTGAAATAATCACAAACTTATGTCAAAGTACATAGAAAGCCTCAATTATATAGAAATGGAGGAGCCCCATTGTTGAGTAAGGATAACGAAGAAAATGGGTACATGCAAGTCCCTATGTCAGCTTACAACTCACCATACTTAGCTCAGAGGGAAATGAAGCATTGGAAAAGACAACTCCAACACCCCCCCTTAAGCGAAACATAGGGAGTAACTAAAGAAGAAATAAATAAATAAATAAAAATAAAAAAATAAAAATCATGGGTCCCGACAACAAAGCCTGATTAGGTAGCCATGTACAAACTCTCATAAACGGAGAAAGAGAGAACAACCCGTCGAAAAAAACTCCCCGCCAAAAGAGAGAAATATGACAACCTCGGATTATCATGGAGCTGAAATTGTAGATCCCATAACAATCCATTGAATGGAAAGAACATAGGCTTGCTCCAATCAAGAAGTAGTAAATGTTGAAGTACCAAAACTCTGAAGATGAGAGTCGTGAAACCTCAATGAGGTCAATCAATCTCTGAAGTAGGATTGTTGCAAAGGCACAAGGGTGGAAAACATTGTCAACTTCTCCAAAAAATGCTTCAAAGAAACTAGGTGTCAATAAATAACAAGGACAAAGGCTTCAAACAAAAGAAACACCATCAACTGGACAATAATCAATGAGACATGTCAAGTATGACAAACTTAGCTCAAATGTCATACAACAACACTCATGAAGTTGTCTGAACATTATCACCATCACGTTGATTAAACCAAAAGATAATAATTGTCAATAAGGAAATGACAACAATATATGTCACCATCTAACTTGCCCCCCTAAAAAAAATAACTATGAAAGGAGAAGGAATCAATAGTGTCCATTATCAGTGAATTCCCCCCCTAAAACAAAACTGAGGGAAAAATCAACAATGAACAATTGATTCAACATGGAAATATGAAGTCTTCAAGCATTGGTTCAAATGATGCCATGACCATTCATCAATCCATCCACAGTTGATCTTGATGGTCGGCACTAGTCCACGATTCATTCTCTCACATCTCTTCTGTAATGATTTAAATGTTGGACTACTAATTGACCAAGAATGTTGGAGCCTAGATGATTTCCTTTGATGAGGACGTGGAGATGTCGTAGTATTTGCTTTTGTAGACTCAAATTTAGGTGCCACAACATTTTCATCTGGAAGCGCCTCACAGTTGGATGCAGGTGATGAGGCAATAGAAGGAGTGTATCCAAGACCTTCTCTTGATGTCTGCAGTACAAGGTTAATAGGAGCAACAATTCCCTATCCATTCTTCCCAAATCCTCCTTCAGTATATCCCATTTTACTCAGTAATCAAGACCTAATACCAGTAGTATGCTTTTCAAAACTGGGTGTGACAAAGACATGCTATGTGCCATGATCATCAACTTCATTCTTCTGATAATCAACATCATCAAGTGTGGAAGAAGAATAGCTTGGCTCCTTAACATCAACCATCTCCATCTCAAAATTCTGAAGGCAACTAACTTCCAATTCAAGTTCCTGCTTAGACTCTTGCATCTTTTAAATGGCCTCATCCTTCTAAATCAATTGTTGAGACAATGCATCATAATCTTGTTTCAAAAAATGATTTTACTCCAAAATTGTCTATTTTAAACAGTTAACTTCCATAACATGTTGATTATTTTTCTCTTCCAACTGCTTCTTCAAATTTGATTCAGAAAAAAGACTCAGCTCTCTCCTATAAGTCATTAAGGAGGTTAATCTTCTCTTGAAATTCATCTACAAGCCTCTGGAGATATTTTCACATGGTTGATTCAAAATTCTCAACCTTGTTGATTTTCTCAACAACTGAAGTTTGCAACCTATTTTTAAATGTTGCATTTTCATCTTGCAAAATAGCTATCACTGATTGTAACTAAAGAACCTCTTTACGAAGTTCATCTGCTTCCTTCTTCTCACAAAGTTCCTGCAATCTTTTACCCATCTTGATAAAACAAAGTTGGCCAAAAAAGAAAAATTGCCACAGAACAAGGTTAACGATGACAACAAACATTGGTTGGCACTTCCAATCAAGAGACAAATAAGATCAATCCAACTATGTTTGCATGACCAACCTTAAAGATTTCATGACCACCTAGCATCAAATGAACATATGGCTATTCTTCAATGGAAATAATTTTTATAGTATTTCATTACACCAAAAATAAAGAGACCAAATACGTCAATAAATGTACATATGGTCATTCTTCAAAGAGTATCATATGAATTACTCTTAATACCTTTAAAATTTTTGAAATAAGAAATTCTTCATTATTAGAACTAAAAATTTAAGATCTACATTACATTGAACCATCATCAATCAAACATTTGTAGATCTGCAAAACACACTAAAACAAAAATCCTTTCAGATCATTAAAAAATTAAGAAACTCTAAAAACAAATTAGGCAGGGCAGGAATTTCCTTCTCTGATTCCATGTAAGAGTATTGAAATACTCACAAACTTATTTCAAAGTACATAGAAAGCCTCCATTATATAGCAATGGAGGAGCCACAGTGTTGTATAAGGATAACTATGACAATTGGGTACATGCAAGTCCCTAGGTGAGCTTACAACTCACCCTACTTAGCTCATAGGTAAATGAAGAGTTGGAAAAGACAACTTCAACAAATGTCATGGACAGAGATTCGAGCAATCAAGTGGAACACAACTTAGACGTGGATGAGAATATTGTCTATACATTACTACATAAGAGAATGAATCTAAGTAGCCTTCAACAACATGAAAAGAACGAAAAGACCATACTCTTCCATATAACGATGTAGGTCAAGAAGGCAAAGATTGATACTTTGTTCAACTCATAATCAGAAACAAATCTCATTGTAACAAAGTTGGTCAAAAAATTAGAATTAGAAGTTTGTGAACATCCAAGACTATATACATTCGGATGGGCAAATAATGATGTGGAAATAAAGGTGACCATATAGAGCAAACTCAGATTTTCTATTAGTGTTGATTTTATTGATGAAGTAGAACTAGATGTAGCTTCCCTTGATGTATGTGGACTAGATTTTGGAAGTCCCTATATGTACATGCCAGATTCAATATTCATGTAGAGATCCAACTTTTACCATCTCATCATGGAAAATCCTTCAACATCAATGTGCACAAATGCAAGTCCAAAATTTCATTGGTAAGTGCCAACCAAGCTAAGAAACTAATTAATTCTAACAAGAAGTATGTTTTGTTGTTTTTAAGAGAAAATCATCCTGTAGAAGAGTCAATACGAGCAAATTCATCCTTGACCGGATGTTCTAAGGTATAGGAACAACAATTGAAAGAGATTTTATAGGCATACAAGGGTGTGTTCCAAGAAATTAAAGAGCTACCACCCAACAGGGAAGTGGAGCACGAAATCCATTTGTTTACAAACTCCATGTTGCGAAACATTAGTTTGTATAAGAATTCCATTATAGATGCAAGTGAAGTGAAGAAATAGTTGTAGAAGCTACTAGAACAAGGTGTCATTAGACCATATACCTCACCATGTGGGTCACCCATCATAATTATGCCAAAAACATATGGGAATTGGCAAATGTGTATTGATTACAAGGCATTAAACAAAATCACACTAAAGAACATGTACCCCCTTCCCAAGATAGATGATTTGTTGGATCAAGTGCAACAAGATAAATATTTCACCAACATGGACTTAAAGTCTAGATGTCACCAGGTTCGAGTTTGGGAAGAAGATACCTGGAATACCAAGCAAGTTTTCTATGAGTGGTTAGTCTTGTTGTTCGGCCTATGCAATGCACAAACTACATTTATGAGTTTAATGAATGATATAATAAACCCTTTTATATATTCATTTATTATTGTTTATTTGGATGATATATTGGTACACAATGCTACCTGGGAGGGGCACATCTCACATTTGATGTGGGTGTTAGAAACATTAAAGAAGCACCAACTGCTGGAAAATATCAAGAAGTATGAGTTTGCACAATAGTCTCTAGTGTATCTGGGATATATGTTAGGTGGGATAGTATTGAAGATAAATCCTGCCAAGATAGAGGCCATCATGAAGTGGATGATGCTTCTTAATGTTTATGAGGTTAATAATTTCAATGGGGAAACACAACACCCAAGGAATGCCATAGCCTTTATTTTAGCAGAAGCATCACCACTTCACACCATAACAACAAGTGAAAATATTTTCTAGTGGGGAAGGGTCAGCAAAGGGCCTTTGGAGAGTTAAATAAGAAGATTAATCAAGCACCAATTCTAGCATTACTAAACTTGTAACAACCCTTTAAAGTGGATACAAATGTGAGTGGGTATGTTATTCAAGCGGTCTTGATTTAGGGAGGAAGGCTTGTATGCTACCATTCTGAAGTATTTCGTGGGGTGGTTCTCAAATACGCTACCTACGACAAGGAGTTATATTCCTTGGTGCAAGTTGTGAAGAAGTGGAAACACTATCTGATAGAAAGGAGATTGTAATCCACACAAATCACCATTCACTACAGTACTTGCAGGTCCAGAATAAGTTACAATAGACCAAGCATTACAAGTGAATGGAGTTTTTGCAGTAGTTTCATTTAGTGATCAAGTATAAGGAAGGTAGCACAAACAAGTTGGTCAACATGCTTTCAAGGCCATCGACACTAAAGATAATAGTATTGGGAACTCTTATGCACATGGATCCTTTCACCCATGATGCATATAGAGATAAATACATATAGGGTGAGAACTTCAAGGAGGTAATTTAGCAGTTGTAGAGCCAGAGTAGTTTGCATGATGGTGACAACACAGTTGTTTACCATCTCTAGAATGGGTTACCCTTATGTTAGATAAGTTATGTATTCCTAAAGATGAGTTAATGCAGTTGATTAGAGAGGATCACACCTCCAAGGTTGCAGAGAACTTTTGTGTTAGGAAGATAATGGCCAACTTATAGAGGTATGTGTATTGGCCCATGACACAAGAAGAGGTAGCTAGATTCATAAAAATATGCATGCTTTGTTGTACTAGCAAACCTAGTAATAAGAAATAGGGTCTATACCATCCCTTAACTATACTCACTCGTCCTTGGGAAATCATTTCCATGGACTTTGTGGGATGTTTACCAAAAACTAGGAAGGGACATGACTACAAGTTTGAATTAGTTGACAAGTTCAATGGGATGTGTGTTCTAATGCAAATTCCTTGTAAAAATACCATTAGTGGGCAAGAAGCGAAAAAATAAATAAAAAATAAAAAAATAAATAAAATAAAATAAAATATATATATATATATATAATAAAAATAAAATAAATAAAAAAATAAAATAAAATAAAAATGAAAAAAAAAATTAAAAAAAAAAAAAAAAAAAAATATATATATATATATATATATATATATAGGATAGGTCTCGGTGCACTTTGGGATACCAAGGAGCATCGTTTCAAGCAAGGACATAAGATTTATTAGTGTATTTTTTACTACATTATGGGAGAAGATGGACATGAAGTTAAAGAGTTCTCCAACATTCCGTCCACATATAGAAAACATAGTTACCGATCAAATGGGAACTGTTACCTCAAAACAGGTACTCGAGTCCAAAAATTCCAAAAAAACATGAAAAAACAACCCCAAAAATAAAAAGTGTTGATTCTACATCACCATTTTTTTTCAGAGTAAATTTTCAATATTTTTTGAAAACAACAGTAATAAACAATAAAAGCCATTTTGTTTGGTGCAAAAAACACCTTGAAATCGAAAAATGTTGATGCCAGAATAACGTCTTTTTTTTCAGGATACATTTTCAACATTTTTTAATAATGACATTAAAAATAAAATATCGTGACTCTGAAAAAAAATTAAATTTCCAACAATTTTCAAACATGACATTAACGATAAAGTATCACATCTTTGAAAAGCCTTAAAATTCCAATGATTTTTAAGCATGACATGAAATTTAAAATATCACTTCTTTGAAAAACCTTAAAATTCCAACAATTTTCAAGCATGGTGCTAAAAAATATATATTTATAATTGTTTTCAATCATAACATAAAAGATAAAAAGTCACGACTTAGAAAAACATTAAAATCTTGAAATTTTTTCAACCATGGAATTAAAACCAAAGATTATGACTACAAAACAATCTTAAGTTTTCAAAATATTTCAAGCATGACATTATGGAAAAATTTTATGACTAAAAAAACTTTAAAAATAAACACTTGAATGAAAGAGTTATTATACTAAGAGTAATTTGTTTTAAATGTTAAATGTATAGCGATTTTAAAGTCTTAGCCTAAGACAACTTGAGACATTGCAAAAAAAAATAAAAATCAACTATCAAATTGACATGCAATGTAGGTGAGTTTAACCCATTGTAATGTAAACTTAAAGACCAACCATGAAATTAACACATTGTGGAGCAAGCTCGATTCATTATAACAAAAAATTTAAAATCAACTATCAAATTGCACATAATGGGATCGGGTTGCTAGATAAGCATCGACACGGACCCTACAAAAAAAAAATTATATATATATGAATGAAAACAAAAATTCAAATATTGAAAAAAATAAAAAAAAATAATAACAAAAAAAATCAAATATAAAAAATATATATTAATAACATAAAAAAATATAAAATGTATAAAAAATTAACCACACCATGCAAAATTTAAAAAATAAAATAAATAAAAACCAAATAAAAATTAAAAAAATTTTATATATATATATATATATATATTAATTTAAACTTTAAAAAAAATTATAAAAATTTAAAATTTAAAAAAATAAATAAAATTCAAAACAATTAAAAAATATTTAAATTTAAAAACAAATAAAAATATTATATTATATATTATATATATATATATATATATATATATATATAAGTACCCCCTCGCTCCCCCTCTCGTCCCCAACCCCAGCCCCCCTCGTCCCCTCTCCCCTCCCCTCCTCCCCACCCCACCTGCTTCCTTTCCTCAACCCTCCCCTCTCCCAACCCACGCCTCCCTCTCCCAACCCCCGCCTCCCCCTCTCCCTCACCCCCCGGCCCTCTCCGCCCAACCCTCCCCGCCAGCCATAGCCCCCAGACTGCGACCTCTTGGCTGCTGGCTGGGAGCTCGAGCAGGCGAGGAGGGCCGGTAGAGGGTAGGGTGGAGAGGGGAGGAAGGGGAGGGGGTAGATGCTGGGGTGGGGGAGGGGGAGAGAGAGAGGGGGGCAGGTGCTGAGGTGGGGGAGGGGAGAGAGAGAGGGGGCGGGTGCCGAGGTGGGGGAGATTAGGGGGAGCAAGGTGGTGGGGAGGCAGAGGGAGGCGGTGGGGTTGGACGGAGCAAGGGTGGAGGGGCGTAATTTTTTTGATATTTTTTTTTAATATATATATATATATATATATTTTCTAAACTTTTATAATTTAATTTTTTTTATTTTGTTATTATCTTTTAATTTTATTTTATGTTATTTCTTAATTTTTTTATTTTTTCTTTTTTTTAATTTTAATTTCAAAAAATAATTCTTAAATTTTTATTTTATTTTATTTTTTATTTTTTGTTTTGTTTATTTAAATTATTTAATTTAAATATTTTTTAATTTTTTATTTTAATTGATTTTTTTTTCTTATTTTTTTATTTTAATTCTTTTTTGGTAATTATTTCAAGTTTTTATTGTAATGAGGTTTCTATTTTTTATTTGTTTTTTTAACTTAAAAAAAAAATAAATAATAAAAAAAAAAATAGATTTTGATTTTTTAGTTTAATTTGTTTTTCTTTTTCTTTTCTCTTTTTTGAAAAAAAAAAATCATTTTTTTTATACTTTTTATTTATTTTTTGTTGTTTTCCGTTAATTTTTTATTCAATTTTTTTTATTTTTACGAGTTAATTTTGAATTTTTTTAACATTTTCATAGGTTTTTCTTCTTCTTCTTTTTTATATTTTTTTTGTCATGTTTTTTTATTTTTATTTTTATGTTTTATTACTAACATGAAAATCACCAACATTTAAAAAAAAAATATCCATACTTAATTTATTAGAAAACTTGAAGTGTAAAAACTAAGCCCCCTAAACAAAAAGAGTTGATGGTCATCAACGTTTTTCAAAATCAAGATGAAAATCACTAACCAGGAAAAAAGTGTTCACACTTGATACATAAAAAAAAAAAAAAAAAAAAAAAAGTGTCAAAAATAAGCCCTCTAAAAAAATGTGTTCATGCTGCATCAACACTTTTCAAAATCAGCATGAAAATCACTAACATTTAAAAAAATGTGTCGATGTTGCATCAACATTTTTCAAAATCAACATGAAAAATCACTAACATTTAAAAAAAATGTTCATACCTGATACAAAAAAAAAAAAAAAAAAAAAAAAAAAAAAAAAAAAAAATGAAAGTGGCAAAAATATGCTCCAAAAAAAATAAGCTGTATTCTGAATCACCATTTTTCAAAATCGAGTGATTTTTTGCTACCTCAAAAAAACGGGTACTAGGTCATTTTCTCGTTTGATCGGTTATTATGTTAGATGGGAAAATAGAAGTAGTCAACAGAATTTTGGTACTAATTTTGAGGGGATAGAATTAGAAACATCCAAAGACGTGGGATGAAAATTTGGTATATATACAACACTCTTATAACAGAGCATCCCACACTTCTATTGGTAAGTCCCCATTTGGAAACTTGTTTTGGATATTCACCACCTTGACCTTTGGATATTGCATATGGGCAGCAAGGAGGAGTGAGGGAGGATGTTACACGGGATTCCCTAAAGACAATAAAATTTGTTGAGAAGATCAGATAGATTAATATAGAGGTACAAGAGATGTTGCAGAAGTCACAAGAAAATACAAGGCCATGCATGATCAACATAGAAAAAATAAGTCGTTGAAGGCAGGAGACATATTATGGATACATTTGAACAAGGAGAGGCTATAGGGTCCTAATAATCAAATCAAGGCTCTACAATATGGTCTCTTTCAAATACTAGAAAAAGTTCGAGAGAATTCCTATAGACTTAGTCTACCCCCACACATGCACATTTACTTAGTGGTGAATACAGAGAATCTAAAACTCTTTGAGCCTTCCATGATAGGCCAGCAAGAGGAATAATTCCTCCCTTATGTGGAGGATTTAGCACAATATGCTCAGGCACAGTTGATAGAAGATACAATTTTGTAAAAGAGGCCTTGAACTACAAGACAAGGGCAACATTACCTTTGGCAATTAGGTTGAAATGATAACTTTCAAGTAAGGCTAAATGTTACACTAGAGAGAAGGTGGAGGAAAATTTTCCTAGCCTCATTTAGTAGAAAGACTCCTAAAATAGGGAGGTATGATTTAGATTAGATCACTATCTTATTTTTCGTCCATATTGATGCTTTCATAGTGGAAAAAGTGGAGAAACCAATGCATTGGACCATTTTTACTAATGGTCCAAGTTTGGAAAATTTCAGGTCAAAAAATTTAGGAATAATTTTGAGGCCTTAAATTAATACTTATGTACTCTCGACTTTATTATGAACCTAGATTCTATAATCTACATGTCGATGCCTTTCCAATGGCGCAAGAATCACCTCAATTAGAGCTCATATGAGAAAGTTAAGCCTCTTGAAACCTATCGAAATTGACCACCATAATTTGAGAGGATGCCACATTATCCCCCATTATTCATGGAAACATGGATAGCCATGTAATCATGATGAATAAGACTCTAGAAGAGTCAATATTGTAACTCAAGTTAAGATTTAAAGGAGTCAACCCTAACCACTAGTAGGCTATCGATTTGCATTATAACTAGGCCACTATGAGGAAAAGATGTTCCATTCTATTTAAGTGCATTTTACTTCATAGATGAGAAAAGTAGTCAAGGGTGGATCGGGAGCAAGAAAACAGAGAGGATTCATGCACTATAGTAGTCCACGGGCCATAGGTATTACTCCTTTGTACTTGCATCATTTCCATTCAAAGGAAGAGAGATCAAAAATAACCTCACCTTCCAACTAGGTTTTCTCTTGAAAGGGTTTCCCAAAGTATATCTTGTGTTCTTATCTTTGTGAATGATTGTTTTTTTTTTTTCTATTTTCCACATTTTTCATATTGCATGCATAAAACAATAACTTAATAAATCCACAAGTATAAGGAAAAATTTGTGAAAATTTCACAAATTCAACAACTCGAGTTTAATCTTCTAACTTGTTAGCAATTTATTTGTCTACAAAAAATAATGGTTAAATCATGGATGAATTCTTCGCAATAAAAAGGTTGCAGAATTATGAACCGGGAACTAAGAAATAGATGCACACACACACACAATAAAAATGACACTAATATTTTTAGACTAAACATCCCCCAGAAAAACCCCGAAGGGAAAATTGGTACAAGAGATGAGGGTTGATTTTTACTATGCAGAAATTTGGAAATTATTACAACTGGCTATCCTCCAAAAATAAAATGTAAAAATAATCTGGAGATAAATATCTCCTTTTTCAATCAACCGGCCTCCCTTGGCCTGCTCGCACTTCCTACACTGGCCACCTGAAGTGCACACTACAAGTTGAAGAGAAATTCGCAAACCTGGAATCTGACTTAAGATTAGTCTCCCTGCCTCCCTATACCTCTAGAATGAAATAATTATGCCTTTCGAACAATCTTCTGGCCTCTGGCAACTGAGTAGATCCCCTTTCGACAACTCGCACTAGGGATTTTGGTTATTTGCATTGCTTGTACAACCCCTTCTGCAAATGTAATCGGCCTCCCTTTTCCTACCTCTCTAACAATGGAGAATCACAGGAAACCCCTTCGGAATCCTACTCCCAAATTATTTGTTGCTCCCTCTCTCTGAAGCTCTCCTTCTTTCTTGAATTGCATTGTTGCAGAAAACTGTGAACTGGGTAGCTTGATATGTCTCTCACAACTCAATCACACTGATCACTTTGATATTGATACTCTCTCCAACCCCTTCGACCTACTCTTATAATCTATCATTGGATATTCAATGGCCATGATTTAATCTCCATTGACACCTAAGATCAATTAGACTTCATCAGTATAAGTCTTTAGAGCAATCTCAGACATCCTTAATTAATTAACTTTAATTTACCATTTTTCCTAAGTTAGACTTAGGTAATATTTTAATTATGTCAAATTAATTTAATTAAGGTGTTCACCAATCTTATCTCGTGAAACATTTTTTGGGTTTTGTAGATCTTATGTTCCTTATCCTCTTAGCATCATCTAATACTATAAAATTTGTCTGATGCTACACAAACTAACACTCCCTCTTAGTGAGGAAGGTGTTCTCCACTATCTATTCTCTGAAATAGATGAACTTAGCTCTCCCTATAGATTTCATGAATATATCTACAACCTGCTACTCTATGGGAACATGTTGTAGCTAGACGGCTCCACGTTGCTTATTTCTAACTTCTATTGTACCTTCTTTCTTCACATCTCAACTGATTTGACTCCCTGTTACGAGAAATAATTGTAAAGAAGTCAACTAACAAACAATGTCCATCAACCACTGCACATACTCTGACCCTCCTGCTACCAATAGTAGCTAAATCCATCTTGATCTAATGTGTCACTGCAACTATCCCTTGATTCTCTAACTTTAACTAGCTCTGCATTTTCTATTGAGCTTCTAATTGTGCCTAACTGGCTCTACAACTACCTCTCAAGTATCTAATTGCAACTAGCTATGCAACTTCCTCTCAAGATATGGTTGCACCTTGCTGAAACCTCACTCCTCTTGTTACTATGTAGTGTGGGCCCCTGTAGCAATGGTATTGATCCATGTGAACAAGAACTATATCTACTCTAGACTTCTTATTGCTCACCTATGGACCCTGCCCATATTGGTATTCGATCTGAAGCATTATTATCCCCCTCCATTTGGTGGTATAACTATTATAAATGTGAGCTCCTTCAATCTAGAGATCAACTCATCGATCTCTGCACAAATTGATGTCTACTACTACCCTTTCTTATCCTTCTTTATTTTTGTACATTAGGTTATGTAGTGACCAAATTCACTACATACGAAGCACTGGACCTTCGACGAGTCCTTTTTCTTCTTCTCTCCTCAACTTTCGATCCCTTGGTGTTGTTATTGGTTGTACCCTCGATGAAATTGAGCCTCGACTCCTCCTGAGTGAAACCACTCCACAAGCATTCTCAATCTGGTAGTTTATCTCATCTAGTGATTCCCTGAACAAAGGTTCACCATTCCTTGGTAAACCCGTTTAGAGTTTTCCATGCTAGTTCACTATCAGTTGGCTTCTCTCCTACATCTACAAGTTCATCTCAAATTTCTTTAATTTTGGTGAGATATGAAGTTACGCCCTCACCCTTTTGCATCCTTTTTGTCCTTAGCTTCTACTTGAGAATCATTTTATGATTCTTTGATGGATCCTGGTATAGAATCACAATGGCATCCTGCATGTCCTTTATTGTATTCTTATCTGCAATGTGCGGGATAATGTGATCTTGAACTTCGTCTAGGACCATCCTCTTGGTCTTGGCCATTTCTTTCTTGAAGGTTTCTAGTTTTTGTGGATTTGTCATCTCAACCATGAAGTTTGTCAGGAAATCCTTTAAGCCATGCTCACCAAATAGGAATTGCATTATGGCTTTCCAGACGCTAAAATTTGAGGCTATTTCAGTCTATTCTAATCGCTAAGATCTGTTGTAGTCATCCCTACGAAACTCAAATAAAATAGAGAATTATACGCTGGAAATCTCCTTCTACTTCTGGCAACTAACTTGGATGTCCTCTGTTACTCACACTCCCTAGTGGAAATGCGCAAATTTTCTCCTGCACTTGCCTCTAGTATCCTTCCTCAAATTCGCACTGTCTGTTATTCTACTACTGGGAAACTCACTCTATCTTTCGGATGTCCTTCTCTGAATATGGAACCTGCATTGTTGACCCTGAAATTCACAGAAAGACTGTTATGACCTTCTACTACTAGAAATCACAACCTCCTTTCCTATAATTGGAAAATTGGAAACCTTATGATAGATAACTGGAGATTCCTTTTGTGGCTCATATCACTATAATCCTATCGGAAGAAGAAAATCAGCTCTATCCTCTGTCATGCATGGCTCCTGAACCTTCTCAAAGCAGTGAGCAATTAATGGATGGGGGAAGCCAGGAGAAACGTATGAGTGATAAGCTTGGCCAGGATGAAGTTCCCAGAATCATTCCGCCTCTTGAAGACATTATTCCAGTGGCCGGGGAAGGGATTTTTGGAGCCACTAATCATTCCTTGGCGAACCCAGCGGGCGAGAAGGATGGCAATGAAAATTTGTGGATTGGCAGCGCGTGTCCGGTAGCGGAGAAGACTCCTGGTGAGGATGTGGAAGTTTAAGGCCACCTGGGTCTATTTTTTCTCTCTTTTTGGTTTTGCTATCGCTCAGATGACTACTTCCAGGCCACTCTGTTTACAGTCATGGTTCAACATCTTCAACCTGATGATTTTGTTTCCCTCCAGGGCAGTGGCAGTTTAATTACCGTCTGGTTTGCCAAGTACATAGGCTTTCTTGCTTTCATGTTTCTTCCTATGTTCTACTGGTCTATCTCTGGGTTCTATATCTGTCTTCTAGCTCTTTGTAACTGGTCTCCCCAGGTTCCTTCTATACTGGGGCAGTTTTGCTGTGTTGAGTGCTCTCGGGTACTGTTATCTGAGGCCTCAACTCCTTGTAAAATTATTCTACTTTTCAGTTAATAGATTTTAGTCTTTGCAGAGAAAAAAAAAAATTGGAGATTCCTTTTGTGTGTTTTTCTCTTCATTCCTTGTGTAGATATATAGCTGCAAACCCTTGCTATAAAAAATTTCACCTTGATCTACTCTGAGAATCAAATGATTCATTCATTGGAACCCTCTCTCCAGCAAATCCACTGACTGTTTCTACTACTCTAGAGCAAATCGAACTTTTCCTTCCTCTGAACTGGAAATCGATTTTCCTGCCCCAACAATTCACACTGCCTGGCTGGCCTACGCAGATATGGAAATAGTGCTACAAATCTCCCTCTACAATTGCATGATTTCTCTTCCTTTCACCTTTGAGCCTCTGATCTGGTTAAAGTTTCTCTAATACCATGTGAAATTTCCACGAATTCACCAACTGGAGTTTAATCTTCTAACTTGTTAGCAATTTATTTGTTTATGGAAAATAACAATTAAATCATGAATGAATTCTTTACAATAAAAATTATGCGAAATTGTATTTCGGAAACTGAGAAATAAACGCACACCAAAATTTTTGGACTAAATATCCTCGGCAAAACTACAAAGGGAAAACGAGTGAAGTAGATGAGGTTTTATTTTTATTATGCGGTAATTTGGAAATAATTACAACTAGATGCCCAACTAGATATCCTCCGAAAATAAAATGGCAAAATAATATGGAGATAAATAACTCCTTCTACAATAAACTCAGCCTCCCTTGGCCTACTTGCACTTCTTGCACTAGCCACTTGAACTTGATGTTCATTCTCTCCACTCACTTTGGCATCTTGTGCAAAGCACCCAGGAGAGCCAATGGTCCCTGAGTCATCCATTCCAGATTTTGGTCAACCATCCCTTCTTCTTCATCCTCCTCTTCAAAATCTTACGGTTCCACTTTGAGTCTGTTGGTTCGTCTTCACCTCCGCCTCCTCTGCTACCTTCCCCTCCGCATCCTGTACCGAAGTCTAATCCCAAGATCACAAGGGTGTCTTGTTCCCCTTGTCGAAAGACCGGAGGTTCCTCTCCATCTTCAATAGCTTCTATTAGACCTTCAAGTGTGGCAAGAACTGCTTCTTCCATTGATGATACAACAACCCCTGTGGGAGTGGCTTTTGGCTTCCTTGATGTGTATGGAAGATGCTATATGCCTGGGATCAATCCAACTGCTTTCGCGAACTAGCGAGTGATGGGACAGACGGAGCGAAGGTGGTGATATGGAATTTTGTGTTCAGTCCTGGGAGGTGAGAAGTAACCAACTGCAGAGTCACGCGTAGGTGAGAGGGAGTGCGAGTTACTGCCTTGACCAGATGGTTGATGAGTGAGTGTGAGAGGACATTCAGCCATATACAACTAGTTTCCCTCCTTCTAGCGCCAGAAATGTTGACAGTGTTGGACCTGCCAACATTCAGGGGATCACCTCGGTATGAAGTTCGTTATGAAACCAACTCAAGAAAAGATAGAAAAGATAGATCAACGCCTTAGAATTCAGCCTCTTCGAGGGGGAAACCTCCTTTACATTACATAAATGAACAATTCTTGGATGATACAAATGAAAATACCTCCTTTCTATATATAGGAGTCTAAGGGGTCATAACATAATCAAAGCCGACATAACAATAATAATGTAAAGGCACAATAATAATAATAGTGGGCTTCTATGGGGCACAATAGTAACAATATGGGCACTACATGGGTACATCAATATAATAAGTGGGTTGTACTAATAACAATAAGGGGTTACACTAGTAGTATAGGGGCCTAACATGCCCCCTCTCCTTCAAAAAGCATTGTCCTCAACACTTGAGTAGTTCTTTATGCTTCTGTATAAAATTCTTGTCCTCCCATGTGGAATCTTTAGCGGGTAAGTTCTTCCACTTGATGAGATACTCTATAATTGATCGATTTCGTAGCTGTCGGGTTCTTGTTTCTGTGACTGCTCCAGGTTCCAATATGATTTTTCCTTCCTCTTCAATTTCTAACAATATTGTTTGAATTGGGATCTTTTGCAACTTTTGAATAAGTGGCCATACTTCTTCGTCCTTCTTCCATTCATCCCTTGCTTCGTTTATCCAATCTGGTTGGATAATAGAAATAGCACAAAACAATGCTTCCACATCCTCATCCTTGAGGAGTCTTCCCATTCGGTAAGGTCGCCATTTTTTAAGTGCATGTAGTATTGCCAACATTTCCTTCTCATAAATAGCCTGCTTGAGATGTAGCAGTAACAATACCCAATCACCTACAGCAAAACATTTTTCACTACGATGTTGATCTACCTGTTGTTTCGTTTGATTTTGCACCGAAGTGGCGTTATCCTTTAAAAGTTGGAGAACTTGTTGTTGATGCTCGATGTGATCTTTCACTGCTTGAACCTTTTTCTTCTTGATATGTCCTTCTATCTCTAGAGTTTGAGGAGTGGTAATTTCTTCCAATCCTTTACAAGATATGGTCGGATTCATTTCTTGATGCTCGATGTGATCTTTCACTTCTTGAAAATTTTCTTCTTGATATGTCCTTCTATCTTGATAGTTTGAGGAGTGGTAATTTCGACCAATGAATTACAAGATATGGTTGGATTCATTTCTTCTTTCTCGATGTGATCTTTCACTTCTTGCACCTTTTTCTTCTTGATATTTCCTTTTATCTTGAGAGTTTGAGGAGTGGTAATTCTTGCCAATGCTTTACAAGATATGGTCTGATTCATTTCTTCTTTCTCTAGGGTGGGGTCCTAGCATATATCTTCTTCTTTTGATGTTTCTTGATCCTTTTCTTCCTCCTCTTCATATTCTATGTAAAATAATTTCTTCTCGACACACTTATGACCTTTAGTGCATTTTCTATCACAATTGTAACAAAGCCCTTTTTCTCTTTTTTCTTCCAATTGTTGTGGTGTAACCCTTGTAGGCGAAACAACACTTCCATCTTTATAGTTGTGAGCGGTATGCTTCCTGGTTTCCATAATTATGCTTTCCACTATGTCACAAAGCTCTTTTACTCTTTCCAATTGTTGTGGTGTTGCTCTAAAGAAGGTGTTGCTCTTTGTATCCTCATAATGTGCTATCATTTCCTCCGTGAAAATTGACCACGTAACAAGTTGTTTACGAGAACAAAGCCCTTCATACCATAAAAATTGATCCGGTTCTAAATATGAAGATGCAATACATACCTTTTGTAATAGTGGTACACCATGTAGATCAAAATATTGCTCCATCTGAAGTATCCAATTTACCGCGGATCCTTGCCATCAAACTTCCTCATCTTGCTTTTTATTGCTTTTATGAGCTTGATCTTGAAATGACTGTAACTCTATACTTTCGGATCTTTAAGTTCTGAAATTTCGACCTGTAGTAGCCCTCTATGTCCTCTTTCCAATGCCACCAATCTGATCCAAATTGGATTCTCCAAGAAAGAGTTATGCACAATCTCCCAGGATGACCTGATTATAGACCTTTCCAGAAGAGCGAACTTGTATGAAGTGCCACGTGTCCCTGTTTCAACCTTTGGATCTGAAAAATGTATACAAGAAACTAAATTTCGTCCTCTTTCTGTACCTTCTTACAAAATTTCAACCCGATCCCCAGAGAGAAAGTTATGACGATTTTCCCCAGGTCACCTGTTTGGAATGTAATTCAGGAGTCTGCAAAAAGACCAACTTCCTCATATCATATCTTCGCAAATATAGTGCGAAAAGATCTGAAATTTGGACCCAAGGTTAAGCATGATTTCTTCTCAAATGGGTTTTTTTTGCAACTTCTGAAACATCGTAGAAAAAAATTTATAGTGAAAATTCCACGATGACCTGTTTGGAGCAGCGAAAACCTAGAATCCAAAGCTCTGATACCAAATGTTATGAAACCAACTCAATAAAAGATAGAAAAGATAGATCAACGCCTTAGAATTCAGCCTCTTCGAGGGGGCAACCTCCTTTACATTACATAAATGAACAATTCTTGGATGATACAAATGAAAATACCTCCTTTCTATATATAGGAGTCTAAGGGGTCATAACATAATCAGAGCCGACATAACAATAATAATGTAAGGGCACAATAATAATAATAGTGGGCTTCTATGGGGCACAATAGTAATAATATGGGCACTACATGGGTACATCAATATAATAAGTGGGTTGTACTAATACAATAAGGGGTTACACTAGTAGTATAGGGGCCTAACAAAGTCCCAACTAGACCTCACACCATTTGGTGTGGGAGTCCCTTCCGGTATGATGGCTCGGTTGCCATTATCTTAAAGATTTTCCCCAACTCTTGCTTATCAGCATAGGGGAGTGGTCTACTTTGTCTTCGAGAAGTGAGGTTTTCATGCCTGGTGATTGTTAGTGTTACATGTGTCAATGGTTCTTTCACTGTAGAGGGAGAGGGTGGGAGTGAGTCCCAATTTGGTTGGGAGGAAGCCCCAAATTTGATAGGGACACACAACACAACAGGACGTGCACATCTTCCGGAAGAACAGTCCACACGGATGCGGTAGTCACACCACACAGGGAATATAACACATACAACACTCAGCAAATGAGTCCGGACGAGTGCAATGGTTGTTATAGCAAGTTTTATGTGAAATATATGTCTGATGTATGGGGAGGTAACCAACACGAACGAGACAACGTTAACAACATATACAACACATTTTTATTAATAGATATGTGTTAAACAAGTGAATGAGTTCAAGTGTTAAACATAGGTTAAAGCAACATGCATTACAAGTGTTCAAGATTAGTCTTACAACAGTTACAATACATGTGTGAAAACGTGCTACTGTTAGCAGGCTTCTGAATTAAGCGAAAGTTCCAAGACACATCGTTACACCATACATCACTAACCTTGTGGGCGGGGCATTGGAGCCACTACTTACTCCTCAAAGAAAAGATTACAAACTCTCAAGGCTATGTGGGAGGAGCTGAGGTGAAAATTCCTTTGCATGTACAAATGAGGGGGTATTTATAGCCAAGGGTGAAACTGACCCTTGTGGTTGTTCAACTACCCTCATGACTATTTGAATTCCATGAATTTTTGACTTTACATGACTCTTCATACAACAAGTGGGTCTCTTGGACTTCCATGTTACATTACATTGATTAACAGTATGGCCCACAGTAGAGATGTGGACGACATGACTCGACATGACAATGCTGGTACATTCATGTTGTTGTTGGTGTGCATGTCGAGCTGCAATGCTGCTGGGTGATGGATGTCCTCATGGTGTGTCCCAGCTTCACCTCTGCATGGCAAAGTGTGTGGAGTCTTCGATGGTTGGTTCGCTTGATGTTGCATTCACACATTGCTACTTTCTTGTATGTTGGTAAGCTTAACAGGTTCGTCTGTTCGCGAAAGGTGTATATTCCTTCATACGTCCGTCCGTGAGCAAATCGTGCATGGTTTCTCATCCATCTATGAGCACATCTTGCATGTTTGCTCGTATGTCCATCCGCGAACACATCTTTGCATGATCATCTGTTCGCGAGCATATCTCTTTGCTTGCATTGTCTTTTCATCTGTTGGTGAATCTATCCTTCTGCATGTGCTCCCTTCGTTCATCCCATCCATCGTCGCACCATGTTTGTTTTTGTACCTATATCTGTAGTCACTCATGGAAAGACGACATCAAATCCAAAAACCTCCTAGTCTACCATGATGCATGATCATTTTAGATGCAAGTGACCAGGAGAGGTAACACGGTTATGAGGCGGGATGGAGGCTTCAGTCACTACTGATGAAAACTACACAAGAGTCACTGTGTGATGAAGATGGGCAATCCGGATTGACAGTGACTACTGTCGAGGCCTAGCTCACCTGGAGGATAAAACTATGTAGTTTTTGGGAGGAACAGTCTGGGCTGCAGGAAGGTTGGGTAGGAAAAATTTGCACAATTTTCGGAATGAGCAGGCAATGGGAGCTTGGCAGCCAAAACTGCTCAATTCCTGGAGGGAACTAGCAGCAAAAAATGAGCAATTCTTGAGGCGAACTGGCAATCGGCTGCTGGAGCTTGGTAGCCAAAACTGCACAATCCCTTAGGGAAACTATCAGTCGATTGTCGGGAGATGTTGGCGGGAAAACTTGCGTTGATGCTGGGAGGCTGGCCTACTGATCACCTCTGCACAGTTTCTGAGCTGAGCGGACTGTTGGGCAACAGAGGACTTGCTCATGAAAACTGTGCAATTTTCTTGATGAGCAGTTGGTCGACTGTTGGGAGGGCTAGCTAGGAAAACTCTGCAATTTTCTAAGGGAGACAGGGACGGGCACTTGGTGTCTGTCCGGCTTGTCTGCACAATTTTATTAGTCAATGGAGCGGGCAAGGTCTGCAGTCTCTATGCAATTTTTTAGGGGAGTCAGTCCCGGGGTGGCTGTCGGGTCAAACTCTCTGGTTGACCAGCATGAAGGTTGATTGATTTTCTTGTAGGCAGCGCAGCTTGAAATGACTTTCTTGGTGCTTTTGCGTTGTTATGGGTGACAGTCGATCAAGTCGATGGTGGGGTGATGGTTCGGCTATCAGAGGGGAGTCCAGTCGTCAGAACTTCAGCAAAATGACTAAGTGTGTGAACAAGTGAAAGATGCATATGTGATCCTGCAAACACACACTTACATGACTCGACGACGAGACGACTCAAACCATCCAGACACACATGCTCAACATGACTGACCAACGGTGTGAGCGACAAGCGTGACAGTTGTGATTGATCATTGGTCAACCGCGACGACGCTTGCACGACAATGAATGTGACTGTGTGTGAGTGCGACAGATGTTTTCATAGCGAACACAACATGTACACACGAAGCGAAGACCTTGAGCATGACCAGAACATGGTCGCAAGCATGACATTGACATCAACATGAAAAAACTTGGGTGAAATGATCAAGCAAGGTGGGTGCGAAGGCTCACACGAGCTCACGGGGTGAACCCGAGTGTGTGCAATCATCAAGTGAAACTCTCAAGGGAGGTTCAGGAATTGGATGTAAGCCAAAATTTTGGAAGGTGGTTGTAGTCGCTACAACACCATCCAATTCTTTTTTATGGCTAATTTATCCTAGCAACCATCTCTTCATCACAAGTTTTATTTGGAAGCATTTATTTTTTACTTCTACATCACATTATGCATGGAAAAAGATGCATGTTTGAGAAAAGACCAACTTCTCACATGTTTTGGAGCCCTTGTTGAACCTTTCACCCTCCTATAAAAAGTTTGGTTAGTCTTTTCCTACTTGCTCAAAGTGCTCTTATTGACTTTTTATCCTTTCACCTTAATAGGTCTTTGATCTAGAATGGATCATTATCTTATTTGACATGCATCTTGTTGCTTTAAGAGTGGAAGAAGTAGAAGAATCAACACACCAAAACATTTTTACTGACGATCCCAGTATCAAAATTTTTAGGTTATAAACTTTAGGAGCCATTTTTAGTCCTTAAGTAAACAATTTTTGTGGTGTTGGCCTTACTATGGACCAAGATTTCATAATCTACATGCCAATACCTTCCCAATAGCACAAGAATCACCTCAGTTGAAGCTTGTATGAGAAAATTATGCCTCTTGGAAGTTGGTTTATTGAATTTGACCACCATACTTTGAGATGATGCATTTTCAATCCCCATTATTCATGAAAAAATGGCTAGCCATGTGATCTTGATGAAGTATTCTCTAGAAGAGTTCATATTTTAACTCTAGTTAAGAGTTGAACGATTCAAATCTAACCACTAGTAGGCTATTGAGTTGTGTTATAACCAAACCACTAGTAGGAAAAGGGGTTCCATTCTATTCAAGTGCATTTTGCTCCATAGTTGAATAGAGTAGCTGAGAGTGGATAGGAAGAGAGAAAATAGAGAGGGTTTGTGCACTGTAACAATCCATGGGTCACAAGTATTACTTCTTTGTGCTTGCATCCATTTTCATTCAAAGAAAGACAAGGCAGATCAACCTCACCTTCCAATTTGGTTTTCTCCTGAAAGGGTTGCCTAAGGTATATCTTGTGTTCAGGGAAAATTTTCAGGATGGAAATTTATCTTAAAATTTAGAAACCTTAGCAAGTTTTACTAGTCCCTAATATGCACACTAAAAAATGTTTAGCGATATTTTATTAAAATATTAAGATTTCTAACAATTTTATATAGTTTTTTATAAAAATTTGGTAATGTTTAAGGTAAAATAAATTTATCCTATAAAATTTGAACGAATCATTTTTAGAAAAAAAAAAATGAAATTAATGAATCTTTTTGGGGAAAAAGCATGGAAAATTAGCCCAATTGCGAATATTTTCCCCAAAAATTTTCCCTACTTGTGTTTGTATGGTTGTGAGTGACTATATTTTTTCATGTTCTCAATTTTCCACACTTTACATATTGCGCATATAAAACAATAACTTAATAAATCAAAAAGTATAAGGAAAAAGTAACCGTGATAGTATAGATTTCAAATTTATAAGTATAATTTTATCAAATATGTTGTGACAAACAGTTTAGTGGAATATCCATGGTAGTTTATGGATCATGTTGGTGTCAAAGTAGATTTATTTGGGTATATTGTGGGGATTTGTAGGGGATCTAGATTGACTAATCCAAAATTCAAAAAACCCCGGCCATAGCCAATGAATTTGTCAACAACCCTCAAGATCCTGCAAAGGAGAGGTTTGCCTAACTAAAAGAAAAAGTCACTGATATAAATCATAATGTGAGTCTCCTCATGACATCTCTAACTAATAGGCTGAGGTTATTCAAAGAATATGGAGGTTCTAGTGTGGAGGTTGCAACATAGGAGAAATCAGAAAATTTGGAAGAACCATATAGGGAATCTAAGAAAGAAATCAAAAAGGGTTAACCCAATTTGAGTGCCTTGAAAAATTCATAATCCCTATTCAAAATGGAAGCAAAGGTTGACATCAAGTCGTATTAAGGTGAGATTGATGCTCTAAATTTAAATCACCAGTTGCATCAATTAGAAGTTTATTTTAGTGTTCATCATGTTGGCATTGTGGCTAATGTGTTTTCCTTGATGGAAAACTAATTGATAAATATGTACTTGATGTCAACATTGTGATAATATGATCTCATGCAGTTTGGTACATATACTAAAAAGGGCATGGACAATGCAATCATAGTTCAGTGACAGTTGGATGGCAAAAGCAAAAGTTCAAGAAAGTATATGTGGTTCCTATGAAGAAGGGTCACGTACATACGCAAGTCCTGTGAGTAAAAGTTGCGTACAGAATTCGAACCATGGAATTCTAGATACCAGGGGTCATTACCATGGTATTGGCCCATAGTAATTGGAGCAAAAATAGTTATTTGATCCCATCAAAGAATACTAACGACATTACCAAGGGATTTACCTAAGGTATTAGCTAAGGCTAAAACTATATAAGGAGATGGAGATCAAGGTGTTATGTGTGCAAGTAACGGGTTATTCATGTGTGATCTAATCTGGAACAGGTGTGCACTAGGGAGTAAGGAGAAGACTCAGATCTGAAAGATCTGAAGTATGTTGACATATATGCTTGATTGATTTACTTATTGCAAATGTCTAAGTAACTAACAATGATATATTTGTGGTTATAATGATGTTGTGATCTAAATGAATTATTCAGAAGTCTGTAGTTTTGACAATAAAGGTTGCAGAGAGTGAAGTTATGTTTGTAGCAAAAGTTTTCAAATCTGTATGCAGGTTTGTCTTTGGATAGTCGCGTACATATGTAAATTTGTCTTTATAGGGTCTCATGTATATATTTTGAGATATGGTATTCAGTATGTTGAGATCTGTACATAGGTGTTATGCATGGTAGTCGCATACATACACTGATATGCTTCATGGATGTCGTGTATATGTTCTAGGGTTTTGCAGTGTGGCTTGATGATGAAATTTGATTAGTTATGTTCTATTTGTTGTTGTTTGTCAATGAAGTCTTGATCATGTTGATCTCTGTCTGACAATGTTGATTGGGTTGGTTGTTCATGATTGGAATATTGGTTAGTAATGATATTAAAGTAATTTGTTATTGGTTTAGTGATTTGTGATTGGTTAAGCGATTTGTGATTGGGTCAATGATATGTGTATGATTCAGTGGTTGATACAGTGTTATAATGATCTAGTAATTTAATGTTTAAGTATTTTGAGATTTGTACGCATGTGTAATGCAGAGGAAGCGAATACATAAGCGGGTCTACTTCAGAGCAATAGCATATTCATTCTGATGTATATCTGATTAAGGTTTGCAATGACAACAATTTGTTTTTGAGATGGTTAATAGTGTATGGATTAATTATGAATGGTTGGTATTATTTGATTATGATGGTTTAATATCTGTTATGGATTGGTTTGATCTAGTTACAATGGTTGATTGACGTTCAATTCAGTGATTTGTTTGCTAATGATATAGTGATTTGGTTGGTTTTGTGATTAAAGTTCAATGTTGGTGTGGGTCCAGTTTGAAAATATTATGGAAATTTGCCTACAGGTTTTGATGTTTTGAGTCAGGTGGATCTAATATGAAATATTATGAAATGTGGTCCAAAAAAGAGGTGTTGAGGTTTAGAGCCTTCAGTGGGGGAGTCAGATATTCCTTCCAATGGTAGCTAGTAAATTTGTTCAGGCAGTAGGTGCTGCCTTACGGTAGGAGCCATAAACGAGATCAGGGGGTTGGATCCCCCTTCCAGTGGGTGCTGGAGAATGAGTGGAGGATGTAACCTCCTATAGGTGGGTGTCTACATGCTGGTGAGACTCTGTGCCAGTACAAGATTGTAAAATATTTTCTTTATATAATAAGAAAGAAGACAGAGACGACAACAGCGGTGGTTTTCTCCCACATTGAGTTTCCACCTAAAAATTCTTGGTGTTCTTATGTGTTGTTTTGTTTCTTATGTGTGATGGTTTATTTTGCTCTTTAATGCACACTATATTTCTGATGAAATTAATAATGCATTGTTTAAAGATAAAGCTATGACGGAACTTATGAAGAATTGGTTAATTGGATATACATTGTTTTCTTTCACTGAAGTCTCATGCATACATTGGTCGCATAAAGAATAGTATCATACATAATTCAGAATAAGCAAATGAAAAGTGAAAGTGAGTTAGAAATATTGATTCACCCCCCACCCAGTATTTTTCCTAACAATTGGTATCAGAGGAGGTTCCTCAAAAGAAGCTTGATCGCTTAAAGGGAGATCCATCAAGATGAGAAGTCAAGAAGGAGTATATTTTGTCAAACCACCTTTGTTTAATGGAACTAACTTTGTATTTTGGAAATTCAGAATGAGAGCATATTTACAGGCACTAGGAATTGATGTATGGGCGATTGTTGAAGGTGGATATCAATATCCAAGCTCCATTCCCACGGATAATGCAGGGAAGAAATAATATGAGACCAATGCAAAAGTTGTAAATGCTATCTTGGGAAGTATGGTTGAGTCTGAATTCATGAAAGTCATGCAGCTGAACACCATAAAGGAAATATGGGATAAGATTATTCAAAGCTATGAAGGTGACACATAGACAGTGCTAGACTTTAAATGTTTAGAATTTAATATGAGATTCTTAGAATGCATGATGATGAAATTATTGCAAGCTTTTTCCTTAGACTTGGTGATGAAATAAAGGATACTATTGTTGTTGAAAATATTTTGAGATCACTAACTCCAAAGTTCGATTTCAAATTCTCCGCCATTCAAGAAATGTAGGATTTGAAGAACCTTACTCTTGAACAACTCCATGGCATCCTGGAAACTTTTGAAATGATAAAAGGGTGTTCATCAAGTATGAGAGAAGAAGCCTTCAAAGCCACATATAAAGGGAAAGAACATGGAAAGCCTAAAGATACAAGCAAAATTTCAGATGAGAAAGAGGCGAATTTCATGAGAAAGTTGCAAGTGGGAACTGGTAAATTCAAAGGTAAGCTTCCCTTTAAATGTTTTTCTTGTGGAAGAGTAGGTCACTATGCATCCAAATTTCCATATAAATAAAATCATGATAAGAAAAAGAATGTGAAAGATGTTGATAATAAAAATGCCAAAAAGAAGTTTTCTACCAAGAAAATCTTTTATTCTAATGAAGATAGTCAAAGCACATTTGATGATCAAGAAAATTTAGATTTAGATTCTAATAGTTGTTATCAAGTACTTATGGCTCTTGAAGGTCAATCAATTAGTGAATCAGATAGTTGTGAAGAAGATGACTTAATGGAAACATTAAATGAAATTGATAGACTTGAGAATGCTAACAAAGAATTGGAAATAAAAGAAAGTAGTATGATCAAGCAAATAAGCATGTTAAGGATGCAATTGGAAGCAACCAATAGAAGAATAGAGGTCTTAGCAAAACAACTTCAAGAAAAGGAAAATCATTGTGAAATATTAGAATCAGAAGCTGTAACTTCAAGGAAACATCATGAGAAAATCAACAAATGGTAAAGGCGTCTAAATCACTAGAGAAGATTATCAATGAACAACATTCCCCTATAATCAAGATAGCCATTTGATACAACCACATGGCTTCATATTCACAATGTAATTACAAGAACATTCAGTATGAAATTATTCAAAAGAAAATTGAATTAAGTCACACATTTGAAAGGAAATCTCCCAGTTCAAAGTTAAGATTAGTCCCTAGGCATGAAGGATGGTTTCATGGATATTGTTTTTCTTGTAACTCATTTGGACATAAGGTCATTGATTGCAAGTCAATCATTTGCAATGGAAGCAAAAGATTGGATAAGTTCCACAAGTTTTGAGCACATAATTGGAAATTGCAAGCAAATTTGGAGGAAGAAGGAACATCAGTCAGAAATGTAGGGAAGATTGTCCATACTACAGTCCATTGCTCTTAAAGCATACTTCTAACAGTGACTGTAGAAGTAAATATGCAGTACATAACCCCATAAAGAGAAGGTGATGATTATCAGGTCCATAGGACCAATGATGTATGATCTCAGTGGGAGCTATGCATGTGTATCTAGATGATGAATCCCTATGATGTTTTGATATCTTGGTGATGTTTATATTAATGACAGTGTATCTGATGAAGTAACGGTCAACAACAACAGACATGTCATGTTCAAGGGGTTGTTGTAGTTATGAAAAATCAACATTTTATATAATGTACATGGACCTTATGAAAGACAGTCGTGTGTATACGTGGTGTTTTATCTAAACAGTCGCGTGTATATGCGTTTTTTTATCTAAACAATTGCCTATATTTCTCAGTGATGAATAAGAAGTGGCATAGATTTAGGGGGAGACTCTCATACGTTTTTACAGTTGGTTATTGGCATTCTGGCACTAAAATTGGTTTACTCCAAACTGTTAATAATTCCCATATGATTCTTAGGAATGATGTTGGTTCATGAATTATTTCAAAATGTTATTATTGTTGTGGTTCTTTGATGGATTTGTTGATTAATGAGATAGATATGATCAAATTTGACAGTGAAGAGTTGGACAGGTTCAGGGGGAGCATCTGCTATGTTGTTCATTGTTGGCATTATGGTTTCTTAAGCATTCCTTGTTGCATGATGATGATGAGTACATATCATGGCTAATGTATGATTGTTGTTGGTGTTACTACTAAAGATATATACGCTGCTATTATGTCATGATTTATTAATGAGGCATAGATTGCATGAGGTGAAGTCATGGATGATGCCTATATGTTGCATGAGTTGCACTTAGTGAAGTTGTCAATAGTGTGTTAATCCTACTTGATACACTTGATAAAGAGGATATGTATGTTATGGTCATTTTTTATGTTGGTTAATGATGTTGTTGATCAGTTCTATGTCTTGTGATGCTGGAGGTACTCTTGTTTCTCACGTATGTCGTTGAAGCATGGAAAGAATATGTATATGTTGCTTATGGTGTTATGATGCAAGAGATTGATATGTCATTAATACTTGAGGATTTTGGACCCTCCTATATAAGGAGAGAGAATATTGACCTTGATTATATGAGGTCAAAGGGATGAGTTGTTGACAGAGATTTATTGCATTATATTATGCTTATATTATATTTGCTTGATGATGCTTGGAAGCACTGCACATTTGGTCACATGTTGATGATATTGGAAAGATGGATGCTACATTGTCTTATCTTACATATTGAGGATGTTCGTGATGTTTTTTTTGTTGTTTCTATTAGACGATTATGTCACAAATGCACATTTGGAGCATGTTGGTTGTTGATGACTATCATGGTTTTTCTACCTCATGGTTGAGGTCCATGTTTTTGGTTATAAGTGTCTTATATGTCTTTTGATGTAACAGTCATGAAAATATCCATGTTGCAATGATTGTAGTATTCAGTCATGTATGAGATATTGAGATCATGGCATATATGTAATCCCATTATGTTGGGACATTGATGTAAAATTTGGGTCCAATACATAAACCCAATATGTTGAATGTTTGATGTAATCGTGAGTCATTGGTGATAGGAAAGGTCATTTTTTGGTTGATCCATAAAGTATTGTACTCTATTGAATATCTTAAAAAGGTTCAGGATATGCTCAAGGGGAGCATGGTCACTATGTAGATTTTAGGATTCCTATCAACGGATCAAACTTACAACGTTGAGCACTACAAGGGAAGTACTTCATTCATCCTGGTTCAACGATTTTCCCTTGATGTTAAAGAGGGAGAGAAGCTTGGTTTTTGGAGAACATTGCTTGGAGAAAATCTTGGTGTATTTGAGATAAAACTTGGCGTTTGCAAGAGTATTTTCAGGTGGTGTCCAAACATCAAAGTGGTTGCCATCAAGTCCAAAGGGGGAGATTGTTGGAATTATGGCTAATGTGGTCCCCTTGATGGAAACCTGGTAGATAAATATGTACTTGATGTCAACATTGTGATAATATGATCTCATGCAGTTTGGTACAAATACTACAAAGGACATGGACAGAGGAATGACAGTTCAGTGACAGTTGGATGACAAAAGTAAAAGTTCAAGAAAGTATACGTGGTTCCTATGAAAAATGGTTGTTACATATGCAAGTCTTGTGAGTAAAAGTCACGTACAAAATCTGAACCATGGAATTCTAGATACCAAGGGTCATTACCATGGTATTGGCCCATAGTAATTGGAGCGGAAACAGTTATTTGATCCCATCAAAGAATACTAATGACATTACCAAGGGATTTACCTAAGGTATTGGCTAAGGCTAAAACTATATAAGGAGATGGAGATCAAGGTGTTATGTGTGCAAGTAATGGTTTATTCATGTGTGATCTGATCTAGAACAGGTGTGCACCAGGGAGTAAGGAGAAGACTTAGATCTGAAATATCTGAAGTATGTTGACATATATGCTTGATTGATTTACTTATTGAAAATGTCAAAGTAACTAACAATGATAGATTTGTAGTTATAATGATGTTGTGATCTAAATGAATTATTAAGAAGTTTATAGTTTTCACGTTAAATGCTTCGGAGAGTGAAGTTATGTTAACTTTGCAGTGAAAGTTTTCAAATATGTATACAGGTTTGTCTTTGGATAGTCATGTACATACGCAGATCTATCTTTGTAGGTTCGTACATATATTCTAAAATGTGTTCTTCAGTATGTTGAGATTTGTACACAAGTGTTATGCATGGTAGTCGCGTACATACATTGATATGCTTCATGGATGTCATGTATATGTTCTAGGGTTTGCAGTGTGGCTTGATGATGACATTTAATGAGTTATGCTCTGTTTGTTGTTGTTTGTCGATGAAGTCTTGATCATGCTAATCTTTGTCTGATAGTGTTGATTGGGTTGGTTGTTCATGATTGGAATATTGGTTAGTAATGATGCTACACTAATCTCTAAGTGGTTCAGTGGTTTGTGATTGGTTCAGTGATCTGTGATCGGCTTAGTGATCTATGTATGGTTCAGTGATTGATACGATGCTACAATGATCCAGTAATTTAATGTTCAAGTATTTTGAGACCTGTACACTGTACAGGTGTTATGCAAAGGAAGTATATACATATGTGGGTCTGCTTTAGAGTTGTATCGTATACATTCTGAAGTATATCTGAACAGGGTTTGCAGTAACAACACTTTGTTTCTGTGATGGTTAACAATGTATGGATTATTTATGAGTGGTTGGTATGATCTGGTTATGATGGTTTATATCTATTATGGATTGGTTTGATCTAGTTGTAATGGTTGATTGAGATTCAGTTCAGTGATTGGTTTGCTAATGATATAGTGATTCAGTTGGTTCTGTGATTAAATTTTAATGTTAGGTGTGGGTCCAATTTGAAAATATGATGAAAAGTGGCCTATAGGTTTTTATGTTTTGAGTCAGGTGGATCCAGTATGAAATATTATGAAACGTGGTCCACAAAAGGGGTGTGAGGGTTGGATCCTTCAGTGAGGGAGTCGGAGCTTCCTTCCAGTGGTAGCTGGTAAATTTATTCAAGTCTAGATGCTCCCTTCCGGTAGGAGTTGTAAATGAGATCAAGGGGTTGGAGATCCCTTCCAGTGGGTGTTGGAGAAGGAGTGGAGGACGTAACCTCTTGCAGGTGGGTGCCTACGTGTTGGTAAGAGTCTACACCAGTACAAGATTGTAAGAATATTTTATTTATATAATAAGAAAGAAGACGAAGATGATGACAGTTGTGTTTTTTCTCCCACATTAGGTTTCCACCTAAAAATTCTTGGTGTTCTCATGTGTTGTTGTGTTAATTATGTGTGATGGTTTATTTTTCTCTTTACTGCATACCATATGTCTGATGAAAGTAATAATGCACTGGTTAAAGATAAAGATCTTATGGAACTTATGAAGAATTGGTTGACTGGATATACATTATTTTCTTTCACTGAAGTTTCATACATACATTGGTTGCATAAATAGCAGAAAATTTAAATTGAGTTAAAGAATATTGATTCACCCCCCCCCCCCTCAGTATTTTTCCTAACACATCATATAGAGGAAGAACATGATATTTCATTTGCTCGAATAAAATTATAGGGTCATGCCCTAACCTAGTGGGAAAGACACACGAGGACCTTTAGGTTGGAGGGAGGGAGATCCTCTAGTTACTAAGGGGGGGGGGTGGGATTTCAAAACCCTCATAAAGACACAATTTTACCCTATCAGGCATGTATAGGACCAGTGGATCTAATGGCATCACTTCGGGCTGAAGAAAGGGTAGAGTGTATAGTAGTACACCATAGAATTTTGAAAGATGGCCATAATGTTGGGAATCTCCCCAAAGAAACCAGATGTACCTCTCAAGTATTTTTGGGGTCTACATAGTCATTTGTGGAAGCAAGTGATTTTGTTCAAGCCCATATTGATGGATGAGGCTTACGTACAGGATACCTTGATAACATAAACTAGAAAAAAGGACAAGCAATTGGGTCAAAGCAAAAAGAGCACCAAAAAGATTCTAATAATGGGAAGAATAAGTAGAATGGGGAAAAGGACAAGAAGACAACAACCATAAGACACCAATTCAAAGATCCCAACAACCACTACAACCATTATAACATCGAATATCATACATAGGATAAGTGTCGAAAGTTGCATTCAGAGCTCAACCTAAAGAACATAAAGAAAGATACTAAGAAAAAATCTTGTAAGAGTATTGAAATAATCACAAACTTATGTCAAAGTACATAGAAAGCCTCAATTATATAGAAATGGAGGAGCCCCATTGTTGAGTAAGGATAACGAAGAAAATGGGTACATGCAAGTACCTATGTCAGCTTACAACTCACCATACTTAGCTCATAGGGAAATGAAGCATTGGAAAAGACAACTCCAACACCCCCCCTTAAGCGAAACATAGGGAGTAACTAAAGAAGAAATAAATAAATAAATAAAAATAAAAAAATAAAAATCATGGGTCCCGACAACAAGGCCTAATTAGGTACCCATGTAGAAACTCTCATAACGGAGAAAAAGAAGAGAGAACAACCCGTCGAAAAAAACTCCCGCCAAAAGAGAGAAATATGACAACCTCGGATTATCATGGAGCTGAAATTGTAGATCCCATAACAATCCATTGAATGGAAAGAACATAGGCCTGCTCCAATCAAGAAGTACGAAATGTTGAAGTACCAAAACTCTGAAGATGAGAGTCGTGAAACCTCAATGAGGTCGATCGATCTCTGAAGTAGGATTGTTGCAGAGGCACAAGGGTGGAAAACATTGTCAACTTCTCCAAAAAATGCTTCAAAGAAACTAGGTGTCAGTAAAGAACTAGGACAAAGGCTTCAAACAAAAGCAACACCATCAACTGGACAATAATCAATGAGACATGTCAAGTATGACAAACTTAGCTCAAATGTCATACAACAACACTCATGAAGTTGTCTGAACATTATCACCATCACATTGATTAAACCAAAAGATAATAATTGTCAATAAGGAAATGACAACAATATATGTCACCATCTAACTTGCCCCCTAAAAAAAATAACTATGAAAGGAGAAGGAATCAATAGTGTCCATTATCAGTGAATTCCCCCTAAAACAAAACTGAGGGAAAAATCAACAATGAACAATTGATGCAACATGGCAATATGAAGTCTTCAAGCATTGGTTCAAATGATGCCATGACCATTCATCAATCCATCCACAGTTGATCTTGATGGTCGGCACTAGTCCACGATTCATTCTCTCACATCTCTTCTGTAATGATTTAAATGTTGGACTACTAATTGACCAAGAATGTTGGAGCCTAGATGATTTCCTTTGATGAGGATGTGGAGATGTCCTAGTCTTTGCTTTTGTAGACTCAAATTTGGGTGCCACAACATTTTCATCTGGAAGCACCTCACAGTTGGATGTAGGTGATGAGGCAATAGAAGGAGTGTATCCAAGACCTTCTCTTGATGTCTGCACTACAAGGTTAATAGGAGCAACAATTCCCTATCCATTCTTCCCAAGTCCTCCTCCAGTATATCCCATTTTTCTCAGTAATCAAGACCTAATACCAGTAGTATGCTTTTCAAAACTGGGTGTGACAAAGGCATGCTATGTGTCATGATCATCAACTTCATTCTTCTGATAATCAACATCATCAAGTGTGGAAGAAGAATAGCTTGGCTCCTTAACATCAACCATCTCCATCTCAAAATTCTGAAGGCAACTAACTTCCAATTCAAGTTCCTGCTTAGACTCTTGCATCTTTTAAATGGCCTCATCCTTCTAAATCAATTGTTGAGACAATGCATCATAATCTTGTTTCAAAAAATGATTTTACTCCAAAATTGTCTATTTTAAACAGTTAACTTCCATAACATGTTGATTATTTTTCTCTTCCAACTGCTTCTTCAATTTGATTCAAAAAAAAGACTCAGCTCTCTCCTATAAGTCATTAAGGAGGTTAATCTTCTCTTGAAATTCATCTACAAGCCTCTGGAGATATTTTCACATGGTTGATTCAAATTCTCAACCTTGTTGATTTTCTCAACAACTGAAGTTTGCAACCTATTTTTAAATGTTGCATTTTCATCTTGCAAAATAGCTATCACTGATTGTAACTAAAGAACCTCTTTACGAAGTTCATCTGCTTCCTTCTTCTCACAAAGTTCCTGCAATCTTTTACCCATCTTGATAAAACAAAGTTGGCCAAAAAAGAAAAATTGCCACAGAACAAGGTTAACGATGACAACAAACATTGGTTGGCACTTCCAATCAAGAGACAAATAAGATCAATCCAACTATGTTTGCATGACCAACCTTAAAGATTTCATGACCACCTAGCATCAAATGAACATATGGCTATTCTTCAATGGAAATAATTTTTATAGTATTTCATTACACCAAAAATAAAGAGACCAAATACGTCAATAAATGTACATATGGTCATTCTTCAAAGAGTATCATATGAATTACTCTTAATACCTTTAAAATTTTTGAAATAAGAAATTCTTCATTATTAGAACTAAAAATTTAAGATCTACATTACATTGAACCATCATCAATCAAACATTTGTAGATCTGCAAAACACACTAAAACAAAAATCCTTTCAGATCATTAAAAAATTAAGAAACTCTAAAAACAAATTAGGCAGGGCAGGAATTTCCTTCTCTGATTCCATGTAAGAGTATTGAAATACTCACAAACTTATTTCAAAGTACATAGAAAGCCTCCATTATATAGCAATGGAGGAGCCACAGTGTTGTATAAGGATAACTATGACAATTGGGTACATGCAAGTCCCTAGGTGAGCTTACAACTCACCCTACTTAGCTCATAGGTAAATGAAGAGTTGGAAAAGACAACTTCAACAAATGTCATGGACAGAGATTCGAGCAATCAAGTGGAACACAACTTAGACGTGGATGAGAATATTGTCTATACATTACTACATAAGAGAATGAATCTAAGTAGCCTTCAACAACATGAAAAGAACGAAAAGACCATACTCTTCCATATAACGATGTAGGTCAAGAAGGCAAAGATTGATACTTTGTTCAACTCATAATCAGAAACAAATCTCATTGTAACAAAGTTGGTCAAAAAATTAGAATTAGAAGTTTGTGAACATCCAAGACTATATACATTCGGATGGGCAAATAATGATGTGGAAATAAAGGTGACCATATAGAGCAAACTCAGATTTTCTATTAGTGTTGATTTTATTGATGAAGTAGAACTAGATGTAGCTTCCCTTGATGTATGTGGACTAGATTTTGGAAGTCCCTATATGTACATGCCAGATTCAATATTCATGTAGAGATCCAACTTTTACCATCTCATCATGGAAAATCCTTCAACATCAATGTGCACAAATGCAAGTCCAAAATTTCATTGGTAAGTGCCAACCAAGCTAAGAAACTAATTAATTCTAACAAGAAGTATGTTTTGTTGTTTTTAAGAGAAAATCATCCTGTAGAAGAGTCAATACGAGCAAATTCATCCTTGACCGGATGTTCTAAGGTATAGGAACAACAATTGAAAGAGATTTTATAGGCATACAAGGGTGTGTTCCAAGAAATTAAAGAGCTACCACCCAACAGGGAAGTGGAGCACGAAATCCATTTGTTTACAAACTCCATGTTGCGAAACATTAGTTTGTATAAGAATTCCATTATAGATGCAAGTGAAGTGAAGAAATAGTTGTAGAAGCTACTAGAACAAGGTGTCATTAGACCATATACCTCACCATGTGGGTCACCCATCATAATTATGCCAAAAACATATGGGAATTGGCAAATGTGTATTGATTACAAGGCATTAAACAAAATCACACTAAAGAACATGTACCCCCTTCCCAAGATAGATGATTTGTTGGATCAAGTGCAACAAGATAAATATTTCACCAACATGGACTTAAAGTCTAGATGTCACCAGGTTCGAGTTTGGGAAGAAGATACCTGGAATACCAAGCAAGTTTTCTATGAGTGGTTAGTCTTGTTGTTCGGCCTATGCAATGCACAAACTACATTTATGAGTTTAATGAATGATATAATAAACCCTTTTATATATTCATTTATTATTGTTTATTTGGATGATATATTGGTACACAATGCTACCTGGGAGGGGCACATCTCACATTTGATGTGGGTGTTAGAAACATTAAAGAAGCACCAACTGCTGGAAAATATCAAGAAGTATGAGTTTGCACAATAGTCTCTAGTGTATCTGGGATATATGTTAGGTGGGATAGTATTGAAGATAAATCCTGCCAAGATAGAGGCCATCGTGAAGTGGATGATGCTTCTTAATGTTTATGAGGTTAATAATTTCAATGGGGAAACACAACACCCAAGGAATTCCATAGCCTTTATTTTAGCAGAAGCATCACCACTTCACACCATAACAACAAGTGAAAATATTTTCTAGTGGGGAAGGGTCAGCAAAGGGCCTTTGGAGAGTTAAATAAGAAGATTAATCAAGCACCAATTCTAGCATTACTAAACTTGTAACAACCCTTTAAAGTGGATACAAATGTGAGTGGGTATGTTATTCAAGCGGTCTTGATTTAGGGAGGAAGGCTTGTATGCTACCATTCTGAAGTATTTCGTGGGGTGGTTCTCAAATACGCTACCTACGACAAGGAGTTATATTCCTTGGTGCAAGTTGTGAAGAAGTGGAAACACTATCTGATAGAAAGGAGATTGTAATCCACACAAATCACCATTCACTACAGTACTTGCAGGTCCAGAATAAGTTACAATAGACCAAGCATTACAAGTGAATGGAGTTTTTGCAGTAGTTTCATTTAGTGATCAAGTATAAGGAAGGTAGCACAAACAAGTTGGTCAACATGCTTTCAAGGCCATCGACACTAAAGATAATAGTATTGGGAACTCTTATGCACATGGATCCTTTCACCCATGATGCATATAGAGATAAATACATATAGGGTGAGAACTTCAAGGAGGTAATTTAGCAGTTGTAGAGCCAGAGTAGTTTGCATGATGGTGACAACACAGTTGTTTACCATCTCTAGAATGGGTTACCCTTATGTTAGATAAGTTATGTATTCCTAAAGATGAGTTAATGCAGTTGATTAGAGAGGATCACACCTCCAAGGTTGCAGAGAACTTTTGTGTTAGGAAGATAATGGCCAACTTATAGAGGTATGTGTATTGGCCCATGACACAAGAAGAGGTAGCTAGATTCATAAAAATATGCATGCTTTGTTGTACTAGCAAACCTAGTAATAAGAAATAGGGTCTATACCATCCCTTAACTATACTCACTCGTCCTTGGGAAATCATTTCCATGGACTTTGTGGGATGTTTACAAAAACTAGGAAGGGACATGACTACAAGTTTGAATTAGTTGACAAGTTCAATGGGATGTGTGTTCTAATGCAAATT